>CM055117.1:1068497303-1069717087 GCA_029206835.1 Rana muscosa
CCTCATCAAATGCAGCCAGTTTGCCCCTCAAATGCAGCCAGTTTCCCCTCAAATGCAGCCAGTTTCCCCTCAAATGCAGCCAGTTTCCCCATCAAATGCAGCCAGTTTCCTCATGAAATGCAGCCAGTTTGCCCCTCAAATGCAGCCAGTTTCCCCTCAAATGCAGCCAGTTTCCCCTCAAATGCAGCCAGTTTTCCCATCAAATGCAGCCAGTTTTCCCTCAAATGCAGCCAGTTTGCCCCTCAAATGCAGCCAGTTTGCCCCTCAAATACAGCCAGTTTCCCCTCAATGCAGCCAGTTTCCCCATCAAATGCAGCCAGTTTCCTCATCAAATGCAGCCAGTTTGCCCCTCAAATGCAGCCAGTTTCCCCTCAAATGCAGCCAGTTTCCCCTCAAATGCAGCCAGTTTCCCCTCAAATGCAGCCAGTTTCCCCTCAAATGCAGCCAGATTTCCCATCAAATGCAGCCAGCTTTCCCTCAAATGCAGCCAGTTTCTCCTCAAATGCAGCCAGTTTGCCCCTCAAATGCAGCCAGTTTCCCCTCAAATGCAGCCAGTTTCCCCTCAAATGCAGACAGTTTCCCCCTCAAATGCAGCCAGTTTCCCCTCAAATACAGCCAGTTTCCCCTCAAATGCAGCCAGTTTCCCCTCAAATGCAGCCAGTTTCCCCTCAAATGCAGCCAGTTTCCCCTCAAATGCAGCCAGTTTCCCCCTCAAATGCAGCCAGTTTCCCCTCAAATGCAGCCAGTTTCCCCTCAAATGCAGCCAGTTTCCCCTCAAATGCAGCCAGTTTGCCCCTCAAATGCAGCCAGTTTCCCCTCAAATGCAGCCAGTTTCCTCATCAAATGCAGCCAGTTTGCCCCTAAAATGCAGCCAGTTTTCCCATCAAATGCAGCGTTTTCCCTCAAATGCAGCCAATTTGCCCCTCAAATGCAGCCAGTTTCTACTCAAATGCAGCCAGTTTCCCCCTCAAATGCAGCCAGTTTCTACTAAAATGCAGCGATTTTCCCCCTCAAATGCAGCCAGTTTCCCCTCAAATGCAGCCAGTTTCCCCCTCAAATGCAGCCAGTTTCCCCATCAAATTCAGCCAGTTTCCCCATCAAATGCAGCCAGTTTCCCCTCAAATGCAGCCAGTTTCCCCCTCAAATGCAGCCAGTTTCCCCCAAATGCAGCCAGTTTCCCCTCAAATACAGCCAGTTTCTCCTCAAATGCAGCCAGGTTCCCCATCAAATGCAGCCAGTTTCTCCTCAAATGCAGCCAGTTTCCCCCTCAAATGCAGCCAGTTTCCCCTCAAATGCAGCCAGTTTCCCCATCAAATGCAGACAGTTTCCCCTCAAATGCAGACAGTTTCCCCTCAAATGCAGCCAGTTTCCCCATCAAATGCAGCCAGTTTCCCCATCAAATGCAGCCAGTTTCCCCATCAAATGCAGACAGTTTCCCCTCAAATGCAGACAGTTTCCCCTCAAATGCAGCCAGTTTCCCCATCAAATGCAGCCAGTTTCCCCATCAAATACAGACAGTTTCCCCTCAAATGCAGACAGTTTCCCCTCAAATGCAGACAGTTTCCCCTCAAATGCAGACAGTTTCCCCTCAAATGCAGACAGTTTTCCCCTCAAATGCAGCCAGTTTCCCCTCAAATACAGCCAGTTTCCCCTCAAATGCAGCCAGTTTCCCCCACAAATGCAGCCAGTTTCCCCTCAAATGCAGCCAGTTTCCCCTCAAATGCAGCCAGTTTCCCCCTCAAATGCAGCCAGTTTCCCCTCAAATGCAGACAGTTTCCCTCAAATGCAGACAGTTTCCCCTCAAATGCAGACAGTTTCCCCTCAAATGCAGACAGTTTTCCCTCAAATGCAGCCAGTTTCCCCTCAAATACAGCCAGTTTCCCCTCAAATGCAGCCAGTTTCCCCATCAAATGCAGCCAGTTTCCTCATCAAATGCAGCCAGTTTGCCCCTCAAATGCAGCCAGTTTCCCCTCAAATGCAGCCAGTTTCCCCTCAAATGCAGCCAGTTTCCCCTCAAATGCAGCCAGTTTCCCCTCAAATGCAGCCAGATTTCCCATCAAATGCAGCCAGCTTTCCCTCAAATGCAGCCAGTTTCTCCTCAAATGCAGCCAGTTTGCCCCTCAAATGCAGCCAGTTTCCCCTCAAATGCAGCCAGTTTCCCCTCAAATGCAGACAGTTTCCCCCTCAAATGCAGCCAGTTTCCCCTCAAATACAGCCAGTTTCCCCTCAAATGCAGCCAGTTTCCCCTCAAATGCAGCCAGTTTCCCCTCAAATGCAGCCAGTTTCCCCTCAAATGCAGCCAGTTTCCCCCTCAAATGCAGCCAGTTTCCCCTCAAATGCAGCCAGTTTCCCTCAAATGCAGCCAGTTTCCCCTCAAATGCAGCCAGTTTGCCCCTCAAATGCAGCCAGTTTCCCCTCAAATGCAGCCAGTTTCCTCATCAAATGCAGCCAGTTTGCCCCTAAAATGCAGCCAGTTTTCCCATCAAATGCAGCGTTTTCCCTCAAATGCAGCCAATTTGCCCCTCAAATGCAGCCAGTTTCTACTCAAATGCAGCCAGTTTCCCCCTCAAATGCAGCCAGTTTCTACTAAAATGCAGCGATTTTCCCCCTCAAATGCAGCCAGTTTCCCCTCAAATGCAGCCAGTTTCCCCCTCAAATGCAGCCAGTTTCCCCATCAAATGCAGCCAGTTTCCCCATCAAATGCAGCCAGTTTCCCCTCAAATGCAGCCAGTTTCCCCCTCAAATGCAGCCAGTTTCCCCCCAAATGCAGCCAGTTTCCCCTCAAATACAGCCAGTTTCTCCTCAAATGCAGCCAGGTTCCCCATCAAATGCAGCCAGTTTCTCCTCAAATGCAGCCAGTTTCCCCCTCAAATGCAGCCAGTTTCCCCTCAAATGCAGCCAGTTTCCATCAAATGCAGCCAGTTTCCCCATCAAATGCAGCCAGTTTCCCCATCAAATGCAGCCAGTTTCCCCTCAAATGCAGCCAGTTTCCCCCTCAAATGCAGCCAGTTTCCCCCCAAATGCAGCCAGTTTCCCCTCAAATACAGCCAGTTTCTCCTCAAATGCAGCCAGGTTCCCCATCAAATGCAGCCAGTTTCTCCTCAAATGCAGCCAGTTTCCCCCTCAAATGCAGCCAGTTTCCCCTCAAATGCAGCCAGTTTCCCATCAAATGCAGCCAGTTTCCCATCAAATGCAGCCAGTTTCCCATCAAATGCAGCCAGTTTCCCATCAAATGCAGCCAGTTTCTCCTCAAATGCAGCCAGTTTCCCCCCAAATGCAGCCAGTTTCCCATCAAATGCAGCCAGTTTCCCATCAAATGCAGCCAGTTTCTCCTCAAATGCAGCCAGTTTCCCCCCAAATGCAGCCAGTTTCCCCTCAAATGCAGCCAGTTTCCCCATCAAATGCAGACAGTTTCCCCTCAAATGCAGACAGTTTCCCCATCAAATGCAGCCAGTTTCCCATCAAATGCAGCCAGTTTCCCCATCAAATGCAGACAGTTTCCCCTCAAATGCAGACAGTTTCCCCTCAAATGCAGCCAGTTTCCCCATCAAATGCAGCCAGTTTCCCCATCAAATACAGACAGTTTCCCCTCAAATGCAGACAGTTTCCCCTCAAATGCAGACAGTTTCCCCTCAAATGCAGACAGTTTCCCCTCAAATGCAGACAGTTTTCCCCTCAAATGCAGCCAGTTTCCCCTCAAATACAGCCAGTTTCCCCTCAAATGCAGCCAGTTTCCCCCACAAATGCAGCCAGTTTCCCCTCAAATGCAGCCAGTTTCCCCTCAAATGCAGCCAGTTTCCCCCTCAAATGCAGCCAGTTTCCCCCTCAAATGCAGCCAGTTTCCCATCAAATGCAGCCAGTTTCCCCTCAAATGCAGCCAGTTTCCCCCTCAAATGCAGCCAGTTTCCCCCTCAAATGCAGCCAGTTTCCCCTCAAATGCAGCCAGTTTCCCCTCAAATGCAGCCAGTTTCCCCCTCAAATGCAGCCAGTTTCCCCCTCAAATGCAGCCAGTTTCCCATCAAATGCAGCCAGTTTCCCATCAAATGCAGCCAGTTTCTCCTCAAATGCAGCCAGTTTCCCATCAAATGCAGCCAGTTTCCCCCTCAAATGCAGCCAGTTTCCCCCTCAAATGCAGCCAGTTTCCCCTCAAATGCAGCCAGTTTCCCCTCAAATGCAGCCAGTTTCCCCCTCAAATGCAGCCAGTTTCCCATCAAATGCAGCCAGTTTCCCCTCAAATGCAGCCAGTTTCCCCTCAAATGCAGCCAGTTTCCCATCAAATGCAGCCAGTTTCCCATCAAATGCAGCCAGTTTCCCATCAAATGCAGCCAGTTTCCCATCAAATGCAGCCAGTTTCTCCTCAAATGCAGCCAGTTTCCCCCCAAATGCAGCCAGTTTCCCCCCAAATGCAGCCAGTTTCCCATCAAATGCAGCCAGTTTCCCATCAAATGCAGCCAGTTTCTCCTCAAATGCAGCCAGTTTCCCCCCAAATGCAGCCAGTTTCCCCTCAAATGCAGCCAGTTTCCCCATCAAATGCAGCCAGTTTCCCCATCAAATGCAGCCAGTTTCCCCCTCAAATGCAGCCAGTTTCCCCATCAAATGCAGCCAGTTTCCCCCTCAAATGCAGCCAGTTTCCCCCTCAAATGCAGCCAGTTTTCCCCTCAAATGCAGCCAGTTTCCCATCAAATGCAGCCAGTTTCTCCTCAAATGCAGCCAGTTTCCCCCTCAAATGCAGCCAGTTTCCCCTCAAATGCAGCCAGTTTCCCCTCAAATGCAGCCAGTTTCCCCTCAAATGCAGCCAGTTTCCCCCTCAAATGCAGCCAGTTTCCCATCAAATGCAGCCAGTTTCCCATCAAATGCAGCCAGTTTCCCATCAAATGCAGCCAGTTTCCCATCAAATGCAGCCAGTTTCCCCTCAAATGCAGCCAGTTTCCCCTCAAATGCAGCCAGTTTCCCCTCAAATGCAGCCAGTTTCCCCTCAAATGCAGCCAGTTTCCCCCCAAATGCAGCCAGTTTTCCCATCAAATGCAACCAGTTTTCCCCCCGCCCGGCACTTACCTTTCTCGGGTCAGCGCTGTCCTCCTCCACACTCCCTCCGAGTCCTCGATGTCTTCTCCTGTCCTCGATGTCATCTCTGCTATGATTGGATGCCTGATAGGCATCCAATCACATCGCCTGTCGCTTCAGCCAATCAAGTGACCGGTAACCAGACCCGGTGCACCTGATTGGCTGAGAGGCGGGTCAGTGTTAGGGAAGTGATTCCCTAACACAGCATTGTTTAAAGAGGGAACGCACAGCCTGTGCGCCCTCTGTTTAACCATTTGGAAGCCAATTAGAGCCCACAGGCTCTAATCAGGAAGCCTATTAGAGCCTCTGACTCTAATCAGCAGGGCCAGATTAAGAGCATCATGGGCCTGGGGCTGAGGATTTCGGTGGGCCTTTTTATGGACATAAATAAAATGAAGATGCAAACTATTTTTTGTTAAAACAAATTAAATATTTTAATTACCATTAAAGTGCCAAAACAGAAACATATTGATAATATTTATTTTTTGTAAACAATAGAAAACTTGTTAATTAAATAAAACCATTATAAATAGAACATTCACAACAACCATTTTTTAAATAAACGTAAACCATATAAACAATTTAAATATACGTACGTGTATGATGTTTGGCTCAAACAAATATGTTCCTTAAAGTATTATTATTATTAAAGCATCATAATCAATACAGCCTGCTGTTATGATTATGGTGCAGAGAGTAACTCTTGAAATAAATCGCAACCACTAGTCATAAACACACAAACAGATTATTCACTGAACTCTAAACAGCGTTTAACCTATATGAATCAGGTTGGCAGATTAAAATAAAACTAAACATTAACTTTTCTTGCTTTTTTACTTGCAAATTCTTCAATTGTAGAGTCAAGATTAAGCGTGTTTAGCAACCCATTTTCAATGCACAACAGAGAAAGCGCATTTAAACGCTCCTGACCCATGGAAGATCTTAGTTCATTTTTTACACGTTTTAATGCTGAAAATGAACGCTCACCACTGCAGTTGCTGACCATTAAACACAAATACATGCGGAGGGTCACATATGTATTTGGAAATGCGCCGACTAGGGATTGTGCAATCATAAACTTGTACATTTGAGTTTCTTGGCTACCATGAATGTCTTTATTTGCAGGTGAAGATTGGTACATTTTGAAAATAGAGGAAAACTGTACAATTTCTTCTGCAAACTGGGGTTCAAGATCTTCAGGGTATATTGTCACTAGTGTACTGGCCCTGGAACGTAGACTATCAGCTGCTAGAGTGCATATTTCTGATAGAAATCCAAATCTTTCTTGAATTATGCTGTATGCTGCTTGCCTGTGCCTCAGTGATTCTGTCAGTTTGTCAATTATAGGATAAAAGGTATGCACTTTAAACCTCTCAGAGGGTGTCATATCAGCATCAGCATCTTCTGCATCACCATAGTCCCACCTCCTATTTCTTTTCACTTTCCTTCCACGTTGTAGCTGGTACTCCTCGCAGCCAGAAATATTTTTACCCTGCTCTTCAAATTCAGAGAATCTAGACCGGAGAGACTGCACAAAATCCTTCAGAGAGTTCAGCATGTTTGTTGCTGTATGCAAATCTAATTTTGTATCTTGGAGACACTGACTGGTTCTATGAAACCTAGGTAAGATGACAGACCATAATTCAAACATTATTCCAGTTTCCAGCTGATCCATGACATTGCTTAGGCCCTTTGCTTGTAAACAGATCTCTCCCTTTGTGGCTTCATCATTCAAAATATTTGAAAGGACATCTCTGATGGTACTAAAGCCTTTTTGTAAGGCATTTACAGCATCATGGTGAGCAGACCAACGTGTATCTGCTAACCTTTTTAATGTCGGTATACCACATGGTTTGAAACTATTTGTTAAAAGATTCCATCGATGACTTGAAGCAGAA
Organism: Rana muscosa; assembly: GCA_029206835.1. Lineage (NCBI taxonomy): Eukaryota > Metazoa > Chordata > Amphibia > Anura > Ranidae > Rana > Rana muscosa. The sequence goes on from CM055117.1 coordinate 1,068,504,266, forward strand.
AAAAAACAATACAACTGCTGTACAAAATTAAAGAACGAAACTGCAACTGGACAGCTGTTTACAGCATTTTGTCCCACAAGATTAAGTGAATGGGCACAACAAGGAATGTATTCAGCAAGTGGGTTTTTTTCCCGAATTAAGGCCTGCATGCCATTATATTTGCCACTCATATTCGATGCGTTATCATAAGACTGACCCCTGCAGTCTTTGATGGAAATTCCATTTTCATCCATAAATTGAAGAAGAGTGTTTGTTAGCTCCATACCAGTGTGTCCATATATTGGAATGAATTTAGTAAAACGTTCCACTGGACCACTAGGTAGTACATAGCGAAATATGATGGTCAGTTGGTCAAAATGTGCTATGTCAGGGGTTGAGTCAACAGAAATTGAAAAATATTTGGCTTTATTTATCTCTTTTACAATTTGCTGTAGCACCTGCTGACCAATCAGTTCAATAAACTCATCACATATCGTTGATGATAAGTACGATATGTGACCTCTTCCCTTGTTGCCATGCTTTTGAATATGCTCAGCAAGAAATGGATCATATTCAGCTAACAGCTCAAGACAGCCCAAATAATTTCCATTATGTACGGATCCAATAATTTCATCACTTCCTCGAAAAGGAAGCCCTCTTGATGCAAGTAGTTTTATAACACTCAGGATACGGCGAAGTATTTCACGCCAATATTTTTTCTGCCTCTCAAACTGATTAACAAGACTTTTGTCTATTCGTTGGCCAGAAGTTTTTCTTCTGATGAGGTTTTCAATTGCTTTTCCATGGCCAGCACTATTTTCATGCCTGCTTAAATCTCTTGTGGCATGTCGCCAATCTGAATACCCTTTTAAAGCCAAATGGCTTTCCTCTTTTGAAAAAAGTTTGCAAAAAACACAAAAAACTTTGCCAGTTTTCGGAGAATAACACAGCCATTCACGCTTAATTTTTTCTCCATTCAACTGTTCTCGGAAAAACAAAGACTTTGTACAGTGTCTTGTAAAAGTTTCACCTGGACATGTCTTTTCTGAAGCTCTAAAATCACTGTCCATATGTTGACAATCAACTTCTTTTTGGCAAAAATATTCCCTCAAAGCATCACAGATAATCCAGTCTCCAATATCATCTGAATAAATTTCCTCTTGCTGTTCTGAGTCCAACTCTGTGGATCCACTTGCTCCTGCACTAGTTGCACTTTCATCTGATGCATGTGAAACAACCAAACTTGTTGTACTGACATCAGCTGCACTGGTTGAACTTGAAGCTGAAGCAAGTATATCAGTTGCACCACTTGTTCCAGGTGTGCCTTTTCTACAAAATTCAGTAATTTTTTTGGTGCTAGACAAGAGTTTTTGGATTTGTTTTTCTTCCTCTTTCTTAGCTTTCACTTTCTCCCAACCACTACGCTGTTTTTTCATCCTTACGAGAAAATTTTTTTTTTTTTAAATTACAGTACTTTTTCCAGGAGCTCCTTAACACCTCAGGCCCATGCAACCATGCAGAAGGCCAAATTGATCTATTTGGCATTTGTAAAACCAGCTCCATTTACATATACAGCGGGTAAAATAAGTATTGAACACGTCACAATTTTTCTTGGTAAATATATTTCTAAAGGTGCTATTGACATGAAATTTTCACCACATGAAATCCATACATACAAAGACACCAAAACAAATACGTTCGGAAATGAAGTTCTGTGTAATAAAATGGAAGGACACAGGGAAAAAGTATTAAACACATGAAGAAAGGGAGGTTCAAAAAGGCATGGAAAGCCAAGACACCAGCTGAAATCTATCAGTAATTAGAAAGTAATCCTGCCCCTTCTCAGTGCAAATTAATTAATATCAGCCGGTTCAGTCTCACCTGGTGGCCTATAAAAAAGTGTCTCATTACCAAGGTGTCACACAAGAAACATCTCATGATGGGTAAAAGCAAAGAGCTCTCTCAAGACCTTCACAACTTTATTGTTGCAAAACATACGGATGGTATTGGTTACAGGATTTCTAAACTTCTGTATGTTTCAGTGAGCACTGTTGGGGCCATAATTCAGAAGTAGAAAGAACATCATTTCACCATAAATAAACAGGCCGTGACCAGGTGCTCCTCGCAAGATTTCTGAAGAGGAGTGAAAAGAATTATCAGAAGAGTTGTCCAAGAGCCAATGACCACTTGTGGAGAGCTTCAGAAAGACCTGGGAATTAGCACGTACAATTGTTTCAAAGAAATGCACTCCTCGCCATGGTCTGTACGCACACTCACTGCGCAACACTCCATTGCTGAAGAAAAAACATGTTGAAGCTCCGTTAACGTTTGCTCCACAACATTTAGACAAGCCTGTGAAATACTGGGAGAATATAGTCAGAGGAAACCAAAATGGAACTCTTTGGATGCCATAATACACACCATGTTTGGGGGTCACAACCCATAAACACCCCCATACCAACAGTGAAGTTTGGAGTTGGGTACATCATGGTTTGGGGCTGTTTTTTTGCATACGGAACTGGCAAACTTCATATCATTGAAGGAAGGATGAATGGAAAAATAGACCAAGACATTCTTGATAAAAATCTGCTGCCATCTACCAGGATGATGAAGATGAAACGAGGGAGGACATTTCAGCAAGACAATGATCCCAAACACAAAGCCAAGGAAACTCTCAATTGGTTTCAAAGAAAGAAAATAAAGCTGCTAGAATGGCCCAGCCAATCACCAGACTTGAATCCAATAGAAAATCTATGGAAAGAACTAAAGAACAGTGTTCATAGAAAAGATCCACGGTGTTAGATATTCTTTAACACATATGGAACCTTCAAGATTTGAAGACAAGATTTGAAGATCTGAGCATTGCATGCGACTCATTTCTCCATACAGGAGGCATCTTAAAGCCATCATCACCAACAAAGAATTTTGTACCAAGTATTAAATACATTTCAGTTAGCGTGTTTAATACTTTTTCCCTGTGTCCTTCCATATTATTACACATAACTTAATTTCTGAATGTATTTGTTTTGGTTTCTTTGTATTTATGGATTGCATGGCTTGTTACTGACATGTGGTGCAAAAAACGTATTTTACCCTTTGTATAAGCACTGCACAGTGCATATGGTCGCCATAAACACATTTTTTGACACATCACCTATAATTAATGATGGACCGTCAGCATCAGTGCCAGTCTACACAATAACCCATCGCATTAGTACCAGTTTCTGCGATTATATCCACCCAGCATCACTGCCAGTTTAGGAAATAATAACCCCCATCCTAAATGGCAATTTCCATAATAATAACCAAAAACATCAGTGCCAATTTACAGAATAACAACCAAAAGCATTCGTATCAGTAGCAGCAATAATAACCCCCGGCATGACATCAGTGGCACTTTACGCAATAACAACCCACATCATTGGTGTCAGTAGCAGCAATAATAACCCCCAGCATCATAGATTAAAGGAGTTGTAAAGGTACATTTTTTATTTTCTAAATAGGTTCCTTTAAGCTAGTGCATTGTTGCTTCACTTACCTTTTCCTTAGATTTCCCTTCTAAATATTTTTTTTCTTTGTTTTCTTTGTCTGAATTTCTCACTTCCTGTTTATCCTCAGTAAGCTGTTCAGTAAGCTGTTCTGGATGACTCCACACCACTCGGATGATGGTGTGGAGTTCAGCGAGGAGAAACAGGAAGTGAGAAATTCTGACAAAGAAAACAAACATTTAGAAGGTAAATCAAAGGAAAAGGTAAGTAAAGCAACAATGCACTAGCTTAAAGGAACCTATTTAGAAAATAAAAAATGTACCTTTACAACTCCTTTAACGTTCCCTCATATCCAATTATTTCCACTAACCTAAGTGGTGGCACTCAGGAACTACACTATGTATTTTTTTAAATAGTGACATCAAGTTCAGGGAGAAGATTCTCCACTTGCTGTCACTAGATCCAGTGGATAGGGGAGATGCTTCAGTGGGAACATGTTCCCAAAGGCAAACTTATCCTTTAACTACTTCCCTATGGGCACTCTCACCCCCTTCCTGCCCAGGCCAATTTTCCACCTTCAGCGCTGTCACACTTTAAATGACAGCGCGGTCGTGCAACACTGTACCAAAATGACATTTTTATCTTTTTTTTTACACAAATACAGCTTTCTTTTGGTGGTATTTAAACACCACTGGGTTTTTTTATTTTTTGCTAAACATAAAAAAAAGACATTTAAAAAAAATGTTTTTCTTAGTTTGTTGCCATAAGTATTTATCTTCTTCGCTGATTGGCACTAACAATGCTACACTGATTGGCAGCACTGATGAGGCAGCACTGATAGGCACTAATGGGCACCGATGAGGCAGCACTGATGGGCACTGATAGACAGCACTGATGGGCTCTGATGAGCTACACTGATAGGCAGCACTGATGGGCAATGATAGGTGGCACTGACAGGCAGCACGTATGGGCACTGATGAGGCAGCACTATTATGCGGCACTGATGGCCTGCACTGATGGGCACTTATAGGTAGCACTGGTGGGCACTGATTGGTGGCACTGAGAGGTGACACTGGCTAGCTGAACTTATGGGCACTGATAGGTGCCACCGATGAGCTGGCACTGGCATCAATTGGATGGCGCTAATATGTGGCACTGATAGAGGGCACTGGCACTGAAAGGTGGCACTGATGAGATGCACTAATGGGCACTAATAGGTGGCACTGAGCTGCACTGATAGGTGGCACTGATGAGATGCACTAATGGGTACTGATAGGTGGCACTGGCTAGCTGCACTTATGGGCACTGATAGGTGGCACTGATGAGCTGCACTGATGGCATTGATAGAGGTCACTCGCTGAAATGTGGCACTGATGAGATGCACTAATGGGCACTGATAGGCTGCCTGCACTGATATAGCCCCCCCCAAAAAAAAAGTTACCCACATCAGGCTTCAGCCAGTACTGACACTTCTTCTGCACAATTCGACCTTATCTGTCTGACAGTGACTTCCCCAGCAGTGGGCCAGCATTCATGGCTTACTTACTTTAAGTTTTACTGTCCTCCTGAGTCCTGGCTCTCAGTCACAGCACAGCACGGCGCACAGGCACAGCCCTCCTTTCGCAGGGCAATCGAGCCTCATAGGACGCCGGGGACGGCCTCTGGGTGACGTCACGCCGCCGGGACGTCAAGTGTTTGTGTTTAGGGGAAAGGGGAGGAGCACGCTCAGCCTCGGCGCACTGGCACCTCCCGTGCTGCAAGAGGCTCTCCTGTGTGATAGCCGCGGCTCTGCTGTGTATGATAGCCGCGGCTCTGCTGTGTATGATAGCCGCGGCTTGCGGCCCGCGATTAATTATGCAGATGCAGGCTGCGTGTATTATATAGCGGCCGACGGCCGGGCCCTGGGCTGGTGAGAGAGTTAAGTTTGGGCCTACATTATGATGGGGGCCTGGAGCTGCAGCTCCATCAGCCCCTATGTTAATCCGGCCCTGCTAATCAGGCACTTCCAAAACTCACCCACCGCTGAAATTCAGATGGCTGGCGCTTAACGGGGGGGCCGGACACCTGAATAGTGGGTGGCGGCGGCGACAATGCATGAATCTATCTATTGTTGAGTGACGGGTGCAGGAGAGAGGGGGCGGCGCTCCTGCGTCCACTATGGACGCACCGCCACTGTTGGGAGCTGAAAATTTCATGTGGGTTTCCTTGTCTTTGCAGCAAATTATTTTTTAAAAAAAGAAGATTATTTTATTGGGAGCCAAAAATTTCATGTGCGTTTCACGTCTTTGCATCAAAACAAGTTTTATAAACAGTATTATTATATTAGGAGCCGAATATTTCATGTGTCTTGCAGCAGAAAAAACAAAATGTGTAAAGGACCATTTTCTTTGATTTGAACAAGAACACTTCTGGGAAAACAGAGGGCGACTTGACTGTCGGCCAATTAATAAATGTTACCGTTAAAAATCAGAAGTCACCTTGGACTACAGGTGTGAAGAAACAAAAGCTGGCAGGGGAGGTCAGCTAAGTAACACTTACAACTGTTACATACAAAATGTATTTTCCTGGGCATTCCTCAGGCCTTTGTTGTTATCTGCTTTAGCCTTCCAATGCTGCTTACTGTTATGGCCAGCTATAGATGGGGGCGGTGGACATGTTTTTGTTTTCACCTGTGGTGCTTGTATTGGTCCAGCAGCGCACCAACACCTTTGCTGCCATTGTGCTATGCTGGGTGTTTGGTGCGCTCCTGTACCTTTAAGGAGGGGTGGCTCTCCTTCAGTCCACCTGTCCTCATCTAACCATCAGAATGCATGTGCCTCCATTGTGGGGACACTCACAGTTAGTGTAGGACCACAGATTCCAGGGGGCCTTGGCGTGGCTCTGTGGCTCACGCATGCGTTTGCAAATGCGTGCGGACAAACCCCTGTTTTTAACGCATTGTTAATTGGTTGTCAGCGAGCTGGTCGGTAAGTATGCTTGGTTTTTTCCTGGGCATTCCCCAGGCCTTTGTTGTTAACTGTTACATACAGGACTGATTAAGATTTAAAAAACAAATCTGTTTCTACCTAAGCAATTCATACTTTTTACATAAAACTTTGTTTATTATGGTCAGAACATGAAAACTTTTTTTTTTTTTTTTAAATAAACTATAGTGCTCTGGAAATCTTTTGTCATATATTAAATGTTTATTTGTAAAAAAGGATTTTATATAAACAGTAAGAAAAAAAGATTTGAAATTTAACAAAAAATTACTAAAATAGTTATCCCACAACTATTCTATATGTCTTTAATAATTTATTGCAGTGCACATCATTTATAATTTATTGCATTTAATTTTAAGTGCAGTGATTTTGTGCAAAGGACATAACATATAAGAAAATGCAGCCTGTTGGGTTCTGCCCACGGCTATTTTATTTGCCCAGGCACAGTGATCGTGATCATTGCTACTTTAACAAGGTAAAATATACACTATATTACCAAAAGTATTGGGACAACTTCCTTTACACGCACATGAACTTTAAGGACATCCCGGTCTTTTGCCGCGTACACACGACCGTTTTTAATGTCATTGAAAAAAACGACGTTTTTCTCGATATGATTCTTCTCAAGCCTGCCTTGCCTACACACTATCGTGAAAAAAAATGTTCGAGCAAAGCGCGGTGACGTACGAAATGTACGACGGCACTATGAAGGGGAAGTTCCATTCGGATTGGGCCACCCTTTGGGCTGCTTTTGCTGATTCTTGTGTTAGTAAAGTTTGGTGAGAGACGATTCGCGCTTTTCAGCCTTGTGCTCTTCAGTCCGTTACAGCGTGATGAATGTGCTATCTCCATTACGAACGCTAGTTTTACCAGAATGAGCGCTCCCGTCTCATCACTTGCTTCTGAGCATGCGTGTTTTTTTAACGTCGTTAAAGCCTACACACGGCCAGTTTTCATGGCGAGAAAAACGATGACGTGAAAAACTACGAGAAAAATTAGCGCATGTTCCAAATTTTTAATGCCCATTTTTCACGTCGTGAAAAATTGTCTGGAGCCCACACACGATCGTTTTTAATGACCAATTTAAAAAATGGCATTTTTCTCGTCATGAAAAACGGTTGTGTGTACGCGGCATAAGTCCGTAGGGTTCAATATTGAGTTGGCCCACCCTTTTCAGCTATAACAGCTTCAATTCTTTTGGGAAGGCTGTCCACAAGGTTTAGGAGTGTATCTATGAGAATGTTTGACCATTCTTCCAAAAGCACATTTGTGAGGTCAGGCACTGATGTTGGACAAGAAGGCCTAGCCTACAGCCTCTGCTCTAATTAATTCCAAAGGTGTTCTATTAGGTTGAGGTCAAGACTCAGTTTCTCCACCCCAAACTCGCTCATCCATGTCTTTATGGACCTTGCTTTGTGCACTGGTCCAAATCATTTGGTGGAGGGGGGATTATGGTGTGGGGTTGTTTTTCAGGGGTTGGGCCTGGCTCCTTAGTTCCAGTGAAGGGAACTCTTAAGGCGTCAGCATTCCAAGACATTTTTAACAACTTCATGCTCCCAACTTTGTGGGAACAGTTTGGGGATTAACCCCTTCCTTTTCCAACATGACCGCGCACCAGTGCACAAATCAAGTCCCGGGCAATCCGGGACACGTGGGCACCCTAGTGGACAGCCTTCCCAGAAGAGTTGAAGCTGTTTTAGCTGCAAAGGGTGGGCCAACTCAATATTGAACCCTACAGACTAATACCTCGTACACACAGCCGGGTTTTTCGACGGGAAAACTGCGATGAGAGCTTTTGGCTGGAAATCCATCGCAGACGGGAAAACTGCCAAACACGGCCGGCAAAAAAAAGAGAACCAGCTCTCTTTTTTCCAGTCGGGATTCCCAGTGGACTTTTTCCCGTCGGATAACCCGGCCTTGTGTACGCAGCATAAGACTGTCATGCCATTAAAGTTCACGTGCGTGTAAGGGCAGGCGTCCCAATACTTTTGGTTATATAGTGTACATTTTCAAAGACATTTGGTGGATTTTTTTTCTTCTGTGGCTATTAAGAAATATATTCCAAGTATTATTATTATTTTATTTTTTTGCCTGGAGTTCAGCTTTAAAGTGGAAATCCTGTAAAATAAACTCTCTAGTCCAGGTATGTATTTATTAAAAATGTAATAAAAACGGTTCTGTCCATCGCATTCTATCCTTAGATAAGCCATACACAGGCAGGTGACATAGGAGGATGCAAAGATGAATATTGGATAGATTTTCACACATAAAGCTGCACAGATAGCACTTACTAATTAATACTGAACATGGTTATTAACACGCACAGACCGCAGGCTCAGGACAGCGTCTCAGCACTTAGTCCCCCTCTGGTGTCAGGATTTCACTTAGCAAGTCAGCAGCAAGACCAACAAAAGTGTATAAATAATGGCCAGCTCTCACCTCTAAGGGAAAGTTTATGGTATTTTCCAGTTAGCGCCTTTGATTTATTATTGCAGTATAATGTTTTGATATGACTTCTTTTTTTACAAGCTTGCTTTTCTGTAGTTTTGTCATACTGTACAGATTGCTTGACTACTAACCCATAGAGGCAAGGGAGACTCGTCTAACTACTGCTGAACCACATGTTGGGTAGGTGCTGCATGATGTGGTGGCAGTAATCACACAGAGTCCCAGAGTTCAGTAACTGATGTATTGTAGAACTTGCAAACCGTATAAAGCCTCATACACACGGTCGGACTTCAAACAAACTTTTCCGTGGATTCTTGTTTGAAGGGCGTTGCCCGTGAACTTGGTATGCATATACACGACAGGACTTTTTCAGCAAACTTTCCCAAAATCACGTGGTTTTTCTGCTCTTTCCTGCTCTTTACCGCCACCCTTTGGTCAACTTCTGCTATTGTTGGTTGATTTTACCATTGGTTCTGAACATGCGTATTTTTACTTCGGACTAAAGTCCGATGGATTTCTGTACACACGATAGGACTTTGCACTGTAGGACTTTTGTTGCCAAAAAGTTTGTCCGTTTGCAGAGCGAACTTTTGTCCGATGAAAACCGAAAAAGTTTGTCCGATGGAGCGTACACACGGTCGGATTTTTGGGAAAACCTGCTCATTTTGAAGTTTGTTGTCAAAAAGTCAGACCGTGTGTATGGGGCTTTACAACTCAGTTGGGAGCTCAGTCAATACAGAAGAGAGAAGCAGTAGTAGGCCTGAACTGAAGACAGCAATTTCCTGGCCAGTCCAACCCAAAAGGGAGCTTGCTGAAGTCCAGACATAGGCCCTAAGCGGAACCTACTGCTCCGGAACCTGTCCCTACCGCTAGAACTGTCCCAGAGACATAGCGCCCAACTGTCCCTGATGTCGAGGGGCTGTCCCCGATATGGAGCAAAGTCCCTCTGTCCCTCTTTCCTCCTCATTTGTCCCTCATTTTGGTCTGATCTATATAGTTGGATACTTATATTCATAGGTAAAGTTGATCCAGGGACTATCCGAGAGCCTCTTGGGGGATCAGGAAGGAATTCTTTACCCTGCTGGAGCAAATTGGATCATGCTCTGCTGGGGTTTTTTGTTGCCTTCCTCTGGATCAACTGTAGGATCATGTATATGGGATTTTATATATATATATATATATATATATATATAAGGTGGAACCTTGGATTCCGAGCATAATCCGTTCCAGGAGAATGCTTGTAATCCAAAGCACTTGCATTTTAAAGCGAGTTTCCCTATAGAAGTCAATGGAAACAAAGATAATTAGTTCTGCATTGACTTCTATGGCATGCAATACCGCATGTGGCTAGAGGTGGGGGTGCCGGAGAGCCTCGGAAATACTCGGGGACAGCTAGGCTGATCTCGGAAACCCTCGGAAAGGTTCGGAAACACTCGGTAACTGAGTATTTCCGAGTATTTCTGAGTGTTTCCGAGTGATTCCGAGTATTTCTGAGTGTCACCGGCGCCCCCGCACCTCAGGCCAAATGTGGTACTGCACACCCCATTAGCTTGAATTCTGCTCGTTTTGCGAGACAACACTCGCAAACCGAGTCAGAATTAAAAAAAAAAAGTTGCTCGTTATTCAAAATGCTCGTAAACCAAGGTTCCACTGTATGTATATGTATATATGTATGTGTGTATATATATATATATATATGTATGTGTGTAGCGGGTATGTACTTTTTAAACTGGTGAGGGCACCAGTGATGCATAGTTCCCTGCGGCCCAGCAGGTGGGGCTGTCGTTTTGGGCTGGGGTTGAACCATCGCTGCAGTGCCGTACCCTTTGTGACCTCTTGTACGGCGGGGCAAGGAACCCGCCGTGCATCCTGGGAGAGGGTATAAAGGGGGCGGACTTCTTCGCCACGAGGTAGAGTCCCGGGCACCTTCAGCCTGAGGGCTGTGGTTGCGGTCGATGTCCAGGCGGCCTAGGCCTGGACACCTGGAGTTCGTGTTCCATCCCAGACACCTTCAGTCTGGGGTGAGGTACTTAGCCGGAGGCCTGTGGCCCAGTACCTTCCGCTGGGTCCCGCGAGGGAGGGATCATCCTAGGGGGCCCCGGGAGTGGGGCACCCGAATCCAGAGGCGTAAGGGACCGGAGGAGGGACTCAACCGAAGACCTGGTGCAGCAGATTGCCAGTGCCGGGTGAACCTCTGGAGAGCGCCCGGAGGGATATCTTTCCCAAACAGGGGCCAAGTTCAAAGAGGAAGTTCAGTCCATGTTCAATGACCGGTGGCAGCGGTCCAGCTAATTCACTCAGGTCCGTGGCAGAGGCCTGCAATTAGGCCCGTGGCAGGGGCCACAACAGTTCATCCGGTCGGTGGCAGCGACCAAAACTCACGGTCGGTGGCAGAGACCGTGCGCCAGGCCTGTTCGCTAAAAAGGGATAGGAGAGTACAGTTGAGCCTGGGCCTACTCGTTCCCACACCCCCATGTTCGTTGTTAATGGAAGTTCAACTGATTGTGTTACGAGAAATAAAGGAGTGTTGGACTTTCGATTGTTGTGGGGCTTTATTATTGGCAGACACGCTTCCAGGGAACAACAAGGTTTCGTATGCAGTGGACAGACCCTGGAGGTAAATCAACTAACTTTGCTCAACCCTCCTTATACACATGAGGGGAGAGCTTGGCGTAGTGTTCCTGCACTCTCCTCTCTCAGGTACCCCTAGACACAAGCCATTCACAATAACCAAGAGGGAGAGTGAGGTTCCGCTACATATATATATATATTTATTTTCCTTCTATTGGTTGAACTTGATGGACTTGTGTCTTTTTTCAACCAGACTAACTATGTATATAAAATGCACTTTTTATCTTTCAAAAAGTGTTTCCCAGTGCTAAACCTTTCATCCAATTTCTATATTGCTGCCTATTGCCACGTACACACGTACGTTTTTAATGGCATTTTAAAAAACAACGTTTTTCTCGACGTGATTTTTCTTGTTTCCTCTCAAGCCTGTCTTGCATACACACGTTCATAAAAAAACGCTCATGCAAAGCGCAGTGATGTACAACACGTACGACGGCACTATAAACAGGAAGTTCCGTTCGAATGGCGCCACCCTTCATGTTAGTAATGTTTGTTGAGCGGCGATTTGCGCTTTTCAGCCCCGTGCTTTTCAGTCTGTTACAGCGTGATGAATGTGCTATCTCCATTAGGAACGCTAGTTTTACCAGAACGAGCGCTCCCGTCTCATACTTGATTCTGAGCATGCGCGTTTTTTTTCCCCTCGTAAAAGCATACACACTACCATTTTTCACGACGTTAAAAAGAACAACGTGAAAAAATAGAGAGGGTTCTAATTTTTTTTTAGGCCATTTTTCATGTCGTTAAAAATGCTCTGGAGCCTACACACGATCGTTTTTAATGCCCAATTAAAAAAATTGCATTTTTAACGTTGTGAAAAACGGTTGTGTGTATGCGGCATTTGTCAATTTCAAAAGCCAGTATAAAGGAGTAGTAGTGATAAAAAAAAAAGAACTTGTGGGTTTACCAAATCATTTTTTTTGTATATATCTCCTTTAAGGGGGCGTGACAGGGGGTGCGTCCTTTGCCTACATACTTTTGGTAATAGGTGTCCCTCATTCCCATCTCAAAAAGTTGGGAGGTGTGCAGACAGATGGGGAAGCTCTCCATACACTAGCCACTTCGCCAAAGCACACCAATACCTGGGAACAGGGAGTTAAAAAGACTCTGCATGACCCAAGATTTCTGCCAGGGTCACGTGAAGGCAGTATTGGCACCTGGAACGCTTCGGACCGAGGGAACCATAGAGAAGCAAAGTTTCCCTAGATTTCCCCTTCAGCTGCAGTACCGCTCCTGATGAGGGTCACCTGCAGTGGAGACAATAGACTACACGGCCTACACCAAGGCAGATATATATAGGACATCAAGGTTAAATACCTGAATTTCACCTGGTATTCTTGTAGTCCCGGAGTAGCTGAGTTCATAGATGGCGAGGTTGTCAGTTGAGCTGCTGTGCAGGGGACATGCTCATAGTAGTGTAGCGCCCTGCTCCCAATGAGTGGGCGCTATGTGTTAAAATTATAGTTGTCTGAGCAATAGTTTGGCTCAGAAGGATTGTGTTCAAATTATACTTCTGTTTCAGTTCAGCTGGTTGCATGATTTTCCCCCTGACGGTGGGTGTCGCTGTCACCACTGGTCAGGGTTGGAAAGGCAAGAGGCTGGATGCATTGGGTATCTCTTTCCCAGAAGCCGCCCAGGGGGCGTGGTCAACCCACTGTGCATTCTGGGAGAGGGTACTTAAGGGACAGACACCATTTTGTCGGGGTTCGTTGGTGGTGGGCGCCTCCCGATCCCAACCTGAGGGCCCTCCTGGCCTCAGGGATGCGCTGGCAGTTTCCGCCTCGGGGCCACGTTGGCCTGAGGCTCCGTTACCAGGAGTCACTGGGGCCTACTGATCCAGGGATGATCCTGTGTTGCCTTGCCTGTGGGAAGGGACCGAGCAATTGAGGACTCAATTGGAGGATGTATCCGGACCAAAATCTACCTCACAGTGCTGCCGGAAGGGCTAAAAGATCCTGGCACTGAGAGCTGTGTTCTTTTCATCAGAAGGTAACCAAGTGAGTGGTTGCACAAGTCTGTGGCAGAGACTATTGAGCAAATTCTATTTTCACAAATCTGTGGCAGAGAATATCTGTGATCGAGCTACGCACCGGTTGCTAGGCCAGTGAGAGTGGGCCTATCCGGTGGTTGCTGAGTCCAGTGTGGAGCCAGTTGTTCCTCTGGACCTAAGAAAATACCTGTGATCCGCAAGTAAGGTACCTGAGTCCTCCCCATCCTTTCAACCCCTCTTTTGGAAACTTTAATCAATAAAACCCCTTGAAAGAGATTCTGTGTTGGTGCAAACTTCTTCTGGACAACTCTTCAAGGAGAACCCCTGAGACGAGCGTATGGAACAGTGAGGTAACGTGCAAGGCCCAAAATTAAACCAGCAGCTCCTACGAGGGTATCGCAGTAGAAAATGGCAGAGTGACCAAGACATGAACCTATAATTGTGCTGCTTCTCCTTTTACTGTTACAGGGTGGGACGGAGACCTATAAGTGAAAGCGAATCTGTAAGAGAAAAAAATCAGGTCCCCTCCCCTACTTGGCAGGGCTTTGCTGTGTAGAGAAACTCTATAAGCCTCAGGACTGGATAAACATAAATACAATCCCTTAGGTAGGTAAAACAGACACCTTGAAATATGGGTTTCATCTGTGTATCGAGCTGTTCAACTTAAAACCCATCTCCAACCAAAACGTTTTATTTTCTTTGGAACAGCTCTAAGTGGGGTAGAACTTTCGACAACTGTTCTATTCTTGCTTGTGCTTTCGCATCTCATACAGTATGAAGGCTGAATACTTTGCTGATGGAAAACAGTCAACAGTGTATGCAGATTGATATGTTTTTAAGTATTAATCCAGAGTGCTATCACTCATGGGTGATGAGGAGGACCAGCAGGTACAGTAACCCTGATAGACACTACTCCATTGAGTGCCACTGCACCCATGCACCTAGCTGACCACCACTGCACCCGTACACTTCACCACTTATTGCCATTGCACCCAGCAACCCGATATATACTACTCCATTGGGCACCACTGCACCCATGCACCTAGCTGACAACCACTGCACCCGTACACTTCTCCACTTTTTGCCATTGCACCCAGCAACCCGATATATACTACTCCATTGGGCACCACTGCACCCATGAACCTAGCTAACCACCACTGCACGCGTACACTTCACCACTTATTGCCATTGCACACAATAACCCCGATAGGTACTACTCCATTGAGCGCCACTGCACCCATGCACCTTACTAACCACCACTGCACCCGTACACTTCACCACTTATTGCCATTGCACACAATAACCCCGATAGGTACTACTCCATTGAGCGCCACTGCACCCATGCACCTTACTAACCACCACTGCACCCGTACACTTCACCACTTATTGCCATTGCACCCAGCAACCCGATATATACTACTTCATTGGGCACCACTGCACCCATGTACCTAGCTAACCACCACTGCACTCGTACACTTCACCACTTGTTGCCATTGCACACAATAACCCTGATAGGTACTACTCCATTGATCGCCACTGCACCCATGCACCTAGCTGACCACCACTTCACTCGTACACTTCACCACTTATTGCTATTGCACACAATAACCCCGATAGGTACTACTCCATTGGGCACCACTGCACCCATGCACCTAGCTAACCACCACTTCACCACCTATTGCCATTGCACCCAGTAACCCCGATAGGCACTACTAAATTGGGCGCCACTGCACTAATGCACCTAACTGACAACCACTTCACCTGGGACCTTCACCACTGATTGCCATTGCACCCAGCAGTACTTGCTGCAGTGCTGTTTTTATTGAGAAGTTAAGGTTAGACTGGTTGCCTGAGATGGAAAATCTCTACAATAATATTGTGTACAATAATTAGTTATAACCTCTTAGCCTTGACCTAAGGACCCTAAGAGCAGCGGTGAGCCATTGAACCAGGGGCAGGATTGAGCCTAGAGTTGCCCCCTCATCCCTTTAAACCCGAACACATATGAATTACACAGGTTCTGTGGCTAATTTATTGCAGGTAAGGCACCAAGTGTGTTTAATTACCACCTTAATCAGCCACAGAGCCTGTGTAATTAATATGTGTTCGGTTTTAAAGGGATGAGGTGGCAACTCTAATTGAACCACTTACGCAAGTAAAACAAGAGAGAAGGACAGCAGTGTTTCACTGATTTGTCATTATTTTTCCCCATTATAATTTAAATTTCTGGCGCTTTGGGATTAAAAATGTAAATATTTAATCTGTGTGCTCTTGGAAACCTGGGCTATTAAAAAGAACCAGAGTCTGGTAAAGGCAAAGGAAAAAAAATGTATATTGTTTTGTTATCTTGGAATTTAGCAGGCTCATTAGAACTTATCAGCCATGTTGTGCAGCTGAAATGTAATTAATAGATTCGGTGTGAGGACCTGTGAGCAGAGGACACACGGCTCCCACAGTCTGCCGCTAATGTGGATGCAGCTGGGATATTTTGTCTAACATTTTTTTTTTTAACCGTTTCACTGTTTCTAGAAAAATAAGTTCTGTTGAAGTTTACTCCAGATAAAAGGGATTTTAGCTTTCAGGAAGAAGTGGAAAACCTTATCTGCAGTTTTCCATGCTGCCCTCAGATACATACAGACATTGCTGGTCCCTAGAAGGTGGAGGGGGGGGGGGGGGGCGTTGGCAGGTGTTAGCACCCTCTATTGGTAGCTCCTCCTGTAATCATGTAGTGGGTGGGGTTAGTGACCCTTTATATGCAAGTTGTGGGTGGTTCCCAGTGGAGTTGGGGTATGGGAGTAGGACACCCCTGTTCAGCAAGATGTAGAGCTGTGCTGGAAGAAGAGAGCCCTTTGCAGGGCTGTGCTGCCAGGGTGATCTGTGGGGACACATTAGGAACAAATAGAGAAGCCTCGTCACCCCTAAACTTTCTTTAGCAGGTCCTGTGGCTTGGCTTAGGTTGGCCTTTGGCCCTAAGGAGATTGTTCAGCCTCATGGTGTGTGGAGGGAACAATAAAAGTATGAACCGCCTGTGTACGAGACTGTAACATTTGGGAAGTTGGCTGCAGTGGCACATAGTGATGCTAAAAGTGTTCTGCACTGAAGACTAATGATAGGAAGTCACTTGTAGAGGTATTGTGTTCTGCACTAGAGACTTCTCTCAGGATGTCATGTTATTGACTATCTCTGCAAAAGATGTACTAAAGTGGTGCCCGAGTTGTACAGTAAAGCGTTTAAAGGGCAACTGGACTGGACCAGGTAACAGGCCTCTGACTGGTAATATGTATGTAGGCAGGCTTCTGGCCAGGAAAAGTGTGACACAATATGGTGGAGATTCTCTAAAATCACAGGTAGCTGAATCTGCCATCCAAGAAGAAATGAGGCAGGTCTGGAGTCAACATGGTGGGTACTGCCATCCAATGGGGGACTCTTATGAGTGTATATGAATGGGTTTTTCACATGTCTAAACTTTTTGTTTATTTAACATAGTTTAGCCAACTATCCTACAATGAAGAGTAAACCCCTTCATTTTTTGATATGTAATGAAAGTGAGATGTGCATTTACTTTTTGGTTTAATAAAGCTTTATATTGGTATCAGTAGAGGGATTTGGGGATCCTTTCAGCCCACCTTACTAAAGCTTTTGCATTGGTGCAAAAGCCCTACCGCATATAAGCCATGGTTTCCATAGCCTTTACTAGACATGTGCACACTGAAATATTTTGTTTCGGAATTTCGTTTTCGTCCGAAAAATAAATTTATTTAGTTACTCCCGAAACTTGTTTATTTATTTTGTTTCGTTAAAAAATGCATTCGTCCGAAAATCCAAATTAATGTCGAATCTGTCATTGAAGGCTTATGGTGTCTGTCGAATGTTCTAAGAAGATTCGACGGAGCAGCTAAACTGTACGACGCCACAATCGTACATTTCCGGTCGATTGTTCCGCCTACAAGCTATAGAAGAATTCTAATGTTGTATGACACTAGTAATAATTATATTTATAAATTATTAGTACTAGTCAACCAACATTCAAATTCTTCTATAGCCTAAGGGCCGAGCATTTGACCGGAAATGTACGATTGCGGCGTCGTAAAGTTTAGCTGCTTGTCGAATCTTCTTATAACTTTCGACAGACACCATAAGCCTTGAATGACAGATTTGACATTTGTTTTTCCCTGCTTCGTCGAATCTTCGTCATTCATGTCGAATGAGTTACCCCAACACTGTCTCTATAATGTTGAATCTTTTCTCTCTATGTCGAATCTTTCCTCTCTATGTGGAATAATCTTGGACTAATAGAGTTAAGGTTAGGCACATTTGACCACAGGTTCGATAGACACAGATTGCTATTGTCAGCGTCATGTCGAATCTCCTATCTATATCGAACGGTTGTAGCAACGAAAATGAAAATAAAGCATTTTTAATGTCGGATCTTTCGTGTTTCGGATTCTGCGCGTTTGTTTTTGTTTGTTAAAACGATAACGAAAATACCTGAAATTCGGACGAAAATGCATTCGAACAAAAACGAATGCACATGTCTAGCCTTTACTGATGATGGTCAACAAGGCTAAAATTTGAGGTTGGAATAAATGGTTCTACTGTATACTAAGAAGTGAAGGAAGTAGAGGAGACAAATTACAAATGAAATATAGAAAATAGGTGGAAAACTGGTGAAAGGAACGCACTATATTTTATGTCACAAATAGGTGGAGGTATGGTTATCAGTTGCAAAATAAAGACACTATATTTAACCCAATTTAAAAAAGTTACTGTGTTTCCCTGAAAAAAAAGCCTGGGTCTTAATTTTGGCAACAAAAGACCCAGTAGGGCTTATTTTCGGGGTAGGGCTTGTCATATGCTGTCTTCTTTCCCCATCTCCCTCCCTGCCTGTCAGGAATCCCCAGTGGCCAGTGGAACTGAGTTAAAAGTGCTTGTAAAATCCTAAAATGCACTGTATTACAGTATTATGTAATGTAAACTGTGCACGTTTCTGTAATCTATTTGTGATAAATACCTTCTTATAGCACTGCTCGGCGCTTCCGTGACCCGCCTGATCGGTCTTCCCTGCTCCGAGCACTGTAGAGGGAGAGGGGCCCGAGATCCCCCACTGACAGCCGGCAGAAGAGGAGGAGAGAAGCGGGGGATCAGCAGAACGTCGGGCGGCCCTCTAATGAACAAACATACACAGTTTATATTATGAAATACAGTGCATTTTAGGATTTTAAAACGCTAATAGCAGCGCTAAAAACGTCCAGTGAGCATGAGGCCCTAGAATGAAGGAAAGTCTTCAAGCAACTAAGAAAGGTGCTATCCTCCTCAAGAAAACAAGACGAAGAAATAGTGGTGACCTCAATACCTAGTTTGGAATCTTTCATAGAATTCAGTCTTTCAAGTATCTGGGAAGGCTAATAACAGAGGATAATGATACACCGGCAGAAATATAAGATGGAATAGCTTCAAATTGCTGCTGCTTTGGACATCAAAGACAATCATTTATAGAGCAGTGATAAAGCCATAGTGACCTTCTCAGAGTTTTTGGGGAAAATGATTTAGGAGAATTTATGGCCTCAAGTTGGTAAATGGAGAGTGGAAACTAATGAGGAACTTGAAGCAAAGTACAAAGAATTTGGCACTGTCGCTGAAATTAAGGTGAAGAGGTTAGATTGGTAGAGCCATGTAGTAAAAATAGATGAAAGGAGAATAGAAAAGTATGTTTTGGTAAGGGCCAACAAGATGTAAACTACCATAAAAATTATAGACGGAAAAGATGAAAAACTTGCGTGTGAAAAGATGGAGGAAAAAAGAAGACAACAAAGAAGACTGGTAGGCAAGTCTATGAAAGCCCTACAAGGAGCAAAGCCCTACACATGTTGTAGCAGCATGGAGTGAATAAGTAAACTATGGGGTAGTCACCATGTTACTTCCTGAAGTACTTGGTATGTTACTGACCTGGAACAGGCTTGTTCTGGGTCTGGAATGAATTAAAAAAAGAGATGGACATAGATAGATGAAGATGGCTTCATGCAGCTTGTACATTCAATAACAGGTCTTTAGGGGTAACTCCCATTATCGTATCAAGTGGTTTGCTTTCAGTGAACTCTTCATGAGTCATGTATCACAGTATCAAACAAGAGCTTTCAGCCAAAGATCATGAACAGAAAGGGTCTCTACTGTGGAACTTGAAAGTCATGCACCTAGGCCAGTTGCTCATTCTAATTTGAGTTTCTTTTAGCTGGGGAAACTATAAGGCAGACATGTAAGTGTGAGAGTTTCAGTCTTGCCCTGAATGTAAATGTATATGAAAGTGTTACTAAACCCACACGAGTAAAATCGGTCTGTATATGCAGTAAAGCATGCTTGTTATGCTCACTGTGGAACCTCAGGAGTTAATCATTCACACTGTGTAAAAAAGCTGTTTGATCATGTCTTCTCTGATCTTCCCCTTCTTTTACTGTCCCCAATCCATCTTCTGATAAAACCAAGCCTTGGGGGCACTCTGCACATGCTCAGTTTGGTGTGTATTGCTAGAGTTTCTTTTTTTGGGAGGGTGCATGTGATCAGCACAGGGCCAATCAGCACCCTCCAGACAGAGGGTCAGGGGTCATGCAGCCTCATAGGACAGTCAAAGGAGAGTAAAAACTCCTCCTCTAAGCTTTAACCAGTGCTCGGCCGGACACTGATCGAAGTCACAAGACTGCTATATACTGCTGATGGGAAAAGGTATTTAGCAGTTTATATTTACTAAAATAATTGCATTTCCATGTTCTGTGTACTGTGGGAGACCAGATATAGTGTATATAATGTATATAATGTAGTGTATATAATGTAATGCAGGGTCCTGAGTTTAGTAACACTTGAATTTGTCATCTGTTTGTCATCAGTACCGATTACTCACTGTGTTTACTATGCTTCAGTTTATGAATGAACAGGAAGGCTGTGCAGAGCTCTTCTTGTTCATTCATTCTGTGCAGCTGAGGCTGCAGAAAGAAACTGGGGAACATGTTTCCTCAGTCCCTTTTTGTGTCTCAAAAGTGAGACTTCAGGGGTCTGTTTAGACCCCTGATATCTCACCAAAGTCACCCCCACCCTCCCACTCCCCAGAAGCATTGTGAAAAAAAAGTAAAAAATGATTTTTTTTTTAACAAATCACCAAAAAAATTTAATAGTAAAAAATGTAAAAAATAAAATAAAAATACAACAAATGACCAGAAAATTTTAATAATTAAAAATGTAAAAAAATAATAAAAAATTGGGCTGATTAACACGGGTTCTCTGGCATATGAATGAGCAGTTTGTGCAGCTGGATCTGCCTTTCTAGCCTATAGCCCCATACACACGGTCGGACTTTTGGCCAACTCCGTTTGGACAAAAATCCAGGGAAAAGTCAGATGGAAGTCCGACCGTGTGTATGGGGCTTAAGGGGATGCAAAGACTGTACAAACACAGCCACAGGTCCTAATTTGACAGGTGTGCAGGTGCAGGGGAGTGGCCCACCCAGTTGTGTGATAATAACAAATTAATATTCGCTATTTTCCTGATTCTCCTCCCGGCCAATCAGGAAGCAGGTCCTGAGACCCGATTGGCCAGGGAGTCTTAAGCCCCATACACGCGGTCTGACTTCCATCTGACTTTTCCGTGTTTTTTTGTCCGAACGGAGTTGGTCGGGAACACCCATAGCATACACACGCTCTGAATTTTCTGCAAACTTTCCCAAAACTTTTTGCAACATCACATGGTTTTTCTGCTCTTTTCTGCTCTTTACCGCCAACTTTTGGCCAACTTCTGCTATTGTTGGTTGATTTTAACATTAGTTGTTTTGTCCGATGGTTTTCTGTACACACGGTCGGACTTTGCTCCATCGGACTTTTGTTGGGCAAAAGTTTGTCCGTTTGCAGACCCAACTTATGTCCGATGAAAACAAGAAAAAAAGCAAAAAAAGTTTGTCCGATGGAGCGTACACACGGTCGGATTGTTGGTCCAACTTGCTCAAAATGAAGTTTGTTGGGCAAAAGTCTGACCGTGTGTACGGGGCTTTAGGATTCCCTGGCCAATCGGGTCTCAGGACACACTTCCTGTTCAGCCCAGGATTTTCCTCTCCCCTGTCTCCTAAGGTAAGGTCCGTCCATCCGCGGGGGGGGGGGGGGTTTGGGTGGCGGTGAATCGCCGCTGGCTTCTCGTCCATCTAAGACCGGAGGGGGGGTGGGGGTATGCTTGCCACAATCGCCACCTTCCCGCCACTGACTAAGACTATGAAAAAGGACAGGAATAGGTTGCTACAAAAATCTATTTGGTCAACTACAATTTGTACAATTTGCTCCTGTGAATCTTCTGGGCCTAGCTTGTTTAACATTCAGCTTGTGCCTCCTCTTCTTAAATGTTTAATGCGCTGCTTGAGAAAGTTCATAAATCCTTCATGGATTCTCGCTATCTAATGTCTCCGACATGAAAAGTGTCTGTGTCATGTTGTAGGAATAGGAGTTGCAGAAGTTATAGCCGTGACCAGGTCTCATCTACCCGAGTTGTTTCCATCGTTACATACTAATGCCCCTACTACTTGGACACATTGAAGAGCAATTCTGGGTAGCAGGTGGAAGCAATTCCTCAGCTACTAATGTTATTCTAAGGCAGGCCATACATGGGTCGAATTTCAAAAGAATTTTCTTCCGAAAATCTTATCTAAGAATTTTCGTTTGAGTTTCACACCATTAGTGGGTTGCAGCGACAGCCGATTTTTCCGTGCGGCCATCGAATTTGAGTAATCTGGCATGTTGGAAATTTTTAGAAAAACTAACGATTTTCGAATCAATGATGGTAGAATCGTGTGAGAAATGTAATCGATAAAGAAATGAGCGTGTAAAAGAAAAGAAAATTCCCGGAAAGAAAAAAGATTCCCGTCCACGAAAATTATTTTCTGTAGCAATAGGAGGTGAAATTGAAGGCTTGGTTGGCCGAATTTCGAAATCAATGGTGGCACCATCAGATCACAAAACGCACAAAATTTTAGATTTTCAAAAGAAGATTCTTTCGATATTCGACCCGTGTATGGCCAGCCTAACGCTGCAACTGTGGAGGACAGACCCTTGCTCATCTAAAATGTTTTTTTCTTTCCCCTTTAGTTCTGCTTTAAGGCAACCCATTCAAATGTGTGGGCTGCCAATGCACCAGAATAGACATATAAAAGGGGGCATGCAAAAGTGTATTGGGGTACCCTTCAAAATGTTTTAGGGCTTGTTCACACATGATGTTGGGGTGCAGTAAAACCCTGCGGTTGAGCTTGCGCTTTGCTACCCTTGCAGAGGCAGCAGATGGGGTATACACATTCTGTGGCCGTGGAAATCATTATACCCCCTGTTGCATTTAATGGGCATAGCGCCTACTGAACACGATCCATTTAAGTAAATAGGGACACTCTGCAAGTGACTGGCAACCACTCGCTAGTGCGGCGATGAAGGGGTTAAAGCAGGTGGTGAGGAGGCAATATAACACCTGTCAAATAGTCTCTGATAAGGCAATCCAAATGCAGATCACTCTTCGGAGCCCAAAGCTCTTGTGATCAAAATCTTAAGCCTCGTACACACGGCCGGTTTTCTCGTCAAGAAACGACAAGAAAATTGCTGGCAGAGCTTTCTTGCCGAGAAAACTGGCCGTGTGTACGAGGCTTTCAGGTTTCTCGTCAGGAAAACTGGCCAGAATCTCGACGAGAAAAATAGAGAAGCTGCTCCCCGAGAGTGTGTATGCTTACCTGTCGCCGTGGAAACCCGCACATGCTCGAAATGACTTTGACGCATGCGCGGTAGCTTCCTAGGCATAGGTAGGGTGTAGCAAGATGGCGGCGACGGCATCGAATGTGACGAGCGCACGCTCGTCGTAGTCGATGACGTCACCGCGTTCGTGCCATTCAAAAGAACGGCGGTTCTTTTGAATCGAGCGTGTGTACACTCGGCCGGGACAAGATTCTTGTTCACGAATCTCGTCAGGAAAAACGATGTGTTTTTTCCTGACGAGATTCTCGGCCGTGTGTACGAGGCTTGTGATGTAAAATTCACTCTGTACGCCAAATGCTGAACTGCAGCCAAACAGCTAAATACAAAGATGTAATACATCTATGGGAGCTGTTTTACATGCCAAAGGGCTCTCCATCCAATCGTGAGATTTACACAGCTCTGCCACAAAGCACAGTACTTTCCGATAGGGCAGGAGACCTGATGTTTTGCTGCAGTTCAGTAAAATTGAAGGGTCCTATCCCTGACCCAACCTGTGATTGGACAATAAAAGGAGAAGCAGCAGACTGATTAGCTCCTCTCTTACTCTGCTCTCCCTACCTATCTGCATTTCTTTCATAGCAAACGAGCACAGCAGTACAACTGATTGGCTCCTTGTGCTGCTTTCCTTTTGAAGTCTGAGCTCTGCTGTACAAGGATTACAAGAGGCTAACACTAGGTCAAAATCAGGGACTTACAGACTAAAGCCTCGTACACACGATTGGATTTTCCGACGGGAATTCTTTGATGACAGGCTGTTGGCGGAAAATCTGACCATTTGTACTCTTCATTGGACAATTGCTGTCGGATTTTCCACGAACAAATGTGGGATAGCATGCTTTAAAATTGTCCGCCAACAATTTTGTGTTGTCGGATTTTCCGATCGTGTGTACACAAGTCCGTTGGACAAAACAAAGTACAAACACGCATGCTCAGAAGCAATGCTCAACATAACACAACATTAGCAGAAGTTGCCCAAAGGGTGGCGCTAAAGAGCTGAAAAAACACGTAGTTTCGTGTTTGTTGGCCGACAATTATTTGCAGTTTGTATGCAAGATAAGTTCCTGGCCAACGCACTTCGGACAAAGGTCCTACGCTTTGTCCGATGAAAATCCGATCGTGTGTATGAGGCTTTACACTGCTCCCAGCCAGAGGCACGTTGAATATCCAAATTTCTTTAGAAGACAGCTAAATTCGATTTCTATAGTCTGCACTGACTTTTTTTCCTTTCCAACTGTTTGAAATGGAAGAGTTTCAGTCTTGCCGTGATTGTAAATGTATATTAATTCATCATCTGTTTTTCTGTGCGTGCTGGCAACACATAAATTATTTCCTGTTGTTTTCAATTAGCTTTGGGAATGCTTGTTTAATGCAGTATATCATATGATAGCGTCTCCAGCACTGGCTTGTTGTGAGGACAATAATGTAAATGATTGAACTGGATGTGACGAATGTGATACCCACTTACTGCACTCCTGCTGTTTACCTGCTCAATCTCTTGAATTAACTAAAGGAGAACTCTAAACACCACCACCACAACCAGTACACTGACCACATTACTTAATCTAAAAGAGACAGCAGAGGGCACCAACTAAGTGTAGCATATATGGACATTTTTATTATCTAAACGCAAATAGCAACTCACATGAATAAAACCAGTAAAGGCATATCTCTATCTACACTCATAAGCTATATTCCTCCTAGTAGGCTCTCAGTAGTAGAAGTCTGTTGTGGCAACTGCCAGCTGCATGGAAAGCACAGAGAGCCAATCCTGAAAGTGCCAGAGCCACAGCGAAATGCATGGAGGGTGCAGGACTGGAGATGATGTCACACGTAGGAGGACCACAAGACAAGGGGCATGGCTACGCATTTCAAAGCATCAAATCTCCTTTGTCAACTCTGAGGCTACACTTAGTTGGCACCCTCTGTTGTCTATTTACACTATGTTACTAAAAGTATTGGGTCCTTGTTTAGACATTTCTTGTTATGGGGGTGACAATGACCTAGCCTTTTTCCAAAATCTGCTCCTGTGATGTCACTGTCAGAATGTTTCTACTGAAATATTAAACAGTTTTTATATTTATAAAAATAAGCAAGGAACTATAATTAAGGAGATTCCCACTTATTTCTACAAATCAACAAAATAACTCAAATGTGTTTATTCGCTCTAACCTGAAGACAAAAAGAAGACAAAAGTGTGCAAATATATATACATTTATTTACGAAAAATCAGTGCAAAATAATATCAAAATATAACTGGTGATAAGCAAAGAATATGGATCAACATTTCAATAATCTGGATAATACAGATGATGAGAAAATAACCCCAGGATATTGCTTCAAAAATACCAATGTAGCAAAACTGAGTAACTCCTTAAAAATTATTAAGAGCTTATCAGTGGCTCAGCAGAATGTGAAAACAGGTGCTGATTTCGACACGTGACCTCTCTATCAGTCAACAGATTTTGTAAACTCAAATTACTTTAACAGCACATGGACAAACTTGTTATACCATCCACAGAATTGGTGATTTAACCAAGACTTATATTTAAGGTAAAGATACATTTCCAATAAAAATTTTATTGTAAGTATACATCATAACTAAACCATTTACTATCAACTAATCAGCTTAACTGAGATTATACATATGTGTGTATATCTCTCTTTAATTGAAAAAGAACCAATTCATACTGCAGTTAGAATGTATTCCCATTCAAATATCCATGCTACAAAGACTAAATGGTTTAGCCAGGTATATGTATCTTCCATTTCCTATAGATAAATAGAAATGTATACTTTACCAGAAATCTCAAAATCTTTTGTCTCAGAGATGTCAGCTTTATTTCCTGCTGGACATTCCTTCCCTTCCTTGATTTTTTGCGTTCTCTCTTCTCTCAATCTTTCTACAACTCTTATCCCCCAAAGAAAGTAGATGTGGATATGTTTTCCAGGTAATGAATGCCTGCCATCAAATTACCTATTCTTAACTTTGTACCCATGTCACAACTACCTAAAGGGGGCAGTATTGGATTAAAAATGATTTTGGAATTTTACCTAAAATGTCAAGA
Organism: Rana muscosa; assembly: GCA_029206835.1. Taxonomy (NCBI): domain Eukaryota; kingdom Metazoa; phylum Chordata; class Amphibia; order Anura; family Ranidae; genus Rana; species Rana muscosa. The sequence continues at coordinate 1,068,530,606 of CM055117.1, forward strand.
TATCACTTCAAATAACCTTTGACCTGAGCCTTAAACAAAAACATAAATATAATAGGTAGGTTTATTCTATAGCAGTGTCTGTCAGGCTTAGTGTCTCTTCATGAGATATATAGCTTTAAATAAGTCTGAACAACGCAATTAGCTTTTCCTTCAAATATCTTTTGAGAGTGATATCATTGGTAAAAGCACAATGGTTATTCATATATACCATATATACTCGAGTATAAGCCGACCCAAATATAAGCCGAGGTACCTAATTTTACCACAAAAAAATGGGAACACTTATTGACTCGAGTATAAGCCTAGGGTGTCCATCTGCATGCTTCACTTTGCCTCACTGTGCCCATGCCTCACTGTGTCCATGACTAGACTGACGTTTAACATGGGAGTCTATGGAAGGGGTGTCCGGATTTGAAAAATCTGTGCTCCCCGCCCGTAGGTCCTCTGGACAACAAACTTTGCACACTTGTAGAGGAAGAGTGAGGCTACATGTGTGCCAAGTTTGGGGTTCAGGAGACCTACGGCCGGCTGGTAACGGGTCCCCAAAGTCCGGGAGATCAGGCGCAAAAAGGTGACTCGAGTATAAGCCGAGGGGGGCATTTTCAGCACAAAAAAATGTGATGAAAAGCTCGACTTATACTCGAGTATATATGGTAATTTCCCTGATGTTCATAATACTTTAAACATATACCCCTCATAGTAATAATATATCTACTAATATCTTCAATGAGTACAATCAAACAATATATAATGAATATATGTTGAATATTATAAAAGTACATAAAGAAAAGATATGTGAAATGATTCAATTAAAGCGGGATTCCACCCGCGATTTTTAATTTTTTTTAAGTCAGCAGCTACAAACACTGTAGCTGCTGACTTTTAATAAGGACACCTACCTGTCCTACTCGCCCACGATAATGGGGCCCCACCCCATGCCGATCCGCATCATTGCAGGTCCCGCGCCGCCATCCTCAGTAAGGGAAACAGGCAGTGAAGCTTGCGGCTTCACTGCCCGTTTCCTACTGCACATGCGCGAGGCTCGCGCCGCTTTGTGAATGGTGATACACACAGTTCCCAGAAGGCAGCACACCTCATTCACCAGAAGGAGGATGCGGAAGAAGACCCACCGCGGATAAGGAAGAGGCAGATTAGGGACTTCCGCATAGCAACCGCTATTTCGGGTGAGTAAAATATTATTATTTTTTGCAGCATTTTTGTGTAATTTTTTTTTTCAAGGTGAAACTCCACTTTACGTAGGCATATAACTATTCCATATAATGTAATATTAATACAATTTAAATTATTGCTAATACAATTAATAATACTTGTTCATAAGGCAACTTTTAAATGAGCCTCTTTTTCTTTTTCCAGTAATGAGAAAAAAAAATCAGTCTCTCTTCATTGTGCTAGTTGAGACAAAAGTCATCAATCTCATTATACACACTCTGGCACCATGGCCAATCCTTATCTTGTTTTTGTTGTCTAGGACCCTCACAATTTACGACCTGGGAGAATATGCAATAAGACTCTTAAAATCTCTTGTAAGAATCTCTGTTCACAAGCAATGAGCTGGCATTCACCTTTTAACAAACAAACAAGATGGCTTCCAAGATGTCTATGAAACCATATATAAACTAATATGTATAGGCCTTATAATTTGATTCTTTTTAACCTTAGTTCTGACATCACCTTGGGGTTGATTTACTAAAGGCAAATACACTATGTTACCAAAAGTTTTTGCAATCTGCCTTTACACCCACGTAAACTTTAATGGCATCCCAGTCTTAGTCCGTAGGGTTCAATTTTGTGTTGGCCCACCCTTTGCAGCTATACCAGCTTTAACTCTTCTGGGAAGGCTGTCCACAAGGTTTAGGAGTGTGTCTATGGGAATGTTTGACCATTCTTCCAGAAGCGCATTTCTGAGGTCAGGCACTGATGTGGATGAGAAGGTCTGGCTCGCAGTCTCAGCTCTAATTCATCCCAAAGGTGTTCTATCGGGTTGAGGTCAAGACTCTGTGCAGACCAATTGAGTTCTTCCACCCCAAACTCGCTCATCCATGTCTTTATGGACCTTGCTTTGTGCACTGGTACAAATCATTTGGTGGAGGGGGGATTATGGTGTGGGGTTGTTTTTCAGGGGTTGGGCTTGGCCCCCTTAGTACCAGTGAAGGGAACTCTTAAGGCGTCAGCATACCAAGACATTTTGGATAATTTCATAATTCCAACTTTGTGGAACAGTTTGGGGATGGCCCCTTCCTGTTCCAATATTTCTGTTATTCTGTAGCCCTGAAGAAGTGAAGACATTTTCCCCAAAACATGTTAGCGTCTTCTGATGCACTGATGCAGTTGTCAACAAATATTTGGATTCAACTTCTTCATGAACTGTGGTACTGGGCGCTCCTCAACAATCATCCCATAGTTTGTCATCTGCTGAACCTCCTCCTTGAGACTATCAGAGAGGCAGCGGCCAGGTCCACTGCACATTCACTGCTTATAAGTAGGGATGAGCTTGGTGTTCGACTCGAACATACGTTCGACTCGAACATCGGCTCTTCGATCGTTCGGCGAACATCGAACGATTTGGGCCGTTCGCGCCAAATTCGATTGACACGAACGACCCACAATACACTGCGTCATCGCAGTGCAATCCCGGTGCTGTGATTGACCAAGCATGCACTGTGACCCCGCATGCTTGGCCAATCACAGCGCCGGCAGCTAGGAGAGCCATAATTGGCCACAGGCAGGTTGCCTGTGGCCAATTATAGCTCAGGGGGTTTAGCACACGCCCCACACTATAAAAGGCCGCCAACGCGGCGGCCTTGTGTAGTGTGTTCCGGCGCAGGGAAAGAGAAGGATAGGCAGGGACAGTGTTGATATTCTTTGTGCTATTCTTGTGTGCAGGGAGAGAGAAGGATAGGCAGGGAGAGTGTCAGTGTCATATACTTTGCTAAACCTTGTGTGCAGGGAGAGAGAAGGATAGGCAGGGAGAGTGTCAGTGTCATATTCTTTGCTAAACCTTGTGTGCAGGAAAGAAAAGGATAGGCAGGGGACAGTGTCAGTGTCATATTCTTTGATAAACCTTGTGTGCAGGGAGAGAGAAGAATAGGCAGGGGACAGTGTCAGTGTCATTGTTGCTAAGCCTCCTGCACAGTATACACCTGAAGCTAGCCTTTATTGCTGTGTTTTCCTGGTGTGTTACACTAACAGGCATTGGCAGCACTTACAGCGGGCGGAGTGTGCCTCCTGCACATTATACACCTGAAGCTAGCCCGTATTGCTGTGTTTTCCTGGTGTGTTACACCAACAGGCATTTGCAGCACTTACAGCAGGCGTAGTGTGATTCCTGCAAAATATACTCCTGAAGCTACGCCTTATTGCTGTGTTTTCCTAGTGTGTTACACCAACAGGCATTTGCAGCACTTACAGCAGGCGTAGTGTGATTACTGCAAAATATACACCTGAAGCTAGCCCGTATTACTGTGTTTTCCTGGTGTGTTACACCAACAGGCATTTGCAGCACTTACAGCAGGCGTAGTGTGATTCCTGCAAAATATACTCCTGAAGCTAGTCCGTATTGCTGTGTTTTCCTGGTGTGTTACACCAACAGGCATTTGCAGCACTTACAGCAGGCGTAGTGTGATTCCTGCAAAATATACTAACTGAAGTTAGCCCGTATTGCTGTGTTTTCCTGGTGTGTTACACCAACAGGCATTTGCAGCACTTACAGCAGGCGTAGTGTGATTCCTGCAAAATAAGGAATTTCGTGAATTCGGATTTTCGAAATCCTGAATTTCCGAAATTCGGAATTTCGAAAATTCGAAAACTCGAGATTCGAAAATTCGAAATTGCAAAATTTGAAAATCTAAAATTCGAAAATGGGAAATTTGGAAAGTTGAATTTCCGAATTCCGAATTTTTAGAATTTTCGAATTTCCGAAAATCGGAAATTATTTTTTTTCCTTTTTTTCCTTTTTTTGGAAATTCGATTTTTTTTTTTTCGTTTTATTCGTTTTTTTGGAAATTCGAAAATTCTAATTTCCCGAATTTCCGAAAAAGCAAAAAACTAAAAAAACTATTTTTTAGAATTTCACCAGCTAGTTTTTTGTTGGAATACATAACTGGATTCAATCGTCACACGACTGGGTGGGCTCAGGACGCAGTGCTCTGCCCACCCCTTTTTTGAAGCCAATTAGAGCCTCAGGCTCAAATCATGTGCTTAAAAAAATAAAAATAAAAACCCATTGAAATCCATGAGTCCGGCGTCCTGCCTGTAAATTTGGGGACGGGCCCATGGATTAGGAGGGCACCACCCCTGCGCCCCTTTATGGATGGGCCGCTACTGGTGCATAATGAAAACCTGTGGCTTTGTGTAACTAAAAGGAAGGCTTGATCCACCTGCTGGCTTGTATACAATTTTTGATCCATTTTTTGCCATTTTGCCAAGGCACCCCTGAAGAAACCTCAAAGCAGCCCTGTGTGCCTGGGCACCCTGGTTAAAAAAGGCTGTTTTTTTTTTTTTCACGCATTTAATTTCCAGGTATGCCTGTTTGGAATATTTTTAGCGAATGACCAAGTCACTTTAACACTTTTAATATTTAAATTGAATATAAAATTTGCACTTGCGACCTCTAGTGGCTCTCTATGTGTATATGACCTTACAGCATATTCGCGTATTATAAAATCACCACCGCCTATTAAAATGAAGTGTGATACAGGAAAGCTTGCAGAGTAAAATCACAGGCTGCTTTATCAGGAGAATATTACAGACTTTATTTTAAAATTTCTTTTACAGCAGCATTGAAAGGCTCCCTGTAAAGATATGATCAGACTGTGTGAAAAAGACGTAATTGAAATAAAGCGTAAGGGGGAGGTTGTATTAATGAATTGTACATGAATCATTTCTGCACACGGAGCTCGGCAGCTCTTCTCTATTAATATCCCGCTATCTTGTTTATTATTTATGGCATTCAGTACGACCCTTTAGCAGTAGATATGAAGCGGCTGACATGAAAATATATGACTGTAATTACCATATCTAAATGTTGGTACGATCACGTGATCCCTCGGCAACATGTTGGAAAGTGCACCTGTTGATGTAGAAGGGACAGTAGATTGCAAAAGGGAGTTAATAGGTTTTGGGGTATTTTGCAAAGGTGGTGTCAAGCCCCACTACAACGCCATTTAGGGGCCCATTCACACCAAGGTGCTGCGGTAATGCATGCTTTACCACAACGCACATTAACATGTCTTATGTATGTAGCGATACCCTCAGCTTAAGAGGGCTGCTTGTTTGTTTGGGCCCCTGTAATGCACTGCTACCAACCCCTGGCAATCGGCTCTGACTTCTCTTGTGACACAATTAGAAAAGGCAGGAAAGTGGTGATATAACTGTACTATACATATATATTACACAGTACAACCCCCCTCGTATACCAGCACAATAATGGACACTCACAACCAAGTTACTAACTATAACGGTTTACTGTAAGCAACAATATAAAATAGTAAATTGAGTACAATATCTTATGCAGATCCCTGCAATGAAGGTGTACACATTATATGCATATGACATTCAGTTAGGCAATAAAAAAAGGTATTAACCCCGCTGCAGCTATCCTCCCTCGTGAGCAAAGAAATGGCGCCCAGCAATGTCCTAACTACCCACCCAGTCAGGCCTGACTATAACTATGGGTAAAGTTTGGGGAGGAATCTTCGCTAGCAACTGTCGGTGGTGCACATGGAGAAACAAATTGTAATCCAATAAGGGGGTTTGTGAATAACCGCTAACTGGGCAAACCGGAGAGACTGGCAACTCAGTTCAGGACAGCAGTCTCCCCAAAGTATAACTATTCAGTAGAAGGCCTAGGCAAAGTTAGGGATTTAAGGTTCCGAGCAGGCGCTCCCTCACCCAAACCGGACCGACTCCTGTCCGGTTCCTCCGCTACTGTGAGTGGCGTCACAGTGGTCCACGATGCACCGAGTCTTTGGTCCTCCCGAAGACGATGGCACCTCAGGTGGATCGGATACTCTGCAGACTCCCCAGCGGAGTAGGAACTCTCTGGAACAGGAACGCGAGACCCAGGCTTCAGGCCTAGCGCGCGCAGCAGGTAAGTGCAGGAGATCCTCTTGCAAGGAGGGCGGCATTCAGAGAGAGCGAGCCCCCCCTTCCCTTTTAAAGTCCACCCCAGCAGTCCTTGCACAGGGAATGGCACCCTGGGTGCCGCAAAGCATGCCGGGAAATGTAGTCCTGCGGGTAAAACGATACCCCGCTACATGTACATTGGTCAGTGTTGGTCATCTTACTTTAAAAAAGTAATTAGTTACAGTTAAAAATTACTTCTCCCAAAAAGTAATTGCGTTAGTAACTCAATTACTACATTGAAAAAGTAATTAGTTACTCAGCAAAGTAACTGACTTTTTTTTTGAGGGCACATAGCACATCAGGGCATGGGGCACATAGCACATCAGGGCACATAGCACATCAGGGCACATAGCACATCAGGGCATGGGGCACATAGCACATCAGGGCACATAGCACATCAGGGCATGGGGCACATAGCACATCAGGGCATGGAGCACAGGGCACATAGCACATGAGGGCACATCAGGACATGGGGCACATAGCATATCAGGGCACATAGCACATCAGGGCATGGGGCACATCAGGGCATGGGGCACATAGCACATCGGGGCACATCAGGGCATGGGGCACATCAGGGCATGGGGCACATAGCACATCAGGGCACATAGCACATCGGGGCACGGGGGACATCAGGGTATAGGGCACATCAGGGAATTGGGAACATAGCACATCAGGGCATGGGGCACACAGCACATCAGGGTGCACAGCACATCAGGGTACACAGCACATCAGGGCACATGATAGCACATAGCACATCAGGGCATAGGGCACATAGCACATCAGGGCATGGGGCACAGGGCACATAGCACATGAGGGCACATCAGGACATGTGGTACATAGCACATTAGGGCGGGGCACATAGCACATCAGGGCAGGGCACATAGCACATTGTTTACCAGCAATGCATAGTAGCGCAGGAAGCGTGTGTAATAAGTTCTCTCTCATGTCACGGCACTGACGGCAGTCACGCTACTCCCCGGCGGCCCCTCCTCTCTTCTCGTCCATCCCAGATGATGTCACAAGCAAATGGGGATGGACGAGAAGAGAGGAGGGGCCGCAGGGAGCAGCGTGACTGCCGTCAGTGCCGTGACATGAGAGAGACCTGGTCATAGAGGAGAGGAGGAATTACACTATTGCCATCTAGTGGCGGTAGATGTAATTGGGGTAACGCCGCCCAAGAAATGGTAACTGCGTTACCATGAGGGGAAGAGTAATCAGTTAGATTACTCGTTACCCTCTAAAGTAACTGCATTACGTAACTCCGTTTATTCTAACTCAGTTACTTACATCTCTGACATTGGCGTGATGCAATGCCATCTGGGCGTTCCAACGGACGTGTGTTGCAGCGCACCATAATGCACAGTAATGTACTATCATGTGTTGTAGTGTGCTGTGTTACAAAATATAGTATATTCATTTTTTACTGCATTTTTGTGCATTCAAATGAATGAAACTCCTTAACCACTTACAGACCGGAAGATTTCCCCTCTTAATGACCAGGCCATTTTTTGTGATATGGTACTGCGTTGATTTAACTGACAATTGAGCAGTCATGCGACGTTGTACCCAAACAAAATTGATGTCCTTTTTTTCCCACAAATAGAGCTTTCTTTTGGTGGTATTTGATCACCTCTGCGTTTTTTGTGGTGGGAAAAAAGGACGTCAATTTTGCTTAGGTACAGCGTCGCACAACCATTCATTTGTATCGCAAAAAATGGCTTTGGTCGTTAAGAGGGAAAATCTTCCGGTCTGTAAGTGGTTAATGCAGTAACACGCACCTATAAAGAATATATTATGTCATTACTTGGATTTAAAACACATGGTGGGGTGGGGATTGCACACCTCCAAGTCTGATTGATAAAAATTTCCTTTTACATCAGAAACCTGACCTGAGATTTGTGCTGTGATACGCGGTATATCTCCGCCAGGCAGCTCTGCTGTGTGAAGTGTCTGTTTTGCTTTTGGCAGCTTTCAATTATTCATTAACATGGCTCCTCTGTGGTTTGCTAAACTCTGATTTATAAAGCAGGAGAGCTGGAGAAATATAAGGGACTGCTGATCTTTGCTTGCAGAACATGCTTTACATGGGATTGTATTGGAAATCTGTTTGCCTGACATGACCTGGGGGCAACATTTGGTAGCTTGATATGGGAGTCCATGATAAAATGTTTATATATTTCCAAACTATTTGAATTATGAAGCAGATCTGGAACTCCAAAACTTTCAGGTACATGCCACATGGGCGATCTTGACGCAAGCAACAGTTAAAAGAAAAACAGCCGGCAGCACACTGCGGGGTTCAAAACTTGTCAAATATATACAATTAAGCCCAGTGGTGGGTGAAATACATCAAAGCTGTGGGTCCCAGTTGGGGCTTTGTTCAGCTTGTCCTGGAATAATAAAGTTTTACAAGCATTGAACTTCACAGTGTGCTGCCAGCTGTTTTGGCAGTTCGAAGTATGGATGAACCCTTGCTTGGTGTTAGCACCCAGGCAGCCAAGAGAGTGACCTACCTTGGGGGCAAAATTTAACATCCCATCATTTACTATCCTGGTGACAATTGTTTTACAACACAGGAAGAGAGGAAAAGTCTGCAACAGGGACATAAATAAAAAAAACTTGAAATGGCCTCTATCCCTTTCCTACTTTACTACAAAAAAAGTGTTTTACTTTGTCTGATTCTCAGTTGCAGATTTTTCAATACTTTCTGTTTGGTGAAAAGATAGGCCCAAAGCAAAAAAAAAATACAAAATAGGCGAAGGGCTGGCATGACTGGGCTAGCAGGGGAGTACAGGAGTCAGAGGGTTAAAATAAATAGCATGGTCAAGAGTTCAGGAGAAGGGGCACATACCTTGATTGGTGGAAGAATGGATAGGGAGGGGCAGCAACAATGTTGAGGCGGGGACGCAAGGTCTGTGAGCACTTTGAGGCAAACGGACGACGAAGAAACTTCCCACCCTCCAGCCCTTTAGATGTGGACCTGTTGGGGGTTGTCTTGGCATGGCGGTTGGGGTCCTTGGAGGAGTCCAAAATTTATTTTGTAACATCAGAGTAGGGACCCGTCTATGGTATGGCGTCCTCTGTGTAATCCCAGTTAACGGTGGTGTAAAGGGAATTGGTGTCAGTGGAAATTTGGTTTTGTCCTCAAGCCGGAGTTCTGTGGCTGAGGACCTGTAAGTGGTTCCGCTGATACAAATTTCTTGTTGGTTCGTTAGTGTCTCCAAGAATTGCCAACCCTGGTCATTATTATTACTGTTACTATATTTCTGTTCAAAAGAATGTTGATATTTTGGTTATTGTTAATAAATGGCCTCTATGGCCAATTTTTACTCAAAAAAAAAGGGTGTCGGTCTTATCATTTTAGTTGTAAGTGACAGGTGGGGTTCATGTGGGCCATAGCTGTCTATGGTGACAAGTGATGCACTACCTCTGGTATGCCTTAGTCATGTTATCACAGTGACTACAACTTTCTGTTGATAAAGTGCATATGTAAAAAAAATATGGATTATGATAGAAAGAGGGATTGAGCAGCAGGGCCTTGTAAAGCAGGCATGACTGCAAGACCCAACAGGCTTTGTGCCACATTTGGCCACAAGGGTTGTGCTAGGACAAGTTTTATTGGGAACGTACAATATTGTCATGGATCCATTCTGAATCGGCCATATCAGCTGTGCATGGTAGCCAATCAGCATGGTAGCCAATCAGCTTCTAAATTCAGCTTGTTCATTTAAGCTCACAAAAAAAATAATCCTGGAAGCTGATTGGTTTCTATGCAGAGCTGCACCAGATTTTGCACTCTCCAGTTTTAGTAAATCAACCCCATTGTGTCACATATTTTCTTAAGCTTCGTACACACGGTCGGACTTCCATCGGACTTTTCCGTGGTTTTTTGTCCAAACGGAGTTGGTTGGGAACACCCATAGCATACACACGCTCGGACTTTTCTGCAAACTTTCTTAAAACTTCTTACAACATCACGTGTTTTTTCTGCTCTTTTCTGCTCTTTACTGCCACCCTTTGGTCAACTTCTGCTATTGTTGGTTGATTTTAACATTAGCTGTTTTGTCCATCGGACTAAAGTCCGATGGTTATCTGTACACACGGTCGGACTTTGCTCCATCTGACTTTTGTTGGGCAAAAGTTTGTCCGTTTGCAGACCCAACTTTTGTCCGATGAAATCCAAAACCAAATGAAAAAATTTGTCCGATGGAGCATACACACGTTCGGATTGTTGGTCCAACTTGCTTAAAATGAAGTTTGTTGGGCAAAAGTCCGACCGTGTGTCGGGGCTTAAGTGTCACCCGACAGCCAAAAATTTGGAGCATCTGTGCATATAAACCAATCAGCTTCCAGTTTTTTTTGCAAAGCTTAAGGCCCCTTTCACACTGGGGCAGTTTGCAGGAGCTATTGCACTAAAAATAGCGCCTGCAAACCGACCCTAAACAGCTGCTGCTGTTTCTCCAGTGTGAAAGCCCGAGGGCTTTAACACTGGAGCGGTGCGCTAGCAGGACGTGAAAAAAAGTCCTGCTAGCCGCATCTTTGGAGCGGTGAGAGGAGCGGTGTGTTTACCTCTCCTACACTGCTCCTTCCCAGTGAAAGCAATGGGAAACCGCGGTAATATCGCCGGCAATGCGCCTCTGCAGAGGCGCATTGCCGGCGATATTATCCCGTTTTCGGCCGCTAGCGGGGGTTAAAACCGCACCGCTAGCGTCCAAATACCGCCACAATTCCGACGGTATAGCGCCGCTAAAAATAGCGGCGCTATACCGCCACCGCACCCACCGCCCCAGTGTGAAACCAGCCTAATTGAACAAGCTGAAGTTAGAAGCTGATTGGTTTCTATGCACAGCTGCACCAGATTTTGCTCTCTCCAGTTTTAGTAAATCAACCCCATTGTCTTATATTTAACTGTCTATTCTTAGCTGCTCAGCTAAAACAGCCGGTTGTTTGCCTAGTTCAATAGCTAAAGCTAAATTCACTCAAGAGAATCATGTTAGAGGAGTAACTTCCCCCTCCCTGCCTGCTTTGTTTCCAACAAAGACAAAGAGAATCTAAAGTTGAATCCTTTCACTGCCAGGTCCGTACGTCATACCGACCTGTCAGCGGGGTTTTTTACACACATTGCCAGTGGCTACCGCCATCGGGATTGTGTGTAATTCTGACAAGCAGACTCCTGACTGTCAGATGGAAGCATTCTGGCGACTGCACTGCTGCCCGATCGCTTTAAAAAAAAAAAAAAGGAACGGCACCCCCCCACATGCACGTGCACCCCTGCCAGGTATCCCAGGCTCAGCTTGCCCATCTGTGGGCCCGGGACAGACATAGCAGATGCTGCCAGGTAGAGGGGAGGGAGAAGAGTGGGCACACTGTGTTCTTACTTTAGAAAACACTTTATAAAATGTTTATTATTACATTTAATTTTTTTATGCAATACTGTACATAGTAAAGATATATTTTTATATATATATATATATATATATATATATATATATATATATATATATATATATATATATATATATATATTATAGATTATATTTAAAAATACAAACAAAAATATATACAGGTTAAAATTAAAGCAAAATTAACCAATCACAACTGCAATTCCCTTTCAATTGCACATTGCAAATGTCCACATGAAGATCTGCCCTTGATAATCCAGCAAGTTCCTTTTTCTCTCTGAAATTCTATTGTAGTATTTTCTCCAGACATTCACAATTCAACCAATTTTTTGGGGTCTATGTAGCAAAGAATTTATTTAACCTTTTGTATCAGAAACCCAACTGTGCAACTGTGCGCCGATCCAATTCTCCGTTCCTCTTCTTCCGACTGTGTTGCCTTGAGCCACAGCACCTCTTTTACAGTATTTTGTTAGCAGATCGCGTTCTCTCTCTGTATTTCATCTCGAAATATTATGCTGGAGAACGAATACCTCTTCTTTATGTGTCACAGATGCCACTTGTTTCAGCTTTTAAAAAGAAAACGATCTTCAATGACTGCAGATTATTTTGCTTCATTGGTGTAGGAAGACTGAATACCAGAAAAAAATTCTTCTCTTTTAGTGAATACTATTATGCATTTTTAGTGAGTTTATATTGTAGGTTTTTATGAATGTGTATACTATAAAGAAACCCTGCCACCAGTTACACTTCCAAATGTTAACCATTTATTCAGTGATATGAAATGCATTTAGTAGGTGTGCACCTAGTATTTTTTTCCAACTGCTGTTATTTACTAGGAGCACTTTAAAGCTGAACCCCATCCAGTTGAGAAAATTCACTCAACGTTGTCCCCCCTTCCCCAACCTTTTTCCATGAACTGCAAGGTTTAATTGCTTGTTGCATCTAGGGTGTATATGATAAGTTGTAATACTTAAGAGAGAAGTATGGGTTTCCTTTTTTTTGCTTACATCTATTCTATGTGAGGTGCTGATATCTATAAACACTCCCAGCTCTCTCAGAAGTGCCACTATTCTGTTAAAATCGAGATAAATACCTGTGGGAGGTTCTACAGTCTTTCATACAGCGTCATCCAGACAATGGTGTGGATATAGAGTCTGGATGCACCACCTTCCCTGTCATTTTGCTTGACTGATGTCCTCTCTCCTCCCTCTGCTTGTTTTTGAGACTTCACAGAGCATAGCTGCTGCTCCCCCCCTCCCTTCTCACTTCTCTCTCCTCCCCCTCCCTATCTATCAGCACAGCCACGTCTCTTAGGGGAGTGAGGACAGAGGCAGGGGGTGTGTTGGTGTGTTGGTGAACATGTACACACCCCCTGAAACTTTTCAAACTGAAAATGGACCGTTTTTGCCAGCTGAAGGAAAGTTCATGTGCACATGCTGTAAAAACTGAAAGAGGTAGGAAAAAAAGATTAGCTGATATGTGACTAATGTGATATGTACTAGTTATTTAACCCATCCCATACTTCTCCTTTAAGGTCCTTACACACGATTGTATTTTCCGACGTGTGATGGCAGGCTGTTGTCGGAAAATCTGACCATTTGTACGCTACATCAGACAATTGTTGTCGGAATTTCCTGCCAACAAATGTGTGATAGCATGCTTTAAAATTTTCCGACAACAAATGTGTGTTGTCGGATTATCCAATCATGTGCACAGAAGTCCGTTGGAAAAAAATTCAAAGTACAAACACGCATGCTCAGAAGCAATGCTAACCATACAACAACATTAGCGGAAGTTGCCCAAAGGGTGGCGCTAAAGAGCTGAAAAAACATGTTGTTTCGTGTTTGTTGGCCAACAATTCTTTGCAGTTTGTATGCAATACAAGTTCACGGCCAACGCCCTTCGGACAAAAGTCCTAAGCTTTGTCTGATGGAAATCCGATCATGTGTGTGCCAGGCTTAACCCTATTCCTTGTCGCCGGAGCCGCTCCTCTTCATCACTAGACTAATTGCAGCCATTGGTCCTGCTTTTTACATCAGGGTGCCAAGGGCCTACCCACATATTGGCAGTGTCAGAAAGTGGAGAAGAGCACCAGCTGCCAGGGGAGCAATGAATATGGTATTTTACCTTATTCTATACCCACTAAACGAAACAAACAATTAAGCCTTGTAGTCTGGTGAGGGACGCAACGCAACGCAATTTTTCTCTCTTTTCTGGGATTCAGTTTTAATAGGAATCAGACACTTCTGGGAGCGTCAGATGCTGTTAAAGCAAAACTAGACCTTCCTATCCTATTTACAGCCAAGGAAGCTGCCATCTTAGTATCTGTTTGATGTGCAGTTGCCAAGGTGCTGCACATATGATCAGTTATGACACCAGCCATTTGATGGCTCAAGAGTTCAGTTAAAAGTACAATGAACTGTCATGTTATCAATCATTATTGTTTTGTTAAAGAGGATTTACAGTATATAGCGCCAACAGTTTGCACAGCGCTTTACAACATGGGGGCAGACAGTACACTTACAATACAAATCAATACAGAGGGATCAGAGGGCCCTGCTCGTTAGAGCTTACAATCTAGAAATGGCATGCCTCGAATGTAACTGTTTTGGAAAAACGTCAAATCGATAGGTTTAGTTCCACTTTAACCTTTCCACCACCACTATGGCTTCCATCAAAGCACTGAGCATGACACTAGGAGGTACTTTCAGATAGCTGGTAATAGAAGTTATTTTATCATGCAGCCCTGACAGCTCCAGAAAGACTCTCTACAGCAGGGGTCTCAAACTGGTGGCCCTCCAACTGTTGCAAAACTACACGTCCCATCAGGCCTCCCCGTCGAGCTCCAGGAGGCCCCTACTATTCCGGTCTTCCATGGGTTACTGAAGACTTGGCTTTTCACGCAAGCCTTTCCTGCATAGCCTCTCTCTTCCACTCTTTCTGCCGCTCTGTGCTGCTTTTGGTTCCTGGGTCCTCTCTTCCCAGGAACTCTGCTATGCGCGTCGGGACCCTTCGGGGTAAGACCGCGCTATATTAAGATACCTCTCAACTTAACTCAACTCAAGGGTGACAGTTAGGGCTCTTTCACACGGAGGTCCGTTCAGGTCCGCCTGTCAGTTTTTTAGGCGGACCTGAAACGGATCCTCCATGTACCCCTATGGAGGCACGGATGTCAGCGGAGACATGTCCGCTGACATCCGCTCCGCCAAAGTGTGATGGAGGAAAACCCTATTTTTCCTTCCGTCGGCGGAGCGGATCGGATGACAATGGACTCTACGGTCCGTCGTCATCCGATTCCCCATAGGGGAGAGCGGCGCTCTGACAGGGCGGTCCCTGCACAGTGTGCGGGGACCGCCCAGTCATCCGTCGGCTCAGCGGGGATCAACAGAGCAATCCCCACTGAGCAAGCGGAGCTTCACGGGGCGGATCTGCACGGATCCGCCCCGTGTGAAAGGGACCCTTACAAGCATGACTCCCACAGGCAGAGGCATGATGGGACTTGTAGTTTCGCAACAGCTGGTGGGCCTCCAGTTTGAGACCCCTGCTCTGCAGAGCTGTCAGGGTAGCATGGTAACAAAACTTCAGCACTGCAATTTATAAATCTTTCTGGAGATGTGTGCAAGTGGGAATGGTCAACCAGGTTGGGTAGACATCCTGTCCCAATTGCTCTTCATCTTCCTGTTGCTAGGAGATAGAAGTGCAAGAGAGCTGTGCTGGCAAACACTGGTGTTGGCACTTTCCTCCTGCCCATTTAACTTTCTATTGAGCATTTACCTCACCTCTGCATACAACAGGAATGCACATCTAAAGGCACTCTGAGTACCCTAACAATCTAGTTAAGGGATATGGAATTAGCGGACCTCCAGCTGTTGCCAAACTACAAGTCCCATGAGGCATAGCGAGACTGACAGCAGCAAGCATGACACCCAGAGGCAGAGGCATGATGGGACTTGTAGTTTTGCAACAGCTGGAGGTCCGCTAATTGCATATCCCTGATCTAGTTGAACAATCCTCTTTAGAGGATTACCAGCATATATGTTGTATGGGAGCATACCTAACTACATAAAAAATTGAGAGACTTGTTCAAATATGGCTTCTACCTCATATTTTCAGTAGCTCAAAAGGAAATTAAATACAGATTGAACATTCAGATTGCAAGTTGTATGGTCAGCTTTATTCCCAAAACATTGTAATTTTCTAAAAAGATAAACCGCATCCAAACCGGCTTTTAGATCAAAATATCAGTGCAACCCAAAGCCAACATACACAGGGGATGGACAAAATTATGGAAACAATTATGATAAAAGAACACAATTGTTACCTAATATGGTGTTGGACCACCTTTGGCATCCAAGACAGCCTGAATTCTCCTGGGAATTGACAAATATAAGTTTTGGATGGTGGATAATGGAATCTCTACCACTCTTCATGCAAAAATCCAGGTCACAATCCTGCACAATGTCTTTTTGCCTCTTTCAGTCATGTGACTATGTCGACCACTCTTATGCTTATTAGCCATGTGCGCCGTCAATAAATTTGTTTTGTTTCGTTTTGTATTAGCGGTTAATTCGTATTTCGTAATTCGTGTTCGAAATTCAATTTGGATTTGTACGAATTTTCGTTAGATTCGCAAAATTTTGGTAAAATTACGAACATTCGTTATGATGAATTTAAAAAGCAAACCCAGGAAGTCAGCAGTGCTGCTGACTTCCTGGGTTTGCTTTTTAAATTCATCATAACAAATGTTCGTAATTGTTATGAAAAGTTAAAGAACCTAACGAACATTCAGGGGCTCCCACCATCCCTGTGCTGTGCTGACTTCCTCCTGGGGCTGTAGCCCTGCTGTGCTCATTATGAGGGGCTCCCACCATCCCTGTGCTGTGCTGACTTCCTGGGTTTTTAACTTCATCATAACAAATAATCGTAATTATTATGACAATAATAAAACGGTATTAACGAACATTCTTATTTTGTCTGAGAAATTTGGATCCGAAATTCGTCAACGAAATTTCGTATTTTGTAAAATTCTGAAGCATAGCAATTCGGATTTCGGATGCTTCTGAATGTACGAATTTTCAGGAAATTCGTACGAATTTTTGATTTGTACGAAACGAATCGCACATGTCTAATGCTTATCAAATTAAGTTTTCCTGGAAACTGCATATGCAGTCATAACCTTTGATATTGTACCTCGTAAGACAGCAAATAAATTGCCAAATTGCCAGTCACAGAGGCACCAGCTAAGCGTGCACCAACAATTTGCCCTTTTTGAAACCAGTAAGCTCTGACATGACCCCGTATTACTAGCAGCGCATGCAGTGAATGACGAAAGGGAGGCTTCCTACCTGTTAGCTTAGTGTCTCATCACACAGCGGAAGCAAAAGAATGTTAAATCACTTCCGCTTTCAATGCGAAACATGTCATTACTTTCACACCTGCAAATCATGTAGTGTTTCCATATTTTTGTCCAACCCCTGTATATAGATTTATATGACAAGGATGTTGGTAGGTTGCCTGTATCCGATCAGTTGTCTTTGCAACGTAAAGGATAACTGTGCCTTTAGACAAAGTGGCCTCATCCTGTTTGCCCCAAACGATCCAACTCTCCCCCCTTCACTGATTCATAATTATCTAGATCTGATGGATGCAGCCTACAGCAATTGTTTACATCCTGCTGTTGAGGCCTACTTCTGTTGGCCGTGCCTGTGCATTAGGTCCCATAAACTTCTGTGGGGCTGGTCTACCTTTGTCTCCCAGCTTGCCCCATGAACTTCTCTGTGGCTCTACTGTGCAGGCGCGGCCAGGAGAAAGAGGTCTTGTGGGGTGGGATGTAAACAATCCCCAGAGGCTGTGGGATTTAGATCTTGGTAAGTATGCATTTCTGGAGAGGATGGGTAGGATTTGTTAGGTTGGGGAAGGTTGCTGCAGTTTCAAAATGCTATCTCTGAGCAATGGAAAAGGGTTTGGTTAGAGTGGTGCTGAATGTGAGGAACATCTTAGGTACTGATGAGAACTGTAAGTTTGGTAGTGTTGGTATAGTATTGAAAAAGAGTGCCAAATTTAGCAACAATTAGAAATGGTACCTACGTCCTATCAGATTAGAGAGGAAAATGAATAGAGGCTATTGTGGATTTTCATGGTACCGTGCAAAAGCTTGACATACACAAGATAAGTAAAAAATAGATTTTATTCCAACAATATATTAAAACATACAGACATTCTAAAAAAATAGACCCAGTAACCTATGTCCTGGATATTCAGCTCTATAAAATCACAGATGGAGTGACCTTTGGAAGATAACCATTGTCAGCTTTAGCATATAACATCTGTGTATTAGACGCTCAACATGTTTTGCGGAGAGACCACTGCTTCTTCAGGAGCTTATTACATGGTAATTTAGAGCAATCATCACATTTAATACTATAATAGAGAGTAGAAAAAAAGAGAATAATTATTTATACCACTATTGGATATTATAAGATACAGTGAGATCCCATGCACGTTGTCTTAACCAGGACGAGGTCTAAAAGCATAGACTTAGGACATTTCCTGGGTCTATGCTTTTAGACCTCATCCTGGGTAAGACAACGTGCATGGGATTTCACTGTATCTATATCTTTTAATATATAGTGGTGTAATTAATTCTCTTTTTTCTACTCTCTATTATAGTATTAAATTATTGCTCTGTAATAAGCTCCTGAAGAAGCTGTGGTTTCTCCGCAAAACATGTTGATCATAAATACACAGATGGTATATGCTAAAGCTGACTGGTTATCTTCCAAAGGTCACTCCATCAGTGATTTTATAGAGCTGAATATCCAGGATACAGGTTACTGTGTCTATTTTTTTAGAATGTCTGTATGGGTTTGGCCATAGCCTAATTAGAATATGATAAGGATGTGAATTGTTAAGGGATATTTACCTTTTTTTTGTGTACTTTACCCTTTAAGACTTTCTGCCTTTGTAGTTTGTATTCACATCCACCCTACCTTGTATATGAAATCTGTTTTAGATTCTCTAAGTTACAGCCACAGACCTAAACAGCCTTATGGCTTTGTTAGTACGGTAATGTTTTCTGACTTCAAGTTGTATTGCTTGTAATTCTCTGTTCGGCTTCTGGAAAGAAAAATAATCTCACACTTCAGTGCACAAAAAAGGAAATCCAGAACAGAAATATTGAAAAGCGAGGAGAAAAAAATGTTCAAGTCACGTACATCATTGGCCTTGAGCTATTTTCTGATGTCGTCTCAGCCGGTTGTTTTGAAGGTAGACCGGTGAAAAGGAAATCACAATCACATTATGAATAAGCTGTAACACTGACAGATTTGACTACGTTTACATAAGGTTTACCGTATCAGTGTATAGACAAAAAGAGAGGTTATTTACAATGGGTCCAAGTAAACCTCTGTCTCCAGCCAACAAAAACAAACTGATTCCCATGAGATACCTCAATGCCCAACTGCAGAATGGACAATCCCTCTCCCCTCCCTCTGGAGCTACCACCACCACTTTTGTTTTATTTTTAAATGTGTCTCTTTTTTAATATGTAGGGTCACATGACATCATGTGGTTGATTTACTAAAATTGGAGAGTGCAAAATCTGGTGCAGCTGTGCGTGGTAGCCAATCCACTTCTAACTTCAGTTTGTTCAATCAAGCTTTAGCAAAAAAAAAAAAACCTGGAAGCTCATTGGCTACCATGCACACCCCAATTGGCCCTCCACCTCTTTTTCTGCCTCAGGCAGTCCTGAATGCTGCAGAGAAGCAAACGATGTACAGTAATAATGTCAGCACCCTTTAAATGCAATATTCTCCGGTAGTCCCAAAGATGCACTAAGGGTGTCTATGTCTTCCTGGGCTCACAGGAAATGGGTTGGGTGTCAGTGCATCCAGAAGAGGACTAGTGCTGATTAGGGTTGGCACCAGGGATGAGCCGAACACCCCCCTGTTCGGTTCGCACCAGAACCTGCGAACAGACAAAATGTTCGTGTAAACTTTAGAACCCTATTAAATACAATGAACTCGAACGTTCGAAATCTAAAGTGTTAATTATAAAGGCTAATATGCAAGTTATTGTCCTAAAAAGTGTTTGGGGACCCGGGTCCTGCCCCAGGGGACATGTATCAATGCAAAAAGAAGTTTTAAAAACGGCCGTTTTTTCGGGAGCAGTGATTTTAATAATGCTTAAAATGAAAAAATAAAAGTGAAATATTCCTTTAAATTTCGTACCTGGGGGGTGTGTATGATATGCATGTGAAGTGGCGCATGTTTCCCGTGCTTAGAACTGTCCCTGCAAAAAATGTCATTTTTGAAAGAAAAAAATGCATTTAAAACTCACTCGCGGCTATTAATGAATTGTCGGCTCCCGGCAATACATACAAAAGTCATTGATAAAAAAAAAAAAAAAAAAAAAGCGTGGGGGTTCCCCAGAATTCAATTACCAGGCCCTTCAGGTCTGGAATGGATATTAAGAGGAACCCCGCCGCAAATTTAAAAAAAAATTGACGTGGGGTTCCCCCAAATATCCATTCCAGGCCCTTCAGATCTGGCATGGATTTTAAGGGGAACTCCACCCCAAATTTAAAAAAAAATGGCGTGGAGTCCCCCTAAAAATCCATACCAGACCCCTTATCCGAGCACACAACCTGGCCGGCCGCAGGGGAAAAGGGGGGGACGAGAGAGCGGCCCCCCCTCCCTCCTGAACCGTACCAAGCCACATGCCCTCAACATGGGGAGGATGTCCCCATGTTGATGGGGACAAGGGCCTCATCCCCACAACCCTTGCCCGTTGGTTGTGGGGGTCTGCGGGCGGGGGGCTTATCGGAATCTGGAAGACCCCTTTAACAAAGAGGACCCCCAGATCCCGCCCCCCTATGTGAATTGGTAAGGGGTACATTGTACCCCTACCATTTCACGAAGAAAGCGTAAAAAAATGTTTAAAAAAACACACAAACACCTTGAAAAAGTCCTTTATTTAAAAAAAAAAAAAAAAAAAAACATTCCAGCGGTGAAATCCAGTGTCCCGCGGCGATCCCGATGTCCAGCGCTGTCCTTCATTGGTTGTGCCTGAGCGGACCTGATGGGGAACTCCCTCTCAGTATTTTTAAATGTATAGACCCGCCCCTTCTAAAGTTCCCCATCAGGTCCGCTCAGCGGACCAGATGCGGAACATGAGAAGGGGCGGGTCTATACATGTATTACCAAAGTGAGAGCAGTTCCCCATCAGGTCCGCCCCCTCGGTATGTCGGACCCGCCTACATCATTGGCTTGAGCGGGGAACTTCCTTCACTATGTAAATTTAAATTTACATAGTGAAGGAAGTTCCCCGCTCAGGCCAATGACGTAGGCGGGTCCGACATACCGAGGGGGCGGACCTGATGGGGAACTGCTCTCACTTTGGTAATACATGTATAGACCCGCCCCTTATGTTCTGCATCTCGTCCGCTGAGCGGACCTGATGGGGAACTTTAGAAGGGGCGGGTCTATACATTTAAAATACTGAGAGGGAGTTCCCCATCAGGTCCGCTCAGGCACAACCAATGAAGGACAGCGCTGGACATCGGGATCGCCGCGGGACACTGGATTTCACCGCTGGAATGTTTATTTATTTATTTTTTTAAATAAAGGACTTTTTCAAGGTGTTTGTGTGTTTTTTTAAACATTTTTTTACGCTTTCTTCGTGAAATGGTAGGGGTACAATGTACCCCTTACCAATTCACATAGGGGGGGGGGGCGGGATCTGGGGGTCCTCTTTGTTAAAGGGGTCTTCCAGATTCCGATAAGCCCCCCGCCCGCAGACCCCCACAACCACCGGGCAAGGGTTGTGGGGATGAGGCCCTTGTCCCCATCAACATGGGGACATCCTCCCCATGTTGAGGGCATGTGGCTTGGTACGGTTCAGGAGGGAGGGGGGGCCGCTCTCTCGTCCCCCCCTTTTCCCCTGCGGCCGGCCAGGTTGCGTGCTCGGATAAGGGGTCTGGTATGGATTTTTGGGGGGACTCCACGCCATTTTTTTTTAAATTTGGGGTGGAATTCCCCTTAAAATCCATGCCAGATCTGAAGGGCCTGGAATGGATATTTGGGGGAACCCCACGTCAATTTTTTTTTAAATTTGCGGCGGGGTTCCCCTTAATATCCATTCCAGACCTGAAGGGCCTGGTAATTGAATTCTGGGGAACCCCCACGCTTTTTTTTTTTTTTTTTTATCAATGACTTTTGTATGTATTGCCGGGAGCCGACAATTCATTAATAGCCGCGAGTCAGTTTTAAATGACTTTTTTTTCTTTCAAAAATGACACTTTGTGCAGGGACAGTTCTAAGCACGGGAAACATGCGCCACTTTACATGCATATCATACACACCCCCCAGGTACGAAATTTAAAGGAATATTTCACTTTTATTTTTTCATTTTAAGCATTATTAAAATCACTGCTCCCGAAAAAACGGCCGTTTTTAAAACTTCTTTTTGCATTGATACATGTCCCCTGGGGCAGGACCCGGGTCCCCAAACACTTTTTAGGACAATAACTTGCATATTAACCTTTATAATTAGCACTTTAGATTTCTCCCATAGATTTTTCGAATTTGCCACGAACACCCCAATTTGTTCGCTGTTCGGCGAACGGGCGAACAGGCAATGTTCGAGTCGAACATGAGTTCGACTCGAACTCGAAGCTCATCCCTAGTTGGCACCTGTCCAGGATTCACCTGGACAGTTCGGGTTTTGAATCATGTGTCCAGGTTTCAGTCCACCTGAAACCCAAGCACATTCTTCAGACCAGGCTGTGGCTCCCCAAGTAACCGATATAGTCATACACAAATCTGTTGCCGCTACGGGCGGCTGTTTGGGGGCAGGTTTGGCATCACCGAAAGGTGGGGTAATGATGTCAGCAAGAGCAATTTGGCCACACCCACTGGCCACGCTCTGTGCGCTACATTACTACTCTCCTTGGGGCACCCAAATGTATCTCAGGTCTTTTATAATCTTATAGTGTTTACTGTAAAAAAAATAAAAAAAATTATAGTAGGTGTTCTGCCTGCAATCCCAGGCTCTATAATGCAGTACTTTGTACCTGAGTGGTCAGTCTCAAACTCTAATGGCGTGTACACACGAGCGGAATTTCTGACCGAAAAAGTCAGATGGGAGCTTTTCATCGAAAATTCCGTCCGTGTGTATGCCCCATCAGACTTTTTCCGTCGGAAATTCCGACGGAATTAGAGAAAATGTTCTCAATTTTTCCGATGAAAAAAATTTCTAGCGGAATTTACGTTCGACGGGATGCAATTTTGACGGACTAAAAACCACGCATGCTCAGAAACAAATCGACGCATGCTCGGAAGCATAGAACTTAATTTTATCGGCTCGTTGTAGTGTTTTACGTCACCGCATTCTTGACGGTCGGATTTTAGTGTGACCGTGTGTACATAAGACAGCTTGAGCGGAATTCCATCAGAACTCCGTCTGAAAAACCTTCGGAGTTTATTCCGACAGGAAAACCGGTCGTGTGTACAAGGCATTAGCCCCCATGGGGAGCTGGTGCTATGGCTAAAGCTGTATTGGGGAATACATTTTCAGAAAAAGTCAATCTTTGCACAGGATTTTTGTAAAGCTGCAGCATGGATTATGGAAAACTTCTTTACTAATGGTTTAAGGCACAAAGAGGGTGGGGTATTTTAGGGATTACATCAATGTCATGCTAACCTGGAAGGAGGGGGGTGATGAAGAGGCCTTTCCATCATTGGATTTGTAGAGGTTTCAATCTAAAAAAAAGGAAAGAGACTTTAACAGCACATGCCCAAATAAAGTCTGGTGGTCAAATGGAGTCCAAGTGCTACTGATGAGAAAAAGGATGGGCAGGTGTTTCTCCTATTGTTATTCTGGGCAAAATGTATACCCGCCATTACCTAATTGCTTTCCTGCTTTCTTAATGCTTTCCTTAAATGAGAAGATGGTGATTATTGCTAATAAAGGAAACATTGCCATCCTTATTCTCAATTTTAAGCCTTTGGAGTTTCCCAAGAAACTAGTCATCAGTAAGTGGATGGGCCTTGGAGGATTCTTCGTGGAGCTTTAATGCAGGAGCAGAGATAGACTGCTATGTTGGACCAGTTAGGGGCAGACTATTTCTTCTACTGTGCCAGACCTTCTCCCCCATGCCAACACTGAACATGTCACTGAATAAGTTTAACAGTATATGTGGCTGACATTTGGACAGAGACTTTAGGTTTGGGATATGAGATGAGTGTGGCCCTAGGGGCCCTGTGGTTACAGCATTACTGACACTGGGCTGCCAACTTGTTATAGAGAACTATTGTGTGTGGGCACCTTGTCTGTTCTGTCCATACAAGACAAAGCAATATGTTCAGTTAACAGTGCCTTTGCTGCACTGAAATCTGCCCAGTTCTGCCCTCCTTGACTACAGAACACTACCCACTCTCCTCATCTCCAAAACATAAGTGGAAAATGTAGATGCACTTCAAAGTAACTGTCACCTACCATGTCTGCTTTGTGGTAACTGGTAAGGCAGACATCAATCATTTCCGTGAATTGGCACGGGCTGTGCTGGCTACCCAACTGCCTGGGCATAACAATGACATAATGGGCGGCACAGTGGTGTAGTGTGGATAGCACTCTCGCCTAGCAGTAAAAATTGTTCAAATCCCAACCATGACACTACCTGCCTGGAGTTTGCAGGTTCTCCCTGTCCCTGCGTGGGTTTCCTCCAGGTACTCCGGTTTCCTCCCACACTCCAAAGACATGCTGGTAGGCTAATTGGCTTCTGCCCAAAAAAAAATGGCCCTAGTATAGGAATGTGAGTTAGGTACTTTAGATGGTAAGCTCCTTGAGGGTAGGGACCGATGTGAATATACAATGTATATGTAAAGCGCTGCGTAAATTGACGATGCTATGCTATATACTATAAGTACCTAAATATTAATAATAAGAAGAATAAAGAAAAATAGCTTGCTCATCCCAGTGATGAGGCATAAACAATGCAGGTAAATTCCTTGATGAACATCCAGTTACAGTGCATATAATTGATGTGCATTTGATGCCCCAGATAACGTTAATTCTAACAAAATGCGTTGGTGGGAGTCCATATCTGTGAGGTACCATGCACGCCAACTCTGTATACTGGTCGATCGACTTCTAGAACGTCTTGGATCTAACAATGTTTGTTTTATACCGGATTTCTGTAAGTGTTTAGCACTGATTTATTTTAATAAACTGTCAAGCAGTTTTACACTATGTAGCTGTTTTATCTTTCCTTCATGGGCCCTACTATGGAGTAAACTTTACCATAAGCCATGACAGTACCACCACCTGCAATATAATAGAGGAAGCTGATTGGATCTTCTATACTTGCATATCACGCCTGTCTAGACTTTTATAATATGGAGCCTAGGCCTCTGGTAGGGAGGCATTTTATACTACAATGTACCCCATTCACATAGGGGGGGATGGGATCTGGGGGTCCCCTTGTTAAAGGGAGCTTCCAGATTCTGATAAGCCCCCTGCCCGCAGACCCCCACAACCACCGGGGAAGGGTTGTAGGGATCAGGCGCTTGTCCCCAGCTTTTCTTTTAAATTTGGCGTGGAGTTCCCCATAATATCCATACCAGACCCAAAGGGCCTGGTATGGACTGGGGGGGGGGGGGGGGTAACCCACGCAATTTGTTTCCTTGATTTTCCTTTGGGTCCCCCCCCAAAGCACCCTCCCTATGTTGAGGGCATGTGGTCTGGTAAAGTTCAGGAGGGGGAGGGGCGCTTGGATAATCCTGATCCCCATCCTGTCCTCCAGGCTACTTGCTCGGATAAGGGTCTGGTATGGATTTTGAATAATGAAGATATTTGCTAGCACACCATGGAACGACGTGAATAGCGTCCAAAGGGATAATTTATTGCATGATCACAACACAAGGAGAGTGCAACGTTTCGGAGTCACGCAGGACCCCTTCGTCAGGCATGTGGTATGGATTTTGGGGGGGACCCCACACCAATTGTTTTTAAAATTTTGGCGTGGAGTTCCCCTTAAAATCCATACCAGACCCGAAGGGCCTGGTGTGGATTTTGGGGGGACGGGATCCACACAGCTTTTCTTTTAAATTTGGCGTGGAGTTCCCCATAATATCCATACCAGACCCAAAGGGCCTGGTATGGACTGGGGGGGGGGGGTAACCCACGCAATTTGTTTCCTTGATTTTTATCTATATTGCTGGGATCCGGCAATACATTACAGCCGCAAGCAAGTTTAAATAATTTTTTTCCTTTAGAAATGTAATTTTGCTGCGGGACTGTAAAATACATCAGAAAGATGCGTCACTTTACAGGCAGACTAAGGGGACCCCCAGGCACGATATTTAAAGGAATGTTCAATTTTTATTGTTTCACTTTAAGCATCTTTAAAATCACTGTTCCTTAAAAAACGGTTGTTTTAAAAACTTTTTCTTGCATTGATACATGTCCCCTGGGGCAGGACCCGGGTCCCCATACACTTTTTAGGGCAATAACTTACATATAGGTCTTTAAAATGAGCACTTTTGATTTTTCATGTTCCATAGACTTTAATAGGTTCGCACAAATGTTTTGCCTGTTCGCATGTTCTGGTGCGAACTGAACCCGGGGGGGGGGTGTTCGGCCCATCTCTAATCAATATCACTTGGGTGATCAAAACGCACATCAATTATACTCACTAACTGGATTTTCATCAAGGAATTCACCTGCATTGTTCAGAACAGCAACTGTTGTTTACACAGTATGGACACTTGATTATTCATTATCTATGATTAGCGCAGCAACATTTTTTTTTCTTCACGTTTATCACGATTGGTCGTGTTGTCTTGTTGCCAGCAGCTTGCACTTTTATATTTAGTCTGTATACCTGCACATTAATTCTTCTGTTTATGAGGCATAAACACCTTCTGCCTGGAGGGGGTTACATATCCACGCGCTACGCTATACTGCACAGATCGGTATCTTGGTATCCTCCTGGTGTCTTGACTCTCTGGATCCAATAAATGTAAATCACTTTGATTGACCTAGCTGCCATTTGTTCTTGTTAGAGTGAAAATGTATTTTAATCACTGATGGAACTGGCTAGTATAAGAGTTACATGCTAGCAGGTTTTTCATGTCTCCTATGGGACCAATTACTTCTCCGCTGAGCAATATTTTGATTAGATCTACAGCCTGAAATAATTTCGGAAGACAGAGCGGTAGAAAATGGATGGGCTGACTCTTTATCGTTCAAAGTGTTAATGCTGAATATCAGGCAAATGTTAAAACATCCATTTAGTCCTTAGACATTCATGAAATATTCTAAACATGTTTTTAAACTTTGCCAGAAATCTAATGTTTAAATTCCCATCCTTGTTTGCGCATGGGCTGAAATTGAAAGTGGTCTTAGTTAATTTTATAACTAAATTTCCTTACATCCTTGTCTTTTGAGACCAGACCATGATTAAAAGACCAAAACCTTTCACACTGTATATCTTAAAAGTAATTACTTTTATCTGGCTCAAGGGACTTTCTGTTTTTCGGTATTCAAACAAACCAATTGAAAAACACTTTCCAATCCCACCCGATTGCTACTATCGAAAGAGGATCTGCTGAGGATCATGTGACATTGCATTCAGGTACGTTTTTCTGGATTTTAGAGGTTGATTTACCAAAAGCAAATAGCAGTGGCGGCTGTTTTTTTTTTTTTTTTGGGGGGGGGGGGTGGCAAACAACCACCCCCCTCGGTTGGTCGGTCAGCGGAACACCCCCCACCCCCCGGGGCACTTACCACATCGGTTGCAGGCAGGCGGGCTTCTATGGGCGGCGGCAGGGTTGCGGGCTCCTATGGGCGCGTTGCGGGCTCCTACGGGCGGCAGTTTGCGGGCTTCTATGGTCGGGTTGCGGGCTCCTACGGGCGGCAGGTTGTGGGCTCCTATGGGTGGCAGGTTGCAGGCTCCTATAGGCGGCGGGCAGTGGCTCTGGTGTCCTCCCTGCATCACGGTGGCTACTGCCGTGCGGCTCCTCCCTCGTCCTCCTAGACGTCCAATAGGATCACCTGTCCTTTCAGCCAATCGGGTGACCGGTGTCAAAACCAGCTTCCTGATTGGCCGGGAAGAGGATTAGTGTTGAAGAAACGGCCGCACACCACTGTAGATCAATATCCTTTTTATTTGGACATCCCAAAACTACAAGAACCAGAATGCTGGGTAGACACGTTTCACACACTTCACGTGCGCTTAGACTAAGCGCACGTGAAGTGTGTGTGAAACGAGTCTACCCAGCATTCTGGTTCTTGTAGTTTTGGGATGACCAAATAAAAAGGATTTTGATCTACAGTGGTGTGCGCCCATTTGTTCAATTCTCATTGTGTGCGGAGGCGAGCACCTACTGGATCATTAGGCTTCCTGGTCTCACCTGGAGCGGCAGGTTTTCTTGTTCAATTAGAGCAGGGGTGTCAAACTCAATTTCATTGTGGGCCGGATCAGCATTATGATTGCCCTCAAAAGGGCCCATTGTATCTGTAAGATTAGATGTCCAGCGCATCCACTCCCCTTTACATTAGATGTCAAGAGCCACCCCACCATCAGAAGTTGAGTCCCCCACTCTCCCTTACAGCACAGTGCACCCCCCTTTCCTTATGTTGCTGCTGATAAGAAGCTGGATGCCATGCTTGAAAGCAGAAAGTAAGGGTCTGGAGTAGGACCAGTGGAGGGCTGGAGCTCTCCTGCAGCTGCAGGAGAGGTGCGAGGGCCACATGAAATGGCCTGGAGGGACGGATTCAGCCCGCGGGCCTTGTGTTTGACACCTGTGAATTAGAGGATCATTTTTACAACAGCGAATATTGATTCGAAGTGAGTTCAAAGACACTCAAGCTCATCTCCAGTGGTGAGTTGGTCCAAAAGAAAAAAACATTGATCGGGAGGTTGTTCATCAACACTGCCATATCCATATACCACTGCCACACTTACAACCTAAAATATACAATCACAAAATATACAGCTTAATATGATCATTAGGGATGAGCCGAACATACCTGGGTTTGGTTTGATGAACATTACTGAAGTTTGTGTGCAGAATAAGAACCTCATTAAAGTCAATGAGAGCTGATGTTAGCTTGATAGGCAAGGGACATGGGGATTGCTGAAAACTGCAGTGGGAAACATGTAACAGTGCAAAAAAAAATTGTATGGCAGGTGCAGCAATTTTATTAACCACTTGCCGCCTTTTGGGCATGCTGGATCATGTACATGTACGTCATCCAGCCTAGGGCAAGACGCAGCATATTGCAGCTCTTGATATCTGGACACTTTGAGCGGCTTGGGGATTATGATCACAATGTCAACAAAGCTGTTATGAATGAACTGCACTCATAACAGCTGTGTTAGTAATGCTGTGATTGGCACACAGCTATCACCTTGTACCTGGGCCAATCATAGCACACTGTACCATGTGATTAGCTGTAGCCAATCACAGATCACTAGTAATCACAGCTGCTAGGAAAGTAGCCCATTCATACCAGCTGAAAACATTGCTGCTACATTGATCATTATTGTAGCAGCAATCAAACTGTAAAGAAAATTTTTTTTTTTTTTTTAAATGTAGTTTAACCACTTGCTGTTATACTGCACCGGGCGGCTGTATTGCGTGAATCGCCGTACTGGTACGGCACTTCGTTTAATAGATACAATGTAAACAAAGCAGATCCCCGTTCTGACCGGGGAGTACAGTGTGATCGTCTGTTCCTAGTGATCAGGAACAGCGATCTCTCTGTACTCCCAGTCAGTCCCCTCCCCCCACAGTTAGAAACACCTCCCTAGGACACATTTAACCCCTTGATCGCCCCCTAGTGTTAACCCCTTCCCCGCCAGTGTCATTTATACAGTGATCAGTGGCTATTTTTAGCTCTGATCACTTTAATGATGTCGCTGGTCCCAAAAAAAGTGTCAAAAATGTCTGATCTTTCTGACGCAATGTTGCAGTGCCACTAAAAATTTCTGCTCACCACTATTACTAGTAAAAATAAAAATGCCATAAATCTATCCCCTATTTTGCAGACGCTATAACTTTTGCGCAAACCAATCAATATACGCTTATTACGATTTTTTTTTTACCAAAAATATGTAGAAGAATACATATTGGCCTAAACTGATGAAGAAATTCGTTTTTTTTATATATTTTTTGGGGTATATTTATTATAGCAAAAAGTTAAAAAATATTGTGGTTTTTTTTTTCAAAATTGTTGGTCTTTTTTTGCTTATAGCGCAAAAAATAAAAACCACAGAGGTGATCAAATACCACCAAAAGAAAGCTCTATTTGTGGGAAAAAGAAAACAAAACCAATTTTGTTTGGGTACAACGTCGTACGACCGCGCAATTGTCAGGTAAAGCGACGCAGTGCCGTATCACAAAACATGGCCTGGTCATTAGGGGGGCTAAATCCTTCCGGGGCTGAAGTGGTTAAATGGCCGGTAATTGACACCTGTTGGCTGCTTCATTCTGTTTGTAAACAAAGCGGCTGGGGATTCCCATCATCTATAGCAGACTATGGTACGGATGAAGGGAATGCAAAGATTTTTGTTCAATAAATTGATTGTGTGCTTTCTTCAATAGGAAGAAAAGCTGAATCAAAGATACAAAGGCTTTGTGCAGCTCAGTTTCTGGTAGGAGAAGTATCTTTCTTTCTTTCTTGTTTAGTTCAAAATACATTTTGATTTGGTATGCTACAGCACTCGCAACATACACTCATTTTAAGTGCCGTTGAAACAAAGATGGTATACTTTTCATATCAGAGAGGTGTATCAATAAGGCCGGTTTCACACTGGGGCGGTGGGTGCGGTGGCGGTATAGCGCCGCTATTTTTAGCGGTGCTATACCGTCGGAATTGCTGAGGTATTCGGCTGCTAGCGGTGCAGTTTTAACCCCCGCTAGCGGCCGAAAAAGGGTTAATACCACCCGCAAACTGCAGTGTCCCATTCATTTCAATGGGAAGGAGCGGTGTAGGAGCGGTAAACACACCGCTCCTCTCACCGCTCCAAAGATGCGGCTAGCAGGACTTTTTTTCACGTCCTGTTAGCGCACCGCTCCAGTGTGACAGCCCTCGGGGCTTTCACATTGAAGAGACAGCAGCCGCTGTTTAGGGTCGGTTTGCAGGCGCTATTTTTAGCACAATAGCACCTGCAAACTGCCCCAGTGTGAAAGGGGCCTAAAGGGTCATAACAGGTTACTGATAATACCTTAGAAATAAACCTCTCCACACCAGCTAGCAATAAACTCACATTTATTTAAAAGGTTTAAAAGCATTGATAATTGAATCCGAACAGTCTCACTCAGTTGCGATAATAATCCACCGCCAGGCTCCACCTCTACTAGTTTCACCACCTCCCACGTGGCTTCATCTGGAGGAATGAGCCAAGCGACTGTGGCGGGATCAATTTATTTTTAAATGAATGTAAGTTTATTGCTAGCTGGGGTGGAGAGGTTTATTTCTAATCCCTCGGATACTGCACTATAGGAGGCACTTTTTTTTGTTTTTTACATGTGTAGCAATACCCCCGAAGGGGCCGCTGGTTTAACCACTTCAGGCCCAGAGGCCGTCATATGACGTCCTCAGCTTTGTGGGGGTATATCTGAATGATGGGTGCAGCTACAGGCATAATTCAGATACTGCCAGTTTCAGCCGGCAATTCCCTGCACCATGAGAATGATCATAGCGGCTGTTCCGCCGCTTGATCGTTCTTACGGGCAGTGGAAGGGGACATTCCCCCCTCCCGCCGCCCTCCAGTGCTTCTACCGACTCACCTGTGCGATCTGTGAGTCGGTGACAGGATCCGCCGGCCCCGGATGTTGATCACAGAGATTTCCGGCGGATCAGATGGTCGCCGGAGTCTCTATGATCGTCGGAGGCCGGGCGCGATGTTATGACGTCACGCCCGGCCTCTGCATTCAAAAAAGCAGTGCCGCTTCGGCTCTGAAGCGGTGATCGTTTTTTTTGGTTTGTTTTTTTAGGCTTCCCAGCCTAGTGGTGAGATGTGGGGTCTTATTGACCCCATATCTCACTGTAAAGAGGACCTGTCATGTCATATTCCTATTACAATAGATGTTTACATTCCTTGTAATAGGAATAAAAGTGATCAAAATTTATTTTTTATTTTTTTAAAGTTTTAAAATAAAATAAAAATAAGTAAAATGATTGTGTTATTTTTTTTTACAGTGCCCCTGTCCCCGTGTGCTCGCATGCAGAAGCGAACACATACGTAAGTCCCGCCCACATATGAAAACGGTGTTCAAACCACACATGTGAGGTGTAGCCGCGAACGTTAGAGCGAGAGCAATAATTCTAGCCATAGACCTCCTCTGAAACTCAAAAATTGTAACCAGTAAAAAAAATTAAATCGTCGCCTATGGGGATTTTTAAGTACCGAAGTTTGGCGCCATTCCACGAGCGTGTGCAAACTGTTTTGTTTTGTTTAAAGCATGAAACTTTTTTTTTCCCAGAAAAATTGCTGCGCAAATACCCTGCGAGATAAAAAGTTGCAATGACCGCCATTGTATTCTCTAGGGTCTTTGCTAAAAAAAACATATATAGTGTTTGGGGGTTCTGTGTAATTTTCTAGCAAAAAAAATATGATTTTTACATGTAGGAGCGAAGTGTCAGAATTGGCCGGGCCTGAAGTAGTTAAGATTTGGGCCTGCCGTTACCTTACTGTTCACCAAGTCCGTCCTAAGGGTCTTCCTTGAAGAGTTGTTAATAAAAGTCTGCACCAAACACTTAGTCTCTTTTTCTCAAGGGTTTATTTCAAGAACTTCAGATAGAGGGATGGAGGGTTGGGGAGATTCAGGTACCTTAGGTTTTGCGGATCACGGGTACTTTCCTTTATCCAGAGGACCAATAACTTCCACACTAGATGTAGTATCCACCGGATAGGCCTCTCTCACTGACCTAGCAGCCGGTGGGAGCTTGTTCAAAAAGTCTCTGCCACTGCTTTGGGTAACCACCACAATTGGTAAAATTCCGAAACACAACACACAGTGCCAGGATCTTTCAGCCAGGCCGGCAGCACTGTGAGGTAGATTTCCATCCGGATGCGTCCTCCAATTGAGTCCTCAATTGCTCGGGCCCTTCCCGCAGGCAAGGCGACACAGGACCATCTCTGGATCAGTAGGCCCCAGCAACTCCTGGGCCTACTCTCAGTAACAGAGCCTCGGGGGGTCCGCATGCCCCGAGGCATACAACTGCTAACACATCCCTAAGGCCAGGAGGGCCGTCAATTCAGGATCGGAAGACCCCGCGAAAACGGTGTCTGCCCCTTAAGTACCCTCTCCCAGAATGCACAGAGAGATGACCAATCCCACTGACCCGCCTCTGGGCAAGAGGTACCCAATACATCCAGCCAGCTGCAGTTCCAACCTTGACCTGTGGTGACAACGACCCCCAGAGGAAGGTGGAAAATGTGCAACTCAGGAGCAGGGCGCTACACATGTATTTCTGGATTTATCGGTAGCAAATGTGGATTAAAGAGGAAGTAAAGTAAAGAGGAAGTAAAGCATGTGGTGGTGGGAGCACTCTGGATATGGAGGTTGTTTGAAGAAACATCACACAGGCTTTTGCACACCAGCGGAAGAACCTTTTATTTTATCATTGGACTTTTTATTGTACACATATATTGCACAATCAGCTGTTTCTTTGCAGAATTTTTTACAGTTTATACCTTTGCAGCGCTGCCACACTTTTATCTTGTATACTGTTATCTGTGGGAGCACATCAATGACAGCCGCAGCAATTTAAAAGAGAAGTATGGGTTTCCTTTTTTTTGCTTACATCTAGTCTATGTGAGCTGCTGATATCTATAAACCTTCCCAGCCCTCTCAGAAGTGCCCCCATTCTGTTAAAATCGAGATAAATACCTGTGGGAGGTTCTACAGTCTTTCATACGGCATCATCCAGACAATGGTGTGAATATAGAGTCTGGATCCACCCCCTTTCCTGTCATTTTGCTTGATTGATGTCGTCTCTCCTCCCTCTGCTTGTTTCTGATGCCACGTACACACGATCGTGATTCACGGTGGTGAAAACACCGCCGTGAATCACGACAGGAAAAACGGGGGAACGGCTTGTTCCCCCACACACGGCCATTTTTCCCATCATTTTTTTTCTTGGCGAGAAAAACTACCGTGTGTAAGCTCCGCGGCAGTGTTTCCCTATGGGAAAACTGCCACGGAAAAAAATGACAGGAATCACGACAAGAAAAATTAGAGCATGTTCTAATTTTTCTCGTCGTGATTAATGCCGTTTTTCCCGTCGGGAAAAATGACAAAAAGCCCACACACGGTCGTTTTTCTCGTCCAAAGGAAAAAACTTCATTTTTCCCGACGGGAAAAATGATCGTGTGTACGCGGCATCAAACTTCACAGAGCGTAGCTGCTCCCCACTCCCTTCTCCCTCTTCCCTCCTCCCCCTCCCTATCTATCAGCACAGACACGTCTCTTAGGGGAGGGGGGACAGAGGCAGGGGGTGTGTTGGTGGAGATGTTCACACCCCCTGAGAACTTTTCAAACTGAAATGGACCGTTTTTGCCAGCTGAAGGAAAGTTCATGTGCACATGCTGTAAAAACTAAAAGAGGTAGGAAAAAAAGATTAGCTGATATGTGACTAATGTGATATGTACTAGTTGTTTAACCACTCCCATACTTCTGCTTTAAGGTTTATTATTATTATTTCTGCAATTATTATTATCTTTTCTACATAATAGCGTGCAACTACTTCAATTTTAGTTTGCTTCAGCCCACTATCTACTGAAAATGGATCACAGAAGTGCAGAACGAACTGCACTCCTGTGATCCACAGGAGAAGTACAGCCAAATGGGTTTTAGCTGTACTTCTCCTTTAAGTCAGAATCCAACTCCTATTTTAGTCTGCTTGCGCTTGAATCATCCCAAAACCATCCCCCAGTCCTTGAAAAAATTGTCTGCCACAAAACTGGTAAAGTGGTCCTTGGTGCCAAGAAGGTTGGTGACTGCTGCCCTATGGGATCAAATTCCACAAACTTCTTCTCTAGGCTACACGTGACCCGAAGACCTGTGGGGGTATAAGAGAAAAGGCTGATGCCCCATACACACAAGCGGAATTTCTGCCAGCAAAAGTCTGAAGTGAGCTTTTGGTCGGAAATTCCGACCGTGTGTAGGCTCCATCAGACTTTTTCTGTTGTAATTTCTGCCAGCAAAAGATTGAGAGCAGGTTCTCTATTTTTCCGACGGAAAAAGTTCCTATTGTTTGTAGTCAATTCCGACGGGGAAAAAAACACACATGCTCGTAAACAATTCGACGCATGCTCTGAAGCATTGAACTTCCTTTTCTCGCCTCGTCGTAGTGTTGTACGTCACCGCGTTCTTAACGCTCAAAAGTTCAGAGAACCTTGTATATGCAAGCAAAGCTTGAGCGGAATTCCGTCAGAAAAAACATCCAACTTTTTTCCGATGGAAATTCCGCTCGTGTGTACAGGGCATTAGGAATTAAGGACAAAAGTTGAAGAACTGATAACTGTCAATACAATAGCATCAGAAGAACAATACGAGTACTGTACTGCATACCTGAGAAGGTGGATCAAATAATAACTCTTGGTTGTATGGGCCATGTAAGCTCTTCCCTGGAGTAGTAGATTACTACTCCATGGAGAGCTCATGCCGAATGATCAATAGTTTGAAGCTTTTAGAAAAGGATTGCTTATTCTAAAATCTTGCTGTTTATTCACACTCAGAGCTTATTAGACCATTAGGGCCCTTTCACACATGCGGACCGTATCTCGGCTTTTTCATCCATCCGTCTTCGAATGAAATACAGCGGGTGTTAGCGGATGAACGTCCGCTGACATCCGATCTCATCCATGTTCGCTATGCTCCGTTTCTGCAGACGGAGGAAAATCCTATTTTTCCATCCGTCTGCAGAGTGGATTGGATGAACACGGACAGACAGTCCGTGTTCATCCGATTCCCCCATAGGGGAGAGCGGAAATCTGACAGGGCGGTCCCTGCACAGTGTGAAGAGATGGGCTAGTCATCCGCCGGCTCAGCGGGGATCAACGGAGCGATCCCCGCTGAGCAAGCGGATGTTCACGGGGCGGATCATTACGGGATCCGCCCGCGTGAAAGGACCCTTAAGCAGGCACACTTTTGACATTTTTGTGTATCATTTGGAACAAATCATTTTTTCACTGCCTCTAAAATTACAACACAATGCCGATGTTTTTTTGTAAATTTTGGAATATCCCTATCAGTGAATTTCCATGTAATCTTACATCCCGTTTTCACTGTCTCAGCTTTTTCCCAGTTGGAAGATTTCCCTCTTCCTTGGTGGGTTGAGGTCAGCATACGACTTATTAAGCAGATGGCTCCTCTTTTAATTTACCTTCTGTGTGCTGTCTCTCGTATGAGTAATTACTTTTCATGTCCATTAGGGTATTTTGCAAAAACATGCACTATGTAATGAAGGCAGTTCCCAATAATTTATCTTCATTTATCCTTGTCTTCATATCCCTGCTGCTTTTCCTCATCCGCTGGTAAGCAAAACATCTTTCTTTCCCTTTCTAATGGATATTGAAGAGCCTCTTATTGTGTGCCCAATAGTTTTTCTGCATATCATTTCACAGACTATACAGTCATGGCCAAAATTGTTGGCACCCCAGAATTTTTTTCAGAAAATCAAGTATTTCTCACAGAAAAGTATTGCAGTGAGACATTTTTTGCTATACACATGTTTATTCCCTTTGTGTGTATTGGAACAAAACAAAAAAAGGGAGGAAAAAAAGCAAATTGGACATAATGTCACACAAAACTCCAAAAATGGGCTGGTCAAAATTCTTGGCACCCATAACTTAATATTTGGTTGCACACCCTTTGGAAATAATAACTGAAATCAGTCGCTTCCTATAACCATCAATAAGCTTTCTTACACCTCTCACCCGGAATTTTGGATCACTCTTCCTTTGCAAACTGCTCCAGGTCTCTCTTATTGGAAGGGCGCCTTTTCCCAACAGCAATTTTAAGATCTCTCCACAGGTGTTCAATGGGATTTAGATCTGGACTCATTGCTGGCCACTTTAGAACTCTCCAGCGCTCTGTTGCCATCCATTTTTGGGTGCTTTTTGACGTATGTTTGGGGTCATTGTCCTGCTGGAAGACCCAAGATCTCGGACGCAAACCCAGCTTTCTGACACAGTTCCCTACAGTGCGACCCAAAATCCTTTGGTAATCCTCAGATTTCATGATGCCTTGCACACATTCAAGGCACCCAGCGCCAGAGGCAGCAAAACAACCCCAAAACATCATTGAACCTCCACCATATTTCACTGTAGGTACTGTGTTCTTTTCTTTGTAGGCCTCATTCTGTTTTCGGTAAACAGTAGAATGATGTGCTTTACCAAAAAGCTCTATCTTGGTCTCATCTGTCCACAAGACGTTTTCCCAGAAGGATTTTGGCTTACTCAAGTACATTTTGCCAAACTGTAGTCTTGCTTTTTTATATCTCTGTGTCAGTAGTGGGGTCCTCCTGGGTCTCCTGCCATAGCGTTTCATTTCATTTAAATGTCGACGGATAGTTTGCGCTGACACTGATGTTCCCTGAGCCTGCAGGACAGCTTGAATTTCTTTGGATCTTGTTTGGGGCTGCTTATCCACCATGCACTAACATATCATTTTTCATGGACGAGCTTTCGGGGGGTGTCCCCTTCTTCAAGGTCCAAGCAGTACTGATTCACAAAAGTTTTAGCAGAAGGTATTCACATTTCAAAAGAAATAATAATTAAAAAAAAAACGTTGGCTAATGAAGCTGCAGTGTAAGGTTGAGGTTTTATTGTAAAGGTTACCAAAATCTGATTTATAATATCACTTTCACTTGCTTGCTGTGTAACGAAGAGGTCAGAGGAGCTGACCCTAAGCTTTTCAAAGCAAACCTTGAGATACAAACAATATATAAATGTAACCCTGCTGCCTCTACAGCCCTGAAACAGATTACATTCAAACACTCACAAACCACTTACTGAGAGCAAAAGGCTGTATTTGTTGCTGCTGTTACAGAAGTAAAGGGTTCTGTTTTGATATTTTTTTTTTCCTGTTAGTGTCCCTACTGGAAAAATGTCCTTCCTGTTCCAAGTGTCACCATACCAGGAAGTGAGTTGAAATCTCCCTGGTGAGGACGCCAACAGTAATTAAAAACTTGGAAAAAAAGCCCTTTAAAATGAAGCTCTTAAAAATTTAAAAAAAAGCTTGACTTTCACTTTAAAGCCTGTTAGATTCTAAAGTGAATGTTCAGCTGCTACTGGTTGAACAGAAGAAATTTGTAATTTCTTGTTTTTTTTAACCGCTTGCCGACCAGCCGCCGTTATTACACTGCGGCAGGTTGGCGTGGCTGCGCAAACTGCCCTAGGTGTACGCCGGCCGCTTTAAGAGCTATAGGGGGCACGCACGCACCGCCGGAGCCGGTGCATGTGGCCGGCGGCCGCGATGTCCGCCGGCGACCCACGATCGCTTCACAGAGAGCCAGAGCGGGCATCTGTCAAAGTAAACAGACAGATCCCCATTCTGTCAGGGAAGTAGCGAGAGATCTGCTGTTCCTAGTGATCAGGAACAGCGATCTCTCTCTACTCCCTGTCAGTCCCCTCCCCCCCCCACAGTTAGAAACACCTCCCTAGGTAACACTTTAACCCCTTGATCGCCCCCTAGTGTTAATCCCTTCCATGCCAGTGTCATTTATACAGTAATCAGTGGACATTTTTAGCTCTGATCGCTGTATAAATGTCAATGGTCCCGAAAAAGTGTCAAGAGTGTCCGATCTGCCCGCCGCAATGTCGCAGTCCTGCTAAAAATCGCCAATCACCGCCATTACAAGTAAAAAAAAGAAATTATAATAAAAATGCCATAAATATATTCCCTATTTTGTAGACGCTTTAGATTTTGCGCAAAACCAATCAATATACGCTTATTGTTTACCAAAAATATGTTGAAAATACATATTGACCTAAACTGATGAAGAAATTCTTTTTTTACATTTTTTGGGGGGATATTTATTATAGCAAAAAGTAAAAAATATATATATATATATTTTTTCTAAATTGTCGCTCTTTTTTTGTTTATAGCGCAAAAAGTTAAAACCGCAGAGGTGATCAAATACCACCAAAAGAAAGCTCTATTTGTACTCACTAAAAATCTATTTCTACTCACTCTGTTGGCAACTGCCTTGACCTCATATTCTCCTACCTATGCACTCCGCACAACCTCTCCAATATTCCTTTTCCTCTGCAGACGGAGGAAAATCCTATTTTTCTATCCATCTGCAGAGCGGATCGGATGAACACGGACAGGCGGTCCGTGTTCATCCGATCCCCCCATAGAGGAGAGCGGAGATCTGACAGGGCGGTTCCTGCACAGTGTGCAGGGACCGCCCTGTCATCCGCCGGCTCAGCGGAGCAGAGGTTCACGGGGCGGATCTTCCGTGTGAAAGGGGCCTAAAAAACTGGAAGCTGATTGGTTTCTATGCACAGATGCTCCAGATTTTGCAGACTCCAGTTTTAGTAATTCAACCTCAGTATCTTTATTAGCTGCTATACTGTAGTGTTTTGGGTCTGGTGCTGGATGGATTTGCATGTAGACATGGTAACTCTTTACCACTAGTAGCCTATAGGAAAGGTTAGGGATCAGTGTGTAAAAGAAACACATTTTATGTATGCTTTTTAGTGCTGAAGGCCCCCGTTCCCTGTTTCTAGCATACAAAAAAAAAAAAGTATTGTTGTTTTCTCAGATCTTAATAAGATCTGTTCTGGGTCCTGAAAGCTGGATGCCTTGTAGAGCTGTGGATAGGATAAAAAAGTATGCAAAAAGCTATGGTCATGGGACTTTGAGTGAGGCCAGTCACTAAATCAGGTAAAGGTACAAAACATATATGAAGTAGAAATTGATTTATTATACAGACAAGATTAAAAATATTCTCAAAGTACATGATGCAATCATAGAAACAAATTCCATGAAGGCTGGCATACATAGGGTTGATCAAAATAATTTCATATTATATAGATACATGATGGCATAAATAAGCAGGTACATATCTGGGTAATACATTTCAAGGATCTAGCCTCTCATCAGGAGTGTGATGTCAGTGATATCTATAAATATAAATGGTAAAGAATGGTATATTAATGGGGATTCCCTATGTAGGATAAAAAAATAAAGTAGAAATAAATAAAATGCAGAGTGTGTGGATATACATTTTTTATGTATATCCGTACACCCTCTTTGCCTTTATTAATTTTTATTATTTACATATAAACATATATATTATGACACATGTCATTATAATTTTCGGAGTGGTGCGGATTCTTATATGTTTCCCCTTTTTCCACCTGTATCATCATTCAAACACAGCATCTAGTCCTGCTCATCGGCTGTTCACTGGGCTTAGTTTGCATGCCCTCGCCTCAGCCCCGGGGCTGACATTACATTGGACACCCCCCCCCTCCGCCCTTCTTCTAGCAGCTGGGCCATCATACATGTTCTATTAGTTGACATGTAAGGGTTAGACCTCCTGTTTTTCACTATAATCTTTTTTATTTTATTTTTTTATCCTACATAGGTAATCCCCATTAAAATACCGTTCTTTACCATCTATATTTATAGATATCACACTCCTGATAAGGGGATGTATCCTCGAAACGCGTAGTGTTCTTTTATGTCACCACAGTTTGATTTTTTACCCAGATCATGTACCTGCTTATTTATGCCATCATGTATCTATATAATATGAAATTATTTTATCAACCCTATGTATGTCAGCCTTCATTGAATTTGTTTTTATGATTGCATCATGTACTTTGAGAATATTTTTAATCTTGTCTGTATAATAAATCAATTTCTACTTTATATATTTTTTGTACCTTTACCTGATTTAGTGACTGGCCTCACTTAAAGTCCCATGACCATAGCTTTTTGCATACTTTTGTATTTACAGGGATGGAGGCCTGTTACTGTGGTTGTGTCAGTTCATATCTTTTTTGCCTATGGATAGGATAAAGCGTTTATTCCTAGATTTACATCTTACCTGGTAGTCAGACATTGATATTAGTCTCAGCTGTCCTCAGGCCTTTATATGTGTGAGGTGCAATGGTGGTTATTTGTTTAGGGGGGGTGGCAAACAACCCCACCCCTATGGCACCTCAAACACCCCCCCCCCCAGCTGTCTGCCGGTCGGTCCACCCGCACTTACCCCATTTAGGCGGCGGGGATTGGGCATTGGCAGGCATCCGAGGAGTGGCGGGGATCGGGTCACCAAGCAGT
Organism: Rana muscosa; assembly: GCA_029206835.1. Classification (NCBI taxonomy): domain Eukaryota; kingdom Metazoa; phylum Chordata; class Amphibia; order Anura; family Ranidae; genus Rana; species Rana muscosa. Next base: position 1,068,571,467 of record CM055117.1, read on the forward strand.
GGTGGAGATCGGGCATCTGAGGAGGGTGGATCAGGGCACCAGGCAGCGGCAGGAAACAGGCATCTAGGCATCGGGCGGCTACTCTTCTCCTCCTCACTTTCGCCATGCATCTCCTCCCCTCCTCATAGGCATCCAATAGGAGCGCCTGTCCTTTCAGCCAATCGGGTGACGTGTATCAAACCCGCTTCCTGATTGGCAAGGAGGAGGATCAGTATTGCAAGAGCGAATATTGCTTTGCTGTTGCAACACACCTGGGTGGGCTCAGGACGCAATGCTCAGGACACCGGGCGCAAAAGAAATTCATGCACCCGGTGTCCTGAAAGGGGCCGGAGAATGGATAGGGAGGGCAGCGGGGCATGGATAGGGGAGGTGAAGCCCGTGTGCCCACACTGGACGGGCCGCCCCTGGTGAGGTGATATTCAGTTTCTCTTGCTCTGCTGTGGCAGCCTGCTGCTGGGTGAAAAGACTGAGTGCTGAAAGAACACTAAAAAGGTACAAGAGTTCCCCAGTTGGGTGCACAATTAGTCAGGAACAAACTTGAGCTTTAGCTAGTTGCCCCAAAAGCAGATGTTTCCTCTAATGCTATGGACTTGTTATGGAAAGCTCTCTTGCATTGAAACAGTCTTTGTTTGCGGCCTTGCTAAATAAAAGTACAGGACGAACCCGCTTGGACTGTCCCTGTCTTGTGCATGTTTTATTGCTGCCAATACCAGTTGAGCCTGTTCCCCTTACAGTAATTATAATTAATTTACTTGACAATTACTTCTTATTTACTTGATATGTTAAGCAGTTTTGTCAGTTTATTGCTTCAGGAAACTGTGTCGGTTGATGAGTCTCACCTCACCAGGGGAACAAAAAGACATTTCTGTCAGAACCTCAAAGCTATTTCTTGTCCTTGAGGAAATTCTGCTGGAATGGGACACGTTTAGCATAAAACCCACTGCGAGGACAATAATATCATACCGCTAGATGGAAATTCAATCGTTTTTTTGGGGAAGGTAATTGCCGTTTTTAGGAGAATCGATGTGTTCAGCGTCACTACATCTGCACCCTGGGGCAAGATGGCCACATTTCATTGTAATGTCTTGGCAGGTATTTCTTGGTGCCAGTGGGGTGGAAGTTGTAAAAGTGAGTTGCGGCTGAAGATTAATTTTAAAGCACAGTCGGACCGAGCTCCTAACAAGAGTTAGCTTGTAACTGTTGCTTCCCTCTCACACCTGCTCGTCTTTTAGGTTTAACCATTATTAACCACTTGCCGACCAGCAGTTGAACTTTTACTGGTAGCTGGCGTCTCTGTTGTTGCCTCGCAACGTACGTCGCAGTGGAACTTCCGGGTCTACAGGAGAGTGCGCACATGTGCCCCCCGAGGATCATGCTGTGCTTGGATACAGCACCAGTTTGTCAGCAGGCTCACAGCCAAGGATTTGGGCTTTGAACCTGCTGATGGCTGTGGCCAATCACATCAAAGAGATCACTGCGTTTGTAAACACAGAACACAGATCTGGCTAGTTCTTCTCCCTGATCTCACTTACCGATCAGAGCTGAGATCAGGGAGAAAAGCCAGACAGATCTGTGAGTAAAATCAGCACATATACACTTGTTAGGCACATAGTTAGCCCCTTGATTGCCCCCCTGATCACCGCTGTCACCCTGCCAGTGTCATTAGTACAGTGACTGTGTACAGTATTATCACCGATCACTGTATTAGTGTGACTCGTGACATCAGATAGAGTCAGTTAACGACTTGCCGACCAGCTGCCGGCGGCAGGTCGGCTCATTCCCGCAAATCGCCGTACCGGTACTCCGGCTCCTTTAAGAGCCATAGCAGGCGTGTGCGCGCCCCCACTGAACGGCGGGGGGCCCGATGCGCGTGGCCGCGATGTCCGATGGCCACCCGCGATCGCAGGAAAGAGAGCCAGAACGGGGATCTGTCAATGTAAACAGACAGATCCCCGTTCTGACAGGGGAGGAGAGAGAGTTTTGCTGTTCCTAGTGATTAGGAACAGCAATCTCTCTCTCCTCCTCTAGTCAGTCCCATTCCCCCCAGTTAGAAACACCTCCAAGGCAACGCATTTAACCCCTTGATCGCCCCCTAGTGTTAACCCTTTCCCTGCCAGTGTCATTTACACAGTAATAAGTGCATTTTTATAGCACTGATCACTGTATAAATGTCAATGGTCCCAAAATAGCGTCAAAAGTGTCCGATCTGTCCGCCGCAATGTCACAGTTCTGCTAAAAATCGCTGATCACCGCCATTACTAATAAAAAAACTATTAATAAAATTGCCATAAATCTATTACCTATTTTGTAGGCGCAAACCAATTAATATAAGCTTATTGCGAAAAAAATTTACCAAAAATATGTAGAAGAATACATTATGGCCTAAACTGATGAAGACTTATTTTTTTTTGATTATTTATTATAGCAAAAAGTAAAAAATATTATTTTCAAAATTGTCGCTCTTTTGTTGTTTATAGCGCAAAAAATAAAAACTGCAGAGGTGATCAAATAACAGCAAAGCTCTATTTGTGGGGGAAAAAAGGATGTCAATTTTGTTTGGGTACAGCGTCGCGCGTCTGCGCAATTGTCAGTTAAAGCGACTCAGTGTCGTATCGCAAAAAATGGCCCGGTCATTAGGGGGCAAATCCTTCCGGTCTGTAAGTGGTTAAGCCCGGTACACATGGGCCGAAAGTCAGGAGTTGTTAGTACAGCGGCTCCGCTTTGAGCTGTGAGGTGTTTTTTCGTTCAACCCTGCGGGTTGGTGTGTACCAGGCTTTATAGTCAGTTAGAATCCCTCCCAGCCAGTGTCAGTTACCTCCAGTCCCTGATTGCCCCACACTACTAGAGTCACACTAGAAATATGATAGGCATTCAGAAAGCTGCATAAATTCCAGTACCGTATTTGCCGGCGTATAAGGCGACTAGGTGTATAAGGCGACCCCCTAATTTTCCAGATAAAACGTTGGTTTTGAGATATACTCGCCGTATAAGATGAACGCCTTCATGTGCTTCAGATGGAGGGTCAGATGCCAGATGAAGGGTCAGGTGCTAGATGGAGGGTCAGGTGCCAGATGGAGGGTCAGGTGCCAGATGGAGGGTCAGGTGCCAGATGGAGGATCAGGTGTCAGATGGAGGGTCAGGTGCCAGATGGAGGGTCAGGTGCCAGATAAAGGGTCAGGTGCCAGATGAAGGGTCAGGTGCCAGATGAAGGGTCAGGTGCCAGATGGAGGGTGAGGTGCCAGATGGAGGGTCAGGTGCCAGATGGAGGGTCAGGTGCAGGGTCAGGTGTCAGATGGAGGGTTAGGTGCCAGATGGAGGGTCAGGTGCCAGATGGAGGGTCAGGTGCCAGATGGAGGGTCAGGTGCCAGGTGGAGGGTCAGGTGCAAGGTGGAGGGTCAGGTGCAAGGTGGAGGGTCAGGTGCCAGATGGAGGGTCAGGTGCCAGGTGAAAGGTCAGGTGCCAGATGGAGGGTCAGGTGCCAGATGGAGGGTCAGGTTCCAGATGGAGGGTCAGGTGTCAGATGAAAGGTCAGGTGCCAGATGGAGGGTCTGTTTCAAGGTAAAAGGTCAGGTGCCAGATGGAGGGTCAGGTGCCAGATGGAGGGTCAGGTGCTTCAAACCAAAGCTCAGGTGGTGGATGGCGAGGTGGCCGTGAAAGGAAGAGGAGCCGAGGGGTAGCCGCATTCAGTAACATACTGTATACAGTATACAGCGCTGAGCCAATCACGGCAAGCGATGTATTCTATTAATGAATACAAAGCCTGCTCGGATTGGCTTTGAGATTCAGAGAGGCGCGGGCTGATGATATTACTACCTCTGCCAATCCGAGCAGGCTTTGTATTCATTAATAGAATACATCGCTCGCTGTGATTGGCAGAGGTTGGAACATCATCAGCCCGCGCCTCTCTGACTCTCAAAGCCAATCCGAGCAGGCTCTGTATTCATTAATAGAATACATAAATCGCCGTGATTGGCTCAGCGGACATTAATGCACATCCAGTGGGCTGACATCCATATCGGCGTATAAGACAACCCCCGATTCTTGGGGGATTTTTTTAAGTATAAAAGGTTGTTTTATACGCCGGAAAATACGGTATATATACCATAGTTTTTTTTAGATGCTATGAAAATTCACATTTTTCTTTTTTACCAAAGACATTGCAGAATACATTTTGGCCTAAATTGTTAAATACATTTAAATTGCCCCAGTGTATAAGTTCTAAAGTATAGATTATTATTATTAAAAAGGAGCTCCAGCTGCCCCCCACACCAAAAAATTTAAAGTCAGCAGCTACAAATACTGCAGCTGCTGACTTTTAATATTAGGACCCTTACCTGTCCAGGGATCCCGCGTAGTCGACACCCCAGCCGATTTTTCGGGTGCTGCCATCGCCATACCTTGTAAGAGAACCCGGCAGTGAAGCATTGCGGCTTTGTGATAGCCTATGTAAAGGTAATCCAATGAAGAGGGAGTTGCAGTAGTCGAGGCGAGAGATGACCAGGGACCAGGGAGTGAGTTAGAAGCTTGGTGGAAAGTTTGCATAGGTTGAGAAGGCAAGCTTTGGACAGTGATTGGATGTGGGGCTGTATATATATATGGTCAAAAGTTTGTGGACCCCTCCTCTAAAGGATTTCGTTAAGGTGTTTCCAGTAAAGGGAATTGTTAATACTACATTATACAAAGACCATTGTATACTTCTAGTCTTGTGGTAGCAGTTTGAGGAAGATCCCTTTTTGTTCCAATATGACTGTGCCCCTGTGCACAAAGCCAGCTCCATAAAGACATGGTTTTACCAGCTTGGAGTAGAGGAACTCAAGTGGGCTTCACAATGCCCTGACCTTAACCCTAATGAACTTCTTTTGGAAAAATTTGAACCCTAATTACGAGTCAGGTCTTCTCTAATGTCAGTACCCAACCTCACAAATGGTCTTCACCTATGTCAGTACCCGACCCGCAAATTTCCTCAGGCACAGACAGTTGTAGCCATAAAGGAGGGCACTCCATCATATAGCTCATGGTTTTGGAATGGGATGTCCAACAAGCTCACATATGTGTGATAATCTAGGTGTCCAAACCTTTGGCCAGACAGCGCATAATTTTATTTTTATTTTACTGCAATGTTTATATTCTGCTTGAAAGGAAACATTTCCTCATTGATCATTGCTTATTGCCTGGTTGTCATGTCGTTCTCCTGATCTCAGTACTTAGGGCAGGGGTTCTCAACCAGATTTCTATGGAGCCCTAGGTTTCCTCCAGAGGTGTCTAGAGGTTCCTTGAGCAATGAGTAATTTCTGCCTATTATATACGTTTCCACTGACACCATTGATCTTTTTAGCTTTCTATAAGGGGGTATTCCTTCCCAATGACCACAAGTGTAAGGAGAATTCTTCCCACTGACCATCACACTAATGTATCATGAGTTGTAGCTATAGTCATTTTTAGCAGGGGTTTCCTGAGGCCAGAAAGTTATTTCAAGGGTTCCTCTGCGATTCCTAAAGGGATCCTTCAAGGGATCTGGCTACTTTGGTGAGATTTACTCAGCTTGTATTCTGATTATTTCCTTATATCTTGTTTTTTGATTATTACTATTTATTGATTATATTTTTTGTAATTGGTTATTATGCCAACAATATCTTTATTGATTTATTGTTTGAATGTTGTATCTTCAAACTAAACTAACTCGCTGTTCCATCCGTTCTATGTTTCTTTGTGATTTTCAGCATAGTCTGCTTTAACATCGATAGCTCCTGAAAAAGCTCACAGAGTGAAACACGTAGAGCAATTTTGCTGCAGCAATATATGCGCTTGGCAAAGCTTCATGTAATATATATGGATGTTTTTTTATTTATGCTTGTTGCTTTTTTACTTTTATAATAAAATTTGAAACTCTATAACGCTGTTACTGTGTTTATACCTAATCAATTGAACACCGTTTAAAGTCCCGGGGTTTGGTACCCCTTTCTTCCCCTCTCTACATTTTGCCATATGTGGGATGTGGTGTTCAGATTTGAGTGTCTTTGCCCTAACATTGTTAAAGGATCCTTCAAGGGTTCAGCCTAGGGTGCCCATGTGTCCCGAATTGCCCGGGACATTCCCGCAGTTAGCAGGTCTTTCCTTGGGTCCCGGGCACTTTCATTCCGGAACAATACGGTGTCCCGGAATGGAATTGACAGAGCTCTGCCTCCAGCTCCACCTGAGGACTCTGGCCACTGGTTGCTAGAGCCGCCTGGCATCTACCAACCAGTGACCTCACAGCCGCGACTCTGCCCAGCATGCAAAGCAGAGGAGGAGTTCGTTAACTTTCTCCTCCTCTGCGCCTAACGCTCTCCGCCATGCCAGACGAGGCTGTCAGCAGGGGAAGCCCCAAAGACACAAATCCACGGGCTCAGCGCCTGGATGTCTCCCTGCCCCATACCGCAGAGCAGACCGAAGCCACCTCACCCGCTATTTACAAATACACAGGAGACGGCAGAGGGACACCGCTGTTCATTCCTGGTGCTGATCTGAGGTCTGTTCTAAGCTTTTATTATATATATGAGATGGACAGAGGAGGGGGACAGGGATAGTGATCAGTAAAATGGTAAAAAGCCCCCCCCAGCATGTTTCTGACACCCACCTCTCTACTAGCACAAGTGGAGGGGGGGTCTGTCCTGTGGGGGGGTCTGTCCTGTGGGGGGTCTGTACTTAGTGAGGGGGTCTGTACTGAGGGAGGGGGTCTATACTGAGGGAGGGGGTCTATACTGAGGGAGGGGGTCTATACTTAGTGGAGAGGGGGCCGTACTGAGGGAGGGGGTCTATAGTTAGTAGAGGGGGGTCCGTACTGAGGGAGGGGGTCTATACTGAGGGAAGGGTGTTTATTATTACAATGTAATAATAGAAATACATTCCAAGCATGGTATTGGGATGATATAAGTGCTAAAACCAGCCATTCACCTGACAAATCACTCGCCGCCGAAATCCCGTCAACTCCGAAACTACATTCAACACAACCCCCCCTCTGGTCCTTGGCAAAATTGCCCCTGAATGGCAGTTTGGAAATGTGGTCACCCTAGTTCAGCCATGTTCTTACCACCCACTTTAAGCTGTAAAGCCATTGAATGGGGGATGTTGCAACCTTGATGTTTTGCTTTGTGTCCGTGGCAAAAACAATCCCCTGTTACATTTACCAGACGGTGACCTATTCAAGCAAATGGGGCTGCACCACCTGCAAGTGCAACATGGGGTTAAAACAGGCAGCAAGGAAGCAACATATCACCTCCTTATTGCCTGTCAATTGTCTCTAAATAGGATCTGATGACAGATCGCTTTTCAGAGGTGCGGCAGGGACAGCCACTAGTTTAAATGTAAGCCAAAAAAAAATCATTACAAATGCATGTAAACGCACAGATTGTGGTGTAAACGAGCCTTATGCCGCGTACACACGATCGGAAATTCCGACAAGAAAAGTCCGATGTGAGCTTTTGGTCGGAAATTCCGACCGTGTGTAGGCTCCATCGGACTTTTGCTGTCGGAATTTCCGCCAACAAAAGATTGAGAGCAGGTTCTCTATTTTTCCCCGAAATTCCGATCGTCTGTATGCAATTCCGATGCGCAAAAAAAACACGCATGTTCAGAATCAAGCAGAAGAGCCGAACTGCCTATTGAACTTCATTGATCTCGGCTCGTTGTACGTCACCGCGTTCTTGACCTTCGGAATTTCCGACAAGAATTGTGTCACCGTGTGTATGCAACACAAGTTTGAGCCAGAATTCCGTCGGGAAAAAAATCCACGGTTTTCTTGTCGTAATTTCCGATCGTGTGTACGCGGCATTAAACGGTGTTTTTTTATTATGTTTACTTACAATTCCACTAAAAAGTTAGATTTTCTTGCTATTCTATATTTTTCATTATTTATATGGTGTTCCTCTTTAACTAAAGTAATAATAATAAAAAAAAAAAAGAAAAGTTTGTGTAGAGTGTATTTTACTTGCCAGTTCTAATTATCATATTTATTTTAGGCATTAGTAAAGTCATAGACAGTGCATATGCAAATTAGTTTTTACATATTCATAATGCCGTACCTATTTTTTCCCCCAATAATTTTTGACGCCGAATGTGACTGTTGTTTATTGTCTCCATGGCGACTGCTGAGCAGGACAGCCAGCGTCCACATCATAACTATTCTGGAATTAGAGCGCGTGCTAGCGTCACGCCAAACATACGACTGTTTACCAGCTGTGCGTTTGTGTGTTTTCATGCATCATAACTATGAATGGTCCCCCGAGGCTGTCTAGGAAAGCATAAATAATTTCAAACCATACGTGGGAAGGCTCAGACATGATATTGTGCTCTTCTAGACAACATCTAGAGGCAAAGGAAGGAAAGCTCTGAAGTGTATGAAAAACTCGAACAATTAACTTCTCCAATTTACTCTTCGGTCCCTTAAAGGGGTTGTAAAGGTATAGGATACAGTAAGGTGAAAAAGCATCCGACAATACCGCCCCCCCCCCCCTGAGCCCCGTTTTACTTACCTGAGCCTTTGAAAGTCCCGCGCTCGCCCCCGTCATCCTCCTCGTTTCTGAGCCTGGCCGTTGATTGGCTACACTGGATGGATTGAAAGCAGCGCAGCCATAGGCTCACGCTGCTGTCAATCACATCCAATGATGTGGCGCTCCGGGGGGCGGGGCCGAGTGATATAGTGAGCGGCTATAGCCGCCGGTTGTATCACTGGAGCGCGCCCGCAATCACTCACCACCATGTTCGCTCGCATATAGGTGGTGAGTTCTTGCGGGGAGGAGCCGAGACAGCTGCCGAGGGACCCCAGAAGACTAGGTTCGGGGCCACTCTGTGCAAAACGAGCTGCACGGTGGAGGTAAGTATGACATGTTTGTTATTTAAAAAAAAAAAAAAAAATTTCCTTTACATACCCTCTAAATACACCATTGAAAGAGTTTTGTTTCACAAGTGCCTGTAGATCCTAAAACAGAAATTGCCACTCTAGGTAGGTATGGCTTGGTAAGATCCTCCTCTCAGAGACCGAGGGTGCCGGCAATGCACATGGCAATAGAAACAAGAATGATGAGGACAGCCGCACTCCAATCCAATGTAGTTTATTCAAAAGGAAACAGGCACTACAAATAACAGCATGAGCCTAGGACAGCTGACGCGTTTTACACTCTATTCAGTGTTTACTCATAGCTGCCTGTAGATCCTGCCAGTAAACTTGTCAGCTGTTTTCTGCAAACTCTGTGGACTACAGAACACCTTCCACATATGTTATGGAGATGAAGGGAGGGGAGGTGTTCTATCATCCTAACACATTTCCTGTCCTAAAGTGACAATGTTCCATAGATACAATATAGTGAGCGAGCGCTGTCATCTATGGACAGGAAATGTGTTACGGGCAGGATCTCCATGTTAATACTAAAAAGAAAAACTGACACAAGGAAAAATAATCCAGCCACCACATCTAAGGACTGGTAAACTGTAATATATAAATTATATTATGCCAGGGGTTAGCTCAAGATGGATCACCTTCCCTGGGAAAAAGGCAGTCCAAACAGCAGGTTTTCTTAACTACTTCCGGACCGCCCGCCGTAGTTTTACATCGCTACTTTGAAGAGGAATTCCGTTGTTATGGTAGCAGCAAGCTGCCATAACTCCGGTTTCCTCTTCAAGAGCGGGTGGTCTGCTTTCCGATAAAAGTGGTCTCTGCGGTGGATTCGCCGTAAGATCACTTTTATCGGCGGCGGGAGAGGGGCCCCTCCCTTCCACCGCTCTGCGGTGCCCTCCGCCTCTTACCGGAGCTGTCGGTAGCGGCGGAGGCGACCAGATCCTTTTACGTCAGTGGCATGGAGATGAGTGAGGGGAAGATGGCCCCCACCCGTCTCCATACCATTGCAGGGCGGAAGCGATGTCAAAACGTCACTTCCACCCATAGCTCTTAAAAGACATTTTTTTTTAATGAAATTACATTTTATTTTATTTATTTTTATTGCATTTTAGTGTAAATATGAGATCTGAGGTCTTTTTGACCCCAGATCTCATATTTAAGAGGACCTGTCATTTTTTTTTTCTAATACAAGGGATGTTTACATTCCTTGTAATAGGAATAAAAGTGACACATTTTTTTTAAAAGAACAGTGTAAAACAAATAAATAAAAGTTAAAATAAATAAGAAAAACAATTTTTTAAACGCTCCCCGTCCCGCGAGCACGCGTGCAGAAGCGAACGCATACGTGAGCAGCGCCTGCATATGAAAATGGTGTTGAAACCACACATGTGAGGTCATGCTACGATCGTTAGAGCGAGAGCAATAATTCTAGCCCTAGACCTCCTCTGTAACTCAAAACATGCAACCTGTAGAATTTTTCAAACGTCGCCTATGGAGATTTTTAAGGGTAAAAGTTTGTCGCCATTCCACGAGCGGGCGCAATTTTGAAGCGTGACAAGTTGGGTATCAGTTTACTTGGTGTACCATTATCTTTCACAATATAAAAAAAAAAATTGGGCTAACTTTACTGTTGTCTTATTTTTTAATTTAAAAAAGTGTATTTTTTCCAAAAAAAGTGCGCTTGTAAGAGCGCTGCGCAAATACAGTGTGACAGAAAGTATTTCAACGACCGCCATTTTATTCTCTAGGGTGTTAGAATTTTTTTTTATAATGTTTGGGGGTTCTAAGTAATTTTCTAGCAAAAAAAAAAATGTTTTTAACTTGTAAAAACCAAATCTCAGAAAGAGGGTCGGTCCTTAAGTGGTTAAAATCTGACTTGTAGACAGTTTTATTGTAAAAGGTTGCATAAAAATAAAACAAGCAAAAACACAAAAAAAAATCCTTGCCATGCAGGTATTAACTAAACATATGCAGGTTCCTAACTCACAGATGAAGGGCTTCTCCCAGTCACCCACAAAACAAACATAATGCAAACCTTTGCTCTAAGGCCGGTTTCACACTGGGGCGGTGGGTGCGGTGGCAGTATAGCGCCGCTATTTTTAGCGGCGCTATACCGTCGGGATTGCTGAGGTATTCGGCCGCTAGCGGTGTGGTTTTAACCCCCACTAGCTGCTGAAAAAGGGTTAATACCACCCGCAAACTGCGGCTACAGCCGTGGTTTGCGGGCGGTATTACCGCGGTGTCCCATTCATTTCAATGGGAAGGAGCGGTGGAGGAGCGGTAAACACATCACTCCTCTCACCGCTCCAAAGATGCGGCTAGCAGGACTTTTTTTCACGTCCTGCTAGCGCACCACTCCAGTGTGAAAGCCCTCGGGGCTTTTACATTGGAGAGACAGCAGCTGCTGTTTAGGCTCGGTTTGCAGGCGCTATTCTAAAAATAGCGCCTGCAAACCGCCCCAGTGTGAAAGGGGCCTTACAAAAAGCAATCCCTGTGCTGAGTTCCCAGGTGTGTACACCTGCTGTGTTCATTATGAGGAGCTTCCACCATCCCTGTGCAGAGTTCCTAGGCGTCTACACCTGCTGTGCCAATTATGAAGGGTTATCACCATCCCTATGCTGAGTTCCTGGGTCTGCACACTTGCTGTGCCCAATATGAGAGGTTCCCTCCATCCCTGAGCTTAGTTCCTGGGTCTGTACACCTACTGTGCCCATTATGCGGGGTTCCCACCACCCATCCCTGAGCTGAGTTTTGAGGTCTGTACACCTGCTGTGCCCATTAAGAGGGCTCCCCTCATGGAAGTGAGTGGGAAAAGGAAAGGTTTAGGAGCTCAGAGGAAGGAAGCAAAAAAACACATCAAGCAATTATTAAAAATTCTGAGTATGAATTATTTTTGGAGCATAATGCCGCGTACACACGACCGTTTTTAATGTCATTAAAAAAACTACGTTTTTCTCGACGTGATTCTTCTCAAGATTGCCTTGCCTACACACTATCATGAAAAAAAATGTTCGAGCAAAGCGCCGCGACGTACAACACGTACGACGGCACAATAAAGGGGAAGTTCCATTCGGATGGCGCCACCCTTTGGGGCGCTTTTGCTGATCCTCGTGTTAATAAATTTGGTGAGAGACGATTCGCGCTTTTCAGTCTTCGTGCTTTTCAGTCCGTTACAGCGTGACGAATGTGCTATCTCCAGTACAAACGCTAGTTTTACTAGAACGAGCGCTCCCGTCTCATCACTTGCTTCTAAGCATGCGCGTTTTTTTCCCCTCGTAAAAGCATACACACTACCGTTTTTCACGACGTTAAAAAGAACGACGTGAAAAACGACGTGAAAAAATAGAGCAGGTTCTAATTTTTTTCAGCCCATTTTTCACGTCGTTAAAAATGCTCTGGAGCCTACACACGATCGTTTTTAATGACCAATTTAAAAAAATGGCATTTTTCACGTCATGAAAAACGGTCGTGTGTACGCGGCATAAGGATATCGTTTAGTGTCACATTCATTGGCTCCTTTCTAAATTGCCCCCAGTGTGTATATGTTTGCATGGACCTTAGACTGTAAGCTCCTTGAGGGCAGGGGTTGATGTGAATGTATAATATGTAAAGACAAATCTAAAAGAGAAATCACACTCAGAGAAAGTAGGTGAAGCAGCTGGCACAACAATTGATATAAATTGTACAGCAAATATAAATCAAAAAAGTGCAGAGCTAATCCAATATATTGGTCAACAGTTGACACAAATCATGATAAGCATAAGTCCAGATAAATTAGTGCAGAAACGCGGCGAAACGCGTAGATGCACAAGGGACTCAACTCATACTTTTCAATATCTTGTATGGTTTTTTATCTTTGAACATTTTGTTTATTTTGCTGTACTTTTTGTAATAAATATAACTTTTTCTGCAATTTCTATTTACTGCGTTGCCTCTAAAGTCCAACCATTGGTTACTCCTCCTGAGTAATCCTACATGTTTTTAGAGATCTGATTTAGTTACTAAAGGCAACACCGATCATTCCCTTGGCCGCCGTTTTAATAAATGAGCCCGATTACCTTCTTGGAGCTGATAATACAATTACATGGCAGGAGGTGATGGATAGCGGCGTTTAAGGATAAATCCTGCAAATGTACAACACTTCATTTTTCATTACGCAAAGTTTTATTCCTCTGGCTTCAAATCAGGCTCATCCATCATTACCCACGAGGCCCTCCAATCTGGACTCGTATCACAGAAGGGATGACACCCTGCGAACTCCCCGACAATTAGTCAAGCAAATGGACAAGTGTGATATTATGGGAACCGATTATTAGAGCTTTAGATCAAAGAGAGAGCCCATAGAGTCATTGGAACGCGGAGTTTATGTCCAAATGCTGCCGGCTCTGTTTACGCTCCGTCGTCTGTCGGGAGATTGGCAGCTGGGAAGGATGACTGCTCTTCACTTTACTATTCATTTGTGTCGTTTTTATGGTTTCTGTAATTAGACAAGTTGGTTTTTAGTGGGTGAGCAACAGCACAAAGAATTTCCAGTACACGAGATAACAATTTTAATTGGCTGAGATAGAACTGAACCATAAACGAGTGTTAAAAGGAAACTTTGATGGTTTTCAAATAATTATTTGCACGCACGCACGCACGCAACACACATGAAAGCCCTGTACACACGGCGAGAATCCCGTCAAAAAAAAACTTCGGTTTTCTCGACGGAATTCCTCGCAAGCTTTTCTTGCCAAGCCCTGTGTACACACGGCACATTCAAAAGAACCGCTGTTCTTTTGAATGGCAAGAACACGGTGACGTCATCGACTACGACGAGCATGCGCTCGTCACATTCAATGCCGTCGCCGCCATCTTGCTTCACCCTACACTACCCTTGTAAGCTACCGCGCTTGTGTCAAAGTCTCATCGAGCATGCGCGGGCTTACCTGGAGACAGGTAAGCATGTAGCCTCGTACACACGCACGGTTTTCTCGTCGGGAAACAGGCCAACGAGAAAACAGAGAGCTGGTTCCCTATTTTTCTCGTCGAGATTCCCGGCAGTTTTGCCGCCGAGAAACCATACACACGACCGGTTTTCTCGGCAAAAAGCTCTCCTAGCAGTTCTCTTGCCGAGAAAACCGGTCGTGTGTACGAGGCTGAAGCGTTGCTTATAGACAATATAGGGTACTTACGGTAAGTTTGTCACCATTTCACGGGCGCACACAAATTTAAGGTTGGGCATGTCATGTATCTATTTACTCGGTGCAACCTCGTCTTTTATATTTTACCAAAAATGTGGGTAGTATATTGTGTTTGTTTGCCCTAAAATTCCCTTTAGTGTGTGTTTTTTTTTTTTTTTTACTTTACCTTTGTGGTAATATCAAGTGAGATAAACAATTTGAACTACCACTATTTTATTCTTTAGGTTGTCTGCTTTCTGAAAATATATAATATTTGAGGGTTTTGTGTAATCTTCAGGACTAAAATGATTTTTTAAACATGTGTTAAGCGACAAAGATTTTTCAAATCACATATCACGTAAATATGCACTAAGCATATTACGTATTGTGTACTTAAATGCACAGATCACTGCCTATAACAGCAGGAAAAAAAAGAAAAAAAGGAATATCAGATCCTTCCTCTGAAATTCATCTTTTTTATTTTGGTATTATGTTCTTGACCGTAGGCTTTTGCACACATATATATACACTGGCATGGTAAGGATTTCCCCTGATCCTTGAATGATGTCCATGCTGTGGGGTTGGTAAGGAAAAAAAAATAATTGTGTGTGTGTGTATATATATATATATATATATATATATATATTGTGACAGCAGGAAGGTAAAGTCACCTGGTTGCATCCAGGGGGGTAGATATATTTCGCCCAGATTCAGGCTTTACGCCGACTTATACAACTAGGTGGAGAGTTGTATAAGCCCAGCTGAGGCTAGTGAGCCATGGAGACCCAGAGACGGCCGATGGTCTTGTGGATCGTGTGGAGAAATACTTGGCTACAGAGAACCTGACGGCCTCTTCCAGAGACACTCGGACTTTCCACCCTAAGACCAGACCATCCCCAGGGGCGGATAAGAGGATTCCAAGGGGTGAGGGTGGAGAGAGTGAGAGGGTGGGAGCTCTACCCCAAGTTTGGCGAGAACAGCCTGGGAAATCAGCGGCTCAAGAGGCGGCAAGAAGGATCGTTTGCTACCGCTGCCGGCAAGCGGGACATATTGCAGCCAATTGCCCGGTTGTGGAGGAACCCATGCAGTGTGACTTTCTGACGGGCAGACGTCAGTCGCTGTGTGCGACAGTCGCATGCACTGCCATTCGAGGAACTGAGAAACATTTATGCAAAATGTGTGTTAATGGTAGAAATGTTGTGGTATTGCTGGATTCAGGTAGCCTTGTGACCCTGATAAAGGCTGAATTAGTTAAAACAGAGGTCTCTGGGAATAGCAAGGTAGCTGTTATTTGTGTGCATGGGGACACCCGAGAGTATCCAGTGACTACAGTGTGTTTCGAGACCCCCAAAGGTACCCTCTCTCATCCAGTGGGGTTAGTATCTCAATTACCGCATGATGCCATTGTGGGAAGGGATTTTCCGAAGTTCTGGGAACTGTGGGATGATCCTGAGCCCCCCACTGGTGCCCCTATGTACCAGGAATGTGATAGCCAGAACTCCTCTGAGAGTGGTGAGGACTCTCCAGAATTTCCCTTGTCAGTATTGGCAGGGGAGACTCAAGAAACTGGAGAGGAGCCCACCTCCTCAGACGAAAACCTACCGTCTGTGGAGTTTTCTGATCTGGAGGTTCACAGGGAAAATTTTGCCACAGAACAGTTAAAAGACCCCGCCCTAATAAAGGCATGGGAAAACGTAGTGGAAATAGATGGCGAGTTAGTGAACCCAGATAATACCTGCACTTACCCATACTTCAGCGTAGAGAAGGACCTACTGTATCGGGTGGCAAAAAGGGCAGAAGAAACCGTTGAGCAGCTTGTGGTGCCCAAACCTTACAGGAAGTTGGTGTTGGAGTTGGCCCATGGGCACATTCTTGGAGGTCATCTGGGGACAGAGAAAACCCGAGAGAGGGTATTACAGAGATTCTATTGGCCTGGGGTGATGAAGGACATAGAAAATTATTGTTCCTCCTGCCCTGTGTGTCAGAGGTCGGCTCCGATGCCACATTTCCGTAGCCCGCTGGTCCCTCTACCCATCATTGAGGTCCCGTTTGAGAGAATCGCAATGGATTTGGTAGGTCCTATAATCAAGTCCGCTAGGGGGCACCAGTACATATTGGTTATAATGGACTATGCCACCCGTTATCCAGAAGCGATCCCTCTCAGAAATACCTCGGCCAAAACCATAGCCAAAGAGCTATCTCTTGTTTTTAGCCGGGTGGGTATTTGTAAAGAACTGCTTACGGACCAAGGTACACCCTTTATGTCCCGGGTTATGAAAGAGCTGTGTAAATTGTTCAAAGTGACGCAATTGCGTACATCTGTGTATCACCCCCAAACCGATGGGCTGGTTGAAAGATTCAACAAAACCCTAAAACAAATGTTGAAGAAAGTGGTGGATAGAGATGGAAAGGATTGGGACTGTCTACTTCCTTATTTGATGTTTGCTATTAGGGAGGTGCCCCAATCCTCTACGGGATTCTCCCCCTTTGAGTTACTGTATGGGAGACACCCAAGAGGGCTGTTGGATATTGCCAAGGAAACTTGGGAAAGTGAGAGTTCTCCCCACAGGAGTGTGATTGAGCATGTCGCCCTGATGCAAGACCGAATTGCACAGGTAATGCCCATCGTGAAGGAACATTTGGCCCAAGCGCAGTTAGCACAGCAGAGAGTGTACAACCGTGGAGCCAAGACCCGTACCTTTTCCCCGGGGGATAGGATACTGGTACTTGTCCCTACGGTTGAAAGTAAATTCCTTGCCAAATGGCAAGGCCCCTATGAGATAATGGAAAAAGTGAGCGAAGTGAATTACAAGGTCAGACAACCAGGAAGGCGAAAGCCCGAACAGATCTATCACGTTAATCTGTTGAAAGCCTGGAGGGATAGAGAGTCCCTAGTCGCAGACACTTGGTCACCAGCTCAAACTGGTTGCGTGATTCCTGAGGTTGGAATAGCAGCCAACTTGTCACAACCCCAACAACAGGAGGTTAAGGAGTTTGTGCTTCGCAACAAGGAGGTATTCTCTGAGCTGCCGGGACAAACATCTGGGGTAGAGCATGACATCATTACCCCGCCCGGTGAAAGGGTAAAGTTAAAACCCTATCGGATCCCAGAGGCCCGACGGGAGGCAATACGGGAGGAAGTACAGAAAATGCTGAACTTAGGGGTGATAGAGGAGTCCCAAAGTGATTGGTCTAGTCCCATTGTGTTGGTGCCTAAACCGGATGGGAGCTGGCGATTTTGTAACGATTTTCGTCAGTTGAACAAAGTTACAAAATTTGACACCTACCCCATGCCACGTATAGATGAGTTGATCGACTGGCTGGGAACAGCCCGATACATGACGACTCTTGACCTCACAAAAGGGTATTGGCAAATCCCCCTGGCCAAGTCGGCCAAAGAGAAAACCGCATTTGTAACCCCAGACGGGGCGTTCCAATATAAAAGAATGCCGTTCGGGTTACAGAATGCGCCGGCCACATTCCAGCGGAAAATGGACCAGATGCTGAGGCCCCATCGGAAGTATGCTGCGGCTTACCTGGATGACGTAATTGTCCATAGCACAGATTGGGCCTCACATCTGCCAAAAGTGCAAGCAGTCCTGGACTCTGTTCGGGAAGCGGGGTTTACGGCTAACCCCAAGAAGTGTACCATTGGGCAGGAGGAGGCCAAATATCTTGGGTACACCATTGGGAGGGGAGTAATAAAACCCCAACTCAACAAAGTCGAGGCCATCCAGAGTTGGCCACGTCCCAACAGCAAGAAGCAGGTACGAGCCTTTCTGGGAATCGCTGGGTATTATCGGCGATTCATTCCCCACTTTGCTTCTAAGGCTGTGCCCCTAACCAACCTGACGAAGGGGAAAGGGTCGGTCATGATTAAATGGACCCCCGAGGCTGAGGCAGCATTCCAATTCTTGAAACAAGCCTTATGTAGCCAGCCAGTGTTGTACTCACCCGACTTCTCTAAAGACTTTGTCATACAAAGTGATGCGTCAGATGTGGGGTTAGGAGCAGTATTGTCCCAGGTCTGGAACGGGGAAGAGCACCCAGTCATTTACCTCAGCAGGAAGTTGAAGTCCCATGAGGTAAATTACGCCACCGTTGAAAAGGAGTGTTTAGCGGTGAAGTGGGCTCTAGATTCCCTTCGGTACTACCTGCTAGGTAGGCACTTTGACATGGTTACGGATCACGCTCCGTTAAAGTGGATGGCTCAAAACAAGGAAACAAATAGAAGAGTGAATAGGTGGTTCCTGGCCCTCCAGGAATTCAACTTCACAGTAAAGCATCGGCCTGGCGTTCAAATGGGGAATGTGGATGCTTTGTCTCGAGTACATGAATGCCTGATTGCTGGTGTTCCAACCCCGAGGTTAAAACAAGAGGGGGGGGGTATGTGACAGCAGGAAGGTAAAGTCACCTGGTTGCATCCAGGGGGGTAGATATATTTCGCCCAGATTCAGGCTTTACGCCGACTTATACAACTAGGTGGAGAGTTGTATAAGCCCAGCTGAGGCTAGTGGGCTCATGGATGACTCATACCTCTAGGGAGAGTGTGGGGCGTCGTGCAGACAGGGAGTTGATGAGATCAGCTGAAGCTTGTCAGCTCATTTAGGCCTCTATAAGAACTCCCAGATTCATTAGGTGTTAGCTCATGCCTGGAACCAGACCTGTGTGGACTGTCTAGGGAGAGTGAACCCCTGTGCGGTGAGACAAAGCCTGTGTGGCTATTTGCTTGGACATTTAATACCAGGGACTTAGGGACTAGGACAGCACTAGGCTGATCCCAGTTGTTAGTTAGGAAACCTGTATGTTTACTCAGAGGTCAAGTTGACCAGAATTTATTTTATTTATGTTTCTTTTGCTTTGCTGTGTTTTGTCACTGTAAATAGAAAATAAACCGCACCTTTTTGATTTTGAAAACCACAACCTCCGTTTGCTGGGCCTGTTTTTGTGTGGGGAGCCCATCCCGGGGGTCACACACACCCGCTGCCGAGCTAACCCCCTCACAATATATATATATATATATATATATATATATATATATATATATATATATATATATATATATATATATACACACACACACACACACAATGGGGATTATTTACTAAACGCAAATCCACTTTGCACTACAAGTGCAAACTACAAGTGGAAAGTGCACTTGAAATTGCACTGAAAGTGCACTTGGAAGTGCAATCGCTGTAAATCTGAGGGGAAGATCTGAAATGAGGGGAAGCTCTGCTGATTTTATCATCCAAACGTGTACAAGCAAAAACGCTGTTTTCTCTTATCATTCATGGACTGACACGGTGTCTCTTTACACTTTACACGTGGGTTATGTCCCTGCTTGCAGGAGAATACCTAGGCAGAATGTGAGATGTTATACATACATTCTAAAAGCCAGAGCTGAACAGCCCCACCCAGGGGGCGGTCCCTCCGGGCATAACCCTCCCACTACAGTCAGCAGACTTCAGTTTTTTTCTGCCTAGCAGAAGGAGAAGACGTGGCTCTCTCAGGAGCCAGTCTCCTGACCTATTTTATTCCTTTTTGGAATTCTTTTTTATTTTATTTTTGAGAATCTTCTATCAACTGTCGGCTGGGCAACAGGTTGGGTACAAGATATCCTCGTAGTCTTCCCTGTCCGACCATCGAGCGTGCTGATCCTCGCCTTCTGTGCGTGAGACTCAGTTCACGACGGGCCCCATGACTCCAGGGGTGGCCGGGTTTGCTTCATGCTCCCACGGTCCTCTCAAGACTGAACAGCTCCTGACTGACTGTATCTTTCGCAGTGGACCGGGCCGACAGCTACTCAGTACTGCACTGTGATAGTCCTGTCAGAAACACCAGTGTGTCCCTCAGGGGACGGGTAAGTAGTCTCTCCTGCCTGCAGGTGAGTACAAAGGGCTGTGTGTTTCTCTGTGGGGGATTTTCCCTGTCTCCCCCTGTATTTTATTGTCGCTCTCTGTCACCATTACTGGCGCTGACTGTGTGGGGTGCTTGGGGGTCACACTGTTCTTGGGGGGCTCATGCTGGTCTGCAATGTATGCCTTGGGTTTTTTTTGTGTTTTTTTTTTTTTGGGGCCTGAGCGCCGAGTGGCGCTGTGCGTGTGTGCTGTTTCATTTTAACTGCGTCATGGCGGCCATCTTGCCGCGGATCGCCTCAGTGAAGTGCGGCGGCCATTTTCTTGTAGCCCGCGCGCTTTTCAGCACTAGTTTGGCCTCTAGCGCTGCTATAGCAGCGTGAATCTCCTCACAGTCTCCTCACAGCTTACCAGCGCTGACACAGCGTGGTACAGACAGCGGAACTAAGCGGTCCCTGGTCCGGTTTGGTGAGTCCCCTGGGCGCCCCCTCCTCAGTCAGCACAGCCTGTGGGTGGACTTTTTATCTGAGAGAGTCTCAGAGAGGGACAATATGGAGTCTGTGTCACCAGCTTCCCCTAAAAATGTCAGTGGCAACAGGCAGTGCTTCAGCACCTGCGGTCCCTATGGACCTGTTGTGGGCAGCCCTGGAATCAATTTCTGACCAGGATGGGAGCTGTGTGCAAGCGCAAGGTGCAAAAAGGCGCCCTCTCCCCACTTTATCTACTCGAGGGCAGTGCGCTGATTCAGATATGGGCCTAGCCACTATCGCTCAGGACCCTAGTTCTGAATGTATGGATGGTTTTGAACAGGACATTCCTTATGAGGGAAACTCCAGTTCTGAGTCAGTAAATGACAGGGCGCTTGTTAGTGTGCTCATGACTGCGGTGAGGGACACTCTCAAGCTCAAATGCTGCAGAACCTCAGGCGGATACTGTCTCCTTTGGTTCTTTTAAGGCCAGGCCTTCTAAAGGGGTTTTTTCCATTGTACTTTCTTTGACCAGCTCATTGATAAGGTCTGGGAAAAGCCGCAGAAGAATTTTTTTATGGTCCCGCGGCGTTTGTCTATCAGGTACCCCTTGAAGATGCCCTACTTAAAAAGTGGGCTTCTCCCCCAGTGGTCGACCCTCCAGTCGCCCGGTTGAACAAGGCCATCACTCTCCCGATGGAGGGGACTCCTGCATTTGAGGACCCCACTGACAGGAGGTCAGAAGTGGTGAGCAGAACCATGTTTGCCTTGTTGGGATCCGCCCTACGACCTGTGGTAGCGGCGACCCTTGTGTCTAAAACACTTACAGGTTGGGCAAAAATGTTGCACCTAGCTGTACAGGAGCATATTCTTCCTCCAGACACAGTTGCTCTGGCCCACCAACTGGTTCAGGGCCTGGTTTCTGTGTGCGACGCCACGCTGAACGCGGCCCCTTTAATATCCAGGGCCTCTGTCTCGGCGGTGGTATTGCGTCGTCTTATCTGGTTGAAATGCTGGTCTGCTGACCTAGCCTTAGGAAGCTCCTGACGGATCTACTATTTTAAAGGCGGTAGACCTTTCGGTGCTGCTCTGGATGACATCGTCATGGATGTCACGGGAGGTAAACACACTCTTCTTCCTTAGACTAGCAAGGGTGAGGAGGCCCGCCACAAACAGGGGCCTTCCTTTCCAGCAAAACAGGGGTTTTTTCGTCAGTCAGAGTCCACAGGTAGGCCCTCTCAGACTGACGGCAGTGCGGCTGGTGGGCACAAGTGCCCCTGGGTGCGTAAGCCAAACAAGCGGCTCCCAAGCCCGCCTCCGCGTGAAGTCTTGCCTCCGCCCGACTCTGGGGTGGGGGGACGACTTCGCAGGTTCACGGATCGGTGGACCTCCCGAATCTCCGACTGGTGGGTGTGCGAGGTGGTCACCTCAGGTTATAGGATAGTATTCCGATCCTGGCCCCCACACAGATTCTTTCCCTTGAATCTTTCTCTCCTTCCTACCTGTCGGGCAGCCCTCTTGGGGGCTGTACAGGATTTGATCAGGTCCGGAGTGATTGTGCCGGTTCCGTCACAGGAGAGTTTTCAGGTATTCTGTTCGAATCTGTTTGTCGTCCCAAAAATAGGACGTGGTTCGACCTATCCTGGACCTCAAGGCCCTGAATGCCTTCGAGAAGGTGCAGAAATTCCGCATGGGATCCATTCGCACGGTGATCGCTACACTCCACCAAAGGGATTTTCTTCTGGCGTCCTTGGACTTCAAGGACGCCTACTTGCATGTTCCGATCTGCGCAAGTCACCAGAAGTTTCTGCGCCTTGCGATCAGCGAAGTCCACTCTCGATTGTGGCTCTTCCTTTCGGCCTTGCCTCGGCACCAAGGGTGTTCACCAAGGTGCTTGCTCCGGTTCTAGCCTTCTGTTACAGCGAGGTATTGCTGTCGTGGGCTATCTGGACGGTCTTCTGCTATGAGCAGAAAGGGGCTCAGACTTAGAGGAAAGGTGACTATCGTCAATTAGACCCTCAGGGACTTCGGGTGGTTCCTGAACATTCAGGAGTCAGTCCTGGTCCCGACTCAGTGTCTGGAGTCTCTAGTTCTGGTTCTGGACTCCTCGGAGGCAAAGGTATCCTACCTCTGGAGAAGTTGCTGACACTTCAGTCTGCGGTGCGGGTGCTGACATCCCGAACATGGTTGTCAATCCGTTGTTTGCATGAGAGTCCCGGGACTCCTGGTGGCCTCCTTCGCGGCCGTTCCGTATGCCCAATCACACACCAGGGCATTGCAGAAGGAGATCTTGTCCACCTGGGACAAATCCCCGTTGTCCTTGGATCTTCGGATCCAGGTGATTCACCTGGTCAGGGCGTCCCTGACAGGGTGGTTGGGACCCTCGGCTCTTCGGTCCGGAAAGTCGTTCCCCTCCCATCCAATGGACGGTACTCACGACGGACGCCAGCCTGACGGGCTGGGGTGGAGTCTGGGGAGTCCTGTCGGCTCAAGGCCTTGGACTCCGGACGAGCCCGTTTACCAATCACTGTTCTGGAAATGCGGGCCATCAGACTGTGTCTCTCCTCAGGTCGGAGAGAGTACGGGGTCGCTCCATCAGGAGCCAGTCGGACAACGCCACGGCGGTGGCGTATGTAAACCATCACGGGGGGACTCGGAGCTCAGCTGTGGCTTCCGAGGTAATCCGTATCCTGAAGTGGGCCGGAAGAAACGTGCCGGCTCTGTAGGGGCGGACTATCTGAGTCGCCAATCGCCAGACCAGGAAGAGTGGTCCTTGCATATTTCAACTCCTTTGCCGACGGGGGGGCACGTCGGATGTGGACCTGATGGCCTCTCGACTCAGTCGCAAGGGTCGAGGTTGTGGCCAGATCCAGGGATCCTTGGGCGATGACTCGGATGCGTTGGTGGCCCCATAGGGTCCTTATCGCCTGATATAAACTCCGGTGATCCTAATTGTTCCGGATTGGCCTCAGCGTCACTGGTACGCTGATCTGGTACGTCTCGTTGCGGACGTTCCCTGGCGGTTGCCGATGAGGGAGGACCTTCAGTCTCAAGGTCCTATGTTTCATCCGGCTTACAGTCTCTGGCTTTAACGGCAGAGCTGTTAAAAGCCAGGTATTGAGGGACCGAGGTCTCTCGGACTCTGTCATTTTGACCATGTTAAGGACACGGAAGTCTTCCTCCAGGCAGATCTATCACCGTGCCTGGAAAGCTTATATCGCCATATGCAAAGCGCTGGACTGGAGTCCTCGGACGTATTCCATCCCCAGAATCCTGCGTCCTCTACAGTGTGGAGTGACCCAAAAGCTTGCTTTGAGTACCATCAAGGATCAGATTTCGGCCTTGGCCGTCTTCTTTCAGCGACCTCTAGCGGGTCATTTCTTGGTTAGCACCTTGTGTTGGGGGTTCGCCATGTGCTCCCTCCTGTCAAGCCTTCTCTCCCACCGTGGGATCTGAATTTGGTGCTCTAGGTCCTCCAGGAACCTCCTTTTTGGGAATATCCGGGATATTCCTCTCTTGTCTTGTCTCAGAAGGTGGCCTTTTAGTGGCAATCACTTCTGT
The DNA here is from genome assembly GCA_029206835.1 of Rana muscosa. NCBI lineage: Eukaryota > Metazoa > Chordata > Amphibia > Anura > Ranidae > Rana > Rana muscosa. Next base: position 1,068,595,387 of record CM055117.1, read on the forward strand.
TTGACGAGTGTCTGAGTTGGCGGCTTTGTCCTGCAAGTCGCCATATTTAGTCATCCATAAGGATAAGGCGGTGTTGCATCCGCGACCTTCCTTTTTGCCAAAGGTGGTGTCTACCTTTCACCTACATGAGGACATTGTCCTCCCGTCCTTGTGTCCTCACCCATCGCATCCCAGAGAGTTTGTGCTGCACATATGGGATGTGGTACGAGCCTTACGGGTGTACCTGTCTGCTACTGCTTCTATTCGGAAGTCCGACTCACTGTTTGTGACTGCCCCTGGTCCATAACAGGGCCAAGCGGTTTCGTCTGCCATCATTTTTAGGGGAATCAGACAAACCGTCATTCAAGCCTATGCTCTCAAAGGGCGGGCGCCTCCCTTTCCGGTTACGGCGCATTCCACCAGGGCAATTGGTGCTTCCTGGGTTTTCCGACATCAAGCGTCGGTTGCACAAGTGTGCAAGGCGGCGACCTGGTCGTCTGTTCATACCTTTTAAGTTTTTTATAAGGTTGATGTGGCTGCATCTTCGGATGCTTCCTTCGGCCGCAGGGTGCTGCAGGCCGCTGTTTAAAGTTGCGACTCCTCCGTTGAGGAGATCTGCCTTCTTGGAGTGAAAGTTTTTGGTTTTTCCATTTATACTGCTCCCATCCCTCTTGACACTGCTTTGGGACATCCCACGTGTAAAGTGTAAAGAGACACCGTGTCAGTCCATGGATGATAAGAGAAAATAGGATTTTTTGTACTCACCGTAAAATCCTTTTCTCTGACATCCATGGACTGACACGGCACCCACCCTTCCTTTTTAAGTTTGTACTGCTTTGTTACGAACTGAAGTCTGCTGACTGTAGTGGGAGGGTTATGCCCAGAGGGACCGCCCCCTGGGTGGGGCTGTTCAGCTCTGGCTTTTAGAATGTATGTATAACATCTCACATTCTGCCTAGGTCTTCTCCTGCAAGCAGGGACATAACCCACGTGTAAAGTGTAAAGAGACACCGTGTCAGTCCATGGATGTCAGAGAAAAGGATTTTACGGTGAGTACAAAAAATCCTATTTTTTATTTTCCTTGCATGTCCCCCTCAGATCTACAGCGACTGCACTTCCAAGTACGGGTTCCCCGTATCCAATTCGCAATAGCAGAAGATTTTGACCGTCTCTCTATGGATCCGGTTCACATATCTCCGCTGCAGCTCCGGTCTGAATTTGTACAGGAGCCCTGTGCGTCTTTTGGTCTGTTTCAGGTCCGAATTCAGCCCAAAATTTGGGCTGAAATCGGACCTGAAACGGGGAACCAGGACGCACCAGACCCCTGCTGTGAGCCGCATGTGGCGATAGTGTGAACCCAGCCTTACTAGTAATGGCGGCAATCAGCGACTTATAGCGGGACTGCAATATTATGACGGACAATCTGACTCTAACTGACACTTTTGTGGGAACCAGTGACACTCATACAGTGATCAGTACTAAAAATATGCACTGTCACTGTACTAATGACAATGGCTGGGAAGGGGTTAACATCAGGGGCGACCAAAGGGTTAACTGTGTGCCTAACCTGTGTTTTTGTACAGTGTGAGGGGGGCTTTTATAGGGGAAGGCATTGATCCTTCTCCCTGCTTTGCAGGAACACAGGATCCATGCCCTCCCTACTGACAGAACTGCAATCTGCCATGTTTACATAGACAGACCGCCATTCTGCCACTGTACCGAATGATCGGTGGGTGCCGGAGGACATTGAGTCCACGGTACCCGCTGATCGGCTTCAGCTGTGTATAATCAGAGCAAGAGCGAGCCGGCGGCGGTGGCGCGAATTCGCGCCCGCTACCTGGAAGTGCAGGATCACATATATACACGTGATCCTGCGCACAGCGGCCGCCCTGTAGCAGTATATCTTCTATAGCGCAGTTGGCAAGTGCTTAATAAGCATCTCTTTCCAAGATTTAGGCGTTGTGCACACGGTGCGTTTTCTTCTCTGAATGCCGGAACTCCTGGAAGGGAATCACTGCTTTAAAAATGTGCCTAAAGCCGTGCATTGCACACACATTTAGGTGCGTTAAGCATTTGAGCGATAATGGATTCCATCGGACAGAATGTTTTTTTTTTTTAATAATGTATTATTATTTTTTTTTTATGATGCTGTGCACTTAGCGGCTTTATAAATGAAAACTTACTTGAGCAGCAATATAATAAAACTGAAGTGTAAGTAACGTGGAGATTTGAATCTTTTTACAGGTACAGGTATATTGGCATTGTATTTTCTATTATAATGGTCATCATGGAGGGAATTTGCTGCCATCTAGCTTCCCTTACTAACAGATGGCTCTGACATAAGCTCAGCACAATCCGATCATCCCGGTAAAATGTCTCCTAGAAATACCAAACAAGTCCTCTAATAAGGCAGAAAGTACTTTAACTTTTCTCTGTTCCAAGCCACTAATTTTCATTATATAAATAACCACTTAAGGACCGGAAGGATTTACCCCCTTAAAGACCGGGCCATTTTTTGCGATACGGCAACAGTCGCTTTAACTGAAAATTGTGCGGTCGTGCGACATTGTACCCAAACGAAATTGATGTACTTTTTTTCCCACAAATAGAGCTCTCTTTTGGTGGTATTTGATCACCTCTGCGGTTTATTTTTTTGTTTATAGCGCAAAAAATTAAGAGACAATTAAAAAAAACAAAAAAATAAATAAAAACAATATTTTTTACTTGTTGCTATAATAAATATCCCCCAAATTAAAAAAAAAAAACAAACAAATTTCTTCATCAGTTTAGCATAAAAAAAGTTTCCTTTACATATTATTTTTGGTATTTTTTTTTGCAAAAAGTGTATAATGATTGGTTTTGCGTCTACAAAATAGGGGATATATTTATGGCATTTTTATTATAATTTTTTACTAGTAATGGTGGCGATCTGCGATTTTTAGCGGGACTGCGGGATTGCGTTGGACAGATTGGACACTTTTGATTTTTTTTTGGGATCTAGTGACATTTATACAGCGACCAGTGCTATAAAAATGCACTGATTACTGTATAAATGTCACTGGCAGAGAAGGGGATAACACTAGTGGGGATCAAGGGGTTAAATGTGTTCCCTGGGAGGTGTTTCTAACTGTGAGGGGAGGGGACTGACTGGGAGTACAGAAAGATCGCTGTTCCTAATCACTAGAAACAGCAGACCTCTCTCTCCTCCCCTGTCAGAACGGGCATCTGTTTGTTTCATAGGCGTGCACAAGGGGTGTGCCAGGTGTGCCTGGGCACACCCTAATCCAGTGATGGCGAACCTTGGCACCCCAGATGTTTTGGAACTACATTTCCCATGATGCTCAACTACACTGCAGTGTACACGAGCATCATGGGAAATGTAGTTTCAAAACATCTGGGGTGCCAAGGTTTGCCATCACTGCCCTAATCACTCTAAGCAATGCAGACTCCCTCTACTGCCCGGGCTCTCCCCTGTGTTGCCCACCCCCCGCCCCCCAGCTTCCCTCTGCTTCTCTCCTCTCCCCTTGGCTGCTGCGGGATGTCTCAGGATGGAGAGCAGGGGAAAGGGCTCACTGTGTTTATTCACAAATTGAAGCATAGAAAACACAGTTTACTACGCTTCCACGCATTTGAGATTTGGGGTGCACACCCTAATGCAATAGGCTGCGCACACCTATGGTTTGTTTACATTGATAGATCCCCGTTCTGGCTCTCTGTGGAGGGATCGTGGGTGGCCGGCAGACATCGCGGCCAATGACCACGCCGCTCCCCCCCGCCGTGCGTGCACGCCTGCTATGGCTGTAAAACGGACCGACGTATGGCTACGGTGTTTCGCGGGAACGAGCCGACCTGCTGCAGTATAATGACGGCGGCTGGGCGGCAAGTGGTTAATTAATGTAAGTCAATTTATTAATAAATAATACATTTAATAAATGTAGAAATTAATAATAAAGCCCAAGAAATCTTTTTTTGTTTTGCCGATGTAAAAAATCAGAACCCTTGTCAGGTTTTTAAAGCTGTATTCTAGGTATGGCAATTTTTACATAGTGACATTGGTCCGGCTTGGGCCATTGTCGGTATGTATGTGCCATACATTCATTGGACAAATGTCACACACATTTTCTTTAATTACAATTACAATCCATCACTTCCCTGAGTAAAAGCAGCACACATAGGAAACATAAACACTGGTTAGGCACACAGTTAACCCTTTGATTGCCCTAGATGTTAAACCCCTTCCCAGCCAGTGTCATTAGTACAGTGACAGTATATATTTTTAGCACTGATCACTGTATAAGTGTCGGTTCACACTAGGGCGATGCGGGAACCCTGAGAATCCACTGCGGGTTCCGGCATCGCATGGCAGTTCACACTAGGGTTGCCACCTGTCCGGGATTCACCTGGACAGTCCGGGTTTTGAATCATGTGTGCGGGTTTCAGACAGACTGAAACCTGGACACATAATTCAGACCAGGCTGTGGCTCCCCAAGTAACTGAGATAGTCACACACAAATATGTTGCCGTCCGGGAGATGCAGGCAGCTGTCTGGGGGCAGGTTCGGTATCACTGGGGGCAGGGAAATGATGTCAGCAAGAGCAATTTGGCCACACCCACTGTTCGCTGCGGCACGCATTACTACTCACCTTGGGGCACCCAAAGGTGTACCAGGCCACCAAAGTGTTCGGGTTTGGCTTGAAGAAAAGGTGGCAGTCCTAGTTCACACTGCCATATGCAAACTGCGGGGAGTGTCAATACAATGTTAATGACACCCCCATTTCAGCTCGCATATCGCACTGCGAACTGACAGTTTGGACATGAATCGGATTGCATAGGTGTGAACACCCATGCGATCTGATTCTGGTGCGGACCAAAAAAAGGATCCTGTGCAAGTTTAGTCCGAATGCGTTAGGATTTCTGCTATACTATCTGTATGGCTGAAATCACATTGCACGGACATTGCATGGGATTTGCACTGCAGTGCGGTGCGAATCACATGCAATCTCGCACCACGCAGCAGTGTGAACCAGCCCTTAGGCTGGATTCCCACCTATGCATTTTTAGCGCTTTTTGCATTTTGCAGATTTGCACTACAGAACGTCTTCCATAGGAAACCTTGTAAAATGGATTGTAGTGCAAATCTGCAAAACGCAAAAAGCATTAAAACTGCATAGATGTGACTCCAGCCTTAGGCCGCGTACACACGACCGTTTTTCTTGGCAAAAAACGACAAGAAAACTGCCGGGAGCGTTTTCTTGCCAAGAAAATCGGCTGTGTGTACGCGGCTTTCAGTTTTCTCGTCGAGAAAACTGCCCAGATTCCCCGACGAGAAAAAAGACGACCTGCGGTCTTTTTTCTTGTCGAGAATCTCGTGGGCCTGTTTCTCGACAAGAAACCCGAGCGTGTGTACACTTACTTGTCGCCGTGGAAACCCGCGCATGCTCGAAATGACTTTGACACATGCGCGGTAGCTTCCTAGGCATAGGGTGTAGCAAGATGGCGGCGACGGCATCGAATGTGACGAGCGCACGCTTGTTGTAGTCGATGACGTCACCGCGTGCGTGCCATTCAAAAGAACGGCGGTTCTTTTGAATCGTACGTGTGTACACTCGGCCGGGACAAGTTTCTTGTCAAGATTCTCGTCAGGAAAAACGACGGGTTTTTCCTGACGAGAATCTCGGGCGTGTGTACGAGGCTTGAGTGTCACTGGTTCCCGCAAAATGGACAATATCACAGTCCCACTATAAGTCGCTGATCGCCACCATTACTAGTATTAAAAAAAATAAACAATTCCATAAATATATCCCATAGTTTGTATAACTTTTGCGCACACCAATCAATATTCTTTTATTGGGATTTTTTTTTACCAAAAATATGTAGAAGAATACATATTGGCCTAAATTAATATAGAAATTCGATTTTTTTTTTAAATTTTATTTGATGTGTTTTATAGCAGAAAGTAAAAAAATTCTTTTTTTTTTTCAAAATTGTCTGTATTTTTTGTTTATAGCGCAAAAAATAAAAAGCGCAGAGGTGATCAAATACCACCAAAATAAAGCTCTATTTGTGGGGAAAAAAAATTACATAAATTTTATTTGGGTTCAGCATTGCATGATCACGCAATTTTCAGTTAAAGTAAGGTAGCACTGTATCACGCTGGTCATGAAAGAAGGGGGGGGGGGTAAATGGTTAAGGCTCCTTTCACACTTGTGCGACTTGAAAGTTGCACAATTTTGCCGCAATTTTTACCATGAATTTTGCAGCGACTTTGACATAATTTTGGCGCGACTTGAAGCAATGCCTGTGTAATCTTGAGGTCTGTGGATCTCAAGTCGCATCAAAGTTGGACCAAAGTAGTACAGGGACTACTTTAAAGTCCCTGAGACTTGAAGACGCACAGATATGAACAGTACTCATTGGAAATCATGGGGTAAGACTTGTCATGGGACATTGCAGTCCCAAGTCGCAGGACAAGTTGCCCAAGTGTATGACCCCGTTCACACTAGTGCGATGCAAGAACCCTGCAAATCCAGTGCAGGTTCCCGAATCGCACCTGAATCGCACAGTGTTTCACACTGAGATCTGCAAATCGCTGCAGTTGTCAATGTAAAGTTAACGACACCCCCAGATCGGTTCACAGATCACAGTGCGAACTGTGAAATGGTGCAGGAATCTAATCACATAGATGTAAACACCTATGCAATCCGATTCCAGTGCTGGACCAAAAAAAGGGTCCTGCGCCATTTTGGTGCGAATGCAATGTGATTTGAGCTATACAGGTTTGTATGACTGAAATCGCATCGCACAGACATCGCATGTGATCTGAAGAGCAATGCGGTGCAAATCACATGCAATGTCTGACATCGCACTAGTGTGAACTGGGCCTGAAAGGGGACTAAGGCTCCATTCACACAAGTTGCGACCACTTTTGGAGTGCAACTTTGATGCAACTTTGGATGGGTGCAATCTGGATACGACTTTGGCTTTGACCAGTGATAATGGACAACTGTCGCACACAAGTTGCATTCTAGGTACGAGTTTCGTGCAACTTCTGTGGGTTAACATCTAAAGTCTATGGCCCTCAAGTTGCATGAAAGTCGGACCAAAATAGTGCATGAACTACTTTGAAGTTTCTGCAACTGTGTCGCGCATATATGAATGGTTATCATTGGAAAACATGCGGAACGACTCATCATGCAACTTTGATGTCCAAAGTTGCACGACAAGTCACACAAGTGTGAATAGAGCCTAACAGAAGTATATGCAAGTTGTAATGAAATCAGCAAAAAGCAGTGCAGGAGCCTTTTTCAATGTTGTTGCAACATGAGTTGCGGCAATTTGAACGGTTTAATTTACCGACAATGGGGTGCGACTTGTCAGGTGATTTGGCACTGTCAAATTGCATGACAGATCGCATCGGTGTGAAGGGGGGCCTAAGGGGCGTTATGCAAATATCAAAATGCCCTGATGGCAGGGTATCAGTTTTGGGGGAAGTGTATTTGCATGCAGGCTGTCCTATGTAACATCCACATGATTGAAAGAACCTAAATGCAATAAATGAAATGGGTGGGCCAGGGACAGTCAGACTGGGAGGAAAAGAACTAGATGATGCTTGGCAGTAGCGTCGTTAGGGGGTGGCTACTGGGGCTATAGCCCAGAGTCTCTTACCTAGGGTTGGCTCTGGGCTCCATCTGCTCAGCTGGTGGCCGGGGGAGGAACATGACTAGTTAATGTTATCAGACACAAGCTCTTATCTACATTCAGCAGTTCCGACAATGTAATCATTGTCCCAATGTCCACTTCCATTCCAATCTGCCGGCAATGTAATTGTCGGGAACCGAAGCACAAGGATTACTGGACCAAGACTATTTGATGATTTCCGGGCTCAGGCAGAGTAATCCTTGTGCTGCGGTTCCCGACAATTACATTGCCCGGCAGATTGGTATAGAAGTGGACGTCGATACCAGATATGTAACAATATTTTTTTATGTATATATATATATATATATATATATATATTGTGAGGGGGTTAACTCGGCAGCGGGTGTGTGTGACCCCCGGGATGGGCTCCCCACACAAAAACAGGCCCAGCAAACGGAGGTTGTGGTTTTCAAAATCAAAAAGGTGCGGTTTATTTTCTATTTACAGTGACAAAACACAGCAAAGCAAAAGAAACATAAATAAAATAAATCCTGGTCAACTTGACCTCTGAGTAAACATACAGGTTTCCTAACTAACAACTGGGATCAGCCTAGTGCTGTCCTAGTCCCTAAGTCCCTGGTATTAAATGTCCAAGCAAATAGCCACACAGGCTTTGTCTCACCGCACAGGGGTTCACTCTCCCTAGACAGTCCACACAGGTCTGGTTCCAGGCATGAGCAAACACCTAATGAATCTGGGAGTTCTTATAGAGGCCTAAATGAGCTGACAAGCTTCAGCTGGTCTCATCAACTCCCTGTCTGCACGACGCCCCACACTCTCCCTAGAGGTATGAGTCATCCATGAGCCCACTAGCCTCAGCTGGGCTTATACAACTCTCCACCTAGTTGTATAAGTCGGCGTAAAGCCTGAATCTGGGCGAAATATATCTACCCCCCTGGATGCAACCAGGTGACCCCACCTTCCTGCTGTCACATACCCCCCCTCTTGTTTTAACCTCGGGGTTGGAACACCAGCAATCAGGCATTCATGTACTCGAGACAAAGCATCCACATTCCCCATTTGAACGCCAGGGCGATGCTTTACTGTGAAGTTGAATTCCTGGAGGGCCAGGAACCACCTATTCACTCTTCTATTTGTTTCCTTGTTTTGAGCCATCCACTTTAACGGAGCGTGATCCGTAACCATGTCAAAGTGCCTACCTAGCAGGTAGTACCGAAGGGAATCTAGAGCCCACTTCACCGCTAAACACTCCTTTTCAACGGTGGCGTAATTTACCTCATGGGACTTCAACTTCCTGCTGAGGTAAATGACTGGGTGCTCTTCCCCGTTCCAGACCTGGGACAATACTGCTCCTAACCCCACATCTGACGCATCACTTTGTACGACAAAGTCTTTAGAGAAGTCGGGTGAGTACAACACTGGCTGGCTACATAAGGCTTGTTTCAAGAATTGGAATGCTGCCTCAGCCTCGGGGGTCCATTTAATCATGACCGACCCTTTCCCCTTCGTCAGGTTGGTTAGGGGCACAGCCTTAGAAGCAAAGTGGGGAATGAATCGCCGATAATACCCAGCGATTCCCAGAAAGGCTCGTACCTGCTTCTTGCTGTTGGGACGTGGCCAACTCTGGATGGCCTCGACTTTGTTGAGTTGGGATTTTATTACTCCCCTCCCAATGGTGTACCCAAGATATTTGGCCTCCTCCTGCCCAATGGTACACTTCTTGGGGTTAGCCGTAAACCCCGCTTCCCGAACAGAGTCCAGGACTGCTTGCACTTTTGGCAGATGTAAGGCCCAATCTGTGCTATGGACAATTACGTCATCCAGGTAAGCCGCAGCATACTTCCGATGGGGCCTCAGCATCTGGTCCATTTTCCGCTGGAATGTGGCCGGCGCATTCTGTAACCCGAACGGCATTCTTTTATATTGGAACGCCCCGTCTGGGGTTACAAATGCGGTTTTCTCTTTGGCCGACTTGGCCAGGGGGATTTGCCAATACCCTTTTGTGAGGTCAAGAGTCGTCATGTATCGGGCTGTTCCCAGCCGGTCGATCAACTCATCTATACGTGGCATGGGGTAGGTGTCAAATTTTGTAACTTTGTTCAACTGACGAAAATCATTACAAAATCGCCAGCTCCCATCCGGTTTAGGCACCAACACAATGGGACTAGACCAATCACTTTGGGACTCCTCTATCACCCCTAAGTTCAGCATTTTCTGTACTTCCTCCCGTATTGCCTCCCGTCGGGCCTCTGGGATCCGATAGGGTTTTAACTTCACCCTTTCACCGGGCGGGGTAATGATGTCATGCTCTACCCCAGATGTTTGTCCCGGCAGCTCAGAGAATACCTCCTTGTTGCGAAGCACAAACTCCTTAACCTCCTGTTGTTGGGGTTGTGACAAGGTGGCTGCTATTCCAACCTCAGGAATCACGCAACCAGTTTGAGCTGGTGACCAAGTGTCTGCGACTAGGGACTCTCTATCCCTCCAGGCTTTCAACAGATTAACGTGATAGATCTGTTCGGGCTTTCGCCTTCCTGGTTGTCTGACCTTGTAATTCACTTCGCTCACTTTTTCCATTATCTCAAAGGGGCCTTGCCATTTGGCAAGGAATTTACTTTCAACCGTAGGGACAAGTACCAGTATCCTATCCCCCGGGGAAAAGGTACGGGTCTTGGCTCCACGGTTGTACACTCTCTGCTGTGCTAACTGCGCTTGGGCCAAATGTTCCTTCACGATGGGCATTACCTGTGCAATTCGGTCTTGCATCAGGGCGACATGCTCAATCACACTCCTGTGGGGAGAACTCTCACTTTCCCAAGTTTCCTTGGCAATATCCAACAGCCCTCTTGGGTGTCTCCCATACAGTAACTCAAAGGGGGAGAATCCCGTAGAGGATTGGGGCACCTCCCTAATAGCAAACATCAGATAAGGAAGTAGACAGTCCCAATCCTTTCCATCTCTATCCACCACTTTCTTCAACATTTGTTTTAGGGTTTTGTTGAATCTTTCAACCAGCCCATCGGTTTGGGGGTGATACACAGATGTACGTAATTGCGTCACTTTGAACAATTTACACAGCTCCTTCATAACCCGGGACATAAAGGGTGTACCTTGGTCCGTAAGCAGTTCTTTACAAATACCCACCCGGCTAAACACAAGAGATAGCTCTTTGGCTATGGTTTTGGCCGAGGTATTTCGGAGAGGGATCGCTTCTGGATAACGGGTGGCATAGTCCATTATAACTAATATGTACTGGTGCCCCCTAGCGGACTTGATTATAGGCCCTACCAAATCCATGGCGATCCTCTCAAACGGGACCTCAATGATGGGTAGAGGGACCAGCGGGCTACGGAAATGTGGCATCGGGGCCGACCTCTGACACACAGGGCAGGAGGAACAATAATTTTCTATGTCCTTCATCACCCCCGGCCAATAGAATCTCTGTAATACCCTCTCTCGGGTTTTCTCTGTCCCCAGATGACCTCCAAGAATGTGCCCATGGGCCAACTCCAACACCAACTTCCTGTAAGGTTTGGGCACCACAAGCTGCTCAACGGTTTCTTCTGCCCTTTTTGCCACCCGATACAGTAGGTCCTTCTCTACGCTGAAGTATGGGTAAGTGCAGGTATTATCTGGGTTCACTAACTCGCCATCTATTTTCACTACGTTTTCCCGTGCCTTTATTAGGGCGGGGTCTTTCAACTGTTCTGTGGCAAAGTTTTCCATGTGAACCTCAAGATCAGAAAACTCCACAGACGGTAGGTTTTCGTCTGAGGAGGTGGGCTCCTCTCCAGTTTCTTGAGTCTCCCCTGCCAATACTGATAAGGGAAATTCCGGAGAGTCCTCACCACTCTCAGGGGAGTTCTGGCTATCACATTCCTGGTACATAGGGGCACCAGTGGGGGGCTCAGGATCATCCCACAGTTCCCAGAACTTCGGAAAATCCCTTCCCACAATGGCGTCATGCGGTAACTGAGATACTAAGCCCACTGGATGAGAGAGGGTACCTTTGGGGGTCTCGAAACACACTGTAGTCACTGGATACTCTCGGGTGTCCCCATGCACACAAATAACAGCTACCTTGCTATTCCCAAAGACCTCTGTTTTAACTAACTCAGCCTTAATCAGGGTCACAAGGCTACCTGAATCCAGCAATACCACAACATTTCTACCATTAACACACATTTTGCATAAATGTTTCTCAGTTCCTCGAATGGCAGTGCATGCGACTGTCGCACACAGCGACTGACGTCTGCCCGTCAGAAAGTCACACTGCATGGGTTCCTCCACAACCGGGCAATTGGCTGCAATATGTCCCGCTTGCCGGCAGCGGTAGCAAACGATCCTTCTTGCCGCCTCTTGAGCCGCTGATTTCCCAGGCTGTTCTCGCCAAACTTGGGGTAGAGCTCCCACCCTCTCACTCTCTCCACCCTCACCCCTTGGAATCCTCTTATCCGCCCCTGGGGATGGTCTGGTCTTAGGGTGGAAAGTCCGAGTGTCTCTGGAAGAGGCCGTCAGGTTCTCTGTAGCCAAGTATTTCTCCACACGATCCACAAGACCATCGGCCGTCTCTGGGTCTCCATGACTTACCCACTTTTGGATGGCAGTAGGAAGAGCTCTCAAAAACCGATCCATTACAACACGTTCCACAATCTTTGGTGCGGACAAAGTCTCTGGCTGTAGCCACTTTCTGCTCAGGTGAATGAGATCATACATTTGAGACCTGGGGGGTTTTCCAAGCTGGAAAGTCCAGTTATGCACACGCTGAGCCCGGACAGCCTGGGTGACACCCAGCCTTGCCAAAATTTCAGCTTTTAGCATCACATAGTCTTTTGCTTGGTTAGGCTCTAGGTCATAGTAAGCTTTCTGCGATTCACCAGTTAACAGAGGAGCCACCAGTCCAGCCCACTGCTCCTCAGGCCACTTTTCTCTTTCAGCGGTCCTTTCAAATGTGGTCAAAAATACCTCTGGATCATCCTCTCCAGTCATTTTTGTCAATAAACGACTCACCCCAAAGGACGCGGTATTAGTGGGACGGCTTTCCTCACTGGTCTGCGGACGTTGCTGCATTACTGCTTCCATTTGTTGTAGTCTCTGCTCTTGCTTCTGTAACAGGTCTATGAAGCGGGCCTCAGATTGCTGCTGGGCTTGTTGCTGAGCTTCCAGACTCTGTTGGTGAGCTTGCTGCTGGGCTGCAAGGCTCTGTTGATGAGCTTGCTGCTGGGCTGCAAGGCTCCTTTGCAAACCTGCATTTGTCTGCTGTTGATTGGCATTTGCTAGAGCCAGCTGTTTCAGTATCTCCTCCATGCTGGCTTAAAAAAAACTGCCACTGGTTCTCCACCAACTGTGAGGGGGTTAACTCGGCAGCGGGTGTGTGTGACCCCCGGGATGGGCTCCCCACACAAAAACAGGCCCAGCAAACGGAGGTTGTGATTTTCAAAATCAAAAAGGTGCGGTTTATTTTCTATTTACAGTGACAAAACACAGCAAAGCAAAAGAAACATAAATAAAATAAATCCTGGTCAACTTGACCTCTGAGTAAACATACAGGTTTCCTAACTAACAACTGGGATCAGCCTAGTGCTGTCCTAGTCCCTAAGTCCCTGGTTTTAAATGTCCAAGCAAATAGCCACACAGGCTTTGTCTCACCGCACAGGGGTTCACTCTCCCTAGACAGTCCACACAGGTCTGGTTCCAGGCATGAGCTAACACCTAATGAAGCTGGGAGTTCTTATAGAGGCCTAAATGAGCTGACAAGCTTCAGCTGGTCTCATCAACTCCCTGTCTGCACGACGCCCCACACTCTCCCTAGAGGTATGAGTCATCCATGAGCCCACTAGCCTCAGCTGGGCTTATACAACTCTCCACCTAGTTGTATAAGTCGGCGTAAAGCCTGAATCTGGGCGAAATATATCTACCCCCCTGGATGCAACCAGGTGACCCCACCTTCCTGCTGTCACAATATATATATATATATATACACATACACATACACACACGTATATATTATATACATGTGTATGCCCGCCCAAGCGTATGACTTTCTTTACTTCGCTGCTATGGATTCTAGCCCCAGATTTTTTGTAGACCAAGGAACGCCCCTGATGCTGGGCATCCTCTTGCCACGGAATAACGGTTCTATTTGCCTTGCTGGAACTTCTAATACACATTGTGAGAAGCTCACAGTGTGCAGGGAAATCAAAGCAAGCAATTTAATGACACAGGCGTCCAACAAGCCAACATGTCCGATGTGAACATTCTTCAGGCCGCTGTGGCTCTTGAACAGAGTGGAGGTATAAAAGGTAATTTGCCGGTGGTGTGCTTTTTCAATCGGTGTCTCTTTATTACCCCGCAGGAGTCATTTAAACCTGTTCTCTTAGATTTCTAACTAATCCTGTTGTTAAAATAAATTCTAAATATCAACATGGTCCACTTAGGGGACAAGGAAAATGCATGTGAATTTACACCCCCCCACACATGCGTTTCTTTTTCACGAAAAAGGAATCCGCTAATATGAAGACATACAAAGCAGCGGAGCAATAGGACAAAAAAACAAACAAGATTATTTATGTGTTCCAGAGAGGTGACCTTAATTAGCCCGTTCTCAGGAATGGAAATGTAATATTCAGACAGGCTTGCATGATTAGTTCATTGTAATTCAGCAGATCTGTATGCATTTTACCGCTTCCGCTGCCATCCTAACAGAGGAATCACCTGGGCTTTCATGTTGTTATTCCGACCTCTAGAACACCAGTGATAATTAAAGAAGCCTCAGAGCTCTCTACCGCTTATTTAACTCTAGCAGTCGCTTATCAATGTGCAAAATAAGACAGATGTACAGAAAGTGTATTATCAGTGAGCACATGTTTAGCTGAAAAGTCTCATATTTGTGTTTCAAATGCAGATCTAAGGACTCCCTCTAGTGGTCATCTGTGTAGAAATTGATTAGCATCCCTGCTTAAAGCATATTTCCACATATTCAATCAAGTTGCAATAACATTTGTTATGTGTTACCATTCACTAGTGGCAGCCCCCCTAGCCCATGCGCCTGGCCCCCTAATCTACATGAGGGCGCTACACGTGGATTTAAATGTTTTTTTTTTTAAAGAGGAAGTAAACCCTCCTCAACATTTTGAGATAAACATATGCCCTGCAAGAGAAAGGCATAATGAGCTAGTATGCATAGCGCGGGGCTGGCTTTCTCCATTGAGACAACCGGCAGTCTCAATTGAGAAGACAGGCAACGCGCAGTGCGCCTGCGCGTGACGTCATCGGCGCGGTTTTTAAAAGTATTAAGGAGATATTTCTTACACCTACAGGTAAGCCTTAATCTATGTTTACCTGTAGGTGCAAGTTGTAAGGAGGGGTTTACAACCACTTTAAGCACATGATTACAGCCTGAGGCTCTAATTGGCTTCAAAAAGGGTGGGCTCAGGGCGCAGAGCACTGCGCCCCGAGCCCACCCAGTTGTGTGACATTAGTGAATTAATATTCGCCAATGTCTTCCTGTTTCTCCCCCTGGGCCAATCAGGAAGCGGGTCCATAGACCCGACTGGCCGGGAGTCCTAAGTCCTGATTGGCCGGGAGGAAAAGCAACTGCCGGAACCCGGGAGGAGACGCAGGGGGGGGAAACTGCCAAAGCCGCAACCTGGATGGGGTAAGTGCGGGACTGGCAGGCGACGGGCGAGCAAAGCTGTGATTGATTGATTGAGTGACAGGGGTGGGGGCTGGTTGGCTGGCTGGGGGCCATGGGCCGCCCCCCAAGAAAACTGAGCACCAGCAGCCACTGCCATTTACACAGCATACCTAAAAAAAGGGCGATCTGCACCCCCATAGCGACGCCACTGGGCCTGGCTCCTCTGCCTCCTGAGATTGCTACATTGCAGCTATCCCAGTGCCTCAATGTTCGTCTTGTAGGACCAATACAGGAACTCAAAAGGAAGCATTACAGAAAATTAGTGTCCACTGGGTGGCAGCATAATCATATACAAATAACAGTGAAACAGCAAAAGAAATAAACATAGATGCAATTGCATTGCTCATATAACTGCTGAAGGCAGCATACTGTAGCTGTGCAAGGCCATACAGTGAAGATCTCAGGAGCGGGGCTAAAGGTATTCAATTTGGCGGCTCCCACTCAGGTGATGGAGGGAAAACTTGGTTCCAAATCCATCTGAAAATATACAGACACAATTTTAAAATCCATTTTGGATGGACTCTCCTTTTACATTCTGCATTTTTCTTACATCAGAGAGTGCACTATTTATTGGCAGCACCATAAAACTTTATATTGAAGAATATTTTTGTGCATAACTGTACCTCATACTCTCTGTTATTATACACTGAGCTAACAAAAAAAAATTGGCTTTAAACATGTAAAGCGAAGCCTTTAGGGACCTAATCAGGTCTGCATATTTTATGGAAAGACATATTTTTGTTTTATACTGCATACGTTTTATGTCTCTTTAACGCCGCGGTGTTATATTCCTCAAGTTGTACAAGTTACTGCTTTGCTGAACGGACCCAATTAAAGGCAAAAGATTTTCAAAAGAAAGGATAAATTTCCGATTCTGTCTAATATTAAACTAACTTCACACATTTCATAAAGCCCTGAGCGCAGCAACATTTTCCAGTGATGTTATCAGCAATCAACTGCTATACTGTATGTGCTGTTTTAGTTAAAAAAAACGGCATTGGAAGTTAAAGTACATAGATAATTACTTATATAATATATAATATATAAACTTATATATTTATATACAATATTTACTTTATATATTTAAATATATATTTAAAGCTCAAATTATTTTTGATTTTGCATCGAATGAGGGAAACATTAGAACCTCTATCAGGTTTCTATTGTGGATGACGGCATGGCTTGGGTTCCGGTCATCAGGGTCATCTTGTATATTGTATCCAAAGTGATGCTTGGTTGCCTTTTGAATATTTTTGAGGCCATCTTGGATTTAAATCAAGGCTTGGTTTCCTTTTTATGTTCACCCAAGACACTGGGTAGTATTTATTGTGTCATGACCTGGCGTAGCATCCTTGCACCGGGCGACATCATCTCTGATGAAATGCATTTGGCAGAGGTACTCTACGTGACGTCATTACGTCATCCTTGACAAAATGTGTCGGGCGGAGCTACGCTACATGACGTCAACATGCACCAAAAGTGTCCCCACCAGCAGAATTCTGAAGTTTTTTCGGAAGCCTAGGGCGCCCAGCCACTGGTGTTTCTACTCTCTTCTCTATGCAGCAAGTAACTAAGTCTTAGCATCAGCAGGCAACCGCTGCTCCGATTGCACATAGTATCGGAGGCGCAGCGGCAGCGGAGGAGGACTGTGTCTGTGTCCCGACTCCTGAATGAATGGAAACAAGAAAACATTCATTGATGGGCACTGGTAGGCTGCATTGATGGGCGCTGGTAGGCTGCATTTGATGGGTGCTGGTGAGGCTACATTTGATGGACACTGGTGAGGCTGCATTGATGGGCGCTGGTGAGTCTGCATTTGATGAGCGCTGGTGAGGTTGCATTGATTGACGCTGGTAGGCTGCATTTGATGGGCGCTGGTGAGGCTGCATTGATGGGCGCTGGTGAGGCTGCATTGATGGGCACTGGTGAGGCTGCATTGATGGGTGCTGGTGAGGCTGCATTTGATGGGCGCTTGTGAGGCTGCATTTGATGGGCGCTGGTGAGGCTGCATTTGATGGGCGCTGGTGAGGCTGCATTTGATGGACGCTGGTGAGGCTACATTTGATGGGCACTGGTGGGCTGCATTTGATGGGCGCTTCACTAAAAAAGGTGGGGTAAGCCCAGGGGTGCGGCAAAATTAGGTTTTGCCTAGGGTGTCAAAAATCCTTGCACCAGCCCTTCACACATCTATTACTTTTGTTCCACTTGACCCTCCCTTCTTGATTGTAAGCTCTAACGAGCAGCCTGAATAATAATAGTCAATGACAAATGCCGAGCAATATTTAACTCTCTGCTCCCCATTCAGATCTCTGGCAGAGAGAAGTCCTCCAATTCCAATTTGCTTTGCTGCTCTGAGATGTCAAGTGACCCAACTTGGAGAGCTGCAAATAAAGCCAATGCTGGAAGATGTGAATCTGCACCTATCATGGAACAGCTATTCCGTATTATTTAGCCTGCAGGCCAATGGTTCCTATTCCTCCCCTGGGGTGCTAAGTGTCCCTTTGTCTAGATCCTGGGGAATATAAAGCAGCCAAAAGTTTGCAAAAGAAGAAGATCTTGCACGGGACTGGAGTGTCTTCTTGTGGCTTTTTGCCAGCTCTGCATTCCTCAGGAACCTTCCTGGAAAGATGGCGACGTCACGGCCAGCAATGCGGAAGACGGGGGTAAGGTAAGTATAAATCTACCTTTTTGTTTTTTACTGGTTGATTTTAGAACCATTCCCTACACCATCTAAAACAGAACAAAAAAAAAAAAAAGGTACACAAATTCATGACTTACGGGTTTGGCAAAGGTAGGCTCTCTCTCTCTCTACAATGTAATTGCCCTTTTTTATTTCATTTTTAATAGCTGCAGAAGAAGCATCTCCCAATTGATTCAAGAAGTATCTATTTTCTGTCAAAGCCTCTACGTTTTAGTTTTCACGTATGTGACTTATCGATGAGCAAGACAGCCAGCAGCTGGACATAATCGAAAAAGCGATCCTTTTTTCTGCGGAAAAGATCATCATATCTGTATAAAGGAAATGGGGAAGTTTCTCCACTTCTGGCACAGTGAAAGCTTCCCAATTATCTTAATTAGCCGATTAAATACAGACTTGCTTGGACAGAGTCCATCTTAACGCAATCACCTTTTCTTTTTTTTTTAAGTAATATTTATTACAAACAAACAATTAAATTGCGTTAAACACACAAACACAGATTCATTGAAAGGCTAGTGCGTGGCTACATTGGATTCAAAGAGGGCGCTTGCTATCCATGTTCAACACCAACCAAACACTCCTTGGCTCCTTTTCTTTTCTTTCCTTTTCTTTTTTTTTTAAGTAATATTTATTACAAACAAACAATTAAATTGCGTTAAACACACAAACACAGATTCATTGAAAGGCTAGTGCGTGGCTACATTGGATTCAAAGAGGGCGCTTGCTATCCATGTTCAACACCAACCAAACACTCCTTGGCTCCTCGCGGGTTGGGAAAGATTGGCCAATTACGTAACCACTGTCATGTCTACCAATTATTAGCGAGGACCAAGAGCTGTCTTTCACAGCTTGTACTCTATGTTAGGAGCGTGCAGTAGGCACATTCTCAGCACAGAAACATTGGCTGGTTTTAACCAGTTCCCGCTATAGTCAACTAATGGCTGGGCGGCAAATTCGTCGTTCCAGGTGGACATCATATAAAGTCCTCCATGAATGCGCCTTGTGCGCACCCCACAGGCCGCGATATGGCGCAATCTGTCACCCTGATGACTGATCAGTGTAACGGCCGCTGCCGGTACCATGTGATTACTGTGACCAATCACAGCAGATCACATGACAATTGTACACAATGACTGGCTTTGATTCATGCCATTCATTGTGTACTATTGTGTTGATCTATGTCAGCGGTTCTCAACCCTGTCCTCAAGTACCCCCAACAGGCCATGTTTGCAGGCATTCCTTTATCTTGTACAGGTGCTTTAAATCAAAGTCAATCGCTTGGTATTTTGGACAGCTATTTTATCTATGAGAAATTCCCAAAACATGGCCTGTTAGGGGTTCTTGAGGACAGGGTTGAGAACCGCTTATCTATGTGATTGGTCACAGAGATCACATGGTACAGACAGGGCTAATCACAGCCCATCCGTACCAAGTGATTAACTGTGGCCAATCACAGCTAACCACAACAGTAAACACTAAATGAATCCATTTCATTCAGTAAAAATGGTTGCTTATACCAGTGAAATTCACTGGTATAAGCAATCATAATGTGCAAAAAATTATATAAAATCCTGGTATGATAACACTGTATTGCTCTAGTCATAGTGTGTTGAAAAAAAATCATAGAAAAAAAAATGTAATGCCACATACACACGACCATTTTTCTCGTCGGGAAAAATTAATTTTTTTCTCTTTGACGAGAAAAACGACCGTGTGTGGGCTTTTGGTCATTTTTCCCGATGAGAAAAACGGCATGAACCTTGGCGAGAAAAATTAGAACATGCTCTAATTTTTCTCGTCGTGATTCACTGCATTTTTTTCTGCTGCAGTTTTCCCATAGGGAAACACTGCCGGGGAGCCTACACACGGTCGTTTTTCTCGACCAAGGGAAAAAATGGCGGGAAAAACAGCCGTGTGTAGGGGAACAAGCCGTTCCTCGTTTTTCTCGACGGTGTTTTCACCGTCGAGAAAATCGATCGTGTGTACCTGGCATAATAGAAAAGAAAAGAAATTGAAAAAAATTATTAAAATTATTATTTTTTTGTTTCTTACATACTGTCACCAGTCAGTGTCCCTGATCACTGGCACACCAGTTATATGATGACGCTGTATTGCACTGGTAACAGCATGCTAAGAAAAAAAAATTGAAAATATTTTTTTTTTATTTCTTTAATTTTGTGACAAAAAATGACAACTTCCAAAAACTTACCATGCCTCTTACGAAATACCTTGGACCAGAGGCGTAGCTTGAAGCTTGTGGGCCCCGATGCAAGTTGACCTGGGCCCCCCCCCACTACCACCCTCCCCTCCTGGAAGGTCACTTTGCAGAGCTTCTTTCCCATCCCAGCACTGTATACACCCCCCCCCCCCCCCCCAAAATACACAGGGCTGAAATCACATTCCTTTACACAAGTCTGTCAGCCACAATCTTCACAGGGTGTTTCTGGCTTTTATTTTGCCGTTGTGACATGTGAAATTCTCTGGTCAGGTTGGCAGTGTAGTTGCATTAGGCAGATACAACCTGTGCAGATCGTGGCTACTGGCTGTGTTGTAAAGAAATGTAATTTCAGCCATGCAGGGGAGGGGCAGCATAGAGTGATGTAACTGTGAAAAGGAGATCAGCAGCCGGGCATAGCATCCAGGGGAATCTGAGTCATCTTTAAAGTGTCTGTGTTATTATCTATTGATGAAGTTGTTGACATGAGGTCAACCCATACACACGCAGAGGGAAATTTCTTTAATGGAAGATGTTTTAAATAAATACGGAATGGAACTGAATGATCTCAATGGAAGAATTGTTATGAATGAATTTGTTTTCCATTTTCAGTTTTCCATTTTCAGTTTTCAGCTGCATATGCTGCTCATTGCGGCCAAACTGGTTGATGACATCAGATTGAGGGTTCTTGTAGAACTATATTTCAGTTGATTAAATCAGATGCCCTACCTGAAGTGGCAGTAGCAGCAGTGGCGGCTGGTGCTCTATTTTTTTTTTTTGGGGGGGGGGGGGCGGCAAACAATCCAACCGACCCCCCCCTGTTCATTCGGTCAACCCCCCCCCCTATTGCTTGCTCGTCGCTTTCTTAATCAGCACACAAAAGTCCCCCCCAGCCCCGTTGATTGTCCGTTCGTCTGCCCGTCAGTCCCGCACTTACCTCATCCAGGCCACAGGCAGCTCTGGCGGCTTCCCCCTGCGTCTCCTCCTCAGTAGTGATGGACGAACATCTGATGGGACGGTTCGTGATCGCGCAAACGCGCGTAAATGTTCACGAACCGCAGGTTCGCGGCGGGTCCCATTCATTTTAATGGCAGGCGAACATGAAAAACCTCCAGGTCATATTTGCAGCCACAAAATACTTACTAGCTGTGCACACATAGTCCCACAACATGGACACTGACATACCAGAAGTATTAAGCGAATCTGCGATCGACAAGCATTCTTCACAATACAAATGCACTATAATATGCTTTCTATACTTGAAAGTATATTATAAGTGTATTACACCCCTATATACTGCACAATGCACACCAAACAGTAGTGCACCTATACCAGTCCTTAAAAGGACTTTTGTGGACCTATATTAGTTAGTGATTTGTGTCACTACAGTCTGTCCCTGCTCCACACAGCAACCTCTCCCTACACTGACAAAAGAGCTGCAGAACCGTTCAGCAGTCACAATGCTGCACAATAGAAATGCACTATAATATGCTTTCTATATTTAAAAGTATACTATAAGTGTATTACACCCCTATATACTGCACACTAAACAATAGTACACCTACAGTATACCAGTCCTTAAAAGCAGGGGTCGTCAACCCCCGGTCCGCGGCCCACTACCGGGCCGTGGCCCTTCTGCAGCCGGGCCGCGGGTGCGGGCTGGCAGATGTGAAGTTCCGCGGAGTGGATGAACAATGTCGGGGAAGGTGAGAGTGAAGCGCACATTCCATTGCTAGGTGTGGTCACGTGCTCTCCCTCACCTCCTGTACACAGCGGTTCAGTGTTGTCTATTGCTGAGCGCTGTGTGTTGTTTATTATGCACCGTGGCCCCTCCCTCCGTCTCTCACATGGACACTCCCCGTACACAGTGTGAATGGACGTGCCGCCTCCTCACTGAGCTCGCCCCGCCCTTCTGTCATAGGGGAAGGCGCAGCACACCGTCACCTCCAGGACAGCCCACAGTAACGGGGAAGCCACTGGTGTCCCTTGGTAACGGGGCTGGATAGAGCTGAGAGGAGACCAAGTCCACACTTCTTTCGGGAGAGTAGGGAGCCGCCCCCTCCCCTCTGATCCCTCCATATACTTACCTGCTGCTAATCCTCAGCCCTCATCACTGAACACACACCAACATGACTGAGCTCCGGAGGAGAGGCCCGGGGGAGCCCCGAGTACTACAACACTACCAGTGACAAGGTGAGTGTGAGCGGGACTGACTGGGACACCTGTGTGCATGGAGTGTACAGGGCCTAGTGGGGGCACCTTCCTTCATCTGTGGGGGGTACTACATTCATCTGTGGAGGGGGGCACTACCTTCATCTGTGGAGGGGGGCTACCTTCATCTGTGGAGGGGGGCTACCTTCATCTGTGGAGGCACTTCCTTCATCTGTGGGGGCACTGCCTTCATCTGTGGGGGGGACTACCTTCATCTGTTGGGGCCTTACCACATCTGGTGGCAGGCAGCGTGGCAAGTGACATTCCGCATCTGGTGGCAGGCGACATGGCAAGTGACACGCTCAAAGCTCCCACTGATTCTGCATTATGGTGGGTTGAACTATTTCATTTATTACTACAATGTAATAATAGAAATAATGCGCTGACAAATTGCCCGCGAAAAATCGATTACCCCCCGCGTGCCATCCCGAACCTCCCCCCAACCGGGCCTTAGCACAATTTTCTTCCACGCAGCTGGTCCCCGGTGCCAAAAAGGTTGGGGACCACTGCTTAAAAGGACTTTTGTGGACCTAATAGCTAATGATTTGTGTCACTACAGTCTGTCCCTGCTCCACACAGCAACCTTTCCCTACACTGACAAAAGACAGAATGTGAAATGGCAGCCAGATCAGGTCTATTTATAAGGTAGGGGGTATGTCCATGTGCTGAAATGTCTCAATTGGCTGTCCTGTACCACATGATGGATGTGTCATGGGTCAAAGTTCTTCACAATGTTAAAGAACATGGCGGCCGCGAATAGCGCCATATGTCCGCCGGTTCGTCGAAAAGCGAACGCGCAAAGTTTGCCGCGAACCGACCGTGGGGCGAACCGCAAGGCCATCTCTACTCCTCAGTGCCTCTCCTACTGCTCCTGGCCAATACGGTCACTTCTTTTCTCGGCCAATCGGGTCTTTAAGCGGTGTTCCGCCCACCGCTGCAAAAACTAAAAGCCAGCAGCTACACATACTGCAGCTGTTGGCTTTTAATAACAGGACACTTAGCTGTCCTGGAGTCCAACGATGTCAACACCACAGCTGATGTTTCCATCAGCTGTCGGGTGCATGCCGCCGCCATTGCGGGTAAGGGAACCCGGCAGTGTAGCCTTACGGCTTCATGCCGGGACCCCTACTGCACATGCGCGAGGCTACGCTTCCCTCTTCTACTAGTCCGGCGGCAGGGGGAGGAGGAGGGAGTCGAGCAGTGACGTCATGGGCCGCGGCCCAGACTCCCGGAAGTGAGAATAGGATACCTGTCAAAGAGAAGACAAATCAGCGGAAGTTCCACTTTTGGGTGGAACTCCGCTTTAATGCCGCGTACACATGATCGGAATTTCCGACAACAAAACTGTGTTTTTTTTTCCGACGGATGTTGGCTCAAACTTGTTTTGGATACACACGGTCGCACAAATGTTGCTGGGAAATTCCGATGCTCAAGAACGCGGAGACGTACAACACTACGAAGAGCAAGGAAAATGAAGCACAATGATTCCGAGCATGCGTCAAATTGATTCCGAGCATGCGCAGCACTTTTGTACGTCGGAATTGGATACACACGGTTGGAATTTCTTGTCAGAAAAATTGAGAACCTGCTCTCAAACATTTGTTGTCGGAAATTCCGACAGCAAATGTCCGATGGAGCATAACACGGTCGGAATATCCGACCAAAAGCTCACATCGAAACATTTGTTGTCGGAAATTCCGATCGTGTATAAGACCCACTTCCTGATTGGCCAGGAGGAGAAGCAAAAAGACCATAGCGAATATTAATTTGCTATTGTTACACAACTGGGTGGGCTCAGAACGCAGTGCTGTGCGCCCCAAGCCCTCCCTTTTTTGAAGCCAATTAGAGCCTCAGGTTATAATCACGTGCTTAAAAAAAAAAAAAAATTGAAATCCATGCGTCCTGCGCCCTGCATGTAGATTAGGGGCCGAGTGCATGGATTGGGGGGCAGCGCCCCTGCGCCCCTAATGGAGTGACGGCGACTGAGTGGCAGAGGGTGAGACGCCATCTGCATCGGCTAACGCTAGCATTTTCACGCATAACAAAGTGTATGGTCCTTGCAGCTTCAGAACCATGCGGTTCAGTGCAGAGCAATTTTAAAAAAGGGTCAGGGACTTAATTTGTATGTCTCTCACTTCTAGGGCAGCCCAATGAAATGAAAGGGCTGTAGAACATAAGGAAGGGCCAGAAACTCTTGTATCCGTGTTGAAGTCTTTATTGGCTACATGGCGGTGATATTAAAAGAAACGAACGCGTTTCGGCAAATATAATTAATCATAGCATAGAAATGAATGGGCTGCCCTACACATGATGCACAGGAACGTGCGCATGCTCTGTTGCACCTAATGCTGCTGTCTACCTCTTTACCTTCACACACAACATATCCCATGTGATCAATCTGCAGCCATAGTAAAGGATTTATTCTAGCATCATAATAAGGGAAAAGAGATTCAAATTTTCCCCTAGGGTGAAGTTCTAAATCTGAAACCATATTAAAGTGAGCAAATGTATTCTAATACCCTATACTGTACATGTATAATACACAGTCCCTTCCCCCATTTCCATACCGAGGAATTACATTAAACCTCACAGCGGGCAGTCACTGGTAGACTGACTTCTTTATCAGTGAATAATAATCTGAAGGTGTAAATTAGATGGGGGATTTTGCTGCTCCCTCTCAGCATCCTTTATATATATATATTGTGAGTGTGAGAGCCCCTGTCTTAGTGAAAACGTGTGTAAAATAGACACAGGACTCTCAAAGAAGCAATTTGAGAAGTTCCAGCAAAAGATTGGTGAGCAGAGAAAACTATGCTTAAAGGAGTAGTAAAGTTACATGTTTTTTCACCTTAATGCATCCTATGCATTAAGGTGAAAAAACATTTGACAATACCGCCCCCCCCCCCCGAGCCCCCGTTTTACTTACCTGGCCCCTCGAAAGTCCCACGCTCGTCCCCGTCATCCTCTTCGTTTTTCAGCCTGGCCGCCGATTGGCTACACTGGATGGATTGAAAGCAGCGCAGCCATTGGCTGGCGCTGCTGTCAA
Source organism: Rana muscosa (assembly GCA_029206835.1). Taxonomy (NCBI): domain Eukaryota; kingdom Metazoa; phylum Chordata; class Amphibia; order Anura; family Ranidae; genus Rana; species Rana muscosa. The sequence continues at coordinate 1,068,620,891 of CM055117.1, forward strand.
TCACATCCAATGACGCGGCACGCGGGGGGCGGGGCCGAGTGATACAGTCGGCGGCTATGGCCGCCGCTGTATCACGGGAGCGCGCCCGCAATCACTCCACACCATGCGAGCTCACTCGCATTATGGTGTGGAGTCCTTGCGGGGAGGAGCCAAGACAGCCGCCGAGGGACCCCAGAAGACCAGGATCGGGGCCACTGTGTGCAAAACGAGCTGCACAGTGGAGGTAAGTATAACATGTTTGTTATTTTTGGGCAAAAAAAAGGGAAGCTTTAGTGCTCCTTTAAGGCTGGGTTCACACCTATGCATTGCATTTTTGAGCTTGGAGTCTTTGCCAAGTTCGCAATCAGTCGTTCAGCGGTTCCTTTGCGTTTTTAGCTGCGGATTTGCCGACCTGGGAAGTCTCGCCGCTGTTATCATGAGGGGGAACTCCGCGCCAAATTTTAAATAAAAAACCGGCATGGGTTCCCCTCCAGGAGCATAGCAGGCCCTTAGGTCTGGTATGGACTTTAACGGGAACCCCTACACCGAAAAAACAGCGTGGGGGTCCCCCCAAAATCCATAGCAGACCCTTATCCGAGCACGCAATCTGGCAGGCCACAGGAAAAGAACTGTACCAGGCCGCATGCCCTCAACATGGGGGGGTGGGTGCTTTGGGGGCAGGGGGCGCCCTGCGCCCCCCCCCACCCCAAAGCACCCTGCCCCCATGTTGATGAGGACAGGGCCTCTTCCCGTCAACCCTGGCCGTTGGTTGTTGGGGTATGCGGGCGGGGGGCTTATCGGAATCCAGGAGCCCCCTTTAATAAGGGGGCCCCCAGATCCCGGCCCCTTTACCCTATGTGAATGAGTATGGGGTACATCGTACCCCTACCCATTCACCTGGTGGAAAAAAAATGTCAATAAAAACACTACACAGGTTTTTAAATTAATTTATTACACAGCTCCGGAGGTCTTCTTCCGACTTCCTGGGTCTTCTTCCGACTTCGGGGGTCTTCTTCCAACTTCGGGGGTCTCTTCTGACTTTGGGGGTCTCTTCCGACTTCGGGGGTCTCCGGTGTCGTCTCCGCGCTCTCCGGTTCTTCTCTCGATCTCAGGTTCTTTCTTCCTTCTGCCAGGCCTCTGCTATCTTCTTCCAGCTCTTTTGCTAGCGGGGGCCCGGTCTTCTTCGTCGCCTTCTTCCCTCTTCTCTCCTGGAGATGTTGACTCGTCGCTGTCTCCGACTGTAATGCCGTGTGCGCGGAGCGCATTCACTTATATAGGCATGGGCGTGGTCACCGGGTGATGCCACCCAGTGACACCGCCCCCATATGACGTGACAGTCCTGGGGAATGATGGGGATTCACATAGGGTGGGGGGCCGGGATCTGGGGGCCCCCTTATTAAAGGGGGCTCCTGGATTCCGATAAGCCCCCCGCCCGCATACCCCGACAACCAACGGCCAGGGTTGTCGGGAAGAGGCCCTGTCCTCATCAACATGGGGGCAGGGTGCTTTGGGGTGGGGGGCTGCAGGGCACCCCCCTGCCCCAAAGCACCCACCCCCCCATGTTGAGGGCATGCGGCCTGGTCCCCCCCTCTTTTCCTGTGGCCTGCCAGGTTGCGTGCTCGGATAAGGGTCTGCTATGGATTTTGGGGGGACCCCCACGCCGTTTTTTCAGCGTAGGGGTTCCCGTTAAAGTCCATACCAGACCTAAGAGCCTGCTATGCTCCTGGAGGGGAACCCATGTCGTTTTTTTATTTAAAATTTGGCGTGGAGTTCCCCCTCAAGATCCCTGTTCAGAACGCAACACATGTGCGAATCAGATGCGTGCCCATAGAACATAATGGGCCTGAATTCGCACCTGAGCCGCACCGCAATGCCTAGAGAACGCACACGTTTTTTCGGCAATTCGCAGTGCGAATGCATCGCACATATGTGAACCAGCCTCATTGAAATCAATGTATTTTATAATGTTATGCGAATTGGATGCGGTGTAAGCCACAATCAATTCGCATAGGTGTGAACGGGGCCTAAAAGTGGAGGTTCACCGGAAAAAGTTTTTTTTAAAAGCCAGCAGCTACAAATACTGCAGCTGCTGACTTTAAAAGAAAGGACACTTACCTGTCCAGGTCGCCCGCGACGGCGGCAGCCGAAGCCGAGCTACCGCTCGGCTCTCAGCTTCCCCCGCTGCCATTCTCGGTGAGGGAATCGGGAAGTGAAGCGCTGCGGCTTCACTGCCCGGTTCCCTACAGCGCATTCGCGAGTCGCGCTGCGCCGTCCTCACTGGTCCCCGTTGTGTTCTGGGAGCCGAGTGTTTCCCAGAACACAACGGGGGGTGACGCGAAGGGAGTCTGCTCACGGAAGTGGTGCAAATACCTGTTTTATACAGGTATCTGCACCCCCTCCCCCCTGAAAGGTGCCAAATGTGACACCGGAGGGGGAAAGGGTGCGGAAAAGCGGAGGTTCACTTTTGGGTGAACCTCCGCTTTAAGTTTTCTCTGGATTTTGTAAGTCTGGATTGGAGCTGGAAACTTGAAGTCTTCAAAGAGCATTGGGAGGGATGGAGTCTTCAGTCATGTGTCCGGGTTTTCCAGAAGCTCTGCAGGTTGTGTGTGTGTCCAGGTGCACACACCCATTATAAGGCAGAGCTGAGCATAGCTCAGAGTGTGTGGGATAGGAGTCGGTGATGGAGCAGTTGTTGCAGACAGGAGAGAGGTGTGCTACTGATAAAGAACTCGGGCAACATCCTTGAGACAGTACTCCATGTGGGAGAGTTTCCAGGTCAGTAGACTGAGAGAGTTGGGCCAGCTGAGAGAGTCGGGGAGACTGTAGCTGAGACAACTGGAAGAGAGAGTCTTGGGGACCAGAGGGGACTGTAAGTCTTGGAGGAGTGTGGAAGCCTGGAGTGTCAGGAGAGCCCCTTCCTAGAGGACAGGAGTGGGCCTGTGCAGCAAGGAACTGCGCCCAAGGCTGAGCGAGCCTTAAGAGCCAGGTGGATTGGCATTTTTCCGTTGTTGTTGTTTTCCTCTTCTACTAAACCACACCTACAAACAAATGCCCTGCCCCTAATTAAAATAATAATCTGCCTACAGGGAAAAAAATGGACCTAAATAAGTTTCAAGAATGTTGGCAACTATGCAATGGCCTAATAAGTTCCAAAGAAGTCATTGAGTATTCCGCAGAGGTGCATAGATCCTATGCATTAAAGGGGTTGTAAAGGTTTGTTTTTTATTTTCTAAATAGGTTCCTTTAAGCTAGTGCATTGTTGGTTCACTTACCTTTTCCTTTGATTTACCTTCTAAATGTTTTTTTTCTTTGTCTGAATTTCTCACTTCCTGTTTCTCCTCAGTAAACTTCACACCATCATCCGAGTGGTGTGGAGTCATCCAGAACAGCTTACTGAACAGCTTACTGAGGAGGAACAGGAAGTGAGAAATTCAGACAAAGAAAACAAAGAAAAAAAACGTTTAGAAGGGAAATTTAAGGAAAAGGTAAGTGAACCAACAATGCACTAGCTTAAAGGAACCTATTTAGAAAATAAAAAACGAACCTTTACAACCCCTTTAAAAAGGGATCCTTTTAATTCATGTGGAAATTCCGTGCACACTGTGTCTCTCATTTGGGAAAATATTGGAGTATACTCCCACACCACAAATGAAAGCTTTTCCAGCTGCTAATGTATTGCTTCTTCTTATCTATCTGGAAGGCTGATTCATGTTTTAATGATAGAGGATATAAGACGTGACTGTGCAGTGTGTCACCATGGAAACCACACTAAATTTACTTATGTGTGTGCAATGTCTATGACAAGACTTGAAAGGAAATCCTTCGCTACGGTCTATAAGTTACTAGGAAGGAAACGGCACACCAATCCCGATTTCACAAAAGTTTTTTTTTTTTTTTTAAGACTTTCACATAGTGGAACAAAATAGTTCTATCATGGTCAGCCTGAAATAATTTGATGTGCGTACTCCCACACAATCTTCAGCAGTTAACGCTAAAGATCTGAACTTCAGGCAATCGGCTGAATAAGATATGAAATTCATAGATCCGTCCCACATTCCAAAATGTACTAGTGTGTAGGCCAGGGGTCTCCATACTTTTCAAGCAAAGGGCCAGATTACGGTCTTTCAGACTTCAGGGGGGCCGGATTCTGACCAATCGGGGTAGAAAATGCCCCAGGGCCTAGCATCAGTGAGAATAAACATGGCCCCAGTGTTGGTGGGCAGTGAGAGGTGGAATAGTGTTCCATCATTGCTATTAGTCTAAGAAATAGTGCCCCATTGTTGGTGCCATTGGGAGGAATAGTGCCTCATATCGTTGGGAGCAATACTGCCCCAAGGGCCGGATGAAGGCTAGCAAAGGACCACATCCGGCCCTCGGGCCGCAGTTTGGAGACCCCTGGTGTAGGCAGTCTTGTGATCCAAGCAGGCTGCCAGCCACAAGGGCAGTTCCATGCACACCGAGAATACACTGAAAATACAGGCTTATGCCCCGTACACACGACCGGTTTTCCCGACGAGAAAGCTGCCATTTTTTTAGATTGGTCAGTAAAACCGGTCGTGTGTATGCTCTATAGCAGTTTTCCCGACGAGAAAACTGCCCGCCAAAAATTTAGAACCTGCTCTATTTTTTCCCGTCGTGTTTCCTGTCAGTCTTTTTCACGTTGCGAAAACCGGTCGTGTTTACGAGGGGGGAAAAAACGCGCATGTTCAGAATCAAGTATGAGACGGGAGCGCTCGTTCTGGTACAACTAGCGTTCGTAATGGAGCTAGCACATTCATCACGCTGTACCGGACTGAAAAGCACGAGGCCGAAAAGCGCGAATCGTCTCTCACCAAACTTTTACTAACACGAGATCAGCAAAAGCAGCCCAGAGGGTGACGCCATTTGAATGGAACGTCCCCTTTATAGTGCCGTCGTACGTGTTGGACGTCACCGCTAGGGATGAGCTTCGAGTTCGAGTCGAACTCATGTTCGACTCGAACATTGCCTGTTCGCCCGTTCGCCGAACAGCGAACAAATTGGGGTGTTCGCGGCAAATTCGAAAAGTCTATGGGAGAAATCTAAAGTGCTAATTATAAAGGCTTATATGCAAGTTATTGTCCTAAAAAGTGTTTGGGGACCCGGGTCCTGCCCCAGGGGACATGTATCAATGCAAAAAAAAGTTTTAAAAACGGCAGTTTTTTTAGGAGCAGTGATTTTAATAATGCTTAAAGTGAAACAATAAAAGTGAAATATTCATTTAAATTTCGTACCTGGGGGGTGTGTATGATATGCATGTAAAGTGGCGCATGTTTCCTGTGCTTAGAACTGTCCCTGCACAAAATGTCATTTTTGAAGGAAAAAAAGTAATTTAAAACTCACTCGCGGCTATAATGAATTGTCGGCTCCCGGCAATACATACAAAAGTCATTGATAAAATTTTTTTTTAAAAAAGCGTGGGGGTCCCGCAGAATTCAATTACCAGGCCCTTCAGGTCTGGAATGGATATTAAGGGGAACCCCGCCGCAAATTAAAAAAAAATGCGTGCGGTTCCCCCAAATATCCATACCAGGCCCTTCAGATCTGGCATGGATTTTAAGGGGAACTCCACCCCAAATTTAAAAAAAAATGGCGTGGAGTCCCCCCAAGAATTCATACCAGACCCTTATCCAAGCTTTTTTAAGGGGAACTCCGCCGCAAATTATAAAAAAAAAATGCGTGCGGTTCCCCCAAATATCCATACCAGGCCCTTCAGATCTGGCATGGATTTTAAGGGGAACTCCACCCCAAATTTTAAAAAAAATGGCGTGGAGTCCCCCCAAAAATCCATACCAGACCCTTATGCGAGCACGCAACCTGGCAGGCCGCAGGAAAAGAGGCCCCCCCCCCTCCTGAACCGTACCAGGCCACATGCTCTTAACATGCTCTCAACATTTTTTAATAAAGGACTTTTCCAAGGTGTGTGTGTGTTTTTTTACATTTTGTTACACTTTCTTTGTGAAATGGTAGGGGTACAATGTACCCCTTACCAATTCACATAGGGGGCCGGGATCTGGGGGTCCCCTTTGTTAAAGGGGTCTTCCAGATTCCGATAAGCCCCCCGCCCGCAGACCCCCACAACCACCGGGCAAGGGTTGTGGGGATGAGGCCCTTGTCCCCATCAACATGGGGACATCCTCCCCATGTTGAGGCCATGTGGCCTGGTACGGTTCAGGAGGGGGGGCGCTCTCTCATCACCCCCTCTTTTCCTGCGGCCTGCCAGGTTGCGTGCTCGGATAAGGGGTCTGGTATGGATTTTTGGGGGGACTCCATGCCATTTTTTTTTAAATTTGGGGTGGAGTTCCCCTTAAAATCCATGCCAGATCTGAAGGGCCTGGTATGGATATTTGGGGGAACCGCACGCATTTTTTTTCTAATTTGCGGCGGAGTTCCCCTTAATATCTATACCAGACCTGAAGGGCCTGGCAATTGAATTCTGGGGGACCCCCACACTTTTTTTTTTTTATCAATGACTTTTGTATGTATTGCCAGGAGCCGACAATTCATTAATAGCCGCGAGTGAGTTTTAAATGACTTTTTTTCCTTCAAAAATGACATTTTATGCAGGGACAGTTCTAAGCACGGGAAACATGCGCCACTTTACATGCATATCATACACATTCCCCAGGTACGAAATTTAAAGGAATATTTCACTTTTATTTTTTCATTTTTTAAGCATTATTAAAATCACTGCTCCCGAAAAAATGGCTGTTTTTAAAACTTTTTTTTGCATTGATACATGTCCCCTGGGGCAGGACCCGGGTCCCCAAACACTTTTTAGGACAATAACTTGCATATTAGCCTTTATAATTAGCACTTTAGATTTCGAACGTTCGAGTCCATTGTATTTAATAGGGTTCTAAAGTTCACGCGAACATTCTGTCTGTTCGCAGGTTGTGGTGCGAACCGAACACGGGGGGTGTTCGGCTCATCCCTGGTCACCGCGCTTTGGTCGAGCGTTGTTTTTAATGAACGTGTGTATGCAAGGCAGGCTTGAGAGGAATCACGTCGGGAAAAATGTCGGTTTTTGGCATGTCAGGAAAAACGGTTGTGTGTACGGGGCATTAGTCTAAGGGATGTCTTCTTAGAATTTTATTGCTGAGTAACTTGAAACATTCAAGGGTTCAGGATACTCCAAAATGAATAATAGGAGGACAGACTTCTATCACAAATCCTTTTAACTGCAGACACAGATGAAAGCCCCAAAGTAGTAGTAGTAGTAGAAAATTACCCACAATTTTCCAGGGGCTGACTGCCACCCAGCTTCCATAGGTGGTAGGTAATCTTCTCCAGACCCTCAGATCAGCTCCTGCTGAGGGCCAGACTGCAATCCTTGACTCAGTATAGCTGCCTCCCAGGGACATAAGCCCCTAGAGAACTGGAACCCTACCTGATGAGGAAAGAACATTCTGGTCAGGCCTTTCAAACCAATGACGGCTGGTGCTCAATATCTTGGAAGGGGGGGCAAACCCACACAACCCCCCCCTTGCACACGGACGGTAAAACGGTGCCCCCCCCCCCCCGCGCAGGAGACGGATGGAAATGCAGTGATTCCCCCACAGGAGACAGACCTGAAGGCAGTGATCAGAGGCCTCCTTATCTTAGGAGGCAGATGACAAGGATCTCGCTCCTCACTCTGGGGCCATTGCTTCTCCTCCCAGCCAAACAGAAAGTGGGTTCTGAGACCCGATTGTCCTAAGACTCCCTGGCCAACTGGGTCTCAGGACCCACTTCCTGATTGGCCAGGAGGAGAATCGGGAAGACAATAGTGAATATTAATTCACTATTGTCACACAACTTGGTGGGCCCAGTGCGCAGTTCTCTGCGCCACAAGCCTACCCTTTTTTGAAGCAAATTAGAGCCTCTGGCTCTAATCATGTGCTTCAAAAAAAAAATTTGAAATCCATGCATCCAGCACCCTGCATGTAGATTAGGGGCTGGGCGCATTGATTAGGGGGGCAGCGCCCTGCATGGAGGGGCTGCCACAGTTCCAAACATTTATCACCTTCCCAGCCACCTTCTGCGTGCCTCCTTCCAGGAATTGACTGAGGCAGGATAAATATTCATACTGGGTATTTTACTCTCCATGCTCTATATTCTGGAAGCTTTTTTCCAGAAGCAGATAAGAGAAATCAAACACCCAGCTAGAAAACCCTGACCAGACAAAAACAGTAGATCAGTGGTCCACTGATTACTGTGAAGCCAAAACTAAATTTAGTCTAGCACCCTAACTAGAGGAAGGCGCTTTATATAGTTCCTCTGCTCAGTCCACACACCATCAATTACAGCTGCAAGTAAGATAAGAGGACACACTGGATACCTTAGCTGCCATTGTGCTATAGCTGCGTGTCCCTATACCTTTCTCAGTGGTTAATGTGCTATTATTATAGGCTGAGGATGGAATTGTGTTGGTGATCTAGAAAAGGCCATTAGAGGGCACCAAAGAGCTAGTGTGAATGAGTGTAATCATGTGTGGAACTGCATAGGAAAGTGAAAGGATTGATGGGAGCCTGTGTCTCTCAGCCAATACAGCTTGCCGATAGAGTAAGGGGGCTGGGGCTTTAACGAACAGCCGGAGCTCTGAGGAAAGCAGAAGTTCAGGTTGGTAAACATCCCTCCCTTACACCTTCTTTCCTTTTTCGTTCGTTTACAAAAATTGTAATTGACTTTAATGCCGCGTACACACGATCGTGATTCACGGCGGTGAAAACACCGCCGTGAATCACGACATGAAATAAAATGAAAAACGAGGGAATGGCATTTTCCCCCACACACGACCGTTTTTCCCGTCATTTTTTTCTTTGTCGAGAAAAACGACCGTCTGTGGGCTCCGCGGCAGTGTCTCCCTATGGGAAAACTGCCGCGGAAAAAAATGATGGAAAAAACGATGAGAAAATTTAGAACATGTTCTAATTTTTCTCGTCGTTTTTTCTGCCGTTTTTCTCAACGAGAAAAACGACATAAAGCCCACAGACGATCGTTTTTCTCGGCGAAAAAAAAAAAAATGTAATTTTTCCCGACGGGAAAAATGATCGTGTGTACGCGGCATTAGAATTTTTTTCTTCGATTTACTTAATTCAAATTAGTGTACAACAAATATTATCTTGAGTTCCCACAATAAACTGACGGAAGTCATTGGAGTAACTAGAATGAAATAATCAACGTGACGGTCGGGAGGAGGGGAGTGGAGGTGAAGGAAAGAAAATATATATTTTTTTTTATTAAAATAATAAAAATGTTAAACTTATCTCCTCTTTGCAATGGTATTGCACAGAGTGGGTTTAAACCTTCTTTTCTAGGGTCGGTGCTCTCTGCCCCTCCTCTTCTTTGTGTGCCCCCATAGAAAGCCACTCGCTATGGGGCACACCTGCAGGCTTGTTCATAAGCTGAGCTGTGTGCATCTATAGACACACACAGTGCAGCTCGGCTCTGCCCTTGTTCCCTCCTCACAGGATTTGATTGATAGCAGCAGGAACCAATGGCTCTTTCTGCTGCCTCTGTGACGATCACAGTGCTGGATCGAGATAGAACTTTAATGCAGGGAATAAATGTTTTGGCTTTAGGACCTACTAAATATTGTTAATAAAGGTGCCTTGATGAGTAGGTGATGGCACCTTATCCCTTCACATAGTGGAAACCAGATATAGAAGAAAAATGTGAGTTTCATGGTGCCATCCAAAACCAGCAACACAAAATATTCAATAAAATGTATATTTATTACAAATATATTTACATTTCAATAATAAAATGGTATACACTGGTAGCACCCTCTAATGTGATACTAGTGTGAGCATAGGGAAATTTATATCCTAAATCATTTTTAAACCAGTGAGCCTGTAATTGGGTCAGGGTTATTAAAGTTGAGGGCTGGGTGACTCATACAGGAAGCTCTCTGGTGCCTCCCCCTGATTCTAGAAAGTTGGAGAACATTCTGGAAGCTGGAGGGCGGAGGCTAGGAGGGCTGTCCTGCATGTTTAAGGGAGCTTGGCCAATCCCCAGGTGATTGGCCTGGCAGAGAACTAAGCCAACCCTTAAATATGGATGGGCCATGCCAGCAGGGGAGTTGGGTAGAATATGGATATGCAGTACTGAGGGAGACTGTTGGTGGCCCTCGAGGGACCCCTGTCAGGGAGGGGGCTCTGACTCGGGCCAGGGCTCAGGTGGCTGGCCTGGTGGGACCCTACCACAGGAGAAATTGGAGGGAGGCATTCCTGAGAGGCAGCAGGAGCAGGGAGAGGACAGTGTGAGTACTCCAGCGTGGTGCAGGGACTTACAGGGGGGGGGAGACTCCCACACGTGGCAGGTTTTTCTGGAAGATAGCGGTGTGCTTGAATCTTCCATACCTTGACCTGGAAGATCTCCAGAGAGTCAGTAGAAGGAGCACCCGGGTGGGCTGATGGAGGAGCAGCTGGGTGGGCTGGTGGAGGACCAGCCGGGTGGGCTGGCGTTTCCTGCAGGGGTGGAGCTGGAACCGGTGTTTACAGGGAAGTTGGGGTTGCTCCAGGATGCAGTTCACATCACATTGTGCTACTATCCAGGGGACTGAGAGTTCCTAGCCTGTAAGGGGCTGTTGCTGATATAACAGAGTGTTACCTATTAAAGAGGGATCAATCAGAGCCGTACAGACCAAGGAGGAGGAATCAATTGCAGTTGTACGGAAAAAAGGAGAAGGATCCATAAGAGGGAGGAAGTGGTCACTGGTTGAAGAAGGAACCAATGAGCTGTTCCAAAACACGTCCCGCCTCTATGACACACTTCCTGTCCACTTCCTGTTTGTGTTCCATGCTGGTTTCTGTCTCGCTTCCTCTGACGTCATCCCCAGGCTCCAGCATTACTGTGTCCTCTGAACATTCACAGCACAATCAGCTGTTATCTCGTGGACTTCCCTGGAAGCTTTACCATCACAGACTGGGACTGTCCTGCCACTGGAACATCTCCTGGATGCACTTACCTGCTACATGCCTGTTTCATCCACTATCTTGTAAGTGTTTTTAACCCTTTTAGGGGATATTAAAAGTTTTATACTTCTGCACTTAGAGGCGCCTTGTTTGTTTTTCTGTCCCTGGTTTTGTTGCTGTCAAGTTGGGCATCCCAAAACCAAGGTTATTAAAACATAAAAACAAAGCTCAAGGACTGTTCACTGTGTCTGGACGAAGGTTGTTGTGTGCCTGGCTGTGCATCAGTGGGGAACCCGGTCATCTGCAATTCCTACGGCGGTAGTGCTACACATCAAAATAGTTACATCATTCAAAAGGAATGACCCACAGCATATAGTGGAAGCCTTTGATGACTTGTCCTTCCAAATTTTCAGATTGTCATGTATTGTGCATTGTTCCTTCTTCGTTCGACCTTTTCATATGAGCCTAAATGTGGATTAAGTCAAGGACTCAACGTGTGTCACTAAGGAGCTTCATTACTAAGTAGTATAGAGGCATAGATGTCCGGGAAAAAAAATTGCATGCATATGCCCCAGGAGTCAGACCACTGATTCCTCTTGTGGTATTAATCAAATGAAAGGGGAGACCATCACTGATGTCAGCACAAGCTAGTGTTCCATTGGCATGTTCTTTAATAGTGTTGTCCCATCGGCGTTCGGACATGTTGCTGAGATACTACAAAGGATAGAAAATAGTTTACAACAGTATCTTAAAAAGGAAAAAAAAAATTGGCAATTGTTCATGATATGCAAGCTAAATGTCATTTAGTTTGGGTTTCCATGCCTGTTAATTATCATCGTATGATGACTGGCTGCCTGCCAAGTCCAATTTGCACTTTTTGATTTGCTTTTGATGTCCTCGTTTGACTTCCCTCCGGGCTCATCTCTTGGCCTGCTATGACCTGAGCATTGACTAGTCTGCTGCAACTTTTTGGTTTGATAATGGCTCGTTCTCAATGTACGTCGTTCTCAACCTACGTCTCAGTCTTACCCATCAATACTGGCTCCTTAGAATGATCAGGTATTGAATAATAATCCAGGTAATATGGCATGGGGACATCTCAGTACAAGCAGACACATCAAGCCTTGAAGCCTAAAGCTGGATGCACACTGTACAATTTTCTGTAGAATTTTTCCATCAGATTTACCAAAACCATATAATATGAGGTTAAACCTTAAAGTGGAAGTCACCGACCACCGCTTCAAAAATTAAAAGCCAGCAGCTACACATACTGCAGCTGCTGGCTTTTAATAATAGGACACTTACCTGTCCTGGAGTCCATCGATGTCGGCACCGCAGTTGATGTTTCCATCAGCTGTCGGGTGCTGCCGCCACTATTGCAGGTAAGGAAACCTGGCAGTGTAGCCTTACAGCTTCATGTCGGGAACCCTAATGCGCATGCGCGAGGCTCCGCTCCTACTGGCCCGGCATCGGGGGAAGGAGGAGGAGGAAGCCGAGCGGTGACGTCAACAGCCGCAGCGAACGGAATACGGAACAGGATACCTGACTCAGGCCAGGTATCCGCTCCCCCCCTCCCTGAAAGGTGCCAAATGTGGTACCAGAGGGGGGTGGAGACAAATGAGCGGAAGTTCCACTTTTGGTTGGAACTCCGCTTTAACCACTTCAATACCGGGCACTTTCCCCCCTCCCTGCCCAGATAAATTTTCAGCTTTCAGCGCTGTCGCACTTTGAATGACAATTGTGCAAACAACACTGCACCCAAACAAAATATTTATGATTTTTTTCCCACAAATAGAGCTTTTTTTTGGTGGTATTTGATCTCCTCTGCAGTTTTTATTTTTTGTGCTACAAATAAAAAAAGACCGAAAAATGTGAAAAAAATAATGTTTTCTTTGTTTCTGTTACAAAACTTTGTAAATAAGTAATTTTTCTCCTTCACTGATGGGCACTGATGAGACAGTACTGATTGGCACTGATGAGGTGGCACTGATGGGCACTGATGAAGAGGCACTTTTATGCAGCACTGATGGGCACTGATAGGCGGAATTGATAAGCAGCATTGACGGGGACTGATAGGTGGCACTATTATGCAGCACTGATGGGCACTGATAGGTGGCACTGATAGGCACTCATAGGCGGCACTGATAGATAGCAGTGGGCATTGATAGGTGGCACTTATGAGCACTGATAGGCAGCACTGATGGAAACTGATAGGCATTGATGGCATTGTTAGGCAGCACTGATCAGGAGGCACTGGCAGGCATCACTGATGGGCACTGAGTGCCATCCCTATTAGCATTGATTGGCATACCTAGTGGTCCTGGGTGGGCATCCTTGATGGTCCTGGGTGGGCATTCCTGGTGGTCCTGAGCGTGCATCCTTGGTGGTACTGGTAGGGCATCCTCAGGCAGGCTACATTGATAATCACTCAGCGCACCCCCCCCCCCTTTCAGGAGAGCAGCCAATCGGCTCTCCTCTATTTGCGCCTGTCAGTGCGAGTGGAGGAAAAGCCGATAAATGGCTTTTCCTATTTACACTGTGATCAGCTGTGATTGGACACAGCTGATCACGTGGTAAAGAGCCTCTGATATAGGCCGGGTGGGAGGTGGTTAAGAGTTTCAATTTGTATGAAATCTGGCAGGCCCTTGCACTACATGGTTTTGGTAAATCTACAGAAAATCAGACAACAAAAGTTGTATAGTGTATATGGGGTCTTACACTGGGTTTCATTTTACTAACCAGTTAAGGCCAGGTTTAAATAAGTATTTTTTTTTTCTAAAAAATAACTTTAGCAGAGACCCTAGAGAATAAAATGACAATCATTGCAATGTGTTATGTCACACCGTATTTGCGCAGCGGTCTTACAAACGCAATTTTTTGTTTGGGAAAAAATACACTTTTTTGAATTAAAAATTAAATAAAACAATAAGGTTAGCCCAATTGTTGTATATAATGTGAAAAATGATGTTATGCCGAGTAAATAGATACCTAACATGTCACGCTTTAAAATTGTGCAGACTCGTAGAATGGCGACAAACTACGGTACTTAAAAATCTCCATAGGCGACACTTTAAACATTTTTACAGGTTACACCTCTCCCGCTGCCCATAAAAGTGATCCCGTAGCAAATCTGCCGCCAGGACCACTTTTATGTAAAAGAGGATCGCCCACTGTTTAAAAAAATACTGGGGTTACGGCCAGTGGCGTCCTAAGTAGGGGACGGGGGGGGGGGGGGGGCGGGCCGCACCAGGTGCTTACGGCAGCTAGCTGCTGCCATAACCAGAGTACATAACGTCAAAGTAACAACGTATATATACAATGGGCGCACTATTTAAAGTGAAATTAAATGGGGTCCTAGAGGGTTAGTTAACCTTGGCCAAAAAAAATGCCTGTGCAGATAAAGGGTGTTTGTAGGTAAAAACAAACTGTGCAGCTTTAAATAAAGTTGGATAATGCTCTTGCTATAGTTGTAGGCCATTTACGTACCTCCCGAAGGCTGGCCGAAAAAACTCACAAAGATGGCATTATCCTGTCCTGCCTTATTGCTAGGATGTTGCTAACACCAATTCACCAATGCACCAATTCAAACCCTCTCTCATGTGCCGTCTCTCCTTGATCGAAAAAGATTGGCAGAGAGTGCTATAGAAAGGTCTTTATTACTAATCCATAGCCCGACCCGTGCTTGTTATTTTTCTATCGCCTCATTTTTTCCTCTTGAATTATTAATCCTGCAATAATTAGTCAAACATCAAACACTTTCCAAATAAAGTTATTGACCCATTTACAAAGACACAGATCCCCAGAAGACTGGAGATGCAGAACGCAAGCTGTTCTCATTCACATTTTATTTCATGAGTTGTGGCAACATCCAAGATTATATTCCAAAATAAACATGTTCATTGTTCATATCAGGTTTTTGTTTGCTCGCTACTGACTTCTCCTGGGATCAATACAAACATTCAAATGCCCTTAGTGGAAGTTAAATAATTACTGCGGTCACACACATTTCCACAAATAAAATAAGCGTACGTCTACCTGTACATAGGATGTTAACAGCTTAAAAATATTCAGAAATATTTTTCTGTCTATCTATATATACAAAAAAAAATAATATATATATATATATATATACATACTTAAAAGAACATTTTTATTTATATATCTATATATCTATATATCTATAGAGATATATATATATATATATATATATATATATATATATATATATATATATACACATCGTCTAACAAAAGTAAGTACACCCCTCACATTTTTGAAAATATTTTATTATGTCTTTTCATGTGACAACACTGAAGAAATGACACTTTGCTACAATGTAAAGTAGTGAGTGTACAGCTTGTATAACAGTGTAAATTTGCTGTCCCCTCAAAATAACTCAACTCACAGCCATTAATGTCTAAACCACTGGCAAAAAAAGTGAGTACACCCCTAAGTGAAAATGTCCAAATTGGGTCCAATTAGCCATTTTCCCTCCCCGTTGTCATGTGACACGTTAGTGTTACAAGGTCTCAGGTGTAAATGGGGAGCAGGTGTGTTAAATTTGGTTTTATCGATCTCACTCTGTCATACTGGTCACTGGAAGTTCAACATGGGACCTCATGGCAAAGAACTCAGAGAGGATCTGAAAAAAAAGAATTGTTGCTCTACATAAAGATGGCCTAGGCTATAAGAAGATTGCCAAGACCCTGAAACTGAGCTGCAGCATGGTAGCCAAGACCATACAGCGGACCGTACGCCGCACACTACATCAAATTGGAAGGAAGCCTCTTCTAAAGATGATGCACAAGAAAGCCCGCAAACAGTTTGCTGAAGACGAGCAGACTAAGGACATGGATTACTGGAACCATGTCCTGTGGTCCAATGAGACCAAGATAAACTTATTTGGTTCAGATGGTGTCAGGCGTGTGTGGCGGCAACCAGGTGAGGAGTACATAGACAAGTGTGTCTTGCCTACAGTCAAGCATGGTGGTGGGAGTGTCATGGTCTGGGGCTGCATGAGTGCTGCCAGCACTGGGAAGCAACAGATCATTGAGGGAACCATGAATGCCAAAATGTACTGTGACATACTGAAGCAGAGCATGATCCCCTCCCTTCAGAGACTGGACCGCAGGGCAGTATTCCAACATGATAACAACCCTAATCACACCTCCAAGATGACCACTGCCTTGCTAAAAAAGCTGAGGGTAAAGCTGATGGACTGGCCAATCATCTCTCCAGACCTAAACCCTATGGAGCATCTGTGGGACATCCTCAAATGGAAGGTGGAGGAGTGCAAGATCTCTAACATCCACCAGCTCCGTGATGTCATCATGGAGGAGTGGAAGAGGACTCCAGTGGCAACCTGTGAAGCTCTGGCGATCTCCATGCCCAAGAGGGTTAAGGCAGTGCTGAAAATAATGGTGGCCACACAAAATATTGACACTTTGGGAAAAATTTGGACATTTTTACTTAGGGGTGTACTCACTTTTGTTGCCAGTGGTTTAGACATTAATGGCTGTGTGTTGTTATTTTTAGGGGACAGCAAATTTACACTGTTATACAAGCTGTACACTCACTACTTTACATTGTAGCAAAGTGTCATTTCTTCAGTGTTGTCACATGAAAAGATAGAATAAAATATTTACAAAAATGTGAGGGGTGTACTCACTTATGTGAGATACTGTGTGTGTGTTATATATATATATATATATATATATAACTATTGCATGTACTTCTTTTGTGCTTTGGGGCAGGCAGGGCCAGCAGTGCACTCAGTACTGGAGGAACTAACTATCCATATAATTAAAGACTTAAATGAAGCACAGGGGAGTCAGAGGAAGAAATTCACTTTTTGCATACCATCATGCCCTTGATAATTTTTTAAAGATTACAAAATAAAAAGAAAGAAAGAATAGACTATGTGGATACTAAACATTAATGTTGCTTTCATAGGGGTGGCCAAGTGCCTGTAAAAACAGGTGGTTGAGCAGCAATGTTACTGCTCCCAACTGCTCACCTTAAATATAACATGCAGCCAGAGGGGCTGAACACATGTGACGGCCACAATGCTTGACTTGTTTTAGTGGCACCCTGGCATGGGATAACAGGAAGCGTGGGGTGTAATTGATAGTTGGGTCCTCACCAAAGTTTTTGAAGGTGGAGATGGGCCCAAGACTTTAGTAGTCACAGTGTGATTTGCTGTAATGGTCACAGGGGTTGACAGGGACGACTATGGTGTGAAAACCGCAGTACAAGACGGTAGTCAGAAGAGCGTTCTAGTACAGAAATGGGCCTTTGCAGGCAGCAGGTAGAAGCAGGTTCCGGCAGGGGTTTAGGCAGGCAGCAGGCAGAAGAGCAGTCAGATCCAGGCAGACAGAAGAGTAGTCAAATCCAGGCAGGCAGAAGAGTAGTCAGATCCAGGCAGGCAGAAGAGTAGTCAGATACAGGTAGGGGTTTAGGCAGTCAGCAGGCCGAAGAGTAACCAGATTCTGTCAGGCAGCAGGCATGAGAGTAATCCGATCTGGGCAGGCAGCAGGCAGTTGTCTTGACAGGCATTAGGGTAGTCAAGTCCAGGCAGGGGGCTTGGCTGGTGATGGGCAGAGAAGTAATTCAGTCCAGCCAGGGGTCTTGGCACGCAAATGAGTAGTCAGGTTAAGACATGTATCTTGGCAGGCAGAAGAATAGTCAAGTCCAGGCAGGGGTCTTGGCAGGCAACAGGCAGAAGAATAGTCAGGTTCAGGCAGGGGTCTTGGCAGGCAACAGGCAGAAGAGTAGTCAGGTCCAGACAGGGGTCTTGGCAGGCAACAGACAAAGGAATGGTCAGGTCCAGGCAGGGGTCTTGGCAGGCAACAGGCAGAAGAGTAGCCAGATCAAGGCAGGGGTCTTACCAGGCAGTAGGCAGAAGTGTAGGAAGGTTCAGGCAGAGGTCTTGTCAGGTGTCAGGCAGAGAAGTAATCAGGTCCAGTTAAGGGTCCTGGCAGG
This sequence comes from Rana muscosa, assembly GCA_029206835.1. NCBI lineage: Eukaryota > Metazoa > Chordata > Amphibia > Anura > Ranidae > Rana > Rana muscosa. The sequence continues at coordinate 1,068,638,767 of CM055117.1, forward strand.
CAAATGATGAACAGTAGAAATACAAAAAAACACAGTCACTTCCAGCGCTAATAGGTCTTCCAAGGTGTGGCGTAACAGATATCAGATAAAATGGTGGTGTGAAAGGTATATATGGTATCCCAATGCTAAGTGTATCCTGCCTTCTTCAGATGGGGTAATTCGAAATGAACTACAAGAAAAACTGAAATGGAAGGCGTGCACACCTAGTGCATTACCAGAGATAATTTAATAAGAAGAAATTTTTGTGTAAAAGTGGGTACTCACAAAATGCAACTGACAAAAGGCCATAAAAACAATGCATGGACATACACAGAATACGGGGTACAGCTGTACCATCTTTTACACAAAAAATTCTCATTATTAAATTGTCCCATTTCTGTTTTTCTTGTAAATGATGAACAGTCTCGCAGGTAATTCTGCCAGTGTCGGCATGGATTCTGCAAGTACCATTGGAAGTACTAGCAGGAATTCTGTGAGTACCATTGGAAGAACTGGCAGATATTCTGAAAGTCCCGGCATGGCTTCTGCCAGTACCATTGGAAGTACTGGCAGGGATTCAGCCAGTACCATTGGAAGTACTGGCAAGGAATCTGCCAGTACCATTGGAAGTACTGGCAGGGATTCTGCCAGTACCATTGGAAGTACTGGCAGGGATTCTGCCAGTACCATTGGAAGTACTGGAAGGGATTCTGGAAGTGTCAGCATGGATTCTGCCAGTACCATTGGAAGTACTGGCAGGGATTCTGCCAGTACCATTGGAAGTACTGTCAGGGATTCTGCCAGTACCATTGGAAGTACTGGCAAGGATTCTGCCAGTACCATTGGAAGTACTGGCAAGGATTCTGTAAATGCTATAGCCCCAGAATACAGTTATCCCACATAGGGATCAATCTGCCTGGCAACAGACACTGACCATAATGAAAGAGAGTGGAGGAGTGTGGTGTATATTACACAATAATAGTGTTGTGACGGATCTTTTCACATCTGTACTTGTCATAAAGTCTTATTTTATGTAGAAAAGAAATACAATTTGGAAAGCTTCTATTCATATATTCATATGTTAGTGTTTAGTATGCATGTACTATAACCCCCCCCCCCCCCCATTCTTTCTTTGGAACTTTGATCTCTATCCATATAATTTATAAATTTATAATAAAACTTGTATTCTTTCTATACATATTTCAGTTATGGCTTGATGGAGGCAGGCAGTGTCAGTACACACAGAACACGAGGTGCTGCCTTCGGAATGTGTCAGTGCCCCATCCTTCATCCCACCTATTGCGGGGGCAGCAGGCTCCATGTGTTATAGTACTATATTATTATATTTTAGTTGCATTGTAATGTAGAATACTGATCATTTCCCATTTCTTTGTATTGTGTACTATTACAGTCATTCCATTACTCATAACACCATTAAACAACGTTCTCCCTTCCTTTGCTTTCTGTTTAACCTTCTTTGGCAAAGAAGCCGTACATAAAAGGGCGCAATTGCTGAATAAAGTAGTACGGCAGTTTATATTGAATTAATTAACTATGTATTATGACTTGGGAAAACTTATATAGATGGTCACTGTATACTATTTTATAGCTGGTTCAGCCAAATCAACTGTAATGCTCACCCAAATTCAGCCAAATGTTGGCTTATAGCCGAACTCCTGGCAAAGAGCTGCATACATAGCTGTGCTACATAAAAAAGGAAATGTTTTATTTGTTTTGGGATGTGTAATTCTGTTAAGCCAGTTTTGTGATCCAACTCGTCCTGCCAGGCAGCACAGCCAGATCCTTGACTTGTGTGGCAGCAGCATGACTTGGTCAAAAAGCACCCCCAACCTGCTGGTTGGTCAGTGAAGGATGAAAGTCTGAATGGTCCCTGCACACCAAGATATTTTTCCAGTATCTGATATCTTGGTTACAATAAGACATGCAATGTTTCAGGGGTGCACATGCCAATACATCAAAGCATATGGCCATATACAATAAAACTTGCCTATTGTTGTAGTGCAACAGCTGCAGAATAATTTTGCCCACTGAGATGCATTAAACAGTACTCCCATTGACAAGCTATGTATAAGGCCCCTTTCACATAGGCTAGGGTGACCACATTTCCAAACTACCATTCATGGACACCCTCCCTTCCCAAAAATCAGCTTGTGCTGTAACGAATCACAGCACAGTGATTGGACACAAGAGGCGGGATATATGATTTCTCCAATCACAAGCAGGGGGCGGGGATTGTGCTCCTCCAGACATTCCCGGCCAGGACAAGTACGGTCGGTGAGTAAAGCGGTGATGTGGCGGCCTTTTTTGGGGGGATTAGATTGGCCCGGGGGGGGGGGGGGTGGCTGTGTCAGTTTCATTCCGGGACACTGTATTGTCCTGGAATGAATGTGCCCGGGACAGACCTACAAAATGCGGGACTGTCCCGGCCAATCCGGGACACGTGGTCACCCTACATGGGGCAGACTCCATTTTGATCAGCAGGAGATCTGTCCGCTTCTCCCCTGCTGATTGGAGCAGAGCGGGTAGATGACAGGCCAAAACTGAGCGGACACGGACTAATGCTTCGTACACACGACCGGTTTTCCTGACATGCCAAAAACCGACATTTTTCCCGACGTGATTCCTCCCAAGCCTGCCTTGCATACACACGTTCAGGCAAAAAAACGCCTGTCCAAAGCGCGGTGACGTCCAACACGTACGACGGCACTATAAAGGGGAAGTTCCATTCAAACAGCGCCACCCTTTGGGCTGCTTTTGCTGATCCTCGTGTTCGTAAAAGTTTGGTGAGAGACGATTCGCGCTTTTCAGCCTCGTGCTTTTCAGTCCGTTACAGCGTGACGAATGTGATATCTCCATTATGAACGCTTGTTTTACCAGAACGAGCGCTCCCGTCTCATACTTGATTCTGAGCATGCGCGTTTTTTTACCCCTCGGAAAAGCAGACACACGAGCGGTTTTCGTGACGAGAAAAAGACCGACGGGAAACACGACGGGAAAAAATAGAGCAGGTTCTAATTTTTTTTTGGGGGCAGTTGTCTCGTTGGGAAAACTGCTATGGAGCATACACACGACCGGTTTTCCCGACCAATCTAAAAAATTTCAGTTTTCTCATCGGGAAAACCGGTCGTGTGTACGAGGCAAAAGTCTGATTTTCTCTATGGGCGGCCTGGCATAAACGGACCCCGCCTGTCCGTTTACACCTACCTAGATAGCAAGCAATTGAGCTGCAAGTTTGAAAATGACTTGCTAAGCTATTTCTAGACTTGCCAGTCTTCACATGTTTGTTGCACAATTGCAGTAAGTCTGCATTGCATGACTCCAGATCAACTTTCTTTGCAAACATTCTGCAAGACTACTGCAAGTTCTTTTTCAGTTATGTTGTACAACAGTCATCCCACCACAGGGGGTCACTGTGGCTGAATTTTCATTCTGTAGACCAGTCTCCAAACTGCGGCCCGAGGGCCGGATGCGGCCCTTTGCCTTCCTTTATCCGGCCCTTGGGGCAGTATCCCTCCCACTGATATGAGACACTATTGTGACACAGACAATGGAGCACCATTTCTCCTACTGACACCACTAATGGGGCACTATTCCTCCCTATGATACCAACGATAGGGCACTATTTCTCCCCCTAATACCACATGTTTAGTCCCACTGATGCTAGGAAAAGTTCCCGGTTCTCGCTCTGTCATGAGTGATCGCGGGTGCCCGGCGGTCATCGCGCCCGCCGGGCACTCGCAGTGGCTCCGGTGGCGCGTGTGCGCCCCTAGTGGCCACAATGGGAAGCGACGTAAGGTAACGTCGATTTGCCCAGCCGAGCTAACCTGCTGCAGTAAAACTGTGGCAGCTGGGCGGCAAGTGGTTAACAGAGTTACAATTCAACACTGCCACAAATTCGTGGCAAGTGATCCAGCAACTTTCTGACAAAGCAGCCCACTCAGATGGTCGACTCTCACTGTTCCCCCGAAAGACTGCCCCAAGCCCTGGCTTCTCCTTATTTTTCTAGCATATAGCCTCTGGGATTTGTAGTCCCACACAGTTCCACAACACTAAGCCCCATCTCACCAAGGACTACCACACCGCTGACAGGGGACCGGCTATTCTATTCAGGCTGTGGCTGCTTTCTAAAGATAAGAACTGTAAGGCCCCATTCACACCTATGCGAATTGGTTGCGGCTTAAACCACATCCAATTCGCATTACATTATAAAATACATTGATTTTAATGAGGCTGGTTCACATATGTGCGATGCATTTGCACTGCGCATTGCCCAAAATACGTGTGCGTTTTCTAGGCATTGCGGTGCTGCTCAGGTGCGAATTCAGGCCTATTATCTTCTATGGGCACGCATCTGATTCGCAGATGTGTTCAGTTTTCATCAGGATTTCTCTCCTTCTCCTCACTACACTTCCCCCCCCCCCCCTCCCCTCTCCCAGGTCTCCAAATTGGCAGCTAAAACGGAGATGATCTGCTGAACGGCTCTCTTATCTCTTTGCAGAGATAAGAGAGCTGGAATTCGCACCGCACAAGTGTGAACCCAGCCTAAGAGCCCATTCACATTGCTCTGCTAGAACAGAGAGCGTTTAGCATGCGGGCAGGTGTCAGTCTTGGGCAGCAGCGAGGCGCGACAATGGACATGCTTATTTTAGCGCATGACACGTTTCCTTTTTTTGACAATTTTTGAGATGCACAAAATCATACTTCATTGATTTCACTGTACGGCAGTGCTGTGCGTTGGCATGCGATGCTTTCCTGTGAGGTATGATAAATTGCAGCAGATCACTGCATCGCACCCGCAGGCTGCGTGACAGTGAGAACGGTGACTGGCATTCCTGCAGTGCAGAAAAATGTCAGTTACTGCACTGTGTGAACGAACCCCGAGACTTTTAATACCACTTACTAAATTGATTATGATTTTTTTTTTTCTTTTTTTACTAAATTGATTATGAAATTGAGTATGTATAGACAGCTGTTTGTTTTTTTTAGTGCATATGTTCACCACATGGGGGCAGCAACTGTGCCCAAAACTTTTGTCATTTCTAACATCTTGCTTAGCTACAACTGTACAGATCATCAGAGAGCCTGGAGACTTATACAGCAGTTCTACTGAGACATTAGGACTGCAAGTACCGTATACTAGGTCTTATTGTTCTACAGAGACAGGAGAAATACAGGCATAGCTTGCTGGGACTTGCAGTGCCCGTGATCACGGCAGGACCGTGGATCTGTGTGTGTAAACACGCAGATCCACGTCCTGTCAGAGGGGAGGAGACCGATGGTGTGTTCCCAGTACAGAGGAACACAGATCGGTCTCCTCCCCTTGTGAGTCCCCGCCCCCTCCAGTTAGAATCACTCCCTAGGGTACACATTTAACCCCTTCAGCGCCCCCTAGTGTTAACCCCTTCCCTGCCAGTCACATTTACACAGTAATCAGTGCAGTTTTGTAGCACTAATCGCTGTATAAATGACAATGGTCCCAAAATAGTGTCAAAAGTGTCCGATGTGGCCGCTGCAATATCGCAGTCACGATAAAAATCGCAGATCGCCGAATGAATGAATGGTTCCAAAAATTTGTCAAAAGTGTCCGATATGTCCGTCGCAATGTCACGGTCACAATAAAAATCGCAGATCGCCGCCATTACTAGTAAAAAAAAATATATATATATCCCCTATTTTGTAGACGCTATAACTTTTGCGCAAACCAATCAATATACGCTTATTGCGATTTTTTTATTTTTATTTTTTTATTTTTTATTATCAAAAGCATGCAGAAGAATACATATTAGCCTAAACTGAGGAAAAAAAATGTTTAAAAAAAAAATTATATTTATCAAAAAGTAAAAAATATTGTGTTTTTTTTTTAAATTGTCGCTCTTCTTTTGTTTATAGCGCAAAAAATAAAAGCCGCAGAGGTGATCAAATACCACCAAACAAAAGCTCAATTTTGTTTGGGAGCCACGTCACATGACCACGCAACGGTCATTCAAAGTGCGACAGCGCTGAAAACTAAAAACTGGTCTGGGCAAGAAGGGGGTGAAAATGCCCGGTATTGAAGTGGTTAAATGATGCTCAGTTGGTACTAAGGGGGCCAAAGTGTGCCAAGAAAATATCCCCCACACCATTACACCACCACCAGCCTGAACCGGTGATACAAGGCAGGAGGGATCCATGATTTCATGTTGTTTACACCAAATTCTGACCCAACCATCTGAATGTCGCAGCTGAAATCGAGACTCATCAGACCAGGCAATGTTTTTCCAATCTTCTATTCTCCAATTATGGTGATCCTGTTAGAATTGTAGCCTCAGTTTCCTGTACTTAGCTGGCAGAAGTGGCACACGGTGTGGTCTTCTGCTGCTGTAGCCCATCTGCTTCAAGGTTCAATGTGTTGTGCGTTCAGAGATGGTATTCTGCATACCTTGGATGTAACGAGTGGTTATTTGAGTTACTGTTGCCTTTCTATCATCTCGAACCAGTCTGCCCATTCTCCTCTGACCTCAACAAGACATTTTCCTCCACTCACTGGATATATTTTTTTTTGGACCATTCTCTGTAAACCAGAGAGATGGGTGTGCGTGAAAATCCCTTCCGTCCAGATGCCTAAATGCTTTGAGTTCCTGCCATGTGATTGGCTGATTAGCAATTTGTGTTAAATTAAAGTGATACAAGAACTGATTGACACTTATTCAAAGAGGAACTGCAGTCTGCTCACATAATTTGTAATAAAAACATCTTTGCCATTCTGAAGCTTCCCTCCAACCACTTTCCATTTTATTTTATATATACTGTGATTCTGTACTTGCCAAATATGCCGCAGAAATCTCCCTCCACTGAGTCTGGCTGCATCCATTTTAACTGTGGGCAGCTGAAGCTGCTGCCTGTTCTCCTCCTAGATTTACACAGACACACACCTCCAGCTCAGCAGCTCTCATTGGCTCTCTTATGACTCATCCCCCTCCCTTCCTGGCAAACTCTCAGGAGAGTGAGAGAGAGAGAGGAGCTGTGCATGATGTGATAAGCCTAGGCTAATGACCAGACAAGAAACAGGTAGTGGGCTGTATAAGGTATTTACTGGCAGAAAAAAAATGTTTTACTATCCAAAGTTAAAACAACAACAAGGGCAGAAGATTTAATAGATGGAAAGATGAAAAAATGACTGAAGGTCCGCTTTAAAAGCCTTTACAGGTTACCTCTTTAGGTTTACACAGAAGGTCTAGCACTACAATTCTTGCTCTTGATCTGGCGTTTGCGGTGATACCTCACATGTGTGGAGCAATCGCTGTTTAACCACTTGACAACTGGGCACTTAAACCCCCTTCCTAACCAGGCGAATTTTCAGCTTTCGGTGCTCTCACATTTTGAATGACAATTACTCAGTCATACAACACTGTACCCATATGAAATTTTTGTCCTTTTTTTCACACAAATAGAGCTTTCTTTTGGTGGTATTTAATCACTGTTGGGTTTTTTATTTTTTGCGCTATAAGAGAAAAAAGACTGAAAATTTTGTAAAAAAATGAATTTTTCTTTGTTTCCGTTATAAAATTTTGCAAATTAGTATTTTTTCTTCATACATTTTGGCCAAAATTTATACTGCTACATATCTTTGGTAAAAATAAGTACAAATTGGTGCATATTTTTTGGTCTTTGTGAAAGTTATAGAGTCCACAAGCTATGGTGCCAATATCTGAAAATTGATCACACCTGAAGTACTGACGCCTATCTCAATTCTTGAGACCCTAACATGCCAGAAAAGTACAAATACCCCCCAAATGACCCCTTTTTGGAAAGAAGACATTCCAAGGTATTTAGAAAGAGTCATTGTGAGTTTTTTGAAGTTGTCATTTTTTCCCACAATTCTTTGCAAAAATCAAGATTTTTTTTTCTTTTTTTTTTTTTCCACAAAATTGTCATATTAGCAGGTTATTTCTCACACACAGCATATGCATACCACAAATTACACCCCAAAACACATTCTGCTATTACTCCCGAGTATGGAGATACCACATGTGTGAGACTTTTACACAGCGTGGCCACATACAGAGGCCCAACATGCAGGGAGCACCTTCAGGCGTTCTGGAGCACCCAGGCCAATTCTGACATTTCTCTCCTACATGTAAAAATCATAATTTATTTGCTATAAAATTACATAGAACCCCAAAACATTATATATGTTTTTTTAGCAAAGACCTTAAAGAATATAATGGTGGTCATTGCAACTTTTTATCTTGCACGGTATTTGCGCAGAAATTTTTCTAACGCGTTTTTTACGGAAAAAAACTGTTTTGTGCCTAAAAGAAAAAAAAAACAGTAAAGTTAGCCCAGTGTTTTTGCATAATGTGAAAGATGAAGTTACGCCGAGTAAATAGATACCTAACATGTCACCCTTCAAAATTGCACACGCTCGTGGAATGGCGCCAAACTTCGCTACTTAAAAATCCCCATAGGCAATGCTTTAAATATTTTTACTGGTTATATGTTTTGAGTTACAGAGGAGGTCTAGAGCCAAAATTATTGCTCTCGCTCTAACGTTCGCAACGATACCTCACATGTGTGGCTTGAACACCGTTTTCATATGTGGGCGGGGCTTACGTATGCGTTCACTTCTGCATGCGAGCTCGCGGGGGCAGGGGCGCTTTAAAAAATATATATATATTTTATTGTTCATTTTACTTTATTTATTTTAGTTTGACATGTTTTTCCGCCCCAAATTTTTTTTTTTAGCACTTTTATTCCTATTACAAGGAATGTAAACATCCCTTGTAATAGGAATATGGCATGACAGGTCCTCTTTACAGTGAGATATGAGGTCAATAAGACCCCACATCTCACCTCTAGGCTGGGAAGCCTGAAAAAAAAACAAAAAAAAAAACAATCTTGGCTTTGATCGTAGCGGTGAGTCGGTAGAAGCACCGGAGGGCAGCGGGAGGGGGGGCATCCCCTCTCACCTCCCGTAAGAATGATCAAGTGGCGGAACAGCCGCTATGATTGTTCTTATGGTGTAGGGAATCGCCAGCTGAAAAAGCGAATATCTGAATGATGCCTGTAGCTGCTCCCATCATTCAGATATCTCCGCTAGGGATGAGCTTCGTGTTCGAGTCGAACATACGTTCGACTCGAACATTGGCTGTTCGATCGTTCGACGAAGATCGAACGATTTGGGCCGTTCGCGCCAAATTCGAGTGACGCGAACGGCCCACAATGCACTACGCCATCGCAGTGTCATCCAGGCGCTGTGATTGGCCAAGCATGCACTGTGACCCCGCATGCTTGGCCAATCACAGCGCCGGCAGCGAGGAGAGCAATGATTGGCCACAGGCAGGATGCCTGTGGCCAATTATTGCTGAGGGTGTTTAGTACACGCCCCACACTATAAAAGGCCGCCAGCACGGCGGCCTAGTGTAGTGTGTTCCGGAGCAGGGATAGAGTAGCATAGGCAGGGACAGTGACTGTTATTTCTTTCTTGCTTAACCTGGATTCCTTTAGTTTAGGGAAAGAGAAGGATAGGTAGGGAGAGTGTCAGTGTGTTTTGTGCTTCTGCTATAGTGTGCTTAAAAAAAAACATTTATTCTAGGGACAGAAAACTCTAGGTAGGGACAGTGTCAGTTTCTTTCACTCTGCAAGTCCTTGTTTCCAGGGACCTGGAAGGACAGTGAGTGAATTGTCCTTTTGCTATATTGTGATTAAAAAAAACATTTATTCTAGGGACAGAAAACTCTAGGTAGGGACAGTGTCAGTTTCTTTCACTCTGCAAGTCCTTGTTTCCAGGGACCTGGAAGGACAGTGAGTGAATTGTCCTTTTGCTATATTGTGATTAAAAAAAACATTTATTCTAGGGACAGAAAACTCTAGGTAGGGACAGTGTCAGTTTCTTTCACTCTGCAAGTCCTTGTTTCCAGGGACCTGGAAGGACAGTGAGTGAATTGTCCTTTTGCTATATTGTGATTAAAAAAAACATTTATTCTAGGGACAGAAAACTCTAGGTAGGGACAGTGTCAGTTTCTTTCACTCTGCAAGTCCTTGTTTCCAGGGACCTGGAAGGACAGTGAGTGAATTGTCCTTTTGCTATATTGTGATTAAAAAAAACATTTTTTTCTAGGGACAGAAAACTGTAGGTAGGGAGAGTATTTTTTTTCTTTCACTCTGCAAGTCCTTGTTTCCAGGGACCTGTAAGGACAGTGAGTTAATTGTCCTTGTGCTATATTGTGCTGAAAAAAACATTTATTCCAGGGACAGAAAACTCTAGGTAGGGACAGTGTCAGTTTCTTTCACTCTGCAAGTCCTTGTTTCCAGGGACCTGGAAGGACAGTGAGTGAATTGTCCTTTTGCTATATTGTGATTAAAAAAAACATTTTTTTCTAGGGACAGAAAACTGTAGGTAGGGAGAGTGTTTTTTTTCTTTCACTCTGCAAGTCCTTGTTTCCAGGGACCTGTAAGGACAGTGAGTTAATTTTCCTTGTGCTATATTGTGATTAAAAAAAACATTTATTCTAGGGACAGAAAACTCTAGGTAGGGACAGTGTCAGTTTCTTTCACTCTGCAAGTCCTTGTTTCCAGGGACCTGGAAGGACAGTGAGTGAATTGTCCTTTTGCTATATTGTGATTAAAAAAAACATTTATTCTAGGGACAGAAAACTCTAGGTAGGGACAGTGTCAGTTTCTTTCACTCTGCAAGTCCTTGTTTCCAGGGACCTGGAAGGACAGTGAGTGAATTGTCCTTTTGCTATATTGTGATTAAAAAAAACATTTATTCTAGGGACAGAAAACTCTAGGTAGGGACAGTGTCAGTTTCTTTCACTCTGCAAGTCCTTGTTTCCAGGGACCTGGAAGGACAGTGAGTGAATTGTCCTTTTGCTATATTGTGATTAAAAAAAACATTTATTCTAGGGACAGAAAACTCTAGGTAGGGACAGTGTCAGTTTCTTTCACTCTGCAAGTCCTTGTTTCCAGGGACCTGGAAGGACAGTGAGTGAATTGTCCTTTTGCTATATTGTGATTAAAAAAAACATTTATTCTAGGGACAGAAAACTCTAGGTAGGGACAGTGTCAGTTTCTTTCACTCTGCAAGTCCTTGTTTCCAGGGACCTGGAAGGACAGTGAGTGAATTGTCCTTTTGCTATATTGTGATTAAAAAAAACATTTTTTTCTAGGGACAGAAAACTGTAGGTAGGGAGAGTATTTTTTTTCTTTCACTCTGCAAGTCCTTGTTTCCAGGGACCTGTAAGGACAGTGAGTTAATTGTCCTTGTGCTATATTGTGCTGAAAAAAACATTTATTCCAGGGACAGAAAACTCTAGGTAGGGACAGTGTCAGTTTCTTTCACTCTGCAAGTCCTTGTTTCCAGGGACCTGGAAGGACAGTGAGTGAATTGTCCTTTTGCTATATTGTGATTAAAAAAAACATTTTTTTCTAGGGACAGAAAACTGTAGGTAGGGAGAGTGTTTTTTTTCTTTCACTCTGCAAGTCCTTGTTTCCAGGGACCTGTAAGGACAGTGAGTTAATTTTCCTTGTGCTATATTGTGATTAAAAAAAACATTTATTCTAGGGACAGAAAACTCTAGGTAGGGACAGTGTCAGTTTCTTTCACTCTGCAAGTCCTTGTTTCCAGGGACCTGGAAGGACAGTGAGTGAATTGTCCTTTTGCTATATTGTGATTAAAAAAAACATTTTTTTCTAGGGACAGAAAACTGTAGGTAGGGAGAGTATTTTTTTTCTTTCACTCTGCAAGTCCTTGTTTCCAGGGACCTGTAAGGACAGTGAGTTAATTGTCCTTGTGCTATATTGTGCTGAAAAAAACATTTATTCCAGGGACAGAAAACTCTAGGTAGGGACAGTGTCAGTTTCTTTCACTCTGCAAGTCCTTGTTTCCAGGGACCTGGAAGGACAGTGAGTGAATTGTCCTTTTGCTATATTGTGATTAAAAAAAACATTTTTTTCTAGGGACAGAAAACTGTAGGTAGGGAGAGTGTTTTTTTTCTTTCACTCTGCAAGTCCTTGTTTCCAGGGACCTGTAAGGACAGTGAGTTAATTTTCCTTGTGCTATATTGTGATTAAAAAAAACATTTATTCTAGGGACAGAAAACTCTAGGTAGGGACAGTGTCAGTTTCTTTCACTCTGCAAGTCCTTGTTTCCAGGGACCTGGAAGGACAGTGAGTGAATTGTCCTTTTGCTATATTGTGATTAAAAAAAACATTTTTTTCTAGGGACAGAAAACTGTAGGTAGGGAGAGTATTTTTTTTCTTTCACTCTGCAAGTCCTTGTTTCCAGGGACCTGTAAGGACAGTGAGTTAATTGTCCTTGTGCTATATTGTGCTGAAAAAAACATTTATTCCAGGGACAGAAAACTCTAGGTAGGGACAGTGTCAGTTTCTTTCACTCTGCAAGTCCTTGTTTCCAGGGACCTGGAAGGACAGTGAGTGAATTGTCCTTTTGCTATATTGTGATTAAAAAAAACATTTTTTTCTAGGGACAGAAAACTGTAGGTAGGGAGAGTGTTTTTTTTCTTTCACTCTGCAAGTCCTTGTTTCCAGGGACCTGTAAGGACAGTGAGTTAATTTTCCTTGTGCTATATTGTGATTAAAAAAAACATTTTTTCTAGGGACAGAAAACTGTAGGTAGGGAGAGTGTTTTTTTTCTTTCACTCTGCAAGTCCTTGTTTCCAGGGACAGAGAAGGACACCTGAAGGTAGCCCTTATTGCTTTTTTCCCATCTCCCTGCAGGCCATCTATTAGAATGTCTGGAAGGCAAACAAGGAGAGGCAGACAGTCAGGAGGCAATAAAAGAGGGCAAGCAGGCTCTGTGTCTGGGGGCAACAGTGCTGGTCGTGGACGCGGTGCATTGTCATCAGCACATGGCCATGGGACACGCTTGTCCTTCTTTTCGGCAGCTGGACATGTTGAGCCACATCATGCCGAAGACTTGGTAGAGTGGATGACCAAGCCCTCCTCCTCCTCCTCATCCTCTCTCACCCAGGCTCAGGGTACTGGAAAAGCAGCTGCCAAAGCGTCGTCTTCCCTGGTATCAATGTCAGACAAATCATCAGTCACTCCTTCCCTAGACCCACCATGTCCTCCTCCTGAGGAGTCCCCCGAACTGTTTCAGCACAGTGTTGGGTACATGCTCCAGGAGGATGCCCAGCGTTTCGAAGGGTCTGATGATGAAACCCAGCTAGAGGAAGGCAGTAGCGTGAGAGCAGACAGAGGGGATGCTCAAGAAGGACACCAATCTGGCAGTCATGTTCCAGCAGCTGCAGCATACTGCCAGATTGGCTCCAGTGATGAGGAGGGAGGGGATGATGAGGTCAATGACTCCACGTGGGTGCCTAATAGGAGAGAGGAGGAGGAGGAGGATGAGGAGGAGGCACATCTCCAACGAGGCAGGATGCCCTTTGGTGGCCAGCGTAAGGGCAGTACACCGACGGAATCACACCGCAGAGCTCCGCCTGTGCAGGGCGCTGCCTCTGCCCGTCATTCAAAAAGTTCTTTGGTGTGGGCCTTTTTTGAGGCTAGTGCATCAGATCGCACAGCTGCTGTTTGCAACATATGTCTCAAGCGTATATCGCGTGGCCAAAACATCAGCCGCTTGGGTACCACATGCCTGACCAGACATATGTTGACCTGCCATGCAGCTCGTTGGCAAGCCTACCTCAAAGACCCACACCAAAGAACAAAGCGGACCTCTCCTTGCACCGCATCAGCTGGGATCTCCAACCCCACTATAACTTCAGTCCTCTCTGAAACATGCACTGAGAGGAATGAAGGTGTAGAATTAGGTGTGTCACAGCCAAGTACTTGCGCCCACTCTGCTAGCAGTACACCGACGTCCGATTCTAGCAGGCAAATTTCCCTGCCCCAGCTGCTGGACCGTCGAAAGAAGTTCACTCCCAGCCATCCACATGCCCAGCGGTTGAATGCTAGCTTGGCTAAATTGCTAGCGCTTCAACTGCTGCCTTTTCAGTTGGTAGACTCGGCCCCCTTCCGTGAGTTTGTGCAATGTGCGGTTCCTCAGTGGCAGGTTCCCAAACGCCACTTTTTCTCACGGAAGGCTATTCCGGCTCTCTACCGGCATGTGGAAGGCAATGTCTTGGCCTCGCTGGACAGGGCGGTCAGCGGTAAGGTGCATATTACCGCTGACTCATGGTCCAGCAGGCATGGACAGGGACGTTACCTTTCTTTCACGGCCCATTGGGTCACTCTTTTGGCAGCTGGGAAGGATTCAGGACAAGGTGCAGTAGTGTTGGAGGTTGTCCCACCGCCACGCCTCCAAAATGCTACTACTGGTTGTGACACACCTCTCTCCTCCACCCCCTCCTCTTCTTCTTCCTCCATGGCCTCTTCCTGTGGTTTGTCCTATGAACCAGCGGTGCTCCGTAGCCGTTCACGGGGCTACGCAAGTACGCAGGCAAAAAGATGCCATGCCGTGCTTGCGCTGGTGTGTTTGGGGGACAGAAGCCACACTGGGGCAGAGGTCCTGTCTGCTCTGCAGGGCCAGGCCGAGAGGTGGTTGACGCCACGCCAGCTTAAGCCAGGAATGGTGGTTTGCGACAATGGCACCAACCTCCTCTCCGCCCTCCGACAGGGACAACTGACCCATGTGCCCTGTGTGGCTCACGTCCTTAACCTGGTGGTGCAGCGGTTCTTGGGCAGGTACCCGGGCTTACAGGATGTCCTGAGGCAGGCCAGGAAAGTCTGTGTGCATTTCCGCAGATCTTATAATGCCAGTGCTCGCCTGGCTGAGCTGCAAAAGGAGTTGAACCTGCCCAAGAACCGCCTTATATGTGACATGCCCACCAGGTGGAACTCAACGTTGGCCATGCTGCAGCGGCTGCACACGCAGCAGAGGGCCATCAATGAGTACCTGTGCGACTACGGCACCAGGACAGGGTCAGGGGAGCTTGGTTTTTTTTCTCCACGCCAGTGGGGCATGATCAGGGATGCATGCACTGTCCTGGCACCATTTGAGGAGGCCACGAGGATGGTGAGCAGTGACAGTGCATGCATCAGTGACACTGTACCTCTTGTCCACCTGTTGGAGCACACGCTGCGTGGAATAATGGACAGGGCACTTGAGGCAGAACAGAGGCAGGAAGAGGAGGACTTCCTTGCCTCTCAAGGCCCCCTTTACCCAGACAGTGTTCCTTCTGTCCCACCCATCGCACAGGAAGAGGAGGAGGAGGAGGAGGAGGAGGAGGATTGTGTCAGCATGGAGGTGGAGGCTGGCACTCAGCATCATCAGCAGCAGTCTTTTAGGGATGATTTACAGTCCCAAGAAACCAGTGGACTTGTACGTGGCTGGGAGGAGGTGGCTGCGGATCATGTCGTCCTTAGTGACCCAGAGGACTCCGGAGCGAATGCCTCAGCAAACCTACGCTGCATGGCCTCCCTGATCCTGCAAAGTCTGCGGAAGGATCCTCGTATTCTTCGGATCAAGGAGAGGGACCATTACTGGCTGGCCACTCTCCTTGATCCACGGTACAAGGGTAAGGTTGCGGACCTTATGTTACCGTCGCAGAGGGAGCAGAGGATGAGACAACTCCGGGAGGCCTTGCAGAAAGGTCTGTGCAACGCGTTCCCAGAGACTGGGAGGTTGCAAACTCCTGGTCCTGGACAACGAGTTGCTGAGGCTTCGGCCAGTCAAAGAAGGAGCGGTGGGGAAGGTGGCCGTCTGACCGATGCGTTCAGACAATTCTTTAGTCCGCAGCCCCAAAGTATGATTGGTTCCAGCAACCATCGCCAGCGTCTGATAAACATGGTGCAGGAATATCTAGGGGCAAGGTCAGACTTGGACACCTTCCCCACCGAAAATCCTCTGGCTTACTGGGTCTTGAGGATGGATCACTGGCCAGAGCTTGCACAGTATGCAATTGAGCTACTGGCCTGTCCTGCATCCAGCGTTCTTTCGGAACGCACATTCAGTGCTGCTGGAGGATTTGTCACGGATCACAGGGTGCGCCTGTCCACCGACTCGGTTGATCGACTGACTTTCATCAAGATGAACCAGTCTTGGATCACCACCAGCTACCACACACCTGATGCTGATATAACAGACTAATTGATTTTAAAATGTCACATCCCTTCAAGACTGATGCTGATGCTGAGTGCCTGTGCTGTTATGTTGACTGGCTATCCTCCTCCTCCGAGTCCTCAATGATACGATTGATGATGATAGCTTGGAAGATCATTTTTGTTTATGGGTGCCGCCACCAGTGCCTAACGCCCAATTTTTCAGCCCCTGTTTAACAGGGGCGTGTAATTACAATTTTTGAAGCAATACTTTGCAACAGGGCTCATTGCTGTGCTCCAAGTACAGTATCTGTGAGGAGTTGCAGTGTTGTGCCACCAGTGCCTAAGGCCCAATTTTTCAGCCCCTGTTTAACAGGGGCGTGTCATTACAATTTTTGAAGCAATACTTTGCAACAGGGCTCATTGCTGTGCTCCAAGTACAGTATCTGTGAGGGGTTGCAGTGTTGTGCCACCAGTGCCTAAGGCCCAATTTTTCAGCCCCTGTTCAACAGGGGCATGTAATTACAATTCTTGATCTAATAATTCACAGCAGGGCCCATTGCTGCACCCACCAAGAGTAACTGTCAGGGCTTACAGTGTTGTGGCACCAGCACCACCATCAAAGGCCCAATTTTTACTACCACTGTTCAACAATTATATGTAATTAAAATTCCTGATATAATAGTTGACAGCAGGGCGTTCCAGCACCAACCAAGAGTAACTGTGAGTGCTTACAGTGTTGTGCCAACACCAACAACTAAGGGGCCTATTTCTGCAGAGTATATACGGCAGGTCCCTACTTTCAAACATCCAACTTACAAACGACTCCTACTTGCAAACGCAAGAAGACAACAGGAAGTGAGAGGAAATCTACCACTAGGAAGGAAAATTCTCTCCTGTAAGAATAAATATGGGAGAAAGGTGTCTCCTCTGTACTGATGCTTTATCAGCAATCCTTGTTTCAAGAAAAACACCACATTTCAAAAACAGTTGTCATTGGGACGGAAAGTGAGGTGAAATGTTCTGAACAGGGGCACAGACAGCAAAACAAATGTTACAGGGGTGATAACCCTTACCTATGTTTTCCAAAAAGTTTAAAAATAGATTTTTGGGCTGGAGCTACACTTCAACAATGTACCTGTTCAAAATTACAAACAGATTCTACATAAGAACAAACCTACAGTCCCTGTCTTGTATGCACCGCCTGTATACGGCTGTTCAGAGTATATAGGGCCTTTTTTATTTTATGTGCGGGGTTCCCCTTAATATCCATACAAGACCCAAAGGGGCTGGTAATGGGCTGGGGTAGGGGGGGGGGGGTCATGGGGTAGCTATGCCATTTTTCTTAAAGAATTTCATCCATATTACCGGGACCAGACATTACATTAAAGCCGCAAGCAGTTTTAAATGGCTTTTTTTTCCTTTAGAAGTGTCATTTTGTGCAGGGACAGTTCTAAACACGGGAAACACGTGGCACTTCACAGGCATACTTTAGACACCCCCCAGGTACGATATTTAAAGGAATATTTGACTTTTTTTTTTTCACTTTATGCATCATTAAAATGACTGCTCCCGAAAAACGACCGTTTTTAAAACTTCTTTTTGCATTGATACATGTCCCCTGGTGCAGAACCCGGGTTCCCAAACCCTTTTTAGGACAATAACATGCATAATAGTTGTTATAATTAGCACTTTAGAATTCGAACGTTCGCATCCATTGTATTTAATAGGGTTCTAATGTTCGTTCGAACTTCCGGTCCGTTCGCGGGTTCTGGTGCGAACCGAACCCGGGGGTGTTCGGCTCATCACTAATCTCCGCACAAAGTCAAGGACGTCATATGACGGCCGGCGGGCGGGCGGGAAGTGGTTATTGCAGAGTATTGCCGGGTATTGAGGAGTATTGCTGGGTATTGAGGAGTATTGACGAGTATTGCCGGGTATTGACGAGTATTGCGGGGTATTGAGGAGTATTGCAGGGTATTGTGGAGTATTGCAGGGTATTGTGGAGTATTGCAGGGTATTGTGGAGTATTGCAGGGTATTGTGGAGTATTGCTGGGTATTGTGGAGTATTGCTGGGTATTGTGGAGTATTGCAGGGTATTGTGGAGTATTGCAGGGTATTGTGGAGTATTGCAGGGTATTGTGGAGTATTGCCGGGTATTGTGGAGTATTGCCGGGTATTGTGGAGTATTGCCGGGTATTGTGGAGTATTGCCGGGTATTGTGGAGTATTGCCGGGTATTGTGGAGTATTGCCGGGTATTGTGGAGTATTGCTGGGTATTGTGGAGTATGGCAGGGTATTGCACAGGGTATTGCAGAGTATGGGCAGGGTATTGCACAGGGTGTATTGCAGAGTATTGCACAGGGTGTATTGCAGAGTATTGCACAGGGTGTATTGCAGAGTATTGCACAGGGTGTATTGCAGAGTATTGCACAGTAGGGATGAGCTTCGTGTTCGAGTCGAACATACGTTCGACTCGAACATCGGCTGTTCGATCGTTCGACGAAGATCGAACGATTTGGGCCGTTCGCGCCAAATTCGAGTGACGCGAACGGCCCACAATGCACTACGCCATCGCAGTGTCATCCAGGCGCTGTGATTGGCCAAGCATGCACTGTGACCCCGCATGCTTGGCCAATCACAGCGCCGGCAGCGAGGAGAGCAATGATTGGCCACAGGCAGGATGCCTGTGGCCAATTATTGCTGAGGGTGTTTAGTACACGCCCCACACTATAAAAGGCCGCCAGCACGGCGGCCTAGTGTAGTGTGTTCCGGAGCAGGGATAGAGCAGCATAGGCAGGGACAGTGACTTTTATTTCTTTCTTGCTTAACCTGGATTCCTTTAGTTTAGGGAAAGAGAAGGATAGGTAGGGAGAGTGTCAGTGTGTTTTGTGCTTGTGCTATATTGTGCTTAAAAAAAACATTTTTTCTAGGGACAGAAAACTGTAGGTAGGGAGAATGTGTCAGTTTCTTTCACTGTCAAAGTCCTTGTTTCCAGGGACCTGGAAGGACAGTGAGTGAATTGTCCTTGTGCTAAATTGTGCTTAAAAAAAACATTTTTTCTAGGGACAGAAAACTGTAGGTAGGGAGAGTGTGTGTCAGTTTCTTTCACTGTCAAAGTCCTTGTTTCCAGGGACCTGGAAGGACAGTGAGTGAATTGTCCTTGTGCTAAATTGTGCTTAAAAAAAACATTTTTTCTAGGGACAGAAAACTGTAGGTAGGGAGAGTGTGTCAGTTTCTTTCACTGTCAAAGTCCTTGTTTCCAGGGACCTGGAAGGACAGTGAGTGAATTCTCCTTGTGCTAAATTGTGCTTAAAAAAAACATTTTTTCTAGGGACAGAAAACTGTAGGTAGGGAGAGTGTGTCAGTTTCTTTCACTGTCAAAGTCCTTGTTTCCAGGGACCTGGAAGGACAGTGAGTGAATTCTCCTTGTGCTAAATTGTGCTTAAAAAAAACATTTTTTCTAGGGACAGAAAACTGTAGGTAGGGAGAGTGTGTCAGTTTCTTTCACTGTCAAAGTCCTTGTTTCCAGGGACAGAGAAGGACACCTGAAGGTAGCCCTTATTGCTTTTTTCCCATCTCCCTGCAGGCCATCTATTAGAATGTCTGGAAGGCAAACAAGGAGAGGCAGACAGTCAGGAGGCAATAAAAGAGGGCAAGCAGGCTCTGTGTCTGGGGGCAACAGTGCTGGTCGTGGACGCGGTGCATTGTCATCAGCACATGGCCATGGGACACGCTTGTCCTTCTTTTCGGCAGCTGGACATGTTGAGCCACATCATGCCGAAGACTTGGTAGAGTGGATGACCAAGCCCTCCTCCTCCTCCTCATCCTCTCTCACCCAGGCTCAGGGTACTGGAAAAGCAGCTGCCAAAGCATCCTCTTCCCTGGTATCAATGTCAGACTCATCATCAGTCACTCCTTCCCTAGACCCACCATGTCCTCCTCCTGAGGAGTCCCCCGAACTGTTTCAGCACAGTGTTGGGTACATGCTCCAGGAGGATGCCCAGCGTTTCGAAGGGTCTGATGATGAAACCCAGCTAGAGGAAGGCAGTAGCGTGAGAGCAGACAGAGGGGATGCTCAAGAAGGACACCAATCTGGCAGTCATGTTCCAGCAGCTGCAGCATACTGCCAGATTGGCTCCAGTGATGAGGAGGGAGGTGATGATGAGGTCACTGACTCCCCGTGGGTGCCTAATAGGAGAGAGGAGGAGGAGGAGGATGAGGAGGAGGCCATCTCCAACGAGGCAGGATGCCCTTTGGTGGCCAGCGTAAGGGCAGTACACCGACGGAATCACACCGCAGAGCTCCGCCTGTGCAGGG
The DNA here is from genome assembly GCA_029206835.1 of Rana muscosa. NCBI lineage: Eukaryota > Metazoa > Chordata > Amphibia > Anura > Ranidae > Rana > Rana muscosa. The sequence continues at coordinate 1,068,659,090 of CM055117.1, forward strand.
TGCTGCCTCTCCCCGTCATTCAAAAAGTTCTTTGGTGTGGGCCTTTTTTGAGGCTAGTGCATCAGATCGCACAGCTGCTGTTTGCAACATATGTCTCAAGCGTATATCGCGTGGCCAAAACATCAGCCGCTTGGGTACCACATGCCTGACCAGACATATGTTGACCTGCCATGCAGCTCGTTGGCAAGCCTACCTCAAAGACCCACACCAAAGAACAAAGCGGACCTCTCCTTGCACCGCATCAGCTGGGATCTCCAACCCCACTATAACTTCAGTCCTCTCTGAAACATGCACTGAGAGGAATGAAGGTGTAGAATTAGGTGTGTCACAGCCAAGTACTTGCGGCCACTCTGCTAGCAGTACACCGACGTCCGATTCTAGCAGGCAAATTTCCCTGCCCCAGCTGCTGGACCGTCGAAAGAAGTTCACTCCCAGCCATCCACATGCCCAGCGGTTGAATGCTAGCTTGGCTAAATTGCTAGCGCTTCAACTGCTGCCTTTTCAGTTGGTAGACTCGGCCCCCTTCCGTGAGTTTGTGCAATGTGCGGTTCCTCAGTGGCAGGTTCCCAAACGCCACTTTTTCTCACGGAAGGCTATTCCGGCTCTCTACCGGCATGTGGAAGGCAATGTCTTGGCCTCGCTGGACAGGGCGGTCAGCGGTAAGGTGCATATTACCGCTGACTCATGGTCCAGCAGGCATGGACAGGGACGTTACCTTTCTTTCACGGCCCATTGGGTCACTCTTTTGGCAGCTGGGAAGGATGCAGGACAAGGTGCAGTAGTGTTGGAGGTTGTCCCACCGCCACGCCTCCAAAATGCTACTACTGGTTGTGACACACCTCTCTCCTCCACCCCCTCCTCTTCTTCTTCCTCCATGGCCTCTTCCTGTGGTTTGTCCTATGAACCAGCGGTGCTCCGTAGCCGTTCACGGGGCTACGCAAGTACGCAGGCAAAAAGATGCCATGCCGTGCTTGCGCTGGTGTGTTTGGGGGACAGAAGCCACACTGGGGCAGAGGTCCTGTCTGCTCTGCAGGGCCAGGCCGAGAGGTGGTTGACGCCACGCCAGCTTAAGCCAGGAATGGTGGTTTGCGACAATGGCACCAACCTCCTCTCCGCCCTCCGACAGGGACAACTGACCCATGTGCCCTGTGTGGCTCACGTCCTTAACCTGGTGGTGCAGCGGTTCTTGGGCAGGTACCCGGGCTTACAGGATGTCCTGAGGCAGGCCAGGAAAGTCTGTGTGCATTTCCACAGATCTTATAATGCCAGTGCTCGCCTGGCTGAGCTGCAAAAGGAGTTGAACCTGCCCAAGAACCGCCTTATATGTGACATGCCCACCAGGTGGAACTCAACGTTGGCCATGCTGCAGCGGCTGCACACGCAGCAGAGGGCCATCAATGAGTACCTGTGCGACTACGGCACCAGGACAGGGTCAGGGGAGCTTGGTTTTTTTTCTCCACGCCAGTGGGGCATGATCAGGGATGCATGCACTGTCCTGGCACCATTTGAGGAGGCCACGAGGATGGTGAGCAGTGACAGTGCATGCATCAGTGACACTGTACCTCTTGTCCACCTGTTGGAGCACACGCTGCGTGGAATAATGGACAGGGCACTTGAGGCAGAACAGAGGCAGGAAGAGGAGGACTTCCTTGCCTCTCAAGGCCCCCTTTACCCAGACAGTGTTCCTTCTGTCCCACCCATCGCACAGGAAGAGGAGGAGGAGGAGGAGGAGGAGGATTGTGTCAGCATGGAGGTGGAGGCTGGCACTCAGCATCATCAGCAGCAGTCTTTTAGGGATGATTTACAGTCCCAAGAAACCAGTGGACTTGTACGTGGCTGGGAGGAGGTGGCTGCGGATCATGTCGTCCTTAGTGACCCAGAGGACTCCGGACCAAATGCCTCAGAAAACCTACGCTGCATGGCCTCCCTGATCCTGCAAAGTCTGCGGAAGGATCCTCGTATTCTTCGGATCAAGGAGAGGGACCATTACTGGCTGGCCACTCTCCTTGATCCACGGTACAAGGGTAAGGTTGCGGACCTTATGTTACCGTCGCAGAGGGAGCAGAGGATGAGACAACTCCGGGAGGCCTTGCAGAAAGGTCTGTGCAACGCGTTCCCAGAGACTGGGAGGTTACAAACTCCTGGTCCTGGACAACGAGTTGCTGAGGCTTCGGCCAGTCAAAGAAGGAGCGGTGGGGAAGGTGGCCGTCTGACCGATGCGTTCAGACAATTCTTTAGTCCGCAGCCCCAAAGTATGATCGGTTCCAGCAACCATCGCCAGCGTCTGATAAACATGGTGCAGGAATATCTAGGGGCAAGGTCAGACTTGGACACCTTCCCCACCGAAAATCCTCTGGCTTACTGGGTCTTGAGGATGGATCACTGGCCAGAGCTTGCACAGTATGCAATTGAGCTACTGGCCTGTCCTGCATCCAGCGTTCTTTCGGAACGCACATTCAGTGCTGCTGGAGGATTTGTCACGGATCACAGGGTGCGCCTGTCCACCGACTCGGTTGATCGACTGACTTTCATCAAGATGAACCAGTCTTGGATCACCACCAGCTACCACACACCTGATGCTGATATAACAGACTAATTGATTTTAACATGTCACATCCCTTCAAGACTGATGCTGATGCTGAGTGCCTGTGCTGTTATGTTGACTGGCTATCCTCCTCCTCCGAGTCCTCAATGATACGATTGATGATGATAGCTTGGAAGATCATTTTTGTTTATGGGTGCCGCCACCAGTGGCTAAGGCCCAATTTTTCAGCCCCTGTTTTACAGGGGCGTGTAATTACAATTTTTTTTAGCAATAATTTGCCATAGGGCTCATTGCTGTGCTCCAAGTACAGTATCTGTGAGGGGTTGGAGTGTTGTGGCACCAGTGCCTAAGGCCCAATTTTTCAGCCCCTGTTTAACAGGGGCGTGTCATTACAATTTTTAAAGCAATACTTTGCAACAGGGCTCATTGCTGTGCTCCAAGTACAGTATCTGTGAGGGGTTGTAGTGTTGTGCCACCAGTGCCTAAGGCCCAATTTTTCAGCCCCTGTTCAACAGGGGCATGCAATTGCAATTCTTGATCTAATAATTCACAGCAGGGCCCATTGCTGCACCCACCAAGAGTAACTGTCAGGGCTTACAGTGTTGTGGCACCAGCACCACCATCAAAGCCCCAATTTTTACTACCACTGTTCAACAATTATATGTAATTAAAATTCCTGATATAATAGTTGACAGCAGGGCGTTCCAGCACCAACCAAGAGTAACTGAGTGCTTACAGTGTTGTGCCAACACCAACAACTAAGGGGCCTATTTCTGCAGAGTATATACGGCAGGTCCCTACTTTCAAACATCCAACTTACAAACGACTCCTACTTGCAAACGAAAGAAGACAACAGGAAGTGAGAGGAAATCTACCCCTAGAAAGGAAAATTCTCTCCTGTAAGAATAAATATGGGAGAAAGGGGTCTCATCTGTACTGATGCTTTATCAGCAATCCTTGTTTCAAGAAAAACACCACATTTCAAAAACAGTTGTCATTGGGACGGAAAGTGAGGTGAAATGTTCTGAACAGGGGCACAGACAGCAAAACAAATGTTACAGGGGTGATAACCCTTACCTATGTTTCCCAAAAAGTTTAAAAATAGATTTTTGGGCTGGAGCTACACTTCAACAATGTACCTGTTCAAAATTACAAACAGATTCTACATAAGAACAAACCTACAGTCCCTGTCTTGTATGCACCGCCTGTATACGGCTGTTCAGAGTATATAGGGCCTTTTTTATTTTATGTGCGGGGTTCCCCTTAATATCCATACAAGACCCAAAGGGGCTGGTAATGGGCTGGGGTAGGGGGGGGGGGGTCATGGGGTAGCTATGCCATTTTTCTTAAAGAATTTCATCCATATTACCGGGACCAGACATTACATTAAAGCCGCAAGCAGTTTTAAATGGCTTTTTTTTCCTTTAGAAGTGTCATTTTGTGCAGGGACAGTTCTAAACACGGGAAACACGTGGCACTTCACAGGCATACTTTAGACACCCCCCAGGTACGATATTTAAAGGAATATTTGACTTTTTTTTTTCACTTTATGCATCATTAAAATGACTGCTCCCGAAAAACGACCGTTTTTAAAACTTCTTTTTGCATTGATACATGTCCCCTGGTGCAGAACCCGGGTTCCCAAACCCTATTTATGACAATAACATGCATAATAGTTGTTATAATTAGCACTTTAGAATTCGAACGTTCGCATCCATTGTATTTAATAGGGTTCTAATGTTCGTTCGAACTTTCGGTCCGTTCGCGGGTTCTGGTGCGAACCGAACCCGGGGGTGTTCGGCTCATCACTATTGCACAGGGTATTGCAGAGTATTGGCAGGGTGTATTGCAGAGTATTGCACAGGGTGTATTGCAGAGTATTGGCAGGGTGTATTGCAGAGTATTGCACAGGGTGTATTGCAGAGTATTGCACAGGGTGTATTGCAGAGTATTGCACAGGGTGTATTGCAGAGTATTGCACAGGGTGTATTGCAGAGTATTGCACGGGGTGTATTGCAGAGTATTGCACAGGGTGTATTGCAGAGTATTGGCAGAGTATTGCACAGGGATGGCTGAGCAGGGATGGATGGATGGCTGGATCTGTGACTGCAATTGTCACAGATCCAGCCCACAGCTGACATGGGGGAGGGAGCGGACATGATCCGCTCCCTCCCCTCTCCTCTCACACTGTACCGATCGGTACAGAGAGGGGAGGGAGGAACCGGCGTCATCAAATGACGCCGGTCTGTTTACAAGTGATCGCTCCGTCATTTGACGGAGCGATCACGTGGTAAACGGCCGCGATTAGCGGCCATCTACCGTGATCCGTGATGCGCCGGGTCTTCCGGACCCGGCGGTCACGGACATATCCTGGAGCGCGCCCCTGGGGGCGCGCGGGAGCAAGATTCTGTGAGGACGTCCCTGGGACGTCCACTCAGGATAACTCGACCGCGCTGTGGACGTCTTTTGTACATGGCGCGGTCGGGAAGTGGTTAAGTACCGATGCGGGACCGACACGTGTGATCGATTTTGCGCACGAGCATGGAGGGCGGTGGCGGTTTAAATTTTTTTTTCATTATTTATTTACTTTTTTTTTTAAACTCTGCCTTTATTTTTATTTTTTTTGATCACTTTTATTGCTATCACAAGGAATGTAAACATCCCTTATATTAGCACTAGACGGTGACAGGTCCTCTTTACTGAGAGATCTGGGGACTGTTAGACCCCCAGATCTCTCCTTTGCCCTTAAAATCTTTGGATCATAACAAGATCGTTATGCTTTTCTCATACCAGTAATGGTATGTTGACATTTGGCGAAACCGGAAGTGACAACACCCATCGCTTCTGGTTTCTCAGACCATAGAGATGATCGGGCCATTCTAGTCTTCAGCTCTATGGTCAGCAGGTGAAAACACGGCTGCACTCTCGGGTTGCCCCGTAGGACGGAAGAGCCTGGGAAGGCTGCGGAAGGTGGTGGGAGGCAGGGAGCCCCCTTTTACAAGAAAGCCAACCACTGACTGAGAAAAAACTATACTGGGATGGCATCATCACGGTATAACCACTCAAATTCGGACGATTTACCGATGCATCACCTGGCATTAAGTGGTTAACTCCCATGGCATGTTCACATAGGTGTAATGATCTTTGCCTATGTTCCAGTTTAAGCCGGGGTCATGACCCCTGCTTAGGGTGACCACGTGTCCCAGATTGCCCGGAACAGTCCCACATTTTGCAGGTCTGTCCCGGGCACCTTCATTCCAGGACAATACAGTGTCCCGGAATGAAACTGACACAGCTACCCCCGGGCCAATCTGATGCCCCCAAAAAAGGCCACCACATCACCGCTTTACTCACTGACAGTACTTGTCCTGGCCGGGAATGTCTGGAGGAGCACAATCCCCGCCCCCCTGCTTGTGATTGGAGAAATCATAAATCCCGCCTCTTGTGTCCAATCACTGTGCTGGGATTTGTTACAGCACAAGCTGGTTTTTAAGAAGGGAGGGTGTCCCTGAATGGTAGTTTGGAAATGTGGTCACCCTACCCCTGCTCCAGGTTTCTGGCTTCAGGGTGGCTTCTTTCTTTTGTAGCATCTTATAGAGCCACCCTTGCCTGTATGGTCTAGAGGTGTGTGCATCAATAGAAATACACAGCCCCATACCCTAGGATGGCAAGGCACTCTCCTGATCCTCCCCTCTTCAAGCTAACAGATTTACTCCAGACTGCACTGCACTGTCCACTGTTAACTTTTTCCTGTGAAGACCAGAAGTTCAGGGAAGCAGCACTGAGAAAGCAGGAGCCAGCAGCATTGAACGTTGTCAACTGCAAGTGCAGGGGTTCGAAATTTAACAAATAGTTTACTTAGAAATGTTTATTTTATTGTGCCCAACGTGTTAAGTTAAAAAAGGACTGACAGTTTAATACAACTGTAACACCTAATTATTATGTGTAGCACCTTCCTAGCTTCCCCTTGTCTTCTAGAGTGTTCTAGAGCAGTGGCCTCAAAACATATTGCAACATATAGCTGAGCAATAAAGCTTGCAACCTGTTTTAGGGCAGCCAGAGACTTAGCAAGCCTCAGTTTTTTAGTTCTACGGTGTTTCTCCAGTCCGGTGTATGTATACCATACTTCCATCCCTATCCAAGTTCATCATTCCCTAAATAAAAACATCAAAAACAAAACCCCTAGACGTGCCTGGCTGTGGGGGCTGTAAGGGGAAAACAGGCCCAATCACCAGCGGCTCCTTGGGGGGTAGCGCTACACATGGATCTGCACCATGCGGTGCCAATGCCGTAAAAGTGATTTCTATACGTTTAACCACTTCCGGAGCGCCCCGCGTACATTTACTGCGGCAGGGCGGCCCGGCTGCGCAAAATCACGTACATGTATGGGATTTCATGCACGCGGTTTAGGGGGCATGCCGCTCCCGCTGTGATTGGACACAGCTGGAGCCACTTAGCGGGGGCGGCAGGCCGCAATGGCCGCCGCGACCCGCCGATCGTTCACAGGAGAGACGAGTCAGCCGCCTGCCTGTGTAAACAAGGCAAACGGCGGATCTGTCAGGAAGGGAAAGAGAGATCTTTTGATTCAGCTAAGCTGCATCACGGATCTCTCTTTTCCTTCAGTGTATTCTTTGCAAAATTAAGCTTTACTTCATTTACTAAGCTTTGGAGCAACTGCTCTTGCAGAGGGACACGGATCTCTGCCTTTCCACAGTGCAAGCACCTCCCACACAGTTAGTAAGCACCTCCCTAGGGAACATTTAACCCTTTGATCGCCCCCTAGTGTTCACCTCCTTCCCTGCCAGTGCCATTTATACAGTAATCAGTGCATTTTTATAGCACTGATCACTGTATTGGTGTCACTGGTCCCCAAAAGTGTCAAGTGTCCTCAGTGTCAGATCTGTCTGCCGCAAGGTCGCAGTCCCGTAAAAAATCACAAGATCGCCGCCATTACCAGTAAATAAAAAAATGCAGGTCTCTAAATTGATCCCGTATTTTGTAGACGCTATAACTTTTGCGCAAACCAATCAATATACGCTTATTGGGATTTTTTTACCCAACAATATGTAGAAGAATACATATTGGCCAAAATTGACAAAGAAAATTCTAAGGAGGTGAGTTGAGTGACCCTATAAGATCCGGCACCTCATCCTTTTCAATAGATAAAATAATTAAATAAAGAAAAAAAAAATTTTTTTAATGTATTATAACAGAAAGTAAAAAAAATAAATTATTTTTTTTTCAAAATTGTCTGTCTTTTTTTGTTTATAGCGCAAAAAATAAAAAGCGCAGAGGTGATCAAATACCACCAAAAGTATAATGCCGAGGTTGTAAGTTTGTGCCTCACCTGGAGAACCAAAAAGGAAAAAAAAATGAAAGTCCCTAAATCTATCCCGTATTTTGTAGACACTATATATTTTGCCCAAACCAATCAATATGCGCTTATTGGGATTTTGTTTACCAAAATATGTAGAAGGATATATATAGGCTTAAATTGATAAAGAATTTTTTTTTTTTTTTATATGTATTATAGCAGAAAGTAAAATATATAATACTGACATATAATCACACACACAGGTTGGATTTGATGGTCTTTTTTCAACCTCACCTACTATGTAACTATTGTTTTTTTTTTTTTGTTTTTTTTTCTAAATTGTGGCTCTTTTTTTGTTTATATCGCAAAAAAATAAAAAGCGCAGAGGCGATCAAATGCCACCAAAAGTATAATGCTGAGAGCACCAAAAAAATAATGAAAAAAAACGAAAGTCCCTAAATCTATCCCGTATTTTGTAGACACTATAACTTTTGCGCAAACCAATCAATATACGCTTATTGGGATTTTTTTTACCAAAAATATGTAGAAGAATATATATTGGCCTAAATTGATAAAGAAATTTGTTTTGTTTTTTTTAACATTTTTATTTTTATTTTGGATATGTATTATAGCAGAAAGTAAAATATATAATACTGACATATAATCACACACATAGGTTGGACTTTATGGACTTGTGTCTTTTTTCAATCTCACTTACTATGTAACTATTGGTTTCTTTTTTCAAAATTGACGCTCTTCCTTTGTTTATAGCGCAAAAAATAAAAAGCGCAGAGGTGATCAAATGCCACCAAATGTATAATGCCGAGGTTGTGAGTTTGTGCCTCACCTGGAGCACCAAAAAAAATGAATAAAAGAAATGAAAGTCCCTAAATCTATGCCGCATTTTGTAGATGCTGAAACTTTTGCGCAAACCAATCAATATACGCCTATTGGTATTTATTTTACCAAAAATATGTAGAAGAATTGGCCTAAATTGATAAATAAAATTGTTTTTTTTTGTTTTTTTTTACATTTTTTTTTATTGGATATGTATTATAGCAGAAAGTAAAAAATATTGTTTTTATTTTTTTCAGCAGAAAGTAAAATATATAATACTGACATATAATCACACACATAGGTTGGACTTTTTTCAACCTCACCTACTATGTAACTATTGTTTAGTTTTTTTCAAAATTTTCACTCTTTTTTTTTGTTTTTATCGTAAAAAAATTAAAAGCGAAGAGGTGATCAAATACCACCAAAAGTATAATACCGAGGTTCTGCATCTGTGCCTCACCTGGAGCACCAATAAAAAAAATAAAACACCAGAAGAAAGCTCTAAAAGTGTTTTTTTTTTTTAAATTTGGATGTGTATTATAGCAGAAAGTAAAAAAAAAAAGTTTTTTTTGTTTTGTTTTTCCAAAATTGTCACAGTTTTTTTGTTTATATCGTAAAAAATAAAAAGCGCAGAGGTGATCAAAGACCACCAAAAGTATAATGCCGAGGTTCTGAGTTTGTGCCTCACCTGGAGCACCAAAAAAAATACCATCAAAAGAAAGCTCTAAAAGTGTTTTTCAAAATTGTCGCTCTTTTTTTGTTTATATCGCAAAAAAATTAAAAGCGCAGAGGTGATCAACTACCACCAAAAGTATAATGCCGAGGTTCTGAGTTTGTGCCTCACCTGGAGCACCAAAAAAATAAAAAATACGACCAAAAGAAAGCTCTAAAAGTGTTTTCCAAAAAATTTCGCTCCTTTTTTGTTATTAGCGCAAAAAAATAAAAAAACGCAGAGGTGATCAAATACCACCAAAAGAAAGCTCTATTTGTGTGAACATTTTTATTTGGGTATTTTTTGGATGTGTATTATGTCAGAAAGTGAAAAAAAAGTTGTTTTTTTTTTTTTTTTAAATTGTCACAGTTTTTTTTGTTTATATCGCAAAAAATAAAAAGCGCAGAGGTGATCAAGAGGTTGTGAGTTTGTGCCTCACCTGGAGCACCAATAAAATAAATACCACCAAAAGAAAGCTCTATTTTTGTGAAAAAAAAAAGGACATCGATTTTATTTGGGTACAACGTCGCACAACAGCGCAATTGTCAGTTAAAGCGACGCAGTGCCGTATCACAAAAAAATGGCCCGGTCATTAAGGGGGTAAAACCTTCTGGAGCTGAAGTGGTTAAACTGCCCTAAAATACCCCAATCTTCCTTCCCATGTAACGGAATATTTTTTTTATCTTTTTAAATAATGCATTAACGCTGACAACGTTTCTAATAGATCGCCTCCAATTAATCAGCCGCACATCTGTTCGGCCACAAAAAAAAAAAAAAAAAAAATGTGTATTATTTATAGTCGAGCGATGCTCGCGGTTCAGGCTGCTCTGCAGGAAAAAGCGAGCTCTGGCTCTTCCTGCAGTCTCTCCTGTCCCTCTCTCTCTCTCTCTCTCCCTCTCTCCTGTCCCCCTCTCTCTCTCTCTCTCTCTCTCTCTCTCTCTCTCTCCAGTCTCAGCTCTAGAATTATTTGCTGGCTTTGATCTGTCAGAGGATGCCTGGAAGTAAAGCTGGTCTGTGAATGGGAAGAAGCAGAGCCTGGCCATTGCAGTGTCTGCTATCTATCTGTAAGGGGGATCACTTCATGCAGCTGTGCTTCCCCAGTTGCTGGGCAGAGGACTAGAACCCCCAGAACTGGCTCCCGCTTTGCCCTCCAGTGATGCCATTCTCTATTGGCCAGGGGATACCTTCTGCGATGCTGAGGATTTTCTGCAGCTTTTCCCACTATGGATTGCAGTAGCCGGCTGGCTCATTCCCAAAGCTGCATTTGCAGTTTTCCAATGAAATAATACAAAAAAAAAATATATATCAAACCGCTGGACTGGAAAAAAATAAAAAATTAATTCCTATCGCCCCCGTCGTACAAGCCTTGGGTGCTTTTGGCATGCCGATTTTGTTTTCTTATTACTTTTTTTTTTTTTTTTTCACCTGCTAGAACTCAATTGCCCATGGAAAGTGGGAATTCCTATTAAGTCCAGCATCATCACCTGAGAATTCTTTTAACACCTGAATGGAACGCGGTGAATCCCTCGCTGATAGCAGAAGCTGCCTTACTTGTGAATGGCATATGTTGCTAGCCGGCGTTCCCCTGTGACCTGGATGGGTGACTAGGAAGGATGGCGCTGCTCCAGCTGTAAATGGAATCTGCCCCCCCCCCCGCGGTGGTACTATTCAGACAATTTTACACCAATGATTTGCCACTGCAAAGTTGCATGTACCAACAATACTTTGTCTTTGATGTTTGGCTGTAAGGTAAGCCGCAGCTCTTTTCTCTTGTTGTGAGCGGCGTGATTTTGGCGAAATTGATTTTACCATGAAATGACTACTTCCCCTTGCAGTTTTTACTCTTTCAACTATTTAGACTTAAAATAAAAACAACCAAACAAACAAAAACAAAGTTTTTCCCTTTAAGTAGAGGGCATGTTTTTGTTTTGGGGATAGTATTTAGGTACTTTAGTTTATGCCAGTGGTCTCCAAACTGTGGCCCTGGGGCCGGATGTGGCCCTTTTGCTTGCTTTTATCTGGCCCTTAAGGCATAGTTCCTGCCACTAACACCAACAATGAGGCACTATTTCTTCCACTGACACCAACAATGAGGCACTATTTCTTCCACTGACACCAACAACCGGGCACTATTTCTTCCACTGACACCAACAATGGGGCACTATTCATTCCACTGACACCAACTATTTCTCCCTCTAATACCAATGATCGGGCATTGTTTACTCCCACTAACCACAGTCCGGCCCCCTAAAGGCCCTTAAGGCATAGTTCCTGCTACTGACACCAACAACGGGGCACTATTTCTTCCACTGACACCAATGGGGCACTATTTCTTCCACTGACACCAACAATGAGGCACTATTTCTTCCACTGACACCAACAATGGGGCACTATATCTTCCACCGACACCAACTACAGCATTTCTCCCCCTAAGCACAGTGCACCACCCCTAAAGTCTGAAGGACGGTAAAATGTCCCTTTCTTTAGAAAGTTTAGAGACCCCTGGTTTATGCCAATTTGTGATCTAACTTCCTTTTCTTTTTCTTTTTTTTGTTATTTACGGTATATACTTTTTATTTAACTTTTGTTGGTTTTTGTTTATTATTTTATTTTTTTTATAAAAGTTTTTATATTTCTCTCTAAAGTAAAGCAAAATATTGTTTCTAATGAGCAGGTCGAGGATAGTTTATTGGTGCTTCTACGACCCTATGGCCCCTTTCACACAAGGCGGATTTCGGGTTGCTACCAAACCCGAACACTTTAGCGGCGCACAGCTAATTTTTGTTTTTTTTAGCATACACTATAGCAGTAATGGTGAACCTTGGCACCCCAGATGTTTTGGAACTACATTTCCCATGATGATCAACTACACTGCAGAGTACATGAGCATCATGGGAAATGTAGTTCCAAAACATCTGGGGTGTCAAGGTTCACCATCACTGCACTATAGGAATATAACAGACCTAGGCCACCTTTGGGCGCTCCAAAGAGAATAGTAATGTGGAATGCATAGTGCCCCCTCACCCTCATGTCAGGCTCTGTTCCGAGCCACATTCCTGTCTAAAAATTGTGTCCGGGTTTCAGGTGGACTGAAACCCAGACGCATGATTCAAAACCTGGACTGTCCGGGTGAATCCGGTTGGCAACCCTAGGCGGATCCACTGGACAGACTCCGCTAGCTCAGCCGGAGATCGCTCTGTTGATCCCCACTAAGCAGACGGATGACAGGTCTGTCTCTGCTCACTGTGCAGGGACAGACCTGTCAGAGCCCCGCTCTCCTCTATAAATAAAGAGATTAGATGGAAACGGACTACCTGTCCGTTTTCATCCAATCCCATCCGATCTGCTGGATGGAATGGCAAACGTATCGCCATCCGTCTGTTTTGAGCGGATCTCGTGTCGGATGGCAGGCGGGTGTCAGCGGGCACATCGTCGCTGACATCCGCCTGCCCATAGAAGTCAATGGGTGGCCCGCTCAGATCCGCCAGGCAGATCCGAGTAGGCTGATCGCGTGGAAGGGGCTTTGGTCTCGGTTCGCACTGATGTGGCTTCAAAGTCTCCCGACTCTGAAGCCGCTTCGCACAGCGCGACCTCAGCGTGACTTGCAACCGACTTCTGTAATAGAAGTCAATGCAAGCTCCTGAAGAAGCGGTAACTCCTTCCGCGAAACATGTCGAGCGAATTGTTTCCATATGGTATAACCATTCTAGTGTCACATCAATTGTGACCATCAAGAGCCTTTTTGCTATGTCCTCTTTCTTTTAAATCTATTTTAAATTGTGAATAAACCCCTATGTGTTCATATTTGATGTCTGAGGTTTACAAAATTTGTGAAAGAATGGGAATCCCACCTACTTAAACTTACTCATTGAATAAATATCAGGGGGTGTCGTCAAATATATACTAGACTAGAGCAACAAAAATAAAGAAAAAAAGCAAGGACTTCTACACACCCTTAAGAGTTAACTACAAAAATATTTTATTAATAGAACATATACAATAAATTACTAGCACTTTACATAGATTCCCCCCCCCCCTATATACCAATACAGAACTCCCTATAACAAAGGGGGTTCTATATAAAATATTTCCCTCCCCAACAGAAACACAATTCCTCTAAAAGAACCAAACACACTGTGTAGGGCAAAGGTGTACCCCTAGTGTACCTAAAGCCCTGTACACACGACCGGTTTTCCCGGCAGGAAAACTGCCAGGAGAGCTTTTGGCCGGGAATCCCGGCCGTGTGTATGCTCCCTAGCAGTTTTCCCGACAGGAAAACTGCCGTAAAAAAATAGAGAACCTGCTCTCTATTTTCCCGTCAGGATTCCCGGCAGAGTGTTTCCTGCCGAGAAAACCGGTCATCTGTATGCTTACCTGAAGAGGAAATAAACTGCGCATGCTCGATAACAATTTGACGCATGCGCGGTAACATAGAACGGAATTTAACCAGCTCGTCATAGTCTTTGACGTCACCGCGTTCTTGCCATTCAAAAGAACGGCGGGTCTTTTGTGTGGCCGTGTGTATACATGGCTTTTCAAGGCAAGCTTGGCAGGAATCCCGTCGGGAAAACTGACGGTTTTCAAACAGACAGATTCCCGGTCGTGTGTATAGGGCTTAAATAGGCAAGAAACACAATCCCCACAGTCAGCAAACCCGCCCTCCCCAATATAAACACCCCCCTAAATACCTATAAGATGACTCTAAGCCAGCTATTGCAGGACCCTCTGCAGTTCGTTCCTAAAACGGGTCAGTGTATGTCTATATAGACACAAATTACATATCTCTCACTATCCCGTAATTAAAGTAGATGGAAAGGCTACAGAAACCCATCTGTTAAATCTTACTTGCCTATTGCTCTGACACTCCCACATACATTACAAAGAAAAAAGAAAAAAAAAAGAAAACGCGATATAAATACCTTTGTTTTATTCAGTCATATGATTTTAAACCTTCAATGTAACCCCATTCCCTGGTGCTGGTGGGCATGGATTATCTGCCAGCCTATAATACCTACAGAGCTATGGACACTGGCGTGATGACGTCACTGTTGAAAGTGATTAGGAAATGTGGATCAGAGGGCCGACAATGTTGCTGCAAATTCAGCAGCGTTGTCAGCCGTCCACAGGAAGTAAAAGCTACATGACTGCACCACCAAGATCTACAGGTACCAACTAAGAACACAAAGAGAGTTTAAAAAAAAAATATTTCACAGATTAGCTTTTTTAAAGTGGAACTAAACCCATCGATTTAACGGTTTAAAAAAAAAAAGTTACATTCCTGGAATGCTGGGATTGCTAACTGTCACGTTTGCTTGTGTTGTCCTAAACCAAACTGTCAAACCCTCCAATGGCTGGTGTCATAACTGATCACAAGTGCAGCACCGTGGCAGTTGCAGACCCAACAAAGACTAATGCCCGATACACACTATCAGAAAATCGTATGAAAAATGATATACGATAATCTGATCGATGGTACAGAGCTTTCAAGAGCTGATTAGGACAGTCCATCCGATATTATTTGATCGGACATGCACAATTTTTTTTTTTTCCGATGCCAGATCATAAAATTTTCGTTTAACCACTTCCCTACCCAGCCATAGTCAAATGATGCCCACAGATGGGATCTCCCATCCTGGGTGGGCGTCATATGACGTCCTGGGCTTTGTGGGGGGATATCTGAATGATCCCTGCAGCTAGAGGCATCATTCAGATATCATTATGTCATGCCGGCGATTCTGTGCACGATAAGAATGATCATGGCGGCAGTTAGGCGACGGGAGGGGACATCCCCCCTCCTCCCGCCGCCATCCGGTGCTTCTCCGGGCTCTCTCGTGCCATCGGGGGCCCGGAGAAAGAATCGTCCGGCGCCGAATGACGAGCATAGAGATTTCCGGTGACCGGATGGTCACCAGTCATCTCTATGACCGTCGGAGACCCGGGCGTGATGTTATGACATCACGCCCGGGTTTCCCAGAAGTAAACAAAGCCTGAGCATGAGACCGGTGATTTATTTTTCCCGGTCTCATGCTTTCCAGCCTGGAGGAGAGATGTGGGGTCGCATCTCTTCATAAAGAGGACCTGTCACACACCATTCCTATAACAAGGGATGTTTACATTCCTTGTAATAGGAATAAAAGTGATCAAAAAAATAAAAATGTAAAAAAAAAGTGTAAAAATAAAACAAATTAAGTAAAATAAAAAAAATAATAATAATAAAAAAAAATTAAAACGCCCCTGTCGCCGGTAGCTCGCGCTCAGAAGCGAACGCACATGTAAGTCCCGCCCACATATGTAAACGCTGTTCAACCCACACATGTGAGGTATCGCCGCGTGCGTTAGAGCATGTGCAACAATTCTAGCACTAGACCTCCTCTGTAACTCTAAAATGGTAACCTGTAAGAATTTTCAAAGCGTCGCCTCTGAAGATTTTTAAGTACCGAAGTTTGGCGCCATTCCATGAGTGTGCGCAATTTTAAAGCGTGACATGTTAGGTATCTATTTACTCGGCGTAACATCATCTTTCATATTTTACAAAAAAATTGGGCTAACTTTACTGTTTTGTTATTTTTTAATAAATGAAACCATTTATTTTTCAAAAAAAAGGCGTTTGAAAAATGATTGCGCAAATACCGTGCAAGATAAAAAGTTGCAATGACCGTCATTTTATTCTCTAGGGTGTCTGCTACAAAAAACATATATAATGTTTGGAGGTTCTGAGTAATTTTCTATCAAAAGAATGATGATTTGTACATGTAGGAGAGAAGTGCCAGAATAGGCCCGGTATGGAAGTGGTATAAAAGCCCTGTATTGAAGTGGTTAATAAGCACAGCTGTCGTTCGAAAATGCAATACAAATGCATTACAACACATGACATCACTGAACTTTCGTGACTTTAGTAAACTCATCAGATTCGATCTGAGATGATCATAAAAAAAAAAAACGGACGATCATCCGTCCAATAATCTCATTGTGTGTACCGGGTATAAGATGGCAGCTTCCTTGGCTGAAAAGGATAGGAGGGTTTAGTTCTGCTTTAAAGCGTGCAGTGTATTTAGGCAAATGTTTCAGTTGACCTGGAGTTCTACCAATGTCTTCTTCCCTGATTCAATGCACAATGCATGTCAAAACTTTGCCGAAATCTCCCGATTTTGGGGGAAACTCAGGTGCTTGGTTCCACCCATTCCTGTATTGTCCGAACACCAGGAAAGAAATTAGGATTTTTAGGCTCTGAGACTCCTCCTGCCACACTCATTGTAATGTAAATGTAAAACCAGGGAGAATCTAGGGCAGGGGTCTCAAACTGGTGGCCTTCCAGCTGTTGAGAAACTACAAGTCCCATGAGGCATTGCAAGGCTGACAGTTACAAGCATGACTCTATCAGGCAGAGGCATGATGGGACTTGTAGTTCCGCAACAGCTGGAGGGCCGCCAGTTTGAGACGCCTGGTCTAGGGTGACCACATGTCCCGGATTGCCCGGGACAGTCCCGCATTTTGCAGGTCTGTCCCGGGCACATTCATTCCAGGACAATACAGTGTCCCGGAATGAAACTGACACAGCCACCCCCCCCCCGGGCCAATCTGATGCCCCCAAAAATGGCCGCCACATCACCGCTTTACTCACTGACAGTACTTGTCCTGGCCGGGAATGCCTGGGGGGAGCACAATCCCGCCCCCGGCTTGTGATTGGAGAAATCATAAATCCCGCCTCTTGTGTCCAATCACTGTGCTGTGATTCGTTACAGCACAAGCTGATTTTTGAGAAGGGAGGGTGTCCCTGAATGGTAGTTTGGAAATGTGGTCTCCTTAGGAGAGTCTCCAACAAAGAGATGACAGGTAGGTGGAGCTGGGAACACGAGTGCCGGGATCTCACTGCCCCAAAGGAATAAGAAACCAGCCGGTGATATATAGTTCCAGAAATTCTCAGTTTTGAGTGGAGTGATCCTTTAAGAAATAAACTGCCCCTCCTCTGTTTCTCAAGACTGCAGTCTTGGTCAGTTTCTAATTCTGAGCAGTTACTTATTTCTGCCTATAATAATTATTTTTGAGGGTAGAGATAAACAGACTCTATTAAAGCATCGTTTACAGTAAATCAGGACTATTGAGATTGTACCCATCTGCTCCGCCGCCTTTATTTCCTGATGCCGAGTGCTGCACTCTGTGTGTTGGAATCATTTCAGAAGTGAAAGTAGCAGGTCACAGTACATAGAAATTCGGAGTCCCCGGCCAGGGACTGCGGGGTCACATGCGGATGATGACAGTTCCTATTGATGCTGCTTGTAGAATCTTCCCAGCAGGTGCTCAGTGTGTACCTCTCAGCCTGAAATACTGCAGCATTATGCTAGCTAAAGATGACTAATGTACAGGCTAAAGTTGTGATAGAAAGGGACATAAATAAATGAAAGGATAGATAGATAGATAGATAGATAGATAGATAGATAGATAGATCAAGAGAAATTTGATGATACATAGATGGATAGATCAAGAGATATATGATGATTGATAGATTGATATAAAGATAGATAGGTAGATAGATAGATATAGATAGATAGATAGATCAATACATATAGATAGATAGATAGATAGATAGATCAATAGATATATTATGATAGATAGATAGATAGATAGATAGATAGATAGATAGATAGATAGATAGTTATATAGATAGATAGTTATATAGATAGATAGTTATATAGATAGATAGTTATATAGATAGATAGTTATATAGATAGATAGTTATATAGATAGATAGTTAGATAAATTGATCAAGAGAAATTTGATGATACATAGATAGATAGATCAAGAGATATATGATGATACATAGATAGATAGATCAAGAGATATATGATGATACATAGATAGATAGATCAAGAGATATATGATGATACATAGATAGATAGATCAAGAGATATATGATGAGTGATTAATTGATATAACGATAGATAGGTAGATAGATCAAGAGAGATAGATATATAGATAGATACATACATGGATAAATAGATAGATAGATAGATAGATATATAAATCAAGAGATATATTATGATAGATAGATAGATACATACATACATGGATAGATAGATAGATAGATTGATCAAGAAAAATTTGTTGATACATAGATGGATAGATCAAGAGATATATGATGATTGATAGATTGATATGAAGATAGATAGGTAGATAGATCAAGATAGATAGATAGATAGATCAATAGATATGGGTCGATATATAGATAGATACATACATACATGGATAGATAGATATATAGATAGATCAAAGGCCTCCCCTGGATGATGCCTGAACAAAGATGGTGCTGTTCTTGTGAAAAGAAAAACAGATACATGTATTGTCAGGTCGAGTAATGTGATCTTTTTGATAGGTGATAAATCACTGGTGTTCAATTTCCAGATGTTTAAAGAACTGACATTAGGTTCATACCTCTGCGGTTTTTAGTGCGTTTTGCAGTCCATTTAACATGGTTTCTTATAGAACTCCTTCACATCTATGCATTTTTCAGCCGGTGCGTTTGTGGAAAGGGTCAGGGACTTTTTTTCATGAAGCAGATTGCAAGTGTTGGGTTTTTTATGCGCTTTTACATGCGGTTTGCATTTTTTTTTTCTCCATAACAACCTGTGTATAGCTGGTTGTTAAGGAGTGGGCCGGGAAGCTGAATGTAAAAACAAGAATTCCTTGCAAAAAAAAAAAGTAGTGGGGTCCCCACCCACTCCATACCAGGACCTTTGGGTCTGGTATTGATTTTGAGGGGAACCCCAAGCCAAAATAAAAAAAAATGCAATGGGGTCCCCCCAAAATCCATACCAGACTCTCTTATCTGAGCATGCAGCCCAGTAGGTCAGGAAATGGAAAATTTTAAGAAAAATAGCGTGGGGTCCCCCCCAAAATCCATACCAGACCCTTATCTGAGCATGCAGCCCGGTAGGACAGGAAAGGGAGGGGTCGAGCGAGCTCCCCCCTCGCCCACCCCCCGGACCATAACAGGCCATGTGCCCTAAATGTGAGTCTCTTCCCCACAACCCTGGCTGGTGACTCTGCCCCAAAGCACCCCCCCCCCATGTTGAGGGCATGTGGCCAGGTATTGTTCAGTAGGGGGGCTGCTCACTCACCCCCCCTTTCCTGACCTGCCTGGCCTTATGCTCAGATAAGGGTCTGGCATGGATTTTAGGGGGGACCCCACGCGATTTCTTTTTTATATATATTTGGCATGGGGTTCCCCTCATAATCCATACCAGACCCAAAGGGCTTGGTGTGGATTGGGGGGAGGGACCCCAAAACATTTTTTTTCCTGATTTTTTTTTTTTTGTATCGCTGGCAATTCTTGTTTTTACATTCAGCTGCCAGCGGGGAACCCTGCTGACTGCTGATGACTCATTGGTTGTTAAGAATGCGGCACCCGACTTCCTGGCCTTCTCCTTAACAACCAGCTATACAGAATTTGTTAAAGAGAAAGAAAAAAGCAAAATGCACGCAAAATCACATGTACAAAAACCGCAAAATGTCTCTAAAGACCGCATCAACCGCAACCGTATAGATGACCCTAGGGTGAAGGCTTCAGCAGCCGCTTTCCACCTCTGTTACATAGAAAGGGTGAGCCCCCCCCCTCCCTTAGTAAAAATACCAAGGTGGGAGGAAGTTTCCAGCTCCCAGTTTTCTTTACTGAAAATGATGTTTGCATATTAGAGCGTCAAATCCTATCATTTCCATGTCACATGGAGATATATTTTTCAGTTACTTCACAGGAAATATTTATTTTCTATTTTCCTATTATTATACCTTTTTATAAGGACATTGAGCCGACTTCTCTCAGCTGACATCTGTTCCTGACATACATAAATAATAGATGCTGTCTGCCTAACGCTCTTCATTCTGTGCATTTTTCATTAATGTAGAAAAGCTTTTCATTTACTAATGACAGGTCCTCCTTTGTGCAGCAGTGCTGTTTACACTTATCCAGTAGGGATGAGCTCGGTGTTCGAGTCGAACATACGTTCGACTCGAACATCGGCTGTTCGATCGTTCGACAAAGATCGAACGATTTGGGCCGTTCGCGCCTAATTCGAGTGACGCGAACGGCCCACAATGCACTACGCCATCGCAGTGTCATCCAGGCGCTGTGATTGGCCAAGCATGCACTGTGACCCCGCATGCTTGGCCAATCACAGCGCCGGCAGCGAGGAGAGCAATGATTGGCCACAGGCAGGATGCCTGTGGCCAATTATTGCTGAGGGGGTTTAGTACACGCCCCACACTATAAAAGGCCGCCAGCACGGCGGCCTAGTGTAGTGTGTTCCGGAGCAGGGAAAGAGAAGCATAGGCAGGGACAGTGACATTTATTTTTTCTTGCTTAACCTGGATTCCTTTAGTTTAGGGAAAGAGAAGGATAGGTAGGGAGAGTGTCAGTGTGTTTTACTGTACGAATCCTTGTTTCTAGGGACAGGGAAGGACAGTGAGGGAAATTCTCCTTGTGCTATAGTGTGCTTTAAAAAAAAAACTTTTTTCTAGGGACAGAAAACTATAGGTAGGGAGAGTGTCAGTGTGTTTTACTGTACGAATCCTTGTTTCTAGGGACAGGGAAGGACAGTGAGGGAAATTCTCCTTGTGCTATAGTGTGCTTTAAAAAAACCTTTTTTCTAGGGACAGAAAACTATAGGTAGGGAGAGTGTCAGTGTGTTTTACTGTACGAATCCTTGTTTCTAGGGACAGGGAAGGACAGTGAGGGAAATTCTCCTTGTGCTATAGTGTGCTTTAAAAAAACATTTTTTCTAGGGACAGAAAACTATAGGTAGGAAGAGTGTCAGTGTGTTTTACTGTACGAATCCTTGTTTCTAGGGACAGGGAAGGACAGTGAGGGAAATTCTCCTTGTGCTATAGTGTGCTTTAAAAAAAACTTTTTTCTAGGGACAGAAAACTATAGGTAGGGAGAGTGTCAGTGTGTTTTACTGTACGAATCCTTGTTTCTAGGGACAGGGAAGGACAGTGAGGGAAATTCTCCTTGTGCTATAGTGTGCTTTAAAAAAACATTTTTTCTAGGGACAGAAAACTATAGGTAGGGAGAGTGTCAGTGTGTTTTACTGTACGAATCCTTGTTTCTAGGGACAGGGAAGGACAGTGAGGGAAATTCTCCTTGTGCTATAGTGTGCTTTAAAAAAACATTTTTTTCTAGGGACAGAAAACTATAGGTAGGGAGAGTGTCAGTGTGTTTTACTGTACGAATCCTTGTTTCTAGGGACAGGGAAGGACAGTGAGGGAAATTCTCCTTGTGCTATAGTGTGCTTTAAAAAAACATTTTTTCTAGGGACAGAAAACTATAGGTAGGGAGAGTGTCAGTGTGTTTTACTGTACGAATCCTTGTTTCTAGGGACAGGGAAGGACAGTGAGGGAAATTCTCCTTGTGCTATAGTGTGCTTTAAAAAAACCTTTTTTCTAGGGACAGAAAACTATAGGTAGGGAGAGTGTCAGTGTGTTTTACTGTACGAATCCTTGTTTCTAGGGACAGGGAAGGACAGTGAGGGAAATTCTCCTTGTGCTATAGTGTGCTTTAAAAAAACATTTTTTCTAGGGACAGAAAACTATAGGTAGGGAGAGTGTCAGTGTGTTTTACTGTACGAATCCTTGTTTCTAGGGACAGGGAAGGACAGTGAGGGAAATTATCCTTGTGCTATAGTGTGCTTTAAAAAAAACTTTTTTCTAGGGACAGAAAACTATAGGTAGGGAGAGTGTCAGTGTGTTTTACTGTACGAATCCTTGTTTCTAGGGACAGGGAAGGACAGTGAGGGAAATTCTCCTTGTGCTATAGTGTGCTTTAAAAAAACATTTTTTCTAGGGACAGAAAACTATAGGTAGGGAGAGTGTCAGTGTGTTTTACTGTACGAATCCTTGTTTCTAGGGACAGGGAAGGACAGTGAGGGAAATTATCCTTGTGCTATAGTGTGCTTTAAAAAAACCTTTTTTCTAGGGACAGAAAACTATAGGTAGGGAGAGTGTCAGTGTGTTTTACTGTACGAATCCTTGTTTCTAGGGACAGGGAAGGACAGTGAGGGAAATTCTCCTTGTGCTATAGTGTGCTTTAAAAAAACCTTTTTTCTAGGGACAGAAAACTATAGGTAGGGAGAGTGTCAGTGTGTTTTACTGTACGAATCCTTGTTTCTAGGGACAGGGAAGGACAGTGAGGGAAATTCTCCTTGTGCTATAGTGTGCTTTAAAAAAACATTTTTTCTAGGGACAGAAAACTATAGGTAGGGAGAGTGTCAGTGTGTTTTACTGTACGAATCCTTGTTTCTAGGGACAGGGAAGGACAGTGAGGGAAATTATCCTTGTGCTATAGTGTGCTTTAAAAAAAACTTTTTTCTAGGGACAGAAAACTATAGGTAGGGAGAGTGTCAGTGTGTTTTACTGTACGAATCCTTGTTTCTAGGGACAGGGAAGGACAGTGAGGGAAATTCTCCTTGTGCTATAGTGTGCTTTAAAAAAACATTTTTTCTAGGGACAGAAAACTATAGGTAGGGAGAGTGTCAGTGTGTTTTACTGTACGAATCCTTGTTTCTAGGGACAGGGAAGGACAGTGAGGGAAATTATCCTTGTGCTATAGTGTGCTTTAAAAAAACCTTTTTTCTAGGGACAGAAAACTATAGGTAGGGAGAGTGTCAGTGTGTTTTACTGTACGAATCCTTGTTTCTAGGGACAGGGAAGGACAGTGAGGGAAATTCTCCTTGTGCTATAGTGTGCTTTAAAAAAACCTTTTTTCTAGGGACAGAAAACTATAGGTAGGGAGAGTGTCAGTGTGTTTTACTGTACGAATCCTTGTTTCTAGGGACAGGGAAGGACAGTGAGGGAAATTCTCCTTGTGCTATAGTGTGCTAAAGCATTCCTCATCAACCATCTTTGAAATCCTTGTTTTTTGGACAGTCAGGGAAATTGTCGTTGTGCTATTCTGTGCAAAAGCAATCATCCTCAACCATATTTAGAAATCCTTAAGTAAAGGGACAGAGAAGGACACCTGAAGGTAGCCCTTATTGCTTTTTTCCCATCTCCCTGCAGGCCATCTATTAGAATGTCTGGAAGGCAAACAAGGAGAGGCAGACAGTCAGGAGGCAATAAAAGAGGGCAAGCAGGCTCTGTGTCTGGGGACAACAGTGCTGGTCGTGGACGCGGTGCATTGTCATCAGCACATGGCCATGGGACACGCTTGTCCTTCTTTTCGGCAGCTGGACATGTTGAGCCACATCATGCCGAAGACTTGGTAGAGTGGATGACCAAGCCCTCCTCCTCCTCCTCATCCTCTCTCACCCAGGCTCAGGGTACTGGCAAAGCAGCTGCCAAAGCGTCCTCTTCCCTGGTATCAATGTCAGACTCATCATCAGTCACTCCTTCCCTAGACCCACCATGTCCTCCTCCTGAGGAGTCCCCCGAACTGTTTGAGCACAGTGTTGGGTACATGCTCCAGGAGGATGCCCAGCGTTTCGAAAGGTCTGATGATGAAACCCAGCTACAGGAAGGCAGTAGCGTGAGAGCAGACAGAGGGGATGCTCAAGAAGGACACCAATCTGGCAGTCATGTTCCAGCAGCTGCAGCATACTGCCAGATTGGCTCCAGTGATGAGGAGGGAGGGGATGATGAGGTCACTGACTCCACGTGGGTGCCTAATAGGAGAGAGGAGGAGGAGGAGGAGGATGAGGAGGAGGCACATCTCCAACGAGGCAGGATGCCCTTTGGTGGCCAGCGTAAGGGCAGTACACCGATGGAATCACACCGCAGAGCTCCGCCTGTGCAGGGCGCTGCCTCTGCCCGTCATTCAAAAAGTTCTTTGGTGTGGGCCTTTTTTGAGGCTAGTGCATCAGATCGCACAGCTGCTGTTTGCAACATATGTCTCAAGCGTATGTAGCGGGGTCCTCAAATTGATGGGATACACCTGGGGAATAGTGTGGCCCAGGTGTATAATTGTGTTAGGGTTCAGACCCCTTTTTGTTTCGTGGAGGATTGGAGGATGTAGTATTCTCCTTTGCCTGTGGGTGGCGGGGTACCCACAGACTTCAGGTAGAATCATCTCCTGCAGTGCTCCCTGTTTTGTCCCTTCCCGGAGATGGTATGGCTGGGGCGGGGAACCCGCCGGGCCGTTGATGGAAGGAGATAAAAGGGGGAGACGCCCTTACCACGAGGTCTGGCGGAGAAGGAGGTCCTCGGAGGAGGAGGGTTGCGGTCAGCACCCAGGGCCCTCGGGCCTGGGTGCTGGAGATCCAGGAGTCTGGTCCAGGTGCCCATGGCCTGGTCCGGAGTCATGTTGGCGTCCATCCCAGGCACCTTTAGCCTGGGGTGAGGTACTATCAAGGAGGCCTGGGGCCCAGTACCTTCGACTGGGTCCCGCTAGGGTGGACTGTCCGAGGGTCCCTGAGCGGAGGGACTCGTATCTGAGGTGAGGAGGCCAGAGAGGTTACCTACTGGAGACCCGGAGCAGCACCAACCCGGTGACAGTGGGCCTCTGGGAACTCTCTTGGGAGGACACATCCCCCTGATAGGGGCCACAGCGTATCGAAGAGGGCTCCATTGCTGTTCATAGGGGTTGCTGGAAGAGACCCCATCTTTCCTGTTCTGTAACAGCCGGATCGGCTTAGGCGCCGCTGGTCATAGTACAGTGGCATAGAACTTAAACTTTAGGAAGTGCCTCGATCTGCTCGCCTCACCGTTGGCAAGGTTATAGGTCCCAACCAGTTTGCTGCAAAAGAACTGTTTATTGTGCTTTGCTTATTGGAGTGTCGAATAAACAAGTGTTGGACCTTTCTCCGGTGTGTGAACTCCAGTTACTGGAAGCAAAGGGGAGGCTGGTGAGCTTGCAATTACAGACTCAGTGCATTCACAGAACACACCGGCCCGAGGAAACATCAGTAAGTGGCCTTCACCTCCCTACTACAATGGGGAGGACATGGGCCGTGGCGCATCTCACTCTCACAAAGCAGGAACCCCTAGACATGAGTTGGTGTGCAACCGCTGAAGATGGAGAGAGAGTGAGGCCGCTACACGTATATCGCGTGGCCAAAACATCAGCCGCTTGGGTACCACATGCCTGACCAGACATATGTTGACCTGCCATGCAGCTCGTTGGCAAGCCTACCTCAAAGACCCACACCAAAGAACAAAGCGGACCTCTCCTTGCACCGCATCAGCTGGGATCTCCAACCCCACTATAACTTCAGTCCTCTCTGAAACATGCACTGAGAGGAATGAAGGTGTAGAATTAGGTGTGTCACAGCCAAGTACTTGCGGCCACTCTGCTAGCAGTACACCGACGTCCGATTCTAGCAGGCAAATTTCCCTGCCCCAGCTGCTGGACCGTCGAAAGAAGTTCACTCCCAGCCATCCACATGCCCAGCGGTTGAATGCTAGCTTGGCTAAATTGCTAGCGCTTCAACTGCTGCCTTTTCAGTTGGTAGACTCGGCCCCCTTCCGTGAGTTTGTGCAATGTGCGGTTCCTCAGTGGCAGGTTGCCAAACGCCACTTTTTCTCACGGAAGGCTATTCCGGCTCTCTACCGGCATGTGGAAGGCAATGTCTTGGCC
Organism: Rana muscosa; assembly: GCA_029206835.1. Taxonomy (NCBI): domain Eukaryota; kingdom Metazoa; phylum Chordata; class Amphibia; order Anura; family Ranidae; genus Rana; species Rana muscosa. The sequence continues at coordinate 1,068,685,056 of CM055117.1, forward strand.
TCGCTGGACAGGGCGGTCAGCGGTAAGGTGCATATTACCGCTGACTCATGGTCCAGCAGGCATGGACAGGGACGTTACCTTTCTTTCACGGCCCATTGGGTCACTCTTTTGGCAGCTGGGAAGGATGCAGGACAAGGTGCAGTAGTGTTGGAGGTTGTTCCACCGCCACGCCTCCAAAATGCTACTACTGGTTGTGACACACCTCTCTCCTCCACCCCCTCCTCTTCTTCTTCCTCCATGGCCTCTTCCTGTGGTTTGTCCTCTGAACCAGCGGTGCTCCGTAGCCGTTCAAGGGGCTACGCAAGTACGCAGGCAAAAAGATGCCATGCCGTGCTTGCGCTGGTGTGTTTGGGGGACAGAAGCCACACTGGGGCAGAGGTCCTGTCTGCTCTGCAGGGCCAGGCCGAGAGGTGGTTGACGCCACGCCAGCTTAAGCCAGGAATGGTGGTTTGCGACAATGGCACCAACCTCCTCTCCGCCCTCCGACAGGGACAATTGACCCATGTTCCCTGTGTGGCTCACGTCCTTAACCTGGTGGTGCAGCGGTTCTTGGGCAGGTACCCGGGCTTACAGGATGTCCTGAGGCAGGCCAGGAAAGTCTGTGTGCATTTCCGCAGATCTTATAATGCCAGTGCTCGCATGGCTGAGCTGCAAAAGGAGTTGAACCTGCCCAAGAACCGCCTTATATGTGACATGCCCACCAGGTGGAACTCAACGTTGGCCATGCTGCAGCGGCTGCACACGCAGCAGAGGGCCATCAATGAGTACCTGTGCGACTACGCACCAGGACAGGGTCAGGGGAGCTTGGTTTTTTTTCTCCACGCCAGTGGGGCATGATCAGGGATGCATGCACTGTCCTGGCACCATTTGAGGAGGCCACGAGGATGGTGAGCAGTGACAGTGCATGCATCAGTGACACTGTACCTCTTGTCCACCTGTTGGAGCACACGCTGCGTGGAATAATGGACAGGGCACTTGAGGCAGAACAGAGGCAGGAAGAGGAGGACTTCCTTGCCTCTCAAGGCCCCCTTTACCCAGACAGTGTTCCTTCTGTCCCACCCATCGCACAGGAAGAGGAGGAGGAGGAGGAGGAGGAGGATTGTGTCAGCATGGAGGTGGAGGCTGGCACTCAGCATCATCAGCAGCAGTCTTTTAGGGATGATTTACAGTCCCAAGAAACCAGTGGACTTGTACGTGGCTGGGAGGAGGTGGCTGCGGATCATGTCGTCCTTAGTGACCCAGAGGACTCCGGAGCGAATGCCTCAGCAAACCTACGCTGCATGGCCTCCCTGATCCTGCAAAGTCTGCGGAAGGATCCTCGTATTCTTCGGATCAAGGAGAGGGACCATTACTGGCTGGCCACTCTCCTTGATCCACGGTACAAGGGTAAGGTTGCGGACCTTATGTTACCGTCGCAGAGGGAGCAGAGGATGAGACAACTCCGGGAGGCCTTGCAGAAAGGTCTGTGCAACGCGTTCCCAGAGACTGGGAGGTTACAAACTCCTGGTCCTGGACAACGAGTTGCTGAGGCTTCGGGCAGTCAAAGAAGGAGCGGTGGGGAAGGTGGCCGTCTGACCGATGCGTTCAGACAATTCTTTAGTCCGCAGCCCCAAAGTATGATCGGTTCCAGCAACCATCGCCAGCGTCTGATAAACATGGTGCAGGAATATCTAGGGGCAAGGTCAGACTTGGACACCTTCCCCACCGAAAATCCTCTGGCTTACTGGGTCTTGAGGATGGATCACTGGGCAGAGCTTGCACAGTATGCAATTGAGCTACTGGCCTGTCCTGCATCCAGCGTTCTTTCGGAACGCACATTCAGTGCTGCTGGAGGATTTGTCACGGATCACAGGGTGCGCCTGTCCACCGACTCGGTTGATCGACTGACTTTCATCAAGATGAACCAGTCTTGGATCACCACCAGCTACCACACACCTGATGCTGATATAACAGACTAATTGATTTTAACATGTCACATCCCTTCAAGACTGATGCTGATGCTGAGTGTCTGTGCTGTTATGTTGACTGGCTATCCTCCTCCTCCGAGTCCTCAATGATACGATTGATGATGATAGCTTGGAAGATCATTTTTGTTTATGGGTGCCGCCACCAGTGGCTAAGGCCCAATTTTTCAGCCCCTGTTTTACAGGGGCGTGTAATTACAATTTTTTTAGCAATAATTTGCCATAGGGCTCATTGCTGTGCTCCAAGTACAGTATCTGTGAGGGGTTGGAGTGTTGTGGCACCAGTGCCTAAGGCCCAATTTTTCAGCCCCTGTTTAACAGGGGCGTGTCATTACAATTTTTGAAGCAATACTTTGCAACAGGGCTCATTGCTGTGCTCCAAGTACAGTATCTGTGAGGGGTTGTAGTGTTGTGCCACCAGTGCCTAAGGCCCAATTTTTCAGCCCCTGTTCAACAGGGGCATGTAATTACAATTCTTGATCTAATAATTCACAGCAGGGCCCATTGCTGCACCCACCAAGAGTAACTCTGAGGGCTTACAGTGTTGTGGCAACGCCACCACCACCACCACCACGAAAGGCCCAATTTTTCAGCCCCTGTTCAACAGGGGCATGCAATTACAATTCTTGATCTAATAATTCACAGCAGGGCCCATTGCTGCACCCACCAAGAGTAACTCTGAGGGCTTACAGTGTTGTGGCACCAGCACCACCATCAAAGGCCCAATTTTTACTACCACTGTTCAACAATTATATGTAATTACAATTCCTGATATAATAGTTGACAGCAGGGCGTTCCAGCACCAACCAAGAGTAACTGTGAGTGCTTACAGTGTTGTGCCAACACCAACAACTAAGGGGCCTATTTCTGCAGAGTATATACGGCAGGTCCCTACTTTCAAACTTCCAACTTACAAACGACTCCTACTTGCAAACGCAAGAAGACAACAGGAAGTGAGAGGAAATCTACCCCTAGGAAGGAAAATTCTCTCCTGTAAGAATAAATATGGGAGAAAGGTGTCTCCTCTGTACTGATGCTTTATCAGCAATCCTTGTTTCAAGAAAAACACCACATTTCAAAAACAGTTGTCATTGGGACGGAAAGTGAGGTGAAATGTTCTGAACAGGGGCACAGACAGCAAAACAAATGTTACAGGGGTGATAACCCTTACCTATGTTTTCCAAAAAGTTTAAAAATAGATTTTTGGGCTGGAGCTACACTTCAACAATGTACCTGTTCAAAATTACAAACAGATTCTACATAAGAACAAACCTACAGTCCCTGTCTTGTATGCACCGCCTGTATACGGCTGTTCAGAGTATATAGGGCCTTTTTTATTTTATGTGCGGGGTTCCCCTTAATATCCATACAAGACCCAAAGGGGCTGGTAATGGGCTGGGGTAGGGGGGGGGGGGTCATGGGGTAGCTATGCCATTTTTCTTAAAGAATTTCATCCATATTACCGGGACCAGACATTACATTAAAGCCGCAAGCAGTTTTAAATGGCTTTTTTTTCCTTTAGAAGTGTCATTTTGTGCAGGGACAGTTCTAAACACGGGAAACACGTGGCACTTCACAGGCATACTTTAGACACCCCCCAGGTACGATATTTAAAGGAATATTTGACTTTTTTTTTTTTCACTTTATGCATCATTAAAATGACTGCTCCCGGAAAACGTCAGTTTTTAAAACTTCTTTTTGCATTGATACATGTCCCCTGGTGCAGAACCCGGGTTCCCAAACTCTGTTTCGGACAATAACATGGATAATAGTCGTTATAATTAGCACTTTAGAATTCGAACGTTCGCATCCATTGTATTTAATAGGGTTCTAATGTTCGTACGAACTTTCGGTCCGTTCGCGGGTTCTGGTGCGAACCGAACCCGGGGGTGTTCGGCTCATCACTATTATCCAGCAATGCATCTGCCGGCTCAGCATTTTTCCATTTTTCTGACATTTCAAAGAACAAAAACCACCGGGGTTCTGCTGAGATGGTATAAGAACGCTCTACTCTACTTCACAAGGGATTAGTGGAGGGATTTTTGGTTCCTTCAGACCAGAGGTCTCCAAACTTTCTAAACAAAGGGCCACTTTACTGTCCTTCATATGTTACGGGGGACATACCGTGGCTAGTGGGAGTAGAAAATGCCCCATGATTGGTGCCAGTGGGAGGAATAGTTCCCCATCATTGGTGTAAATAGATTGAATAGTTCTCCATCATTAGTGTCAGTGGGAGTAGAAAATGCCCCATCATTGGTGTCAGTGGAAGGAATGGTGCCCCATCATTGGTGTAAATAGATGGAATAGTGCCTCATCATTGGAGTTAGTGGAAGGAATAGTGCCCCATCATTGGTGTTGGTGGAGGAATAGTACCCCATCATTGGTGTAAATAGATTGAATAGTTCTCCATCATTGGTGTCAGTGGGAGGGATAGTGCCCCATCACTGGTGTCAGTGGAAGAAATAGTGCCCCATCATTGGTGTAAATAGATGGAATAGCGCTCCATCATTGGTGTCAGTGGAAGAAATAGTGCCCCATCATTGGAGTCAGTGGGAGGGATAGTGCCCCGTCATTAGTGTCAGTGGAAGGAATTGTGCCCCATCACTGGTGTCTTTGGGAGGAATAGTGCTCCATCATTGGTGTAAATAGATGGAATAGTGCCCCATCATTGGTGTCAATGGGAGGAATAGTGCCCCATCATTGGTGTCATTTGGGAAAATAGTGTCCCATCATTGGTATAGATGGGAGGAATAGTGCCCCATCACTGGTGTCAGTGGGAGGAATAGTGCCCCATTGTTGGTGTCAGTGGGAGGAATAGTGCCCCATTGTTGGTGTCAGCGGAGGAATAGCGCTCCCCATCATTGGTGTTAGTAGAGGAATAGTGCCCCATCATTGGTGTCAGTGGAAGGAATAGTGCCCCATCATTGGTGTCAGTGGAAGGAATAGTGCCCCATCATTATTGTGAGTTGGAGGAATAGTGTCCCATTGCTGGTATCAATGGGAGAAATTGTGCATCATCACTGGTGTGTCAATGGGAGGATTAGTGTCCCACCATTGGTGTCAGTGAGAGGAATAGTGCCCCATTATCGGTGTCAGCGGCAGGAACTTTGCCCCACTGTTGCTGAATAATGCCCCAAGGGGCGAATAAAAGGAGGCAAAGGGCCACATCCACCCCCCAGGCCTCAGATTGCAGACCACTGCTTCAGACCACAATCAGATGGGTGCAGATACCCGTACTGTGTGAATGGGGCAGTTGTTTTCGCCCTGCATCTTCCCTGAGCTGCAAACATGCAGCCTATGGAACTGGATGCAGATGCAGTAGCTGCATGGACACAGCCGCATGCCAAAACATGACAGGTGTGCAGGAGCAGGCGCATGGCCCGAAACACGGAGCGCCCATCTGAACTTTAGGTTTTAATAATCGGATAAATAATTTCCAGATGCATCAAAACCAGGGCTTTTTTTCTCAGAGAATAGGTGCAGGTACTCCCCCCTTCCAACCGAGTCACCCCTTGACTCCACCCCCTACCCACCTCTGAACACCGTCCCTTGGTTTCATCCATCTCCCAGTAATGCCCCAGCACTGTTCTAAGTAATGTATATGACATTTCTTAATGATAAGAAGGAAAGCAGTAAAATAATAATAGACCCCCCCCAACAAAATACCCCCCGCAAACAATAGACCCCCTCCAGCAACAATAGATCTCCCAGCAGCCACAACAATAGACCCCTCCCTCAACAGTAGATCCCTCCCAGCAATATAAGACAACCCCCTCCCCATTGACAGCTGAAACCCCTCCAGCAACAATGGATCCCCCTCCCCAGAGGAAATAGGTTGCCCAGCAGCCGGCATCAACAGACCCTCCTCCAGCACACCTTGCCATTAGATACATTTAGTGTTGGACGTGCTGGAACGGCATTCCCCTGTGTTCCTGCTGAAAAAAGCCCTGATCAAAACAAAAGGTGTGCAAAGTCTGACAGTTTGTTTCCTTTAGAAAACAGCCACAACCTGAGTAGAAAAGCCTCTCTACTGCCACCATGCCACAAACAAGGACACGTGCTTCCTGTGTGGAAGCAGTGGCCTCTCTACATAGGTGCAACACGGCCCCTGCTGAGTCTGCAATAGAGCTGTCCAATCAGCAAGGGGGGGTGAACTTTGCCAATTGTGGAGCTACAGATAACAATTGGGGCTTTCCCAGCTTTCCAGGTAACCACACAAACTATATTTTGTAGGGTATTCGCCATATGGATACATACCAAAGATAGCTGACCGGCGGTGAATATTCTAAAAATATATGGTCAATATACTGCCAAATATTTTAAAAATGCATTTCTAAAAATTGTTGATAAACTGAAGAAATGAAGGGAAAACTTTTTTTGGATAGAGTAGGGGAGGGTTATAATCCTATTTCTTCACAACAGCATCTATATCCACACCGGTAGTCTAATGCCGCGTACAGACGATCGGACATTTCTGCAACAAAACCGTGGATTTTTTTCCGACGGAATGTTGGCTCAAACTTGTCTTGCATACACACGGTCACACAAATGTTGCTCGGAAATTCCGAACGTCAAGAACCCGGTGACGTACAACACTACGACGAGCCGAGAAAAATTAAGTACAATGATTCCGAGCATGCGTCAAATTGATTTAGAGCATGCGTAGAATTTTTGTGAGTCGGAATTGGATACGCACGATCGGAATTTCCGACAACAACTTTTGTTGTCGGAAAAATTGAGAACCAGCTCTTAAACATTTGTTGTCGGAAATTCCGACAGCAGATGTCCGATGGAGCCTACACACGGTCGGAATATCCGACCAAAAGCTCACATCGAACATTTGTTGTCGGAAATTCCGATCGTGTGTACACGGCATTACTCTTACAGGTTTTCTTCTAAGCTTGCCCTGTATTTGGCTCCATCCATCTTCCCATCAACTTTGACCAGCTTCCCTGTCCCTGCTGAAGAAAAGCATCCCGACCACATGATGCTGCCACCACTATGTTTCACGGTGGGGATGGTGTTTCAGGGTGATGTGCAGTGGTAGTTTTCCACCACACTTTTAGGCCAAAAAGTTACATTTTGGTCTCATCTGACCAGAGCACCTTCTTCCGTGTTTGCTGTGTCCCCCACATGGCTTCTTGCAAACTGCAAACAGGACTTCTTATGGCTTTCTTTCAACAATGTCTTTCTTCTTGTCACTCTTCCATAAAGGCCAGATTTGTGAAGTGCATGAGTAATAGTTGTCCTGTGGACAGATTCTCCCACCTGAGCTGTGGATCTCTGCAGCTCCTCCAGAGTTACCATGGGCCTCTTGGCTGCTTCTCTGATTAATGCTCTCCTTGCCCGGCCTATCAGTTTAGGTGGACGGCCATGTCTTGGTAGGTTTGCAGTTGTGCCATACTCTTTCCATTTTCTGATGATGGATTGAACAGTGCTCTGTGAGATGTTCAAAGCTTGGGATATTTTTTATAACCTAACCCTGCTTTAAACTTCTCCACAACTTTATCCCTGGCCTGTCTGGTGTGTTCCTTGGCCTTCGTGATGCTGTTTGTTCACTAAGGTTCTCTAACAAACCTCTAAGAGCTTCACAGAACAGCCGTATTTATACTGAGATTAAATTATATCCCTGACCTGTCTGGTGTGTTCCTTGGCCTTCATGATGCTGTTTGTTTACTAAGGTTCTCTAACAAACCTCTAAGGGCTTCACAGAACAGCCGTATTTATACTGAGATTAAATTACACACAGGCAAACTCTATTTCTGAAGGCAATTGGTTCCACTAGATTTTAGTTAGGGGTGTCAGAGTAAAGGGGACTGAATACAAATGGACGCCACACTTTTCAGATACTTATTTGTAAAAAAAAATGGAAAATCATTTTTCTTCCACTTCACATTTATGTGCCACTGTGTGTTGGTCTATCACATAAAATCCCGATAAAATACATTTACGGTACGTTTTTGGTTGTAACATGACAAAATGTGGAAAATTTCAAGAGGTATGAATACTTTTTCAAGGCACTGTAAGTGTTTGATATTCCTATTCTAAAGAATCCCGAGCTCCAGTAAAACAAAGCGGTCTTATGAACGGGACTTCTCCCCACACACAGCTCTGTTGTAGTTCTGTGTGGCTGAAATATGCCTGAAGCAATGCCAAGGTCGTTGCTTCTCTGTGTGCCCTACAGTGCATCCATTAACTTTATGGTGCATAATCAATGGCAGCTAATGAGTTATGACACAATGCACAGATTACAGTGAAAATCAATGTTCTCTCTTTAGATGTATCCATTGTTCCAAATAGTTTTTTTTTTTTTTAGAAGTCTACATTCTCTGTCCATAGAGTTTCTTAGATAGTCTCATGTCTTTGTGTGGACACCAACAGTGGATAGATGGCTAATGCTCAAGTCTATCTCCTCTGCTTTAACCACCTGCCGACCGGCGCACGCCGATGTACGTCGACAGACTGGCACGGGCAGGCAGATTGGCGTACAGGTACGTCCCTTTAAATCTGCCGCCCAGCGGGTGCGGCCGCGGGTCCCGGGAACTCGATGTTCCCGGGAGTCCCGCGATTGCGGTCGGCAAGAGCAGAACAGGGGAATGCCTTTTTGTAAACAAGGCATTCCCCTATTCTGCCTAGTGACACTGTCACTGATGACCGTTCCCCGTGATCAGGAACGGTCATCAGTGAGGTGTCACGTGTAGCCACGCCCCCTCACAGTAAGAATCACTCCCTAGGAAACACTTAACCCCTGCAGCGCCACCTAGTGAATAACCCCTTCACTGCCAGTCTCATTTTCACAGTTATAAGTGCATTTTTATATTACTGATCGCTGTAAAAATGACAATGGTCCCAAAATAGTGTCAAAAGTGTCCGATGTGTCCGCCATAATGTCGCAGTCACGATAAAAGTCGCTGATCGCTGCCATAACTAGTAAAAAAAAAAAGTATTAATAAATATGCCATAAAACAGTCCCCTATTTTGTGGAAGCTATAACTTTTGCGCAAACCAATCAATAAACGCTTATTGCTATTTTTTTTCCCAAAAATATGTAGAAGAATACGTATCGGCCTAAACTGAGGAAAAAATTGTTATTTTATATATTTTTGGGGGATATATATTATAGCAAAAAGTAAAAAATATTGCATTTTTTTCAAAATTGTGGCTCTATTTTTGTTTATAGCGCAAAAAATAAAAACCGCAGAGGTGATCAAATACCACCAAAAGAAAGCTCTATTTGTGGGGAAAAAAGGACGTTAATTTTGTTTGGGAGCCACGTCGCACGACCGCGCAATTGTCAGTTAAAGCGACGCAGTGCCAAATCGCAAAAAGTGGCCTGGTCATTAAGCAGCAATATGGTCCGGGGCTTAAGTGGTTAAGCACTTTCAATTGGTCAATAAGATGTCCAGCACAGTTATAGGACAATGGTTGGCCAATAGTTTGGCACAGGGGAAGCAGGTCGGGTCTCTTGACCATAGTATCTTGGTTGATATTTGCATAGTGGAGTGTTAGGGCTTTAGAAGTTCAGGTCTAATAATTTTTACACACCTGTAGTTATATTCGTCCAGCTTGGAAAAATTATTAAACTGAAATGTAAAACATAAAAAGAATTATTGAACTGAAAACAATGAACATTAAGATACGTGCATACGTATCTTAAAGAGTATTTGCAATGGACGCATGCTGCAACCTACCTCCTTCATCCATAATGGAAAAAAAATGATTTGGCTTAATAAAACTTGAATTATAGTAACTTTTTAGGGTGCCAGTGGACATCGGGTAACTTGTACCCACCGATCGGCTTCTGCTTACACAGAGGAAGCAAGCCGCCAGCAGCGAGCATGAACGCCCCCTACTCGGAAGTGTCAGATCACGTATATATATACATGATCCGGCACACAGGTGCTGCCCAAGACGACGTCAGATTGTGACAAAACGCGCGTCGGGAGGTTTGACGTGCTGACGTCATCGCGTTGTATCTCAGTGGACGGATGTTCGCAAGCCGGCCGGCATTCTATTTGGCAATTTTTTTTTTCTGTAAGTGTAACCTTTAAGCTTTAATAAACTCTGTATGGTACGATTCACACTATGGTGAGTTCCTTTCATTTTTGGGCAACGCTTGGCATATATCCTTGATTGTCCGATGATCGAGTCTCCCTGGTTGTCTGCTGTGTGATTTATGCCTCATCATATCCAGTATTTGTGAGCTACCATTTCATTATCTTCCGGATAAAGGCCCTGGCTGGGTTAATAGCTCCAGGCTTACGAGAGCTTGCCTTCTGGTAAGCACACACTTCATGTGGTGGAGGTGCACGTTTTTTGGTGGTGTTTATTTCAAGAGTATACACCTCTGCATGTGATATATGGACTGAATTAAAAAAAATCATAAATCACTTCTGTGAAGATTTTCAAGATTTCTGCAAAATCATTAATCACTGTGGTAGGCAACCTTGGCCCTCCAGCTGTGGTGAAACTACAAATCCCATCAAGCCTCTGCCTCTAGGAGTCATGCCTCCAATTGTCAGGGTCTTGCAATGTCTCATGGGACTTGTAGTTTCACCACAGCTGGAGGGCAGAGGTTGCCTACCCCTGAGTAAGGCACTGATGCCTCTGACTGCTAGTCTCAGAAGATTTGTAATGGGGTTTGTAAATGTCACTACTCTGCTGTTCACAGTTTCTTACTGGAGGGGAAACTATACCTAAGGACCTGCAATTCAAGGATGTCCCTGCTTCTGCTTCATCAATTCTGTAGATCTGGTCTTTGACCTCGGCTGGTACCCCAATAATCATCATATCACTAGTCATCAGGAGGCAGCTCTGACTTAGGGAAGCAAAGCCCTGCTCCTCTACCAAGATGACCTCCTTAACTTTACAACAGTGGTTCTCAACCTTTCTAGTGCCGTGACCCCTTGATAAAATTTCCCAAGTTGTGGGGACCCCTAACAGTAAATAATTTTTGTAGCGTGGGTTGTCAGCACCCAAGGCAAGACAAGTAATTTTCGCCCCAAATCCATGGACATTTAGCGCTCCCTGAGTCCCTTCCACTCGTACAGTATTAAAACCCCTTATGGTACATTTTAGGATGCACAACTTTCTCTTTGTTCTCCTTTCTTTCCCTTTTATCTCTCTCTATCCTAATTTCTTGCTTCCCATCCCTCTCTCTAGCCTAGGGTGACCAGACATCCCCGGTTTCCGGGGACAGTCCCTGGATTGAGGACACTGTCCCCGGACCAAGTCTGTCCCCGGTTTTGTCCCCAGATTGGATTTGAACAGGGGCTGGGGCATTTTCAAAGACAGTCAGTGCAGAATTTTAAAAAAAATATATGAATTACACACCTCAGCTCCACCGCACCTAGCCATGTTATGTGACACACTGTAACAGAGCCAGCCAGAGTCATGATAGAGTGCCTGCTGCCTGTGAGTTATCATAATACTGATAATGTTAATCAGTTGCTGATCGCCTGATAGCAGATTTACTGCTACAGATCGGTCGGCTGCGCAGGATCACGTATATGCATGATCCTGCATTTCTTATTAGTACAGTGACAGTGCATATTTTTTAGCACCGACCACTATATTAATGTCACTGGTTCCCACAAAATGTGAGTTAGTGTCCGATTTGTCCACCACAATATCACAGTCCAGCTATGAGTCGCTGATTGCTGCCATTACTAGTAAAAAAAAATGTCCCCGGATTTCATTTTAAAAATCTGGTCACCTTACTCTAGCCGCCTTTCTTGTTTGCATTCCTTCTCTTACTCCTTGGTTGGGGGGTGGAGGGAATGGGATGAGTGGCAGTGCTGGCGGGAAGTTGGGATGAGTGGCACTGCTGGTGGGGGGTGGGATCAGTGGCAGTGCTGGTGGGGACACCTATGCAGAAATCAGGAGATGGGGTCTCCTCCAGCCCCTCCCACTTCACATTCCTCACCAGTCAGCTGACCTCTAGTCTCTGCCCCCCACCCATGCCGTGAACTGAATGGGCGGCTGATAAGAGGCTGAGTGGGTGGCCACGGACTCCAGGAACAGCCCAGCTGGGCGGCCACAAAAAAGGCTGGGAGAGCGGGGCGGGCTTCAGGAACAGCCCAGGATTCGGTGACCCCTGGCAAATCGTCATTCGACCCCCAGGTTTAGAACCACTGCTTTACAAAGACAGTGCAGAACAAGGAATGACAAGTCAGTAATGGGGAAAAGATCATCTGAAGAGAAACCGTGGGTACTACCGATGACTAATTCTTTGCCCTCTGATGCCTTTTTAAGGTGCATCCTCCTCAGTCTAGGTTCTCTTTAAGGATTTCTGCAAGTGATCTGATGAATTGAGAAAGATGTAGGACATTGGCAAAGCCCACGTCCTCCGTCATCGCTTTATGTACATGTTTTATTTTTGGTTTTGTGCACATCTCTGGGAAAGATTATAATGAAAACGCAGTTGACTTTTCAAAGCATTTGACAGCATGAGCCATCTGCGTGGCCTTGACTGGTAGACGGCACGACAAGCCATAGGGCAGTGTGTGGAGTTCATCTGACAATTTCTCGCTAAACAAAATGACAGAAAAGTGCATCATCAACAAAATGAGGTTCATTTGCTCTCTTTTCTAAGTTGTTACAGAAAAAGAGAAGGTGTCAGTGCCCAAAACCAAATCCTGCACATTAGCTTCGCTCTACTTCACGTACAGTGTTCTGCTCTGCTTCTTCTCCACCCCGTACTTCACCTGGTGACGTTTTCTAAAACCCCAATGCCGCGTACACACAACCGTTTTTAATGTCATTGAAAATAATGACGTTTTTCTCGACGTGATTCTTCTCAAGCCTGCCTTGCCTACACACTATCATGAAAAAAAATGCTCGAGCAAAGCGCAGTGATGTACAACACGTAGGTATTATAAAGCGGAAGTTTCATTCGGATGGCGCCACCCTTTGGGCTGCTTTTGCTGATCCTCGTGTTAGTAAAGTTTGGTGAGAGACGATTCGCGCTTTTCAGCCTCGTGCTTTTCAGTCCGTTACAGCGTGACGAATGTGCTATCTCCATTACGAACACTAGTTTTACCAGAACGAGCGATCCCGTCTCATAACTTGCTTCTGAGCATGCACATTTTTTTCACATCGTTAAAGCCTACACACGGCCGTTTTTCATGACGAGGAAAACGACGACGTGAAAAACGACGAGAAAAAATAGAGCATGTTCCAAATTTTTAATGGCCGTTTTTCACGTCGCGAAAAATGCTCTGGAGCCCACACACAATCGTTTTTAATGACCAATTTAAAAAATTGCATTTTTCTCGTCATGAAAAACGGTCGTGTGTACGCGGCATTACTGGTAAGAATGTTTTTATATGCGTTTTTCATGCAGGACACTCCAATGATTTTTTTCTCCATTTGAAAAGCCCTAGAGAAAAATAATGAAAAACGCATTTAAAGTATATGTAAACTAAATCCCATATAAACTACGTCCACCTAAAAGGTTTAAAGCCCAGTTGAAGCCATGGTTAAGTAGACCTTATACTAACGATCATCTTTTTACTAGCCTTACCTCAACTTTCCTGATAGGCCTCGAATAGACAGGGGACAGTCTCTACTACCTCTGAAAAATGATCTACAGTGGTCAACTTAACTGTGGCTTCATTTGGGTTTTAAACCTGTTGGGTAGATGTTGTTTATTCAAGATTTAGTGAGTGGGTTTACATATACTGTACTTAAACCACTTGCCCACCGTGCAAATTCTGAAATTCCTCTCCTAGATAAAAAAATCTGCATTTTTTTTGCTAGAAAAATACCCCCAAGCATTATATATTTGGCCCTAGAGAATAAAATAGCAGGTGTTGCAATGCGTGTATGTCACATGGTATTTGCACTGATGCAATTTTTTGGGGGAAAAAAATACACTTAACACTACATAATACCTAATTGTTGGATAACATATAAAAGATAATGTTACCCTGAGTAAATAGATACCTAACATGTCACGCTTTAATAATGCATATGCCTGTGGAATGGCGAGAAGCTATGATATTTAAAAATCTCTATAGGCGACGCTTTAAAAGCCTTTACAGGTTACCAATTTTGAGTTACACAGGAGATCTTGTTACTAGAATTATTGCTCTCATTATGACTTTTGGGGTTGATACCTCACATGTGTGGTACAAACACCATTTACATTTACCTACGTATGCGTTTGTTTTTGCGTGCGAGCAAAGTGACGCTGGGCTCTTACATTTTTTTTTATTTTTAGATTGTATAATATTTATTATTATTTGTATTGTTTATAAATATCATTTCATATTTTATTTACATTTTTTTTACACTGTCTCTTTATTTTTTATATCACTTCTATTGCTATTGTAAGGGATGAACAACATCCCTTGTGATACCATGGGCAGTGACAGGTACTCTTAACTGAGACATTTGGGGTCTATTAGACCCCAGATCTCTCCTCTGCCCTGTAATGCCTTGTACACACGATCGGATTTTCCGTCGGGATAAACTCCGACGGAATTCTGTTCAAGCTGTCTTGCATACACATTGTCACATCAAATTCCGACCGTCAAGAACGCGATGACGTACAACACTACGACGAGTTCAATGCTTCCGAGCATGCGTGGACTTGATTCTGAGCATGCGTGTTTTTTTCTCCGTCGGAGTTCCATACAGACGAACGGAATTTCTGATTTTTTTCGTCTGAAAAAAAGAGAACATGATCTCTTTCTGAATTCCGACGGAAAAAAGTCCGATGGGGCACACACACGGTCGGAACATCCGATGAAAAAATTCCGTCAGACTTTTTTCATCGGAAATTCCGATCGTGTGTACAAGGCATAAGGCAATTGCATATTGCGCCAGTATGCATCGCATACTAGCATACTATAAAATACTTACCCTAGAATGAAGCCCTCCAGCAGCTCACTCTCACCAATGAGAGGGCTTTCATTTTTATCTTCCCCTGGTCTTTCTTCTGGGTTTGCAGGGTCCGGCTGTATGAGTGGCCGGAGCTGCGATTACGTCACTCCCTCGGCTCTGGCACAAAGCTCTGAAGGTCCAGCACAGTATGCCGGACCCTCAGAGCACATGTGCTGGTGATGTCACTGGCTGCATCCAGGGTGAATATCTCCTAAATGGTGCACATTTAGGAGATATTCATTTTACCTACAGGTAATCCTTATTATAGGTTTACCTGTAGGTAAAAAATCACAAAGTAGACTTTACTACCACAATAAAAGCATCAGATCTAACGAGATCGGTTTGATCAGATGCTTACCCAAGCCAACTTGTTTACATCTGAGCAAAACTGGAAGTGATAAAATCCTTGTTGCTTCCAGTTTCTTAGATCATAGAGACGATCGAGGAAGTTACGGTCCTCGGTCATCTCTATGGTAAGCTGGCAGCTTCGGTCCTGGGCTCCATGGGGGAACAGGAGAGCCCGGGAAGTGGGCAGTAGAGGGGACACCTTCCGCTGCATGTAAAAGCCATCCAGTGAATATTTAGCCACTCGGATCGCTTTTACTTTATTCAGTACAGCTGTGGCCAAAAGTTTTGAGAATGAGGCCTCGTACACACGGCCGAGATTCTCGTTGAAAAAAACATGTCGTTTTTTTCGACGAGATTCTTGGACAAGAAACTTGTCCCGGCCGAGTGTACACACGCTCGTTTCAAAGAACCCGCGGTTCTTTGAAAGGAGCGTACGCGGTGACGTCATCGACTACGTCGAGCATGCGCTCGTCACATTCGATGCCGTCGCCGCCATCTTGGTATACCCTACGTATGCCTAGGAAGCTACCGCGCATGCGTCGAATTAATTTCGAACATGCGCGGGCTTCCGGGAGGACAGGTAAGTGTACACACACTCACTTTTCTCGTCGAGAAACATGCCGACGAGAATCTCGACGAGAAAATAGAGAGCAGGTTCTCTATTTTCTCGTCGAGGTTTCTTGTCGGTTTTCTCGACGAGAAACCCGATAGCAGCGTACACACGACCGATTTACTCGGCAAGACCTCTCTGCCAACAAGTTTCTTGCTGGTTCTTGCCGAGAAAATCGGTCGTGTGTACGAGGCCTGACACAAATATTAATTTTAACAAAGTCTGCAGCTTCAGTGTTTTTAGATTTTTTTGTCAGATGTTACCATGGTATACTTCTTCGATACCTTTACTTATCTGGGATGAGGTGCATATTGTTATAGAACTACTCGGATGCTCTCCATTTTCTATGGTATACTGAAGTAAAATTACAAGCATTTCATAAGTGGCAAAAGCTTTTATTGACAAATTCTTGAAGTTTATGCAGAGTCAATATTTGCAGTGTTGACCCTTCTTTTTCAAGACCTCTACAATTCTCCCTGGTATGCTGTCAGTCAACTTCTGGGCCACATCCTGACTGATGGCAGCCCATTCTTGCATAGTCAAGGCTTGGAGTTTGTCAGAATTTGTAGTTTTTTTTTTGTTCACCTGCCTCTTGAGGATTGACCACAAGTTCTTAATGGGATTAAGGTCTGGGGAGTTTCCCAAGCCATTTAGTTATCACTTTTGCCTTATGGCTCCATCATGCTGGAAAAGGCATTGTTTGTCACCAAACTGTTCTTGGATGGTTGGGAGAAGTTGCTCTCGGAGGATGTTTTTGTACCATTCTTTATTCATGGCTGTGTTCTCAGGCAAAATTGTGAGTGAGCCCCCTCCGTCCCTTGGCTGAGAAGCAACCCCACACATGAAAGGTCTCAGGATGTTTTACTGTTGGCATGACACAGGACTGGTGGAAGCGCTCACCTTTTCTTCTCCGGACGAGGTTTTTTCCCCAAACAATCGGAAAGCGGATTCATCAGAGAAAGTGACTTTACCCCGGTCCTCAGCAGTCCAATCCCTGTACCTTTTACAGAATATCAGTCTGTCCCTGATGTTTTTCCTGAAGAGAAGTGGCTTCTTTGCTGCCCTTCTTGACACCAGGCCATCCTCCAAAAGTCTTCTCCTCACTGTGCATGCCGATGTACTCACACCTGCCTGCTGACGTTCCTGGGCAAGCTCCGCACTGGTGGTGCCCCGATCCCGCAGCTGAATCACCTGTAGGAGAGGGTCTTGGCGCTTGCTGGACTTTCTTGGGTGCCCTGAAGCCTTCTTCATAAATACTATGGGAATGTTTTTTTATGGGATTAAGTTCATTTTCATGGCAAAGAGGGACTTTGCAAATAATTGCAATTCATCTGATCACTCTTCATAACATTCTGGAGTATATATGCAAATTGCCATCATAAAAACTGAGGCAGCAGACTTTGTAAAATTAATATTTGTGTCATTCGCAAAACTTTTGGCCACAGCTGTATTGCTGGCTGAAAAAAAAAAAAAGATACTAGGGGGCCTTATTACAACTATAGTTGCAGTGAAGTGGTATAACCACTTCAACCCAAGGATGTACGGGTACGTCCTATGGGCGTGAAGTGGTAAAGGCCTTATTCATTACAGTGGAACCTCGGATTATGAGCATAATCCGTTCCAGGAGAATGCTCGTAATCCAAAGTACTCGCATATCAGTTTCCCCATAGAAGTCAATGGAAACGAAAATTATTAGTTCTGCATTGACTTCAATAGGATGTAATACCGCATGCGGCCAGAGGCGGGAGGCGCCGGAGAGCCTCGGAACCGGCCGAAAAGGCCCGAGGACACTTTCTGCTGACCTCGGCAAATCTCGGAAAGGGTTCGTTCCCGAGATTTGCCGAGGTCAGCCGTGCTGTCCTCGGGCCTTTCCGTGCATTTCCGAACGGCGACGTTCGGCTCTGCTCTGGCACCCCCCCCCCCACCTCAGGCGGTACTGCAAACACTTTGGCCTGAATCGTGCTCGTTTTGCGAGACAACACTCGCAAACCGAGTTATGATTTTTAAAAATACAGTGCTCGTATTGCGAAATGCTCGTTAACCGCGTTACTCGCAATCCGAGGTTCCACTGTATTATTATATTATTATTATTATTATTATTATTATTTTTCTCTAAGGCTTTTCCAGGGGAAGAAATTTTCATTGGAGTGCCCTGCATGAAATTGATACTGCCCCCTCCTGCCACTGCGAAAGCACAAGCTAATTGTTTGGCCTGTGTTTGTGACATGGCCCTATTCACTTGAATGAGTCACTTGTGGTGGCAGGTCCGCCTGCCAGTGCCAACTGGGGAGTTTGTATAATTTTGCCACACTGCATTATAACAGGGGTGATGTGTACTAATAGACTCGGCTCAGGGGGTTAAAAAAACACAGCCTAACTGCCTATTTTTACTGCCCCTTGCCCACTTGAGTAAATTTGGCCTTCAGCAGTTGTCCAGAGTTTCTAAATATGATTTTGCAGTCCAATGGACCCCAGTGGTAGACACAGTGCATTTAACATTATAACAGACCTGGTCAGACACAGCCCCTCTCTTCTTCTTCAATACAGTCTGTGTAGGGTCACTGGTACTGAGGGGTGTGGCTGTTACTCAGCTCTGCCAGGACAGGACACTGCAGTGTGAGGGTAGGAAGCAAACATTTCACAGAGACAAAAAGTCATTTGAAAACATTTCCAACCAAAATATCCCTCACGGATCATAACGCACGAGGGGGCGGAACTATACAATGCTATGAAACTTTTATTGGGCTTCAGACAAGTAGGTAAGTATGTACAATCTTTGTCATTGTGCGCCCATATGAAGCGTTAATACAGTAATTGCAAAATTGTTACAGCAGTTTGCCTTACACGTTCTAGGTCATCCTACTGTGGAGAAGGAAAACTGTAATATTAATAGCACTTAGCCTAATTTCCTTTGTCCCTGTTTGACTTTTATTTTTTTTATTTATTTTTTATGCACACGTGAATCATATTATCCCCATTTGTGACACGGCAGATAGCATGTTCAGGAGGCATAAAAAATTATGGCATGACAGTCAGGCTCAGGAACTGTGTAAATGATGAGCAGATACAGTCAAAGCGAAATTGTTGGCACCCCAGAAATTGTTCCAGAAAATCAAGTATTTCTCAAAGAAAAGTATTGCAGTAACACATGTTTTGCTATACACATGTTTATTCCCTTTGTGTGTATTGGAACAAAACAAAAAAAGGGAGGAAAAAAAGCAAATTGGACATAATGTCACACAAAACTTCAAAAATGGGCTGGTCAAAATTCTTGCCACCCTTAACTTAATATTTGGTTGCACACCCTTTGGAAAAAATAACTGAAATCAGTCGCTTCCTATAACCATCAATAAGCTTCTTACACCTCTCACCCGGAATTTTGGACCACTCTTCCTTTGCAAACTGCTCCAGGTCTCTCTTATTGGAAGGGCGCCTTTTCCCAACAGCAATTTTAAGATCTCTCCACAGGTGTTCAATGGGATTTAGATCTGGACTCATTGCTGGCCACTTTAGAGCTCTCCATCGCTTTGTTGCCATCCATTTCTGGGTGCTTTTTGACGTATGTTTGGGGTCATTGTCCTGCTGGAAGACCCAAGATCTCGGACGCAAACCCAGCTTTCTGACACTGGGCTTATAATCCTTTATTAATCCTCAGATTTCATGATGCCTTGCACACATTCAAGGCACCCAGTGCCAGAGGCAGAAAAACAACCCCAAAACATCATTGAACCTCCACCATATTTCACTGTAGGTACCGTGTTCTTTTCTTTGTAGGCCTCATTCTCTTTTTGGTAAACAGTAGAATGATGTGCTTTACCAAAAAGCTCTATCTTGGTCTCATCTGTCCACAAGACGTTTTCCCAGAAGGATTTTGGCTTACTCAAGTACATTTTGGCAAACTGTAGTCTTGCTTTTTTATGTCTCTGTGTCAGCAGTGGGGTCCTCCTGGGTCTCCTGCCATAGCCTTTCATTTCATTTAAATGTCGACGGATAGTTGGCGCTGACACTGATGCTCCCTGAGTCTGCAGGACAGCTTGAATTTCTTTGGAACTTGTTTGGGGCTGCTTATCCACCATCCGGACTATCCTGCGTTGCAACCTTTCATCAATTTTTCTCTTCCGTCCACACCCAGAGAGATTAGCTACAGTGCCATGGGGTGCAAACTTCTTGATAATGTTGCCCACTGTGGACAAAGGCAAATCTAGATCTCTGGAGATGGACTTGTAACCTTGAGATTGTTGATATTTTTCCACAATTTTGGTTCTCAAGTCCTCAGACAGTTCTCTTCTCCTCTTTCTGTTGTCCATGCTTAGTGTGGCACACACAGACACACAATGCAAAGACTAAGTGAACTTCTCTCCTTTTTATCTGCTTTCAGGTGTGATTTTTATATTGCCCACACCTGTTACTTGCCCCAGGTGAGTTTAAAGGAGCATCACATGCTTGAAACAATCTTATTTATCCACAATTTTGAAAGGGTGCCAAGATTTTTGACCAGCCCATTTTTGGAGTTTTGTGTGACATTATGTCCAATTTGCTTTTTTTTCCTCCCTTTTTTTTTCCAATACACACAAAGGGAATAAACATGTGTATAGCAAAACATGTGTTACTGCAATACTTTTCTGTGAGAAATACTTGATTTTCTGGAAAAATTTCTGGGGTGCTAACAATTTTGGCCATGACTGTATTAATCCTGCCAGGAATGTTCCAAAAAACTAACTTACAGTACCTGTACATTGCCAGGAATGGCTGCGCTGTGCTACAGAGTTGTGTAAATCTCAGAAATGGATGGATAGAAATATGAATTCTTTGGCAGGTAAAAAAAAAAAAAAGCTCATACATGTAGTTCAGCTGTATATTTAATTGTTTGTGTATAAAATTGGTGTTCGCCCAAACTCGGTAGTGAATCAGTAACATAATAAGCAAACTCAAACCGTAATTAATAAATATTAAATAACGAATATATTCAAAATATTTAAAATCTAAAAAATATAATCACAAAAATTGCATATCATTGATCAGTTCATAGTAAAGTACACATGTGTAGAAAGTGCATATAGTTTGCATCCAAAGGTGATCAGCTTCCCCGATTTGAATTTCTTCTGTGATATCAACATCTGTGTGACAACATTAGAAAAAACAAATTGTGTGCTTCCACCCGATGTGACACCAAAGTGCTCCCAGTATTCTCACCTTAGTGAGTAATCAAATGCACTTTTGATTACACTTAGAAAACGTCCTCCATCGATGTTGGGTGGTCCTGGTCCTGTTCAGTTTGTTTTGGTAAATTGTAGTAGTGGTCCCTTTAAGACCCCCCCACCGCGTTTGTCCATATGTTAGGCTAAAACAAAGGGACCTTCCATAGTATAGTAATGTAAGTAAAATCTATTTTTATTAAAGGAATAACTTACATCAAAAAAGTAAAAACACCTTTTATATATCAAATACTCAGCACGGTATAGTCTCCGACATCATTTCCGGTCCAGGATGCCCTACGCGTTACGTCACAACACTTCATCAGGGGACCACTGGATCTGCACTTGTAATCTTGTGTGGACCAACTCCTCTTCCAGATCCTTCACTTGTCCATGCAGCCACAGAGAGGATCGTCTCTACCCCCCACTTTCCCTTCTCAGCAGTCGGCAGCAAAGAGGAGAACTCCTCCTCCAGATCGTTCGCTTTTCCATGCAGCCTGCGGAGAGGCTCGTCTCTACCCCCCACTTTCCTTTCTCAGCAGTCGGCCACAAAGAGGAGGACAGAACCCCTCCTACAGATTCTGTGCCTCTCTGTACAGCCACTGCACCCCCCCTCCATGTCTCTGCCTCCCCTGGTCCCAGCATTCAGCAGACGAGTCCTCCTCTGGTCCTCCTTCAGACCCTGCACTTTCTGCTTCCCAGCTCCTTCCCGGCAGCAGCACAAAATAAGGGGGGGGTGCATTATGATGTAAGGGTAGGTGGAGGACTCTAAGACTTCTGATTGTGGGGGGCTATTGACATCTGATGTAAGGGAAGGTGGGGTGCTCTTGACGTCTAGTTTTACAGAAACAATCAGCCTTTTGAGGGCAACCATAAACTTTAATGCTGATGCGGCCTGCAATTAAATAGAGTTTGACACCCCTGCTCTGCGCCATACTGCTAAACAAGATAATATTCAGGGTAAGATTAGTTCAGCTCTTTCTTTTACAGAGAGTAGACTGGCGTATGATTGGAAGCTCCAGATGATGCTGAATGTCAATCAGTGTCTCTCTGATGGGCGAAACCCGCAGACCAATCCAACCAGCAAATGCACTTTATGATTGCATCAAAAGATTTAGCAGCGAATGATCGACAAATCAATTATTTTCTGAACCATTTTTTTTTATTTGATGTTCTATTAATTGAAGGAAATGTGGGAATATTTTCTAAATGTGTTTCCTCTATCTCCCCCGTGAAGCTGTCATACCTGTCACCCCCTGTTGTCCTCTTCTCAGAGTAGATTATCGGCTGATTAGGTGAAGTCAAAACCATTCCGCAGTCTCCGAACACAATTATTTCGCCGCGTCCAATGATTCCTAATGAGGGTGATAAATGACTCGTGGGATTTGGAATTAAGCTCATCAGGTGGATAGAATAAAGTTTAGCTGCTCCGGGGGGAACTGTTTAATTTACAATCTTAGATTAAAGGCAACTTTTTATAATTAAATCCATTATGGCAATAATAATACCGGCTTTGTTTTATATCAGAAGAATTAGTGCCAGGTAATCCGTGTTACCTTTATCATTATTTAATTTTTTTACAGTTGCTACTTAAAATCTGCTGTTGCTGTTTAACCGCTTCAGCCCCGGACCATTTTGCTGGTCAAAGACCGGGCCACTTTTTGCGATTCGGCTCTGCGTCGCTTTAACTGACAATTGCGCGGTCGTGCGACGTGGCTCCCAAACAAAATTGACGTCCTTTTTTCCCCACAAATAGAGCTTTCTTTTGGTGGTATTTGATCACCTCTGCGGTTTTTTATTTTTTGCGCTATAAACAAAAATAGAGCGACAATTTTGAAAAAAAATGCAATATTTTTTACTTTTTGCTATAATAAATATCCCCAAAAAATATATAAAAAAACATTTATTTTTCTTCAGTTTAGGCCGATACGTATTCTTCTACATATTTTTGGTAAAAAAAAAAAAATCGCAATAAGCGTTTATTGATTGGTTTGCGCAAAAGTTATAGCGTCTACAAAATAGGGGGTAGTTTTATGGCAATTTTATTAATATTTTTTTTTTTACTATTAATGGCCGGTGATCAGCGATTTTTATCGTGACTGCGACATCATGGCGGACACATTGGTCACTTTTGACACATTTTTGGGACCTTTGTAATTTTTACAGCGATCAGTGCTATAAAAATGCACTGTTAACTGTGAAAATGACACTGGCAGTGAAGTGGTTAACCACTAGGTGGCGCTGTAGGGGTTAAGTGTTTCCTAGGGAGTGATTCTTACTGTAGGGGGGATGGGCTGTGTGTGACATGACACTGATCTCCGCTCCCGAGTACACGGAGCCGAGATCAGTGTCATTGTCACTAGGCAGAGTGGGGAGATGCTTGTTTACATTAGCATCTCCCCGCTCTATCTCTCCGTGAGACGATCGCAGGTATCCCCGTGGCGATCGAGTCCGCGGGACCCACGGTCGTGCTCACAGAGAAAGCGTCAGGGTCGCGAGCGCTCCGGCGGTGGCGCGTGACCACACGGCAGCATCTTAAAGGGGACGTACCTGTACGTACTTATGCCTGTCCGTGCCACTCTGCCAACGTAAATATACAGGCGGCCGTCCTTAAGTGGTTAAAATAACGTTCAAATAATTTAGTTATTTAAATCAGACCTTGTAACCCCAATGCAAGGTCCGCTTAGTGCAGCCTGCCTGATAACACACACTATATTACCAAAAGTCTTATGCCCCGTACACACGATCGGAAATTCCGTCAAGAAAAGTCAGATGTCAGCTTTTGGTCGGAAATTCCGACTGTGTGTAGGCTCCATCAGACTTTTCCTGTCAGAATTTCCACCAGCAAAAATCTGAGAGCTGGTTCTCAAATTTTCCGCTAGGAAAATAATCCAATTGGAAATTCTGATCGTCTGTAGCAATTCCAACGCGCAAAATTCTGACGCATGCTCGGAAGCATTGAACTTAATTTTCTCGGCTCGTCGTAGTGTTGTACGTCACTGCGTTCTTGACAGTCGAAAATTCTGAGAACTTTTGTGGGACCGTGTGTATGCAAGCCAAGCTTGAGCGGAACTCCGTCAGAAAAACCATCCAAGGCTTTTCCGACGGAAAATCTGATCGTGTGTACGCGGCATTAGTCCGTAGGGTTCAATATCGAGTTGGCAATTTTTTATTTTGAGAATCTTGCAAACAAGAAACACATTCCAACTTTTGTTTTATACAAAAATACAAAAAATAAATATATATATATATTTTTCCTTTTTTTTTTTTTTTTATATATGCATAACATATTGTATACAAGACTAATAATAATAAAGACATACTTCAACCTATAATATATGAACAAACGTTTTTTTCCACCAAGAGAAATATCACTGCATTAAATTATACTATATATACACACACACACACACACACACACACACACACACATCACTACAAGCACGGACATCTTCAAAAATTCTACACATTACTCAACTTGATTAACACTCAGACCAAGAAACATAGATTATCATGTGTATGTAGCCTTTCTTCAAAAATTATGTGTATCCTTGAAAATCTAAGGGAGTGCCCAGAGAGAAAACAGGGAAAGAACCCAACACCCAGAGATCAACAAACAGCAGCTACAGGCCTGATATTCCTCCACGCCTTTATCCAGACCCTTTGCCGCCA
This sequence comes from Rana muscosa, assembly GCA_029206835.1. NCBI lineage: Eukaryota > Metazoa > Chordata > Amphibia > Anura > Ranidae > Rana > Rana muscosa. The sequence continues at coordinate 1,068,709,733 of CM055117.1, forward strand.
TCTGTCTTTCTCGAGACCCCGAATTTTCCCTACCTCACCAAGAATCTCACACACCACCACCGGAACAGGAAGGACTTTCTGCCGAAGGGATACCTGACACCGTGCATTCTAGGTGTAATATCGGACTACTAAGCTGACTAAAAAAAGAGTGTCCAAATCAAATCCCTTGCGATTCTGCAATGCTCCATACACCCACTCAGCATAAGACATGCTAGGCAAGAAAGGAATATTTAGAGCCCTCCCCACCTTTTTATAGACTTCTATATTGAAAGGGCACTGAAGCAAGAAGTGGTCCATGGTTTCCACTTCACCCTAACACTCCGCTCTTGGACAACCACGATTGTCCAAAGAGCGGCACTTCACGTTCCCCCTCACATAGAGCCTACCGTGGAAAGCGAGCCAGGCCTGGTCCCTAAATTTCAAGGGAATCCGCTCAGAATTTATTAAACATAAACCTTCCCTCATAATATGACCTGGGCAATCCCTTAAGGCCAGTGGCGCATGAAAGACAGTACCCACGATCTTCTCACCCAGGAGTCTCCTAGGGAGGGACCTGATATCCTCCGCTGTCACATGCCACCGTTTAAGAATTTTCAGGCACGGGGCAACATAAGCCGGGAGCTTACCATGCTTGATCCTTAGGCTTTTCACTGGCCCGCCACTCTCCCAACAGCCCAGAAAAGGTCTAAACCAGATCTGGAAAATACCTACCCATCCAGGCGGTCTCTCTGCTAGCATGTTACCAAAATTGTGTTTCAAAAACATCAGAGAGAAGAACACAACCGGGTTGACCATCCCTAGGCCACCCTTCCGCCTTGATAGGTAAGTCACATTCCGCTTCACAAGATTCAGCCTGTTCCCCCATAATAATTGGAAGAAACAACTATAAATCCTGGTATAGAAGGACTCTGGCAAGATGCAAACAAAGCTGACATACAGAAAGGTAGGAATCAGGTAGGTCTTAATCAAGTCCACCCTTTCCCTCAAGGAGAGCCGCCACCCCTTCCAGCATTTCACCTTGACATCAGCATCATTCAGCCTGGCTTCCCAATTTGACTTACTGTAATCATCAGGGCCAAACTCGATGCCTAATATTTTGACTTTCTGCTGAGGCCTCGGGAAGGTGTCCGGAAGTGCAAAGCTCTCACCTCCCTCGCTCATCCAAAAAACTTCACTTTTATCACGGTTGACCTGGGAGCCTGATGCCTCGGAATACTGCTCTATAACTGAGACCACCTCCTGCGCCTCCTCTGTCCCAGAGATAAAGACAGAAACGTCATCAGCATAGGCTACAACCCTCAAGGGCGGCTCACCAGTAATGCCCACCGGCACCCCGCACAACGGTCCGCTCTCTAGCCTTCTGATGAAGGGGTCAATTGCGAACACATATAGCAAAGGGCTCAGTGGACACCCCTGGCGCACCCCGGATCCAACCCTGAAGGGTCGTCCAACCCAACCGTTAACAAGCATGAAGCTCTCTGCCTCTCTGTATAAAGTCTTAAGCCATCCAATAAACTCACCCTCCAGGCCATACTTGTCAAGGAGAAGCCAGAGGTACTCATGGTTGACACGATCAAAAGCCTTCGCCTGATCCAATGCCAGCAAATACTTTCCCCAGCCTTCAGCCCTGCAATGTTCCAGAGCCTCCCGGACAGCTAACACCGCTGAAAAAGTGCTCCTGCCCTGGACCGAACAGTGCTGCTGACGAGAAAGCAATCTGTCTGCTACTGACGACAAGCGCCAGAAAATTATCTTCGCCAGAATTTTTCTATCGACGTTGAGAAGGCTAATGGGGCGCCAATTCTCAATCATCGAGGGATCCTTGCCTTTTGACAACAGAATCACAGCAGATTGTCTCATGGAGGGAGGGAGCGAACCCTCTTGCAGACAGCCATTAAATACCTCCACAAGATAAGGTACCAAGCTGGATTTGAAAGTCTTATAAAATTCAGCTGTCAATCCGTCTGGCCCAGGTGTTTTCTTAATAGCCAGACCATCTATAGCTTTGACTACCTCTTCTGCTGTGATTTCCCCCGTCAAACTTGCCAGCGGAATGTTATTTCCCAGACCTGGTGTAGAATCCAGAAAACTTGACATCTTTGCCCGATCGAGGTACTTCTCCCCCAGAAGATCCACATAAAAAGACCTTGAGACCTCCAGGATCCCTGACCTGGATTTCGTCAAAGAGCCCGTACTATCCCTTAGCCCAACAACCGTCTTAACTGCTGCGCTTTGTTTGCAGTTCTGATAAGGGTCGGGCGAGTGATATTTCCCATAGTCCCTTTCCAGAACCAAAGAAGCGTGCCGATCATACTGATACTTCCTAAGGAGAAGTTTTACCTCAGAGATTGCCCCTGAATCTCCACCACTCGAGACAAGGCAATCAAGTTTTCTCCGCAGCTGCTGGTAGGCAATGTACCTACCAAGCTGTTTCCTTTTTCCTATGGCCTTGAAAAACCCACTAATCCGGCTTTTGGCAAGCTCCCACCACTCCGACTTACTGCTGCAGAAATCCAGGATGGTTACCTGAGCCTGAAAAAAATCCTCAAAAGATTGTCTTACCTCCTCGTCATCCAGCAGAGCCGAATTCATCCTCCAAATACCCTTTCCTTTAGGTGGCATATCTGAAGCATTGAGAATAACAGACAGCATAAGGTGATCAGAGAACTCCACCATACGACACTCAGGAGCTGAAAAGGCAGAGTCCCCCTTAAAAAAAAAAACTGTCTATCCTGCTCTCACAACTGCCTCGCTTAAATGTGTACCCCGTGCTGTCTGGGCAACGCTTAATATGCGCATCTTCCAGACCTGCTTCCCTGGCTATCGAATTAAGAAAGACGCTATCATATCTCAGGCTGTCAGTGGAGCCTTTCCTGTCTTTGGGCCCAGTGACGGTGTTAAAATCACCTCCAAAGACAACTTGCCGAGATGTAAAAAGGAAAGGCTTAATCTTTGTAAAGAGGCATTTCCTCTCCCATCTAGTTTGTGGTCCATAAATATTTACTAAACGTAGATCATGCCCCTTCACAGAGACGTCCAAGACCATACACCTTCCAATCTCTACCTCGATAACCCGCCGACACGTTACCATGCCAGTAAAAAGTACTGCAACTCCGCTGTAAGGCTCGGCCGCAAGAGACCAGAAGGAGGGCCCACGCCTCCACTCCCTCTTTGCCAGGTGGACATCGGCAAGGCTATTTAGCTGGGTCTCTTGCAAAAATAAAACATCAGCATCCATCTCGCTGAGCAAAAATAAGGCCATGTTACGAGCCCCTACAGATTTTATGCTGGCAACATTAATGGTTGCCACCTTTATCGGAGTGGGAACTGCCATCAGGATGATTGAGGTAGGCGTTTCTTAGCCTGAGCTCCCTCCCCCTTTACTGGAGACCTTGACCTCTTTAGGGAGCACTCTACCTCATCCTCCTCCATCTGAGACACGGAATTAGAAGAATCCTCCTCCCCCTCAGATAAGGACCCAAACTTGTTTCCCAGAGGTAGATCATCTACCTCTAAAGATGAAACCGAGGAGGCAGAGGTCAGGACTACCTTATTCCTCCTTCTGCCCACCTTGGTCCACTCTCCCTCCTCCCCTGAAACATCACCCTGAAAGGCCTCATCTACATCATTAGCAGTGGCAACTTCCCCCTTCTTCCCCTTAGAACCTCCACTAGAGGTTTTACGTTGCCTCAGGGAAGGCCCAGGTGAAGCTGCCACCTCAGATCGGCATGAATCTGCCCCTTTGGCAGCCTCAGCCAATCTGGATGACTTATTTACATTTGGAACACTGGGCACCTGAAACACTGGGGAAGAACACACAACAGAAGTAGACACTGATACAGTAGGGAGCACAGACTGGGGAGCAGACACAAGAGGGGTCACACCTTCAGATTGGGAAACTGACACCTGGGGGGCCCCCTCAGGACTAGCTGAAACAGCTCCACCAACCCCTTGCTGCCCCCCACGTTCCTCCTCCTCCATCCTCAGCAGTTCTTCCACCACCTCTGGCTGATTATGGAGGGCTTCAGGGCAAAGGCTATAGGGGTGACCTAACTTGTTACAAAGATTACAACGAATACTATTGCAGTCTTTTGCAATGTGCCCTGAGCCCTGACAGAGGGAACATTTCTGCGCAGAACATGAGCTTGAAAAATGGCCCTTTTCACCACAGCGATGACACAGCTTTGGTTGCCCTGCATAAAAGGTAATAATCCTGTCACGACCTATAAAGGCAGACGAAGGGATGTGCTTAACAACATTACCCGTGACATGTAGTTTGAATAACACTGTCCATCCTCCTGTCCATATCCCCCTGTCATCTACAACTTTCCTCAAGGGGGCTTGGACATCCGCATATCTCCTCAACCACACCACCAGATCCGCAGCAGGAATGGACTCATTACGCACTAGAATGGTGACGTTCTTGTATAATGGCTGGCGGGAGACTACTTTAGGTGACAAACCTGCCCATCTTGGGGACTCCTTACACCTCTGCTCATACCTCTCCCAAAAGACATCTAAACCTTCCGCCTTGACAAAGGAGAGGTCATATTCATATGACCCAACTGGGCTGATAAGGGCAAAAATCTCCTCTGCTTTAAAACCCATCCCCAAAATACGGTCCACCACATCTCTCCTATTTGGGGGGGGGGCCTTCTCCAGTCCACCTCAATTGGACCACATTGCGGCATTTAAAGGAGCTACCAGATGGTGACAGATTGGCCTGACCTTCACTCACATCACTCCTAGTGACCGCAGAATAACTGGCCCTACTCACCCCGGGGACAGGTGCAGCCAGTTCTGCAGCATTGGAAATAACCGCACTCCTTGCAACATCAGGCACATCACTTTTAGTAACAGACCCTTCTTTGGATAAAGTATTAACAACATTATTGTCAGGAACAGATGGAGCAGAGACTTCTGACACAGAAATGTCATTTACATTACCCTTGGTAATTCTTACTTCATTACCAGCAGTAGAGATGTCTTTGTCAGCACTCTTCTCAGCAGAGTCTGCACTGGCTGGCTGTACACAGGTGGAAGTCTCAGCCAGGAGATGAGCTTGCTCTCCGCTGCCCTCTACTGCACCATCCATAGGAACTACACCTCCATTACATTGTACAGGCAAGTCATCACCAAAAACCTCTTTTTCTTTCACCCGTTGTTTCAAAGGTTTTGGGGGGACATCATCATCCTCTTCTTCATCCTCAGATGATCCAGACACTGACAACTTGCGACCATGCAAAGGTGATTCCATTTCTGATATAAAGTTCAGCATACCTGCTCCCTCCACAGGCTCAGATGGATCATCTTGCTCCATAGCCTCTTGCTGCGGTGGTAAGGGCACAGAACTTCCTTGGCCCGATGACATACTGCCAGTCAAAACACCTGACTGCTGATCACCCGCAGCCTGTGTGCCAGAGCTTTCTCCACTTTCTTCAGGCATACTGATACTTGGCTTGGGATGCAAAGATTTTCCAGCGTGCTGGCCAGAAACACAATCCGAGCCCACAGAAACCTTTTTGCTTTGCACTGACCTTTGCTTCTCGCACTCTGATGATGCCTGCCCTCCACTGGCCTGTATGGCCCCTCTGCGCATTGCACGGAAGCGATCATCATTGCCATACTTCTCCTTGAAAGCACCGCTGGTTTCTTTCAATGTGGCCACCAGCAGACTCTGCTTTTCCACTTTGGCCTCCAAAGCCATTAACTCAGGCCGCATCTGTTTCCTCTTAGAACTGTGAAGCCGGTCACTTGCAATTTTTTTTTATGCTTGAAGTCAAACTTCAACTTCGCCAGTACTTCTTCCTCCTTGGCGACTCTCGCAATCCTAGCACAAACCTTCTTTCTGTAGGTTGCCAGGCTTTCACCTTTAGCTGGGCCATTTCCCAGGTCCTCAAACACTGGTATGGGAGGACCAGTACTCTGGCCATCCGGGGGATCCTCCCCTGGGTCCACCCCAGGTTCCTGCATCCACCCTGGGTATAGGGAGTAATCAAGCTCCCTGGATCAGTAGGCCTCACTGGAGCTCAGGAGATCAGCAGTAGTGCAGCCACACCCTTTGCAGCTATAACAGCTTCAACTCTTCTGGGAAGGCTGTCCACAAGGTTTAGGAGGGTGTCTTTGGGAATGTTTGACCATTCTTCCAAAAGCGTATTTGTGAGGTCAGGCACTGATTGTGGATAAGAAGGCCTGGTTCACAGTCTCTGCACTAATACATCCCAAAGGTGTTCTATTGGGTTGAGGTCAGGACTCTGTGCAGGCCAGTCAAGTTTCTCCACCCCAAACTCACTCATCCATGTCTTTATGGACTTTGCTTTGTGCACTGGTGTGCAGTCATGTTGGAACAGGAAGGGGCCATCCCCAAACTGTTCCCACAATGTTGGGAGCATAAAATTGTCCAAAATGTCTTGGTATGCTGACACCTTAAAAGTTCCCTTCATTGGAACTGAGGGGGCCAAGCCCAACCCCTAAAAAACAACCCCACACCATAATCCCCCCTCCACCAAATGATTTGGACCAGTGCACAAGCAAGGTCCATAAAGAGATGGATGAGCGAGTTTGGGGTGGACGAACTTGACTGGCCTGCACAGAGTCCTGATCCCAACATGATAGAACACTTTTGGGATGAATTAAAACAGGGACTGCGAGCCAGGTCTTCTCGCCCAACATCAGTGCCTGACCTCACAAATGCGCTTCTGGAAGAATGGTCAAACATTCCCATAGACACACTCCTAAACCTTGTGGACAGCCTTCCCAGAAGAGTTGAAGCTGTTATAACTGCAAAGGGTGGGCCAACTCAATATTGAACCCTACGGACTAAGACTGGGGTGCCATTAAAGTTCATGTGCGTGTAAAGGCAGGTGTCCCAATACTTTTGGTAATATAGTGTACAAGAGGCTTTCAATAGTATATTTAATGGACCAAAAAGGCACACATAAAAGTTCTTTAGTGCAATACATTATATTTGGTGTGATATGTGTGATTGTATTGAACATGTTTAGTCGGTGTTGTTATTGACTTTAAATATTGGTTATCTGTGGTCATAAAGTTGTATTTGGAGAGAGTAGTCAACTCAGACCCCATTCACACAGGGGCGACTCGTCAGGCGTCTCAGCCGCCTGACGAGTCGTGTCCCATTTTGTACAATGGAACCGTTTTAAGCGGAGCGACTGAAGTCGCTCCGACCTAGAAAAAGGTTCCTGTACTACTTCAAGACGACTTCAAGGCGACTTCCATTGACTTCAATACAGAAATCATTTTGGAAGTCTCCTTTGAAGTCGTCTGCAGATCGCCCAGCACAGTCCCGCGACTGTCGTGCCGCCCCTGTGTGAATGGGCTCGATTATGGTTTTATAAGAGTTAATTAGGGGTTAAATTGGAAAAACATTAATTCCACATTTTACCTATTTTATGTGTAAGGTTAATTTAGTATCATATGTAGATCAAAGGCCACCCCTTTGATCTGTACGTGAATGAAGCAGAGGAAATGCAAATAATAATAATAATATGGCTACAATATAATTATTTATATAGATATATCTATATATATATATATTATTATACATGATTTATATAGCGCCAACTGTTTGTCCAGCGCTTTACAATGTAGAGGGGGGACAGCACACTTAAGCCCTGTACACACGATCGGTTTTACCAATGAAAACAGTCCGATGGACTTTTTTCATCGGACAAACCGATCGTGTATGGGCCCCATCGGTCTTTTTTCCATCGTTGTTAAAAAATAGAACATGTTTTAAATTTATCCGATGGAAAAAAAAACGATAGCAAATTACTATCGTCTGTGGGGAACTCCATCGAATAAAAAACCCACGCATGCTCAGAATCAAGTCGACGCATGCTCAGAGGCATAGAACTTAAATTTTCTTGGCTCGTCGGAGTGTTTTACGTCACGGCGTTTGGGACGATCGGTTTTTTGACTGATGGTGTGTAGGCAAGACTGATGGAAGTCAGCTTCATCGGAAATCCGATCGTGTGTACAGGGCTTAACAGTACAGTTCAATACAGACGAGACAGGAGGACCCGGCTCGTAGAGCTTACATTCTAAAGGGAGGGGGTGGTGGTACAAAAGGTAATAGCTGCGGAGAATGACTTAATGGGGGTGGCTCGGGGACAGTTGGTAGGTGGGTGTGGGATAGGCTTCCCTGAATAAATGAGTTTTCAGGGATCTCCTAAAGGTGGACAGGGTAGAGGGGCTGATCGGACATACCGGGGTAGGGAGTTCCAGAGGATGGGAGAGACTCTGGAGAAGTCCTGAAGGAGAGCATGGGAGGAGGTAACAAGGGAGCTAGAGAGCAGGAGGTCTTGGGAGGAGGTCTTGGGAGGAGCGGAGGAGACGATTTGGGCGATATCTGCAGATGAGGTTGGTGATGTAGCTGGGGGCGATGTTGTGAATGGCCTTGTATGTTGTGGTTGGCATTTTGAGTTTTATATGGTGGGGTAGAAGAAGCCAGTGAAGGGATTGGCAGAGAAGAGCAGCTTCTGAACGCTGTGGTATGCACAAGGTACTTTGTTGAAGCCCCATTCACATCCATTATTTTAGGAACGAACGCGCACATTACATGTGATGACATGTTGCAATGCTATTCATTTTAAAGGGCATCTCGGTGCTTTAAGGCAACAGACATGCATTGCAGAGCACTGCTAGGTATGGCAATGCACCATAGTGCTTTGCATTTACCATTTTGTGGCATGTCTAATTTTCGGGATGTTTTGTTGAATTGGCAGCCCACTTATTTCAATGGGTGGTTTTAATCTGTTAACTTAACGCACCACACTAATATAAGTTGACCCTGAACTACGTCTGGCAAAACGTTTGTAACTGGTTAAGGGACATTTTGGCGTGCTGCCGCTGGTGATTGACTGTTCAAAGTACCAATTGTCTGCTAGACCTGAGCACTGCATTGTGGGAGGGGATTACATGTTCCCAATACTTGGGTATTTTATGTAGCGGCCTCTACCTCTCTCTCTTTCTTTATCAGTTATCTGGCTGTTGTCTAGGGGTACCTGGGAGAGAGAGATGATACACACCACGGCCCATGTCCTCCGTAACTGGGAGGTGAAGGCCAGAGATTGGGCTTTTGTGTAGGTGTCCTAGAGTCAAGTCCAGTCCTTCGTCCCTGACTCTTTTGCTTTAGTAACCCAAGTTCCACACAGTGAGTAGGTACAACTCAGTTTTATTCTTCTTGCCAAGCAATAAAACAATCTTTCTCCTTTGGAAAATGAGGGGACAGATCGAGGCACAATCCTTTCCCTTCTTGCTGCTGCCCACTGTGTTGTCACCAGTGGTGAATAGTCACTGCCACTGACTAGGTAATATAGAACGTGAATTACCTTCGCTCACTTTGCCCCTGTCAGAGGAAGAAATCCGTCCAAGGGAGAAATGGAGGCCTCTCTGTCACCAGCGATGCTGCACCGGGCTCTTCAGAGAAGTTACTGCGTGCCAGTCCTCACGAACTCAGACACGGGCACCCAAGGAGTTAGGGCCCCCTCGGATTCCTCCACCCTCACGGAACTCAGTCGAAGGTACTGAGCCCCAGGCATCCGCCATAGTACCTCACCCCAGGCTAAAGGTGCCTGAGATGGACTCCATTCCTGCTCCAGCTAGGCCAAGGGCGCCTAGGCCTGGAACACCGGAACGCCAGCACCCAAGCTAAAGGTGCCTGGGTGTGGCCGCGTCCTCCGACTCCCCCCAAAACAGGGCGTCCACCCCTTTTATGACCTCTCCCTTTGCGTCCCAGCGGGTTCCCCGCCCCGCTGTACCAGCTCCAGGGGAGGACAAAAAGGCACGATTCGCGGTGTGAGTTCAACTCCGGCCCCAGGCAACAGCGCCACCCAGGGGCCCCAAGGAACCTCACACCACCAGAGTGCTCACATAATTCAAATACCCGCTACACTTACATAGCTGAACCTGTGTTGCGTGTTGTTGTTGAGTGCACTCACAGTCAGATAATAGAATGAAAAAAGAAGGGTATTGCTATGACAAATATTTAAAAAAGTGAAACAAAGGCCCGTGACCACGTCCCTCTAGTGATCCCGTGACCATGTCCCTCTAGTGATCCCGTGACCACGTCCCTCTAGTGATCCCGTGACCACGTCCCTCTAGTGACGAAACGTTGGGGGGTACGACGTTCTGACGTCACCGCGTGTGCGCCAGATCCGGAAGTATACAGGCTGCTATCGCGAGCAGGCCGGCTCGATTGTTTCTACATGCTGTTTTTAACTTCATAACTGTAAGTGTCCATTCGTCATGTGTACTTATTAAATTTAAAAGGTTTTACACTATACCAGCCTTTTCTGTTTCTTTGTTGGGATACCTTGAATCGGTTGTGTTTTTATGAGAACCTATTAACTACTTGGAGCCCGAGCCCTTGACAAATGACGGCCACAAGGTGGCTCTTCAGGTCCGGGAGGCCGTCTATTGACGGCCTCGGCTCCTCCGGCCACGGTGGGGGATGGGCCCGCTGCGTCACTGAGGTGCCGATGCACGTGCCTGCCGTTCGCGATGTCCACCAGGTACCCGCGATCGCCCGTTACACAGCCAAGGACGTGGATCTCTGTGTGTAAACACAGAGATCCATGTCCTGTCATAGAGAGGAGACCAATGCTGTGTCCCTTGTACATATGGACACAGATCGGTCACCTCCCCCAGTCAGTCCCCTCCCCCCACAGTAAGAATCATTCCTAGGGAACACATTTAACCCCTTCCTCGCCCCCTAGGGTTAACCCCTTCCCTGACAGTTACATTTATACAGTAATCAGTGCATATTTATAGCACTGTTCGCTGTATTAATGTGAATGGTCCCAAAAATGTGTCAAAAGTGTCCGATGTGTTTGACGAAATATCACAGTCCTGACAAAAATCGCAGATAACCGCCATTACTAGTAAAAAATATAAAAAGAAAAAGAAATGTCATAATTCTATCCCCTATTTTGTAGGCGCTATAACTTTTGCGCAAACCAATCACTATACGCGTATTGTTTTTTTGTTTTTTTTTTTACCAAAAATATGTAGAAGAATACGTATCGGCCTAAACTGAGAAAAAAAATTGGGATATTTATTATAGCAAAAAGTAAAAAATATTGTGTTTTTTTCTAAATTGTCGCTCTTTTTTTGTTTATAGCGCAAAAAATAAAAAACGCAGAGGTGATTAAATACCACCAAAAGAAAGCTCTATTTGTGGGAAAAAAAAGGACGTCAATTTTGTTTGGGAGCCACGTCGCACGACCGCGCAATTTTTATTCAAAGCGTGACAGTGCTGAAAGCTGAAATTTCGCCTGGGCAGGAAGGGAGTATATGTGCCCAGTAAACAAGTGGGTAATACCACTGAAGCTAAGGCGTTAACTGCACGGCACAGAGACCCCAGGCTGGGTTATAAGCCATATGCGCCCATTGATCTCCTGTAATTACGAGATCACATCCATTTGGTAAAACGGCAGTGTGGAGGCACTTTTCTATCATCACTTTTCTTCGAGTGCTGTGGATTATTTGTCCCTGTGGATGCTTCAATGCTAATATTTACATGGACTTTTTTTCTTAATTTTTGCTTGCAACTTTTAATCCCCGATATTGACTGTTAGACCCCTTTCACACTGAGGAGTTTTTCAGGCGGTTTAGCGCTAAAAATAGCGCCTAAATAGCGCCTGAAAACTCCTGCCCCTGCAGTCTCAATGTGAAAGCCCGAAAGCGCTAGAAATAGCACATGTAAAGCGGCTGAAAACCGCCTCCCATTCATTTCAGTGTGACTTTGGGGATGTGAGAAAAAATCCTGCAAGCAGCATCTTTGGGGTAGTTTGGGAGCGATGTATACAGCGCTCCCAAAACACCCTGCCCATTGAAATAAATGGCCAGCACTAATGAAAATTGCTTCGGGCACTTTTAACATCTTCTTCGGCGTAAAAGTGCCCCGCCAGCAGCCGAAAATCGCTGCTTAAACGGTGGTAAAGCGCAGCTAAAACAAGCGGCGCTTTACCGCTAACGCACAGTGGCCCCAGTGTAAAAGGGGTCTAAAGCCTCGTACACACGATCGGATTTTCATCGGACAAAGCGTAGGACTTTTGTCCGAAGGGCATTGGCCATGAACTTTTCTTGCATACAAACGGCAAAGTATTGTCGGCCAACAAACACATAACTACGTGGTTTTTCAGCTCTTTAGCGCCACCCTTTGGGCAACTTCTCCTAATGTTGTATTATGGTGAGCATTGCTTCTGAGCATGCGTGTGTGTACTTTGGATTTTTGTCCGAAGGACTTCTGTACACACGATCGGATAATTCGACAACACACATTTGTTGGCGGACAATTTTAAAGCATGCTATCCCACATTTGTCCGTGGAAAATCCAACAACAATTGTCCGATGGAGCATACAAACGGACAGATTTTCCGACAACAGCCTGTCATCACACAATTCCCATCGGATAATCCGATCGTGTGTACAAAGCTTATAGCCTCGTACACACGAACGAGTTTCTCGGCAAAAACCAGCAAGAAACTTGCTGGCAGAGATTTTTTGCTGAGAAATTCGTTCGTGTGTATGGTTTCTCGTCAAGAAAAGCGACAAGAATCTCGACGAGAAAATAGAGAACCTGCTCTCTATTTTCTCGTCGAGATTCTCGTCAGCCTGTTTCTCAACGAGAAAATTGTGTGTGTGTACACTTACCTTTTCGCCGGGAAGCCCGCGCATGCTCGAAATGACTTTGACGCATGCGCGGTAGCTTCCTAGGCATAGATAGGGTATACCAAGATGGGGGCGACGGCATCGAATGTGACGAGCGCATGCTCGTCGTAGTCGATGACGTCACCGCGTACGCTCCATTCAAAGAACCGCGGGTTCTTTGAATCGAGCGTGTGTACACCAGGCCGGGACAATTTTCTTGTCCAAGAATCTCGTCGAAAAAAACAACATGTTTTTTTCGACGAGAATCTCGGCCGTGTGTACGAGGCCTAAGTGTCTCAAGTTTGTCTCAAACTGTCTCAGTGGGGAAGATTTAGGCTGGGTTCACACTTGTGAGGTGCAAATTCCAGCTCTCTTATCTCTGCAAAGAGATAAGAGAGCTGTTCAGCAGATCATCTCCGTTTTAGCTGCGAATTTGGTGACCTGGGAGAGGGGAGGGGGGGGGGGGGAAGTGTAGTGAGGAGAAGGAGAGAAATCCTGATGAGAACTGAACACATCTGCGAATCAGATGCGTGCCCATAGAAGATAATGGGCCTGAATTTGCACCTGAGCCGCGCCGCAATGCCTAGAAAACGCACACGTTTTTTGGGCAATGCGCGGTGCGAATGCATCGCACATATGTGAACCAGCCTCATTAAAATCAATGTATTTTATAATGTTATGCGAATTGGATGCGGTATAAGCCGCAACCAATTTGCATAGGTGTGAACGGGGCCTCACTGGTGCACACAGAATTTAGTGCAGCTGTGCATTGTAACCAATCAGTTTCCAGGTTTTATTGTCAAAGCTTAATTGAACAAGCTGAAGTTAGAAGCTGATTGGTTAAAATGAACAGCTGTAATAGATTCTGTGTGCAGCGGTTTTAGTAGTTTCTTGTTTCTGTTTTAGTAAATCTCCCCCCGATGTTCCTGGCTGTGCGGTAGAATTCATAAATGCGTGTTTCATTCTACTTTAAAGAAAAGCATTACATTATATATTGTACATTTGCCAAAGGTCAGCAGCTGGTCTAGTGATTTTCCTTTATCATCATATATGCAGCAGACACATCCTTGGCCATTAGTGTTCATCATGAAATCAGTTTGCTGTGTCCTGCTGTGGCAGTCAGCCTCCTAGCTTTGCGGTTTCCTATCTGGGCACATTTTCCAGCAGAGAGGGAAGGCATGGAATACAATTGATCGGTTCTACAACTGCGGTGGTTGATCACAGAATATGTTTTGTCCTCGTCATTTTCCGGGCATGATTCTATGGACGTATTGGAAATCCATAGCTTGTCGCGGCACACAGCGAGTTGCACCATTACCTGAAAAGATTCTTGCACATTTTCTCTCATTCAGATTCAGATGGCTTCATTGATCATTAAATGGAAACATGGCAAAGGCAGGAACTCTATTTAAAGGGAAAGTACGGGCTTTACAAAGTTTGACAGCCAGTGTCATCTAATTGGGCTGAAAGCCCAGGCTGTCATGGATAGGCACCCTGAGGCTCCATCACCATACTAACCTGGGCTCACAGTACTCCTTGACTAGGGGTGTTTACACGTCATTATGGAAGAATTGCTCAGTTCAGGAGGAAGGATCAACCACCACCACTGCCAAGGATCAACCTCCACCACTGCCAAGGATCAACCTCCACCACTGCCAAGGATCAACCACCACCACTGCCAAGGATCAACCACCACCACTGCCAAGGATCAACCCCCACCACTGCCAAGGATCAACCACCACCACTGCCAAGGATCAACCACCACCACTGCCAAGGATCAACCTCCACCACTGCCAAGGATCAACCTCCACCACTGCCAAGGATCAACCTCCACCACTGCCAAGGATCAACCACCACCACTGCCAAGGATCAACCTCCACCACTGCCAAGGATCAACCTCCACCACTGCCAAGGATCAACCTCCACCACTGCCAAGGATCAACCACCACCACTGCCAAGGATCAACCTCCACCACTGCCAAGGATCAACCACCACCACTGCCAAGGATCAACCTCCGCCACTGCCAAGGATCAACCTCCACCACTGCCAAGGATCAACCACCACCACTGCCAAGGATCAACCTCCACCACTGCCAAGGATCAACCTCCACCACTGCCAAGGATCAACCTCCACCACTGCCAAGGATCAACCTCCACCACTGCCAAGGATCAACCACTAGACATGTGCACAACATAAAAATTTGTTTAGTTTGGTTTCGTTTCTGTGCGTTTCCGTTGATTCGTAACGATTCGTAATTTCGTAAGACGTGGGTTATCACATTCGGACTCTTTCGTATTTCCGTAAGGGTTATTTTTCCGTTGATTCGTATTTCCGTTAGTCTAATTTTCCTTGATTCGAAATTCGTATTTACGTTATATTTTATATTCGGCCGCGTTCGTATTTTCGTAAAAACTATATTTTCGTTGATTTGCAATGATTCGTATTTTCGTGTCTAATTTCCGTCGATTGGAAAATTGTACTTTTGTCGATTTAATTACATTCGTACTTTTGTTAGAATACATTTTCCGTTTATTCGAAACACTACTTGTCGTAATTTTGTAATTCGTACTTTCGTGAGATTGACTGGCTCATTTATTCGTAGTTTCGTATCATTGTTTTCGTAGATTCATAATTGGGGCATAATTTGTAATATAGAAATTAGAATCTAGACAGACAAATAATTTCTCTCTCACAAGTCACAACTTAACTCACAAATCCACCAAAACAGTGCCACCTACCCAACCACACCCTATCTGGACTCTGGATGGAATGCACTGCAGTCTAACACAGAAAAACACACAAGGGAATAAGAAACAAGCTAATTGGGGGAAGGGACAACCTCTTCATTGGAAGGGACAAGCTTATTGGCCAACGTCCAGAAATATTTCAGAACTAACAAATTCGTTGTTTTGATTTCCGTTTTCCGAATATTCGTATTTTGTTTTTGTTTTTTTTCGTTCATTTTGATTTTCGTTATTTTGAATCTTTGTTCGGTATTTTCGTTGTTTTGATTTCCGTTTTCCGAATATTCGTAATTTCGAGTTTTCGTTCGATTTGATTATCGTTATTTTGAATCTTTGTTCGGTATTTTTGTTGTTTCTATGTTTTTTCACTCTTTCGTATTTCCGCTGTTTCTAATTTAATAATTTTGTATTTTCGTTTGTTTTCCATATTCGTTCTTTTTGATAATTCGTTTTTCGCTGGTAATTTTAGTAAACCGTTCGTTCATTCGTATGTTTACGAATTAACGAATATAACGAATTTTGACGAATAACGAATTTGCAACTAAACAAATTGCACATCAACCACCACCACTGCCAAGGATCAACCACCGCCACTGCCAGGGAAGAAGGAGGACGCATGCCATCACTGGATCAATGTGTTAAAGCTTATATGAGAATTTATTGATTGGGAATACATACAGGTCCTTCTCCAAAAATTAGCATATTGTGATAAAGTTCATTATTTTCTGTAATGTACTGATAAACATTAGACTTTCATATATTTTAGATTCATTACACACAACTGAAGTAGTTCAAGGCTTTTCTTGTTTTAATATTGATGATTTTGGCATACAGCTCATGACAACCCAAAAATCCTATCTCAAAAAATTAGCATATTTCATCCGACCAATAAAAGAAAAGTGTTTTTAATACAAAAAAAGTCAACCTTCAAATAATTATGTCCAGTTATGCACTCAATACTTGGTCGGGAATCCTTTTGCAGAAATGACTGCTTCAATGCGGCGTGGCATGGAGGCAACCAGCCTGTGGCACTGCTGAGGTGTTATGGAGGCCCAGGATGCTTCGATAGCGGCCTTAAGCTCATCCAGAGTGTTGGGTCTTGCGTCTCTCAACTTTCTCTTCCCAATATCCCACAGATTCTCTATGGGGTTCAGGTCAGGAGAGTTGGCAGGCCAATTGAGCACAGTAATACCATGGTCAGTAAACCATTTACCAGTGGTTTTGGCACTGTGAGCAGGTGCCAGGTCGTGCTGAAAAATGAAATCTTGATCTCCATAAAGCTTTTCAGCAGATGGAAGCATGAAGTGCTCCAAAATCTCCTGATAGCTAGCTGCATTGACCCTGCCCTTGATAAAACACAGTGGACCAACACCAGCAGCTGACATGGCACCCCAGACCATCACTGACTGTGGGTACTTGACACTGGACTTCAGGCATTTTGGCATTTCCCTCTCCCCAGTCTTCCTCCAGACTCTGGCACCTTGATTTCCGAATGACATGCAAAATTTGCTTTCATCCGAAAAAAGTACTTTGGACCACTGAGCAACAGTCCAGTGCTGCTTCTCTGTAGCCCAGGTCAGGCGCTTCTGCCGCTGTTTCTGGTTCAAAAGTGGCTTGACCTGGGGAATGCGGCACCTGTAGCCCATTTCCTGCACACGCCTGTTCACGGTGGCTCTGGATGTTTCTACTCCAGACTCAGTCCACTGCTTCCGCAGGTCCTCCAAGGTCTGGAATCGGTCCTTCTCCACAATCTTCTTCAGGGTCCGGTCACCTCTTCTCGTTGTGCAGCGTTTTCTGCCACACTTTTTCCTTCCCACAGACTTCCCACTGAGGTGCCTTGATACAGCACTCTGGGAACAGCCTATTCGTTCAGAAATTTCTTTCTGTGTCTTACCCTCTTGCTTGAGGGTGTCAATGATGGCCTTCTGGACAGCAGTCAGGTCGGCAGTCTTACCCATGATTGCGGTTTTGAGTAATGAACCAGGCTGGGAGTTTTTAAAAGCCTCAGGAATCTTTTGCAGGTGTTTAGAGTTAATTAATTGATTCAGATGATTAGGTTAATAGCTCGTTTAGAGAACCTTTTCATGATATGCTAATTTTTTGAGATAGGATTTTTGGGTTGTCATGAGCTGTATGCCAAAATCATCAATATTAAAACAAGAAAAGCCTTGAACTACTTCAGTTGTGTGTAATGAATCTAAAATATATGAAAGTCTAATGTTTATCAGTACATTACAGAAAATAATGAACTTTATCACAATATGCTAATTTTTGGAGAAGGACCTGTATACCTTCAAGTGAACTTGTACATGGAGCATACAAAGCACACCAATACAGATAACTTAGACCCCTTTCACACTGAGGCGCTTTGCAGGCGCTATAACGCTAAAAATAGCCCTGAAAGAGACGCTCCTCACACTCCAGTGTGAAAGCCCGAGGGCTTTCACACTGGAGCGGTGCGCTGGCAGGACCCTAAACAAAGTTCTGCTAGCAGCATCTTTGGAGCAGTGTGCAAACCACTCCTCCATCGCTCCTGCCCATTGAAGTGAATGGGCACCGCGGCTACACCACCGGCAAAAGTGCCGCTACAGCGGCGCTTTGCGGGTGGTTTTAACCCTTTTTTGGCCGCTAGCGGGGGTTAAAAGCGCACCGCTAGCGACCGAATAGCGATGCAAAATTGATGGTGAAGCGCCGCTAAAAATAGCACCCACCGCCCCAATGTGAAAGGGGTCTTAAAGTAGACACTATAAACTGTAATTGTAATAAAATAATTGATATATTGTACAGCTCGCTTATCAAAAATAGGAAATTCACATTAAAAATTAACAAGGAAATCATTATAATAAATCCATATTTCTTGGATTTGGGCTCCAGATTTTTGGAGGAACAAAATGTGGCACCTTCACTGCTAGATTTTTTTATTTTATTTATTAACCACATCAATAATGGGCACTTTCACCCCCTTCCTTCCCAGGCCAATTTTCAGCTTTCAGCGCTCTCGTACTTTCAGTGACAATTGCACGGTCATGCAACACTGTACCCAAATAAAATTTTTATCATTTTGTTCACACAAATAAAACTTTCTTTTGATGGTATTTATTCACGACACCGCTTTTTATTTTTTGCGATATAAGCAAAAAAGGAGCCGAAATTTGGAAAAAATATATATATATTTTCTTCTTTCTATTTTAAAAGAAATCCAATAAAATCGAATTTTGTCAAAAAATTTAAGCCAAAATGCATTCTGCTACATGTCTTTGGTAAAAAAAATCCTGTTATGCCTTGTACACACGATAGGAATTTCCGATGGAAAAAGTCAGACAGACTTTTTCCATCAGAAATTCCTACTGTGTGTGTGCCCCATCGGAGAAATTCCGATGAATTCCATCGGAGTTTAAATATAGAACATGTTCTATTTCCATCGGAATTCCGATGTGCTTTTGGCCGGAGAATAGTCCGACCGAGTGTACGGGGCATTACGTGTATAATAATTGGTTTGTGTGATCACGGACATATGTACGCAAATAATCATGTACTGTACAGATGTGCGCAGGTGATCACGGACATATGTGTGCAGATGATCATTAAAAGTCAGCAGCTGCAGTATTTGTAGCTGCTGACTTTAATTTTTTTTTTTTTGCCGGGTCTCTGCTTTAATAATAGCATGCAATGCCAAGCTGCGGTTTCCAAAGTGAGCAAAGTCCTTTCTTGTATTAAGAGAGGTATTGACTCCAGAGAGAGAGAGAGAGAGAGATATAATTTTGCCCCTGTACAAATCATTAGTAAGACCTCATCTGGAATATGCAGTTCAGTTTTGGGCCCCAGTTCTCAAAAAGGATATTAGGGAACTGGAGAAAGTGCAGAGAAGGGCAACCAAACTGATAAGAGGCATGGAGGAGCTCAGCTATGAGGAAAGATTAGAGGAACTGAATTTATTCACTCTTGAGAAGAGGAGATTAAGGGGGGATATGATCAACATGTACAAATATATAAGGGGTCCATATAGTGAACTTGGTGTTGAGTTATTAACTTTAAGGTCAACACAAAGGACAAGGGGGCACTCTTTGCGTCTAGAGGAAAAGAGATTTCATCTCCAAATACGGAAAGGTTTCTCCACAGTAGAGCTGTGAAAATGTGGAATAGACTCCCTCCAGAGGTGGTTCTGGCCAGCTCAGTAGATTGATTTAAGAAGGGCCTGGATACTTTCCTAAATGTACATAATATAACTGGGTACTGACATTTATAGGTAAAGTTGATCCGGGGAATATCCCATTGCCTCTCGGGGGATCAGGAAGGAATTTTTTACCCTTCTGTAGAAAATTGGATCATGCTCTGCTGGGGTTTTTCACCTTCCTTTGGATCAACTATGGGTATAGGATTGTGTATATGGGATTGTATGGTTGTGTTTTATTTTTTATTTTTTGTATTGGTTGCGCTAAATAGACTTGTGTCTTTTTTCAACCTGACTAACTATGTAGCTATGCAACAAACATGCTCTTGTTGACAATATGTGGGCGACAAACCAGTTATCCTAATGCCGCGTACACACGCTCGGAATTTCCGACAACAAATGTTCGGAAATTTCGACCGTGTGTAGGCTCCATCGGACACTTGCTGTCGGAATTTCCGACAACAAAAATTTGAGAGCTGGTTCTCGAATTTTCCTACAACAAAACTTGTTGTCGGAAATTCCGACCGTGTGTACACAATTTGACGCACAAAAATTTGACGCATGCTCAGAATCAATTCAACGCACGCTCGGAATCATTGAACTTAATTTTTCGCGGCTTGTCGTTGTGTTGTATGTCACCGCGTTCTTGACTTTTGCAATTGCTGACAACATTTGTGTGACCGTGTGTATGCAAGACAAGTTTGAGCCAACATCCGCCGGAAAAAAATCCACGGTTTTGTTGTCAGAATGTCCGATCGTGTGTACGCTGCATAAGAATACTTGGTCAAAAAACAAGAAATGCAGGCAAATGAATTCAAGGGACAGTCATAGTCCACCCAGCCTCTCTCCAGCCTTGTCCTCCAGGCATCCAGCAATCTTCTTCTCCCTCTGGCCACACATTTGTCCTCTCAGCGGCCAAAGGGAAGGGATGGAGGAGGAGAAAGCAGAACCCCATCCTCTTCTGATTCTGTCCTCATCCACTGTAAAAGCTTCTGCTTTGGCTCACAGTGTGAGTGGAGAACTGTTGCTGACATCACTACTTTGATTTACCGTACTGATCGGCGGGTTGGCTAAAAAGAACTTTTGGAGGCTCAATGACCCAGTAATCACACTGATTACCTAAAGTCATCTAAACAGTTCTGACGGTTTCCCAGCCATGCCAATAAATGAACCAAGAGGCACACCACTGACTTAAATGCACTGTTGTATTGGCCATAGGTTATAAAACATATTTCAAGTAAAACCTTTGAAAAATTATTTCAGTTATAACTTATTTATTTATACAGTGGAACCTCGGTTGACGAGTTAACGAGCATTTTGAAAGATGAGCAACTTTTTACAAAAAAAATTCTGACTCGGTTTGCGAGTGTTGTCTCGCAAGACGAGCAGAATTCCAGCTAATAGGGCCTGCAGTACCGCATTTGGCCTGAGGTGCGGGGGCGCCGGACCTGAGAAGAGCCGAATGGCTCGGAAAGAGACGGCATGCTCGGAAAGACACGGAAATACTCAGTTTCCGAGGTTTTTCAAGGTCAGCCGAGGTGTCTTTGGGCCTTTCCAGCCGTTTCCAGGACTCTCCGCTGCTCCCCCACCTCTGGCCGCAAGCGGTATTGCATGCCATTGAAGTCAATGCGGAACAAATTATTTTAGTTTCCATTGACTTCAATGGGGAAACTCGCTTTGATATGCGAGTACTTTGGATTACGAGCATTCACCTGGAACAGATTATGCTCGTAATCCGAGGTTCCACTGTACAACTTTTTTTTAAATATTTTTTGTTAAGAACTTTCCTCTTTAATATGGAATAATGAATCTTTTGCTAGCGGTGTGGGAAACTTCACTCTGCCAATTAAAGTACACTGAAATTACTTCAGACGTGTTTCACAGTTGTCTGTGGGTGTACCATAAAGAAAGAAAATAAGATAATTAAAAAGGAAAAATAACAGGACAGTGGTGGAAAAAGAAAGAAAAGTCGTTCTAATTACTTCTTTGATTATCGTATTCATCCTCTGCACAGGGTGATTATCACAGGTTAGGTCTAAAATGGAATACACATCCTCCCCCTACGACCAGCAGCCATTTCTGTGTTATGAATATGAATTACGATATGATTTACTAACCACCACAGTCAATGTTTTACTCTTTTAATTGAATTGTCTGAAGACTAAAGCCTCGTACACACGACCAAGTTTCTCGTCGTAAAAAACCCGTCGTTTTTCTCGACGAGATTCTTGTCAAGCTTTCCTTGCATACACACTGTTAATTCCAAATCTCGTCGTTGTTCTGCGCGGCCACATACAGCACATACAACGGCAGTATAAAGGGGAAGTTCAATTTCAATGGAGCCAACCCTTGGGCTGCTTTTGCTAATCTTGTGTTACCGCGTGTTAGTAAAAGTTTGGGAAGAGACGATTCGCGCTTTTCAGTCTTCGTGCTTTCAGTTCGTTACAGCGTGACGAATGTGCTATCTCCATTACGAACGCTAGTTTTACCAGAAGGAGCGCTCCCGTCTCATACTTGATTCTGAGCATGCACGATTTTTTAAGACTCGGAAAAGCATACAAACGACCGGTTTTCTCGTCGCAAAACAGGCCGACAAGAAACCCGACGACAAAATCGAGAATCACGAGAAAATAGAGAGCAGGTTCTCTATTTTTCTCATTGAGATTGCTGGCAGTTTTCTCGACGAGAAACCATACACACGAACGGTTTTCTCGGCAAGAAAACTCTCTCGGCAGTTTTCTTGTAGTTTTTTGACGAGAAAATCGGTCGTGTGTACGAGGCTTTAGAGTGTTTTGTTGTGTGAATTTAAAAGTGGCTCTAAAGCTAAAACGTTTCTTATTTTGTATAATGCTGGTAAAACCTTGGCCAAGTTTCTTTTTCCCATTTGTGTTCTGCTGGCGATTCTTCCCCTCACTTCCTGTCCTGCAGACACGACAGGAAGTGATAGGAAATCTCTTCAAAGTGAAGGAAAAACCTCCTCTTGTCATTTGATTTTTCCGTCTATTCCTGTTCTGGTGACAACTCTAAATTTGTGTTCTCTGACTTTCAGCATTAGTTGCAATGGTAACAAATAGAAAGAGAATCACACAGATGACAGGGGATCTCACTTATCCTTATGCCGCGTACACACGACCATTTTTCATGCCGAAAAAAAATGCAATTTTTTAATTTGGTCATTAACCACCTCGCGCCCGCCGTACGAGTATATACAGCCGCAAGGTGGTTGTCAATTGCCGGGAGGCCGTTATTATACGGCCTCCTCTAATTTGGCCACTGGGGGCGCGCGAGTGCCGCCGGCGGCGTGCGCACGTGCCCGGCGCGTCACTGCAATGCCGATGCGCGTGCCTGACGGCCGCGATGTCCGCCAGGCACCCGCGATCGGCTGTTACAGAGGCAGGACGTGGATCTCTGTGTGTAAACACAGAGATCCATGTCCTGTCAGGGAGAGGGGACCGATGCTGTGTCCCTTGTACATAGGGACACAGATCGGTCACCTCCCCCAGTCACTCCCCTCCCCCACGCAGTAACAATCACTCCCAGGGAACACATTTAACCCCTTCCTCGCCCCCTAGTGTTAACCCCTTCCCTGCCAGTCACATTTATACAGTAATCAGTGCATATTTATAGCACTGTTCGCTGTATAAATGTGAATGGTCCCAAAATAGTGTCAAAAGTGTCCGATGTGTCCGCCATAATGTCGCAGTCACAAAAAAAACACTGATCGCCGCCATTACTAATAAAAAAAAAAAATATATAAAAATGCCATAAAACTACCCCCTATTTTGTAAACGCTATAACTTTTGCGCAAACCAATCAATAAACGCCGATTGCGATTTTTTTTTTTTTACCAAAAATATGTAGAAGAATACGTATCGGCCTAAACTGAGGAAATTTATTTTTTTTTTTAAAGAAAATTGGGATATTTATTATAGCAAAAATCAAAAAATATTGCTTTTTTTTCAAAATTGTCGCTCTATTTTTGTTTATAGCGCAAAAAATAAAAACCGCCAAGGTGATCAAATACCACCAAAAGAAACCTCTATTTGTGCGAAAAAAATGACGTCAATTTTGTTTGGGAGCCACGTCGCACGACCGCGCAATTGTCATTCAAAGCGTGACAGTGCTGAAAGCTGAAATTTCGCCTGGGCAGGAAGGGGGTATATGTGCCCAGTAAGGAAGGGGTTAAAAACGATCATGTGTGGGCTCCAGAGCATTTTTCAAGACGTGAAAAATGGGCATTAAAATTTGGAACATGCTCTAATTTTTCTCGTCGTTGTTTTTCTCATCATGAAAAACAGCCGTGTGTAGGCTTTAACGAAGTGAAAAAACCGCGCATGCTCAGAAGCAAGTGATGAGACAGGAGCGCTCGTTCTGGTAAAACTAGCGTTCGTAATGGAGATAGCACATTCGTCACGCTGTAACAGACTGAAGAGCACAAGGCTGAAAAGCGCGAATCGTCTCTCACCAAACTTTGCTAACACGAGGATCAGCAAAAGCAGCC
This sequence comes from Rana muscosa, assembly GCA_029206835.1. Lineage (NCBI taxonomy): Eukaryota > Metazoa > Chordata > Amphibia > Anura > Ranidae > Rana > Rana muscosa. The sequence goes on from CM055117.1 coordinate 1,068,733,824, forward strand.
CAAAGGGTGGCGCCTTCCGAATGGAACTTCCCCTTTATAGTGCTGTTGTACGTGTTGTACGTCACCGCGCTTTGCTCAAGCATTTTTTTTCATGATAGTGTGTAGGCAAGGCAGGCTTGAGAAGAATCACGTCGAGAAAAACTTTGTTTTTTTCAATGACATTAAAAACGGTCGGGTGTACGCGGCATAACTATTCAAAAGCAAGAAATAGCTTTGTTTACACTAAGTTTTTTTTATTTTTTTCTATTTTTAGGTCCCCATTCACACCTGAGCATTGTGTTTTTGAGCGTTTTTTTCTGCTGTTTTCTCACGTGTTTGTATGCTCATTTTTGGACATATTTGTACAGCGTTTTTAAAGCATTTTCGGCGTTTGTTTTATTAGCTAATAGAGAAAAATATCATCTGTTTCATCACTTTTTGATATGTTTGTCAGATTTTTCATCCACTTTCATTTATTATTTATTTAGTTAAGGTTAGGGGGTCAGAGTTAGGGGCTAGGGGTTGGGGTTAGTGTTAGGGGGTAATTATTTTATTTATTTATTTATGATTTTCTTATTTTTTGTTTAGGTTAGGGGGTTAGGGTTAGCGTTAGAGCCCATTGACACAGGGGCGACTTTGGATCCGACTTTAAGTCACTCCAAGTCGCCTCATGTCGCGCGGTATGAGAAAATCAATGTAAGTGAATGAGAGCCGTCTTAATGCACACTACTGCAGTCGCTTCAAATTCAAAAAAGGTTCCTGTACTACTTCAATCCGACTTCTAGGCGACTTGTAGGCAACTTGTTACCATTGATTTCAATGGAAGTTGCCTCCAAATCAGATCCCCTGTTTTAACTGAAGCAACTTTCCAGGAAGTAAAAATAGTTTTCCAGGAAAACCCCTCCCTCCCACAGAGCTGATTATTGTTTGATTGGCCACTAGAAAGTCACCTGTGCTGGAGGCAACTTGAAGTTGCCTTGTAAGTTGCCTGGAGTCACGCTGTGATTCATACTCAAGTCGTGTCCAAGTTGCCTCCCAAAGTCGCGCTGGAAGTCGTGTTGCCCCTGTATGAATGGGCACTGAGCGTTATGCCCTGTACACACGATCGGCTTTCTGATGGAATAAAATCCGATGGAATTTTCCGGCGGAATTCCGATGAAGCTGACTTCCATCAGTCTTGCCTACACACCATCAGACAAAATTCCGACCGTCCAAAACGCTGTGACGTAAAACACGTACGACGGCACTATAAATGGGAAGTTCAAATCCAATGGCGCCACCCTTTGGGCCGCTTTTGCTGATTTCGTGTTACCGCGTGTTAGTAAAAGTTTGGTTAGAGCCGATTTGCGCTTTTTCCGTCTCTGTGCTTTTCTGTCCGTTACAGCATGACGAATGTGCTATCTCCATTACGAACGCTAGTTTTACCAGAACGAGCGCTCCCGTCTTGTAATTTAGTCTGAGCATGCGTGGATTTTTCTCCGATGGAGTTCCACACAGACAATCGGAATTTCCTATCGCTTTTTTTTCCCATCGGATAAATTTAAAACATGTTCTATTTTTTACACCGATGGAAAAAAGTCTGATGGGGTCCACACACGATCGTTTTTTCATCGGAAAAAACGATTGTGTGTACAGGGCATTAGGGGTTAGGGTTTAGAGAATAATTTATTATTTTATTTAATTTGTTTATTCAATATTATTTAATACCTGTTAAATGTATTTATTTATTTAAAATAGAACAAATCCAGAGACTGGCAACAAAAATGGTGAAAGGTCTGAGAAATAAAACATATCAGGAGAGACTGCAGGGACTTAAAGTGATACTTAACACACACTAGGGTTGATTTACTAAAGGCAAATCCACTTTGCACTGCAAGTGCACTTGAAAATGCACTTGGAAGTGCAGTCGCTTTAGATCTGAGGGTAATATCTGAAATGAGGGGAAGCTCTGCTGATTTTATCCTTGCATGTCCCCCTCAGATCTACAGTGACTGCACTTCCAAGTGCACTTGCAGTGCACTTGTAGTGCAAAGTGAATTAGCCTTTTATTGAATAAACCCCTATGTTTAATTTACAGGTTTTTTTTTTTGTTTTTTTTTTACTAAAGGCAAATCCACTGTGCAATTCCAGTGAACTTGGAAGTACACTGCAAGTGCACTTAAAAGTGCAGTCGCTGTAGATCTATAGGGGACATGTTAGGAAAATAAAAAACAGCATTTTTTCTTGCACATGAGTGGATGATGGAAATCAGCAGAGCTTCCCCTCATTTCAAATCTTCCCCTCAGACCTACAGCAACTTCACTCCCAAGTGCATTTGTAGTGCACAGTGGATTTGCCTTCAGTAAATCAACCCCATTGTCCCTTCTCTTTCTATATGTGGATGATGGCACTGTAATTATTTTAATTTAAAAAAAATAACCTTTTTTCATAATCGATATTCAGCTGTCACATGACCCAGCTTTTTCCCATCCTGTCTGCAGGGAAACATAAGCAGGAGGAGCTTCTAGTCCTCTGCTGCTGGTCACATGTTCAAAAAAAAAAGCCTTTAGGATACAGAGGAAATCTTTATTGTTTTTTGGCAATAACATGGTGTGGGCGGATTTTTGCAGCCTGTGTCTTAGAATAAGAGGGAGGTGAAGCCTCCATCAATTAACATGTATTATCCTGCCCCCATTGTGTTTAGCTGGTTAGGAGGGAGGGAATGGGCTGTCATTTACCACTGTGGTTACACCTACATGTGTGACTCTATAGCATGGATGCTCAACCTGTGGCTCTCCAGCTTTTGGAAAACTCAAGTCCCATCATGCCTCTGCCTTTGGGAGTCATGTTTGTAACTGTCAGCAGATTGCAATGCTTCATGGGACTTGTAATTCCGCAACAGCTGGAGGGCCACAGGTTGAGCACCCATGCTATATAGTTACATGGGCTGCTCAGATGTGATAGGGAGGAAATGCTCAGCATAGAAACTCACTGAAAACTGAGCATGTTGCCAACACTGATCTGCAAAATCCCCAACTGCAGTGGGGACTTGGATAGAGAACAGCACGATCAACCAGGTTTTGCAGAATACAGAAAACAAATCTCATAGTGACTGAGTGAGTATCAACAGCATGTAATTTATTGATAGTTTATAATAAGGTGACCAGATTTTTAAAATTAAATCCGGGGACATTTTTTTTTTACTAGTAATGGCGGCAATCAGCGACTCTCTCCCCGTCGTCGCCGCCACCCGCCTCACAGCCTGTCAAGTCTTACTCTCCGGCCCCCGGCTACTACTGGGTGGGGAGCAGAGGAAGATCACTCCGCCAGGGAAGGCAAGGAAATAAGCTGGCAGGCAGCTGGCTGGGACTTGAGCCAAGGTAGAAGAACATGCGAGCGGAGCTGAATGGGCATGCACCCGAAACGGAAGAAATATTCCCTCCGCTCCGACCAGCACATGGTCATCAGAAAGGGGCACAGATAATGGAAAAAATACACCCACCTAAGCTAGTAGGAGCGGCGGAGCGGGGGTGTGTAATTCTGTTTTTTTTTTATTATTCTGCACTGGCTGTCTTTGAAATTGCCCCAGCCCCTGTTCAAATCCAATCCGGGGACAAAACCGGGGACAGACTTGGTCCGGGGACAGTGTCCTCAATCCGGGGACTGTCCCCTGAAATCGGGGATGTCTGGTCACCCTAGTTCATAATGATGTGGGTTAAGTGACATTTTTATATGTGCAGTCTGAAGGGAAGAAAAGAAAGGGAGACATGACTGAAATCTAAGCTCAAGGTACATGACCTCAAACTAGTAGGAGAAAAGTTCAAAACTAATCTTAGAAAGTATTATTTTTATGGAAACAATAGTTAATGTTTAGAGCAAACTTCCATCAGAGGTAGTGAGTCAGTCAGCAGTAAGCAAAATGGGGCACACTTGTGATAAACACAAATATATACTGAAAACTGAAAAAAAAAAGCAAAAATGGCAGACTTGATGGACCATTTGATTACTTTCTGCCATCATTCCTCTGCTTTTATGATAATTTTAGCCATCTGGCATCTTTCCTCTCTTGTAAAGTGTTTGCATGGAGTGATTTATAATACAGTATATAATCATCTTTTTGTTACCATTTCACTGTTACTGAAATTCCGGAAGTGTAATTACTATAATTATCAACCTCAAAAAAAAAAAAATACAAATGGACATACGTGTATCTGTGTGTGTGTGTATATATATATATATATATATATATATATATATATATATATATATATATATATATATATATATAGCTAGATGGAAAATCTTTTAGTACGCACTTTGTACACACACACATATATATATGTAGTGGCCTCACCTCTCTCCCTTTCTTTATCGGTTATGTGGCTGTTGTCTAGGGGTACCTGGGAAAGAGAGATAAAACACACCACGGCCCATGTCCTCCGTAACTGGGAGGTGAAGGCCAGAAGATTGGGCCTTTGTGTAGGTGTCCTAGAGCCAAGTCCAGTCCATCGTCCCTGACTCCTTTGCTTTAGTAACCCAAGTTCCACACAGTGAATAGGTACAACTCAGTTTTATTCTTCTTGCCAAGCAATAAAACAATCTTTCTCCTTTGGAAAACGGGGGACAGATCGAGGCACAATTCTTTCCCTTCTTGCTGCTGCCCACTGTGCTGTCTCCAGTGGTGAATAGTCACTGCCACTGACTAGGTAATATAGAACGTGAATTACCTTTGCTCACTTTGCCCCTGTCAGAGGAAGAAATCCGTCCAAGGGAGAAGTGGAGGCCTCTCCGTCACCAGCGATGCTGCGCCGGGCTCTTCAGAGAAGTTACTGCGCACCAGTCCTCACAAACTCAGACACGGGCACCCAAGGAGTTAGGGCCCCCTCGGATTTCTCCACCCTCGTGGAACTCAGTCGAAGGTACTGAGCCCCAGGCATCCGCCATAGTACCTCACCCCAGGCTAAAGGTGCCTGAGATGGACTCCATCCCTGCTCCAGCTAGGCCAAGGGCGCCTAGGCCTGAAACACCGGAACGCCAGCACCCAAGCTGAAGGTGCCTGGGTGCGGCCGCGTCCTCCAACTCTCTCTCTAAAATCAGGGCGTCCGTCCCTTTTATGACCTCTCCCTTTGCGTCACAGCGGGTTCCCCGCCCCGCTGTACCAGCTCCAGGGGAGGACAAAAAGGCACAGTTTGCTCCGGCCCAAGGCAACAACGCCACCTGTAGGCCCCAAGGAACCCCACACCACCAGAATCCTCACATAAATTCAAACACCCGCTACACTCTCCCCCTGGTGATTTGACACTGGTCCCCAGTGTCTGGTACAAACTCACACCCCACGAAGAGTGGTGTCATAAGTTCAGCCCAGAAACCAACTACACAATTTAGCCCTGAATTGTGCCAAGACCTGAATGGGAAAGGGAAAACTTAAAACAATATAACGATAAAAAATTTCCAATAAAACACTTTAAATATCTCACACATTTACATTCCTCCCTCTTGCTATCTAAGAACCACCCACTCTCAGTAGTCTTGACAGATGAGTCTCCTGCAGAGGAAAAGAAAAGACACATACATCCTACCAACATGTGTGTCTGCTTGGAATGAATGAGTCTATCCTAGAAGAAACCCATTCACTCCAATAAGTGCTGCAAAATGTCCAAAAAAAACAAACAATTGTTGTGCAACACTGCCACCTGGTGACAGTGCCGCGGTCAAGACACTCATCACTTCCAGATGAACTTTCCTCTTGAACATTTTCTCTGTGATCCTACACTATCTAAAACCCAAAGTCACTGATTTCTTCTGAGCGCAAGGAGAAGGAGGGAGAACAAACAAAAACACAGCTCCCATATCTCCAACGAGTAAAACTGCCCAAATACAAAAAAAAAAATAGGGCACAGTCCCTGTGTTCAAGAAAAGGCACTCCGGAAAGTTCAGCCAGGAATAGAAAAGAAAAGCACACGGGAGTCTTTTTTTCCCTTACAGGTAAAACCTTGGATGAGGCAATGATATAGGCTTCAAACGATCATCAAAAGCCTCCACATGGTACTCAATACTTTTTCCTTCTTTGCGGCAGATTACCACTTTGTCCGCATGAATGTGTCTTCCCAGCATCCATGTAGCTTTACAGTCCTGAAACTTCTTGGTGACTGTTGGTGAACAAGAAAGATACCGCCGTGCTTGCTGTACTTACAGTTTGTCCCATACAAAGGTATCATACTATCTTTGCCGAAAGCAGGGGCGTACCTACAGCATTTGGCACCCGGGGCGGATCCTATAGCTGGCACCCCCGCCCCCAGGTGGTGCACGTTGGTGTGCTGGCGTCTGCGTCAAGTGACGTCACATGTAGCCCCTCCGTGCACTGCGGCCCAGGACCCTGAAGAATCCTCCACCCTCTGTTCCCCGGGGCGGCCAGGCCCCTCCTCTGCAAAAACAGTGCTGACTGACCTGAGGATTGTCATCGGGTGGCTGGTGCCAGACAGGAATACATGTAACTGGCATCAGCACACTTACCATGTGTCACTAGGGTTGGTGCCACCTACGGTGAAGTAAAACATGGTGTTACCCTCCCCCCAAAAAATATTTTCCTGTTTTCTGAACGGTTTCTTTACACAGCACCCATACCTCTGAACCCCTTTACGTTACACAGCCCCCATACCTCTGAACCCCTTTACATTACACAGCTCCCATACCTCTGAACCCCTTTACGTTACACAGCCCCCATACCTCTGAACCCCTTTACATTACACAGCTCCCTTACCTCTGGCGTTTCTCGCACTGCATTCAAAATGCACTCCAGTTTTGATCTGCAGTTGGTGTCAATGTTAACTTAATGACACCATAAATGCAGGTCCCAAATGTAATGTGTATACCTGCATTGGATTGTACGGTACAGTAGTACCATGCAATCCAGTTCCTGTGCATCTTATAACTCTTGGTGTGGTCCAGCACAATTTCAGCCCATTTGAAAGAATGGGCTGAAATTGTACTGTACCTGGAAAACATGTGAATCGCACAGGAACGCAGTGTGATCCTGTGTGATTCATCGTGTGAACCGGCTATGAGTCCTGGAGCCAAGTGATGGAAAAAGTCCCGCCACCTGGCTCCACTGACTTACCTGGCAGGGGTGCAATAGTGTTGTCAACTGGCTGGGGTGATTGTCCTGCATGTCTATTGGGGTGCCCTGATTGTCCCCTGCGTAGCAGCCAGCATCTCTTTGAATCAGGGGTAGGGGAGAGGGTACTGCATGTGCTAGGGGGCACTTTGGGAGGAGAGAGAACATGTGCTGGGGGGGTGGGGGGCAGATTTTCCTAAAATGCCCCCTAGCACATGCAGTTCCCTCTCCCCCCACACAAATCATTGCAAGTATAAATGTATATCTGCTTCCCCCGCACAAGTGTCATCTATAGTGTGTGTGTGACTGATAGAAACAGACCTTTAGATGAGCGGCACAGCACAGCAGCGTCTTGCCTCCTCCCCGGCTCCTCCTCCTGTCTGTGTACACAGACGATGTCAGAGCGGAGGAGGCGTGGTAGGGGCGGGTTCATCGGCATTCCACTGTGTGCAATGCCAGTGAGAGAGGCAGCCGGCGGGAAGCGATGTCGGCTGCCATAAAGAGCTGGGCTGAGATCGCGTGGGACAGCAAACACCCCGCACAAGCTGCAGGGTGTGTGCGCCCACATTAGCGCGCCCACATTAGCGCGCCCACAAGCAAGTCACTGCAGTGCTACATGTGAATGGCAGCCGATCACGGAGGTATGGTTGCTCCGGCATGCTGACACCCCCAAAGGTGTGGCACCCGGTGCGGAACGCCCCCCCCGCCCCAGCGTTAGTACGCCACTGGCCGAAAGACCTCCACCTCATAGAGCAGTTCCCGAGGCAGATACGGGTATTCCCACCCATATTCCTGAGCAACCTTCTGGCCAAAGAGACGCTGCAGCCTTGACAAAGGTGGCATAGTAGCTCGGTCTCCCTCCCCAGGTGGAACAATTGCTTCTGGGTGGCGAGGTGCGTTCACCACCTCGGTGGACCTGAGCCTAGGAGCCCGCAGTGATTGACGTTGCACTCCCGCAACAGGAGCAGGTGAAATGGATGTTGAATCCAGAAGAGGAACTTCAGACAAAGGACCAGCTTCATCCCCTGGCGCCGGGGCCTCTACCCGGGGTGTACTTTCTCCAGTAGACATGGGCAGGTCCCTCGTGACACGGGCCAAGGGTAGCTTCATCTTGTCCCATCCCTTCTGTTGGAAGATTTCGTCTATCTCCCCATCATCGCCATTGTCAGACAATGAATCCAGGTCAGAGGTGTCGTAGCACTCAGCGGGCAGATAATTCCCAGTCACGGAACTATCCCCCTTGACGGCCTCTACCGACTGTGGACTACCGCCACTTTCTACCACACAGACAGTCCCAACCCCTGGCTCACCTGGACCTTTAAACGAGCAGGGATGTCCAGGACGTTGTCTACCGAATCCATCCAGGTCAGGCAAGCAGCGGGGCGAAGCTCTTCCACGGCCACACGAGGCCATCACCAGGCCGACTTTTCTCTTCGGTGGCCGGAGCAGGGAGCTGCTGGTGACCGAGGCAGCATCCTCGGATTTTTCTCTTTTCACTTCCGCTTGGGCAGTCCCTTCACCCGGATCAGTGCGCACGGGGAATGCACCAGCATCGATCTCTCCCTCTGGAGTGGCAGTCCCTGTGAGGTAGTTGAAGTGGAAAGCCCAAGGCTTTTCTGTGGATGGTTCCACCTCAAAGAGGAATTCTTTGCAGACCTCACAGCGCCCAAACGGCTTCAGCTGGACCACCAGTCCCGAACAGCCGGGACAGATCACACCGAGGGCTTCCATGTCTCTACAGGTAAAGAGAGCCAATCGCCCCCGGGGCCTTAGTCTTATCCCCGTATCCATAATCGGAGCAGCCAGAGAAGACATATCCGCGAAGGAAGGAACAGAAATCCACGGAGCACTTGAAGCCATCCTCTCTCTTTGCTGCTCCATTGCGCACTGACCCACCTGCGCCGGAATCTCCACGTGCGTACCTCCACGTGGCCAGACTCCTCCCACCTTCTGCACTTGTTTGCGGGCTTTTCCCTTGTTCGCGGGCTTTTCCCTTGCCCCGCCCACGAACTACACAGTTATGGGTTGCCTTGTGGCGCGTTGGCCAATATGGCCGACCTACTCGGAACTCCTCCGGGCAGCAAAGTTCAATTTCAGACACCATACACATATCCCAGATACGATGCCCCCACGTGTAGCGGCCTCACCTCTCTCCCTTTCTTTATCTGTTATATGGCTGTTGTCTAGGGGTACCTGGGAGAGAGAGATAAAACACACCACGGCCCATGTCCTTCGTAACTGGGAGGTGAAGGCCAGAGATTGGGCTTTTGTGTAGGTGTCCTAGAGTCAAGTCCAGTCCTTCGTCCCTGACTCCTTTGCTTTAGTAACCCAAGTTCCACACAGTGAATAGGTACAACTCAGTTTTATTCTTCTTGCCAAGCAATAAAACAATCTTTCTCCTTTGGAAAACGGGGGACAGATCGAGGCACAATCCTTTCCCTTCTTGCTGCTGCCCACTGTGCTGTCACCAGTGGTGAATAGTCACTGCCACTGACTAGGTAATATAGAACGTGAATTACCTTCGCTCACTTTGCCCCTGTCAGAGGAAGAAATCCGTCCAAGGGAGAAGTGGAGGCCTCTCCGTCACCAGCGATGCTGCACCGGGCTCTTCAGAGAAGTTACTGCGCACCAGTCCTCACGAACTCAGACACGGGCACCCAAGGAGTTAGGGCCCCCTCGGATTCCTCCACCCTCGCGGAACTCAGTCGAAGGTACTGAGCCCCAGGCATCCGCCATAGTACCTCACCCCAGGCTAAAGGTGCCTGAGATGGACTCCATCTCCGCTCCAGCTAGGCCAAGGGCGCCTAGGCCTGAAACACCGGAACGCCAGCACCCAAGCTGAAGGTGCCTGGGTGCAGCCGCGTCCTCCGACTCTCTCCCCAAAATCCGGGTCTCCACCCCTTTTATGACCTCTCCCTTTGCGCCACAGCGGGTTCCCCGCCCCGCTGTACCAGCTCCAGGGGAGGACAAAAAGGCACGGTTCGCGGTGTGAGTTCAACTCTGGCCCCAGGCAACAGCGCCACCCAGGGACCCCAAGGAACCTCACACCACCAGAGTCCTCACATAATTCAAATACCCGCTACAATATATATATAAATTTATATATATATACAGCATATACCGTATATATCTATATATAGATATATACTGTACAGTATATGCTGTGTGTATATATATATATATATATATATATATATATATATATATAGTATGTGTGTGTGTGTACAAAGTGCGTACTAAAAGATTTTCCATCTAGCTCTCAGCCTTGAATAGTTTATTTAGTAAGATAGATGAGTCACTTCCATATGTGTTGTAGGCTTTAATTAAGCAGGGGCTGCAAGCTTCATTTAATTGAAATAAATGTTTAAAGAGATTGTGTAGGCAAAATAAAAATACAATCTGAGAACATAGAGGGTTAAACATTATGGTCCGAGGATTCTTTGTCCACTCGTTGGTGCTAGGTTTGTCTTAAATTCTTAAATTATATGTAACCCCAATCAATAACATCTCTAAGCTTTAAAGTGATTGTAAAGTCTTGTTTAAAAAAATAAATAAAAAAATGTCATACTTACCTCCTCTATGCAGTTCGTTTTGCACAGAACAGCCCTGATCCTCATCTTCTTGGGTCCCTTTTTGCTGCTTCTGGCCCCTCCCTCCTATTGAGTGCCCCCTACAGTCAGCAGCTTCCTATGGGGGTACTGGAGCTGAGTCACAGCTCCGTGTGTCCATTCAGACAAAGAGCCCTGACCCGGCCCCGCCCCCTCTCTCCCCTGATTGGCTGACTGATTATGTTTGACAGGCGTGGGAGCCAATGGCGCCGCTGCTGTGTCTCAGCCAGTCAGGAGGAGTGTCCCAGACGGCTTAGACAGTCGTGGACATCGCTGGAGAGAGATGGGGCTCAGGTAAGTACCGTATTCATTGGCGTATAACACGCACAGGCGGATAACACGCACCCTAACTTTAAGAGGGAAGTTTCAGGAAAAAAACTTTCCACAGCCCCCTGCGTATAACACGCAGGCACAGTTTACCCTCTATTTTCAGGGTAAAAAAGTGAGTGTTATACGCCAATAAATACAGTAATTAGGGGGTGCTGGGGCGGCTGCTACACACAAATGTTTTTTTATCTTAATGGATAGAATCCATTAGGATACAAAACCTTTTGTCTTTACAACTCCTTTTAACATGTTAATGTTGTACCAAAAATCATTAAATACTTTTAATTCTGCAGCTTTCATTAAAATAATACCAGGTGATCCTTCCATGGTAAACCTTGCTCAGGCACTTGCAGTTATAGAGTGACAACGCTCTGTCCTTGTCTTCCAATTGTGTTCCTGTGTTGTCACCCTGTCACACAGACTTTTGATAAAGACTCGCTTTACACAGGCATGGTTCACTGTTGTTACTATCAGGAATACCACCCCTAAAAATGCCATGTAGCCCTTGCTGGAGTGCATGGAGACATCAAATGGCTGACCAGCATAGCTGTTGTACAAGGATGAAAAGAGGTAAAAAGAGGTAGTTTAGTTTTTGTTTTGTTTTTTTAAATGGTAACCGTATATGAGGATATGTTGCCATTTTGGGGTGGGAGAAAATATGGCCAGAGCGTTGGCTATCGTGAAATAGAGTTAGGTAAGGCTAAACTAAGACTTAACCAGCATTGGATCCTAAATATATGGGTGGGTAGTCACATGTTTTTATTTTAAGCTGGCCAAGTGGAGCTTTAGAGCCCATTCACACAGGGGCAACACGACTTCCAGCGCGATTTTATGAGGCAACTTGGACCATAGTTGCCAACATTGCAAAAAAAACATCTGGGACACTTTTTTTGTATTGAGGCGGAGCCTTGCTATAATCAGGGGGCGGGGCATTCGTTTGTAGGCGTGTCATGCCGGAGTGAAAAATGGGCGTGGTTTACGCACGATAGTGGGTGTGGTTTAAATGGGCGTGGTTCAAAGGGGTGTGACTAGAGTCCGAGGTGAGAGAAAGAGAGAGAAAGAAATAGAAAGAAAGAAGCCAGATCCTACACCACAATAGTAATGTGTAACAAAATTGGCAGATAAGGATACTCCAAAACACCTGTTGGCGCTTCAATCATCCCGGCACCATGGTTGTTACGGTGTCAGGATGATTGAAGTGCATTATTTCTATTTTTACATTGTAATATAAAATGAAATCATTCAACTCACCATAATGCCGAATCAGTGGAAGCCCTGAGCGTGTTACCTGCCACGTCGCCTGCCACCAGATGGCCTCCCCAGCAGTCCGTCCTTGCATCAGGTGCCTCCCCAGCAGTCCGTCCTTGCATCAGGTGCCTCCCCAGCAGTCCGTCCTTGCATCAGGTGCCTCCCCAGCAGAGCCCCCTCCACACTTGTGGACAAGGGTCCAAAAATCATGCTTGTCCCGGGAAATTCGGGACTGTTGGTAACTATGCAGGCGTCCCCAGTGGAGTCCCCCCTTACATCAGGCGTCCCCAGTGGAGTCCCCCCTTACATCAAGTGTCCCCAGAGGAGTCCCTCCTTACATCAGGCGTCCCCAGCGGAGTCCCTCCTTACATCAGGCGTCCCCAGAGGAGTCCCTCCTTACCTCAGGCGTACCCAGCGGAGTCCTTCCTTACATCAGGTGTACCCAGAGGAGTCCCCCTTACATCAGGCGTCCCCAGCAGAGTCCCCCCTTACGTCAGGCGTCCCCAGCGGAGTCCCCCCTTACATCAGGCGTCCCCAGCGGAGTCCCCCCTTACATCAGGCGTCCCCAGCGGAGTCCCCCCTTACATCAGGCGTCCCCAGTGGAGTCCCCCCTTACCTCAGGCGTCCCCAGCGGAGTCCCCCCTTACCTCAGGCGTCCCCAGCGGAGTCCCCCCTTACCTCAGGCGTCCCCAGCGGAGTCCCCCCTTACCTCAGGCATCCCCAGCGGAGTCCCCCCTTACCTCAGGCGTCCCCAGCGGAGTCCCCCCTTACCTCAGGCGTCCCCAGCGGAGTCCCCCCTTACCTCAGCCGTCCCCAGCGGAGTCCTCCCTTACCACAGGCGTTCCCAGCAGAGTCCCCCCTTACCACAGGCATCCCCAGCGGAGTCCCCCCTTAACCACAGGTGTCTCCTGTCTCGGCCGCCATTATTGTTTCCCCTTCCCCGAAGGGGAACAAAATAGAGGCGGAGCCGACAGTGTGGCTGAAAAAAAAAAATTAAGCTGTGGCGCTGCCGACCCCCGCCCCTTTCCATTACAGACAGACCTGCAGCGGGGCGGGGCGGGGCGGGGGGGTGGCCTGCCGGACAGCCAAAACACAGATGTAGTACAATAGAAGATAAAGCTGCTGCGGCGCCGCCCACCCCTGGGGAGGTGCGGGTGTGGGCGGCACCGCAGCGGCTTTATTTTCTATTGTACTACATCCGTGTTTTGGTCTTCTTGAACATGGCGGCCGGCCGAGACATTGTCTCCGCCAGCCGTGGACCTCTAGCGGCGGCGGCCTGCGGCGTCCAAATTCGGGGAAAACGGGAAAAATCGGATTGGCCGGGACATTGGCCGGGACAAAATAAATCCGGGAAAAGGGTTTGAATCCCGGGAACGTCCTGGCCAATCCGTGACTGTTGGCAACTATGTTGGACACGACCTGAGTATGAATCACAGCGCGACCTGGAGCTATTTACAAGGCAACTCCAAGTTGCCTGCAGGACAGGAGACATTCCAGTGGCCAATCAAACAAGAATCAGCTCTGTGGGAGGGAGGGGGGAGAGAGAGTTTTGCAGGAGAAATGTATGTTTTCTTCCTGGAGAGTTGCTCTTATTAAGACAGTGAGAGGCGACTCCCATTGAAATGAATGGTTACAGGTCGCCTAGGAGTCGGATTGAAGTAGTACAGGGACCTTTTTTGAAGTCGGAGCGACTGCAGTAGTGTGCATAAGGACGGCTCCATTAACTTACATTGATTTCTTCAGCCAGCGCGGCCTGAGGCGACTAGGGGCGACCTGGGGCGATTTGGAGTCGGATCCAAAGATGCCCCTGTGTGAATGGGCTCTTAGAGTCCTAGCTGGGCCTCTATCACACCTTCTGTCACCTGACTGGACCATGTTAGGTGCTGGTACATTTCGAGAGCAGGTCCTCCATGTGGGAGAGAAGTGAGATAGATAGACAAAGACAGGGTGTCCAAACAATGGCTCACGGGCCACGTCCAACCCATTAAAAGGTTTTATCTAGCCCCCAGACAGGGTCAGTGGCGTATCCTCAAACTCAGTCGGCAGATTGAGGATTCAGATCAGATGGTCTCCGCTACTACCCCCCAAACAGAAAAAAGGCATATCACCGCTCCAGGAAGTTCAAGCAAAAGTAAAAGCCTTTCCTCCAGATTAGAAACCCCAGGTGCTGGCAAAACATGTAACAATGCAAAAATGGGAAGAAATTCTGGACAGCCGCACTCCAAATTTTTTTTGCCTTTTATTCAAAAATGGACATCAAAAATACATGCCACAGCAGAACAGAACGGACAAAAGAGCTGATGCGTTTCGCACTAACAAACAGTGCTTGGTCATAGCTTTGATTAGATTTGACAAGCTATGACTAAGCACTGTTTGTTAGTGTGAAACGCGTCAGCCCTTCTGTCCGTTCTGTTCTGCTGTGGCATGTATTTTTGATGTCCATTTTTGAATAAAAGGCAAAAACTTTTTTGGAGTGCGGCTGTCCAGAATTTCTTCCCATTTTTGCATTACTACCCCCCAAACCCCACTGTTTACTGTTATGTAAAGGTGGCTCCAATGGGGTCCTGTTGTAATGGGGGACAGTGATGGGGACGATGATGTTAAGGGGGACTCTAATGTAAGGGGGGACTTTGATGGCCACTCCAATGAAAGGGGGACTTTAATGGGGACCCCGATGTAAGGGGGAGAATCTGATGGGGACCCTGATGTATGGAAGGGAGGGGTTTCAGAGGTAAAGGGGGCACTTCTGATATGAATGGGGAGGGCTCTAATGTGAAGTTATTTCTTGGAGTGTGTTAATTTATTTATAAAACACATTTTTTTCAAGCCCACAAATATTGCTAACACTTTCAATGTGGTACTGAAAAGTTTGGAGTCCCCTGCACAAAGGGAATGGCTGTATACTATGCATAGTTGACTTAAGGTTGCAGGGGAGACCATGTCAGATAAGAGGGGCATCAAGGTCCCCTGAGGGTTTGCAAATGAAGTTAGCTACCCCTTTGAATGTTGAACATTAGACATGTGCACACTGAAATATTTTGTTTCGGAATTTTGTTTTCGTCCGAAAAATACATTTATTTAGTTACCCCCGAAATTTGTTTTTATTTATTTTGTTTCGTTAAAAAATGCATTAGTCCGAAAATCCGAATAAATAAGGTCGAATCTGTCAATTGAAGGCTTATGGTGTCTGTCGAATGTTCTAAGAAGATTTGACGGAGCAGCTAAACTGTACGACGCTGCAATCATACATTTCCGGTCAAGTGCTCCGCCCACAAGCTATAGTAGAATTCTAATGTTGTATGACTAGTAATAATTGTATTTATTAATTATTATTACTAGTCAGCCAACATTAGAATTCTTCTATAGCCTATGGGCGGATGCATTTGACCATAAATGTCTGCTCGCCGTGATCGTATGTTTTTAGCTGCTTCGTCAAATCTTCATGTCTCTCTATGTCGAATTTTTTCTCTCTATGTCGAATAATCTTGGACTAATAGAGTTAGGTTAGGCACATATAACTGCAGGTTCGATAGACACAGATCGCTATTGTCACCGTCATGTCGAATCTTCTATCTATATCAAACTGTTGTCGCAATGAAAGGAAAATAAAGCATATGTCAGATCTTTCAGATTTCGGATTCTGCACGTTCGTTATCGTTTGTTAAAAAGAACGCGAAAATCCCCGAAATTCGGACAAAAATGCATTCGGAAAAAAACAAATGCACATGTCTATTGAACATGAGGCTTGCTCCCTGAACATATAAGCCTGGAGTATTGTACTTATTACGTCTACCAAATGTCCTTCAGGGAACGGTTAGCTATTGATCTAAACAACTGTCATGTTGGGCAGTTCTGTGACAATTTCATCAAGCTATTAGTCACAACAAAGACTGAAGAAATCATTCAGCCTACCGCCAACCATTTTTTCATTTATATTGCTGGGATGCTGTTTTTTTTTTTCTTTTTTCGAACCGTTAGAGAGGCACGGAGCAGCGCCGAGGTGGAGGGCCGGCATGACAGGGGTTAACGGGGCGGAGCCTGTAGGACGTAGGGGGCAGCGTGAGGTTGCAGAGCAGAGGGGAGGAGGAAGTAGCTCAGGGAGAGGAAAAGGAAGGGGAGGGGCCAGTCGCCACGAGGAGCGCAGGGGGTAAGCAGCTTCCCACCCTCCCGCCCTGTTTTTAAGGGTCATTTGTTTTTACGGGTATGGGGGTTGTGGTGGCCGCTAGTGGCGGACATTGTGGTAGCGGGGTGCAAGGTCCTTGCTAGGTCAGATGGGCACCTAGAAGGCATGGTTAGGGACCCATCTCAGGGTACGGATCCCAGTTTGGTATATGGGTACCTGCTAGTTGTCTCTGAGTCTGAGGTTTTAGCGGCTGGACGCCTAGAAGTGACTAGCAGGTACAGTGAGGGGTTATGCCGATTGGACCTTGTGCCCCAGGGTGGTAAAAATACTGGAAGTTATAAATAAAAGGTTAATGTGTTTTATGTTAATTATGGAGAGTTTTTATATGAATATATATATATATATATATATATATATATATATATATATATATATATATTGGGTTATATATATATATTTTGGTTAATAAAAATGGCCTGTTGGCCAATTTACCCCATTCAGGTCTTGTGTGGTTATTAAGGGGAAGGGATGGGGTCATTGTTCAATAGTAGTAGCCGTAGTTAATTCCATAGTCATGATTAGGGTGACCACATTTCCAAACTACCATTCAGGGACACCCTCCCTTCCCAAAAATCAGCTTGTGCTGTAACGAATCACAGCACAGTGATTGGACACAAGAGGCGGGATTTATGATTTCTCCAATCACAAGCAGAGGGCGGGATTGTGCTCCTCCAGGCATTCTCGGCCAGGACAAGTACTGTCAGTGAGTAAAGTGGTGATGTGGCGGCCTTTTTTGGGGGCATCAGATTGGCCCGGGGGTGGCTGTGTCAGTTTCATTCCAGGACACTGTGTTGTCCTGGAATGAAGGTTCCCGGGACAGACCTGCAAAATGCGGGACTGTCCCGGGCAATCCGGGACACGTGGTCACCCTAGTCATGATCCTTCCAAAATCTTAAGCTGACCATGGCAGTGAAGTGCAGCTAGTTTTGTCCTGTTTATTTCTGAATGCTTCGTTCTAGTGTCTGGCCGCATTTGAGTCATTGAGTACATGAGTGTTGAACTGAATTCAATCAGCCTGACTGGCAAACCATTATTTTACATCCAGTGCAGCCTGGACTGATTTCATTTGCTTGCCATGCTTAGTCTGCCATGCTTAGTCTGCCATGCTTAGTCTGCCATAGTGCAAATCGCATAAACTTCTGAAAAAAGTGCCAATTAATTCACAGAACTGGCCTCACGCAAGCATCTTGGCGCTCATTAATGCTCAGCTACGTTCATCTGAGGACGGATAACAAACTCTAAACAAATAATGGAGCCATCACCAGTCTCCTGGCTCATGACAAATTCCCCCAGCTTCAAACATTTGCGTTTAGAGTGTCGGCTATCACGTCAATGTCACCAAAACGACTGGCAGGAAGCAGCCATCCTTGTTTTTCAGATAATGATCTTCTCACTAACACATTGTTTAGATGCAATCAGCCACAATTACTGGTGCAATTATCACCGCCACGTTTGGATGGACACATCTGAAGCCGAAACCACTTTGCTAGAAGATCTATCACGAGTTTTACGCTCTGCCACAAGCCAACCGAGCCTTCCCATATCCCTCCTGGCAGAGACCTTTATAACAAGGCTTTTTATTTTTATCTCCTTTAACCGAAAGGCAAATTTGTTTATCTGTGGGAAAGACAATAGATGGCATTTTTTTTTTTTTTTTTTAAGGCTCCAGTCATAGAAGGGAAGGATATTTATATTTTTGCTATAAATACTGCTGTAGAATATATGATTCTTCTCTTAAAATTCTGTAACTTATATTGATGAGAAAAGTCCTAAAATAGAAAAGTCCTTTCCAGTTCTTATGTCAAAACTAAAAAATGGATTTAATAATAAAATAACAAAATATTACAAGAACAATATTAAAATGCAGAATTAAAAAATAATATCAATAATGTAGTTATATTCTTAAATGGAAATTGTGTATATAATCAGACGTGTGTGTGCGTCAGAAGCTAAAAGCAGCTTCCCTCGTGTCTAGCAGTCTGGCCTGCAAACCTTTGTTCATCTACTTTTACTCCACAACACAGCCCCCACCTTCTCCTAAAATGGGGTCTGGTTTTGTCTTATAGTTCCACAAAACTCTAGTGACAAATGTATTGAACAAAATTTCAGTCTAATGCCCAGGGCTGGTGCAAGGATTTTTGGCACCCTAGGAGAAAACCTCATTTTGCCACCCCCCTGGCTCCACCCCTGACTCCACTCCCTTTGCCCTGCCCATGTAAACCCCACCTTTTTAATGAAGCGCCCATCAAATGTAGCTTCACCAGCGCCCATCAAATGTAGCTTCACCAGCGCCCATCAAATGTAGCTTCACCAGCGCCCATCAAATGTAGCTTCGCCAGCGCCCATCAATGCAGCCTACCAATGCTCATCAATGAATGTTTGCTTGCTTCCATTCATTCGGGAGTTGGGACACAGTCCTCTGCCGCCACTGCGCTTCTGACACTATGTGCAAACGGAGCGGCGACTGCCTGCTGATGCTGAGACGTAGTTGCTTGCTGCAGAGAGAAGAGAGTAGGAACACCAGTGGCTGGGCGACCTAGGCAGCAGTGCGCCCTAGGCGGCTGCCTAGTTGGCCTAGTGGTAGCACCGGCCCTGCCAACGTCCCCTCCC
Source organism: Rana muscosa (assembly GCA_029206835.1). Classification (NCBI taxonomy): domain Eukaryota; kingdom Metazoa; phylum Chordata; class Amphibia; order Anura; family Ranidae; genus Rana; species Rana muscosa. The sequence goes on from CM055117.1 coordinate 1,068,752,872, forward strand.
CAAGGAGATGCTGAAATAAAATACAACCTCTATCACAGCTTTGTTGGCATTCCATAAGAATTCCTGGGGGAAATGGGCATGGCCTTGTATACCATATACCTTATACAATATAACTTTATCTATCATCTAAATCAAATAATGTAACATAAATCAATATATGTATATATTCGTTAAAAAGCCCTTGTTCCTATTAATATCCTAATCAAGAAATATTACAGTATAAAGAATTTATACGTTTAAATCAAACATACGCAAACCTCTGCATCTTAAGAAATTTGAAATCTTATCCAATTTGTGATGGGGGAAGGAAAGGCTAATTACTACAATATGTAAGCTCTCCAAAGAGATGCTTAGGATAATGAAACCTTTATATATCTATTCACACAGACTAAAAAAATCTATTTGTTACTTTTCCAAATCAAGAAGATATATATATATATATATATATATATATATATATATATATATATATAAACTCAATTATACTAATAAAGATCCAACCCTTTCATACATATGATAGTAATGTTAATTGGTAAAAATTTAGACTTTAGATTAAAGTGGAGGTCTGCCAATTTTTTTTTTTTTTAAAGTCAGCAGCTACAAATACTGCAGCTGCTGACTTTTAAAATATGGACACTTACCTGTCCAGGGTGCCCGCGAGGTCAGTACCCAAAGCCGATCTATCGCTCGGCTCTCGGGTGCTGCCGCCGCCATCTTCGGTAAGGGAATCAGGAAGTGAAGCCTTGTGGCTTCACTTCCTGGTTCCCTACTGCGCATGCACAACTCGCGCTGCGCTATCCCACTGGTCCCTGCTGTCTTCTGGGACCTGTGTGTCTCCCAGAAGACAGCAGGGGGGGGGAGAAGGCAGCGGAAGAGGCGTAGATACCCGCAGGTGGCTCGGGTATCTATGCTCGGAAGTGGGAGCAAAATACCTGAATTAGACAGGTATCTGCTCCCCCCTCCTCCCTGAAAGGTGCCAAATGTGACACCGGAGGGGGGGGGCGGGGGGTTCACAAAAGCAGAAGTTAAATTTTTGGGTGGAACTCCGCTTTAAGACCCCTTTCACACTGGGGCATTTTTCAGGCGCTTTAGCGTTAAAAAAAGCTCATGTAAAGCTTCTGAAAGAAGCTGCATCTGCAATTCCAATGTGAAAGCCCGAGTGCTTTCACACTAAAGCGCCTGAAAAACGCCCCAGTGTGAAAGGGGTCTTAGCGTTAAAAAAAGCGCCTGTAAAGCGCCTGAAAGAAGCCTCATCTGCAATCCCAATGTGAAAGCCAGAGTGCTTTCACACTGAGGCGCTGCGCTGGCAGGGCGTCAAAAAAAGTCCTGCAAGCAGCTTCTTTGCAGCGCTTTAGGAACGTTGAATACACCGCTCCTAAAGCGCCCCTTCTCATTGAGGCAATTTTTTTTAACGCCAAAGCGCCTGAAAAATGCCCCAGTGTGAAAGGGGTCTTAGCGGAGCTTTACCAGCGTTTTTCGGGCACTGGCAGTGTGAAAGGGCTCTGAAAGCACTCAGACTTTCACATTGTAATTGCAGATGAGGCTTCTTTCAGGCGCTTTACATGCGCTTTTTTTAACGCCAAAGCGCCTGAAAAACGCCCCAGTGTGAAAGGGGTCTAAGGAAGGCTTCTAACAACTAACCATGTGTTTTATGGAGAAAATAGATTGAAAGACTGTCAGTCACTAGAAGGAAAGACGGAAGTGAGTAAATTTTACCACAAGACGTTGATGCAGCAAATTCTGTCCTGATTGGATGCTTGTTTGTTCTACAGATGTTTGCACACCCTGTGTTCATTTTTAGGGGCCAAGCTGATATTCTGTAAAGTTAAACTTCAGCTACGTATATACCTAAACATTCACCTTGCAGTTGGACCTGCTCATTTAGCCTATGGGGTGATAAATAAGGTGAAATACTTTTAATTATTATTATTGATACTTACTATATACCCTGTATATAGCGCCATCAATTTACGCAGCGCTTTACATATATATTGTACATTCACATCATAACAGGAAACTGAGGCTACAATTCGCACAGGATCACCAAAGTTGGACAATAGAAGATTGGAAAAACGTTGCCTGGTCTGATGAGTCTCCATTTCAGCTGCGTCATTCAGATAGGGTGACCACATTTTCAAACTACAATTCAGGGACACCCCCCCTTCCCAAAAATCAGCTTGTGCTGTAACGAATCACAGCACAGCGACTAGACTCAAGAGGCGGGATTTAGGATTTCTCCAATCACAAACAGGGGGCGGGGATTGTGCTCCTCCAGGCATTCCCGGCCAGGACAAGTACTGTCAGTGAGTAAAGCGGTGATGTGGCGGCCTTTTTTGGGGGCATCAGATTGGCCCGGGGGGGGGGGGGGGTGGCTGTGTCAGTTTCATTCCGGGACACTGTATTGTCCTGGAATGAAGGTGCCCGGGACACGTGGTCACCCTAATTGGACCCCTGTGCAATTTGCTCCGCAGCCGCCCCGGAGATGTGTGAGTCGGCTCCATTGAGAGTCGGTCACAATCTCCTGTCATGCAAATTGGATGCGGGGAAACACTTATCCAATTCGCATGAGTATGAACCATACAATGGAAAAAATATTTTTCTTCTTTCACATATACAACTGCTGTACATTCCAAATGATCACAAAGTGAAAAGGAATTCAAGGGAATTTCCTGGTAAATGACTTAAAGGGGTTGTAAAGTTACACGTTTTTTCCCCTAATGCATCCTATGCATTAAGGTGAAAAAACATCCGACAATACCGGCCCCCCCATTTTACTTACCTGAGCCCGTTCACCTGCTGCGCTCGCCCTCGACGTCCTCTTAGCCGCTCAGCCTGGTCGTTGATTGGCTAGAGTGGATGGACTGAAAGCAGCGCAGCCATTGGCTCGCGCTGCTGTCAATCACATCCAATGACGCGGCGTGCCAGGGGGCGGGGCCGAGTGATACAGTGAGCGGCTGTAGCCACCGGCTGTATCATGGGCGCGCGTCCGCAAGAACTCACCACCATGCAAGCTCGCATACAGGTGGTTAATTCTTGCGGGGAGGAGCCGAGACAGCCACCGAGGGACCCCAGAAGACTAGGTTTAGGGCCACTCTGTGCAAAACGAGCTGCACAGTGGAGTAGGGTGACCACATTTCCAAACTACCATTCAGGGACACCCCCCCCCCTCCCAAAAATCAGCTTGTGCTGTAACAAATCACAGCACAGTGATTGGACACAAGAGGCGGGATTTATGATTTCTCCAATCACAAGCAGGCGGCGGGGATTGTGCTCCTCCAGGCATTCCAGGACAAGTACTGTCAGTGAGTAAAGCGGTGATGTGGCGGCCTTTTTTGGGGGCATCTGATTGGCCTGGGGGGGTTGCTGTGTCAGTTTCATTCAGGGACACTGTATTGTCCTGGAATGAAAGTGCCCGGGACAGACCTGCAAAATGCGGGACTGTCCCGGGCAATCTGGGACACGTGGTCACCCTACAGTGGAGGTAAGTATAACATGTTTGTTATTTTTGTTTATTTTTATTTGCCTTTACAACCCCTTTAACAATGGACACAAGTGATGTGTTTCAAAGAGTCACTCCACTACAGCTGTACATAAAACACCAGGAAGATCTTTATTCGCGGTGTCGCTCTTTCAATCATGTTCTCTCTCTTTTTTTTTTTTGGTTACCGTCAGTGCATTTCAATTACAGCAAACAACGGCAATCATCGGCGGGCATGGCATAATTGTATTTATTTGTCTTGGATTTGAATCATCCGACAATTACAGACCCATTTTCCTCCTTCTCGAGTTAACGCATTTGTTCTCATTTATTTATTTTTTTCACTTTTTTCTTTCAACCACAAATGCCGCAGTCTTTCTAAGACCCAAAACCATTTCCAGTTGAATACCTGTTAATCAAGGACTATGATATGTTGGGAAGACGCCATCGTGTTGTTAACGTAAGTGGCTGCTGAAATTTTCTAAATGTAGATCTGCCTTTTCGCCTTCTTTCCTTGCAGTAGAAGAGATCTGACACCTTAAAAGTAACTTTCACGTGGTCATCCAAAGCAAAGCAGCTGGATAGCGTGCAGCCTTTGGTGTCACACAATGCTTTTAAAGCCAGGTACACGTGATCGGATTTTCCGCGGACAAAGTGTAGAACTTTTGTCCGAAGGGCGTTGGCCGTGAGCTTGTCTTGCATACAAACGGCAAAGAATTGGCAGCCAACAAACACAAATCTACGTGGTTTTTAGCTCTTTAGCACCACCCTTTGGGCAAGTTCTGCTAATGTTGTGTTATGGTGAGCATTGCTTCTGAGCATGCGTGTTTGTACTTTGGAGTTTTTTCCGATGGACTTCTGTACGCAGGATCGGAAATTCAGAGAACACATTTGTTGTTGGAAATTTTTAAAGCCTGCTATCCCACATTTGTTGGCGGAAAATCTGACAACAATTGTCCGATGGAGCATACAAATGGCCGGATTTTCCGACAACAGCCTGTCATCGCACAATTCCCCTCGGAAAATCCGATCGTGTGTACAAGGTTTTAGAAAGATGTTATGAAAATATCAACCAAAAAATACCAATTTTTAGAGTTGTAACCAGACCAGGAGGTGAGGGCAAACCTTCCAATGGGGACAACTATTAGAAGTGACAATTAAAGAGAAAAGAAGTAAACCCTCTTTTTTTTTTTTTTCCTGAAAAAAAAACTCTGCAAGAGAAAGGCATAATGAGCTAGTATGCATAGCATACTAGCTCATTATGAATGACTTACCTGAGATCGAAGCCCCTGAAGCGCTTCTCGTTCCCCTCCTCTGCCGCCGCCATATCCCCTCCGAGCGCCTTCCGGGTAGCACCGCTCCGGCGCTGTGACTGGCCGGAGCGGCGATGACGTCACTCCCGCGCATGCGCGTGGGACGGCGCGGGACAGCATAATCCCGGCATGATCCCATTCATAAAACCGAAACGCTCACTGCGCCTGCGCCGTTGTCTACGGCGCGCCGTAGACATCGGTGCAGTGTTTTCTGCAAATATATCCTTAACCGTGTAGGTTTAGGAGATATTTCTTGCACCTACAGGTAAGCCTTAATCTAGGTTTACCTGTAGGTGCAAGTTGTCAGAGTGGGTTTACAACCACTTTAAAGCCAGCCATAGACAGATCAAAATTCAGCTGGTTCAGCAGGAACCAGACAAATTTTCGACCCATCTAAGGACAGTCTATAGAACGACATCAGTACGATCAGACTGCAGAGCTTTCTTCTTTTGATCGGCTATAGCCGGCAGCAGTGATCATTGTATTATGACGGTGGGGAAACCTCCTGCTGTCAGAATACAATAGCTCAGCGGGAGGTATTCCCCCATGAACAACACATGGTTGAAGGAAAGAAAACTGCATAACGTATGGCCAGCCTTAAGCCGACCATAGACAGTTTGGATCATGGCCGGTTCAGCAGGACCGACTGAGATTCGAACCATGTAGGGGCAGGCTGATTGTACCAATCGATCAGCTTGGGTACAACCAGCATGTTGGATTTTCCATGCGATTATAGTCACTAAAAATAATCATTGTGTGTTCTCCCGGCAGCAGGGGCAGCTCCCCTGCTCCCCCCCCCCCCCCCCCGTTTGGAGAACAGAATAGTTCTGTGGGAGGGATTCCCCCATCAACACTGGTTGGTTGCAGCAAAGAAATTTGAACCATCTATGGCCGGCTTAAGAGGGGATTTTCCTCATTTTGTAGAGATTGTTTCTCACTTCCTGTTGTGTCCCTAGGGGCAGGAAGCGAAGGGAAATCTCCCCAAAAATCTAACCATTTCCTACTCTATCCAAATTAGCTATAAATACACTTTTAACTGTGGGTATAGTATTGGGTATATGGGATTGTATTTTATTATTTTATTTATTTATTTATTTTTTATGGTTGAAATAGATGGACTTATGTCTTTTTTTAACCTGGCTATCTATATAACTATATGTAAAGCGGTATTAGGCTGGGTTTACACTGGTGCGATGCCAGACATGGTGCCAGACTGGTACAATGCCAGGCATGTGTATGGCTGAATTTGCCCAAAATATCCCAAAATAGTGTACGAAAATATGAACAAGTACAGAAGATGTTTCTCTCCACAGATTCGTAACATTGAACAATAATATAGGGATGAAGACCATTAGACCCAAGCAATATCGTACCATTAGATGATCAGTTGTCAGAGCCCTGCCTGGAAAAGCGATATGCTTTGTCTAGTTAAAAAGCATTTGTTATTTGTACAGTGACAGTGCATTTATTTAGCACTGATCACTGTATTAGTATTGAGCTGGAACCCACAAGGAGAGGCACACACTCCATACGGAATCACAGTTGGTCCATTCATGCCTCCTATGATTGCCTGCAGTCCGATGTTCTGTCTTATGGTATCTATTTGACCCATGAACCATTATCTATTGCAATTTACCCTGGGAAGGCTCTGATTTTTACTGGACAGCATCGCCTGAGGAAGCCCCATTATAGGGTGAAACATGTTGGGAACCACACCATTGTGCTGTACCTTTTAAGTACTGTACTGTATTTCTTAAATGCAATTGCGCTGCTTTTATGTATTAACACAATTTAAAAAGATTTAATAATTTTTTTCCAGTTGATTTAATATGCACCTTAAAATCCCATGTACCCACTTATCACTGTATTGGTGTCAGTGGTCCCCAAAAAGTGTTACTAAGGCCCCTTTCACACTGGGGCGGGGAGGTGTGCTGGCGGTATAGCGGCGCTATACCGTAGTTTTACCGTGATATTCGGCCACTAGCGGGGTGATTTTAACACCCGCTAGCGGCCAAAAAAGGGTTAATACCGCCTGCAGAGGCGCATTGCCGCCGGTATTACCGCGGTTTCCCATTGCTTTCAATGGGCAGCAGCGGTAAAGGAGCGGTAAACACACCGCTCCTTCACCGCTGCAAAGATGCGGCTAGCAGGACTTTTGGAGCGGTCCTGCTAGCGCACCGCCTCAGTGTGAAAGCCTTTGAGCTTCCACACTGAAGACTGCCGGGCAGGATTTTTTCAGGCGGTATAGCAGCGCTATAAACCGCCTGAAAAACGTGTCAGTGTGAAAGGGGCCTTAGGGTGACATTTGTCCGCCGCAATGTCGCAGTCCTGCTAAAAATTGCAGATCGTCGCCATTACTAGTAAAATATAACACAATAAAAACAAAAAAAACCAAACACAATATTTTTTACCTTCTGCTACAATACCTATCCGCAAAAAAAAAAAAGTAAAAAAACAAATTTCCTCATCAATTTAGGCCGATATGTATTCTTCTACATATTTTTGGTAAAAAAAAATCCCAATAAGCGCATATTGTTTAGTTTGCGCAAAAATATTAAAAGTCCATAAATCTATCCCGTAGTTTGTAGACGCTATAACGTTTGCGCAAATTAATCAATATACGCTTATTGGGACTTTTTTTTTTTTACCAAAGATATGTAGAAGAATATATATCGGCCTAAATTGATGAAGACATTTTTTTTTTTACTTTTTTTTTGTATATGTATTATAGCAGAAGGTAAAAAACATTGGTTTTTTTTTTTCAGAATTGACGCTCTTTTTTTGTTTATAACGCAAAAAATAAAACCCACAGAGGTGATCAAATACCACCAAAAGAAAGCTCTATTTGTGAGAAAAAAAGGGACAAATTTTATTTGGGTACAGCGTCCCACGACCGCGCAATTGTCAGTTAAAGTAACACAGTGCCGTATCGCAAAAAAAAATGGCCTGGTCATTAAGGGAGTAAATCTTTTTGGGGCTGAAGTGGTTACAGAAATATAAAAAAATATATAAAAAAATAAAAAATGGAAAAAATAAAAAAAAAGTTTGCTAGTTAGCTTTACATGAAAAGCTGTTCCTAAAAGCTTTATAAAATCTAACATTAGCCAGAAGAACATAGCGGGACTGCTCAGTTGGCGGTAGAATTTTAAGTCTTGTTAAAAGACCCCCCAATTATAGAAAACTGCTTGCAGCGCGACTTCGTAGGATGCGTATCGCCTTAGAAAGTTCTCACCGCCTTCGGTTGAAAAGAAAAACAACATGACCTTGCTGTATTTATCTTGGGGTTCTACCAATTAGTTTGGGGTAGGTTAGTGGATTAAGCTGTTTAACTTGTTAGAAGATTTTTTTGGGGTTGTTTGCATTTCTTTTTATAGCAGGCTATAATTATATCTTATTAGAGGTGTAGCTGGGCTGCAAAGGGAACTTCTAAAAGACATCTCAAACTGATTCTGAACGAGAACATTCATTAATGTGCAGCTCTATGGAAGCAGCGTAATAATATAATAATAATAATGAGCTCATCTCCCTATTAGGGAGATGTTTCCGATAGCCCACCTCCTACCATTGCTACCATCTTATATCTTTACCAATATGCTACCAATAGGTGAGAGTGTTTGGGATCTTTTTTGCTCCCCCTCTTTCTTCTATGCATTATGTTTTCTACTATTATCATCTTACCTTGGCATTTTTTCATTCTATTATAGATACCTCTGTACTGTGTATCTGCTCCTGACGAGTGGTTATGTATACCACGAAACACGTGGAGCTCCATCATGATGATATGTCACAGTACATGTTTTAATACCTGTTATACAATACTTTTTATGGACCAACTATCATTGTTAAGCCCCGTACACACGGTCGGATTTTTGGCCAACAAACTTCATTTTGAGCAAGTTGGACCAACAATCCGACCGTGTGCACGCTCCATCGGACAAACTTTTTTTGCTTTTTTCTTGTTTTCAAATGTTCGGTCTGCAAACGGACAAACTTTTGCCCAACAAAAGTCAGACGAAGCAAAGTCCGACCGTGTGTACAGAAAACCATCGGACTTTTGTCCGATGGACAAAACAACTGTCAATGTTAAAATCAACCAACGCTAGCAGAAGCTGACCAAAGGGTGGCGGTAAAGAGCAGAAAAGAGCAGAAAAACCACGTGATGTTGCAAAAAGTTTTGGGAAAGTTTGCAGAAAAGTCAGAGCGTGTGTATGCTATGGGTGTGCCCGGCAAACGCAGTTCGGACAAAAAACCACAGAAAAGTCAGATGGAAGGCCGACCGTGTGTATGGGGCTTTACTCTATTTATATGCTACCGTTGCAAATTCGGCTTTCATGCCCAAGGCCTATTACCATGTATGTTATCTTGGAGCCAACATGTTATAACCATGTATTGTTTAGATTTTATTTAGTGAGACCTAATATTACCATACATTACCATGTATGTTACGTTGAGGCAATTAGGTACTATCTTGCATTGTCTAGACCAGGGGTCTCCAAACACTGGCCCTGGGGCCAGATGCGGCCCTTTGCTTGCCTTAATGCGGCCCTTGGGGCACTATTCCATCCAACTCCAATTGGGCATAATTCTTGTTGCTGACACCATTGAGGCACTATTCCTCCAACGGACACCATCAATTCTTTCCATTGACACCAACGATGGGGCACTAGTCCTCCCACTGACACCAAAGATATGGTATTATTTACTCCCACTGGACATTTTCTACTCCCAATGGCCCTAGTCTGGCCCCCCCCTAAAGTCTGAAGGACCGTAAACTGGCCCTTTGTTTAGAAAGTTTGGAGACCCCTGGTCTAGACTTTACTTTATGTGACCTATGATTATCATATTTTATCCTTGTTGATTATGTGTATGTCATGCCTTGTTTGCAATCAATAAATGATGTTTATCATAGTTGGTTCATTAGTTAGCAGTGCGCTTCATCAAAAAGTCCCAAAATGTAGTTTCCATTTTCATCATCTCCCTATTACCCTGCTTTCTCCTCCAATCAGCATGCTCCTTATCAGCCCAGGAACTGATTGGCTCCTTGTGCCATTAAAGCTCCTCACACTGCTTGCATTTAAAAAAAAAAAAAAAAAAAATTGCTGTATTCATGATTATACAGCTGCATTAATATCTTTGTATTAATATGTACCTTTTAAGTTGGCCTAGAATTCAGCTTAAAAATAAATATATACACTCACCGGCCACTTTATTAGGTTCAATTGCTCGGTAACACAAATTGCTAACCAGCTCATCACATGGCAGCAACTCAATGCATTTAGGCATCTAGACGTGGTGAAGACGACTTTCTGGAGTTCAAACCGAGCATCAGAATGGGGAAGAAAAGGGGATTTAAGTGACTCTTGAACGTGGCATGGTTGTTGGTGCCAGACGGGCTGGTCTGAGTATTTCAAAATCTGCTGATCTACTGGGATTTTCACACACAACCATCTCTTGGGATTACAGAGAATGGTCCGAAAAAGAGAAAATATCCAGTGAGTGGCAGTTGTGTGGAGGAAAATGCCTTGTTGATGTCAGAGGGGAATAGGCAGACTGGTTTGAGATGATAGAAAGGCAACAGTAACTCAAATAACCACTCGTTACAACCAAGGTGTGCAGAATACCATCTCTAAATGCACCACACCTTGAGGCAGATGGGCTACAGCAGCAGAAGACCACACCGGGTGCCACTCCTGTCAGCTAAGAACATGAAAATTAAGGCTACAATTCGCACAGGATCACCAAAATTGGATAATAGAAGATTGGAAAAACGTTGCCTGGTCTGATGAGTCTCGATTTCAGCTGCGTCATTCAGATGGAAGGGTCAGAATTTGGTGTAAACAACATGAATGCATGGATCCCTCCTGCCTTGTGTGAACGGGTCAGGCTGGTGGTGGTGTAATGGTGTGGTGGAAAATGTATTGGCACACTTTGGGCCCCTTAGTACCAGTTGAGTATCGTTTAAACACCACGGCATACCTGAGTATTGTTGCTGATCATGTCCATCCCTTTATGACTACAGTGTCCCCATCTTCTGATGGCTCCTTCCAGCAGGATAATGTCCCATGTCACAAAGCTTCAATCATCTCACCACTGGACAATGAGGTCACTGTACTCCAATGTCCTCCACACTCACCACATCTCATCCAATAGAGCACCTTTGGGATGTGGTGGAATGGGAGATCCGCATCATGGATGTGCATCCGACAAATCTGCAGCAACTGCGTGATGCTATCATGTCACTATGGACCAAAATATCTGAGGAATAGGGATGGGCCCGGTGCTCGATTCGAACCCATGTTCGAATCGAGCATCGGGCGTTCGCTCGCTCGTCGAGCCCAGAACTATTTGGGCCGTTCGCATCACATTCGTGTGATGCGAGCGGCCCCGCAATGCATTGCGGCCGGCGCGGCCGGCGCAGTGCATTGCTGGCTGATGATTGGCCAAGCATGCACTGTGACCCCGCATGCTTGGCCAATCACAGCGCCCGAAACTCGGAGAGCAATAATTGGCTACAGGCAGGACGCCTGTAGCCAATTACAGCTCAGGGGCTTTAGTACACGCCCCACCATTTAAAAGGCCGCCACGCCATCGGCCCCGGTCACATGAGTTCCGGCTTTAGGAGAGATTAGTCTGCTGATTCTGTCTTTGCTTGATACTGAAAGATTTGCTCTTCTTTGCTAAACCATTGGCTATTTCTTTGCTAAACCATTGCTACCTAAGTCATTGATCGTTCATTGCTGCTGATTGCACAGTTAGTGTGTTATTAGCTGCTGCTGGGGATTAGTCTGGTGCGTGCTTACTGTTAGTACAGTATTGCAGTAGTACCAACCGCAGTGCTGTTAGCACAGCATTGCACCCCAACAGCACCCATAGGACTTCTAGTGTGTTAGTGGCAGCAAACAGAGCTCCTATATTTTCTTCTCAGCAGCACCCATAGGACTTCTAGTGTGTTAGTGGCATCACACAGAGTTCCTATATTTTCATCTCAGAAGCACCCATAGGACTTCTAGTGTGTTAGTGGCAGCAAACAGAGCTCCTATATTTTCTTCTCAGCAGCACCCATAGGACTTCTAGTGTGTTAGTGGCAGCAAACAGAGCTCCTATATTTTCTTCTCAGCAGCACCCATAGGACTTCTAGTGTGTTAGTGGCAGCAAACAGAGCTCCTATATTTTCTTCTCAGCAGCACCCATAGGACTTCTAGTGTGTTAGTGGCATCACACAGAGCTCCTATATTTTCATCTCAGCAGCACCCATAGGACTTCTAGTGTGTTAGTGGCAGCAAACAGAGCTCCTATATTTTCTTCTCAGCAGCACCCATAGGACTTCTAGTGTGTTAGTGGCAGCAAACAGAGCTCCTATATTTTCTTCTCAGCAGCACCCATAGGACTTCTAGTGTGTTAGTGGCATCACACAGAGCTCCTATATTTTCTTCTCAGCAGCACCCATAGGACTTCTAGTGTGTTAGTGGCAGCAAACAGAGCTCCTATATTTTCTTCTCAGCAGCACCCATAGGACTTCTAGTGTGTTAGTGGCATCACACAGAGTTCCTATATTTTCATCTCAGAAGCACCCATAGGACTTCTAGTGTGTTAGTGGCAGCAAACAGAGCTCCTATATTTTCTTCTCAGCAGCACCCATAGGACTTCTAGTGTGTTAGTGGCAGCAAACAGAGCTCCTATATTTTCTTCTCAGCAGCACCCATAGGACTTCTAGTGTGTTAGTGGCAGCAAACAGAGCTCCTATATTTTCTTCTCAGCAGCACCCATAGGACTTCTAGTGTGTTAGTGGCATCACACAGAGCTCCTATATTTTCATCTCAGCAGCACCCATAGGACTTCTAGTGTGTTAGTGGCAGCAAACAGAGCTCCTATATTTTCTTCTCAGCAGCACCCATAGGACTTCTAGTGTGTTAGTGGCAGCAAACAGAGCTCCTATATTTTCTTCTCAGCAGCACCCATAGGACTTCTAGTGTGTTAGTGGCATCACACAGAGCTCCTATATTTTCTTCTCAGCAGCACCCATAGGACTTCTAGTGTGTTAGTGGCAGCAAACAGAGCTCCTATATTTTCTTCTCAGCAGCACCCATAGGACTTCTAGTGTGTTAGTGGCATCACACAGAGCTCCTATATTTTCTTCTCAGCAGCACCCATAGGACTTCTAGTGTGTTAGTGGCATCACACAGAGCTCCTATATTTTCTTCTCAGCAGCACCCATAGGACTTCTAGTGTGTTAGTGGCAGCAAACAGAGCTCCTATATTTTCTTCTCAGCAGCACCCATAGGACTTCTAGTGTGTTAGTGGCATCACACAGAGCTCCTATATTTTCTTCTCAGCAGCACCCATAGGACTTCTAGTGTGTTAGTGGCAGCAAACAGAGCTCCTATATTTTCTTCTCAGCAGCACCCATAGGACTTCTAGTGTGTTAGTGGCATCACACAGAGCTCCTATATTTTCTTCTCAGCAGCACCCATAGGACTTCTAGTGTGTTAGTGGCATCACACAGAGCTCCTATATTTTCTTCTCAGCAGCACCCATAGGACTTCTAGTGTGTTAGTGGCAGCAAACAGAGCTCCTATATTTTCTTCTCAGCAGCACCCATAGGACTTCTAGTGTGTTAGTGGCATCACACAGAGCTCCTATATTTTCTTCTCAGCAGCACCCATAGGACTTCTAGTGTGTTAGTGGCATCACACAGAGCTCCTATATTTTCTTCTCAGCAGCACCCATAGGACTTCTAGTGTGTTAGTGGCATCACACAGAGCTCCTATATTTTCTTCTCAGCAGCACCCATAGGACTTCTAGTGTGTTAGTGGCATCACACAGAGCTCCTATATTTTCTTCTCAGCAGCACCCATAGGACTTCTAGTGTGTTAGTGGCAGCAAACAGAGCTCCTATATTTTCTTCTCAGCAGCACCCATAGGACTTCTAGTGTGTTAGTGGCAGCAAACAGAGCTCCTATATTTTCTTCTCAGCAGCACCCATAGGACTTCTAGTGTGTTAGTGGCAGCAAACAGAGCTCCTATATTTTCTTCTCAGCAGCACCCATAGGACTTCTAGTGTGTTAGTGGCAGCAAACAGAGCTCCTATATTTTCTTCTCAGCAGCACCCATAGGACTTCTAGTGTGTTAGTGGCAGCAAACAGAGCTCCTATATTTTCTTCTCAGCAGCACCCATAGGACTTCTAGTGTGTTAGTGGCAGCAAACAGAGCTCCTATATTTTCTTCTCAGCAGCACCCATAGGACTTCTAGTGTGTTAGTGGCATCACACAGAGCTCCTATATTTTCTTCTCAGCAGCACCCATAGGACTTCTAGTGTGTTAGTGGCAGCAAACAGAGCTCCTATATTTTCTTCTCAGCAGCACCCATAGGACTTCTAGTGTGTTAGTGGCAGCAAACAGAGCTCCTATATTTTCTTCTCAGCAGCACCCATAGGACTTCTAGTGTGTTAGTGGCAGCAAACAGAGCTCCTATATTTTCTTCTCAGCAGCACCCATAGGACTTCTAGTGTGTTAGTGGCAGCAAACAGAGCTCCTATATTTTCTTCTCAGCAGCACCCATAGGACTTCTAGTGTGTTAGTGGCATCACACAGAGCTCCTATATTTTCTTCTCAGCAGCACCCATAGGACTTCTAGTGTGTTAGTGGCAGCAAACAGAGCTCCTATATTTTCTTCTCAGCAGCACCCATAGGACTTCTAGTGTGTTAGTGGCAGCAAACAGAGCTCCTATATTTTCTTGTCAGCAGCACACATAGTACCTATAGTGTGTTAGTGTCAGCACCCATAGGACCTACAGTGTGTTGTGAGCACACATAGGAGTTCTATTTTTTATACTATATACACTACCGACTACAATGGCTGGAAGACCGCCAAGGAGAGGCAGAGCGTGCCGAGGCAAGAACACAGGGCAGGCAGGCTCTGTTTCTAGAGACAACAGTGCTGGCCGTGGACGTGGTCGTGCATCGTCATCAGCACGTGGCCATGGGACACGCTTGTCTTTGTTTTCGGCAGCTGGACATGTGGAGCCGCATCATGCCGAAGGCTTGGTAGAATGGATGACCAAGCCCTCCTCATCCTCCTCATCCTCTCTCACCCAGGCTCAGGGTACTGGCAGAGCAGCTGCCAACGCGTACTCAATGGCATCATCAGCCACCCCTTCCCTAGACCCACCATGTCCTCCTGAGGAGTCCCCCGAACTGTTTGAGCACAGTGTTGGGTACATGCTCCAGGAGGATGCCCAACGATTCGAAGGCTCGGATGATGATACCCAGCTTGAGGAAGTCAGTAGTGTGCGCGCAGAGAGAGGGGATGCTGAAGGACAGCAATCTGGCAGTAGTGTTCCACCAGCTGCAGCTTACTGCCAGGTTTGCTCTAGTGGTGAAGAGGGAGGGGATGATGAGGTCACTGACTCCACGTGGGTGCCTGAAGGGAGAGAGGAGGAGGAGGAGGAGGATGCAGCGTCACATGTCCAACGAGGCAGGATGCCCCCTGGAGGCCAGCTAGAGGCCAGCACAGCAACTGTACCACACCGCAGAGCTCCGCCTGTGCAGGGCGCTGCCTCTGCACGTTATCACAAAAGTTCTTTGGTGTGGGCCTTTTTTGAGACGAGTGCATCAGATCGCACCACTGCTATTTGCAATATTTGTCTCAAGCGTATCTCGCGTGGCCAAAACATCAGCCGCTTGGGCACCACAAGCATGAGCAGACATATGTCGACCTGCCATGCAGCTCGTTGGCAAGCACACATAAAAGACCCACACCAAAGAACAAAGCGGACCTCTCCTTGCTCCTCATCAGCTGGGATCTCCATCCCCACTATATCTTCAGTCCTCTCTGAAAGCTGCTCTGAGAGGACTGAAGGTGTAGAATTAGGTGTGTCACAACCAAGTACTTGCAGTACACCGACGTCCGATTGTAGCAGGCAAATTTCCCTGCCCCAGCTGCTGGACCGTCGAAAGAAGTATACTCCCAGCCATCCACATGCCCAGCGGTTGAATGCTAGCTTGGCTAAATTGCTAGCACTTCAACTGCTGCCTTTTCAGTTGATAGACTCGGCCCCCTTCCGTGAGTTTGTTCAATGTGCGGTTCCTCAGTGGCAGGTTCCCAAACGCCACTTTTTCTCACGGAAGGCGATTCCGTCTCTCTACTGGCATGTGGAAGGCAATGTCCATGCCTCGCTGGACAGGGCGGTCAGCGGTAAGGTGCATATTACCGCTGACTCATGGTCCAGCAGGCATGGACAGGGACGTTATCTTTCTTTCACGGCCCATTGGGTCACTCTATTGGTAGCTGGGAGGGATGCAGGACAAGGTGCAGTAGTGTTGGAGGTTGTTCCGCCACCACGCCTCCAAAATGCTACTACTGGTTGTGACACACCTCTCTCCTCCACACCCTCCTCTTCTTCTTCCTCCATGTCCTCTTCGAGTGCTCTGTCCTCGGAACCAGCGGTGCTCCGTAGGCGTACAAGGGGCTACGCGAGTACGCAGGCAAAAAGATGCCATGCCGT
This sequence comes from Rana muscosa, assembly GCA_029206835.1. Classification (NCBI taxonomy): domain Eukaryota; kingdom Metazoa; phylum Chordata; class Amphibia; order Anura; family Ranidae; genus Rana; species Rana muscosa. The sequence goes on from CM055117.1 coordinate 1,068,769,167, forward strand.
GCTTGCGCTGGTGTGTTTGGGGGACAGGAGCCACACTGGGCCAGAGGTTCTGGCAGCTCTGCAGGGGCAGGCCGAGAGGTGGTTGACGCCACGCCAGCTTAAGCCAGGAATGGTCGTTTCTGATAATGGCACCAACCTCCTCTCCGCCCTGCGACAGGGGCAGCTCACCCATGTGCCCTGTATGGCTCACGTCCTCAACCTGGTGGTGCAGCGGTTCTTGGGCAGGTTCCCAGGCTTACAGGATGTCCTGAGGCAGGCCAGGAAAGTCTGTGTGCATTTCCGCCGATCTTATAATGCCAGTGCTCGGCTGACTGAGCTGCAAAAGGAGCTGAACCTGCCCAAGAACCGCCTAATATGTGACATGCCCACCAGGTGGAACTCAACGTTGGCCATGCTGCAGCGACTGCACACGCAGCAGAGGGCCATCAATGAGTACCTTTGCGACTACGGCACCAGGACAGGGTCAGGGGAGCTTGGCTTTTTTTCCCCACGCCAGTGGAGCATGATCAGGGATGCATGCACTGTCCTCTCACCATTTGAGGAGGCCACGAGGATGGTGAGCAGTGACAGTGCATGCATCAGTGACACTGTACCTCTTGTCCACCTGTTGGAGCATACGCTGCGTGGGATAATGGACAGGGCACTTGAGGCAGAACAGAGGCAGGAAGAGGAGGACTTCCTTGTCTCTCAAGGCCCCCTTTATCCAGACAATGTTCCTTCTGTCCCACCCATCACACAGGAGGAGGAGGAGGAGGAGGAGGAGGATTGTGTGAGCATGGAGGTGGAGCCTGGCACTCAGCATCAGCAGCAGCAGTCTTTTAGGGATGATGTACAGTCCCAACAAACCAGTGGACTTGTACGTGGCTGGGAGGAGGTGGCTGGCGATCATGTCATCCTCAGTGACCCAGAAGACTCCGGACCGAATGCCTCAGCTAACCTACGCTGCATGGCCTCCCTGATCCTGCAAAGCCTGCGGAAGGATCCTCGTGTTCTTCGGATCAAGGAGAGTGACCATTACTGGCTGGCCACTCTCCTTGATCCACGGTACAAGGGTAAGGTTGCGGACCTTATCTTGCCGTCGCAGAGGGAGCAGAGGATGAGACATCTCAGGGAGGCCTTGCAGAAAGGTCTGTGCAACGCGTTCCCAGAAACTGGGAGGTTACAAACTCCTGGTCCTGGACGACGAGTTGCTGAGGCTTCGGTCAGTAGCAGAAGGAGCGGTGGGGAAGGTGGACGTCTGACCGATGCGTTCAGACAATTTTTTAGTCCGCAGCCCCAAGGTATGATCGGTTCCAGCAACCATCGCCAGCGTCTGATATACATGGTGCAGGAATACCTAGGGGCAAGGTCAGACTTGGACACCTTTCCCACCGAAAATCCTCTGGCTTACTGGGTCCTGAGGATGGATCACTGGCCAGAGCTTGCACAGTATGCAATTGAGCTACTGGCCTGTCCTGCATCCAGCGTTCTTTCCGAACGCACATTCAGTGCTGCTGGAGGATTTGTCACCGATCATAGGGTGCGCCTGTCCACCGACTCGGTTGATCGACTGACCTTCATAAAAATGAATCAGTCTTGGATCACCACCAGCTACCAGACACCTGAAGCGGATATAGCGGAATAATTTATAATGTCACATCCCTTCAAGACTGCCTATGCTGATGCTGAGTGACTGTCCTGTTATGTTCACTGACTATCCTCTTCCTCCTCCTCAATGATCCATGCCACCACACCAGTGCCTAAGGCACAATTTTTCAGCCCCTGTATAACAGGGGCGTGTAATTACAATTTTTTAAAAAGATGCTTCGCAACAGGTGTGACTGCTGTGCTCAGAGTACAGTATCTGTGAGGGGTTGCAGTGTTGTGGCACCAGCACCAGTGCCTAAGGCACAATTTTTCAGCCCCTGTTGGGGCGTGTAATTACAATTTTTAGGCAATGCTTTGCAACAGGTCTCATTGCTGTGCTCAGAGTACAGTATCTGTGAGGGGTTGCAGTGTTGTGGCACCAGCACCAGTGCCTAAGGCACAATTTTTCAGCCCCTGTATAACAGGGGCGTGTAATTACAATTTTTTAAAAAGATGCTTCGCAACAGGTGTGACTGCTGTGCTCAGAGTACAGTATCTGTGAGGGGTTGCAGTGTTGTGGCACCAGCACCAGTGCCTAAGGCACAATTTTTCAGCCCCTGTTGGGGCGTGTAATTACAATTTTTAGGCAATGCTTTGCAACAGGTCTCATTGCTGTGCTCAGAGTACAGTATCTGTGAGGGGTTGCAGTGTTGTGGCACCAGCACCACTGCCTAAGGCACAATTTTTCAGCCCCTGTATAACAGGGGCGTGTAATTACAATTTTTTAAAAAGATGCTTCGCAACAGGTGTGACTGCTGTGCTCCAAGTACAGTATCTGTGAGGGGTTGCAGTGTTGTGGCACCAGCACCAATGCCTAAGGCACAATTTTTCAGCCCCTGTTTAACAGGGGCGTGTAATTACAAATCTTGATCTAATAGTTCACAGCAGGGCCCATTCCTGCGCCCACCAAGAGTAACTATGAGGGCCTACAGTCTTGTGGCAACACCGTCCACCACCACCACCACCACCAAAGGCCCAATTTTTCTGCCCTGTTCAACAGGTGCATGCAATTACAAATCTTGATCTAATAACTCACAGCAGGGCCCATTCCTGCACCCACCAAGAGTAACTGTGAGGGCTTACAGTCTTGTGGCAACACCGTCCACCACCACCACCACCACCACCAAAGGCCCAATTTTTCTGCCCGGTTCAACAGGTGCATGCAAGTACAAATCTTGATCTATTAACTCACAGCAGGGCCCATTCCTGTGCCCACCAGTCTTGTGGCTACACCAACATCTAATAGGGCAAATTTCTGCAGAGTATATACGGCAGGCCCCTACTTTCAAACATCCAACTTACAAACGACTCCTACTTGCAAACGGCAAGAGAAAACAGGAAGTGAGAGGAAATCTACCCCTAGGAAGGAAAATTCTATCCTGTTAGATTTAATTTGGGAAAAAGGTATCTCCTCTCTACTGATGCTTTATCACCAATCCTTGTTTCAATTAAAACCCCACTTTTCCAAAAACATTTGTCATTGGGACGGAAAGTGAGGTGATATGTTCTGAACAGATGTGCAAAGACAGCAAATGTTACAGGGGTGATAACCCCTCCCTATGTTCTCCAAAAAGCTTAAAAATTGATTTTTTTGGGATGTAGCTACACTTCATAATGTACCTGTTCAGATTCTACTTAAGAACAAACCTACAGTCCATGTCTTGTTTGCACCACCTATATACTGCTGTTCAGAGTATATAGGGTTGTAGGTATAGGGTTTTATTTTGGGTGCGGGGTCCCCCTTAGTATCCATACAAGACCCAAAGGGGCTGGGGTGGGGGGGGGGGGTGATGGGGTAGCCATGCCATTTTTCTCAAGGATTTTCAGCCATATGGCGGCCAGGACAAGACATGACATTAAAGCCGCAAGTGGTTTTAAATGGCTTCTTTTTTTCCTTTACAAATGTCATTTTGTGCAAGGACAGTTCTAAACACGGGAAACACATGCCACTTCACAGGCATACTTTAGACACCCCCCAGGTACCATATTTAAAGGAAAATTTCCCTTTTTTTTTTTTCACTTTATGCATCATTAAAATGACTGCTCCCGAAAAAACTTTAGTTTTTAAAATTTCTTTTTGCATTGATATATGTCCCCTGGGGCAGGACCCGGGTCCCCAAACCTGTTTTATAACATTAACATGCATATTGGCCGTTGTAATTAGCAATTTTGATTTCGAACGTTCGCGTCCATTATAACGAATAGGGTTCGAAAATTCGCGCGAACTTTCGGTCCGTTCGAAGGTTCTGGTGCGAACCGAACCCGGGGGTGTTCGGCTCATCCCTACTGAGGAATGTTTCCAACACCTTGTGGACCATGTGAAGGTGACACAAATGGGACCAGTAATAAAGGAGAAGGTGACACAAGAGGCGGACAGTAATGAAGAAGGTGACACAAGTGGGGGACAGTAATGAAGGAGAAGGTGACACAAGTGGGGGACAGTAATGAAGAAGAAGGTGACACAAGAGGGGGACAGTAATGAAGAAGGTGACACAAGTGGGGGACAGTAATGAAGGAGAAGGTGACACAAGTGGGGGACAGTAATGAAGGAGAAGGTGACACAAGTGGGGGACAGTAATGAAGGAGAAGGTGACACAAGTGGGGGACAGTAATGAAGGAGAAGGTGACACAAGTGGGGGACAGTAATGAAGGAGAAGGTGACACAAGTGGGGGACAGTAATGAAGGAGAAGGTGACACAAGTGGGGGACAGTAATGAATGAGAAGGTGACACAAGTGGGGGACAGTAATGAAGGAAAAGGTGACACAAGTGGGGGACAGTAATGGAGGAGAAGGAGACACAAGTGGGGGACTGTAATGAAGGAAAAGGTGACACAAGTGGGGGACAGTAATGAAGGAGAAGGTGACACAAGTGGGGGACAGTAATGAAGAAGAAGGTGACACAAGTGGGGGACTGTAATGAAGGAAAAGGTGACACAAGTGGGGGACAGTAATGAAGGAGAAGGAGACACAAGTGGGGGACTGTAATGAAGGAAAAGGTGACACAAGTGGGGGACAGTAATGAAGGAGAAGGTGACACAAGTGGGGGACTGTAATGAAGGAGAAGGTGACACAAGAGGGGGACAGTAATGAAGGAGAAGGTGACACAAGTGGGGGACAGTAATGAGGGAGAAGGTGACACAAGTGGGGGACAGTAATGAAGGAGAAGGTGACACAAGTGGGGGACTGTAATGAAGGAAAAGGTGACACAAGTGGGGGACAGTAATGAAGGAAAAGGTGACACAAGTGGAGGACAGTAATGAAGGAGAAGGTGACACAAGTGGGGGACAGTAATGAAGGAGAAGGTGACACAAGTGGGGGACTGTAATGAAGGAAAAGGTGACACAAGTGGGGGACAGTAATGAAGGAGAAGGAGACACAAGTGGGGGACTGTAATGAAGGAAAAGGTGACACAAGTGGGGGACAGTAATGAAGGAGAAGGTGACACAAGTGGGGGACAGTAATGAAGGAGAAGGTGACACAAGTGGGGGACTGTAATGAAGGAGAAGGTGACACAAGAGGGGGACAGTAATGAAGGAGAAGGTGACACAAGTGGGGGACAGTAATGAGGGAGAAGGTGACACAAGTGGGGGACAGTAATGGAGAAAGTGACACAAGTGGGGGACAGTAATAAAGGAGAAGGTGACACAAGTGGGGGACAGTAATGGAGAAAGTGACACAAGTGGGGAACAGTAATGGAGGAGAAGGCGACACAAGAGGGGGACAGTAATGAAGGAAAAGGTGACACAAGAGGGGGACAGTAATGAAGGAAAAGGTGACACAAGAGGGGGACAGTAATGAAGGAGAAGGTGACACAAGTGGGGGACAGTAATGAAGGAAAAGGTGACACAAGAGGGGGACAGTAATGAAGGAGAAGGTGACACAAGTGGTGGACAGTAATGAAGGAGAAGGTGACACAAGTGGGGGACAGTAATGAAGAAGAAATGATACAAGTGGGGGACAGTAATGAGGGAGAAGGTGACACAAGTGGGGGACAGTAATGGAGAAAGTGACACAAGTGGGGGACAGTAATGAAGGAGAAGGTGACACAAGTGGGGGACAGTAATGGAGACAGTGACACAAGTGGGGGACAGTAATGAAGAAGAAATGATACAAGTGGGGGACAGTAATGAAGGAGAAGGTGACACAAGTTGGGGACAGTAATGAAGGAGAAGGTGACACAAGTGGAGGACAGTAATGAAGGAGAAGGTGACACAAGAGGGGGGCAGTAATGAAGGAGAAGGTGACACAAGAGGGGGACAGTAATGAAGGAGAAGGTGATACAAGTGACAAGTGGGGGACAGTAATGAAGAAGGTGACACAAGTGGGGGACAGTAATGAGGGAGAAGGTGACACAAGTGGGGGACAGTAATGAAGAAGAAGGTGACACAAGAGGGGGACAATAATGAAGGAGAAGGTGACACAAGAGGGGGACAGTAATGAGGGAGAAGGTGACACAAGAGGGGGACAGTAATGAGGGAGAAGGTGACACAAGTGGAGGACAGTAATGAAGAAGAAGGTGACACAAGTGGGGGACAGTAATGAAGGAGAAGGTGACACAAGAGGGGGACAGTAATGAAGGAAAAGGTGACACAAGAGGGGGACAGTAATGAAGGAAAAGGTGACATAAGAGGGGGACAGTAATGAAGGAGAAGGTGACACAAGTGGGGGACAGTAATGAGGGAGAAGGTGACACAAGTGGGGGAAGGTAATGGAGAAAGTGACACAAGTGGTGGACAGTAATGAAGGAGAAGGTGACACAAGAGGGGGACAGTAATGAAGGAAAAGGTGAAGAGGGGGACAGTAATGAAGGAAAAGGTGACACAAGAGGGGGACAGTAATGAAGGAGAAGGTGACACAAGTGGGGGACAGTAATGAAGGAAAAGGTGACACAAGAGGGGGGCAGTAATGAAGGAGAAGGTGACACAAGTGGGGGACAGTAATGAGGGAGAAGGTGACACAAATGGGGGACAGTAATGAAGGAGAAGGTGACACAAGTGGGGGACAGTAATGAAGGAGAAGGTGACACAAGAGGGGGGCAGTAATGAAGGAGAAGGTGACACAAGAGGGGGACAGTAATGAAGGAGAAGGTGATACAAGTGACAAGTGGGGGACAGTAATGAAGGAGAAGGTGACACAAGAGGCGGACAGTAATGAAGGTGACACAAGTGGGGGACAGTAATGAGGGAGAAGGTGACACAAGTGGGGGACAGTAATGAAGAAGAAGGTGACACAAGTGGGGGACAGTATTGAAGGAAAAGGTGACACAAGAGGGGGACAGTAATGAAGGAGAAGGTGACACAAGTGGGGGACAGTAATGAAGGAAAAGGTGACACAAGAGGGGGACAGTAATGAAGGAGAAGGTGACACAAGTGGGGGACAGTAATGAGGGAGAAGGTGACACAAATGGGGGACAGTAATGAAGGAGAAGGTGACACAAGTGGGGGACAGTAATGAAGAAGGTGACACAAGTGGGGGACAGTAATAAGGGAGAAGGTGACACAAGTGGGGGACAGTAATGAAGAAGAAGGTGACACAAGAGGGGGACAGTAATGAAGGAGAAGGTGACACAAGAGGGGGACAGTAATGAGGGAGAAGGTGACACAAGAGGGGGACAGTAATGAGGGAGAAGGTGACACAAGTGGGGGACAGTAATGAAGAAGAAGGTGACACAAGTGGGGGACAGTAATGAAGGAGAAGGTGACACAAGTGGGGGACAGTAATGAAGGAAAAGGTGACACAAGAGGGGTACAGTAATGAAGGAGAAGGTGACACAAGTGGGGGACAGTAATGAGGGAGAAGGTGACACAAGTGGGGGACTGTAATGAAGAAGAAGGTGACACAAGAGGGGGACAGTAATGAAGGAGAAGGTGACACAAGTGGGGGACAGTAATGAAGGAAAAGGTGACACAAGAGGGGGACAGTAATGAAGGAGAAGGTGACACAAGTGGGGGACAGTAATGAGGGAGAAGGTGACACAAATGGGGGACAGTAATGAAGGAGAAGGTGACACAAGTGGGGGACAGTAATGAAGAAGGTGACACAAGTGGGGGACAGTAATGAGGGAGAAGGTGACACAAGTGGGGGACAGTAATGAAGAAGAAGGTGACACGAGGGGGACAGTAATGAAGGAGAAGGTGACACAAGAGGGGGACAGTAATGAGGGAGAAGGTGACACAAGAGGGGGACAGTAATGAGGGAGAAGGTGACACAAGTGGGGGGCAGTAATGAAGGAGAAGGTGACACAAGAGGGGGACAGTAATGAAGGAAAAGGTGACACAAGAGGGGGACAGTAATGAAGGAAAAGGTGACACAAGAGGGGGACAGTAATGAAGGAGAAGGTGACACAAGTGGGGGACAGTAATGAGGGAGAAGGTGACACAAGTGGGGGACAGTAATGGAGAAAGTGACACAAGTGGTGGACAGTAATGAAGGAGAAGGTGACACAAGAGGGGGACAGTAATGAAGGAGAAGGTGACACAAGTGGGGGACAGTAATGAGGGAGAAGGTGACACAAATGGGGGACAGTAATGAAGGAGAAGGTGACACAAGTGGGGGACAGTAATGAGGAAGAAATGATACAAGTGGGGGACAGTAATGAAGGAGAAGGTGATACAAGTGACAAGTGGGGGACAGTAATGAAGAAGAAGGTGACACAAGAGGCGGACAGTAATAAAGAAGGTGACACAAGTGGGGGACAGTAATGAGGGAGAAGGTGACACAAGTGGGGGACAGTAATGAAGAAGAAGGTGACACAAGAGGGGGACAATAATGAAGGAGAAGGTGACACAAGAGGGGGACAGTAATGAGGGAGAAGGTGACACAAGAGGGGGACAGTAATGAGGGAGAAGGTGACACAAGTGGAGGACAGTAATGAAGAAGAAGGTGACACAAGTGGGGGACAGTAATGAAGGAGAAGGTGACACAAGAGGGGGACAGTAATGAAGGAAAAGGTGACACAAGAGGGGGACAGTAATGAAGGAAAAGGTGACATAAGAGGGGGACAGTAATGAAGGAGAAGGTGACACAAGTGGGGGACAGTAATGAGGGAGAAGGTGACACAAGTGGGGGACAGTAATGGAGAAAGTGACACAAGTGGTGGACAGTAATGAAGGAGAAGGTGACACAAGAGGGGGACAGTAATGAAGGAAAAGGTGAAGAGGGGGACAGTAATGAAGGAGAAGGTGACACAAGAGGGGGACAGTAATGAAGGAGAAGGTGACACAAGTGGGGGACAGTAATGAAGGAAAAGGTGACACAAGAGGGGGACAGTAATGAAGGAGAAATGATACAAGTGGGGGACAGTAATGAAGGAGAAGGTGACACAAGTTGGGGACAGTAATGAAGGAGAAGGTGACACAAGTGGGGGACAGTAATGAAGGAGAAGGTGACACAAGAGGGGGCAGTAATGAAGGAGAAGGTGACACAAGAGGGGGACAGTAATGAAGGAGAAGGTGATACAAGTGACAAGTGGGGGACAGTAATGAAGAAGAAGGTGACACAAGAGGCGGACAGTAATGAAGAAGGTGACACAAGTGGGGGACAGTAATGAGGGAGAAGGTGACACAAGTGGGGGACAGTAATGAAGAAGAAGGTGACACAAGAGGGGGACAGTAATGAAGGAGAAGGTGACACAAGAGGGGGACAGTAATGAAGGAAAAGGTGACACAAGAGGGGGACAGTAATGAAGGAGAAGGTGACACAAGTGGGGGACAGTAATGAAGGAAAAGGTGACAAGAGGGGGACAGTAATGAAGGAGAAGGTGACACAAGTGGGGGACAGTAATGAGGGAGAAGGTGACACAAATGGGCGACAGTAATGAAGGAGAAGGTGACACAAGTGGGGGACAGTAATGAAGAAGGTGACACAAGTGGGGGACAGTAATGAGGGAGAAGGTGACACAAGTGGGGGACAGTAATGAAGAAGGTGACACAAGAGGGGGACAGTAATGAAGGAGAAGGTGACACAAGAGGGGGACAGTAATGAGGGAGAGGGTGACACAAGAGGGGGACAGTAATGAGGGAGAAGGTGACACAAGTGGGGGACAGTAATGAAGAAGAAGGTGACACAAGTGGGGGACAGTAATGAAGGAGAAGGTGACACAAGTGGGGGACAGTAATGAAGGAAAAGGTGACACAAGAGGGGGACAGTAATGAAGGAGAAGGTGACACAAGTGGGGGACAGTAATGAAGGAAAAGGTGACACAAGAGGGGGACAGTAATGAAGGAGAAGGTGACACAAGTGGGGGACAGTAATGAGGGAGAAGGTGACACAAATGAGGGACAGTAATGAAGGAGAAGGTGACACAAGTGGGGGACAGTAATGAAGAAGGTGACACAAGTGGGGGACAGTAATGAGGCAGAAGGTGACACAAGTGGGGGACAGTAATGAAGAAGAAGGTGACACAAGAGGGGGACAGTAATGAAGGAGAAGGTGACACAAGAGGGGGACAGTAATGAGGGAGAAGGTGACACAAGAGGGGGACAGTAATGAGGGAGAAGGTGACACAAGTGGGGGGCAGTAATGAGGGAGAAGGTGACACAAGAGGGGGACAGTAATGAGGGAGAAGGTGGCACAAGTGGGGGACAGTAATGAAGAAGAAGGTGACACAAGTGGGGGACAGTAATGAAGGAGAAGGTGACACAAGTGGGGGACAGTAATGAAGGAAAAGGTGACACAAGAGGGGGACAGTAATGAAGGAGAAGGTGACACAAGTGGGGGACAGTAATGAGGGAGAAGGTGACACAAGTGGGGGACAGTAATGAAGAAGAAGGTGACACAAGAGGGGGACAGTATTGAAGGAGAAGGTGACACAAGTGGGGGACAGTAATGAAGGAAAAGGTGACACAAGAGGGGGACAGTAATGAAGGAGAAGGTGACACAAGTGGGGGACAGTAATGAGGGAGAAGGTGACACAAATGGGGGACAGTAATGAAGGAGAAGGTGACACAAGTGGGGGACAGTAATGAAGAAGGTGACACAAGTGGGGGACAGTAATGAGGGAGAAGGTGACACAAGTGGGGGACAGTAATGAAGAAGAAGGTGACACGAGGGGGACAGTAATGAAGGAGAAGGTGACACAAGAGGGGGACAGTAATGAGGGAGAAGGTGACACAAGAGGGGGACAGTAATGAGGGAGAAGGTGACACAAGTGGGGGGCAGTAATGAAGGAGAAGGTGACACAAGAGGGGGACAGTAATGAAGGAAAAGGTGACACAAGAGGGGGACAGTAATGAAGGAGAAGGTGACACAAGAGGGGGACAGTAATGAAGGAGAAGGTGACACAAGTGGGGGACAGTAATGAAGGAAAAGGTGACACAAGAGGGGGACAGTAATGAAGGAGAAGGTGACACAAGTGGGGGACAGTAATGAGGGAGAAGGTGACACAAATGGGGGACAGTAATGAAGGAGAAGGTGACACAAGTGGGGGACAGTAATGAGGAAGAAATGATACAAGTGGGGGACAGTAATGAAGGAGAAGGTGATACAAGTGACAAGTGGGGGACAGTAATGAAGAAGAAGGTGACACAAGAGGCGGACAGTAATAAAGAAGGTGACACAAGTGGGGGACAGTAATGAGGGAGAAGGTGACACAAGTGGGGGACAGTAATGAAGAAGAAGGTGACACAAGAGGGGGACAATAATGAAGGAGAAGGTGACACAAGAGGGGGACAGTAATGAGGGAGAAGGTGACACAAGTGGAGGACAGTAATGAGGGAGAAGGTGACACAAGTGGAGGACAGTAATGAAGAAGAAGGTGACACAAGTGGGGGACAGTAATGAAGGAGAAGGTGACACGAGGGGGACAGTAATGAAGGAAAAGGTGACACAAGAGGGGGACAGTAATGAAGGAAAAGGTGACACAAGTGGGGGACAGTAATGAGGGAGAAGGTGACACAAGTGGGGGACAGTAATGGAGAAAGTGACACAAGTGGTGGACAGTAATGAAGGAGAAGGTGACACAAGAGGGGGACAGTAATGAAGGAAAAGGTGAAGAGGGGGACAGTAATGAAGGAAAAGGTGACACAAGAGGGGGACAGTAATGAAGGAGAAGGTGACACAAGTGGGGGACAGTAATGAAGGAAAAGGTGACACAAGAGGGGGACAGTAATGAAGGAGAAATGATACAAGTGGGGGACAGTAATGAAGGAGAAGGTGACACAAGTTGGGGACAGTAATGAAGGAGAAGGTGACACAAGTGGGGGACAGTAATGAAGGAGAAGGTGACACAAGAGGGGGCAGTAATGAAGGAGAAGGTGACACAAGAGGGGGACAGTAATGAAGGAGAAGGTGATACAAGTGACAAGTGGGGGACAGTAATGAAGAAGAAGGTGACACAAGAGGCGGACAGTAATGGGGGAGAAGGTGACACAAGTGGGGGACAGTAATGAAGAAGAAGGTGACACAAGAGGGGGACAGTAATGAAGGAGAAGGTGACACAAGAGGGGGACAGTAATGAAGGAAAAGGTGACACAAGAGGGGGACAGTAATGAAGGAGAAGGTGACACAAGTGGGGGACAGTAATGAAGGAAAAGGTGACACAAGAGGGGGACAGTAATGAAGGAGAAGGTGACACAAGTGGGGGACAGCAATGAGGGAGAAGGTGACACAAATGGGGGACAGTAATGAAGGAGAAGGTGACACAAGTGGGGGACAGTAATGAAGAAGGTGACACAAGTGGGGGACAGTAATGAGGGAGAAGGTGACACAAGTGGGGGACAGTAATGAAGAAGGTGACACAAGTGGGGGACAGTAATGAGGCAGAAGGTGACACAAGTGGGGGACAGTAATGAAGAAGAAGGTGACACAAGAGGGGGACAGTAATGAAGGAGAAGGTGACACAAGAGGGGGACAGTAATGAGGGAGAAGGTGACACAAGAGGGGGACAGTAATGAGGGAGAAGGTGACACAAGTGGGGGGCAGTAATGAGGGAGAAGGTGACACAAGAGGGGGACAGTAATGAGGGAGAAGGTGACACAAGTGGGGGACAGTAATGAAGAAGAAGGTGACACAAGTGGGGGACAGTAATGAAGGAGAAGGTGACACAAGTGGGGGACAGTAATGAAGGAAAAGGTGACACAAGAGGGGGACAGTAATGAAGGAGAAGGTGACACAAGTGGGGGACAGTAATGAGGGAGAAGGTGACACAAGTGGGGGACAGTAATGAAGAAGAAGGTGACACAAGAGGGGGACAGTAATGAAGGAGAAGGTGACACAAGTGGGGGACAGTAATGAAGGAAAAGGTGACACAAGAGGGGGACAGTAATGAAGGAGAAGGTGACACAAGTGGGGGACAGTAATGAGGGAGAAGGTGACACAAATGGGGGACAGTAATGAAGGAGAAGGTGACACAAGTGGGGGACAGTAATGAAGAAGGTGACACAAGTGGGGGACAGTAATGAGGGAGAAGGTGACACAAGTGGGGGACAGTAATGAAGGAGAAGGTGACACAAGAGGGGGACAGTAATGAGGGAGAAGGTGACACAAGAGGGGGACAATAATGAGGGAGAAGGTGACACAAGTGGGGGGCAGTAATGAAGGAGAAGGTGACACAAGAGGGGGACAGTAATGAAGGAAAAGGTGACACAAGAGGGGGACAGTAATGAAGGAAAAGGTGACACAAGAGGGGGACAGTAATGAAGGAGAAGGTGACACAAGTGGGGGACAGTAATGAGGGAGAAGGTGACACAAGTGGGGGACAGTAATGGAGAAAGTGACACAAGTGGTGGACAGTAATGAAGGAGAAGGTGACACAAGAGGGGGACAGTAATGAAGGAGAAGGTGACACAAGTGGGGGACAGTAATGAAGGAAAAGGTGACACAAGAGGGGGACAGTAATGAAGGAGAAGGTGACACAAGTGGGGGACAGTAATGAGGGAGAAGGTGACACAAATGGGGGACAGTAATGAAGGAGAAGGTGACACAAGTGGGGGACAGTAATGAGGAAGAAATGATACAAGTGGGGGACAGTAATGAAGGAGAAGGTGACACGAGGGGGACAGTAATGAAGGAAAAGGTGACACAAGAGGGGGACAGTAATGAAGGAAAAGGTGACACAAGTGGGGGACAGTAATGAGGGAGAAGGTGACACAAGTGGGGGACAGTAATGGAGAAAGTGACACAAGTGGTGGACAGTAATGAAGGAGAAGGTGACACAAGAGGGGGACAGTAATGAAGGAAAAGGTGAAGAGGGGGACAGTAATGAAGGAAAAGGTGACACAAGAGGGGGACAGTAATGAAGGAGAAGGTGACACAAGTGGGGGACAGTAATGAAGGAAAAGGTGACACAAGAGGGGGACAGTAATGAAGGAGAAATGATACAAGTGGGGGACAGTAATGAAGGAGAAGGTGACACAAGTTGGGGACAGTAATGAAGGAGAAGGTGACACAAGTGGGGGACAGTAATGAAGGAGAAGGTGACACAAGAGGGGGCAGTAATGAAGGAGAAGGTGACACAAGAGGGGGACAGTAATGAAGGAGAAGGTGATACAAGTGACAAGTGGGGGACAGTAATGAAGAAGAAGGTGACACAAGAGGCGGACAGTAATGGGGGAGAAGGTGACACAAGTGGGGGACAGTAATGAAGAAGAAGGTGACACAAGAGGGGGACAGTAATGAAGGAGAAGGTGACACAAGAGGGGGACAGTAATGAAGGAAAAGGTGACACAAGAGGGGGACAGTAATGAAGGAGAAGGTGACACAAGTGGGGGACAGTAATGAAGGAAAAGGTGACACAAGAGGGGGACAGTAATGAAGGAGAAGGTGACACAAGTGGGGGACAGCAATGAGGGAGAAGGTGACACAAATGGGGGACAGTAATGAAGGAGAAGGTGACACAAGTGGGGGACAGTAATGAAGAAGGTGACACAAGTGGGGGACAGTAATGAGGGAGAAGGTGACACAAGTGGGGGACAGTAATGAAGAAGGTGACACAAGTGGGGGACAGTAATGAGGCAGAAGGTGACACAAGTGGGGGACAGTAATGAAGAAGAAGGTGACACAAGAGGGGGACAGTAATGAAGGAGAAGGTGACACAAGAGGGGGACAGTAATGAGGGAGAAGGTGACACAAGAGGGGGACAGTAATGAGGGAGAAGGTGACACAAGTGGGGGGCAGTAATGAGGGAGAAGGTGACACAAGAGGGGGACAGTAATGAGGGAGAAGGTGACACAAGTGGGGGACAGTAATGAAGAAGAAGGTGACACAAGTGGGGGACAGTAATGAAGGAGAAGGTGACACAAGTGGGGGACAGTAATGAAGGAAAAGGTGACACAAGAGGGGGACAGTAATGAAGGAGAAGGTGACACAAGTGGGGGACAGTAATGAGGGAGAAGGTGACACAAGTGGGGGACAGTAATGAAGAAGAAGGTGACACAAGAGGGGGACAGTAATGAAGGAGAAGGTGACACAAGTGGGGGACAGTAATGAAGGAAAAGGTGACACAAGAGGGGGACAGTAATGAAGGAGAAGGTGACACAAGTGGGGGACAGTAATGAGGGAGAAGGTGACACAAATGGGGGACAGTAATGAAGGAGAAGGTGACACAAGTGGGGGACAGTAATGAAGAAGGTGACACAAGTGGGGGACAGTAATGAGGGAGAAGGTGACACAAGTGGGGGACAGTAATGAAGGAGAAGGTGACACAAGAGGGGGACAGTAATGAGGGAGAAGGTGACACAAGAGGGGGACAGTAATGAGGGAGAAGGTGACACAAGTGGGGGGCAGTAATGAAGGAGAAGGTGACACAAGAGGGGGACAGTAATGAAGGAAAAGGTGACACAAGAGGGGGACAGTAATGAAGGAAAAGGTGACACAAGAGGGGGACAGTAATGAAGGAGAAGGTGACAAAAGTGGGGGACAGTAATGAGGGAGAAGGTGACACAAGTGGGGGACAGTAATGGAGAAAGTGACACAAGTGGTGGACAGTAATGAAGGAGAAGGTGACACAAGAGGGGGACAGTAATGAAGGAGAAGGTGACACAAGTGGGGGACAGTAATGAAGGAAAAGGTGACACAAGAGGGGGACAGTAATGAAGGAGAAGGTGACACAAGTGGGGGACAGTAATGAGGGAGAAGGTGACACAAATGGGGGACAGTAATGAAGGAGAAGGTGACACAAGTGGGGGACAGTAATGAGGAAGAAATGATACAAGTGGGGGACAGTAATGAAGGAGAAGGTGACACAAGTTGGGGACAGTAATGAAGGAGAAGGTGACACAAGTGGGGGACAGTAATGAAGGAGAAGGTGACACAAGTGGGGGACAGTAATGAAGGAGAAGGTGACACAAGTGGGGGACAGTAATGAAGGAGAAGGTGACACAAGTGGGGGACAGTAATGAAGAAGAAGGTGACACAAGAGGGGGACAGTAATGAAGGAGAAGGTGACACAAGAGGGGGACAGTAATGAGGGAGAAGGTGACACAAGAGGGGGACAGTAATGAGGGAGAAGGTGACACAAGTGGGGGACAGTAATGAAGAAGAAGGTGACACAAGAGGGGGACAGTAATGAAGGAGAAGGTGACACAAGTGGGGGACAGTAATAAAGGAAGAGGTGATACAAGTGACAAGTGGGGGACAGTAATGAAGAAGAAGGTGACACAAGAGGGGGACAGTAATGAAGAAGAAGGTGACACAAGAGGGGGACAGTAATGAAGGAGAAGGTGACACAAGTGGGGGACAGTAATGAAGGAAAAGGTGACACAAGAGGGGGACAGTAATGAAGGAGAAGGTGACACAAGTGGGGGACAGTAATGAGGGAGAAGGTGACACAAATGAGGGACAGTAATGAAGGAGAAGGTGACACAAGTGGGGGACAGTAATGAAGAAGGTGACACAAGTGGGGGACAGTAATGAGGGAGAAGGTGACACAAGTGGGGGACAGTAATGAAGAAGAAGGTGACACAAGAGGGGGACAGTAATGAAGGAGAAGGTGACACAAGAGGGGGACAGTAATGAGGGAGAAGGTGACACAAGAGGGGGACAGTAATGAGGGAGAAGGTGACACAAGTGGGGGGCAGTAATGAGGGAGAAGGTGACACAAGAGGGGGACAGTAATGAGGGAGAAGGTGACACAAGTGGGGGACAGTAATGAAGAAGAAGGTGACACAAGTGGGGGACAGTAATGAAGGAGAAGGTGACACAAGTGGGGGACAGTAATGAAGGAAAAGGTGACACAAGAGGGGGACAGTAATGAAGGAGAAGGTGACACAAGTGGGGGACAGTAATGAGGGAGAAGGTGACACAAGTGGGGGACAGTAATGAAGAAGAAGGTGACACAAGAGGGGGACAGTAATGAAGGAGAAGGTGACACAAGTGGGGGACAGTAATGAAGGAAAAGGTGACACAAGAGGGGGACAGTAATGAAGGAGAAGGTGACACAAGTGGGGGACAGTAATGAGGGAGAAGGTGACACAAATGGGGGACAGTAATGAAGGAGAAGGTGACACAAGTGGGGGACAGTAATGAAGAAGGTGACACAAGTGGGGGACAGTAATGAGGGAGAAGGTGACACAAGTGGGGGACAGTAATGAAGAAGAAGGTGACACAAGAGGGGGACAGTAATGAAGGAGAAGGTGACACAAGAGGGGGACAGTAATGAGGGAGAAGGTGACACAAGAGGGGGACAGTAATGAGGGAGAAGGTGACACAAGTGGGGGGCAGTAATGAAGGAGAAGGTGACACAAGAGGGGGACAGTAATGAAGGAAAAGGTGACACAAGAGGGGGACAGTAATGAAGGAAAAGGTGACACAAGAGGGGGACAGTAATGAAGGAGAAGGTGACACAAGTGGGGGACAGTAATGAGGGAGAAGGTGACACAAGTGGGGGACAGTAATGGAGAAAGTGACACAAGTGGTGGACAGTAATGAAGGAGAAGGTGACACAAGAGGGGGACAGTAATGAAGGAGAAGGTGACACAAGTGGGGGACAGTAATGAAGGAAAAGGTGACACAAGTGGGGGACAGTAATGAGGGAGAAGGTGACACAAATGGGGGACAGTAATGAAGGAGAAGGTGACACAAGTGGGGGACAGTAATGAGGAAGAAATGATACAAGTGGGGGACAGTAATGAAGGAGTTGGGGACAGTAATGAAGGAGAAGGTGACACAAGTGGGGGACAGTAATGAAGGAGAAGGTGACACAAGTGGGGGACAGTAATGAAGGAGAAGGTGACACAAGTGGGGGACAGTAATGAAGGAGAAGGTGACACAAGTGGGGGACAGTAATGAAGAAGAAGGTGACACAAGAGGGGGACAGTAATGAAGGAGAAGGTGACACAAGAGGGGGACAGTAATGAGGGAGAAGGTGACACAAGAGGGGGACAGTAATGAGGGAGAAGGTGACACAAGTGGGGGACAGTAATGAAGAAGAAGGTGACACAAGAGGGGGACAGTAATGAAGGAGAAGGTGACACAAGTGGGGGACAGTAATAAAGGAAGAGGTGATACAAGTGACAAGTGGGGGACAGTAATGAAGAAGAAGGTGACACAAGAGGGGGACAGTAATGAAGGAGAAGGTGACACAATATATTTGGGTGGGGAAAGAAGCGTCCTATTATTTGAGTAGAATAAAAGTCGTTCCTATGATTGTATAATTACAGAATTTCCATAAATTGGTAGCACCGTTTCCATCATCTTCGGCTAATGCTGATGAAGTACATGGTATACTGTAGATTGTGTAGGATGGCCTATGGATAATATAAAATAAGATAACACAAAAGCTCACACACTCACACAAAGGTTCAGGAATGCATGCACTATTTTTAACTTGCTAAGCATTTGTATTAAAAAAAAAAGAGAAAGAAAGATACTTACATTGTGCTTTACGACTTAGAGAGAGACTGTTTTATTTACTAAATAACTGTCTGTTTTTCTGCTGCTGCCTTTATTGATTGGCTTGTGTACTGCGTACCGCCAAAAGTCTTTGGTGTTTGCTCCAGCTAAAGGCTGTTTGCCTGTTTAAACTGACACTCTTTCCAACCTCGAAATCTCTGCAGTGATAAAGATTGCAATTAGCAGCCTGATCTCTGCTCCCCAAAGGCTTCATTAATTGTACTTTGATATAGAGTTGAACACTCCAGATGAGAGAATTGCCAGTGACACTGAACAAGTGGAATCCCTTTCCTTTTAAACTTGCAGAAACACAATGGTCGGTGCAGTGAGGGCAGTTTAAAGGGACCCTGTCCCTACCTTAAAAAATGTAAAGCAACAGCCTGTGAAATAAAATGGGCTAGGACCCTTTCAGATGGGCTTGGATGTCAGTCATGTCCTCCATGTTATCCTATTGCTTGTTGGGTGCCAAGTGCTGGGTCACATGGAAGGCCTACCCCACATGGGTTCTTCTGGACTACGTTGGGCACTTTGTTACATGGTCAATTACACATAAAACATGGAGTACCTTTCCCTTTGTGCCATCTTCATCAATGCCTAGGGGCAAGGCTGAGGCTTCTGTGGGGGAATACTCAACCCTAAGGTGGACCTCTACGCTTAGAGATGAACGTACACCATGTACACTGACATTGTAACTGTTCTCCAGTTCATTCTCGGTTCCCTGTTACAATGTGGAGGGACATACTGAGCCAATGTCCGCATCCACCTGTCCAGTGTTTTCCAATACAATCCCCAGTAGCGGATTGGGCCCCGCCGTGCGCTCTGTGCGGGGTCCACATGTGCAGTCAACTTATTTCTTGAACTTCCGTACCTTGTACAGGACGAGGAACTTCCGCAGTGCAATCCATTCTCATATTGCCATGAGAGACAGACCGGTGACAGAAGGAGAGCCAACAACATATCACTCACTGCTAAAGGCCGTGCCACCTATAATATAGGGTGCCCAGACATCCCCGGTTTCCGGGGACAGTCCCCGGATTGAGGACACTGTCCACAGACCAAGTCGGTGCCCGGTTTTGTCCCCGGATTGGATTTGAACAGGGGCTGGGGCAATTTCAAAGACAGTCAGTGCAGAATAAAAAAAAAAATCGGAATTACACCCCCACACGCTCCGCCGCTCCTACTAGTTTAAGGGGGTGTATTGTTTTTCATTATCTGTGTCCCTTTCTGATGATCATGTGCTGGTCGGAGCGGAGGGAATATTTCTTCAGTTTCGGGGGCATACCCATTCAGCTCCGCTTGCATGTTCTTCTGCCTTGGCTCAAGTCTGGCCAGCCGCCTACCTGCTTATCTCCTTGCCTTCCCTGGCAGAGTGATCTTCCTCCGCTCCCCACCCAGTAGTAGCCAGGGCCTGGAGAGTAGGACTTGACAGGCTGTGAGGCGGGCGGCGACGGGCAGAGAGTGGCTGATTGCCGCCATTACTAGTAAAAAAAAAATATGTCCCCGGATTTCATTTTAAAAATCTGGTCACCTTACTATAATAATAGGTACATGTTATTGACAGGCTGCTTGTTAAACCTTTGTTACTCTTGTGGCTACTTATGTCTTTACATTACTCCACTCCGTACTGTTGACTTAATACCCCACTGTGCTAAGACCCACTGTTAACTGTGTGTGTGCCAGTTACTTACAATACACCTTTTTAGTAATCGGCTGTGTCTGTGCTCGTGCTGCGTCCAGATAGGCATCAATGGGACTGAATATTTGTCTATCTCCCCCTGCACAGGTGTATGCTTAACCAATTCAGATCCACGCTATAGCCAAAAGACGGCTGCAGCGAGGACCTAAATTGCCGGGAGGGCGTCCCTGGATGTCCTCCCGTGCTCGAGCGGCCTGCGTGCCCCCTGCAGGGCGCATGCGGCATGCTCTGTGATCATCTCATTGACTTGGCTGATCACAGATCGGAGTAAGGCGTCGATCCCGACCCTTCCCACGTAATCAACTGTCAGCCAATGACAGCTGATAATGTGATGTAAACAGAGCCGGCAATCGGCTATTTTTTCTCCTCAGGAGAAAAAAAAATAGCCAATCACCGGCAGCTGTCAGAGGGACATCGGTCCCGATGAAGGAGAGGTGCCACCTGCCTACCAGTGACCACCAGCAAAACCTATCAGTGCCCACAGTGCCACCCATCAGTTCCCACAGTTCTGCCCATAGCGCCACCCATCAGTGCCACCCATCAGAGCCCAAAGTGCAACCTATCCTTGTCACCTACCAATGCCGCCCATCAGTGTCCACTACCAGTGCTCATCAGTGTCACCAGTGCCCATCCGTGTCCCCCATCAGTGCCACCCATCAGTGCCCCCCATTAGTGCCAACCATTAGTGCCACCCATCAGTGGCCATCAGTGCAGCCTTATTTGTGCCCATCGGTGCCGCCTTATCTGAGCCCATCAGTGCCGCCTTATCTGTCCCCATCAGTGTCGCCTTATCTGTGCCTATCAGTGCCGCCTTATCTGTGCCTATCTGTGCCCATCAGTGCCACCTCATCAGCGCATATCAATGAAGGAGAAAAATATACCTGTTTGCAAAATTTTATAACAAACTTTTTAAAAAATTTCCATGTATTTTTGTTTGTTTAGCAAAAAATAAAAACCCCAGCAGTGATTAAATACCACCAAAAGAAAGCTCTATCTGTGTGAAAAAAATGATAAAAATTTCATTTGGGTACAGTGTTGTATGACCGCGCAATTGTCATTCAAAGTGCGTCAGCGCTGAAAGCTGAAAATTGGTCTGGGCAGGAGGGGGTTTAAGTGCCCAGTAAGGAAGTGGTTAAAGTGGAAGTTCACCCAAAACCCAAATAACTCTAAACCTACTCGCAACCACCTTCTAAAATTAACTTATCTAGCCCTGTAAAGAAAAAAAAAATCGCTATACATACCTTTTCTGAAGCTGATCCAGTCCGGTCTCCAGCGGTAGATGCTGTGCGCAGGAGAGAACCGACAACGGCTGGGAAATGCCTGGGAAGTGACATCACCCATAGAGTTACTATGGGGCTTCGCATACTAGCCCATTATGTGCCACTTACCTGCAATCGAAGCCCGCGTTGTCCCCGCTGGTGGCTGCATGCATCTTTGCCCCTCTTCCTTCTGGGGCCGCAGAATCCGTCTCTGTGACTGGCGCATGCGTGCGGGAGCCGTCAGTCACGGCACTTGCCAGTGAGGAAACGGCACGGGGAGCGTTTCTTCACAGCGCATGCACTGAAGACGTTGGCGCAAGCGTATATGGTAAATATCTCATAAACTGTGCAGGTTTAGAAGATATTCACACTGTACCTACAGGTAAGCCTTATCATAGGCTTACCTGTAGGTATAAGTGGTGTAACTAGGTTTACAACCACTTTACGTAGGCTCATGTGAATGTGGGCCTTATAGTTCTTGCATTAAAAAAAATATGAATACCCTTTTTCCCTTTTTAATAAGTGATCACATTCTCTCTGTTCTCAGCTGCATAAGGAGCTCAGGGAGGAGAAACAGACACACACTGATCTTCCCCGTGAATGGCTGTGGGGTGGGGGGGGGGGTGTTTGAGCACAAGCCTGATCATTGGATTAGCTCCCAGCACATCGAGAAAACTGACCACTCTGTGCTTGCATGCTTAGTGTGGTCAGTTTTTAAAAAGAAAGCAGTAACACCAGGGATTTCACACAAGCCAAGCAATACAAAGAGAACAGGACACCTTTTCATAGAAATATATGGTACAACAGGCACATATTAAGAATATGAAATGTTAGATTTACATATTCTTACATTTTTTATTTTATTTTTATCTGCTTGAATTACGCTTACATAAATGATTTTATATATTCCTACAGTTGTCAGTGTATTCTTTTATCAATAGACTAATGATCATTTTTTGATAAAAAATTATTCCTCCCTTTTTTTTCTTTCATGTACTTTTCACTGCTGTGGCTCCCCTGCTGCTAAGTCATTAATGTCTTCTTTCCTAATGCCTTTCTGACACAGTTCAACCTCAGTGTTAAAAAAAAAGTGTAAAGCCTCGTACACACGACCGGTTTTCTCGGCAAGAAAACTGCTGGGAGAGCTTTTTGCTGAGAATACCGGTCGTGTGTATGGTTTCTCATCGGGAAAACTGCCGGGAATCTCGACGAGAAAAATAGAGAACCTGCTCTCTATTTTCTCGTCGGGATTCTCGTCGGCCTGTTTCCCGACGAGAAAAGTGTGCGTGTGTACGAGGTTTGTATGCTTACCTGTCCCCAGGTAAGCCCGCGCATGCTCGATGAGACTTCGACGCATGTGCGGTAGCTTACAAGGGTAGTGTAGGGTGAAGCAAGATGGCGGCGACAGCATCGAATGTGACGAGCGCATGCTAATCGTAGTTGATGACGTCACCGCGTTCTTGCCATTCAAAAGAACGGCGGTTCTTTTGAAGGTGTGTGTGTACACAGGGCTTGGCAAGAAAAGCTTGCCAGGAATCCCATCAGGAAAAAATAGGATTTTTTACTCACCGTAAAATCCTTTTCTCTGAGTCCATGGACCGACACAGCTTCTCTATTGACAAAGTGGGTATTATCCGTTAATTAGGAGTGACTAGGCAGAAAAACTTGTAAAAAGTGTTGCATCACACCTTCTACAGTACCGCCCAGGGGGCGGACCCTCTGGGTATACCCTCTCAGTCTGCACATCGCAGATCAGTTCGTCAAAAAGCAGTACAAACTTAAAAGGAGGGGTGGGTGCTGTGTCGGTCCATGGACTCAGAGAAAAGGATTTTACGGTGAGTAAAAAATCCTATTTACTCTTTCGTCCATGGACCGACACAGCTTCTCTATTGACAAAGTGGGACGTCCCAAAGCAGTGTCAGAGAAACAACGAGGGGTGGTAACAGCATAAAAACAAACTTCACCCCAAATACAAAACAGCACTCCTCCAACGGAGGAGTTGCAACTCTAAACAGCCGCCTGCAAAACCTTGCGGCCGAAAGAGGCATCCGAAGATGCACCTACATCAACTTTGTAGAATTTTGTGAAAGTGTGAGCGGATGACCAAGTCGCCGCTTTACATAATTGGGAAACAGACGCTTGATGTCGGAAAGCCCAAGAGGCACCTATTGCCCTGGTCGAATGCGCCGTGCCAGGAAAGGGGGGCGCCTGACCCTTTAAGGCGTAAGCCTGGATTACTATCTGTCGGATCCACCTAGAGATGGTGGCCGATGAGACTGCTTGGCCCTTCTTGGGACCAGCCACCGAAACAAACAGTGAGTCTGACTTCCGGAACAGGGAAGTAGCAGATAGGTATACTCTCAAAGCTCGGACAACGTCCAAGGATGCAACGCCGACTCCTTAGGATTCGACGGCTGAGGACACAAGGATGGAAGTACAATGTCTTCGTTGAGATGAAAAGCCGAAACGACTTTCGGAAGAAAGGAAGGCTGCGGCCGCAGCACCACCTTATCCTTGTGGAAAATCAAATAGGGAGCCTTGCAGGACAAGGCTGCCAGCTCAGAGACTCGTCTAACTGACGTAACAGCCACCAAAAAGACCACCTTCTGAGAAAGTGTCAACAGGGGAATATCTCTAATATTCTCAAACGGTGCCTTCTGAAGCACCGAGAGGACCAGGTTCAAGTCCCACGGAGGTAACGGGGGGCGGACCGGAGGGGCCACATGTCAAACCCCCTGCACAAATGTACTCACGAGAGAGTGAGTCGCCAGGGGTCGCTGAAAAAAGACAGCCAGGGCAGATATCTGTCCCTTAATCGTACTTAGGGCAAGCCTTTGGTCTACCCCATGCTGTAAAAACAGCAGGATTCTGAAAACCAAATAGGTACACGGATGCCATTTCATTTCCTCACACATGGAGATGTAGGCCCTCCAAGTGCGGTGATAGACCTTCCTAGAGGACGTTTTCCGAGCACTTCTCATAGTAGAGATTACTGAGTCTGACAGGCCCCGGTCTCTCAGTACCTGGTTCTCAACAGCCATGCCGTTAAAACCAATGACTGTAAAGCAGGATGGAATATGGGACCTTGCGATAGCAGGTCCTTCCGTAGTGGTAGGCGCCAGGGGACGTCTACCAGACGTACTAGATCGGTGTACCAAGGACGCTGAGGCCAATCTGGAGCGATTAGGATCATTGGAATTCCCTCTGCCTCCACTCTGCGGAGCAGAAGAGGGAGAAGCCTTAAGGGAGGGAAGGCATAGATTAGCCGATACTGACCCCACGATGCTACCAACGCGTCCGTTGCGTCTGCCCATGGGTCTCTTGACCGGGCCACAAATCTCAATACCTTCCGATTGAGTCGGGAAGCCAGAAGATCTACGTCTGGTGTGCCCCATCTTTGGCAGAGGAGTTGGAACACCTCCGGGTGTAAGGACCATTCTCCCTGGTCCAGCATCTGGCGGCTCAGGTAGTCCGCCTGCCAGTTTTCCACACCCGGAATGTACACGGCCGACAGTGCCGGTACGCTCCTCTCTGCCCACTTCAGGATGCGAGCGATCTCCGATGTTGCAGCTGAGCTTCTTGTTCCTCCTTGATGATTGACATATGCCACTGCTGTGGCGTTGTCTGACTGGATCCTGACTGGACGCCCTTGCAGTCTCTGAGACCATTTGAAGAGGCACAGCTTGATCGCCCGGATCTCCAGGACATTGATCGGCAGGAGGGCTTCCTCTGGGGTCCAGCGACCTTGCGCCGACTGGACACCCCAGACTCCCCCCCAACCTGTAAGGCTGGCGTCCGTCGTGATCACTATCCAGTAAACCGGAAGAAATGACTTCCCGGCCATTAGAGCCGGTGCTGTCAGCCACCATACCAGGGATCTCCTGACTATGTGGCTCACTCGGATTTGATAATCCAGAGATGAAGGGCATCTGTTCCATCTGGACAGAACTTCCTTCTGTAACACTCGAGTGTGGTATTGAGCATATGGGACCGCCTCGAAGGAGGCTACCATGAGGCCCAACACTCGCATGCAAAAACGGAGTGACGACCAATTCCTGGAAGTCAGCTGCCGTACTGCAGCCCGGAGGGTCTGCAACTTCTCCACAGGGAGGAATACCTTTGCCTCTGAGGAATCCAGAATCAACCCCAGGTACACTAGGCATTGAGTGGGCACCAATACTGACTTTTGCGTGTTTAGTATCCAACCACAGTCTCGAAGAGTCTGACAGGTAATGGGCACGCTTACCTCTAATTCTGAGCTTGAAGGGGCCTTCAGCAGAAGGTCGTCCAAGTAACCTGTGATAGCGATACCCCGCTGTCTTATAAGTGCCAGAATCGGAGCGAGCACCTTGGTGAACGTCCTGGGTGCTGAGGCAAGGCCAAACGGGAGGGCCACAAACTGGTAGTGGTCCTTCCCGATAGCAAAATCGCAGAAACCTCTGGTGTCTGGAGTATATGGGGACATGCAGGTATGCGTCCTTGATGTCCAAGGAGGCCAGAAAGTCCCCCGGATGGAGAGCCGTGACTACGGATCGAACCGACTCCATCCGAAATCTTTGTACCTTCACAAAGCAATTGAGGGCTCTGAGATCCAAGCTTGGACGAACCCCCTCCTTCTTTGGCACAATGAACAGATTTGAGTAAAAACCCTGACCCCGTTCCTGTTCTGGAACTGGAATAACTACCCCGCGTTCCAGTAGACCCTGGACCGCCCCATACAGGGCCTCCCGACGGGTCGGTAGTAGCTGGAGATTGGAGGTGATGAATCTGTCTGGTGGACAAGAGAGAAATTCTATCTTGTAGCCTGAGGAGATTACTTCGCAAACCCACCTGTCGGAGACTAGAGCAGTCCACCGAGTCGCGAATTCGCGAAGACGTCCCCCCACCCGAGAGCTGGGTGGGGGCGGACCTTCATGTGGACGCAGATTTGTCCGCAGGCTTGTTGGGTCTGCGGGACCAAGGACGCTTTTGTCCTTGGGCAGGCGCTTTATCGGCCTGGGGTCTTTTCCCTGTCGCCTTAAGGGGGCGAAAAAACCACTTGTGTGCAGTAAAGGAGGGCCCTTGCCCTTGGCGTGGTCCCCTACCCTTGCTAGTTTGGGGAAGCAAAGTGCTTTTACCTCCTGTGGCATCCTTGATGAAGTCATCCAGAGAAGCCCCAAAAAGTCTGTCGCCCTTAAAAGGCAGATCCAATAGGGCTTTCTTGGAAGTCTGGTCCGCAGACCAGCCCTTTAGCCAGATCAGGCGGCGTATTGCTACTGCATAAACCGAAGCTCTTGACAGCAGGGGAATAGTATCCATGTCTGACTCGCAGACAAACTTAAGGCCCTGGACCAACAGGTCGGCCAATGTTATCTCATCAGGAGGAGCATCTCGCTCCTTTAACCCCTGGAGTAGCAATTTTGCCCATTCAGTAAGTGTCTGAGACACTAGGGCCCCCGCCAATGCCGGGCGTACTGCCGAGCCTACCACTGAGTATAGGTAGCGAGCGAGTGCTTCAGCCTTCTTATCCACAGGGTCCTTGAAAACAGGAGCCCCTTCTAGTGGAATAGTGGTGGCTCTATTAGGCTCTATTAAGTCTGGACACCGGAGGGTCCACTATAGGGGGGAGAGGTCCATTTCTTCAGAAAACTCTCCTCAAAGGGGTACCGTACTGCAAACCTCTTTGGGGCTGTAAAGACCCTCAGTGGGTTCTCCCATTCCTTGTATAAGAGTTTTTCAAAATAAGACACACAAGGGAACACCTTAGCAGTGCGGGCAGGTTTACGAAACCCAAAGGGGACTGGAGTATCTGCTACTTCTTCAGTCCTTTCCAACTTTAGCGTATCCCGCACTGCAGTAATAAAGTCAGATACCAAAGCCGTCTCGCGTACTGACCTGGACTTGGAGTCCTCCTCACTGTCCGATCGGTCACGGTCTGCAGTCTCTGATGCATCAGAATCTGGGCCATGAGCCGTAGCTGGACCTGGTTCTGCATCAGAAATATCCCCAGAAGATTGCAGGGGACGGGGGCGTTTATTACCCCCTGTATTCCCGTGTGCTGCTTCCACCCTGGCAGCAAACGCCTCTAGGATTGCCGACATAGCGTCCATAGACACCTCAGGGACACCAGCTGCTAAATCTGGTGTCTCAGGGGAGAAGACATCTGGCTCAGATGCCATGCTGACCACACGCTGACACTCACAGGGCTCCAGGCAAGATATCAATAGGCCACCCTCCTGCGCTGCAGAGATGCTGGGTTACCCAGAGGACTCACCACCCTGGATAGGTACTGCTATGCTGCGCCTGTGATGCTGTCCCCTTGCTGCTGTGTCAGTCTGCTTCTTTTATCAGCACTTCCTGTGTGAATTTTTGCGCCAGTGTAATGCACCCTAGAGGCCGGAGGCTCTCGCAAAATGGTTGCCAAAAACGTCTGTATGGAAGATAATGTGGGCTCTAAGAAAATGGCCGCCGACAGAAGATAGAGGTCAGGCAGCCATAGCCCACAAAAAGAT
This sequence comes from Rana muscosa, assembly GCA_029206835.1. Taxonomy (NCBI): domain Eukaryota; kingdom Metazoa; phylum Chordata; class Amphibia; order Anura; family Ranidae; genus Rana; species Rana muscosa. Next base: position 1,068,797,067 of record CM055117.1, read on the forward strand.
GGCCGCCGAACGGCAATATCTGCATACAGGGTGGACCAACATGGCCGCCGATCACCTGATAGGGGCCAGTGGGTGTGGCCGAACCACAGGAAGATGGCCGCCAGGCAGTTACAAGAGGCCAAACTTGGCATGGACCACCTCAAAATGGCCGCCGACAGCATGGAGACACAGAAACACAGGTAAGCAAAAATGACATTTCTTTTAAATGTTAGTTACAGCCAGCCCCGCTCCAGTGGGACCCCCTAGGTGACCCCCAGCACCCAGCAACCTTTAGCTAGAAGCCCAGGGAGGAGGGAAAGGCAGGGAGAGAGGGAAGAAAGGGGCCACAACCACTTACTTGATCTCTCCAGGAATGTCCAGCTAAATCACCCAGCCGAGGCAGGGGAGTTTTACTTACCTATCCTGCATGTATTCTGCTGGAAGACATTCCAAACAGATCATCGTCCGCGCACGGAAGGTGACTGTTGGCCAGGCATGCTGTGATTGGACCCAGAAGGGTCGATCATATGTATGCCCTGGAGCATGACGCTCACCGGACAGGCTGCTGCGACTCGGCCGTAAGGTCAGCCGAAGCTGAGCGGTCCGATGCAAGCCTTGGAGCGTAAGCTCACCGGCCAGGCTGCTGCGACTCGGCCGTAAGGTCAGCCGAAGCTGAGTGGTCCGATGCAGGCCCTGGAGCGTAGGCTCACCGGCCACCCGTGGAGCGACGGGCATGTCGTGGAAAACTCAGCGCGTAGCTAGGGTCGGCACACGCTCGATGGCCGAAACTGGGGAGACTACAAGGATCGAGGATCCAGCCTGTCACCCAGTTGGCAGTTGATCGAAGATCGCAGGAAACAACAAATGTAGCAAAAAAAAAAATATATATATATATATATATATCTCTCTCTTTCTTTTTTCCCCCGGACCAATGGGCCCGAAGGGAGCCATGTCCTACTCCTTGCTAGACAGAAAAAAACTGATCTGCGATGTGCAGACTGAGAGGGTATACCCAGAGGGTCCGCCCCCTGGGCGGTACTGTAGAAGGTGTGATGCAACACTTTTTACAAGTTTTTCTGCCTAGTCACTCCTAATTAACGGATAATACCCACTTTGTCAATAGAGAAGCTGTGTCGGTCCATGGACGAAAGAGTAACTAATTTTTTTTCCTGACGGGATTCTCGCCCGTGTGTACAGGGCTTAACTCTTCTTTTGTTGAGGAAAAATATAATATCTAGTAGTAGACATGTTCTGTAATGTTGAAGATGTTTGTAGCTTCTCAAGTCACTTCTTCAGTTTTAATGAGTGCCCGGGAACATCCCCCAACATTTATATATCTACACAGCAGTACGGACATCTTTAAGTGACACTAAACAATATATTCTCCAAAAATAATCCATACACATCCACTACTTAATGGCCCTGTAATTAATTTTCCATCAAATCTTTTCTTACTGTGATTTTCGGCCTTCTTGTAACATCCTTCAAGAGCTACTCTGAACCCAGTGGCGTCGCTGGGGGGGTGTGGGCCGCACCCGGGTGACACCCGCTAGAGGGGTACAGCATATCCGTCTGCGCTGTTCTGAGGTCTATACACTTTACTGTACTATAGATGGACATTGGCGGGGGGCGCTATGGGAGGGGAGAGGGTTGTCTATACTGATGGGGGGTTTGTACTAAGGGGGGTGTCTATACTGATGGGGGGGTTTGCACTGAGAGGGGGTGTCTATACTTATGGGGGGTCTGCACTGAGGGGGTGCCTATACTGATGGGGGTCTGCACTGAGGGGGAGTGTCTATACCAATGGGGGGTCTGCACTGAGGGGGTGTGACTATACTGATGGGGTGGTCTGCACTTAGAGGGGGTGTCTATACTGATGGGGGTTTGCACTGAGGGGAGTGTCTATACCAGTGGGGGGATCTGCACTGAGGGGATGTGACTATACTGATGGGGTGGTCTGCACTTAGGGGGGTGTCTATACTGATGGGGGGTTTGGACTGAGGGGAGTGTCTATACCAGTGGGGGGATCTGCACTGAGGGGGTGTGCCTATACTGATAGGGGGTCTGCACTTAGGGGGGTGTCTTTACTGATGGAGGGTTTGCACTGAGGGGGGTGTCTATACTAATGGGGGTCTGCACTGAGGGGGGTGCTTATACTGATGAGGGGGGTTTGCAATGAGGGGGTGTCTATTCTGATGGGAGGGTCTGCACTGAGGGTTGGTGCATATACTGATGGGGGGGTCTACATTGAGGGGGATGACTATACTGATGGGGGGTCTGCACTGAGGGGGGTGTCTTACTGATGGGGGGTCTAACTGAGGGGGAGTGTCTATACTGATAGGGGGTCTGCACTGAGGGGGTGTCTGTACTGAGGGAGGGAGATCTATACTGAGGGAGGGGGTCAGTACTTAGTGGGGGGTCTATATTGACGAAAGGGGGTCTGTACTTACTGGGGGGGGTCTATACTTAGGAAAGGGGGTCTGTACTTACTGGGGGGGTCTTTACTGAGGAAAGGGGTCTGTACTTAGTGAGGGGGGTCTGTACTGAGAGGGGGATCTATACTGACAGAGGGGGGTCTTTACTGAGGGGAGGTCTATACTGACGGAGGGGGATCTATACTGAGGGAGGGGTCTGTACTGTGGTGGGACTATAGTTGGTAAAGGGGGGGGTGACACCAATTTTTTCTGCACCAGGTGACACCAACCCTAGTGACGCCACTGCGTGAACCTCTTCTTTTCCCCATCACTTTGATGTTTGATGTTTGAAACAAGCAGTGCACATTGCACACATGTGCTCTGCTCTATGTACGCTGTACAGGACATTCCATAGTCTCTAGTCCATCTTGGGTGCAGGCTTTGAAATGTAATTGTACTTTTACTTCGGCTGGGCTGCAGCATGTGAGCAATTATGTTCTTCGCCCCAAAGGCAAATGTAGAACATAACAACGCGGTAAGGGAGGGGTGCAGAAAGATGACATCCTCTGAGCTGTGCAGCTTGCAGAGATCAAGCCATGAGCCCATAGAGAATCTCAGGTTCTCCTGCTATGCCTGTACATCATTGGTTACCCTACTGAGAAAGCCACAAGACACTAAAGCTGGTTATACACCAGTGGCCGCTGGTGCTTAATATTTTGAGGGGAGGGATGGCAAACGAACCTGGCCCCCTCACTCGCACTAACCCACCCCCCCCCCCCGGACAGGTCGAACCCGATGAAATTGGTCTCTGCCACAGACCTGGTGAACTTGACTTTGGCCTAGGGAGAAGACATCCCTCCAGAGAGTTACCGGGACCCTTTCCTTCACCGTGACTACCGCATCAGTCCCTCGGAACGGTTCCTCACCCGGCCTCCTCTACTTAGATACGGGTCCCCTCGCAAGGCGGCACCCTGAGACTCCTGGATCCCCGACGGGCCCCAGCCAAAGGTGCTGGGCCCAGGCCTTTGCTGCAACTTCCAAGTCCCCGCATCCAGGACGGACAGGAACAGCAGAGTAGTACCTCACCCTGGGACTAAAGGTGCCCAGGATGGAACCAGAACAGAAAACACCCGCCCCTGGGCCTAGGGCGCCCAGGACAGATTGGAACCAGAACCAGGGGTAGGACCCCACCGACTAACCCCGAACAGGCAGCGTCTGCCCCTTTTATCTCCTCTCCCAGCATGCACGGCAGGTTAACCCCGCCCCACCGTACGTTTGCCGAGAGGGGATACAAAGAGCACAGCCCTGTACTGGTGGTTCAACCCCAGCCTACCATGGCAGCGCCACCAGTAGGCCACAGGGAACTGCACACCAATACTCTCCCTGTGGATAAAATGGTTGTAAACCCTGACAAATCAAGTTGTTTGGGCATACTACCTCCCAAACACTCCCCTTAAATTGAGGACCCCTCTACACAAATATTATTTTCTAATGTTACACAACTGGGTGGGCTCCGGGGTGCAATGCTCTGCACCCTGAGCCCACCCTTTTTGAAGCCAATTAGAGCCTCAGGCCTCGTACACACGACCGATTTTCTCGGCAAGAACCAGCAAGAAACTTGCTGGCAGAGAGGTCTTGCCGAGTAAATCGGTCATGTGTACGCTGCTAGCGGGTTTCTCGTCGAGAAAACCGACAAGAAACCTCGACGAGAAAATAGAGAACCTGCTCTCTATTTTCTCGTCGAGATTCTCCTCGGCATGTTTCTCGACGAGAAAAGTGAGTGTGTGTACACTTACCTGTCCGCCCGGAAGCCCGCGCATGTTCGAAATGAATTTGACGCATGCGCGGTAGCTTCCTAGGCATACGTAGGGTATACCAAGATGGCGGCGACGGCATCGAATGTGACGAGCGCATGCTCGACGTAGTCGATGACGTCACCGCGTACGCTCCTTTCAAAGAACCGCGGGTTCTTTGAAACGAGCGTGTGTACACTCGGCCGGGAGAAGTTTCTTGTCCAAGAATCTCATCGAAAAAAACGACATGTTTTTTTCAACGAGAATCTCGGCCGTGTGTACGAGGCCTCAGGCTCTAATCATGTGCTTCGGGGAAAATAAAAGGAGGTGATCAAAAACCACCAAAAGAAAGCTCTATTTGTGAGAAAAAAAGTGGCCTGGTCATGAAGGGGGGTAAATATTTCCGACGTCAAGTGGTTAATGAAGGAATGTAATGAACTTATAGTAATTGTGTGACATTTCAATAAGTTTGTTTAAAAAAAAAAGTGAACAGTGTGATGCGCTGCAATTGGCACTGCTGTTATCTCACCGCACACCAGCCGTTGCGTTCTTTGTCTCTCTCCACAGGTTCCTGACATTGAAATGCAGTTTAGATGTTTCCCACTGTGTGTCAAAATCACAGGACTGCCTGAACAAATCTTTTGTCAGGTGGATCAAATCACATGTATGTATTTCAAAAGTGTAGCTAGCTGCTGGCTGGAGTTCGGCTTTAAGCCGGCCTTTGACACTTCAAATCTTGGCCAGTTCTGCAGGAACCACCTGAGATCCGAACCATGTATGGGCAGGCTGAATGTACCCAAAGTGTTCGATCAACTTGGGTACAACCAGCCTGTCAGATTGTATGTGCGATTATTGCTGGCGGCTGTTACACAATGGATCCGGGGGAGGGACGCTGACTGGGTCAATGGGGGAAGCAAGCTAATTTTCTTCCTGCAACCCGTGGTTTCAGGAAATACATTTGCTTCATCTAAGGCCAGCTTTAGGCAGAGAAGGCTGAAAAAAGAACAAAATAACCAAATGCATTTGGCACTACCACTAGCGACATCCGCACTACAACTGCATAAGAGTTCCAGAATCTTTCAGCTTCCAACCATGGCAGAGGGGTCACAGAGCACAAAAATCTATTTCATCGCTTAGTTTTCATGTGACAGGTTGTCTTAAGAGCCGGTTCACACTACCGCGACTTGGGATCCAACTTGTGTCGCCCCAAGTCGTGCGACATGTCAAATTACATTCAAGCGAATGAGAGCCGTCTTAATGTACACTACTGAAGTCACTCCGACTTCAGAAAAGGTTCCTGTACTACTTCAAGGTGACTTCTAGGCAACTTGTGGGCAACTTGTACCTATTGATTTCAATGGAAGTCGCCTCCAAAGTCGGATCACTGTCCTAACTGAAGCAACTTTACAGGAAGAGAAAATAGTTTTCTCAGGCAAACCCCTCCCTCCCACAGAGCTGATTATTCTTTGATTGGCCACTGGCAAAGTCCCCTGTCCTGTAGGTGACTTCAAGTCGTGTTGTAAGTCGCCCCAAGTCGCGCTGTGGTTCGCGCTCAAGTCGCATCTAAGTCGCCTCGCAAAGTCGCGCACAAAGTCGTGTTGCCCCTGTGTGAACCGGCTCTTAAGGCCCAGATTCTTTTTTTCAATGTTGCCCAACATGCTTTAGCGCCACCCCATGTATACTCCTCTGTGGCCCAACACTGGTCCTCATTTGGGTTGAATGGCACCCAGCATCATTCTACCCACTTCTTGTGAGACCAGAATTCTAGGATATCTATGCCCTCTTGGGGCCCATCATCAGGCCGCCCTGGGCTAGCAGGAAAACATTGCAGGGAATAGTACTGTGTCATTACATGGTGCTGTTCTCTGCAGCATTTAGGATGCACCCATCCCAGAAGATGAAGGATGAAAGGACTCACAATATCACCAGACCAACAGGAAATGCCAGGAATTAGGCCGAAAAAAAATGAGCACCTGATGGGTAGAATTAGGGTGACCACATTTTTAAACAACCATTCAGGGACACCCCCCTTCCCAAAAATAAGCTTGTGCTGTAACGAATCACAGCACAGTGATTGGACACAAGAGGTGGGATTTATGATTTCTCCAATCACAAGCAGGGGGCGGGGATTGTGCTCCTCCAGGCATTCCCGGCAAGGACAAGTACTGTCAGTGAGTAAAGCAGTGATGTGGCGGACTTTTTTGGGGGCATCAGATTGAGCCGGGGGGTGGCTGTGTCAGTTTCATTCCGGGACACTGTATTGTCCTGGAATAAGGGTGCCCGGGACAGACCTGCAAAATGCGGGACTGTCCCAGGCAATCCGGGACACATGGTCACCCTAGGTAGAATAGGCTGACTTCACACTTATGCCTTGCGGTGATGCTCGTTACATGAACTTGCATTCCACATTGGATGGCACCGCGCTTTCAATGTCCCGGCGGTGCACACCAATGAAGAGTAGCACTACCATACGTTCTAATGTGATTCATCAGAAATAATTATGCAGATTTTTTTTAGTTAAGTTGTTCAAACAAATGGGCTGCCTTAATGCAACGCAAACCCTAATGCACACGAACGGAAATTCCGACAAGAAAAACGTGGATTTTTTCTGACCAAATGTTGGCTCAAACTTGTGTTGCATACACACGGTCACACAAATCTTGTCGGAAATTCCGACCGTCAAGAACGCATTGACGTACAAGACGTACGACGAGCCGAGATCAATGAAGTTCAATAGGCAGTTCGGTTCTTCTGCTTGATTCTGAGCATGCATGGTTTTTTGCACGTTGGAATTGCATACAGACGAGCGGATTTTCCGTTGGAAAAATAGAGAACCTGCTCTCAATCTTTTGTTGTCGGAAATTCCGACAGCAAATGTCCGATGGAGCATACACACGGTCGGAATTTCCGACAAAAAGCTCACATCAGACATTTCTTGTTGGAATTTCTGATTGTGTGTACGCGGCATAACACTTATTAATAACACACTGCATCATACCACATACATACCTCCCAACTTTGTAAATGTCCACTGCGGGACATTCTTTCTCATTTTTTTCCCCCTCTGACTAAAGTTGTGGGGGGGGGGGGGGTTTATTTTACAAGCAACAGCTGCCTATTTGTTGAGCGGGGGACCGGCCGCGGGGAGAAGATTTGTCTACATGCCGAGATTATACTAGTTGCTGAGCGGGGGGGGGGGGGGGGAAGCGGGCTATTTTCACTTACCACTGCCACCGCTGCCTGCCCGACATCAGGACATCATCCGTCGATTGCGGGAAATTCGCTGTTCTCGCGGGTCTGCAGGAAATTCGCGTTGGTGCGGGAAGTTCCCGCACAATCCGTGCGTGTTGGGAGGTATGCACATAGGTGTGAAGGAAGTCAAAAGTTTTTGAACTGCCTGAAGTCATAACTGAAACAGTTATGACTTCAGGCATAGCCTCTTGTTTGAATGTCTTTAGGACTTCACCTGGGTCTAGAGGGGTCACCTGAGAAGGCAGGACTTCATATTAGGGTACAATCATTCTTTAGCACTGCGCAGTGAAGGGGAACCCTGGCACCCCAGATGTTTTGGAACTACATTTCCCATGACGCTCAACTACACTGCAGAGTGCATGAGCATCATGGGAAATGTAGTTCCAAAACATGTGGGGTGCCAAGGTTTGCCATCACTGAAGCTCTCCAGTCAAAAAAGGTCTTTATTTTTTCTGCCAAGCTAACATTGCTATTACTCTAATACACACTCAAATTATTATGGCAGAAATGCATGTGCGTCAGAGGTCTCCAGTGTAATTTAAAGCATAGACATCAATAAAAAGGCTAAATTTAGCCCTGTTTTAATAGAAATGTCAATGTTCGTGATGACTAAATGGTGTAATCAAATGTTACGCTGTCATCTTTTCAGGCCTGCATTAAAAGCTTTTATCTAAAAGACAAACCTTAATCAACCTGGGTGCCGTCACAGAATACACTGCTAATGGAAACACAACAGAGGGGTTAAAGGGCCACTAATCTCACACTTTTCTGTGTGTTAGTGTTCTAAAGTGCTGAGACTGAGGAACAGTAAACTACAACTCATATTGGAACTTTTATCCTAAAGTGGAACTTCTGCCTTTCGCCTCATATCCAAAATCCCCATCCTCCACACTGCTACACCCGTGTCTCCCAGCGGCCCAAAAATGCAGTTATTTGACCACCAATGTGCATGAAGCCTTAGTCCCTGTGACTCAAGTCTAGTCATTCTGACTCAGGACTTAGTAGCTCAATTAATCTGATTTAGGTCTCAATTCCTTTGACTTAAGCCTCGTACACACGGCCGAGAATCTCGTCAGGAAAAAACTTGTCGTTTTTCTTGACGAGATTCTTGGATAAGAAACTTGTCCCGGCCGAGTGTACACACGCTCGATTCAAAGAACCCGCGGTTCTTTGAAAGGAGCGAACGCGGTGACGTCATCGACTACGACGAGCATGCGCTCGTCACATTCGATGCCGTCGCCGCCATCTTGCTACAGCCTACCTATGCCTAGGAAGCTACCGCGCATGCGTCAAAGTCATTTCGAGCATGCGCGGGTTTCCACGGCGACAGGTAAGTGTACACACACACACTTTTCTCGTCGAGAAACATGCTGACGAGAATCTCGACGAGAAAATGGAGAATCCTGACGAGAAAATAGAGAGCAGGTTCTCTATTTTTCTCGTCGAGATTCTTGTCGGTTTTCTTGACGAGAAACCTGATAGCCGCGTACACACGACCGATTTACTCGGCAAGAAAGCTCTGCCAGCAAGTTTCTTGTCGTTTTTTGACGAGAAACTCGGTCGTGTGTACGAGGCTTAAGACTCAGTTCCTTTGACTCAAGATTCAGTTCTTCAGACATGCGACTCAGCTTCCTTGGTTGAGGACTCAATTACTCTGACTCAGGACACATTTTTCTGATTGAAGATTGGATTCCTCTGAACTGAGACTATTTATCTGACTTAGGACTTCATCTGACTGAACTCTTCTGATTCAGGACTCAATTCCTCTGACTCAAGACTCAGTTCTTCTGACTCAGGACACAATTCCTCTGACTGAGGATTCAATTCCTTTACCTCAGGGCTCAATTCCTCTGATTTAGGACTTAAGTCCTCTGAATGATTGAGAACTGCATTCCTCTGAATTGATTTTCTACTTATTTGACTCAGGACTTTGTTCCTCTGACTTAACTCTTCTGACTCTGGACTAAATTTCTCTGACTCAAGACTCGGTTCCTGTGATGCAGGACTTAATTCCTCTGATTGAGGACTCAATTCCTCTACCTCAGGGCTCAACAGCTCTGACTCAGGATTTAATTCTTCTGACTAAAAGGGGTTGTAAAGCTTTGTGTTTTTTCACCTTATCGCATCCTATGCATTAAGGTGAAAAAACACCTTGCAATCTCCGGCTCCCCCGAGCCACCGTTTTACTTACCTGAGCCCCGAATCTACGTGGGCGCAATCCCGTGTTGCTTTCCCCCAGCTCTTCATTGGATGATTGATAGCAGTGTAGCCATTGGCTCCCGCTGCTGTCAATCAAATCAATAATGCAGCGTGCCGGAGGGCAGGGCCGAGTGTATCACACGGGAGTGCCAGCGCAAGGTAACCCCCTTGGGAGAGCGCTTCCCAGAAAGGGGTTAGCTCTTGTTGGGAGGAGCCGAGACAGCCGCTGAGGGACCCCAGAAGATGAGGATCGGGGCCACTCGCAAAAAGAACTGCACAGTGGAGGTAAGTATGATATGTTTGTTATTTAAGGCTCAATTAATCTGAATAAAGACTGAATTCAGCCTCTTTTGGTTTCGGACTCAATTCCTCCGACTGAGGACTCAATTAATCTGAATGAAGATTGCATTTTTCTGAACTGAGACTCTATTTATCTGACTCTCTAACAACTCTTCTGATTCCAGACTCAATTCCTCTGACTCACGACTCAATTTTTCTTTTCTTTTCTTTCTTTTTAAATATTTTTTTAGATTAGATTCCACTTTAAATCAGCAGCTTTAACCACTTGCCGCCCGCCCTATAGCGGATTGACGTCGGCAAAGTGGTTCTAAAATCCTGACTGGACGTCATACGACGTCCTCAGGATTTTAAGCCGCTGCGCGCCCCCGGGGGCGCGCATCGCGGCGATCGTTGTTGCAGGGTGTCAGTCTGACACCCCGCAACTCCGATCTAGGTAAAGAGTCTCCGTCGGAGACTCTTTACCACGTGATCAGCCGTGTCCAATCACGGCTGATCACAGTGTAAACAGGAAAAGCCTGTCAGACGCGAGTAGAGGAGAGCCGATCGGCTGCTCCTCTGACAGGGGGGGGGTTTGTGCTGATAGATTATCAGCACAGCTCCCCAGAGGATGCCCACTGGACCACCAGGGATGCCACTAGAGCACCAGGGAAGCCACTAGACCACCAGGGAAGCCCACCATTAATGGTATGCCACCCTAGACCACCAGGGATAATGGATGCCAATCAGTGCCACAATGGATGCCAATCAGTGCCCACAATGGGCACCACTGATTGGCAGGCATTATTGTTTGGCACTGATTGGCATCCATTAGTACAGTACAGTGCCACCTATCAGTGCCCACCCATGCCACCTATCAGTGCCCATCCATGCCCATCCGTGCCACCTATCAGTGCCCATCCATTCTGCCTATCCGTGCCCATCAGTGCCCACCCGTGCCGCCTATCTGTGCCCACCCGTGCCGCCTATCTGTGCCCACCCGTGCTGCCTATCTGTGCCCACCCGTGCCGCCGATCGTTGCCCACCCGTGCCGCCGATCGTTGCCCATCCGTGCCGCCGATCGTTGCCCATCCGTGCCGCCTCATCGGTGCCCATCCGTGCCGCCTTATCCGTGCCCGTCAGTGCAGCCCCATCAGTGCCCATCAGTGAAGGAGAAAACTAACTTATTTACAAAGTTTTGTAACTGAAACAAAAAAATACTTTTTTTTTTTCAAAATTTTCGGACTTTTTTTTATTTTTTAGCAGAAAATAAAAATCCCAGAGGTGATCAAATACCACCAAAAGAAAGCTCTATTTGTGGGGAAAAAATTATAACAATTTTGTTTGGGAACAGTGTAGCATGACCGCGCAATTGTCATTCAAAGTGCAACAGCGCAGATAGCTGAAAATTGGTCTGGGCAGGAAGGTGTATAAGTGCCCTGTATGGAAGTGGTTAAAATAATACCTGTTAACAATGCTATTAAGGTCCTTGTTTAGACATTTCTTGTTATGGGGTGACAATGACCTAGCCTAGCCTGTTTACAAAATTTGCTTCTGTGATGTCACCTTGGGGTTGATTTACTAAAAGCAAATACACTATATTACCAAAAGTATTGTGACACCTGCCTTTATACCCATGTGAACGTTAATGGCATTCGTAATTGAGTTGGCCCACCCTTTGCAGCTATAACAGCTTCAACTCTTCTGGGAAGGCTGTCCACAAGGTTTAGGAGTGTGTCTATGGGAATGTTTGACTATTCTTCCAAAAGTGCATTTGTGAGGTCAGGCACTGATGTTGGACGAAAAGGCCTGCAGTCTCCACTAATTCATCCCAAAGGTGTTCTATCGGTTTGAGGTCAGGACACTGTGCAGGCCAGTCAATTTCCTCCACCCCAAACTCGCTCATCCATGTCTTTATGGACCTTGCTTTGCCTCCTTAGTTTCAGTGAAGGGAAGTCTTAAAGCGTCAGCATACCAAGACATTTTGGACAATTTTATGCTCCCAACTTTGTGGGAACAGTTTGGGGACGGCTCCTTCCTGTTCCAACATGACTGCGCACCAGTGCACAAAGCAAGGTCCATAAAGACATGGATGAGCGAGTTTGGGGTGGAGGAACTTGACTGACCTGCACAGAGTCCTGACCCCAACCCAATAGAATATCTTTGGGGTGAACTAGAGCGGAGACTGCGAGCCAGGCCTTCTCGTCCAACATCAGCGCCTGACTTCACAAATGCGCTTCTGGAAGAATGGTCAATCATTCCCATAGACACTCCTAAACCTTGAGGACAGCTTTCTCAGAAGAGTTGAAGGTGTTAAAGCTGCAAAGGGTGGGCCAACTCAATATTGAACCTTACGAACTAAGACTGGGATCCCATAAAAATTCATGTGCGTGTAAAGGCAGGTGTCCTAACAATTTTTCCACCGCTCAGACTGCGGATAAGGGTTTCCTCGTGGGTGCTGGCCCCCGGCTTACCACCGTCAATAGTGATTGAAGAAACACACCATGGAAAAAAGAACTTCTGTAGAATAGTTACGTTATTGTCACAGTGCCAAAGGATGTAGATAGGACGTTACAGGAACATTGTGTCATGAATGTCATGTCTACCCCTACGCAGGTGGTCAGACACTATAGCTGGCTACTGTGCACTTCACCTATAGCAGCCCCCTTTCCCTTAAGACAAGCAGGCCTACAGGTACTCGGTTGCCCCCAGGACTTTATACACAATGCTATAGTGTCTGGCCACCACGCCAAGGCAGATGCCAACTGAGCAAAGGAAACAGTTACTTGCAGTTTAGCAGATAGCGTGGTTCAAAGACAGTTCAGGTAAAGGCAGGCTGAGTTCAGGGGGATAATCCAGTATCCGTTCCAGGTAAAAAGGCAGGCGGAGTTCAGGGGATAATCCAGTCCAATCCAGGTCATACACAGGGGATCCAACAGCAAGCAAGGCAGACTAACGGGAGGCTTGATCTAGAACAATGCAGGCAAGTCTGTCTCTATCACAAGTAAGGGATAGAGTGTTCAGTTTGCTTATATCAGGTGACTGAGCAGATCAATCACTTAACACAGTGGTCACCAACCCTGTCCTCAGGGCCCACTAACAGGCCAGATTTTATGTATTACCTTGGGGAGATGCAGACTAGAATACTGCAATCACTGAGCATCAAATTATATCACCTGTGATGTATTTCAGTTATCTTGCAAACTAGGGCCGAAACAACTAATCGGTTAATCGACAACTAATCGATTATGAAATTAATCGATTACTATTTTCATAATCGATTAATCGGCCAGTAACATAATGGGGTTAAAAAAAAAAAAAAATGAGCCCTTTACAGTACAAAAATAGCAAATCGCTACTGTAAATATTACTTTCACTGTCCCACAGTAAAAAATGAACCCCTTACAGCGATTATTTGCTCTTTTTGTACTAATTTTAGTTTTTTTAACACCATTATGTTACTAAACATCTCAGGCCTGGGTCACACCTCTGGTTTTTTTGGTGCTTTTTTCAGAAACACACTACAGGTCATTTACATGATTTCCTATGGGACACGTTCACATCCATGATTTTTTCAGCTGCTGCGTATTTGGAAAGGGCAAGGACTTTTTTTAACGCAAAACTGTGCTATTTTGTTTTTTTGGTTCAATATACTTCAATAGAGAAGCTGCAGAAAAGCATGTAATAATGTGTTTTTGTGGCAATTTGTGTTTTTTAGTCTGCCCAACAACAAATTGGGCAAAAAAAAAAAAAGTAAAAACGCAGCAAAATTACCTTTTTTTTTTTTACGGTTATTAACCGATTAATCAAAACAATAATCGGCCAACTAATCGATTATGAAAATAATCGTTAGTTACAGCCCTATTGCAAACCTGGCCTGTTAGTGGGCCCTGAGGACAGGGTTGATGACCACTGACCTAACAAGCGAACACAGACAGGGAGGAAAAGCAACAGCCAACACCCGGGTGCTGGAATGAGGAACAGCGGCACTAAGTGATCATGACACATTGGTAGACCGGTTTCACACAGATCACTCGTGCTTGTTCACAACAAAAATGTAGCCCAAAACCTGAGCTATTTAAATGCTCCACCCAAAAGTGATGCAACAAAAAGAGCCCAGTTTGATTGGTTGACCATCATATATAGCAATTAAACACACCGGATAAAATCATTAAATCACAAAGTGTGTAAAAACTAGACCTAGTCCTAATACTTTTGACTATACAGTGTATACTGTGCATAGGGTGATCACATTTTTAAACTACCATTCAAGGACACCCCCCCTCCCCAAAATCCGCTTGTGCTGTAACGAATCACAGCACAGTGATTGGACACAAGAGGTGGGATTTATAATTTCTCCAATCACAAGCAGCGGGCAGGGATTGTGTGCCTCCAGGCATTCCCGGCCAGGACAAGTACTGTCAGTGAGTAAAGCAGTGATGTGGCGGCCTTTTTTGGGGGCATCAGATTGGCCCGGGGGGGGGGGGGTGGCTGTGTCAGTTTCATTCCGGGACACTGTATTGTCCTGGAATGAAGGTGCCCGGGACAGACCTGCAAAATGCGGGACTGTCCCGGGCAATCCAGGACACGTGGTCACCCTAACTGTGCACTGCACTTGCACTCGCAGATGTGAGGGGGAAGCTGTAAAAACGAGGGGAAGCTCTGCTTATTCCTATCATCCAATGATATGCTGTTTTTTTATTATTTCCCTTGCATGTTCCCCTCAGATCTAGAGCAACTGCACTTGCAGTGCACAGACTATTTGCGTTCAATAAATCAGCCCCCTTGTGACAAGGGCTTTCAAAACTTAAGTGGCCACTTCAGCACACATTACCTAGGCATGTCACCATCAGGAAATTGAGAAATTCTATGCAGCCATCGCTGGAGTGCAGGTAGAAGAAAATGACAATTGATTTTAATACACACTAGTTTAGCAAAACAAGTTTAATTCAGTTATGGTTTACATCTAATATATGACCAAATGTAATGTTTCCAAAGCTTGCGGGGAATCCACTGTACAATAAAGAAGCATTGCTAATAATCGTCTTTCCAACATTCAGTAGGCTGTTCCAGGCCAGATTAACAGTTGCTTGCCATGCTGCGCCATTTACACAGTTCCTATTTTATTTGGTTTTTAGGTTCCTTTTATTTGTTAAGCTGCTGGCTCTGGCTCCTGAGTAAGAATGCTGACGGTTAAAAGCTATTGAAATGGTGTTAATAATGCATATCTGTAATTCAGGTTAGTGTGACGGGAGCGTGCAGGCACTGAAGTTGGCATATACTCAGAAATATCAATATTTAAAGTGCCTCTTTGATTTTGCAGCATAAAAAATATCACTAGAATGGTAGAGTGGGTGGGCTCTGTCCTTGTTTACTGTACTGATGTCTCCATAAAGAGGACCTGTCACGCTGAATGTACGATCACATAGGGGCCTGTTAGCCCCTTATGAGCATAAAAAAGCTAAATGGAGAAATAAAAAAGTGATTTAACCGCTTCACCGACCGCCGCACTCCGATATACGTCGGCAGAATGGCACGGGCAGGTAAATGGGCGTACCTGTACGTTCCTTTGAATTTGCCACCTAGCGTAGGGTGACCAGACATCCCTGGTTTCAGGGGACAGTTCCCGGATTGAGGACACTGTCCCCGGACCAAGTCTGTCCCCAGTTTTGTCCCCGGATTGGATTTGAACAGGGGCTGGGGCAATTTCAAAGACAGTCAGTGCAGAATAAAAAAAAAAAAATCTGAATTACTGAATTACACTCCCCACCCCGCTCCGCCGCTCCTACTAGCTTAGGGGGGGTGGGGGTTATTTTTTTCCATTATCTGTGCTCCTTTCTGATGATCATGTGCTGGTCGGAGCGGAGGGAATATTTCTTCAGTTTCGGGTGAATGCCCATCCAGCTCCGCTCGCATGTTCTTCTGCCTTGGCTCAAGTCCCGGCCATCCGCCTGCCTGCTTATCTCCTTGCCTTCCCTGGCAGAGTGATCTTCCTCTGCTCCGCACCCAGTAGTATCCGGGGCCCGGAGAGTAAGACTTGACAGGCTGTGAGGCGGGCGGCGATGGGCAGAGATTCGCTGATTGCCGCCATTACTAGTAAAAAAAAAATATGTCCCCGGATTTCATTTTTAAAATCTGGTCACCTTAGCCTAGCGGGCACCTCGGGAGTGTGCCCGCGGGTCCTGCAAACTCGATGTTCGCCGGCGGCCTGCGATTGCAGTGAGGAGAGGCAGAACCGGGAGATGCCTATGTAAACAAGGTATTTCCCTCTTCTGCCTAGTGACATGACAGGGATCTACTGCTCCCTGTCATCGGGAGCAGTGATCGCTGTCATGTCAGTGGTAGCCCACCCCCCCCCCCACATTTAGAATCACTCCATAGGACACACTTAACCCCTTGATCGCTCCCTAGTGTTTAACCCCTTCCCGGCCAGTGTAATTTATACAGTAATCAGAGGCTATTTATAGCACTGATCACTGTATAAATGTCACTGGTCCCAAAATAGTGTCAAAATGTCCGATGTGTCCGCCACAATGTCGCAGTCCCGATAAAAATTGCAGATCGCCGCCATTACTAGTAAAAAAAAATATTAATACAAATTCCATATTTTGTAGACGCTATAACTTTTGCGCAAACCAATCAATATACGCTTATTGCGCTTTTTTTAACAAAAATATGTAGAAGAATACGTATCGACCTAAACTGAGGAAAACAATAGTTTTTTTATATATTTTTGGGGGATATTTTTTATAGCAAAATGTTAAAAATATTGCTTTTTTTTTTCAAAATTTGTTTATAGCGCAAAAAATAAAAACCGCAGAGGTGATCAAATACCACCAAAAGAAAGCTCTATTTGTGGGAAAAAAAGGACGTAAATTTTGTTTGGGTGCAATGTCGCACGACCGCGCAATTGCCAGATAAAGCAACGCAGTACCGAATCGCAAAAAAATGCTCTGGTCAGGAAGGGGGTAAATTCTTCCGGAGCTGAAGTTGTTAAACAGTTCTCACAGGCCGACCATATAAATATGTGGAGGCAGGGTGCATGGGCCTTAACGCCAAGCCACTGTACATATACAGCCATGGGGAAATGCTCTTCTGTCCCTCGCATTATTTACGTTTTAAGTAAGTGTGGAGGAGCGCCAGGAAACAGATGGGCATCTTGCTTGGTGGTTAATCATGAAATTTTATTGGAGTGACAAAGCTTACAGTGGAGCCAACGCATTTAGGGGGACAACCCCCCCCCCCCAGACAAGAAGGGGGGCTTCTTCAGGTCTGTTGTACAATATATGTTGCCAACCCCCCAGCCAACCACAGTGGTGACATGATCAGAAGCCCGCCTCCACCTATCGCTATTAAAGCGGAGCTACAGCTCCCCCCCCCCCAAATAAATAAATACTGTATTTATTGGCATATAAAGGCCTGTACACTAAGGTGACCAGATTTTAAAAATGAAATCCGGGGACATATTTTTTTTTTACTAGTAATGGCGGCAATCAGCGAATCTCTGCCCATCGCCGCCCGCCTCACAGCCTGTCAAGTCTTACTCTCCGGGCCCCGGATACTACTGGGTGGGGTGCGGGGGAAGATCACTCCACCAAGGAAGGCAAGGAGATAAGCAGGCAGGCGGATGGCCGGGACTTGAGCCAAGGCAGAAGAACATGCGAGCGGAGCGGAATGGGCATGACCCCGAAACTGAAGAAATATTCCCTCCGCTCCGACCAGCACATGATCATCAGAAAGGGGCACAGATAATGGAAAAAAATACACCCCCTAGGCTAGTAGCGGGGGAGGGGGGGGGTTTGTGTAATTCAGAACTATTATTTTTTTAATTCTGCACTGACTGTCTTTGAAATTGCCCCAGCCCCTGTTCAAATCGGATCCGGGGACAAAACTGGGGACAGACTTGGTCCGGGGACAGTGTCCTCAATCCAGGGACTGTCCCCTGAAACCAGGGATGTCTGGTCACCCTACTGTACACACGGTCTGACTTTTTGCCAACAAACTTCAAAATGAGCACGTTTTCCAAAAAATCTGACCGTGTGTACGCTCCATCGGACAAACTTTTTCTGTTTTCATCGGACAAAAGTTCGCTCTGCAAACGGACAAACTTTTCGGCAACAAAAGTCCGATGGAGCAAAGTCCGACCATGTGTACAAAAATCCATCTGAATTTCGTCCGAAGGACAAATAGGCATGCCCAGAACCAATGTTAAAATCAATCAACAATAGCAGAAGTTGACCAAAGGGTGGCGGTAAAGAGCAGAAAAACCACATGATGTTGGAAAAGTTTTGGGAAAGTTTGCAGAAAAGTCCTGCCGTGTGTACGCTATGGGTGTGCCCGGCCAACTCCCTTCAGACAGAAATCCACAGAAAAGTTTGTTTGAAGTCCGACCGTGTGTACGAGGCTTAACACTCACTTTTTTACCCTGAAAATAGAGGGTAAACTGTGCCTGCGTGTTATACGCAGGGGACTGTGGAAAGTTTTTTTCCTGAAACTTCCCTCTTAAAGTTAGGGTGCATGTTATACACCAATAAATACGGTAAATAAAAGTCAGCAGTTACAGTATTTTAACCACTTGCAGACAACCCGCTGTCATTATACGACGGGTGTTTGAAGTTGAATACCGTTGTTTTGGCAGCAGATAGCTGCCATATCCCCAGTATCCTTTTCAATAGCGGACGGTCCTTTTTCAGATAAAGGTAGTCTCTACCGCAGATTCGCCGCAAGATCACTTTTATCGGGGGGGGGGAGAGGGGCCCACCCTCCCGCCACGCGTTTTGGTCGTCTCTGCCGCTTACCTGAGCCGGCCGCAGCAGCGGAGACGATCGCGTCCTTTCCCCTGTGAGGCTGGATGCCGAGTGAGGGAAAGATGGCCCCCGCTCGGTTCCATACCATTGGATGACGGAAGCAATGGCAAACGTCACTTCCGCCCAATGGTCTTAAAAGGGTTTTTTTTTTTATTTGCAAAAAAAATAATTTTTTTTTTTTTTTTTATTGTATTTAAGTGTAAATGTGAAATCTGAGGTCTTTTTGACCCCAGATCTTACATTTAAGAGTTCCTGTCATGCTTTTTTCTATTACAAGAGATGATTACATTCCTTGTAATAGGAATAAAAGTGACCCACGTTTTTTTGTTTTTTTTTAAAGGACAGTGTAAATTTTTTTTTTTTTATTAAATAAGAAAAATATATATATATATATATTTAAAGCGCCCCGTCCTGCCAAACTTGTGTGCAGAAGCGAACGCATACGTAAGTCGCGCCTGCATATGAAAACGGTGTTCAAACCACACATGTGAGTTATTGCCGTGATCGTTAGAGTGAGAGCACTAATTCTAGTACTAGACCTCCTCTGTGACTCAAAACTGGTAACCTGTAGAAATTTTTAAATGTCGCCTATGGAGATTTTTAAGGGTCAAAGTTTGTCGCCATTCCCCGAGCGGGCGCAATTTTAAAGAGTGACATGTTGGGTATCAATTTACTCGGTGTAACATCATCCTTCACAATATAAAAAAAAATTGGGCTAACTTTACTGTTGTCTTATTTTTTAATTCAAAAAAGTTTATTGTTTCCAAAAAAATTGCGCTTGTGAGACTGCTGCGCAAATACGGTGTTACATAAAGTATTGCAACGACCGCCATTTTATTCTCTAGGGTGTCTGAAAAAATATATAATGTTTGGGGGTTCAAAGTAATTTTCTAGCAAAAAAAAAAATAATTATTGTAACTTGTAAACACCAAGTCTGAAAAATAGCCTCGGTCCTTAACCACTTCAGCCCCGGACCATTTAGCTGCCAATAGACCGGGCCACTTTTTGCGATTCGGCACTGCGTCGCTTTAACTGACAATTGCGTGGTCGTGCAACGTGGCTCCCAAACAAAATTGACGTCCTTTTTTTCCTCACAAATAGAGCTTTCTTTTGGTGGTATTTGATCACCTCTGCGGTTTTATTTTTTTGCGCTATAAACTATTTTGAAAAAAAAATGCAATATTTTTAACTTTTTGCTATAATAAATATCCCCACAAAATATAAAAAAATTTTTTTTTTTCCTCAGTTTAGGCCGATACGTATTCTTCTACATATTTTTGGTAAAACAAAATCGCAGTAAGCGTTTATTGATTGCTTTGCGCAAAAGTTATAGTTAAGTTTTATGGCATTTTTATTAATATTTTTTTTCTACCAGTAATGGCAGAGTTTAGTGATTTTTATTGTGACTGCGACATTATGGCGGACATATCGGACACTTTTGACGCTATTTTGGGACCATTCACATTTATACATCGATCAGTGCTATAAAAATGCACTGATTACTGTATAAATGTGACTGGCAGTGAAGGAGTTAACCACTAGGGGGCTAGGAAGGGGTTAAGTGTGTCCTAGGGAGTGATTCTAACTGTTAGGGGGCGTGACTAGGAGTGACACATCATTGATCGCTGCTCCCGATGAGAGGGAGCATACGATCAGTGTCACTAGGCAGAACGGGGAGATGCCTGTTTACAGTAGCCTCTCCCCGTTCTGCAGCTCTGTGACCCGATCGCGGTACACCGGCGGACATCGAGTCCGTGAGTCCCGCGGGCACGGTCACGGAGCTTGCGGCAGGGGCGCAAATATATAAATATATACGTCACTTTGCACAGCCGTGCCATTCTGCCGATGTATATAGTCGTGAGCAGGTCGTTAACCAGTTAACTAGTTAATACTGACTTTAAATATTACGCCAGTTACCTGTCCAGGGATCCCGCAATGTCGGTGTGACAGAGGGGTCACTTTGGACACAGGGTGAGCCAGGAAACAATGGACATTAAGAATATGGCTTGGATTGCTTGAAATTGAAATAGTAATATTAGTCTACAATATGTACTGGTTGTTTTATTCTGAACTCAACAGGTTAATTGAGTGATGTGTTACCTGCCAGTTGTGATGTAAATGAATCTAGAAGGGCGTCTGAAGACCCTTTTAGTGTGAATACGGATAATTAACTCTATAATTGTGTGTATTGTACTCAGACAGACAGGCTACAAATCCTTTCATTGTGAGATGTGTATTGAAGGTCGTCATGTTTCTATTGTGTAAAGTCTTTTGAACTGAAAGGGGATTAGAACCTGTTGTCTCCTAACAGACGTCAAAATAATGTGTATTGGGTCTTGCTATGTTGTGGGTGGAGCTGGACCATTGTTCATTAAGGTTAATGTAGTATTAGATGTGTATAAAAGTTACAATGCTTTTTTAATAAAGAGAGTCTATCCTGGAAAGATACAGAGTGTGTCTCGTTCTTTCAGAAGGATTAATTCCTATGGGAAGTGGTCGTCTGACTGTGGAGGATCGACAGTGAATTTGTGTCCAGGAGAGGGAAGATATCTAAAACGGCGTTAGACCCTTTCGTATTAGGGGTGTCGTTACATTGGTTGGCAGCAGCGGGATTTTCCCTCCAGTTCCTGGGACACTCCAAGCCACCACAGTGAATGACCAGCTATGCAGCCTGCAGGAAAGCCACGCTGAAATACCTACTTGAGAGCCGTGGAGGGACCAGTGGGACAAAGAACAAGGCCACGTTGATCAGGGAGCTAGCCGAGATGGACCAGAAGGATGGTGATGCAGGACCCCGGTCAGTTGAAGATTTGTTTCAGCAACGAGTTCGACAGCGCTTGGCATTATATGGTGCTAACCCATCAGAGACCGCCATACAGGAAGCCATTAGAGGCATCCAGCTGCAGGATGCGCGACAAAAGAGAGAACGAGACGGACAAGAGAGAGAACGAGAGCGACAAGAGAAAGAACTAGAGCGACAAGAGAAAGAACGAGAGCGACAAGAGAAAAAACTAGAGCGACAAAAGAGAGAACTAGAGCGGCAACATGAGCGGAGAATGGCGGAGATACGGCAATCGGAGATCGCCTACAGACAGCTGCTAGAATCTGCTCAGCAGCAGGGTGGGGCTACCTTTGCCTGGGACTATCAGGAAATACCAGTTGACAACTATGAAATCCTGGCTGAAGAATCGGCAGTGGAAAATCTGGAGATTGCCATCCCCAAAGCCGAAGTGCTGACTGACCTTGATGATCCTGTTTCTGCTTGGGATGATCTTGGATGGAGGAATGTACCTGTCCCACAGCATGCCAGAGAATCGGCAGTGGAAAATCTGGAGATTTCTATCCCTAAAGCCAAAGCGGATGATGTGGAGTCCCCAGCAGAAGTGCTGGCAACAGGGCAGAGTGCTACCAACCTCTGCCCAGCACAGGAAACAACTGTGGAGTTAGGGCAGTTGGCTCATCTCCCCAGCCACTGATTACAGAAGGTATGGACTTAAAGGACTGTTCAGAGGAGGTTATGGATTATGCATTGCCTGCTCAAGTACTGGCAGCAGGACAGAGTGCTACAGCCCCCTGCTCTACACCCGTGGCAGTTTTGGAGGCCCGAGGTGAGAAGGTGATGGTTCCTCTTTCCCAGGGGATTTCAGAGATGCAGGGAGGAGAAGCAGCCCTTTCCCTTCCCAACAGTTAGCCAGAGCAGATGGTGTAGAGTCCCCAGCAGAAGTGCTGGCAACAGGGCAGAGTGCTAGCAACCTCTGCCCAGCACCGGAAACAACTGTGGAGTTTCAGGGAGCCGGGGCAGTTGGCCCCTCTCTCCAGCAACAAGCTGAGGTGGTAAAGCTTTTACCCCCAGCTGAATCACTGGCAGCAGGGCAGAATGCTACTGGCCTCTGCACACAACTGCAACTTGAGCTGATATCGGTGGATGGGACTGCGGTCTCCACTTACAGCAACCCAGCAGAAGAGCTGGCAACAGAGCAGAGTGCCGCGGGCCTCTGCTCTCAACTAACAGAAGAGGGAGTTCCTGTGGTACTGGATGGGACTTTGGTCTTCACTGACCCAACCCCAGAAAATGGTGTGACACTGAGACAGGAGGATGTCAGCCTTGCTTTGCAAGCACTGGGGGATTTTCACCTACCACAAGTGGATGGGACTTCAGTCTCCACTTGTATACCCCAGGGATGCTGGGCAGTCGGCCCTGATCCCCAACAGCATGACGGACTGAACCCAGTCATCCTGTCTTCTCCCCAGCGGCGGGTATGTTCTCTGAGAGAGGCAGAGGTTGGCTGGGTAAGTAATGCTCTGTTTGGAGCAATTTATTTTGGGTACTGTGTGGATACCGGCATTAGAAGAATGGACCTATGGACTAACTTTGGAGTCAACCCGTCTGGGGTCACCTCCTGTGTTAGTCTCCTGCCGAAAGGGGAGATGTGTGACAGAGGGGTCACTTTGGACACAGGGTGAGCCAGGAAATAATGGACATTAAGAATATGGCTTGGATTGCTTGAAATTGAAATAGTAATATTAGTCCACAATATGTACTTGTTGTTTTATTCTGAACTCAACAGGTTAATTGAGAGATGTGTTACCTGCCAGTTGTGATGTAAATGAATCTAGAAGGGCATCTGAAGACCCTTTTAGTGTGAATAGGGATAATTAACTCTATACTTGTGTGTATTGACAGACAGGCTACAAATCCTTTCATTGTGAGATGTGTATTGAAGGTCATCATGTTTCTATTGTGTAAAGTCTTTTGAACTGAAAGGGTATTAGAACCTGTTGTCTCCTAACAGACGTCAAAATAATGTGTATTGGGTCTTGTTATGTTGTTGGTGGAGCTGGACCATTGTTCATTCATGTTAATGCAGTATTGGATGTGTATAAAAGTTACAATGCTTTTTTCAATAAAGTCAGTCTATCCTGGAAAGACACAGAGTGCGCCTCGTTCTTTCAGAAGGATTAATTCCTATGGGAAGGGGTCGTCTGGCTGTGGAGGATCGGCAGTGAATTTGTGTCCAGGAGAGGGAAGATATCTAAAACGGCGTTAACCCCTTTCGTATTTGGGGTGTCGTTACAGTCGGCACCCAAGCTAAATTTTTCAGTCGGCTCTCGGGGGTTGCCGCCGCCATTCCTTTACAGCCGGTTCCCTACTGTGCATGTGGTAGGGAACAACAGGCACCTGCCCCCCCCCCCCACCCTCCAAAAGGTGTCAGATATGGCAGCGGAGGGGGGGAGGAAGCAAGCAAGCAGAACTTCCACTTTTGGGGCAAATTTCGCTTTAAGGGCATCTTAGAGGGGTTGGAAAAATAAAATATAATACAATAAACAAATTTAAAAAAAATTCTACCACATGGACTGCAATCTAATATAAGTTGTTAATCATTTCCTTGTTTTGTACTGTACGTATTAAAATGCATTCACATATTTATATATACTGTATATATACCATATTTATCGGCGTATAACACACACTTTTTCCCCCTTAAAATCATGGGGAAATCGTGGGTGCGTGTTATACGCCGATCACCGCTGTCTGTGAGGGGAAGAGAGGAGCGAGCGCCGCTATACACATAGCCGAGTGTACTGTGTACTCGGCTAAGCTCGGCTCCACTCGCAGTCACGCCCAGTCCCGCCATTGGACCTGTGTTATGTCCATCATAAGAGCCTGGCCAAGGGGCGGGACTGCGGGACTGCGAGAGGAGACGAGAGGAGCCGAGTACACAGGACATCCGGCTCTGTATATCTCGGTGCCGCGGCAGTAAAATTTAAATGATCAGGCTGCAAGGACACTGGGCAAGGCTGCAAGGACACTGGGCAAGGCTGCAGATGGACACTGGGCAAGGCTGCAGATGGACACTGGGCAAGGCTGCAGATGGACACTGGGCAAGGCTGCAGATGGACACTAGGCAAGGCTGGGCATTTAAATTTAAGTTTTTATCCTTAATCTTCCCTCCTAAACGTTTTTTTCCTTCAAATTCCCTCCTATGCGCCGATAAATACGGTATTTAGAATGTATAAAAAATATTTAAAGGAACCCCCCCCCCCTCCCCATGATTGCACATAGTATACCTAGGATTGATGTTCTTATGTAAGCAGGGATCTGGTAACACATATTATGTATCACCGCACATGCCAGAGTAAGAGGATTAATTATAGGTCCATTGTTTACAGTTAAGTCCCTACCTTAGCTCCAATGGTCTGACGCCTGCGAGATCCCTCACTGGCGTCTTGTCATTGACTTGCTCTATGTGCTGGTCTTTGGCCATTTTGATTGGCCTACACAGGATTTGCAGCAGTTAAGTCATACCAGCACACAGACACAGTACAGAATGTGCATGTGCAACTCAGGTCGCGTACACACGACCTGTTTTCTCTGCAAAAAACGACAAGAAAACTGCCGGGAGAGCTTTCTTGCCGAGAAAACCGGCTGTGTGTACGCGGGTTTCAGTTTTATCGTCAAGAAAACTGCCCAGATTCCCCGACGAGAAAAAAGATGACCTGCGGTCTTTTTTCTCGTCGAGAATCTCGTCGGCCTGTTTCTCGACGAGAAACCCGAGCGTGTGTAACACTTACCTGTCGCCGTGGAAACCCGCGCATGCTCGAAATGACTTTGATGCATGGGCGGTAGCTTCCTAGGCATAGGTAGGGTGTAGCAAGATGGCAGCGACGGCATTGAATGTTACGAGCGCACGCTTGTCGTAGTCGATGATGTCACCGCGTGCGTGCCATTCAAAAGAACGGCGGTTCTTTTGAATCGTACGTGTGTACACTCTGCCGGGACAAGTTTCTTGTCAAGATTCTCGTCAGGAAAAACAACGTTTTTTTCCTGACGAGAATCTCGGCCGTGTGTACGAGGCTTAAGTGTCCATTATAAGAAAGACAGAGAGCAGGCAGGTAGGTTTATTTTATTGCAGAAGAGACATTGCACGACTCCTCTGCAATAAACAGCCTGCCTGCTTGTAGTAAAAAAATAAAAAAAGACTTTAGTTCCGATTTAACTCTAACCTGATGAGTATCATAAACTTTCACCATTTAGTAGGCACACACAGTTTCAAGGCTTGACATACACTACATTACCAAAAGTATTGGGACGCCTGCCTTTACACGCCACATGAACTTTAATGGCATCCCAGTCTTAGTCCGTAGGGTTAAATATTGAGTTGGCCCACCCTTTGCAGCTTTAATTGCTTCAACTCTTCTGGGAAGGCTGTCCACAAGGTTTAGGAGTGTGTCTATGGGAATGTTTGACCATTCTTCCAGAAGCGCATTTGTGAGGTCAGGCACTGATGTTGATGAGAAGGTCTGGCTCACAGTCTCCGCTCTAATTCATCCCAAAGGTGTTCTATCGAGGTCAGGCTATTCAAGTTCCTCCATCCCAAACTTGCTCATCCATGTCTATATGGACCTTGCTTTGTGCACTGGTGTTCAGTGATGTTGGAACAAGAAGGGGCCATCCCCAAACTTTCCCCACAAAGTTGGGAACATGAAATTGTCTAAAATGTCTTGGTATGCTGACACCTTAAGAGTTCTCTTCACTGGAACTAAGGGGCCAAGTCCAATCCCTGTAAAACAACAATTTCACACCATATTCCCCCCTCTACTTAATGATTTGGACCAGTGCACAAGGCAAGGTCCATAAAGACATGGATGAGCGAGTTTGGGGTGGAGGAACTTGACTGGCCTGCACAGAGTCCTGACCTCAACCCAATAGAACACCTTTGCGATAAATCATGTTCCTCCACCCCAAACTCGCTCATCCATGTCTTTATGGACCTTGCTTTGTGCACTGGTGCGCAGTCATGTTGGAACAGGAAGGGGTCATCCCCAAACTCTTCCCACAAAGTTGGGAGTATGAAATTGTCCAAAATGTCTTGTTATCCCTTCACTAAGGGGCCAAGCCCAACCCCTGAAAAACTATCCAACACCATAATCCCCCCTCCACCAAATGATTTGGACCAGTGCACAAAGCAAGGTCCATAAAGACATGGATGAGCGAGTTTGGGGTGAAGGAACGGTACTCATGGATGAGAGAGTTTGGGGATAGGGTGTTACGCTAATGGAGTTAAGGGATCTTCTAACCAATCCTTCGTTATTTTTTTTACCCTTCTATTTTTCTGAACAAATTGCTGTTTTTAATGCTTAGGCCACTTTCACACTGAGGCGCTTGAAAAACTGCCAGTAAAACACTGAGCGCTTTTGAAGCGTTTTTCAGGCGCTTTTGAAGCGCTTTCAATTCATTTCAATGGAGAGGGGCGTTTTTTCAGTGCACTGCCCCAGTGTGAAAGCATTCATTGATTTTAATGGAAATACGTTTTCAGGCTTTTTTTTTTGCGTGAAAGCGCTCTGAAAAGCGCCTCAGTCATTGGTTCTTGTAAAAGAGCATAGCACTGTTAGTTTATGTTACCTAAATGTCTACAGAAGCAAGCCACCCCCCCATGAACAAAATTCTGTAGTGTCTGCATTTTAGCTCAGCCTGTCTGTTTTACATGCACACGGTATCTGATATATCTACGTTTACTGTAGCTTCATTTCCAGTTATTTCTAATCCTCAAATGTAATTCTGTCAGTTCCACATTCAGACAAAAGAACGTATTATTACCTGCAGCTGATTTGTCTGCTGTTTCAGTCAGGCTTATGCCCCCGCCATCTACGGTGGCTGTCAATCACTAGACAAAAGAATACCATACACTAAGTCGCGCAGAATTTTCTTTTTTTGTGTATCAACTGACAGTTGCTTTGGTTGGTGGGCTGAATTTTGTTTTTTCATGGAATTAAAATTAAAATGACGCTAAATAATATCCTTTTTCTCTAAAAATTATTTTAGCCAAGTCTGGTGACCTCCAGAGTTAGGCTCCTTTCACACTGGGGCGGTGGGTGCGGTGGCGGTATAGCGCCGCTATACCGTCGTAATTGCCGTGGAATTGCAGCGGTATTCGGCCACTAGTGGTGCAGTTTTAACCCCGGCTAGCGGCCGAAAAAGGGTTAATACCGCCGGCAATGCACCTCTGCAGAGGCGCATTGCCGGCGGTATTACCGCGGTTTCCCATTACTTTCAATGGGAAGGAGCGGTGAAGGAGCGGTAAATGCTCCTCTCACCGCTCCAAGGATGCTGCTAGCAGGACTTTTGGAGCAGTCCTGCTAGCGCACTGCCTCAGTGTGAAAGCCCTCTGGTTTTCACATTGAGACTGCAGGGGCAGGAGTTTTCAGGCGGTATTTAGGCGCTATTTTTAGCGCTAAACTGCCTGAAAAACTCCTCTGTGTGAAAGGGGTCTTAGGGACAGCTGACATCCTTCTGTGTGTAGAGTGGGTTACGAGGCATGGTGGGTGTAATGCAAGATAGATTCATGGGCGCCAGACACTTCTTGAATGCAAAGAGATTTATTGTTTTTTTAACAGAACTGTGAGAGAGAGGGTTAGAGCCAGGACACCCTTTATCAGTTGCAATGTTAGTTGGCAGACTCTGAGATCTCTACAGGTAGACAGCCATGCAGAGAAAGGCATCCAGCAATACACCACATCTGCATGAGTAGGATCGCTGTCTCCTATGGCAACAGTCTTGTAACAGTTTCTAACACAAGTTGTAACAAATTCCTTTACTTCCTCTACAATCTTCCTATTGTAGATCTTCACTCAACTGAGCTCCCAGTCTCTCTCACTAGACTTGCTGATCCACTGCCACTGGATCCTCTGAGCTCTTCCAATCTTCTCACCGAGTATCTTCCTCAAGAGTCACCCCCATGTCTCTGCCCCCCATGTCTCTGCCCCCCATGTCTCTGCTGAGTCCCTAGCTTGGCACTCACAGATCCTCCTCAAGCATCAACCCACTGGCCTGCTCAGTCCGTGGCTTGACACACAATACTGCTCTGCAAGCGTCACCTCCAATGGCTGGGTCCCTTGCTTGGTGCCTGCTGAAGTTTCCCAATTCTTCACCGTCCCCGGTTGGTGAGAATACTGCTCTGGTACTTGCTTCAGCTACTCACAGTGGTCCCAGTAACAAGGTGGATGGTCCCTTAGTGGCGACAGCTTCCCCTCTACATCCGACTACGACAGGTTCTACGGCCGGCAGAAGCGTCTTTTCTAGTTGAACCGCAAGCGCAGTCCCAACTCTACCTTGCTTTCTTGCTTCTGGATAGGCCCTCAGACAGCCTAGCAGCCAGATGTGCCTGGGATAACCCGGGGCAGTACAACACACGTCCACCCAGACAGCCGTCCTGGTGGCACAGAACCCTGATCACCCGACTCCACCCAAATAAATAGGTTCTCCCAAGGGACTCAAGAAAACCCCTGCCCATTTGCTGAGATTCCCCGTATACTCCTAAGCTGTCCTTGCAATGCCCTTGTCCTATGTCACCAGGTACCCGGCCATCTAGTGACAGAAGAGAGAAGTGCAGCAATTCCAGAAATAGGGCAAAGTCAGTTGACCTCCTAGCAATTGGCCAAGGCAACTATCACTTGGCAAATAAATTTGCGTAAGCATCAGGGTTCTACATAATCCATACACCTCCACAAATTATTGGCCCTGTAAACTATTTTGTTTGGAACGTGTTAGTAGTTACATGAGCAGTACAAATCCCAAAAGCCATCTCTGGGCGATCAAGAGAGGGTGGCTACATTCTTACATACAGGGGGATGATAGAGAACGAATGCAGCCACCCTCCAAAAGGAAGTCTGATCAAAGCTGCAAAAAAAAAAAGAATTTGGAGATATGAAAGAGGCTGAGAATATTAGAAAATTTAAAAATAAAGAATTTTTCTACTTTAATATGATTGTTATACATACTTAAAGCGGAGTTCCACCCAAAAATGGAACTTCCGCTTTTCGGAACCCTCCCCCCTCCGGTGTCACATTTGGCACCTTTCAGGGGGGAGGGGGTGCAGATACCTGTATAAAACAGGTATTTGCACCACTTCCTGGTATTGACTCTTTGCGTCACCCCCCCCCCCCCCCCCGCTGTCTTTTGGGAAACACACTGTTCCCAGGAGAGAGCGGGGACCAGTGACGGCGCACCGCGGGCAGGCTTCACTTCCTGATTCCCTCACCGAGGATGGCGGCAGCAGCATCCGAGAGACAGGCGATTGCTCAGCCTCGTCTGCCGGCATCACGGGCGCGCTGGACATGTAAGTGTTCTTTTTTTTTAAAGTCAGAAGCTGCAGTATTTGTAGCTGCTGGTTTTTAAAAAAAAAATTCAGGTGGACCCCCTCTTTAAGTGCCGTTAAAGTCCAAATTCACCCATTGTTTTGATGGTAGCCAGTCAGCTTCTAACTTGTTTAGTTAAGCTTTGACAATAAAACCTGGAAGCTGATTGTTTTTTTTATGCAGAACTGCACCAGATTTTGCATGCTTAATCAACTCCTGTGTGTGGGGTCTGTTAGTTAAGCCTTGTACACACGGTACGATTGTTGGCCAACCGAGCATCTGATTTTTGTCAAAAGGCCGTGTGCCTGTATCTTGTCTTGCATACTAACATTACACAATTGCCGTGATACAAACACAAACGTAGTGACGTACTACGAGGAATTTCAGCTCTTGAGCTCCGCCCTTTGGGCACTTTCTGCTAAATTCGTGTTTGGTGAGCATTGATTTCGAGCATGCATGTTTGTACTTTTGACTTTTGTGTGACGGATTTGTGTACAGACCATACGAAAATCTGACGTCAAATCGTTGTCCGCCTAAAATTTACTAGCATGTCATCCAACATTTGTTGGCCGAAATTTGGACAATTGTCAAAAGGAGCACACTAATGGTAAGACTTTAGGACAACAGTCTGTCTACAGACAATCCCCTGCCAACAATCGTATTGTGTTTACAAGGCTTAACTGAGAGTAAGGAACACAGACTGGATTACATAGAGACAGAATTAGGTGGTTCTTTAGGCTTCCCTGCTTAATGTTCATTGCTTGCTTGCTTAGCATCCTAAAATTGTCTTGGAAAATAGCCAGCCATTTTTTTCTTACTCTGACTTGTGAAATATTTTTCTTGCATTATGTTTTTGTAAAGATTTTATACTGGCATAAGAAGCCTATTCCATCCACAACAGTCTGCAAAAATGTTTCCTTGGCAGCGTTGTTCACGCTGTGAGCAATAATGCTTCGGTCAACTACCAGAGCACACAAAACATTTAAGCAGTGCAGATTTACCATTGCTGTTGGCTGATTCTCTAAAACCAGTTTGTGTAGTTAAAGCCTCTTACACACGGCCGGTTTTCTCGGCAAGAAAGCTGCTGGGAGAGCTTTTTGCCGAGAAAACCGGTCGTGTGTATGGTTTCTCATTGGGAAAACTGCCGGGAATCTCGACGATAAAAATTGAGAACCTGCTCTCTATTTTCTCGTCGGGATTCTCGTCGGCCTGTTTCCCGACGAGAAAACCGTTAGTGTGTACGCTTACCTGTCCATGGTAAACACGCGCATGCTCGAAAAGACTTTGACGCATGCGTGGTAGCATACAAGGGTAGTGTAGGGTGTAGCAAGATGGCGGCGACGGTATCGAATGTGACGAGCGCAGGCTCGTCGTAGTCGATGACGTTACCACGTTCTTGTCATTCAAAAGAACGGCGGTTGTTTTGAATGGCCGTGTGTACACTCGGCAAGCTTGCCAGGAATCTCGTCGGAAAAACCAACGTTTTTTTTCCCCGGCTTTACTCCCAAAAAAGTTTTAAGCTGACATAAGTGGCCTATTCTATCCACACACATCTTGTTTTTTTAGCTTCAAATAAAATTTGACTTGAAGAAAAGATAAGTGTATATGACACAATTCAGTCGGGTTATGTTTATGCTGATGCTGAGGGTGTATATATAGATGCCAACCTTCCTGGATTTCTGGGAAAGTCCCACATCTTGACCCATTGTCCTGCTGATGTTATATCCCGGCCAATAACCTGGAATCACAGCATCAACCTTATTTACATTACTGCACAGGCATAAGTAACTCAAAAAGGCCACAATTGCAGGATATGGGGCTGTGATCGTGCAGCCCCCGCATATTTAGTTGTCAGGATAACATGTAAAGTTGGCATGATGGACCGTCTCCACCTGTTTAGAGGTGGGGTTTAGGCAGGACAAACTCATAAAGTGGACATGATTTGGGCAAGCCCACCTGGAAAGTGTATATGTAGACCAGTGTTTCTCAACTCCAGTCCTCAAGGCGCCCCAACAGGTCATGTTTTCAGGCTTTCCATTATTTTGCACAGGTGATTTCATCAGTTTCACTGCCTTAGTAATTATCACAGCTCTTTTATCTGAGGGGAATCCTGAAAACATGACCTGTTGGTGCGCCTTGAGGACTGGAGTTGAGAAACGCTGATGTAGACCATAATCAAGATTCTCGAGTTCTGGGATCATGATGTTGGCAAATATGATATATGTAATAACAAAGTGACATAATGCCAGAAATAAGTTTTAATTGGCTCCAGATAGTAGCAGAGGAAGTAACCACTTTACTTTGGTCATACATATGATATAAGTGGTCATTCTGGAGACCAGGTTGGTTCCAAAAAAGTTCTGGTTACATTTTTAAACCTTTAATAAAGAATTCAAGGTATGGATATTTTATTCATAGTTACATTGGTCCAGCTTGGACCAAAGTAACTATTAATATACTGTACCTGGCCAGTGCCCCTGGAAGCTGGAAAATCACTGAAGTAGACAGTACTACTCCGATGATCTCCACTTGCTTCTGGATCTTGTGTGAAGTGGCTGCCCTGCTCCATTCTGAACACAGGAGGTCAGCCGCCCAGCAGGGGCTCCATTTAGAGCAGGGGTCTCAAACTGGTGGCCCTCCAGCTGTTGCAAAACTACAAGTCCCGTGAAGCATTGCAAGGCTGACAGTTACAAGCATGGCTCCCTCAGGCAGAGGCATGATGGGACTTGTAGTTTCACAACAGCTGGAGGGCCACCTGTTTGAGACCCCTGATTTAGAGAATGCTCTGCATTTTCCGAATTAATTCAAAGTGTTCTCTGATTGGATGACGTGGAGAGACGAGACAGTGATGTCTTGTGTTCAGAACGCAGGAGGGCAGTCTCCCTGTGTGGGACTCAGAAGCAAGTGGAGATCACTTGAGTAGTGGTGTCTGCTTTACTTAGACCCCTTTCACATTGGGGCACTTTTCATGGGTTTTTTCACAAAAAATAGTGCCGGAAAAGCGCCTCCCAAGCCACCCTAATGTGAAAGCCCGAGTTCTTTCACACTGGGGTGGTGCGCTTGGAGGAAGGGGGAAAATGCCCTGCAAGCAGCATCTTTGGGGTGGTGCGGGAGCGGTGTATACACCACTCCCAAAACACCCTGCCCATTGGAATAAATTGGCATCTCTGCCGAAGCGCCTGGAAAGTGCTTCAGCAGCGCCGAAACACGGGCGCTATTAACCCTTCCTTCGGCCGCTAGCGGGAGTTAAAAGCGCCCCGCTAGCAGCAAAATAGCGCCGCTACAACAGTGGTAAAGCGCCGCTAAAACTAGCGGCGCTTTACAGCTAACACCTACACCGCCCCAGTGTGAAAGGGGTCTTACTGTATGTCCCACTTCCTGGGGGTTCGGCCAGGTATGGTATATGCAGAGTTACATTGGTTCAAGCTGGACCAATGTATAAAATATCCACGCAGGGAAATCA
This sequence comes from Rana muscosa, assembly GCA_029206835.1. Classification (NCBI taxonomy): domain Eukaryota; kingdom Metazoa; phylum Chordata; class Amphibia; order Anura; family Ranidae; genus Rana; species Rana muscosa. Next base: position 1,068,830,386 of record CM055117.1, read on the forward strand.
TCTTTAAGGCCCCATGCACACAGAACATTTTTTTTTCCTTCCATGGATGCCTATTCTCCAGGGGAGGAAAAAGCAGCGTAAAAAACGCACCTAAAAGACGTGTTTTGCAGACACGATTAGGCGCAGCAAGTGCTTGGGTGTTCATTCAACACCCAAGTGCTTGACATGCTTAGTGCTTAAGCACGTTGACACACGTTTAGCCGTGTCAAGTGTTTTTGGATGCTAGAGCTTTCCTTTTCTTGAAAGCACTGCCTCTAAACACCTGTAAATGCCTATGTGTGCATGGACACATAGGTTAATATTGAGGAGTGTTTTTAGAGGCAGCCAAAAAAGCACATAACGCCTCTAAAGGCGTTTTTTAAATTGTCCAGTGTGCATGAGGCCTAAAAGCCATCCAAAGGATAGTATATTCTGTTATATCCTAGGCTGCTATTTGGGTCTGCAATCAAGGAAGTGCAAAAATAATAAAGACCAAAACATCCTTTTGTTCATGGTATGAACATTGTGAACATACTGTTTATACTCAGGGTTTTTGTTGTTTCAGACAAGCCTTTCACATGGTTTTTTTCAATGGAGTTGCGCTTTCAATGAATATGTTCGCCACCCATCCTGCTGTGAAGTTACCGACTACTCCAATGAACAGTCCAACAACATTTTTTGTGGATGTTGACAAACTTTTAATACCATTTTTAAGTATATTATAGCAGATAATAAAATATATATTAGAAAGAACGCCCTGGAGCAAAGGGAACTTTATGCCGCGTACACACGTACGTTTTTATTGTCATTTTAAAAAACAACTTTTTTCTCGACGTGATTTTTCTTGTTTCCTCTCAAGCCTGTCTTGCATACACACGTTCATGAAAAAAAACGCTCGAGCAAAGCGCAGTGACGTAGAACACGTACGACGGCACTAAAGGGGAAGTTCCGTTCGAATGGCGCCACCCTTCAATCAGGGTAACAAACCCTCCTACCAAACGGCTTGGGAATCGGACCTGGGGGAAATAGTGGAAGAAGAGGTGTGGACAAAATGGTCAACCATGGTGCACAAAGGCATACTCAACACCTCATTGGTAGAGGCAAACTATAAGGTGCTAGCGCGTTGGGACCTTGTCCCAACAAGGCTAGCTAAACTATACCCCAGTACTTCACCCCTCTGTTTCAGGGGGTGCGGACAGGAAGGAGATATGTATCATGTCTGGTCTTGCCCGAAGGACCGATGTTTTTGGATCAGAATAGTCAACCTGATCTATTCAGTGACAGGACAAAATATACCTAGAAAGGCCAAAACAGGGCTGTTTACGGACTTATCGGAGGAGATCCTCAGACATCTATGATCTCTCATATTTTTTATTCTCCTAGCGGCTAAAATAACTATAGCCCGTGCATGGAAATCACCTGTAATCAACGTTACCTTGGTGAAACACAAGGTGTTCTGGATTATGATCAACAAAAAACTGGCCAGTATAAGACAAGATAGGCAAGCTAGGTTTGAGAGGATCTGGAAACCCTGGATTGCTTAACTCCAAGCTCCCTGAGAGCTGGGTTGTTTGTGATGAGAGTCCTGGACCCAGGGGACCCACCCCACTCTGTTTTACTCTATCTAATTCCTCACTTCTTCTTTTCTCCCCCCCCCCTTTTTTATTTTTTGGGGTTTTATTTTGGGTTTTGGTATTGTTTATGTTTATGTTTTTGGTTTCTCTGCTCCATAATTTTTTAGAGGATGGTTCAGCTACACCATAACGATGGAGGAAGGGGGGACTATTTGATTTTGAAGGATGCTACCAGGAGACAAGGAAGCCTCTCTGGCCATAATATAACCTTTCATAATAGGTTTTGTTATTACGTATGTGATAAGAGCCACCGAGCATGATGTATATTGCATCCCTGTTTCAACAATCTTCTGATGAATATTTGAGCATAATTTTGGAAAAATAATAAAAACTATTGGAACAAGAAAGTTCTCATCTCATTACAAAGTTGTTATTACAGCTTTTATGTCATTTGGCTGAGTGTGACCACATGGGATTTACACAGGAAGAACAAAGTCCCTGTGTGAAAACAAAGATAAATATAATACAAGGTGAGCTGTCAGACCACTGCAGCAGTAAAACTATAATGGCGTAATAAAAATTCTCGAATTTATGTCAGTCTTTCTCAACCTTTTTTACCCCCAGAGGAACCCTTGAAATAATTTTCAGACCTCCGGGAACCCTTGCTAAAAAACTATTTATTGGTGGTCAGAGGGACAATGCCCTTTACATTGGTGACCAGTGGAAAGAAAGGCAGACATCTCAAGTCTCCCGCAACTCGCGGGAGTCTCCCGCATTTGACGGCAGGTTCATGCACACCCGCGAGTGCGGCACGATCTCCTGGCTGTCAGCCGCAGCAGCCCGAGCCGCCCCCTGCTCCCAGCCAGGGGAGGCAAAGGCATTGCTATGGGGATCGATTGTGCCACCACAGGAGTACGTAGGTGCAGCACGGGACTTCCTATGTGTCCCAGACTGTTAATCCACCCTCCTCTTTAAACCCTCCAGCTCCCCCAATCACTGAGCACCCCGCCCTCTGCCAGTCCAGCTCAGAGAGAGTTGGAAGCCGGGACAGTTGAGTTGAGTTGAGAGTTATCTTAATATAGCACGGTCTTACCCCGAAGTGTCCCGTCTTACCCCGAAGGGTCCCGACAGCCAATGGGAGGTGAGCAGCAGCTGTGTGGAGGATTCAATAGAGGGAGGAGTGAGTCCAGGAGCGAGTGAGAGAAAACTGGTGAGTGTGAGGGCGGCATTCATTACTGTTATACACTGCAATGTCTTCTCTGGCAGCACTATGTTCCTGGTTGACTCTCTGTGTGCTTCCACACAAAGCCTGGTGACCGTGCAGGCAGCTCCTGAATGTACACACATGGTGGGAGCATGGGCGCTATAGAGGAATGCTGGTACCTGGGAGGCCGGTTAAATCATTTGGTGGGAAATCCTGACTGGTCAATTATTCTCCCAGGTAACCTTGTCTGGGGGCAGGGGGACACTGATCAAAGGGGGGGGGGGTTTAAATTTCAGGTGATTTCCCCATTTCTCTGTATGCATCCAGATTACACTGACCCAATGTCTGTTTGCAGGTTGGCTGAAACCATTTGCTGTTTCTGCTGTCCGGATGTAAAGGGAAACTCTTCAGACTCTGATAGTGGGGGGTGGGGTTGCGCGAAATGCCGCGTGGCACCACCTCCCTGAAATGAGTTTGCCAAGTACCTGAAATTAGTTTGCCACCTCCCTGAAATGAGTTTTTGCAGGTTGGGATGTCTGGAAAGTGAGACCCGTAGGAGAAAATGGACGGAGGGGCTGCATGACTAGGGGAGGAACAGGATCAGGGAACGGTCAGCTAGGTCAGTGGAGGGGGCAGGGGAGTAGAGCTTATCTGATTGGAGGCAGAAGTTAGAAGGGGGCAGTGTCCAGTGGTGAGGGTCTTGCGTATGGGCGGATTTTCATCATTCCAGGAAGATTAGGAGTGTTAGTAGTTATCGCATTGCATGGTTGGGGGTATGTATTTGGGTCTTTAGAGGTGAGTGGGTTTGTTGGTTTTTGGTTAATTTTGCTTTTCAAAAAAATAAATAAATATATATATATATATATATATATATATATATTGTGAGGGGGTTAACTCGGTAGCGGGTGTGTGTGACCCCCTGGTTGGGCTCCCCACACAAAAACAGGGCCAGCAGACGGAGGTTGTGGTTTTCAAAATCAAAAGGTGCGGTTTATTTCTCTATGTACAGTGACAAAAACACAGCAAAGCCAAAAAGAAACAAACAAAATAAATCCTGGTCAGTTTGACCTCTGACTAAACATGCAGGTTTCCTAAACTAACAACTGGGATCAGCCTAGTGCTGTCCTAGTCCCTAAGTCCCTGGTTTAGTAAAAGTCCAAACAAATAGCCACACAGGCTTTGCCTCACCGCACAGGGGTTCACTCTCCCTAGACAGTCCACACAGGTCTGGTTCCAGGCATGAGCTAACATCTAATGAATCTGGGAGTTTCTTATAGAGGCCTAAATGAGCTGACAAGGTTCAGCTGGTCTCATCAACTCCCTGTCTGCACGACGCCCAGCCCTCTCCCTAGAGGTATGAGTCATCCATGAGCACACTAGCCTTATACAACTCTCCACCTAGTTGTACAAATCGGCGTAAAGCCTGAATCTGGGCGAAATATATCTACCCCCCTGGATGCAACCAGGTGACTTTACCTTCCTGCTGTCACATACCCCCCCCTCTTGTTTTAACCTCGGGGTTGGAACACCAGCAATCAGGCATTCATGTACTCGAGACAAAGCATCCACATTCCCCATTTGAACGCCAGGGCGATGCTTTACTGTGAAGTTGAATTCCTGGAGGGCCAGGAACCACCTATTCACTCTTCTATTTGTTTCCTTGTTTTGAGCCATCCACTTTAACGGAGCGTGATCCGTAACCATGTCAAAGTGCCTACCTAGCAGATAGTACCGAAGGGAATCTAGAGCCCACTTCACCGCTAAACACTCCTTTTCAACCGTGGCGTAATTTACCTCATGGGACTTCAACTTCCTGCTGAGGTAAATGACTGGGTGCTCTTCCCCGTTCCAGACCTGGGACAATACTGCTCCTAACCCCACATCTGACGCATCACTTTGTACGACAAAGTCTTTAGAGAAGTCGGGTGAGTACAACACTGGCTGGCTACATAAGGCTTGTTTCAAGAATTGGAATGCTGCCTCAGCCTCGGGGGTCCATTTAATCATGACCGACCCTTTCCCTTTCGTCAGGTTGGTTAGGGGCACAGCCTTAGAAGCAAAGTGGGGAATGAAGCGCCGATAATAACCCGCGATTCCCAGAAAGGCTCGTACCTGCTTCTTGCTGTTGGGACGTGGCCAACTCTGGATGGCCTCGACTTTGTTGAGTTGGGGTTTTATTACTCCCCTGCCAATGGTGTACCCAAGATATTTGGCCTCCTCCTGCCCAATGGTACACTTCTTGGGGTTAGCCGTAAACCCCGCTTCCCGAACAGAGTCCAGGACTGCTTGCACTTTTGGCAGATGTGAGGCCCAATCTGTGCTATGGACAATTACGTCATCCAGGTAAGCCGCAGCATACTTCCGATGGGGCCTCAGCATCTGGTCCATTTTCCGCTGGAATGTGGCCGGCGCATTCTGTAACCCGAACGGCATTCTCTTATATTGGAACGCCCCGTCTGGGGTTACAAATGCGGTTTTCTCTTTGGCCGACTTGGCCAGGGGAATTTGCCAATACCCTTTTGTGAGGTCAAGAGTCGTCATGTATCGGGCTGTTCCCAGCCGGTCGATCAACTCATCTATACGTGGCATGGGGTAGGTGTCAAATTTTGTAACTTTGTTCAACTGACGAAAATCGTTACAAAATCGCCAGCTCCCATCCGGTTTAGGCACCAACACAATGGGACTAGACCAATCACTTTGGGACTCCTCTATCACCCCTAAGTTCAGCATTTTCTGTACTTCCTCCCGTATTGCCTCCCGTCGGGCCTCTGGGATCCGATAGGGTTTTAACTTCACCCTTTCACCGGGCGGGGTAATAATATCATGCTCTACCCCAGATGTTTGTCCCGGCAGCTCAGAGAACACCTCCTTGTTGCGAAGCACAAACTCCTTAACCTCCTGTTGTTGGGGTTGTGACAAGGTGGCTGCTATTCCAACCTCCGGAATCACGCAACCAGTTTGAGCTGGTGACCAAGTTTCTGCGACTAGGGACTCTCTATCCCTCCAGGCTTTCAACAGATTAACGTGATATATCTGTTCGGGCTTTCGCCTTCCTGGTTGTCTGACCTTGTAATTCACTTCGCTCACTTTTTCCATTATCTCGTAGGGGCCTTGCCATTTGGCAAGGAATTTACTTTCAACCGTAGGGACAAGTACCAATATCCTATCCCCCGGGGAAAAGGTACGGGTCTTTGCTCCACGGTTGTACACTCTCTGCTGTGCCAACTGCGCTTGGGCCAAATGTTCCTTCACGATGGGCATTACCTGTGCAATTCGATCTTGCATCAGGGCGACATGCTCAATCACACTCCTGTGGGGAGAACTCTCACTTTCCCAAGTTTCCTTGGCAATATCCAACAGCCCTCTTGGGTGTCTCCCATACAGTAACTCAAAGGGGGAGAATCCCGTAGAGGATTGGGGCACCTCCCTAATAGCAAACATCAAATAAGGAAGTAGACAGTCCCAATCCTTTCCATCTCTATCCACCACTTTCTTCAACATTTGTTTTAGGGTTTTGTTGAATCTTTCAACCAGCCCATCGGTTTGGGGGTGATACACAGATGTACGCAATTGCGTCACTTTGAACAATTTACACAGCTCTTTCATAACCCGGGACATAAAGGGTGTACCTTGGTCCGTAAGCAGTTCTTTACAAATACCCACCCGGCTAAAAACAAGAGATAGCTCTTTGGCTATGGTTTTGGCCGAGGTATTTCTGAGAGGGATCGCTTCTGGATAACGGGTGGCATAGTCCATTATAACCAATATGTACTGGTGCCCCCTAGCGGACTTGATTATAGGACCTACCAAATCCATTGCGATTCTCTCAAACGGGACCTCAATGATGGGTAGAGGGACCAGCGGGCTACGGAAATGTGGCATCGGGGCCGACCTCTGACACACAGGGCAGGAGGAACAATAATTTTCTATGTCCTTCATCACCCCAGGCCAATAGAATCTCTGTAATACCCTCTCTCAGGTTTTCTCTGTCCCCAGATGACCTCCAAGAATGTGCCCATGGGCCAACTCCAACACCAACTTCCTGTAAGGTTTGGGCACCACCAGCTGCTCAACGGTTTCTTCTGCCCTTTTTGCCACCCGATACAGTAGGTCCTTCTCTACGCTGAAGTATGGGTAAGTGCAGGTATTATCTGGGTTCACTAACTCGCCATCTATTTCCACTACGTTTTCCCGTGCCTTTATTAGGGCGGGGTCTTTTAACTGTTCTGTGGCAAAATTTTCCCTGTGAACCTCCAGATCAGAAAACTCCACAGACGGTAGGTTTTCGTCTGAGGAGGTGGGCTCCTCTCCAGTTTCTTGAGTCTCCCCTGCCAATACTGACAAGGGAAATTCTGGAGAGTCCTCACCACTCTCAGAGGAGTTCTGGCTATCACATTCCTGGTACATAGGGGCACCAGTGGGGGGCTCAGGATCATCCCACAGTTCCCAGAACTTCGGAAAATCCCTTCCCACAATGGCGTCATGCGGTAACTGAGATACTAAGCCCACTGGATGAGAGAGGGTACCTTTGGGGGTCTCGAAACACACTGTAGTCACTGGATACTCTCGGGTGTCCCCATGCACACAAATAACAGCTACCTTGCTATTCCCAGAGACCTCTGTTTTAACTAACTCAGCCTTTATCAGGGTCACAAGGCTACCTGAATCCAACAGTACCACAACATTTCTACCATTAACACACATTTTGCATAAATGTTTCTCAGTTCCTCGAATGGCAGTGCATGCGACTGTCGCACACAGCGACTGACGTCTGCCCGTCAGAAAGTCACACTGCATGGGTTCCTCCACAACCGGGCAATTGGCTGCAATATGTCCCGCTTGCCGGCAGCGGTAGCAAACGATCCTTCTTGCGGCCTCTTGAGCCGCTGATTTCCCAGGCTGTTCTCGCCAAACTTGGGGTAGAGCTCCCACCCTCTCACTCTCTCCACCCTCACCCCTTGGAATCCTCTTATCCGCCCCTGGGGATGGTCTGGTCTTAGGGTGGAAAGTCCGAGAGTCTCTGGAAGAGGCCGTCAGGTTCTCTGTAGCCAAGTATCTCTCTACACGATCCACAAGTTTACCGGCCGTTTCTGGGTCTCCGTGGCTTACCCACTTTTGAATGGCGGTAGGAAGAGCTCTCAAGAAACGATCCATCACAACACGTTCCACAATCTCCGGTGCGGACAAAGTCTCTGGCTGTAGCCACTTCCTGCTCAGGTGAATGAGATCATACATTTGAGACCTGGGGGGTTTTCCAAGCTGGAAAGTCCAGTTATGCACCCGCTGAGCCCGGACAGCCAGGGTGACACCCAGCCTTGCCAATATTTCAGCTTTTAGCATCACATAGTCTTTTGCTTGGTCAGGCTCTAGGTCATAGTAAGCCTTCTGCGATTCACCAGTTAACAGAGGAGCCACCAGTCCAGCCCACTGCTCCTCAGGCCACTTTTCTCTTTCAGCAGTCCTTTCAAATGTGGTCAAAAATACCTCTGGATCATCCTCTCCAGTCATTTTTGTCAATAAACGACTCACCCCAAAGGACGCGGTATTAGTGGGACGGCTTTCCTCACTGGTCTGCGGACGTTGCTGCATTACTGCTTCCATTTGTTGTAGTCTCTGCTCTTGCTTCTGTAACAGGTCTATGAAGCGGGCCTCAGATTGCTGCTGGGCTTGTTGATGAGCTTGCTGCTGGGCTGCAAGGCTCCTTTGCAAACCTGCATTTGTCTGCTGTTGATTGGCATTTGCTAGAGCCAGCTGTTTCAGTATCTCCTCCATGCTGGCTTAAAAAAACTGCCACTGGTTCTCCACCAACTGTGAGGGGGTTAACTCGGTAGCGGGTGTGTGTGACCCCCTGGTTGGGCTCCCCACACAAAAACAGGGCCAGCAGACGGAGGTTGTGGTTTTCAAAATCAAAAGGTGCGGTTTATTTCTCTATGTACAGTGACAAAAACACAGCAAAGCCAAAAAGAAACAAACAAAATAAATCCTGGTCAGTTTGACCTCTGACTAAACATGCAGGTTTCCTAAACTAACAACTGGGATCAGCCTAGTGCTGTCCTAGTCCCTAAGTCCCTGGTTTAGTAAAAGTCCAAACAAATAGCCACACAGGCTTTGCCTCACCGCACAGGGGTTCACTCTCCCTAGACAGTCCACACAGGTCTGGTTCCAGGCATGAGCTAACATCTAATGAATCTGGGAGTTTCTTATAGAGGCCTAAATGAGCTGACAAGGTTCAGCTGGTCTCATCAACTCCCTGTCTGCACGACGCCCAGCCCTCTCCCTAGAGGTATGAGTCATCCATGAGCACACTAGCCTTATACAACTCTCCACCTAGTTGTACAAATCGGCGTAAAGCCTGAATCTGGGCGAAATATATCTACCCCCCTGGATGCAACCAGGTGACTTTACCTTCCTGCTGTCACAATATATATATAATATTTGTATGTATTTTTATAGATATATCGCAAAAAATAAAAGAAGAACATTTTTTTTTTATTTGTATAATTTTACTGATGGGGGGGATATTGCTCGAATTTGTCACATCAGTCGGCGGTTCAAGGGGTCTTTGGGGGGTCAGTGAGAAATTACATGGTTACAGGATTAGTGGGGCCCATCTAAGGTATGGCGCTTCCACTTGGTTAGCGGTGGTTCTCCCAGGAGCTAGGTCCCCTGGGGGAAGGGAATATGGAAGTATGTGTGATTTCGGAGCATCTTCGAGCCGGTTGGGGCACAGCTGGGGACATAAACTGTTCCAGTTATAAATTGTGCCTTAACCGCTACAGCCCCGACCATTTTGGCAGGTTAAAGGTTTTGCGATTCGGCACTGCGTCGCTTTAACTGACAATTGCACGGTCGTGCGACGTGGCTCCCAAACAAAATTGACGTCCTTTTTTTCCCACAAATAGAGATTTATTTTGGTGGTATTTGATCGCCTCTGCGGTTTTTATTTTTTGCGCTCTAAACAAAAATAGAGCGACAATTTTGAAAAAAATTACATATTTTTTACTTTTTGCTATAATAAATATCCCCAAAAAATATATAAAAAATCTTTTTTTCCCTCAGTTTAGGCCGATACGCATTCTTCTACATATGTTTGGTAAAAAATATCGCAATAAGCGTTTATTGATTGGTTTGCGCAAAAGTTATAGTATCTACAAAATAGGGGGTCGTTTTATGGCATTTTTATTAATATTTTTTTTTTACTAGTAATGGTGGCGATCAGCGATTTTTATCGTGACTGTGACATTATGGCGGACACATCGGACACTTTTGACACATTTTTGGGACCATTGTCCATTTTACAGCGATCAGTGCTACAAAAATGCACTGCTTACTGTGAAAATGACACTGGCAGTGAAGGGTTTAACCTCTAGGTGGCGCTGTAGGGGTTAAGTGTGACCTAATGAGTGATCCTAACTGAAGGGGGGCGTGGCTTGGCGTGTGACGTCACTGATCGTCGTTCCCTATGACAGGGAACAGGCGATCAGTGACACTGCCACTAGGAAGAACGGGGAAAGGTTTGTTTACACTTACCTCTCCCCGTTCTTCAGCTCTGTGACCTGATCGCGGGATACCGGCGGCGATCGGGTCCACGGGTCCCGCGGTCACGGAGCTTCGGACTGGGTTACGATTGCGCCACCGGCGGGGCGCACGCGACCCACGGACAGGTACTTGAAGGGGACGTACCTGTACGTCCTTGTGTCTGTCTGTGCCATTCTGTCGACGTACATCGTCGTGCGGCGGTCCTTAAGTGGTTAAAGACAACCAAAGACCTCTTGTTGTTGGGCATTATTATTTTTGGTGAAAATTTGCACTTATGGGTATGTTTTACGTGATGTTATTTTATTATTTGGTTAATAAAAATTTGGCTGCTGTGGCCATATAAAACCCATGTCACACAGTCTGTGTCTTTAACACCTTCCTTACTGGGCACATATACCCCCTTCCTGCCCAGGCGAAATTTCAGCTTTCGGCACTGCGTCGCTTTATCTGACAATTGCGCGGTCGTGCGACGTGGCTCCCAAACAAAATTGACGTCCTTTTTTTCCCACAAATAGAGCTTTCTTTTGGTGGTATTTGATCACCTCTGCGTTTTTTTATTTTTTGCGCTATAAACCAAAAAAGAGCGACAATTTTGAAAAAAAACACAATATTTTTTGATTTTTGCTATAATAAATATCCCAATTTATTTTGGTTAAAAAAAAATCGCAATAAGCGTATAGTGATTGGTTTGCGCAAAAGTTATAGCGTCTACAAAATAGGGGATAGTATTCTGACATTTTTTTTATTATTTTTTTTTTTACTAGTAATGGCGGTGATCAGTGATTTTTATCATGACTGCGATATTGCGGCGGACACATCGGACACTTTTAACACATTTTTGGGACCATTCACATTTATACAGCGATTAGTGCTATAAATATGCACTGATTACTGTATAAATGTGACTGGCAGGGAAGGGGTTAACACTAGGGGGCAAGGAAGGGGTTAAATGTGTTCCCTATGAGTGATTGCTACTGTGAGGGGAGGGGACTGACTGGGGGAGGTGACCGATCTGTGTCCCTATGTACAAGGGACACAGCATCGGTCTCCTCTCCCTGACAGATCACACACAGATCCATGTCCTTGTCTGTGTACAGGCCGATCGCGGGTGCCTGGCGGACATCGCGGCCGCCAGGCACGCACATCGGCATCTCAGTGATGCGCCGGGCGAAGGAGCGGAGGCCGTATAATGACGGCCTCCCGGCATTTAAGAACCACTTTGCGGCCGTCATTAGTCGTATGACGGGCGCAAAGTGGTTAATGTTATTGGTAAAGACCAAGGTTGACGAATCCTTTAGTCAAGGCCTCCGGAAAGTGGTGGTTAGAATGCCACCCTTACAGACAGATAAAAGCATCACTGGGTTCATACAGCTGGTTGATTAATACATGTTTTGAATAATAATTAGAATAGGAATCTGGTATGATGAATAATATACTGTAGCTAAATACACTAAAACAGGACACACAGTAACAATGCAGTCATACCTGCCAAGGGGCTCTAATCTAATACATGACTTGGCAAAACGATTTGATAGATAAAGACATATGAAAATAAAATACATGCAATAAAGTCTGGGGATGATCTTTAACAGGGTGTAGCTCGTTGAATAAGCACCTTATGTAAATGTAAAATATTAAAGCTCAATGCCAAGCAAACAGCTAAATGCACAGTTGCAGTACACATATTTGTATATGAACATGATTTATACACAGACCGCGCACCGGCTAGCGGGGGACAAAATGCACAGTTGAGACACGTTTTTGACGTCTGCCAACTGCCCAAATCTCCCCCACCCCTTAAGCTGCAATAGTCAGCACAGTGGTGTAGTGGTTAGCACCTTCACCTAGCAGCAAAAGGGTCGCTGGTTCGAATCCTGACCACGACACCATCCAAAGACATGCTGGTAGGTTAATTGGATTTTGTCCAAATTAGCCCAGTGTATGTATATATGTGTGTCCCAAGCGTGTCGAGATCCTACGGGGTAAAATGACCGCACCAGCCAAGCAGCCACTGGCTGCAAAAAGTGCCTAGAGGCGATTCAGTTTGCATGTGTAGCGCTATACAAGTCACTCATTCATTCAGGCAGTGGACAAGGTCTTCACCGTGATGCTTTGCTTTGTGCCCGTGGCAAAGTTGACTCAACATGTAGCAATCGGTATGCAGCAAGCCCACCGAACACTACACATTCAAGTCAATGGGAAAGTGCCACAAACGCCCCACCATACGCAATGCACATGGATATGGCGTATTTGTCTGCAAAAACGGGGTGGAAAACCGACGAAGAGGAAGCGTTGCATCACTGCCTGTCAGTAGCCCCTGGAGCGCAATCAGGCTTTAGAGGCAAGGGAGATTTAGACTCATGTCTATATCTACCCTTATAGTTGAGGAATATAGTAGTGTTCTCTCCCCACCCACAGCCTGCTGATTGGACAGTAAGGGAACTCGCTCTGTTCTCTTCTCCTATCAGCATACCATTACATGTGCATGCAACAGAGCTTGATTCCTGCTTTTCTTAGTGTTACAACAAAATTAAATTGTGAGGGTAGGTCAAAGGAGCACCTGATATCCATCTAGAAGTTAAATGAAGGTAAATATGTGGTCGTTCTATTTAAAGTAGTAAAACGAAATAAAGCCAACGTGTTTCGGGGGAACAAAGACTCCTCCTTCTTCAGGGCTTTTAGAGACAAAAAGATAGAAACGTACAGAAACATATATACATAAATAGCATGATGTACATAGAAAAAGTAATGGTCAAAAGATAACCCCCCCCCTCTGATTTCTTTCCTTTCTTCTTTACTTTACATTTTCTTTGTTTAATAAGGAGTTCGATGAGTACCATCTAAGTGCCAATAAAAAAGTACCTATTGTCTTTTCTTCGACAAACGAGCATCCGGTACTGTGCAATTGATATAATGTTTAAATATATTGCTATTGTTTTTATACCTAATGTGAAAACGTTAATAAAAACATTGAAACAAAAAGATAAAAACTCATGTCTATGTCCTACCTAATGCCGCGTACACACGTTCGGAATTTCCGATGAAAAAAGTCAAACGGAATTTTTTTCATCGGATATTCTGACCATGTGTATGCCCCATTGGACTTTTTCCGTCGGAAATTCCGACGGACTTAGAAAGAGAATTCCGTTCGTCTGTATGGAGCTCTGACGGAGAAAAAAACACGCATGCTCAGAATCAAGTTGACGCATGCTCGGAAGCATTGAACTTCATTTTTCTCGGCTCGTCGTAGTGTTGTACGTCACTGCGTTCTTGACGTTCGGAATTTGGTGTGACAGTGTGTATGTAAGACAGCTTGAACGGAATTCCGTCGGAAAAACCCGTCTGAGTTTTTTCAGACGGAAAATCCGACCGTGTGTACAATGCATAACAGAACATCGTATAAAGGGGTAGAGCTATATTTAACAAGCATACAGTATACATATTTGGCATTTTATTAAAAAGTTAATAAAAACTGATAAAAAGAGCCGAAGGTTATTAACTTTTTAATAAAATGCCAAATATGAATACTGTATGTTTGTTAAATACAGCTCTACCCCTTTATACAATGTTCTGTTAAATAGGACATATACACAAGTTTATATTTTTAACCTTTAATTTTTCTATGTACATCATGCTATTTATGTATATATGTTTTTGTATGTTTCTATCTTTTTATCTCTGATAGCTCTGAAGAAAGGTCTTTGTTCCCCCGAAACACGTTGGCTTAATTATGTTTTGCTACTTTCAATAAAACAACCACATATTTACCATAATTTTGCTTCTAATGGGATATTGGGCGCTCCTTTGACCTACACTCACAAGTACTTGCGTAAACAACCTTAAGGCCATATCCAGAGATAGAAGCCCAAGCCCCTCAAACGGGTTCAGCGCCACCCTTCTGTCGAGTTGGTCCAGATTTTTTAGGAGCAAACTCCCCCAACCCGCCCCCATCATCACCTATTCATAGACCCTCAACCGAGTGAGTCAGTCCAGCGCAGTCTTCAACCTTATAGAACAAAATTTATTTAGCCGTGTTCATTCGTCATACCCTACCTACCCTCCTCACTTGACACAGCTATTTCCCTGATGCAGAGATGCTTTAATCCAAGCTTGTTCTGTTGCTGGGGCCCTAGGAAGTCTACAGTATGCCTAGTTCTAGAAGTCTTGCTCCTGCAGGTTGTAAAAGCACCAGGACTGTTCTAATTATTGGTTTGCTGTTGGATGCCCTTTTGCCACACCAGGCTGTTGCCCATCGGCTGAAGACTTCAGCCTCTACTGCGGTGATGTAGGGTATTGCTGCACGTACATTTTTCCACCACCATGGGAGCTGCAAACAAGAGCTGAGCCAGCAACTCCTCAAGGTTGTAGCTCCAAAACCTTTCACCTATGTAACTCTATTGGTGTTATAACGCAATGTCTTAATATATATATACTATTGTGATCTATAATACATATATCTATTGCAATTAATTATTAATTGTATTTGTCCCTTGTTCGCTAGTCTAACCTATCAGAGAATGCTAGGCCTGATGATACAATGTTACTTATGAAGACAGACACAGTTGCTTAGTAAAATAAATTACATTTATTTACTAAAAGTAGGAATATTACATACTAACAACCGATATCTATACAGCCTATATCAACAGTAATAAAGAAAATGATACTTATTCTCTCTTCGAGGCAAAGTCCTGCTTGCTGAGCTCCCAGATGTAATAGAGGGCTCTCTCATTCCCAAACGTCCTGTTTTAAAGGACCTCATTCATACCTCATTCAAACCCTTCTCTTTGCCCGCCCATCTGCCTCTCGACCAATCGTTGCACTTTCATGTTCCTCGTCTTGTTACTGATTGTCCTGCCATACCTGGCCTCTGGGGGCGATGTTGCCCATATAATCTCCAATAGCTTGCTGGCGCCTTTGATCATTGCACTTGTGTTGACAGCTGCACTTCCCTTATGTCTTCGGAAGGTGCTAATTAAAAGGATGTTCAGACATTGCGGAGTGGGGTCTAACAGATTACATTCCTTAGGGGGGGGGGGCATCCTGTCCTCCGGGCACGACAAGCCTCAGCTTATCTGACCATTTGGAATGCCACAGAATATGTACAAAACCCAGAACTTATATTCCTTACAACAATTGGCATTACACAATAGAACGTCTTCAGCAACTGATTAGTCTCACGGTCGCTGGGCCTCTCCTATGTGTTATTGCAATGTTTTGTGCAAACTTTCAAGGGCTCTTATGCAATTTAATTCTGTCTGGCAGTGAATCTCTTTTTAGAAAGTACATGACACACTCTGGGCTAAGTCTGGTCTGATTAGCATTTCTCAGCCACGAGCACTGTCCAAACCGAGACTATTTAATAAGCCATAAACACTGCAAGGAATACAAGTCAATTCAGGATCAAATAATCCAAGTTTTTTTTCTGTTTTTTTTTCAAGAAGAAAGTCAGTTTACTCAACAGACTGAATAAAGGCTACAGGCAGACTTTGTATTGATGGGAGTATGATGGGAGCACATACTTACCTTTACTTCACTCCCTCGCTGGCTCTGCTGCATTCAGCCACCAGGAGTGAAGACAAATTTCTGGTACTCCTGAGCATGACAATGCATTGGATTCTCTTAACTTCTTCCCATGTAACAGTAAAGGTGCTTGGTGATTGGCCACTTGTAGGAAGGTGCCTACAAGGGGTTAATATTTTTTCTGCTGTGCTGACTTATGCTCTGTCTAAGGACCCTTTCACACTTAGGCGCTTTGCAGGCTCTATTGCGCTAAAAATAGCGCCTGCAATGCACCCCAAAAAAGCCGCTCAATTATATCCAGTGTGAAAGCCTGAGGGCTTTCACACTGGAGCGTTGCGCTTGCAGGAGGGTAAAAAAACTCCTGCAAGCCGCATCTTTGAGGCGCGATAGGAGCGGTAAAAATACCGCTCCTATAGCGCCCCTGCCCATTGAAATCAATGGGGTAGCGTCTCCAAAACGCCGCAAAGAGGCGTTATTGCAGGCGTTTTTAACCCTTTTTCGGCCACTAGCGGGGGTTAAAATCCCCCCGCTAGTGCCCGCAAATCGCAGCAAAAAAAAACGGTATAATGGCGCTAAAAATAGCGACGCTATACCACCAGCGCAGCCAGCGCCTCAGTGTGAAAGTAGCCTTAAGCTGTGGGGTTTTTCCTGTCTATATGCCTGTGTTCAGGTTTACTGAGTCAGCCAGGTGCTAATTGTTACAATGAAGATCTGTGGTGGATATGAGGGATTGGTTAGCTAGATTTTTCCCCGTAATTTTTCTTGTCAAATTTGTTTATTGGGTTTGAAGTAAAGCGAAAACAATAGATACAAATGACAATAAATGATTACAAGAAATGGTATCGTGTTAAGAGCGCATTGGAAACATAGAATCAGCTGATATATGTTTAAAGATCCTGAGAAGAATATCTAAGGAATTGTTGAACCAGAATATAGTCAATCTAATCATGTAAAACTATTACATTTGAACAAATATGTAAATATTATAGAATAATATAATATTAGCAAACTGGATAAAATAGAAACATTGGCTATAGCTATAAAAGAGTAATACAATTAATAATAAAATGGCTCAAAAATAGGAAGAGATAGGGGGGATAGGGATCATATTTATAAAAAAATATTATATTATTAGGAGTAGAAGTAAATATCCTGTTTATATATTCAAATATACCATTTTATATATTAAGTTAAATCAGTGGCGGCTGGTGGTCAAAATTTTTGGGGGGCGCAAACAAACTGAAAAAAAAGAAAAAAATCATCAATTACCGCCACTGTGCCCATTAAACGCAGCCACTGTGCCCAAACGCCACCAGTTTGCCCCCTCAAATGCAGCCAGTTTCCTCCCAAATACAGCCAGTTTGTCCCCAAATGCAGCCAGTTTGTCCCCAAATACAGCCAGTTTGTCCCCAAATACAGCCAGTTGTCCTCAAATGCAGCCATTTTGTCCCCAAATGCAGCCAGTTTGCCCCCAAATGCAGCCAGTTTGCCCCCAAATGCAGCCAGTTTGTCCCCAAATGCAAATGCAGCCAGTTTGTCCCCAAATGCTGCCAGTTTCCCCCCAAATGCAGCCAGTTTGCCCCCAAATACAGCCCGTTTGTTCCCAAATGCTGCCAGGTTCCCCCCAAATGCTGCCAGTTTGTCCCCAAATGCAGCCAGTTTGTCCCCAAATGCAGCCAGGTTCCCCCCAAATACAGCCATGTTCCCCCCAAATACAGCCAGTTTGTCCCCAAATGCAGCCAGTTTGTCCCCAAATGCAGCCAGTTTGCCCCCAAATACAGCCAGTTTGCCCCCAAATACAGCCGGTTTGCCCCCAAATACAGACAGTTTGTCCCCAAATGCAGCCAGTTTGTCCCCAGCCCTGCACTTACCTTCCTTGGGTCAGCACCGTCCTTCTTCCGTCCTCGATGTCTTCTCCCGCCCTCGATGTCGCTTCAGCCAATCAGGTTACCGGTAACCAGACCTGGTGAACCTGATTGGCTGAGACGCCTGTCAGTGTTAACCAAGGAACGCACCCCCGTGCGTCCTCTGGTTAACTATTGGAAAGCCTGTGGGCTGTAATCGGGAAGCCTATCAGAGCCGCTGGCTCTGATAGGCACTTCAAAACACCAACCAGCCGCTGTTATTCAGATCTGAATAGTGGGCGGCAGCGGCGGCGACAATACATAGGTTCATGCAATGCATGAACCTATGTATTGTTGTGAGTGACGGGCGCAGGAGCGAGAGGGGGCGGCGCTCCTGCACCCACTATGAACGCACCGCCACTGAGTTATATAAAGATATAAAAAAAGATATAAAAAAGAGAAAGAGAATTAAAGGAAAAAGGACAAATTGTGGACTATAAAAGATAGAGAGTGAATAGAAACAAAGGGATAGAAAAGGAAGTACAGGATAGAGAGAAGACTCCGGGATTATTACATATAAAGGGGTACACATAATATTGAGATAAAGTATCTAGAATATAACTGGCTTTCAAAATCTTACCAAGGTCTCAGTAAAGAATTGTCAGGGTTAGATGGGATAGAATAAGTCACCCAAGGGTTCCATATTTTTTTCAAATAGATCTATGGAATCATTGGTTATGGCTTCTGATTTTGAATGGAGCTTGGCTTGGTGTATTCTATTTCTAGTTTCAGAAACTAGAAGCGTAGCTGTTTTCCAAGTTTTTTGTTTTGCGGCTGTGGTGATTTGTAGTAATAACTTAAATTGAGTATAAGAGATACAGTCAGGTTTTAAATTTAGAAGTGCGATAGTCGGATCTGGAGAAATGGGTTTCTTAAAAACTGTTGAAAGCATGAGGAATATTTATTTCCAATAATTTTTTGTAACAGGACACTCCCAAAAAATATGTAAATGTGTTCCTGGATCACCACAGCCACGAAAACAAAGTGGCATAGGCGTGCGCACAGGGTGTGCCAGGTGTGCCCAGGCACACCCTAATCACCCTGTGCAGAACAGATTCCCCCTACTGACCTGGGTCCCCCTCCTTCCCCCCACAGCACTGCCGGCTTCCCTCCTCTCCCACCGGTTGTTGCTGTGGATGTCTTAAGATGAGTGGGGGAAGGGGCCAGTAAATATGCCATTTACCGGCCCCTTCCCTTTCTGAATGAACATCGTGAGTGATCAGTAGAGTGTGTTTGAGCTTTGGGGTGCACACCCTAATGCCAAAGGCTGCGCACACCTATGCAAAGTGAGGAATATTGGGGAGCATATTGGGGAGCAAATTTTCCCGTAAATTTTCAAGAGATCCAAATAAAAAGGGCTCACTGAAGTGCCCTGTGGAGCTCCTGGGAACCACTGCCAAGATGTACGCTGTTACTCTGTCAGTCTGTTCCCCCATCTAGGGGGGGGTGCCCAGTTGGGGTTCCTTGAAGGGGCTGTTAACCTGAGGGCTTTATGGACTTACTACCTTGTGAAATCCTGCCAGTCATGCACTCTAATGCCGTGTACACACGATCGGATTTCCCGTCAGAAAAAGTCCGATGTGAGCTTTTGAACGGAAATTCCGCCCGTGTGTATGCTCCATCTGACTTTTTCTGTCGGAATTTCCACCAGCAAAAGATTGAGAGCAGGTTCTTCATTTTTCAGACGGGGGAAAAAAACGATCGGAAAATCTGATCGTCTGTAGCAATTCCGACGCGCACAATTCAGACGCAACAATTTGACGCATGCTCGGAAGCATTAAACTTAATTTTCTCTGGTCGTTGTAGTGTTGTACGTCACCGCGTTCTTGGCGGTCGAAAGTTCAGAGAACTTTTGTGTGACCGTGTGTATGCAAGCCAAGCTTGAGCGGAATTCCGTCGGAAAAAAACATCCAAGGTTTTTCCGACGGAAAATCCGATTGTGTGTACGTGGCATAAGGAATTTGCATTTTTCCTTGTTGATTATTTGCGTTAATGGACACTTGCCCCTAAAGGAGTATGGACTTGCTGTTATTCAGGTATGATTGCCTTATGAGCACTAGAACACCTTTGTACAGGAATATGTGTGAAAAGCTGCTTTACGGGAACTGTTTCTGCATTTGTTTTCTTCCGTAAAAATACCGTTAACTATAAATTGCCTGGTCTGAATTTCTTAAAGGGGTGCATGTATAGTGTCTCTAAAGAACAGGGCTTGCAACACAACAAGGGGACTGAGCTAGAGGAAGATGCAATACATAAGTCTGAAGCCTCGTACACACAACCGTTTTTCTCGGCAAGAAAACAGCTGGGAGAGCTTTTTGCCGAGAAAACCGGCCGTGTGTATGGTTTCTCGTCGGGAAAACTGCCGGGAACCTCGACGAGAAAAATTGAGAACCTTCTCTCTATTTTCCTGTCGGGATTTCCCGACGAGAAACCCGGGAGTGTGTATGCTTACCTGTCCATGGTAAACCCGCGCATGCTCGATGAGACTTCTACGTATGCGTGGTAGCATACAAGGAAAGTGTAGGGTGTAGCAAGATGGCGGCGACGGCATTCGAATGTGACGAGCGCCGGCTCGTCGTAGTCGATGACGTCACCGCATTCTTGCCATTCAAAAGAACAGCGGTTCTTTTGAATGGCCGTGTGTACATTCGGCGAGCAAGGCAAGCTTGCCGGGAATCTCGTCGGGAAAACCGATGGGTTTTTTTGCCGACGAGTTTCCCGCCCGTGTGTACGAGGTTTGACACACAGAGTACTGTCCAGTGGAAGTTAAAGGATATGTAAAGGTTAGTTTAAAAAAAAACCATGTCATACTTAGCTCCTCTGTGCAGTTGGTTTTGCACAGAGTGGCCCCGATCCTCCTCTTCTGGGGTCCCTCAGCAGAGCTCCTGGCTCCTCCTCTTCTCGAGTGCCCCGTTGGAGAGCCACTCTTCTGTGGGGCACTCGTGCAGGCGTGCTCCTGTGTCCTGCTGCTGCATCCATTGACAAAGACAGCAGGACTCAGCAACGCCCCCCCCCCCCTGGCTATCATGTAATTGGATTTGATTGACAGCAGTGGGAGCCTTTAGTAAATAACCCCACTTTGCTTCCATGCATTTTGAATCGCATTTCAACGCGTGGGTTGCCAAGGTGCATTGGGGCGACATTAAGAATTAATGACAAGGCTGCGCGCCTGAAAAAAAGTGCAGTTTTTTTGTGTGCGTTCATTTTGTGTGTTCCCGCATCACACAAATGTGAACCCCTATCAAGTTTTTTTTATACTTGATCAGTCTGTGTCCTTTCTTGAGGCATTTTTATTAATTTCCTGTCTATTTGACATATAGAGAGACCAGAACGAGATAGACAATGCTGTGGTTCCTCTCGCCAGCACAGTTGCTATGTGGTGAGCACTTCTGCCTAGTAGCACTGGGGTCCAGTGGCGGCCCGTGCATTGTGGGTACACGGGCGCCGCCCCCCCCAAAACCGCCAACGCCCTTCCTATCTATGCGCCCGGCCCCTTTCAGGACGCATGAATTACAATTGCGGTGATAGGCAGGGGGTGTGTATTTTTGGACGCCTAGGGCTGGGAGGAGCAGAGAGGAGATGCACCGCGGAAGCTGCTCCAGGAGAGGACACCGGAACAGCTTTCCCTGAGCCGCCACGCTTAACCACTTGCCGACCGCCTAACTAACATATACGTCGGCAGAAAGTCTTGCCGTGCGGGCGGTGGGACCACCGGACTCGATGTCCGCCAGTGTCCTGCGATCGTGTCACGGAGCGGCAGAACGGGGAGATGCCTATGTAAACAAGGCATTTCCCTGTTCTGCCTAGTGACAGGACACTGATCTACTGCTCCCTGTGATCGGGAACAGTGATCACTGTCATGTCCCTCATAGCCCAGCCCCCACACAGATAGAATCACTCCCTAGGACTCCTACTTAACCCCTTCATCACCCCCTACTGGTTAACCCCTTCTCTGCCAGTGTCATTTACACAGTAATCAGTGCATTTTTATAGCACTGATCGCTGTATAAATGACAATGGTCCCAAAATTGTGTCAAAAGTGTCTGATGTGTCCGCCATAATGTTACAGTCATGATAAAAATTGCAGATCACCCCCATTACTAATAAAAAAAAAAATAATTATAAAAATGCCATAAATCTATTCCCTATTTTGTAGACGCTATAACTTTTGCGCAAATCAATATACGCTTATTGTGATTTTTTAAATTGTCGCTCTTTTTTTGTTTATAGCGCAAAAAATAAAAACCGCAGAGGTGATCAAATACCACCAAAAAAAAGCTCTATTTGTGGGGAACAAAAGGACATCAATTTTGTTTGGGTACCACGTTGCAAGACCGCGCAACTGCTCTGGTCAGGGAGGGGTTAAATTCTTCCGGGGCTGAAGGGGTTAGGGTTAGAGGTTAGAGGTTAGGGTTAGGGTTTAGGGTTCTCCCTTTAAGAACAAGGCTAGGACCCAGGCTCTTG
Source organism: Rana muscosa (assembly GCA_029206835.1). Classification (NCBI taxonomy): domain Eukaryota; kingdom Metazoa; phylum Chordata; class Amphibia; order Anura; family Ranidae; genus Rana; species Rana muscosa. The sequence continues at coordinate 1,068,852,573 of CM055117.1, forward strand.
AACAGGGACCTCCCCCAGAGGTCAAAGGTCAGAGGGCGGGTCCCCAGAGGTCAAAGGTCACTGGGCGTGGCTGACCCCCACCAAAGTGTACCGCCTACCCCAACTAAGTCGGGGAATGAACGAGTCAGAGAAAGCGTAGTCGCGCGCGTAGCAAGCAAAAATAAAAAAAAATTCAATGTCCTTGCATGTGATTGGGTATAGCCGCATCAGATCTGCACTCTATAAAGACCTGACCGCTGCTCTCACCGCCTGCATCCAGGGTAAGGACTGACCAGCAGACAGCAGGTGGGGGTTTGCTGGGGGTGTTAGTGCCGCGCGGGGTGGGGGTGGGGGGGTAGGGGCAGTTGTGCTAGTGCCATTCTACCATTGGCCCTGGGGGTTGTTTGCCACCCCCCCCCCAAAAAAAAAAACACCAGCCGCCACTGCTGGGATCATTGATTTAAATCCCAACCATGGTACTAACTGCATGGAGTTTGCATGTCCTCCCTGTGCCTGTGTGGGTTTTCTCCGGGTACTCCGGTTTCCTCCCACACTACAAAGGCATGCTGGTAGGTTAATTGGCTTCTGTCTAAATTGGCCTTAATATATAAATGTGAGTTAGGGACCTTATGCCGCGTACACACAACCGTTTTTAACCACTTGTCCACCGCCCACTGTCAATTGACGGCGGGCGGAGGATACTCTCGTTCTGGGAGGACGTCATATGACGTCCTCCCTTTAAAACGAGCTAGAAGGCGCGCGCTCGCCGCGTTCACAAGGCCCCGGTGCACGTGCCCGGCGGCCGCGATTGCCGCCGGGCACCTGCGATTGCCCGGGAAACGAGCAGTAAAGTGGGTCTCGGTGTGTAAACACAGAGATCCACGTCCTGTGAGGGAGAGGAGGCTGATGGTGTGTCCCTTGTACATAGGGACAACCATCAGTCACCTCCCCCAGTCAGTCCCCTCCCCCCACAGTAAGAACACATTGAGGGAACATATTTAACCCCTTCCCGCCCCCTAGTGGTTAACCCCTTCCCTGCCAATCACATTTATACAGTAATCAATGCATTTTTATAGCAGGGATCGCTGTATAAACGTGAATGGTCCCAAAAATGTGTCAAAAGTGTCCGATGTGTCCGCCGCAATATCACAGTCACAATAAAAAATCGCAGATCGCCGCCATTACTAATAAAAAAATAAAAAAATAAAAATGCTATAAATCTATCCCCTATTTTGTACACGCTATAACTTTTGCGCAAACCAATCAATACGCGCTTATTGCGATTTTTTTTTTTTACCAAAAATATGTAGAAGAATACGTATCGGCCTAAACTGAGGAAAATTTTATTTAAAAAAAAAAATGGGTATTTATTATAGCAAAAAGTAAAAAATAGTGTTTTTTTTTCCAAACTGGACACTCTTCTTTTGTTTATAGCGCAAAAAATAAAAACCACAGAGGTGATCAAATACCACCAAAAGAAAGCTCTATTTGTGGGAAAAAAAGGACACAAATTTTGTTTGGGAGCCACCTCGCACGACTGCGCAATTGTCATTCAAAGTGTGACAGCGCTGAAAGCTGAAAAATGGCTTGGGCAGGAAGGGGGTTTTCGTGCACAGTAGGGAGGTGGTTAATGTCATTGAAAAAAAACAAAGTTTTTCTCAACGTGATTCTTCTCAAGCCTGCCTTGCATACACACTATCATGAAAAAAAATGCTCGAGCAAAGCGCGGTGACGTACGAAACGTACAACGGCACTATAAATGGGAAGTTCCATTCGGATGGCGTCACCCTTTGGGACGCTTTTGCTGGTCCTCGTGTTAATAAAGTTTGTTAAGCGGTGATTCGCGCTTTTCAGTCTTCGTGCTTTTCAGTCCGTTACAGCGTGACGAATGCGCTATCTCCATTACGAACGCTAGTTTTACCAGAACGTCTCATACCTAATTCTGAGCTTGCGCGTTTTTTTTTCCCCTCGTAAAAGCCTACACACGACCGTTTTTCAAGACGTTAAAAAGAACGACGTGAAAAGCAACGAGAAAAAATAGGTTCTCATTTTTTTTCGCCCATTTTTTTCGTCGAGAAAAATGCTCTGGAGCCTACACACGACCGTTTTTCACGGCCATTTTTAAAAATGCAATTTTCTCGTCATGAAAAACGGTCGTGTGTACGCGGCATAACCCTTGGCAACTCGATCCAAAAACAAAAAACAGTCTGAGATTTCACTTTAAATTATATATTATCCAACATCTGGCCACTTACTGTAGGAGAAGAAAATGGTTTTGCTGCTGCTGAGGTGTAACGAATTGCCTACCTAGCGCCCCTCTGTGCTGCGGTATTAAACTCTCTCCCATGCTGCAATCATTGAAGTGTAAATCCTGGGAATTTTGCATTCTCTGTGTGCTGCTTATTAGCACTGAGAAAGTAGACACATGTGAATGTCCCCGGGGGGCCTGGTTTTGTCATTAGGAAGCTATATTCAACCCTCCTTCCGCAAAGATCTATAGCCCTGTATACAGAACGCTGTCCATGCCTGCCCTGTGCGTCTGTCTATTCTGCAGCAATGGCTCTGGGCCATCCATATTAATAGATTTTTTTTATCCGTATCTGCCGGAATGCACAGACCGCGCTTCACTGGACAAGAATCAGGCCATAAGCTCTAATGATCCATACAAGGCTATTGATTAATATGGACATGTTACCACAGTAGACTAACATGGCTGTGACGGTACATCAAACAGATACAGATTGATGGTTTGATCATGTGTGCAACATGGATTTAAAGGGACACTACAGTGGAGCTTCAATGAGTGCTTATTATGGGATATGATTTATTTTATTTTTTTAACAACAAGGTGCTTAATTCAAGTAATGCCCTGTACACACAATCGGATTGTCCGATGAACAAAGTCCGTTGGACTTTTTTTAATCGGAAATTTCCGATTGTGCGTGGGCCCCATCTGACTTTTTTTCATCAGAGTAAAAAAATAGAACATGTTTTACATTTTTCCGATGGGAAATTCCGATCGTCTGTGTGGAATTCCATTGGAGAAAAACCCACGCATGCTCAGAATCAAGTCGACGCATGCTCAGAAGCATTGAACTTCATTTTTCTCGGCTCGTTGTAGTGTTTTACGTCACCGCGTTTTGGACGGTCGGAATTTAGTCTGACAGTGTGTATGCAAGACTGATGGAAGTCAGCTTCATTGGAATTCCGACAGAAAATTCCATCGGATTTTATTCCATCGGAAATCCGATCGTGTGTACAGGGCATTAGAGAATAACAATACAGGATAGTACAGATCAGACAATGTCAAGTCTACACAAACCAAAGACATCATAAATACAATGGGATATGATTTATAATAGGAATATTGACTGTATACCAGGGTGGATACAAATCAATGATTTAAAAAAAAAATATATATATATATATATTTTTATTTAACCACTTTAGCCCCAGAAGGATTATGAGAAGGGTCCAGATCAGAGAACAGGGACGGACGGAGCATATCATTCTGGCAGGAGTTGCCATAAGAACCCCCTTCCTGACCGGGCCATTTTTTGCGATTCGGCACTGCGACGCTTTAACTGACAATTGCGCAGTCGTGCAACGCTGTACCCAAAAAAAAATTACGTCCTTTTTTTTTCACAAATAGAGCTTTATTTTGGTGGTATTTGATCACCTCTGCGTTTTTTATTTTCTGCGCTATAAACAAATAAAGAGTGACTACCGTATATACTTGAGTATAAGCCGACCCGAATATAAGCCGAGGCACCTAATTTTACCACAAAAAACTGGGAAAACGTATTGACTCGAGTATAAGCCTAGGGTGTCCATCTGCATGCCTCACTGTGCCTCACTTTGCCTCACTGTGTCCATGTGCATGCCTCACTGTGCCCATGTGCATGCCTCACTGTGCCCATGCCTCACTGTGTCCATGACTAGAGTTTTATGTTTAACATGGGAGTTTATGGAAGGGGTGCCCGGCTTTGAAAAATTGGTGATCCCCGGCTGTAGGTCCCCCAGACAGCAAACTTTGCACACTTATAGAAAAGAACTGGGGCTACATGTGGGCCATGTTTCGGGTCCAGGGGACCTACGGCCGGCCAGTACCGGGTCCCCAAATTTACCAGAGAAATTACAGTTTAACATAGGAGTCTATGGAAGGGGTGCCCGGGTTTGAAAAATCAGTGCTCCCCGGCCGTAGATCCCCCGGACAAAAAACTTTGCACACTTGTAGAGGAAGAGTGGGGCTACATGTGTGCTAAGTTTGGGGTCGGTACCTTGGCCCAAAGTCCAGGAGATTAGGTGAAATAACAGTAAAAAAAAAAAACTTTACTCATTTCAAGGATGAACCTTTTCTCGTTCAACTTCATTAAGTGGTCACGTGTCTTCATGAGTGACCTGAGACTGAGTAGCATCCCAATGCTGGAATCACCAATAAGATACACGATATTGTCAAAAGTATTGGGACACTTGCCTTTACACGCACATGAACTTTAATGGCATCCCAGTTTTAGTCCGTAGGGTTCAATATTGCGTTGACCCACACTTTGCAGCTAGAACAGTTTCAACTCTTATGGGAAGGCTTTTGGAACTCTTAAAGGGTCAGGAGGCGTTCGGCGCCAAGCTGTTAAGACAATGCAAAGCGATATCTGAATGGTGCCTGTAACATTGCAAAAAGACCATAATGCCGCGTACAGACGATCGGACATTCAGACAACAAAACGGTGGATAAATTTCCGACGGATGTTGGCTCAAACTTGTCTTGCATACACACGGTCACACAAATGTTGTCGGAAATTCCGAACGCCGAGAACGCGGTGATGTACAACACGTACAACGGCACAATAAAAGGGAAGTTCAATACCAGTCGTGTTAGTAGAAGCCTCGTGCTTTTCAGTCCGTTACAGCGTGACGAATGTGCTATCTCCATTACGAACGCTAGTTTTACCAGACCGAGCGCTTCCGTCTCGTACTTGATTCAGAGCATGCGTGGAATTTTGTGCGTCGGAATTGTCCACACACAATCGGAATTTACGAGAACGGATTTTGTTGTCGGAAAATTGGAGAACCAGCTCTCAAATTTTTGTAGTCGGAAATTCTGACAGCAAATGTCCGATGGAGCCTACACACGGTCGGAATTTCCAACCAAAAGCTCCCATCGAACATTTGTTGTCGGAAATTCCGAGCGTGTGTACGCGGCATAAGAATGAATGGACTATAGTGGCACAATTAACTCAGATACCAATTGATTAAACTCCTTTTACATCTTTATTGAATACAAAATATTTTTAAAAAACCACAAAATCCAAATGGTAACATATATAGTGTTCTACTGGCTGAATGGTGCTTGTGCCAAGCAGCCAACCTCCTGTGTTCATTATGCTGCTGGACAGCTGCTCAGCACAGGACTCAGAAGCAAGTGGAGACCATTGTCATAAGGGTGCCTAATACAGTAATTTCCAGCTTCCAGAGGGATCCCACAGGTATGAAGTATGGATACTTACATTGTTCAAGCTGGACCAATGTAACTATGTAAAATACACTATATTATCAAAAGTATTGGGACGCCTGCCTTTACACACACATGAACTTTAATGGTATCCCAGTCTTAGTTTGTGGGGGTCTATATGGAGTTAGCTCACCCTTTGCAGCTATAACAGCTTCAACTCTTCTGGGAAGGCTGTCCACAAGGTTTAGGAGTGTGTCTATGGGAAGATATGAACATTCTTCCAGAGGTGCATTTGTGAGATCAGGCACTGATGTGGACGAGAAGGCCTGGCTCGCAGTCTCCACTCTTATTCATTCCAAAAGTGTTCTATTGGGTTGAAGTCAGGACTCTGTGCCAGTCAAGTTCCTCCACCCCAAACTCGCTCATCCATGCCTTTATGGACCTTGCTTTGTGCACTGGTGTGCAATCATGTTGGAACAGGAAGGGGCCATCCCCAAACTGTTCCCACAAAGTTGGGAGCATGAAATTGTCCAAAATGTCTTGGTATGCTGAAGCCTTAAGAGTTCTCTTAACTGGAGCTAAGGTGCCAAGCCCAACTCCTGAAAAACAACCCCCACCATAATCCCCCCTCCACCAAATGATTTGGACCAATGCACAAAGCAAGGTCCATAAAGACATGGATGAGCGAGTTTGGGGTGAAGGAAATTGACTGGTCTGCACAGAGTTCTGACCTCAACCCAATAGAACACCTTTGGGATGAATTAGAGCGGAGACTAACCTCACAAATGCTCTTCTGGAAGAATGGTCAAACATTCCCATAGACACACTCCTAAACCTTGTGGACAGCCTTCCCAGAAGAGTTGAAGCTGTTATAGCTGCAAAGGATGGGCCAACTCAATATTGAACCCTACGGACTAAGACTGGGACGCCATTAAAGCTCATGTGTGTATAAGGACATGTGTCCCAATACTTTTGGTAATCCAATGTATATCCATACCTGAAATTCATCTTTAAAAGAAAAGAGAGGATGAGAGGGAAAGACAAACAAAATGAAAAGGAGGAGGTAAATACATTTTTCTCTCTTTCTTCTGTGATGAAAATAACACCCCCCATTCTGTAAATCATATGTCCCAATATTAATTACATCACAAGTAAGCCAGAAACTTGTTGGCAGTCGGAAAAACCCGAACACAGGTCAAGAACATTACTTGAAAGGCTCTTGGCCTCCCACTGAACTCTCTTTATTTAATTAGGTCAGATTTTACACCTCCATAAGCATTCTCCTTGAAGATACAAAATGTAGCAGGCTTTGCAGTTTCTCTGAGTTTGTCGATGAAACAAAAAAAAGGCCACATTTTGATCTGTTCTTAAAATTAAACTGGAAAGTATAATAATTATCTAAAAATAATACCACGGTGGCCAGCACGGCAGGATCACTCTGGCTCCAGCAGATACTCAAACATGACGTAATTCTTCACTAATGAGGAAGTGTGCCATACCTACAGAACACCATCTGCTCAAAGAGCGCCCGCTAGCAGGCACTTCCTGGTTGGGATTAAGTCATGCTTTAGGGATGGTAGCCTGCATATAAAGCAGACCTTTTTAACCACTTTAATACCAGGCACTTACGCACCTTCCTGCCCAAGCCAATTTTTCAGCTTTCAGCGCTGTTGCAATTTGAATGACAATTACGTGGTCATGCTACACTGTACCCAAACAATTTTTTTATTGTTTTGTTCCCACAAATAGAGCTTTCTTTTGGTGGTATTTGATCACCTCTGCGATTTTTATTTTTTGCGCAAAAAAATAAATAAACAATTAGAAAAAAATAAAGTTTTTCTTTGTTTCTGTAATTTTTTTTGTAAATAAGTACGTTTTCTTCTTCAATGACGGGCACTGATATGGCTGCACTGATGGGCACTGATAAGGAGGCAACGATGAGCACAGATGAGGTGGCACCAATGAGGTGGCATTGATGAGGTGGCACTGATGGGCACTGATGATGGTCACTGATAGGCAGCACTGATAGGCGGCACTGATGTGCACTAATAGGTGGCATTGGTATGCGGCACTGATGGGCACTCATAGGCGGCACTGATGGGTACTTATGGGTGGCACTGATAAGTGGCACAGATGGGCACTAATAGGTGGGCACTGATGGGCATGGATGGGCATTGAGAGGTGGCACTGATGGACACTGATGGGTGGCACTGATGATACTGATGGGTGGCATTGCTGGGCATCGTTTTTTTTATCTTGTCCATAATTATGCCAGTCAGTGCCCATTTGTGGGCACTGATTGGCATCTATTGTGAATATTTTTTCTTATGTGGATGGCCATGGGTTACATACCTGGTCATCCACATGTTGCCCCCCTTCCCTGGTGATCCTGGCGGCTTCCCTAGTGGTCCAGTGTGGGAATCCGTGGGGGGGCTGTGCTGATAAACAATCAGCGCAGCCCCCCCCCCCCTGTCAGGAGAGCCGCCGATCAGCTCTACTCTACTCCCGTCTGTCAGATGCGAGTGAGGAATAGCCGATCAATGGCTCTTCCTGTTTACATCGTGATCAGCCATGATTGGACACGGCTGATCACGTAATAAAGAGCCTCTTTACCGAGATCGGTGTTGCGGTGTGTCAGACTGACACACTGCACCACCGATAGCCGCAATGCGCGCCCGCATGGCATATTATTTTATATATATACTGTGATTCTGTACTTGCCAAATATACTGCAGAAATCTCCCTCCACTGAGTCTGGCTGCAACCATTTTAACTGTGGGCAGCTGAAGCTGCTGCCTGTTCACTTCCTGGATTTACACAGACACACCTCCAGCTCTGCAGCTCTGATTGGCCCTCTTATGACTCATCCCCTCTCCCTTCCTGGCAAACTCTCACAAGAGTGAGAGAGGGAGCTGTGCATGATGTCATAAGCCTAGGCTAATGACCAGACAGGAAACAGGAAGTGGGCTGTATGAGGTATTTACTTGCAGAAAAAAAATGTTTTACTATCCAACGTTAAAACAACAACAAGGGCAGAAGATTTAATAGATGGAAAGATGAAAAAATTACGGAAGTTCCACTTTAAATCTCAAGTTCACGTTTTACATTTAATAAGAGACAAAGAGAGAGACAATGGCAGTGAGCTAAAAAAAACTGACATTTGGTTGAGCATGAGAGGCACAATTCTTTGCAAGTGAACCTAATTTATTAGCATTCAAGCTGAACTCTAGGCAGATAGACACAAATGAAAGTGATTGCAAAGCTTCCGCTATGTTTTTACCACTTGAAGAACAAGCCTCTTTCTGACACTGTTTGTTTTTTTACAAGTAAAAATCTGTATTTTTTTTGCTCAAAAATGACTTAGAACCCCCAAACATTATATATTTTTTTAGCAAGTTCCCTAGAAAATAGAATGGTGGGTTTTACAATTTTTTATTTCACTCAGTTGGTTTTTGAACGCAAATTCTTTGAAAATAATACACTGATGAATTTTAATGCATGCAAACACAATATAATACGTAATTTGCTAGTAAAGTTATAAAATATGGTGTTACGCCACGTAAATAGATACCTAACATGTCACCCTTTAAGATTGTGCATGCTTGTGGAATGGCGACAGACTACGGTATAGTAAAACCTTAAATTGCGAGCATAATTCGTTCTGGAAACATGCTTGTAATCCAAAGCACTTGTATATCAAAGCGAATTTCCTCATAAGAAATAATGGAAACTCAGATAATTTGTTCCACAACCATTTATAAATAAATCCTCCAGTTTATAGTCCATATAAAAAGATTATAGCAATGTGATAAGTTGTGTAACCATAAAATGTCCATCTACAAATGGAAGCCTCCACAAGGGGATTAGAAGCAAAATCCAGCAGGAGCTACAAAGTATAAAAGCGATGAGAGGCGCCTTCTATGTGTAGCAATCTGGTTACATTTAATGAAGGTACAACATTTAGTAACTCACATGGTTGATGATTAAAAGAGGCACATCTAAGTAGGGTGATCACATTTCCAAACTACCATTCAGGGACACCCCCCCTTCCCAAAAATCAGCTTGTGCTGTAACGAATCACAGCACAGTGATTGGACACAAGAGGCGGGATTTATGATTTCTCCAATCACAAGCAGGGGGCGGGGATTGTGCTCCTCCATGCATTTCCGGCCAGGGCAAGTACTGTCAGTGAGTAAAGCAGTGATGTGGCGGCCTTTTTTGGGGGCATCTGATTGGCCCGGGGGGTAGCTGTATCAGTTTCATTCCGGGACATTGTATTGTCCTGGAATGAAGGTGCCCAGGACAGACCTGCAAAATGCGGGACTGTCCCGGGCAATCCGGGACACGTGGTCACCCTACATCTAAGTATGCAGGCATCCGGGGTAAAGCTGTCCACATAGACCTTCTTCCGCACCATCCACCTGTCACTGCTGTCAGTCTGCAATGGTGACTGGGAAGCCTATGCTGTAGAGCGATCTGAAAGCGAGGCTTGAAGCGCTCGTGGAGTGCAGCATGGAAGGGATGATGCTGATGGCAGTGCGGGGGATTGTCTACGTGGACAGCTATTCTCCGGATGCCTGCATACTTAGATGTGCCTCTTTTAATCATCAACCATGTGAGTTGCTAAATGTTGTACTTTCATTAAATGTAACTATATTGCTACACTTCGGAGGCGCCTCTCTTCTCTTTTATACTCAGTTGTGACATGACGCTACTTGTATATCAAGACATCGCTTGTATATCAAGTCAAAACGTATTTAAAAATGTTGCTTGTCTTGCAAAACGCTCTCAAACCAAGTTACTATCAAACCAAGGTTTTACTGTATTTAAAAATCTCCATAGGCAAAGCTTTAAAAGCATTTACAGGCTACCAGTTTAGAGTTACAGAAGAGGTCTAGTGCTAGAAGTATTGCTCTCTCTCTCTCTCTCTCTCTCTGACGTTCGCGGCAATACCATATGTATGTTCACCTCTGTGTGCAAGCATGGAGGGGCAGGAGTGCTTTAAACATTTTTTTACATTTTATTATTAATTTATTTCTTACACTGTTTCTGTATTATTATTATTATTATTATTATTATTATTTATTGCTGTCAGAAGGAATGTAAACATCCCCTCTGACAGCAATAGGCAGTGATCAGTGTGATCAGATGCTTTCACAATTTAAAAATGGTGCTGTTTACATCCAGGGAAACTGGAAATGACATTTAGGCCCCGTTCACACCTATGCAAATCGGTTGCGGCTTAAATTGCATCCAATTCGCATAACATTATAAAATTCATTGATTTTAACGAGGCTGGTTCACATATGTGCGATGCATTCGCACTGCACATTGCCCAAAAAACGTGTGCGTTTTCTAGGCATTGCGGCGCGGCTCAGGTGCGAATTCAGGGCCATTATCTTCTATGGGCACACATCTGATTCGCAGATGTGTTCAGTTCTCATCAGGATTTCTCTCCTTCTCCTCACTACACTTCCCCCTCCCCCTCCCCTCTCCCAGGTCACCAAATTCGCAGCTAAAACAGAGATGATCTGCTGAATAGCTCTCTTATCTCTTTGCAGAGATAAGAGAGCTAGAATTCGCACCGCACAAGTGTGAACCCAGCCTAAGCCCTGGTTCACACTGGTGCGTTTTGACATGCGATTTGGCATGCCAAATCGCATGTCATAACGGCGGTATTTGCTGCAAATTGCCGGCAATGGCACTGTCCTAATCGGTGCGACGCCGCATCTGCGGCGCTGCACCGATTTCAAAAAGTCGTTTCTGTACTACTTTTTGCAAATTTGGCCCGTGATTTACATTGACATCTGTGCAGAAACCTGCACAGATGTCTCTGTAGTCGCGGCCGAAATCGGGACTGACCAGCGGGAGTGAAATTGTGCGAGTTCAGCTGAACTTGCATGGCTTCACTCTCGCAGCCCAGTGTGAACCTGGGCTAAGTGTCGGTTCACACTGGGGTGACTTGTCAGGTGACTTATTCGCCTGACAAGTCACGCTCCATTTAGTGTAATGGAACCGTTCTAATCAGAGCAACTCAAGTCCCTCTGACTTAGAAAAAGACTCATAGGGGTTGATTTACTAAAAATGGAGAGTGCAAAATCTGGTACAGCTGTGCATGGTAGCCAATCAGCTTCTAACTTCAGCTTGTTCAATTAAGCTTTAATAAAAAAAAAAAAACCTGGATGCTAATTGGTTTCTATGCACAGCTGCACCAGATTTTGGACTCTCCAGTTTTAGTAAATCAATCCCATAGGTGTGAATCTTATTAAAGCGGAGGTGTGCCGATTTTTTTTTTAAAAGTCAGTAGCTACAAATACTGCAGCTGCTGACTTTTAAAATAAGGACACTTACCTGTCCTGGGCGCCCACGATGTCGGCACCCGAAGTCGACCCGCCCCTCGGCCCCCAGATGCTGCCGCCGCCATCTTCGGTAAGGGAATCAGGAAGTGAAGCCCTGCGGCTTCACTTCCTGGTTCCCTACTGCGCATGCGCGAGTCGCACTGCGTGATCCGAATGGTCCCTGCTGTCTTCTGGGACCCGTGTGTCTCCCAGAAGACAGCGGGGGGGGGCGTAGATACCCGCAGATAATGCAGCTATCTATGCCAGGAACTGGGTGCAAATACCTGTATTACACAGGTATCTGCTCCCCCCTCCCCCCTGAAAGGTGCCAAATGTGACACCGGAGGGGGGAGGGATCCGAAAAGCGGAAGTTCCATTTTTGGGTGGAACTCTGCTTAATTGGAGAGGAAATGTAAGGTTTTCTTTAAGACAGATTGGCCTAGTGAATGAATGTAACCTAATGCGTCGGCTCACGTGGGACTTGGAGGGGAGGAGGAGAGAGAAAAATCTATCTACTTTTTTATTTAGGTTACCATTATTGTTCTTTTTTTCCTGTTTTTTTTAATTTTATTTTTTATATTTGACAAAGAAGGGAAAGACATTCTGAATAACTTGATGATAGTGGATATTATTTTGAATAATTTGATGATAGAGGATATTATTTGAATGGATTAAATAGTCTTAGATTTGCGGAATGTACTACTCAACATTGTGGTAATTAGTACGGTATTTAAATATGTATGTTCTAATGATTGGAATCTTTTTGTGGTTTTGTTTTGCTTTACTTTTGAAATAAAGGATTTAAAAGAAAAAAAAAAGAAAGAAAAAGGTTCCTGCACTACTTGGGGGCGACTTCGGAATGGCTTGCATTGACTTCTATTAAATAAGTCATTTGCAAGCCACGCTGAAGTCGCGTTGTGTGTGGCGGCTTCAGAGTTGAGGTGACTTTGAAGCCACCCCAGTGTGGGAACCGAGCCTAATACCCATCACTTTGGGTTTCCTATACAATAGAGCTCATCTGGGACCTTCGGCAAGCTCTATGATAAGCCAGCAGACACTGGGACGGTAGAGCCTGGAGAGGCAACGGCTAATTAGCTGCTAGGATGGGTTCTTTATAAAAGCTGATCGTCTCCTGAAAAAGACACTTGAAGTCAATCACGTACATATATGTGATTTGGCGGCAAGTCGTTAAAATAATAAACTTGTCATACTTACCTGCTCTGTGCAATGGTTTCGCACCGAGCAGCCTTAATACTCTTCTTCTGGAGTCCCTCACCAGTGCTCCTGGCTCCTCCTCTCGGCGAGTGCCCCCATAGAAAGCCACTTTCAATGGGGCACCCATGTGGGCTCGCTCCTGAGCCCCGCTGCCTGTGTCTATAGACACTGATAGCAGGGCTTGCCCCTGCCCCCCGCTCCCTCATCATATGATTTGATTGACAGCAGCAGGAGACAATTGCTCCCACTGCTAATAATCTGTCCAGTGAGGAGGAAGAGAGCCAGGAACACAGTATTAGGGTCCAGGTAAGTATAAGGGGGGCTGGGGATCCTTTGCAACAGAAGGTTGTTTACCTTAATCCTACTGATCAGTTGTAGCAATTTTGGATGCTTTAATGGATCACATTGGTTAAAAAAAAAGCCTGTTCACTGACATTGTGGCGGTTTTTATTGATATCCAATGCGGTTTAAATAGTTTGGCTTCTTAAAACTGAAAGACAACTAAAGGATGTAGGGCAGATTACTGTGGGCTATTTAATTCCATCCAATCTTTTGTGTTCTTTTTTTATTTGAAATCTCATGGAAGGCTTTTAGAAATGTCACAAGTGCCAAGCGTATGGCCAGTTAAAATCTCGCTCCTTCTATGACATGAAGCAGCCCAGCGTCTATTACTTTTTTGATGGATTCCCAAAGCTGGGCTGCCCATTTGAACACATTGAGATTCTAAGCAGCGCTATGTCATACCTGGAGAATGCACAACAGCTATCTGAGTGGTAGCAGAAGAGGATTAGTGCCAATCAGCAGCAAGGGATGGAGAAGCTTGTGAGCAGATTTTTTACATTTATCCTGAAAGTGTCCTTCATCTGGGTGTACGCTTGAAGAACACTTTAGATCAGGATGTTGGGCACTGCATATTTATGTGAATGCAATAATAATATTAATAATTTAAAACAAGAGACTGTCCCATTCAGCACTGCACAGCTCTGTTCATTGCTTGACGAACCTATATGGCAGTGAACAGATCCATTCAGCACTGGACAGCTCCCTTCAGCACCGGACAGCTCCCTTCAGCACCGGACAGCCCCCTTCAGCACCGGACAGCCCCCTTCAGCACCGGACAGCTCCCGTCAGCACTGGACAGCTCCCGTCAGCACTGGACAGCTCCCTTCAGCACCGGACAGCCCCCTTCAGCACCGGACAGCCCCCTTCAGCACCGGACAGCCCCCTTCAGCACCGGACAGCTCCCTTCAGCACCGGACAGCTCCCTTCAGCACCGGACAGCTCCCTTCAGCACTGAGCAGTTTCCTTCAGCACTGGACAGCTCCAATCAGCGCTGGACAGCTCCATTCTACATTGGTCAGCTCAATTCTATACTGGACAGCTCCATCCTTTTTTCAGCACTGGAGAGCTCCATTCTGCACTGGACAGTAGGGATGGGCTGGATGTTCGAGTCAAACGTACGTTTGACTTGAACATTGGGTGTACTGTTCATTTGTTTGTAGAACAAACAAACTAATGGGGCGCTCGTAGGAAGTTTGCCCGCTGGTGAGCGCCCCATAATACACTGTGAGATCGCAGTGCATTGATGGCTGCTAATTGGCCAAAGCATGCCCCTGACCTGTATGTTTTGACCAATCACAGCGCAATGTGCTGTGAGAGCCATGATTGGCCAAAGGCAGGTTGCCTTGGGCCAATCATGGCTTAGGGGCTAAGTTCATGCCCCACACTATATAAGGCTGCTGCTTACATGGCGGCCGTATATAGTGTATAGTGTAAATGGAGATTAGGCAGGGTAGTTAGTGTAGAGAATATATAATACAGTGTAGTGTAGAATATATACTACAGTGTAATAAAGAGTATATATAATACAGTGTAGTGTAGAGAATATATAATACAGTGTAGTAAAGATTATATATAATTATTATAATTATGATTATATATAATACAGTGTAGTGTAGAATATATAATACAGTATATAATACAGTGTAGTGTAGAGTGTATATAATACAGTGTAGTGTAAAGAATATATAATGCAGTGTAGTGTAGAGAATATATAATACAGTGTAGTGTAAAGAATATATAATGCAGTGTAGTGTAGAGAATATATAATACAGTGTAGTAAAGAGTATGTATAATACAGTGTAGTGTAGAATATATAATACAGTGTAGTGTAGAGAATATATAGTACAGTGCAGTGCAGAGTATATAATACAGTGTATTGGAGTTGTTAAGGGGAACCCTTTGACAAAATTAAGAAAAAAAAGCATGGGGTCCCCCCAAAATCCATATCAGGCCCTTCGGGTCTGGTATAGATATTAAGATATTAAGGGGAACTCCCCCCCCCCCAAATCCATACCAGGCTCTTTAGGTCTGGTATAGATTTTAAGAGGAACCCCATGCCAGGAAAGGGTGGGGGACGAGCGAGCATCCCCCCCGAACCATACCAGACAGCTGCATGCAGCACCGCACAGCACAATTGAGAAATAAAATTGTATAGTATAGTTTCTCTTACATCAAGCAGCTTTTTAACTTATTTTCTATTGATTCTGGAAGAAGTACATGTAGAATGTTTGTGAAAATAGGCCTCTTTGTTGCTGCGCCCACAGGCACTAGGCTACTGGTAAATCTGGGTCTGATCTTTAGCATACACTGACAACGCATACACGCTAACATCACGAGGCGAGTTTTGTTTCCTCGCCCCCATGCACAGTAGTGAACACTTGTCAATATTTCACCCAAGGCTAATGTCAGGTACCATCTCATAATAGGAGCACTATTGAACTACTGATTGGCATGGTTTGTGAACCCCTAGACAAGCAGAGATTTTATATATATATATATATATATATATTCACATTTATAATTCATAATCACTCTGCAGTTTAAAACAGAAAGTTCACACATCTCATTTTCTGTCTATTTGACGGGTGTCAGGCAGAAGTGGAATTGATAGAAGATCTGCCCATTCCCTGCCTGCTTTACAGGTGCCAGACAGAACAGGACATCAGGGACACGGGCAGCAAAATATTATTATTTTCTAGTATAGCGATGGAATTAAAGTGATTGTAAAGTCTCCTTTTTTTTCTATTAAAATAACAAACATGTCCTACTTACCTGTCCTGTGCAGTGGTTTTGCACAGGGCATCACAGATCCTCTTCTTCTCGGGTGCCTGGTTGGAGCTCCTGGCTCCTCCCTCGTGTTGAGTGCCCCCGCAGAAAGCAGTTTGCTATAGGGGTACTCAAGCCAAGCGGCAGCTCGTGTATCCATTCAGACACGGAGCCCCACCTAGGCCCCACCTCCTCTCTTTTATAATTGGCTAACTGAGTTTCATTGACAGCAGCGGAAGCCAATGGCACCACTGTTATGTCTCAGCCAATCAGGAGGGAGACTGAGACATTTGTGGACATTGCTGGGCATACCACTCATAAAATAGGTGTGATCTGGCCATATCACCCTAAAAAATGGGTGTGATCTGGTCAGACCACCCAGAAAGTGGATGTGATCTGGGCATATCACCTGGAAAGTGGGTGTGATATGGGCATATCACCTGGAAAGTGGGTGTGATATGGGCATATCACCTGGAAAGTGGGTGTGATCTAGGCAAGACCACCTGGAATGTGGATGTTATCTGGGCATACCACCTGGATGTGATCTGGGCATACGATCCAAAAAAATGGGTGTGATTTGGGCATGTCACCCAAAAGGTGTATGTGATCTGGGCATATCACCCAGAAAATGGGTGTGATCTGGGCATATCACCCAAAAAGTGGGTGTGATCTTGGCATACCACCCAGAAAGTGGATGTGATCTGGGCATAGCACCCAGAAAGCAAATGTGATTTGGGCATACTACCCAGAAAGTGGATGTGATCTGGGCATACCACCCAGAAAGTGTGTGTGATCTGGGCATATCACCCAGAAAGCGGATGTGATCTGGGAATACCACCCATAAAGTGGATGTGATCTGGACATACCACCCAGAAAGTGGGTGTGATCTGGGCATACGACCCAGAAAATGGGTGTGATCTGGGCATACCACCCAGAAAGTGGATGTGATCTGGGCAAGACCACCCAGAATTTGACATGTTGAATGTGTGCTGCAAACAGGGGTTACAGTGTCTTGCAGACTATGAAAAAAGCAAAAAGCTGTTAAAATTATTGACCAATTTTTTTTTTTAATGGTGTAGCTTGAATTAAAAACGATTGATTATTAGATTATTTAAAAAAAGGCAATTTTCTCTAGTCGAATCTTTTGTTCTAGTGATGCACCTCTCCTAGGAGGAACTGATGAATGTAGCTCCAAGCCAAAGACAAGGTCATAGACCAGCAGTGCAGCTGCTAGTAAAATAATAAGCTCACACGGGGTGAAGGGAACAATTAAGATTCTCCTTCACTCTACAGCTATATGTCTTTCTACGGATGCGTAGATTGGTTCTGTCCTAAACATCGCACTATTAGAGGTCGGGTAAATTAAACTGTCTTTCTCTAAGTGAATTTTATTTTCATAGCAAAGACAAATTTCCCAGACGTCAATGGTAAAATATTGTGGCAGCTTTATTTTCTAAAGAGATTTGCGTAAGGCTTAGCTTGGGAAGGAGTATTTGTCCTGCAGTTTGTTTCTGTACATAGTTTTCAGTGGATTAAAATAAAGTGAACATGTGCTTTGCCCACGTAGGACATAAAAGTAGGTCCACTGTAATGTCTGCCTCTGTAGCTGCACGTATTTACCTTTAGGGTCTGTGTGGATGGGATTTGTTCACTTTAAATCAATTTTGCATTACTATAGTATCTATTGCAAGTTAAGGACGGACTCCTTACACCAAGCATGCTAAAGCAGCTTCAACAAGAATGGTTGAATCGCCGGAATGACCATGGAAGCCACGCTAGAGGGACATCCTATGATATGGACAATTTTAAAAAGACAAGAAAGAAGAAATAGTGTAATTTAAACACAATTTTTTTTTTTTATTGTACAAAATAAAAAGATTGTATATAGTATCTATTGCAATTCAAAATACACTGGAGGTGAAAAGCTCCTTTAAATGAATTCTGAATGATCTCAGAAACCTCTTAAACTGATGTCTAGGGATGAGCCGAACACCCCCCTGTTCGGTTCGCACCAGAACCTGCCAACAGCCAGAATGTTTGCGTGAACTTTAGAACCCTATTAAATACAATGGACTCGAACGTTCAAAATCAAAAGTGCTAATTATAAAGGCTAATATGCAAGTTATTGTCCTAAAAAGTGTTTTGGGCCCGGGTCCTGCTCCAGGGGACATGTATCAATGCAAAAAAAAGTTTTAAAAACTGCTGTTTTTTCGGGAGCAGTGATTTTAATGATGCTTAAAATGAAAAAATAAAAGTAAAAATTTCCTTTAAATTTCATACCTGGGGGGTGTGTATAAAGTATGCCTGTAAAGTTACGCTTGTTTCCCGTGCTTAGAACTGTCCCTGCATCCAGTGTCATTTCTGAAGGAAAAAAAGTCATTTAAAACTCACTCGCGGCTATTAATGAATTGTCGGCTCCCGGCAATACAGAGAAAAGTCATTGATAAAAAAATAAAAAAAAGCGTAGGGGTCCCCCCAAATTCAATTACCAGGCCCTTCAGGTCTGGTATGGATATTAAGGGGAACCCTGCTGCAAATTAAAAAAAAATGTGTGCGGTTCCCCCAAATATCCATACCAGGCCCTTCAGGTCTGGTATGGATTTTAAGGGGAACTCCACCCCAAATAAAAAAAAAATGGCATGGAGTTCCCTCCAAAATCCATACCAGACCCTTTATCCGAGCACGCAACCTGGCAGGCCGCAGGAAAAGAGAGGGGGGACGAGAGAGCGCCCCCCCTCCTGAACCGTGGCCACATGCCCTCAACATGGGGAGGATGTCCCCATGTTGATGGGGACAAGGGCCTCATCCCCACAACCCTTGCCCGGTGGTTGTGGGGGTCTGCGGGCAGGGGGCTTATTGGAAACTGGAAGACCCCTTTAACAAAGGGGACCCCCAGATCCCGTCCCCCCATGTGAATTGGTAAGGGGTACATTGTACCCCTACCATTTCACAAAGAAAGTGTAAAAAAATTTAATAAAACACACACACACACCTTGGAAAAGTCCTTTATTAAAAATAAAAAAAAAACATTCCTAAGATGAAATCCAGTGTCCCGCGGCGATCCGATGTCCAGCGCTGTCCGTCATTGGCTGAGCCTGAGCAGACCTGATGGGGAACTTCCTCCGCAGTGTATTAAATGAATAGACCCGCCCCTTCTAAAGTTCCCCATCAGGTCCGCTCAGCCAATGACGTAGGTGTAAGGCTGAGGACCTGATGCGGAACGTGAGAAGGGGCGGGTCTGTTCATGTATTAAACTGTGGAGGAAGTTCCCACGCAGGTCCGCCCCCTCGTATGTCAGACCCCGCCTATGTCATTGGATGAGCGGACCTGATGGGGAACTTCCTCCAGTATAATAAATGAATAGACCCGACCCTTCTCACGATGGGGAACTTTAGAAGGGGCGGGTCTATTCATTTATTATACTGGAGGAAGTTCCCCATCAGGTCCACTCAGGCTCAGCCAATGACGGACAGCGCTGGACATCGGATCACCGCGGGACACTGGATTTCATCGCTGGAATGTTTTTTATTTTTTATTTTTTTTTTATGTTTAATAAAGGACTTTTCCAAGGTGTATGTGTGTTTTTTTACATTTTTTTTACACTTTCTTCGTGAAATGGTAGGGGTACAATGTACCCCTTACCAATTCACATAGGGGGGGGCGGGATCTGGGGGTCACCTTTGTTAAAGGGGTCTTCCAGATTCCGATAAGCCCCCTGACCGCAGACCCCCACAACCACCGGGCAAGGGTTATGGGGATGAGGCCCTTGTCCCCATCAACATGGGGACATCCTCCCCATGTTGAGGGCATGTGGCTTGGTACGGTTCAGGAGGGGGGGCGCTCTCTCGTCCCCCCCTCTTTTCCTGCAGCCTGCCAGGTTGCGTGCTCGGATAAAGGGTCTGGTATGGATTTTGGGGGGAACTCCACGCATTAGTTTTTAAATTTGGGGTGGAGTTCCCCTTAAAATCCCTACCAGACCTGAAGGGCCTGGTATGGATATTTGGGGGAACTCCACGCATTTTTTTTTTAATTTGCAGCAGGGTTCCCCTTAATATCCATACCAGACCTGAAGGGCCTGGTAATTGAATTTGGGGGAACCCCCACACTTTTTTTTTATCAATGACTTTTCTATGTATTGCCGGGAGCCGACAATTCATTAATAGCCGCGAGTGAGTTTTAAATTACTTTTTTTCCTTCAGAAATGACAGTTTGTGCAGGGACAGTTCTAAGCACGGGAAACAAGCGCGACTTTACATGCATATCATACACACCCCCCAGGTACGAAATTTAAAGGAATATTTCACTTTTATTGTTTCACTTTAAGCATTATTAAAATCACTGCTCCCGTAAAAAACGACAGTTTTTAAAACTTTTTTTTGCATTGATACATGTTCCCTGGGGCAGGCCCCGGGTCCCCAAACACTTTTTAGGACAATAAATTGCATATAAGCCTTTAAAATTAGCACTTTAGATTTCTCCCATAGACTTTTCGAATTTGCCGCGAACACCCCAAATTGTTCGCTGTTCGGCGAACGGGCGAACAGGCAATGTTCGAGTTGAACATGAGTTCGACTCGAACTCAAAGCTCATCCCTGCTGATGTCAAATGGATTCCATTGACACAAGATTAAAGCCTATCCAGATGGGGCCCTTACTTGGCTTCCTTGGCTTGGAGTCACATCATTTGAGGCTGATACACAGATCAGGACTTTCTACGTTCATCCATTCTTCCATCTTTTCTTTCATCATTACTTCTCTCATTCTCTCCTTCTATGTTGTCTTCCTCCCTTTCTTCTCTCCTGCTATTGTTTCTTGCCCTCTGTTCTCTTCCCTTCTTCTTCCCCTCTATCCTTTCTGCCTTCCTTCCTTATTTCCTTTTTCCTTCCCTCTTGTTCTTTCCTTACTTATTTTCTTCTATCCTTCATATTATTATTCCTTCCATTTCTTTCTTTCCTTCTATCCTTTCTTCTTTTTCTCTCCTTGCATAGCTTCTTCATTCTTTCTTTCTTTCTTTCTTTCTTTCTTTCTTTCTTTCTTTCTTTCTTTCTTTCCTTCCCTTCCCTTTCTACCTAGCTATCATTCCCCCATTTCTCCTTGCATCCTTTCTTTATTATTTGTTCCCTTCCTTCCTTCATTCCTTTCCTCCACTTCTCTGTATCTATCATTCATACCTTTCTCCTTGCATCCATTCTTTATTCTCTGTTTCCTTCCCTCCTTCCTTCCTTCCTTCTTTCCTTCTTTTCTTCCTTCCTTCTTCTCTCTCTTCCTTCCTTACATCCTTCCTCTCTTTTTGTATCCTTTCTTCGTTCTCTGTTTTCTTCTCTCTTCCTTTTTTCCCCTCCATTCTTTCTTTATTATCTTCCTTCTTTTCTTTAGCTCATTCATTCCCTCCTTACTTCTCTCATTAGTTCCCTCTGTCTCTTCTTCTTCTTCCTAATTCTCCTTCTTTTCTTCTCTCTTTCCTTTCTGCCCCCCCCCTATTATTTTTTCTGTTCATCCATCCTTCATTCATTCCTTGTGTTCTTTCCTTTCTTAAAAATACAAGGCACACACTCATGTGCGCACAGTCAGTCAGATGGAAAGAGAGTGGGCAAACAAACTCTCTGTCACAGAAAATCCAGTTGGAAGTATATGTACAGTACAATCAGGCTCGAGTAGCAATCTCAAGGGGTGCTGACTATGGATGGCTTCAGGCTCAGGTTCAGGCTAGAAGGAACTCTACAGAAATGCAACACAAAAAAAGAAGAGCAGCGCCATCTAAGTGCAGCAATATGGTGACATTTATTTCCAGAGATGACAAATAAAAACTCACAGGATCAGTAAGGTGACAGCGCATATGAGATATTAAGGTGGTTCATCCACTCCCAGGGAGGACGGGCTGTGAACAGAAGAAGAGGCGACAAATGGTTTTGGCTGAGCTGGTGGCTCCCAGCGTTTCCAGAGACTCAGATGAACCCAAGTGCAGGCAAGTTAAAACGAGGAGTGGGGAGGTGCGCGGGTTCAGAGCATGTGTGCTCCTTCATCAGGCAATCAGATTGCCTGATGAATCAGCAACTGCGCCTGAGTTCATCTGAGTCTCTGGAAACGCTGGGAGCCACCAATGCAGCCGGAATCATTTGTCTCCTCTTCTTCTGTTCGCAGCCCGTCCTCCCTGGAAGTGGATGAACCACCTTATAATCTCATATGCGCTGTCACCTTACTGATCCTGTGAGTTTTTATTTGTCATCTCTGGAAATAAATGTCACCATATTGCTGCACTTACCGTATATACTCGAGTATAAACCGAGTTTTGTCAGCACATTTTTTTGTGCTGAAAATGCCCCCCTCGGCTTATACTCAGAGTCAGCTTTTTGCGCCTGATCTTCCGGACTTTGGGGACCTGGTACTGGCCGAACTTGGCACACATGTAGCCCCACTCTTCCTCTACAAGTGTACAAAGTTTGTTGTCCGGGGGACCTACGGCCGGGGAGCACCGATTTTTCAAACCGGGCCCCCCTTCCATAGACTCCCATGTTAAACGGTCATTTCAACAGTGACTTTGGGGACCCGGTACAGGTTGGTCTTAGGTCCACTGGACCCGGAGCTTGGCACACATGTAGCCCTAGTTCTCCTCTAGCGAGCACCGGTTTTTCAAACCCGGGCACCCCTTCCATAGACTCCCATGTAAAACGTCAGTCTACTCATGGACACAGTGAGGCATGGGCACAGTGAGGCATGGGCACAGTGAGGCATGGGCACAGTGAGGCATGGACACAATGAGGCATGGACACAGTGAGGCATGCACATGGACACAGTGAGGCAAAATGAGGTATGCACATGGACACAGTGAGGCAAAGTGAGGTACTGTGAGGCATGCAGATGGACACCCTAGGCTTATACTCAAGTCAATACATTTTCCCAGTTTTTTGTGGTAAAATTAGGTGCCTCGGCTTATATTCGGGTCGGCTTATCCTCGAGTATATACGGTAGATGGCACTGCTCTTTCTTTTGTGTTGTTCTTTCCTTTCATCCTTCTCCTATATTTTTCTTTCTTTTTCCTTCCTTACTTCTTCAGAAAGTGGCATAAGGAGACAGACAATGAAGAAGTATTTAGGCAGCACTGCTTTGTCAGGTGACCACTAGACAACACTGACCTTCTGTATTGCAGCCAGCCCCTTCCCAGTCACAATGGGAGGGCGTGCGTGTGACTTTTCAGATTATCTGCTAATTGCAGTCTCCTACATGTATGATGGTCTGTTGTTCTTGGACAGAAGAGAGTTAAAAACCTGAAAGACCAATTAAAAAAATCAATAAATAGTAAAACTTTTGTATATTACTATGTATTTAATTTTAAAATGAAAACCTTGTATAGACAATATCCTGCAGTATAGAAATTTCACAAAAATATTACTGCCTGTAAATGTAAGTCTTTGATGAAAGTGAAGCTGGAGTGAGATCAATATATTCTTGTTCATGTGTTTTACTTTCATTTAAAGCGTTTTGCGGCAGAATAAAATAATTTTTTATCTAATCTTTGCCATGGAAACCTACTAGTTTGCTCTAAACTCTCGGGGGAAATTCTAATCTTCAACACGTAATTTTACAAATCCACGTGTCTGAGAACACTGTCAAGTTTGAAAGAAATAACTAAAAATGGTAGCATTTTCATCTAAAAGGCTGTAAATAATATTTTAGCTGATTATTTGATGATTTTTAGCTGTAGCACATTCGCCATCACTGCACTTGTCCAAAAGCTCCATATTCTATGCAATTGACCCAACATTTGGATTCCCCATTTTTCAGCACTTGGCAACATTTGCCAGATGTATAACTTGTACTTATGGCTGCCAAATGACCAGGCCACTTTTTTTGCGATTCGGCACTGCGTTGCTTTAACTGACAATTGCGCGGTCGTGCGACGCTGTACTCAAACAAAATTGACGTCCTTTTTTTCCCACAAATAGAGCTTTCTTTTGGTGGTATTTGAAAGTGCAAGTTATTGTCCTAAAAAGTGTTTGGGGACCTGGGTCCTGCCCCAGGGGACATGTATCAATGCAAAAAAAAGTTTTAAAAACGCCAGTTTTTTCGGGAGCAGTGATTTTAATAATGCTTAAAGTGAAACTATAAAAGTGAAATTTTCCTTTAAATTTCGTACCTGGGGTGTGTGTATAGTATGCATGTAAAGTCACGCTTGTTTCTCGTGCTTAGAACTGTCCCTGCACAAAATGTAATTTCTGAAGGAAAAAAAGTCATTTAAAACTCACTCGCGGCTATTAATGAATTGCCGGCTCCCTTTGTTAAAGGGGTCTTCCAGATTCCGATAAGCCCCCTGCCCGCAGACCCCCACAACCACCGGGCAAGGGTTGTGGGGATGAGGCCCTTGTCCCCATCAACATGGGGACATCCTCCCCATGTTGAGGGCATGTGGCCTGGTACTATTCAGGAGGGGGGGCGCTCTCTCAGTCCCCCCCTCTTTTCCTGCGACCTGCCAGGTTGCGTGCTCGGATAAGGGTCTGGTATGGATTTTTGGGGGGACTCCACGCCGCTTTTTTTTAAAATTTGGGGTGGAGTTCCCCTTAAAATCCATACCAGACCTGAAGGGCCTGGTATGGATATTTGGGGGGAACCACACGCATTATTTTTTTTTAAATTTGCGGCGGGGTTCCCCTTAATATCTATACCAGACCTGAAGGGCCTGGCAATTGAATTTGGGGGGACCCACGCTTTTTTTTTTTTTTTTATCAATGACTTTTTTATGTATTGCCGGGAGCAGACAATTCATTAATAGCCGCGAGTGAGTTTTAAATTACTGCTCCCGAAAAAGCGGCCATTTTAAAACTTTTTTTTGCATTGATACATGTCCCCTGGGGCAGGACCCGGGTCCCCAAACACTTTTTATGACAATAACTTGCATATAAGCCTTTATAATTAGCACTTTAGATTTCTCCCATAGACTTTTCGAATTTGCTGTGAACACCCCAAATTGTTTGCTGTTCGGCGAACGGGTGAACAGGCAATCTTCGAGTCGAACATGAGTTCGTCTCGAACTCGAAGCTCATTCCTACTTGCATGTAAGGTGCTGCCAGAAAGACCATGCTACATTTGTCGGTAGTAATCACTTTTCAACATTTGGCTTTGTTTCCTGTACCAAACATTAGAGACCCCATTGCAGCTATATGGGTGGGGCTTAGGCACCCTGGTGGGGACAAGTGGAACTGCACTCGCTAATGCCTGAACTTCAGGCTGAGAGCTGCGGTCATGTGACAGTCAACATTAGGGCATGTTTCCCGGACTTTGAAGGGAGCTACAATTACACTGTTAACGCCTTGCTCTCCATGCTGACTCCATTACTCTGCTGATGCTTGTACACTTCAGACACTCTTATGCAAAGAGGACACTACCCCCAGGTGTGCAGCATTTTCAGGTCGGTACTGCTGAACCTGTACTAGGCTCCACCAATCCAGCAATGCGTGTCAACTCTCTCGCAGTGACCCATCCCGTGATTGCTATGGGATACAAGAAATGTTCTCTCTCTCCAACCTCTGCGCTTGCTCTATTCTCCTGGGTCCCCTCTACACACTCCCTTCTGTGACTCCAGGCTGGGTCCCTAGGCACTTTGTGCTGCGGTCCGGTCCGGTCTCAAAGAGTGGGGGAAACAGCCGCTAGTGAAGATGCCTTGCATGAGACACAACCACTGTAGTCCTTTGTAACAACACATTCCACTGGATAGTACTCTATGTGTTAGACCATTTTAGACCCATGTATACCTCTTCTAATATCGCATACAGTGTGCATACCTTTTGTAGGAGGCAAGTCCATAAAGCAAGCCCTTTTAAGGCAATAGTTCATTTAGGCAATAATCCACAAGTGGCACTGCACGTCCCTTAGAGTCCATGATTGGTAGTAATCCATAAAGGCAGTAAGTCCATGGTTAACAGTCTATAAGGTCCCCAAGCCTGGAACACTCTCCAGGAGCCCTGATTAGGCACCTATCCCCCCCCCAAAGGGGGTGACCTCTCTAGCAGAGTAACCAGCTACATTATGGAAGTATTTCCCCAGGCACCAGACTAGGGGCTTGGAGGTAGCCCCTTTTAAGTTAGTTGACTGTAGGGGGGCGGTAACCTGGCTGAAAATGACGGGAAAGGTGTTAACCCTTATAGCCTGGTTACTTCTAGCTCTCAGGTCAGCCTAAGGACACAGGAAAATATCAGAAATTTGTAACATTTGGCGCCTGGCTGGCTCAGCAGCATGAGGAAATAAGCACAGCCAGGGGAAACAAGTACTTTCACAGAAAGACAAGTTATTTTTGGTTATCACTGCATTTATTAGCTCGACGTTAAAAAGCTGATTTGAATATGCCAACATAACATGAGAGAGAGAAGGAATTCCAATAAATTCCAATTTTTGGTAAAAAAAATCCCAATAAGTGTATATTTATTGGTATGCACCAGGGTGGATTTGATTGAAATCAAGTCGATTTAAATCAAGATTTGAATCATGATTTAAATCACTAGTAAATAGGCTTGATTTAAATCAACTCGATTGATAATTTTTTAGAGAGCAACTGTCATCTCTGTCCCGCAGCGGCTCCTCCTCTGACCCGCTGTTGACTCACCGACAGTTCCATTCACTTTAATGGGACGGCTGGTGATGCGGCAGTGACACAACAAGGTGAGGGATGTGGCGGCAGCAGGTGATTGGACGCCCGCTAACTGGGGCTGCCATGATGGATCTGAAATGACAGGTGCTCTTTAAATGTAAAGACTCATTCTTGCTGATAGTTAGAATCTTTAATATTTGCAAACAAAATGAAAGTTTCCTATTTAGAATAATAAGCGGTCAGGTTAGTAAAACAGCGATATCAGAACCGATTCAATCATACAGTTTGTAGTGTACATAGATTTGCAAAACAATGGGATAAAGGAATATTCCTGAACTTTGTTTTATATCATGGTTACTGTAACATAGTGTGAATGCATCAATGCAATGCATGTTATCTCATCTTGCAGAACTTGGATTCATTGGATGAATTTACCAAAAATAAAAATATTGCAGAATATATAGCCTCATGCTACATAACTAAGCTCCATTTCATGCTGAATAAACTAAATTATTAATGTATCTTAAATAGAAAACTATCTTTAGGTAGATTTTTATTCCAAAAGCATTTTATTAAAATAAATTTGACAAAAATAAAAAAGAATCAGATTTAAATTAAAAAAAAAATATTTAAATAAAAACAAATCATATTTTTTAGATTTTTTTTTTTTAAATCACTGATTTTTATCCACCCTGGTTTGCACAAAAGTTATAGTGTGTACAATCTATGTTATATATACTGGAATTTTTATTTATTTACATTTTATACTAGTAATGGTGGTTTATCAACGACTTATAGCGGGACTGTGATAGTATGGTGGGCAATCTGACACTTTGTGGGGACCAGTGACACTAATACAGTGCTAAACATATGCACTGTCACTGAACGAATGAGACTGTATAGCTCCGGGTGCGGAGACGGCCATGCAGGAATATTGGGCTACCAATCCGCCTGCCACCACTCCCGCATCCAGTTGGGAGGCCTTCAAATTTCATGCTAAGGACCATTATCAACTGGCCATAGGTCGCACTCGACGCCAGACTGGATCGGCTTTGATCCAGGCTGAGCAGAGGGCCGCCACCTTGGAAGCCCAGTACACAGCTAATAGGGATGAGAACACTAGGGCAGACCTGCAGTGTGCCATGCGGGAGGTGACGCTCCTCTGCGTGATGCTCCTCCACGTGAACAGGGTGAGTGGACCGGATATCTGCTGGCATGGTTGTCCAGGGAACAGTCGGTGACGACCACCATTTCCAATATTAAAGATGCAATGGGGCAGCTAATACCTGACCCTAGAGACATAAATGGTCGCTTTGCCTCCTTTTACCAAGATCTTTATACATCTAGGGTAAGCTACTCTACTGATAAGCTTTGTGCCTATGTGGGGGACATTGAGCTGCCATCCCTCTCTGAGACAGCCTGCCTGGCGCTTGACGCTCCGCTTACCCTGAAAGAGATTCAGTGTGCCATTAGCTCCCTACAATCAGGAAAGACCCCAGGGGATGATGGGTTCCTGTCAGAATTTTACAAGGCCCACGCTGAAACCCTGGCCAGTAGATTGTTGGAGATTCTAACTGCCTCCTTTGAATCTGCCTCTCTGCCCCCTCTATGTCCAGGGCTGTTATTGTGGTGGTTCCCAAGCCTGGCAAGGATCTGGAACTATGCTCTTCATATACTGTAGACCCATCTCGCTTCTTAATGTGGATGCGAAGAACCTTGCTAAGGCCCTGGCGACCCGTCTCAATAAGGTTATCCTCTCCCTGGTACATGGCGACCAAACTGGGTTTATGCCGGGCAAGGGGACGGATATCAACCTAAGGAGACTCCACACTGTAATTGCGGGCTCGGCCGCTGGCGGAGGGGGTGGCACTGTGGCCTCCCTCGATGCTGAGAAGGCCTTTGACTCGGTGGAGTGGGAATACCTGGGGCTTTTTCTACACAAATTTGGTATTGGCCCTAATTTCATTTCTTGGCTGAAACTACTATACTCGGCTCCCTCAGCCAAGGTTCGTACTAATGGTATCTTGTCGGCCTCCTTCCCCAGTCAATGGGGACATTCCTCCATATGGTTTGGTCATGCCCTGTTATCCAAACTTATTGGCGGGCAGTGGTGGCGGATATTAACAGGGTTGCTGGCCTACGCCTAAATCTTGACCCATTTGTCTTCCTCCTGGGTATAACCGACAATCTGGCAGCCACCAAGCATGTGAAACTGTTTGTGTTTTATGCGGCCTACTACGCCAGGAAGGCGGTCTTACTCAAATGGAAGCTTTCGGACCCTCCCGCGCTATCGGCCTGGCGAGCCCACATAAATGCAGTACTACCGCTTTATAAGATCGACAAAATTTGGGCGGCGTGGGTGGAGGCTAGACATCTTACGATCTAAACAGCTCTTACATTCTGTGTCAGTGACAGTGTGGCTCTCTGCCGGAGGGTATTGAGGTTGCCCTTCCCCCTGGGGGTATCGGATGTCCTGCAGTTTTGACTGTGGGGTGTTGTTCGCAAACCCTGACTCCCACTTCACTCATCACCCTCTCCCCCTCCCTTTCCTTGTCCCCTTTCTGCCTTTCCCACCCCCTCACACCCCCCCTCTCGCCCTCTATCTCTTCAAAGGGATCCTAGAGCTGGGTAGCAGTCTTGTCTGCTCCTACGCTTCATCAAATTCTATGAGGTCTGCTGCTGGCTCTCTGTTATGTTGCTTAGTCTTAATGCAGCCAAAATGAGTAGCTACCTGGCTACGTTGTTTCCTAGTTTTTCCTGCTGTATGTGTTCGCACTGACCTGATTTAAGAAAAGCCCGTAGCAAAAAGAAAAGAAGAAATAAGCGCAGGGCTACATGAAATGGGACCCTGTAGGCTGGGCTAGTGAGGGTTAAATTATTTCCTGAAGTTAACTTGAGCTCACAGGTTATTGGTCAGAGCGGTGGGAGGGGGAGACAGTGCAGAGAGGAGGTCAGAGGTACAGACTTCCTGTCAGCACACGAGGATAGGAAAAGCTCCCGCCCGCCCGCCCTAATTATTTGAGATTGGTTGCATGGAAAATTGATAATGTTGGTTTGTTTTTCTGTATTTGTTGTTTTCTTGTTGTATTTAATTTTCTTTTAAGAAGGCGGTTGGGTCTTTGAAGGCATTTGGAAGTAAAATTATGGAATTAAAGGTTTGGGACACATCTGAGGTATGGGTCCCTGGTGAATGCCAGTTATGTGGTTAACGGGGAGTTTATGGTTGGGACACATCTGCGCTATGGGTTCCCGGTGAATGCCAGTTATGTGGTTAACTGGGAGTTTATGGTTGGGACACATCTGCGCTATGGGTCCCCGGTGAATGCCAGTTATGTGGTTAACTGGGAGTTTATGGTTGGGACACATCTGCGGTATGGGTCCCCGGTGAATGCCTGTTATGTGGTTAACTGGGAGTTTATGGTTATCTGCTGAAGGTGGTTTGTCCCCGAGTCGGATGCAAAGCGACAGGGACCATAAAATAATTAAGCAGATATAAAGTAAAGAGTGCCTCCAAGGTTCGGCAACCAAAAAGTTTATGCTTTGTTTTGGTTTATACTGTTAATTATTTTATTTAATAAAGGGGCCGTAAATGGCCAGTTTTATCCCAACCTTTGGTGTCAGACTATTTTTAGTAGCAATAATAAGGGGCTACAATATGGGTAAAAAGTTATGGGTATTAGTGGTAAAATATGTAGCAGGTATATACTTTTAAATTCTGGTGAAGACACCAGTGATGTATAGTTCCCTGCGGCCCAGCAGGTGGCGCTGTCACTTTGGGCCGGGGATTAACCATCGTTGCAGTGCCGTACCCTTTGTGGCCTCTCGCAGCGGTTGTACGGCAAGGCGGGGAACCCGTCGTGCATCCTGGGAGAGGATATAAAGGGGGCGGACATCTTTGCCACGAGGTTCGAGTCCCAGGCACCTTCAGCCTGAGGGCTGCTGTTCGCGGTCGGGGTCCAGGCGGCCTAGGCCTGGACACCTGGAGTTCGTGTTCATCCCAGACACCTTCAGTCTGGGGTGAGGTACTCAGCCGGAGGCCTGGGGCCCAGTACCTTCCGCTGGGTCCTGCGAGGGAGGGATTGTCCTAGGGGGCCCCGGGAGTGGGGCACAAGAATCCAGCGGCATAAGGGACCGGAGGAGGGACTCATCCGAAGATCTGGTGCAGCAGATTGCCAGTGCCGGATGAACCTCTGGAGACCGCCCGGAGGGATATCTTCCCAAATAGGGGCCAAGTCCAGAGAGGAAGGTGGTTCATGTTCTGTGACCGGTGGCAGCGGTCCAACTATTCAACTCAGGTCAGTGGCAGAGACCTGCTATTAGGCCTGTGGCAGGGCCTCAACGGTTCATCCGGTCGGTGGCAGCGACCAAAACTCACGGTCGGTGGCAGAGACCGTGCGCCAGGCCTATTCGCTAGCAAAGGAATAAGAGAGTTCAGTTGTGCCTGGGCCTACTCGTATCCACACCCCTGTTTGTTCATTACTGAAAGTTCAACTGATTGTGTTGACCCTGCAAGAAAATTAATAAAGGAGTGTTGGACTTGGTGTGGGGCTCTATGTTATTGGCAGACACATCTCCACAGAACAACTAAGGCTTCGTATGCAGTGAACAGACCCAGAGGTAATTCAAGTAACTCTGCTCAACCCTCATACACATACGAGGGAAGAGCTTGGCGTAGTGTTCCTGCACTCTCCTCTCTCAGGTACCCCTAGACACAAGTCATTCACAATAGGCGAGAGGGGGAGTGAGGCTCCGCTACAAATATATATACATACTGTAGGGGTTACCTTTTCATGAAACCTGCTCAAGTGAATCTCTGTAAATTGTATGTGTGCTTTATTCACAAGTGTATTACTGTATTGCTTCAATAAACATTCCTTATGTTAAAAAAAAAAGAACTAATTAGACTGGCTGGGAAGGGGTTAACATCTAGGGCTATCACAGGATTAAATGTGTGCCTAACAGTGCTTGGTGCATTCACTGTGTGCTGTTTTTGCTAAGGCATGCGCCGGTTTTATTCTCTGCTTTGCAGGGAAACAAAAACCGGCACATCCCCAATCAGGCCCGGGCTGGGAAAAAAAATAGGCCCGGGCATTTCAAACTGGGCAGCCCAGTCCCTGGGGGGAGTAGGTCGGAGATGTGAGGCGGGCATTCGTGGGGGTGGTTGGTGACCAAATATTCATCCCGAGAACCATCCCAATCCAGCAAAGAGACATCCCCAATCCTGCAAAGAGACATCCCCAGACCAGCAAAGATGGCTCCAGACCAGCAAAGAGCCATCCCTAGCCAAGCAAAGAGACGGCCCCAGACCAGCAAAAAGACGGCCCCAGACCAGCAAAGAGACGGCCCCAAACCAACAAAGAGACGGCCCCAAACCAGCAAAGAGACGGCCCCAAACCAGCAAAGAGACGGCCTCAGACCAGTAAATAGACGGCCTCAGACCAGTAAATAGACGGCCTCAGACCAGTAAGTAGACACAGCTCCATACCTGTAAAGAGACAGCCCCATACAGACAGCCCCATACCAGTGAAGAGACAGCCCCAATCCACTCCCTTTCCCCGCCACTACAGAGCAGGACACAGACACAGACAGTTTTTTTTCCACTGCACTCACCCTCCTCCCTGTGCAGCCATCACAGTGTCCCGGCCGGTGTTAGGAGAGAGGCTGTTGCCTGTCTCCTTCAGTGTAGCTAACTAGCTATACCTCCAGCGCGGCCAGCCTGCGCGGTGTCTGTCCCATGCATATGCTTCCTGCATGTCACAGGACAGGAGCCTTCTCTTCCGCCTCCTTCTGCACCTAAGTGTGCTGGCGCTGGCCATGCTTTAGGAATGCCTGTATAGCAGGAGGTGAGCGGCGGCCACGGTCTGTGTTAACCCTGTCCTGACCGCAGTCGCCGCTTACCTCCCGCTGTGCGGGCCAGTCATCAAGAGGCCGCTCTTCCTACAAAATGCAGCCCAGGGACCGCGGTCCACCGGGCAAACGCCCGGTGAGCCCTATGGCCAGTCCGGGCCTGTCCCCACTGGCAGGACAGAGCTTTAATGTTGTTTACATTCACAGAGCTCTGTCCTGTCATCCTCTTAACCGATCAGCGGGTCTGCAATCATTGGCCGGGGACCCCCTACCCGGAGGAGCTGGATCACATATTAGATACGTGATCCAGGGCAGGAGAGACGCTCTGCCACCGTACTCCTTTGAGGCGGTCAGCCAGCGGTTATGCTGCTCTGTAGGGATGAGCTTCATGTTCGACTCGAACATTGCCTGTTCGCCCGTTCGCCAAACAGCGAACAATTTGGGGTGTTCGTGGCAAATTCGAAAAGTCTATGGGAGAAATCTAAAGTGCTAATTTTAAAGGAAAGGAGAGCTGTGGGACTTTGAGTGAGGCTACCGCCATGTCAGATATAAACAGAAACATAACATTTACAGTACATAATTTATTGTTACATTGTAAAAAATATTATGTCAAATAAATAGGTAGTCACATGACTTACACTAAATATGCTGCTATATAGCATGCAATACAAATAGAAATTAAACATAGTAACTGTACATAATAAGGTAGATGGGTTAAAAAACATTGTAGGGACAGATGACTTGGGGCATCTAGGGGCACTCAACGCGTTTCCTGGCATTACAGCCATTCATCAGGAGTGTTGTAACATAATATACTGGAAAGGAAGGGGACAAGGATTAATAATGATACTCTTGGAATAAGGGAGGACAGAGAGAATGTGTCCCAAAAAAGTAGGGACAATCTGGGATACTCACTGCACAGCTCCAAGGCCAGGCCCGGTGTCCGCCAGGGAAGATGGGGATGACAGGCATGATGTC
This sequence comes from Rana muscosa, assembly GCA_029206835.1. Classification (NCBI taxonomy): domain Eukaryota; kingdom Metazoa; phylum Chordata; class Amphibia; order Anura; family Ranidae; genus Rana; species Rana muscosa. The sequence goes on from CM055117.1 coordinate 1,068,886,068, forward strand.
TCCCCCGGGGTTGAGACGGGGGAACCCTCCAAGGATGAAGAACAGCGCCCAGAGCATGACACGGTGGTCACAGCCTGATCCAATAGACTATGTGAGCACAAAAAGTGCATAGTGTTCCTGAAAAAAATGTGTACTAAAAAAGGGAAGATTAATTGAATGTGTAAAGGTGTAAAGTGTGTGAAATCATGGCAGATATCTATGTGTTCCCACAGGGGGACTACATGAGGGGGTGTATGTGAAATGAAACCAATTAAGGGAGAAAAAAGAAAACATACCAAAAAAAGGATTGCTGAGCTCCCAAAGAAGGTAACCTATGTGTGGATTCAGTGTATGCTGTCCTTGTGATTGAGTCAAGCAAATGAACCATCGGCTGCTTCAAGGCTGCTATATACTCCCATTCCAAGGGAGGGGCCCCGTCAACGTCATGCCTGATTGGCCATACTGCACAGGAGAGGCCTCTGTGTTTGTGTCTGTGTTTTTTTTTTACAATTTGTTACATGGTGAAATGGTAGGGGTACAATGTACCCCATTACCAATTCACATAGGGTGGGGCCGGGATCTGGTGGTCCCCTTTGTTAAAGGGGTCTTCCAGATTCCGATGATCCCCCTGCCCGCAGACCCCCACAACCACCGGGCAAGGGTTGTGGGGATGAGGCCCTTGTCCCCATCAACATGGGGACATCCTCCCCATGTTGAGGGCATGTGGCCTGGTATGGTTCAAGAGGGGGGTGGGCGCTCTCTCGTCCCCCCCTCTTTTCCTGCGGCCTGCCAGGTTGCGTGCTTGGATAAAGGGTCTGGTATGTATTTTTGGGGGAACTCCACGCCATTTCTTTTTTTTTATGTGGGGTTGAGTTCCCCTTAAAATCCATACCAGACCTGAAGGGCCTGGTATGGATATTTGGGGGAACCCCACGCATGTTTTTTTTTCATTTGCGGCGGGGTTCCCCTTAATATCCATACCAGACCTGAAGGGCCTGGTAATTGAATTTGGGGGGACCCCCACGCATTTTTTTTATCAATGACTTTTCTATGTATTGCCGGGAGCCGACAATTCATTATAGCCGCGAGTGAGTTTTAAATGACTTTTTTTCCTTCAGAAATGACACTTTGTGCAGGGACAGTTCTAAGCACGGGAAACAAGCGCGACTTTACATGCATATCATACACACCCCCCAGGTACGAAATTTAAAGGAATATTTCACTTTTATTGTTTCACTTTAAGCATTATTAAAATCACTGCTCCCGAAAAAACTTCCGTTTTTAAAACTTTTTTTGCATTGATACATGTCCCCTGGGGCAGGACCCGGGTCCCCAAACACTTTTTAGGACAATAACTTGCATATTAGTCTTTATAATTAGCACTTTTGAATTTGAACGTTCGAGTCCATTGTATTTAATAGGGTTCTAAAGTTCGCGCAATCTTTCTGTCTGTTCGCAGGTTCTGGTGCGAACCGAACAGGGGGGTGTTCGGCTCATCCCTACTGCTCTGTATGCTTTACAATTAGAAATGTGCATGGTTCTAGGTGTATTCTAGTGAACTTGCCATTTCACTATTAAACAGAATTCTTTTGATTTTGGTGTGCTAGTTCTACAATATGGTGCGCTAGGTTATACTCCTTTATGGATTCTGTTGTCGCCTTTGATCTGTATTATAATGTGAGCTGTGTAGGGGGTGGCCATGGCTAAGTTTATTTTTTATTGTACATCAACACAGTGTGCCACTATGCACAGTAATACCTCGGTGTTGATTTCCAAAGGCAAATCGACTGTGCACTTTGCAAGTGCCAATGTGTTCTACAAGGGCAGTTGCTCCAGAGCTTCACTTTACAAAGAATACCCAATCACATGCAAGGAAATTTAATTATTTTTTTATTTTTTGCTTGCACATGATTAAAGTGGATGTAAACCCGATTAATGAAATTTGAGCTGGGCACATATATCTGCAGTGTTTTGTTATCTCTCTTCAAAGCACTATGTCCCGTAGCTTTCTCCTGCTCCGTTCTTCTGTTATCAGCCTGATAACTCCTGACAAGTTTTCCGTCACACGTGATAAAAGCAATTTTGTGTTGGGGAGGATGCTATAGATTAGCCCTGAACTATTCAATGATCAGCTCTGAAAGTATCTACCTATGAGGAGAGGGGGGTGTGCCTTTCCTCCAATTATCTGTCTTGGCTGTTTGCCCAGACTTCACTGTAGTGTTGAACAGGAAGAGACAATCTCCTAACACGATCTGAGCTTTCTAAACAGTATATAAAGCTGAAGACAGCAGATATACATGTAAAACTTATGTAGGGAGATTTGTTTAGTCTCTGTGTATCATTTGAGGCTGTTCACTTCACTGGGCATATGTGAGGGCTTACATCCACTTTAAATGATGAAAGTCAGCAGAGCTTTCCCTCATTTACTAAGCTCTGGAGCAAATGTCCTTGCAGAGTGCAACTGCACTTGAAAAGTGCACATTCTATTTATCTTTAGTAAATCAACCCCACTGAGCTGGCAAAAATGGTGCATGTCCAATTTTTGGCATGCTAGAGTGCATTGACAGCCCATTCATCTGAGTAATATATACCTGGAGGTGTTACATTTACATTTTACTTAACATGAAAAAATATATTCAATGCTAGGCCCACTTTAATAATGACATTGCTCAGGATTATGTGCCTGTAGTAGGAAGTCCAGTGATTTAGCTGGTAATCCACAATGGATGCAGACAATAAAGAAAGCTTCACAGGTGGACTGGAATTGGTTCCTTTATAAGAAGATGTAGCTTGAGGCCAGGCCGTACAGGTCACTGAGAGAGGAGATACATACTGCGGGTCCCGGGGGCAAGAGAAAGAAGATTTTCGTATCAGGTACATAAAGTGGAATCGTGACAACATTGCTTAACAGCAGCTGTAAGCAACATATACAATCAGTCAGTGGATTTCTAATGCTCTCCAGCATAAATGCAGCTGTGTGTAAATCAGAAAGTTCATGTCATGGATGGTTGGGGATCTTTTATTTTACCAGTGGTAAGCCTGGGTTCCCCAAAGGCACAGAGTCTAAGCTAAGGTGACCAGATTTTTAAAATGAAATCCGGGGACATATTTTTTTTTTTTACCAGTAATGGCAGGAATCAGCGACTCTCTGCCCATCGCCACCGCCGCCCGCCTCACAGCCTGTCAAATCTTACTCTCTGGGCCCCGGCTACTACTGGGTGGGGAGCAGAGGACGATCACTCCCCCAGGGAAGGCAAGGAGATAAGCAGGCAGGCAGGCGGCTGGCCGGGACTTGAGCCAAGGCAGAAGAAAATGCGAGCGGAGCTGAATGGGCATGCACCCGAAACTGAAGAAATATTCCATCCGCTCCGACCAGCACATGATCATCAGAAAGGGGCACCGATAATGGGGAAAAATACACCCGCTAAGCTAGTAGGAGCGGCCGAGCGGGGGGTGGTGGGGCGTAATTCAGATTTTTTTTTTTTTAATTCTGCACTGACTCTCTTTGAAATTGCCCCAGCCCCTGTTCAAATCCAATCGGGGGACAAAACCGGGGACAGACTTGGTCCGGGGACAGTGTCCTCAATCCGGGGACTGTCCCCTTAAACCGGAGATGTCTGGTCACCCTAGTCTAAGCAGCCTTTCTCAACCCTTTCAACACAAAGGATCCCCTGAAATAACCTTCTAGTCTCATGGAATCCCTGCTAATCATAGGCGTGCGCACAGGGTGTGCCAGGTGTGCGTGGGCACACCTTAATCATCCTGTGCTGCACAGATTTCCCCTGCTGCTTGGCTGCTAAAGAAAGGGATTGGGGAATCTCTGTCTCAAAAGTGAGACACCAGGGGTCGGTTTAGACCCCTTGATATTTCACCAAAGACCCCCAATGGGGATCGTAAAAGATTGTAAAAATAAAATAAAAAATTATTGCAAAGAAAAATTTTTAAAAATTAAAAAAAAAAATTTGTAAAAATAAATTATTGCAAAAGAAAATTGTAAAAAGTAAAAAGAAACATTGTACAAAAGTAATAATAAAAAAATAATAAAAATAAACTACCAACAGGAATCTCTGCCCTACTGACACCGTCTGCTGCTCTACTGACACCAACCTTTGCTCTACTGACATTGTCCACTGCTCTACTGACACTATTCATTACCCTACTGCTATATATACAATATACACACACACACACACACAGATATGTGTTTGAGCATCGGGGTGCACACCCTAATGCAATAGGCTGCGCACACCTATGCTGCTAATAATTACTATATCTACATAATCATTGTGTGTTTCTGTTGATGTACACTGTGTATGGAGTCTATTCTAGTCCTTGCATGCAAAGGTGGCTCCATAGAAGGTAACAGTTTGGTGAAGGCTCTTTTCTGCTCCAGCAAGACTGTGCCTCTCTATACAAAGCCAGGTACATAAAAACATGGTTTAATTCGTTTAATGTGAAAGAACTAGAGCAAGGTTTCTCAACCAGAGTTTTATGGAACCCCAATTCTTCCTCCTGAGGTTGCTGGGGGTTCCTCGAGCAATTAGCAATTTCTGCCTTTCAGTCAAGTTCCCACTGACATCATTGATCTTTTTAGCTATCTGTAAGGAAGTATTCCTTCCCAATAACCACAAGTATAAGGAGCATTCTTCCTACTGACCATCACATGTATGTATCATGAGAATGTAGATATAGTAACTTTTAGCAGGGGTTCTCTGAGACCAGAAAGTTATTTCAAGGGTTCCTCCATGTTGAAAAGGTTGAGAAAGGCTGATCTAGAGTGACTTCAACTCTACTGAACAGCTTTGGTATGAATTGAAACACTGATAATGAGTCAGTGCCTGGCCTCAAAAACACTTTATCGGCTGAATGGAGCAAAATCCCAAAGACACACTCCAAAAATTTGTGGAAAGTCATCCACAAGAAATGCGTTGAGTCTTTTTGATCTGGCATTGGAATACATTTTTTTATCTGGACTATTAACTCTGAAGCCCTGTACACACGATCGGATTTCCTATGGATTTTAAACCGATGGATTTTTCCATCGGTAATCCGATGAAGCTGACTTCCATCAGTCTTGCCTACACACCAGCATTCAAAAAAACGATCGTCCCAAACACTGTGACGTAAAACACTCTGACAAGCCGAGAAAAATGAAGTTCAATGCTTCTGAGCATGCGTCGACTTGATTCTGAGCATGCGTGGGTTTTTTGTCCGATGGAGTTCCACACAGACGATCGGAATTTGCTATCGTTTTTTTTTCCATCGGATAAATTTAAAACATGTTCTATTTTTTAACACCAATGGAAAAAAGACCGATGGGGCCCATACACAATCGGTTTGTCCGATGAAAAAAGTCCATCGGACTGTTTTCATCGGTAAAACCTATCGTGTGTACAGGGCTTTAGTGTGATCGTTCAATTGCTTATCTATTTAGTTACATGGTAATCACCTTGACAGTTTTAGGGCTGTTGTTGATGGGCCTTTGTGTGCTTTGTGTGCTCTTCCTATACAGGTCTATGGAATGCAAAAACAACAGAATCACATCAAATGCAGGTTAACTGCACCTGCAATGAATCCAGAATGATCTAATGCCTCATACACACGGCCGAGATTCTCGTCGGAGAAAACATGTCGTTTTTTTCGACGAGATTCTTGGACAAGAAACTTGTCCCGGCCGAGTGTACACACGCTCCATTCAAAGAACCCGCGGTTCTTTGAATGGAGCGAACGCGGTGACGTCATCGAATGCGACGAGCATGCGCTCGTCACATTCGATGCCGTCGCCGCCATCTTGGTTCACCCTATCCTATGCCTAGGAAGCTACCGCGCATGCGTCGAAGTCATTTCGAGCATGCGCGGTCTTCCCGGCGAAAAGGTAAGTGTACACACACCCTTTTCTCGTCGAGAAACAGGCTGACGAGAAAATAGAGAGCAGGTTCTCTATTTTCTCGTCGAGATTCGAGTCGCTTTTCTTGACGAGAAACCATACACACGAACAAATTTCTCGGCAAGAAATCTCTGCCAGCAAGTTTCTTGCTGGTTCTTGCCGAGAAACTCGTTCGTGTGTACGAGGCATAAGAAGAGCCTCAATTTGATGTCAAAAGCATGCTGCATTTTCCCATCAAAGCCCATTGACCCAGACTCTTATAAAATGTATCTCAATTACTGTCAATGTGACTGGACAGCTCTGCCTGCATGTAAATGTGGAGAAAAATACAAATCAAGGCATTTGAAAAAATATGTATTAAAAAACCCATACAAACACATGGGCAGATGTGGATAGAAGAGGGACAAGGAGTTGTTTGACTCCATGGGAGAACAAGAGCTGTAAAATAATTTTGTGATTTCCAGGCAGTTCTGGGACTCTGCCACGTGCCGATAAACTGCGCAGTCAGATAAATAAAGAATTGCGGGGAATGAGGTGGTAATAGACTTGGTAGAGAGCTTCTTCACACATCAGCGGTTCGATTTGTCAAGGCTTGTAATGTTGCTATAGAGCTCTGTGGCTATTGATACCTAACAAAAGGACTAAAGGCCGTTAGAAGGGAAACTCGGCGGATTGTCACCGGCTGCTCATTCTGGGCTCTCATTGTAAACGCTGAACTCATTTCAGATGTGACTTTCACTATTTTACTTGACTGCTGTGCTGTATTTGCTTGATGATACTTAATGCACACATCTGTAGGTTCTCACTTAAGTGATCATGTGTATCTCAGACAGTGCGATCGGTGCAATTAGCTGTTCATTGACTGCTGCTGAAGACTGGAGGGGCTCCTATGGGCAGAGTAGGGTGACGTATGGCCTAGGTCGGGAGTAGTAGCCTCATGCTTGCCAAAATGATGGTCCTCAATCCCAAGACACTGCTATCCCCACCCATGCATTTCCTTCACCCACTTACCAGGTGGGTGCTTTACAATCTTGCCCGCTTCACAGAATGGTCCCACCCAGACCCTACCACTAAATATGCAGAGGCCACCAATCATGCCCACTTCTTGGGATGGTTTCACTCAGAACCTGCCTCTAAATATGCTGGGACCACCCAGTCACAATTCCAATCCCAGCAATGAATAACTTTTTGAGTTACTTCACATGTGTAGTAACTCAAATAAGGTTGAGGCTGTGATCCCAGGCAGTGCTGGAAAATAATGGTGGCCGCACAAAATATTGACACTTTCGGCCCAATTTGGACATTTTCACTTAGGGGTGTACTCACTTTTGTTGCCAGCGGTTTAGACATTAATAGCTGTGTGTTGAGTTATTTTGAGGGGACAGAAAATTTACACTGTTATACAAGCTGTACATTCACTACTTTACATTGTAGCAAAGTGTCATTTCTTCAGTGTTGTCACATGAAAAGATAGAATAAATATTTACAAAAATGTGAGGGGTGTACTTACTTTTGTGAGATACTGTATATAAATATATACACACAAAATAAGTGTGCATCCACACAAAAAACGACATAAAAAAATATATAAGTAGAGGTGAACCCAAACATCATAAAAAAGTGTTCAATCAATAGTGTCCAATACTGGAATAATTAATCACTTGATGGCCACGCTATAGCCGAAAGACGGCTACAGCGCGGGCTTAAATTGCCAGGAGGGTGTACATGGACATCCTCTGGTGCTCGCGCTGCCCACACGCCCCCTTCCTGGGACTCAGCTGATCACAGATCGGAGTAAAGGGCCGATTACCACCCTTTACCATGTGATCAGCTGTCAGCCAATGACAGCTGATTACATGATGTAAACAGAAGTTGGTAGTCAGCTTACAGCATGAGGAGAAAAAAATAAAGACGATTGCCGGCTTCTGTAAAAGGGACATCGGTCCCACACAGTCACCACCAGTGCTGCTAACTAGTGCCCACTAGTGCTCCTAACCAGTGTCCACTAGTGCCACCTACCAGTGCTGCTAACTAGTGCCCACTAGTGCTCCTAACCAGTGCTCACTAGTGCCACCTACCAGTGCCCATTAGTACTGATAACCAGTGCCCAGCAGTTCCACCTTTCAGTGCCCACCTGTGCCACCTCTCAGTGCTGCCAATCAGTGTCCATCTGTGCCTCATCAATCATCAGTGCCACCTATCAGTGCTGCCTATTAGTCCCGCCTACTAGTGCCTCTCAGTGCCCATCAGTGCCCATCAGTTCCACCTATCATTGCCGCCTATCAGTGCTGCCCATCAGTGCCAATCAGTGCCACCCATCAGTGCAGCCTCCTCAGTGCCTCCTGATCAGTGCCCACCAGTGCCGCCTCACCAGTGCCACCTATCAGTGCCCAACAGTGCCACCTATCAGTGCCCATCAGTGCAGTCTCATCAGCGCACATCAATGATGGAGAAAAATTACCTGTTTGCAAAATTTTATAACAAACTGACATTTTTTTGGGGCTTTTTTTGTTTATTTAGCAAAAAATATAGAAAACCCAGTGGTGATTAAATATCCCCCACAAAAAGCTCTATTTGTGTGAAAACAAATTATAAAAATGTAATATGGGTACAGTGTAGCATGACCGCGCAATTGTCATTCAAAGTGTGAAAATGCTGAAAGATGAAAATTGGCCTGGGCAGGAAGGGGGTATATGTGCCCAGTAAGCAAGTGAATAAAGTTTATACATCAAGCATTTTTTTTAAATGATTAGAACTCATGTATTGAACATTTTGGCAAACAATCTCCGACCATCCACCAGTGGAACAGATACACCTTGATAGATAAAACAAAAGGGAACAGCGCCCTCTAAGTGCAGCAAGATAAAAACAATTTTTAATTTAAATGTTAAAATACACTGACATTTGAGTAGAGGTATTAAGGCATGTAGAGGGTTAAAAGGGCTTCATCCGCGGATCCTCTGATGTTGTATTGATTCCCCGGACAGCTGGAGTGGGGTCCTCAATCCTATGGTTTCCTCCAGCCTGCACTAGATGTAGAGAAGCGTCGGCCTGGAGCTGGGGACTGGAGTCTGGATAGCGGAGGCTCCGTAGGGTCACTTCTGGGTCAGAGGTAAGACCAAGATAGAGCTTTTTGGTAAAGCACATCATTCTACTGTTTACCGAAAACGGAATGAGGCCTACAAAGAAAAGAACACAGTACCTACTGAGAAATATGGTGGCGGTTCAATGATGTTTTGGGGTTGTTTTGCTGCCTCTGGCACTGGGTGCCTTGAATGTGTGCAAGGCATCATGAAATCTGAGGATTACCAAAGGATTTTGGGTCGCACTGTAGAGCCCAGTGTCAGAAAGCTGGGTTTGCGTCCGAGATCTTGGGTCTTCCAGCAGGACAATGAACCCAAACATACGTCAAAAACATCCAGAAATGGATGGCAACAAAGCGCTGGAGAGTTCTAAAGTGGCCAACAATGAGTCCAGATCTAAATCCCATTAAACACCTGTGGAGAGATCTTAAAATTGCTGTTGGGAAAAGGCGCCCTTCCAATAAGAGAGACCTGGAGCAGTTTGCAAAGGAAGAGTGATCCAAAATTCCGGGTGAGAGGTGTAAGAAGCTTATTGATGGTTATAGGAAGCGACTGATTTCAGTTATTTTTTCCAAAAGGTGTGCAACCAAATATTAAGTTAAGGGTGGCAAGAATTTTGACCAGCCCATTTTTGGAGTTTTGTGTGACATTATGTCCAATTTGCTTTTTTTCCTCCCTTTTTTTGTTTTGTTCCAATACACACAAAGGGAATAAACATGTGTATAGCAAACCATGTGTTACTGCAATACTTTTCTGTGAGAAATACTTGATTTTCTGGAAAAATTTCTGGGGTGCCAACAATTTTGGCCATGACTGTAAAAGAGATCAATACAGAATATTACAGATAAGCCACTGCCAGGAGCTCTGCAGTATTCCAATGCACTCTGTCCACTGTCAGATCCAATACACTCCAAATGGTCAGCACACCAGGCCTGCAATCATTATACTTTTAAAAAGAAACCAAGATCCACATAGTGTAAAATGGCTAAAATTGGATTTATTGTAGATAGGACAGGTACTCACAGTAGTGTAGTATATAAAGCACACAGAGAGTGCGCCACACTTCCACAAACCGGTGGGCGTAATGATGTCACCAGTCAAGCTCCACCCAACGTGTTTCACTGTCAATCAGCATCATCAGAGGAACATGAGCACAATAGGGCTTAGAATGGTGGATGGTAGCAGGTTCAAGCTTAGATAGGGTTAAACCAGACTTCAACTTTAAGCGGGTGGCAAGAGGTTAAAAATTGCTGAGGGTTTAATGCTACTTTACCATCAAAAGGGAAAGGTCAGGTCACCATCCTGGATGTGTGGTCTGGTAGGTCTGTGTAAATATTTTGCTGGACAGAAGTATACATTCAGGTAAAACAACTCCCCTCTATGTATTTCCATTATGTTTCTAGCTGTTTGCCAGGAGTTTTGTTTTAATTGAGTTTGCAGGCAGCAGACAGTTTTATGATACCGATCACCCCATGGTTAGCTCTCTCAATAAATACTTGTTGTGCTGAACACAATAGTTGCTGTAAATTAGTTTTCAGTTTCTGTTCTGCTGTAGAATGTCTGGGCAGCCTTATCTCCCGCTGTGCTCAGCCCGACTCTTTTCCGGTTGGGTTATTGTCATGCAGGGAATATTCAGCAATCTCAACAAACCATGGCTGGGCTTCAAATCAGATAGAAAGCTTTCATGCCAGTTTGTGTTTGCTTGTTTTTTTTTTTTTTTTTTTTTTCCTTTTTCTTTTTTTTTTTTCATTTATTTTTAGTTTATTGGAAGATTTGTTGTCACTGGGACCATTTTATAATCCCATTTGTAATTTTATAGGCTCAAACAAATTGCGTTCTCGCAGTTGGCATCTGGATTTACGTTTTTCTTTTATGTCTGCATTTTTCTGATTTTATAGTATTGGCCCCCTTGGAATAAAAGTAAACCAATCGCAGACAATGGCCTGGATTTCCTGTAATTTTATGTGAAAGATCTGCCAGATAGAAGGCAGTCAGAATGAAATGAGATTTCAAGGAATACAATGATACGTTTTCAGCATATACTGGTTTTGAGTTAATGTTGTAAGGTTTGCCTGAGAGTAATTTCTGATGGGATTTGCAGAATATGACTTATATTTGCTGCCTGTTCTTATTAAACAGAGGCACACCTCCAGCTCTGCAGCCCTCTTTGGCCCTCTTATGGCTCACCCCCCCTCCCTTCCCGGCAAACTCTCACGAGAGTCAGAGAGAGAGCTGTGCATGAAGTCATAAGCCTAGGCTAGTGATGGCGAACCTTGGCACCCCAGATGTTTTGGAACTACATTTCCCATGATGCTCATGCACTCTGCAGTGTAGTTGAGCGCATCATGGGAAATGTAGTTCCAAAACATCTGGGGTGCCAAGGTTCGCCATCACTGGTCTAGGCTAATGACCAGACAAGAAACAGGAAGTGGGCTGTATAAGGTATTTACTGGCAGAAAAAAAATGTTTTACTAGCCAAAGTTAAAACAACAAGGGCAGAAGATTTAATAGATGGAACGTTGAAGGATTATTTAGTATTCTGGAGATTATTCTTCAGCTAGAATAGAAGACAACTTCATCTTTCTAAATGAACATAAAGGGAATATAGTAATCCAGGATGAGTAACATTGAGAGTTTTGTAGACATACATTAGAGTTAATGGGAAACATGGAATTAGGATGGTCTTTGGTGGTTTAGAAGGGTGCAATGGATGGTAACATTCCAGAGGTCGTCGGTGACTAGGTGCCATGGCCAAGTTTAGCACCGTCAGCATGTTTTGGTTTACTTAAAGGTATGGCATTTTTTACATGGTTACAGTGGACCAGCTTGGACCAATGTATCTATGCAAATACCATACTGTGGGATCTCTATAAAGCTGGAAGTCATTGTATAGGGCAGGGGTACTGAATTAAAATTCATGGGGGTCCGGTCGGAAAAATTTTGTTCCAGCGGAGGTCCGAATGCCATATTGGTGCTATGACTCCACATGATGTCCTCCACTTCACAGCGCCCCCCCACCACACACATGCACACACCATTACGATCCACACACATCACAATTTGTGCTTTTTTTCTTTCAACTTTATTGAAATGTCAAAATACATTTAATTCATTTTTATGCACCACAGCTCAGTTGCGGTGCATAGAAACAGTATGCATTTTGCACCACACTGCTCAGTACGCAGGGGCGCTGTTTCAGTGTGAACAGGGCACATAGAAAACAATTGTTTTCTATTGCCCTTGCAGAGACGTGTTTTGCTAGTGCAGAAATTAGACCTCCTTTTACATCAGTGTCTTCAGTCCCCCACTTCACATCACAGCCCCCCCTTTACATCAGTGTCCTCAGCCCCCACTTACGTCACATCCCCCCTGCCTCATCACAAACCCCCCATCACAGACTGACCGCCCAAATCACAGACTGACCCCCCATCACAGTCCCCTCATTACAGACTGACCCCCCATCACAGTCCCCTCATTACAGACTGACCCCCCATCACAGACCCCTCATCACAGACTGACCCCCCCATTACAGACCCCTCATCACAGACTGACCCCCCATTACAGACTGACCCCCCATCACAGACCCCTCATCACAGACTGACCCCCCATCACAGTCCCCTCATTACAGACTGACCCCCCATCACAGACTGACCCCCCATCACAGACCCCTCATTACAGACTGACCCCCATTACAGACTGACCCCCCATCACAGACCCCTCATCACAGACTGACCCCCCATCACAGTCCCCTCATCACAGACTGACCCCCATCACAGACCCCTCATCACAGACTGACCCCCCATCACAGTCCCCTCATTACAGACTGACCCCCCATCACAGTCCCCTCATTACAGACTGACCCCCCATCACAGACCCCTCATCACAGACTGACCCCCCATTACAGACCCCTCATCACAGACTGACCCCCCATTACAGACTGACCCCCCATCACAGACCCCTCATCACAGACTGACCCCCCATCACAGTCCCCTCATTACAGACTGACCCCCCATCACAGACTGACCCCCCATCACAGACCCCTCATTACAGACTGACCCCCCATTACAGACTGACCCCCCATCACAGACCCCTCATCACAGACTGACCCCCCATCACAGTCCCCTCATCACAGACTGACCCCCCATCACAGACCCCTCATCACAGACTGACCCCCCATCACAGACCCCTCATCACAGACTGACCCCCCCATCACAGACCCCTTATTACAGACTGACCCTCCCATCACAGACCCCTTATTACAGACTAACCCCCCCATCACAGACCCCTCATCACAGACTGACCCCCCATCACAGTCCCCTCATCACAGACTGACCCCCCATCACAGACCCCTTATTACAGACTGACCCCCCATCACAGACCCCTCATCACAGACTGACCCCCCATCACAGACCCCTCATCACAGACTGACCCCTCATCATAGACCCCTCATCACAGACTGACCCCCCATCACAGACCCCTTATTACAGACTGACCCCCCATCACAGACCCCTCATCACAGACTGACCCCCCATCACAGTCCCCTCATCACAGACTGACCCCCCCATCACCAACCCCTTATTACAGACTGACCCCCCATTACAGACCCCTCATCACAGACTGACCCCCCATCACAGTCCCCTCATCACAGACTGACCCCCCCATCACAGACCCCTCATCACAGACTGACCCCCATCACAGTCCCCTCATCACAGACTGACCCCCCATTACAGACCCCTCATCACAGACTGACCCCCATCACAGACCCCTTATTACAGACTGACCCCCCCATCACAGACCCCTCATCACAGACTGACCCCCCATCACAGACCCCTTTTTACAGACTGACCCCCCATCACAGACCCCTCATCACAGACTGACCCCCCATCACAGTCCCCTCATCACAGACTGACCCCCCATCACAGTCCCCTCATCACAGACTGACCCCCCATCACAGACCCCTTATTACAGACTGACCCCCCCCCCCATCACAGACCCCTCATCACAGACTGACCCCCCATCACAGTCCCCTCATCACAGACTGACCCCCCATCACAGACCCCTTATTACAGACTGACCCCCCCATCACAGACCCCTCATCACAGACTGACCCCCCATCACAGACCTCTCTCGATATCAAAAACCACTGTCCTTTACAGCACAGCACAGCACAGCACTCCTCCCCTCCCCACAAAACCCTACCTTTTTCACACAGGACATGAAGCGTGGGCGCTCTGGACAATGGGCGGGACTTTTCACGTTAAAAGTGAGTGATTTTTGCTGGGACCGCCCCGCTGCCTAGCAACCAATCACCCACTTTTTAACTTAAAAGTCCCGCCCTTTGTCCAGAGCGGCCGCGCCTCATGTTTTGTGTGATTTTAGACAGGCAGTATGGGGAGGGGCAGTGCAGAGATATTAAAGAAGGCACGGACCCGCCGCGCCTGCCATGCTGTGTATATAGCAGCATCGGCAGCGGCAGGCGGGCGAGCCGGGTGAGCCGGCGACAGGGAGAGGACGCTACTTGGCGAGGCTGCGGTCCGGACAGAATGGCCACTGGGGCCGGATCCGGCCCGCGGTCCGCCATTTAGTGACGCCCGGTATAGGGGGTCCCCGACTTACGAACCCCCGACTTACGAACACCTCCTACTTACGAACGGCACCGTATCTGCCGTTCTGTGCATGCACGGCCATTTTCGGAAAACGACGAATCTCCCGTTCTGCGCATGCGCGGCCGATCGACGGAACATCGATAAACATCGGAAAATGACGTAATTGCCGTTCTGCGCATGCGGTACCAACTTACGAACATTTCCGACTTCAGAACAAACCTGAAGTCCCTAAGCGGTTCGTAAGCCGGGGACCCCCTGTAGTAGACACAGCTGCTCCAGTGATCTCCACTAGATTCTGGGTCTTATGCCAAGCAGATGCCCTGCTGCTGCATTGTGAACACAGGATTTCAGCCGCTCATCAAGAGTGCCCCTCGACCTCATCCAATTAGAGAATGCTTGCATTTATTGAGAGGATGAAAAGCATTTTTTGAATGGCGCCCGTGCTGAGAAGCTGACCTCCTGTGCTCACAATGCAGCAGGGCAGCCATTCAGCACGGGACCCAGAACGTAGGGCAGATTACTGGAAAGGCTGGCAGGAAAAACTCCAATGCCTGTAGGCCCTTAATGAGAGCCAAGATTGGAGTCACAACCTGCTGGAAAGGTAAGTATTAGGGAACCAGATAGCAAGGATAACTTGCCACAAATTTGCGGCAGTGCTGAATTGTAAGTCTGTTAACTTGCTGCACATTTTCACTGGCAAGTTGTAGACTCGCAGAGCATTTGAAGCACAAGTTCTAGTTGACACTTTTCCAATTTGTAGCAAATTTGCGTGGCAAGTCTCTAGTAAGAGCAAAGTTGCAGTGGTGAGTCTACTCTACAGCAAGAGCTCTGCAAGTCTACAGCATGAAAATTCAGCCACAGTGACCCCTGTGGTGGGATGACTATTGCACAACATAACTGAACCAGAACTTGCAGCAGACTTGCAGAATGTTTGCAAAGAAAGTTGACCTGGAGTCAAGCAATACGGACTTGCTGCAATTGTGCAACAAACTTGTGAAGCCTGGCAAATCTAGCTGTAGCACACGGACCCTTTTCTCCTGCTTACCTCCACCTTGCAGGGATAAAGGCACATCGTGCCACATGCCCGGATCCTCCTGGTTTAGAAGGTTGAGCGGTGTTCTTTAATTTTGGGTCCTGCAGCGAGTTTATCCTCTAATAGAGCAGAATACTGTTATTCCTAAATCCAGAACTTTACTTTAACCTCTGTAAAACTTAAAGAACCGATGATGCCAATGGGCACTTTACAGGATTATCTTGCACAGCAAGGAATCCTTCCCTCTGACAGGTCACCAGGCCTCTCCCAAGACAGCGACCTACTATCACTCATCTCTTCCGTGGGACCGATCCTCCCCTGGCTTCCTCTCAGTCAGAGCGGATTACCCTCACCTGGGTACCCTGGGATTCCAGTGTTCTAATTGTAGGCCCAGTTGAAGGTACTGGGCCCACCTGGAACGCTGTAGCCTCGGGCTAAAGGTGCCCGAGACTCCTCGGCCAGATCACGCACCCCCATGGGGTACACTCCCCTGGCACTCACTCCCCGGCACTCCTCCCTAAACATGGCGTTTGCCCCTTATATACCCTCTCCCGGCATGCACGGCACCACACGGCACCACACGGCAGCCGAGACAGGACATCCAATCTGTCTAAGACAGGTATTTGCACCCACTTCTGGGCATACACTCTGCGGGAAACTGCGGGTAGTTTGTCAGTTCCCGTCCCCACCTGTTGTGTTCTGGGAAACACTCGGCTCCCAAAACACAGCGGGAACCAGTGAGGACGGCGCAGCGCGACTTGCGCATGTGTACTAGGGAACCGAGCAGTGAGGCCGCAACGCTCCACTTCCTGATTCCCTCACCGATGATGAAGGTGGGGGCAGCCGAGAGACGAGCGATTGCTCGTGTTCTGCTGCCGACATCGCTGGACTCCAGGACAGGTAAGTGTCCATTTATTAAAAGTCAGCAGCTGCAGTATTTGTAGCTGCTGGCTTTTAATATTTTTTTTACAGCGGAGCTCCGCTTTAATTCCCAAAATGCAGATCCGAAGGAGGTCAATTGCAGATCATTGAACTCTTTAGCCCCATACACACGATCGGATAACCTATGGATTTTCGTCCGATGGATTTTTCCATCGGATATCCGATGAAACTGTTTTCCATCAGTCTTGCCCACACACCATCAGTCAAAAAACCGACCGTTCCAAACGCGGTGACGTAAAACACTCCGATGAGCCGAGAAAAATGAAGTTTAATGCTTCTGAGCATGCGTCGACTTGATTCTGAGCATGCGGGGGTTTTTGATCCGATGGACTTGCCCATAGACGATCGGAAATTCCCATCGGTTTTTTATCCATCGGAAAATTTTAAAACAAGTTCTATTTTTTACAACCGATGGAAAAAAGACCGATGGGTACCATACACGATCGGTTGGTCTGATGAAAACCATCCATCGAACAGTTTTCATCAGTCAAACCGATCGTGTGTACGGGACTTTAGAGCAGAATTATACTTCCCTACACTCCAGCAGGATCCCAAAGCTTCCTGACTGAATGACATCTTCAGCCAGTCTTCTTCGGTTGAAAGTTCCATTCTTCGGTCGTTTTGATTTTTGTCAAAGCTTAATTGAAGAAGCTGAAGTTAGACGCTGATTGGCTACCAGGCACAGCTGCACCAGATAATGAATCACAGTCAAACAAAATCTCCTGAGCTCAACAGTAGTGCAATGGCAATGGAAGAAGCCTGGAATTCTTATGGCCCCCAGTGCATGCACAGGCCCTCCAAGGGTCAGGGGATACCCAATGGAAACACTGTAAAAGAATGAAGAGAGTGCGTACCAACCTTGTGCATTACCCAAGTAATATTTATTAAAATCAAAAGGAAGTAAACATACTCACAAACAAGTGGATAATAAAAGCATATGAGAGTCCACAGTGGACAAAAAGCAACCAGGTCACCAGGACTGTGTCCAACACGCCGGAGGACCTTCCAGATGGAAGACGTTTCGAGGGGGATCCCCTCTTCCTCAGAGTCAGAGGGCTCTGAGGAAGAGGGGGTCCCCTGGTAGCCTTCCAGATGGTTCACGCATTTCGAGGGGGGATCCCCCTCGAAACACGTGAGCCATCTGGCGTGTTGGACACAGTCCTGGTGACCTGGTTGCTTTTTGTCCACTGTGGACTCTGATATGCTTTTATTATCCACTTGTTTGTGAGTATGTTTACTTCCTTTTGATTTTAATAAATATTACTTGGGTAATGCGCAAGGTTGGTGCGCCCTCTCTTCATTCTTTTACAGCTGCACCAGATGTTGCACTCTCCAGTTTTAGTAAATCAACCCCATTATGTCTCTTTCGCATTCAAAACCTGCCTGTTCACGATTTTCTTTTTTTTTTTTTATTAAAGTTCCACTT
Organism: Rana muscosa; assembly: GCA_029206835.1. Classification (NCBI taxonomy): domain Eukaryota; kingdom Metazoa; phylum Chordata; class Amphibia; order Anura; family Ranidae; genus Rana; species Rana muscosa. Next base: position 1,068,904,024 of record CM055117.1, read on the forward strand.
TTAGGAAGTGTCTCAAATTAATGTCACACTGAAGCCATTGACACAAGCCCAACTTCCCTTGAAGCAGACCCTTACAGGCTCAATTCACATGGATAAATATCTTTATTTTAGTCACGTGAAAGTAAATTTTAAATCTCATCGGACTTAGCTTTGTGAATCCAAATCTATTTTTTTACAGACTGTTGTAGTTTTACCTATTTTTTTTGCAATGTAATGACAGGGTCACTTTAATTCATTTCCAGCGAGGAATGAGGGGAAGTGGCTCATCAGCACTTGCATAAAACTCTCTGCAGCAGCTAATCCGCCGCAATCTAGGTCAGTGTCACATCCAGACAAGTTCGCTTTGATGGAGCTGTCAGGCGCTGTCCGGGCTGCATGGTGTTAATGGGCCAGTTATTTCGGCTTGCTAAAACCGGTGTATCTTCCTGTTATATCCGGCATCACTATTCTTACCCATACTTCCTTATCCTTTGTTCACATTAGGCAAATGTGGATGAAATTTCTGTCCTTGCTTTGGGCATTTTTTAAGAATAGTCTTGGTTGCCGCGGAGACGGTTTCCACGGCAACCTCGCCGTAAATGTCTGTGTGTACTGTACATCAGATGTCAGAAAGAGCAGCAGTGAATTACAGTGGCAGAGACAGGATACCTTTTTTTTTTTTTTTTAAGTTATTGAGGAATTTCTGCTGCTGAAAAAATAATAATGGCTACAGGCCAAGTGTGTTTTTTCTTCCTCGCCATCCAGCCCTTTTCCCCTGGATGGAGATACATTGCCCTAAACAGGGAGACCATATTTTCTGAGCTTGCAGTAATTTCTCTGTGATGTTTTATCGCTAAAAAACAAAAGTGCCTACTTTGTACAGCAACATGGTCCTGGGAAAGAGATTGTCAATTAAAGGGAAACGGGAAGCTAATTGTATTATTAGATAAAGTAGATGTAAACCATAAATGAACGGCATGTATAATAAATCTAATTGCCTATTATTTGAATATGTCAGGACTGATATCCTATTACCTCTTTACAGCCCTTTCCTGTTTACATGCACTTCAACAGTTTCTGCATGGCATTATTCACAGCAGGTTTCCTTATGGTGACTGACAACCGTGGGCCACTCCATATATGTGTTGAAATAGCAACTTGCCGTTTCCATTGGAAGCCAATGTAAAAGGGTGGCAATACAAGAGTAGAATAGAGTAGAAGGGTCATACAAAATAGATAAGACTTGGCATCTCTTGTTGACCTTACAATTTGGCATCCCTTGCTTCCCTAATACATGGCATCCCTTGCTGCCCCTACAACCTGGCATCCTTACTTCTCTAATACCTGGCATCCCTTACTTCTACAATACCTGGCATCCCTTGCTTCTACAATGCCTGGCATTCCTTACTTCTACAATACCTGGCATTCCTTGCTTCTACAATACCTGGCATTCCTTACTTCTACAATACCTGGCATCCCTTGCTTCTACAATACCTGGCATTCCTTGCTTCTACAATACCTGGCATTCCTAACTTCTACAATACCTGGCATCCCTTGCTTCTACAATACCTGGCATCCCTTGCTTCTACAATACCTGGCATTCCTTGCTTCTACAATACCTGGCATTCCTAACTTCTACAATACCTGGCATCCCTTGCTTCTACAATACCTGGCATCCATAGGTGTGCGCAGCCTATTGCATTAGGGTGTGCACCAAAGCTCAAACACATACTATCGATCACTCACAATGAAAGGGAAGTGGCCAGTAAGTTTCATATTTACCGGCCCCTTCTTCCACTCATCCTAAAACATCCCTGCAGCAACATCCAGAGGGAGAGAAGAGTAGGGAAGCCGGCAGCGCTGCAAGGGGAAGGAGGGGGGAACCTAGGCAATAGGGGGGATCTGTGCTGCACAGGGTGATTAGGGTGTGCCTGGGCACATCTGGCACACCCTGTGCGCACGCCTATGCTGGCATCCCTTACTTCTATAATACCTAGCATCCCTTGCTTCTACAATACCTGGAATCTCTTACTTCTCTAATACCGGGCATCCCTTGCTTCCTTTAACCCTGGTATTCCTTGCTGCCGCTAAAACCTGGCATCCCTTACTTCTCTAATACCAGGCATTCATTTCTTCCCTAAAACCAGGCCCCCCTTGCTTATCTAAATCCTGGAATCCCTTGCATCCCTAACCCTGGCATCCCTTACTTCTCTAATACCAGGCATCCCTTTCTTCCCTCAAACTTGGCCCGCTTGCTGCCCCTAAAACCTGGAATCCCTTGCACATCTAAAACCTGGAATCCCTTGCTTCCCTAAAACCTGGCACCCCTTGCTGCCCTTAAAACCCGGAATCCCTTGTTTATCTAAAACCTGGAATCCCTTTCTTCCCTAAACCCTGGCACCCCTTACTTCTCTAATACCCAGCATCCCTTGCTTCCCTAAAACCTGGCATTATTTTCTGCCCTTAAAACCTGGCAGTCCTTTCTACCCTAAAACATAGATTCCCTTGCTTCTTTGCTCTTTTGAATCTCCATTTCAGCCACTATTTGGTGCATTGCAAATGTCCACTTGTAGTCTTCATTGGGTACTCGTGTGACAGGGTCACAATGCAGGAACATAACCGGGAAACAAGGGCAGAGTGGCGTCACCCTAAGGCTAGGTTCACACCTATGACAGCTGAATGTAAAAAAATGAAAATAAAAATGTAAAAAAAAAGAATTGTGGGCAATAAAAAAAAGGCGTGGGGGTTCCCCCAAAAACCCATACCAGACCCTTATCCGAGCATGTAGCCCAGGAAAGGGAGGGTGGCCTCGCCCCTTCATTTTTTAAGAACTGGCAGATGACGGAGCTGGCAGACGGCACAAGCCTTTGGCTGATTTACAATGATTTACTTCGGGGAACATTGTTTTTGTGTTTTTAAAATAAAGGAATTGTCATAAAAACTGCCTATTGTAATTTTTTACACTACACATATTTTTTGGGTGAATGAGTAGGGTACCCTACTCATTCACATGGGGGGGTGGGATCTGGGGGCCCCCTTGTTAATGGAGGCTTTCAGATTCCTGAACAATGGTATTGATGGCACAATCTATTGTTTTAATGCAAGCTGCTGATTTAAAAATATCGAAGCTTACTTTAACGGCTTGCCAACCAGCTGCCTTCATTACACTGCACAGTGGGGGAGCCGATGCACGTGGCCGGCGGCCACAATGGCCGCCGGCCACACACGATCGCTCCACAGAGAGCCAGAACGGGAACCTGTCAATGTAAACAGATCCCTGTTCTGACAGGGAAGTTCAGAGTGATCGTCTGTTCCTAGTGATCAGGAACAGCGATCTCTCTGTACTCCCAGTCAGTTCACTACCCCCAGAGTTAGAAACACCTCCCTAGGGAACACATTTAACCCCTTGATCACCCCCTAGTGTTAACTCCTTCCCTGCCAGTGACATTTATACAGTAATCATTGCATTTTTATAGCACTGATCGCTGTATAAATGTCACTGGCCCCAAAAAAGTGTGAAAAGTGTCCGATCTGTCCGCGGCAATGTCGCAGACCCGCAAAAAATCCCTGATCGCCGCTATTACTAGTAAAAAAAAAAAATTATAATAAAAATGCCATAAATCTATCCCCTATCTATCCCGCTATAACTTTTGCGAAAACCAATCAATATACACTTATTGCAATGTTTTTTTTACCAAAAATTTGTAAAAGAATAAAAATTGTCCTAAACTGATGAAGAATTTTTTTGTCGGACCAGTTAAGACGGCTCTCATAGGGAAACATTGATTTTCACACGTCATGCGACACGAGCTCCTAATGTCGGAGCGTTTGTCGTACCAGTGTGAACCCGGCCTGAAGGGTGATTTTTGATTGGTTGTTTTGGGTTTCAGCTGCTTGCTCTTGGCCTTATGAAGTGCTGGATGCCTGCTCCCTTCTCAGCCTTTTTATAAGCCATGAACAGGGAAGATGAGATCACCCAGCAGGCTTGCTGTCTAATCACCGAGATAATTGGAATCTTAATGGTTCATCTTTTATATCAAGCACAATGAGGTATTACTCACATGAAGTATTTACTTCACGATTCCAATTAGCCATATTGACAGCGCAGGTGATAATGGCTCCTCGCCATAATGTTACAAATGACTACAGTCTCAACGGGCACGAGGAATAAATCAGTTTAGTGTTACACCGCTGGAGCCTCACACAATGCGGCCTTATGTTCATACATCTGAACATGTCTACAAATAATAATAATAATAACAACATCGTCTTAACCACTTGTCCACCGCCTGCCGTCAAATGACGGTGGGAGGAAGACCCTCTTGTTCTGGGCAGACGTCATATGACGTTGCGCCTTCACAAGCCACTAGGGGGGGCGTGCGCTGCGTCACTGGAACCCGATGCGCGTGCCCGGAGGCCGCAATGTAACTGAGCAGGACCGTGGATCTGTGTGTGTAAACACACAGATCCACGTCCTGTCAGGGAGAGGAGAGCGATGGTGTGTCCCTTGTACATAGGGACAACCATCGGTCACCCCCCCCCAGTCAGTCCCCTCCCGCCACAGTAAGAATCACTCCCTAGGGAACCCATTTAACCCCTTAATTGCCCCCTAGTGTTAACCCCTTCCCTGTCAGTCATATTTCTACAGTAATCAATGCATTTTTATAGCAGGGATCGCTGTATAAATGTGAATGGTCCCAAAAATGTGTTAAAAGTGTCTGATGTGTCCGCCGCAATATCGCAGTCACAATAAAAATCCCTGATCGCCGCCATTACTAGTAAAAAAAAAAATAATAATAATAAAAATGCTATAAATCTATCCCCTTTTTTGTAGCTGCTATAACTTTTGCGCAAACCAATAAATATACACTTATTTCGATTTTTTTTAACCAAAAATATGTAGAAGAATACATATCAGCCTAAACTGAGGAAAAAATGTGTTTAAAAAATAAATTAAAAAAATGGATATTTATTATAGCAAAAAGTAAAAAATATTGTGTTTTTTTCAAACTTGTCCCTCTTCTTTTGTTTATAGCACAAGAAATAAAAACGGCAGAGGTGATCAAATACCACCAAAAGAAAGCTCTATTTGTGGGGAAAAAATAATAAAAATTCCATTTGGGTACAACGTTGCATGACCGCGCAATTGTCATTCAAAGTGTGAGAGCGCTGAAAGCTGAAAAATGGCTTGGGTGAACACACCACCACCACAATAGGTTGGACTCTTACCAGAGAGCCTGGACCCTTTATTACGAAGGGTCAAACAGGCTTGATGTATATGTCCCGGTAGGGGTCATCAGCAGGGGATGTACAAAGGAACCACATCAGGAACAGCTCCAGAGCATCCAGGGGACTCTACCCAAACGGCAATCGTGTAGTCAAATCCAAACAAAACATAAAACGTTGGATAGTGTAAAACCTCTTAAGGGTTTCATTTAATATAAAGTATTGCACTTACAAATATCCACAGTAAAAACAGTATTTCATGGTAAAAAAAAGGAGGACGGCCAACACAGAACATCCAAACATGTAAAATGCGCGATAGCAGGAACATACAGCTCAGCCCAACCGGTTTAGTTGACAAAAGGACTTCTTCTGGGGCTAAGTACTGTTTAGCTCTCACCTGCGGAACACTAGATTAAGAGACCCGAAGATTGTGGGATATATAGTTTCTTCATAGGAAGTGTCAGTTCTCAGACTACAGACAGAAGTAATGCATTATCCTGTGCAGTGCCATGTCACATGCCTCACGTTTGAACACAAATAGAAACATCTGATATCGAAATGTGAGGTTTTACTTTAATATAGGTTGCGTGTATAGGGCAACAAATTACACCATGACATTACATCATCAATGCACATCGTATGCAGATGAATAGCATAAAGTTCAGGTAGGCAGGTAGGAAGGTTTATAAGTTTATAATGCCTTTAATTTGGGGGGGGGGATCCCAAGAGGGATATTTAAAGAAACAACGTCCATTCACAGCAAAGTGACAGGTTCTTTTGAAAGTAATCAGGGCTTTTTTTCTCAAACAAAAGGTGCTGGAAGTCAACCACAACTCCCCAAAACCCTTCCCCCCACACACACCTCACAAACAGTAGGAGGGTGCTAAAGGGGCATTAACCACTTAAGCCCCGGACCAATATGCAGCATAAAGACCAGGCCCCTTTTTGCGATTCGGCACTGCGTCGCTTTAACCAACAATTGCGCGGTCGTGCGACGTGGCTCCCAAACAAAATTGACGTCATTTTTTTCTCACAAATAGAGCTTTCTTTTTGTGGTATTTGATCACCTCTGCGGTTTTTATTTTTTGGGCTATAAACAAAAATACAGCGACAATTTTGAAAAAAATGCTATAATAAATATCCCCAAAAATATATTAAAAAATTATTTTTTTCCTCAGTTTACTTTAGGCCGATACGTATTCTTCTACATATTTTTGGTAAACAAAAATCTCAATCAGCGTTTATTGATTGGTTTGCGCAAAAATTATAGCGTTTACAAAATAGGGGATTGTTTTATGGCATTATTATAAATAATTTTTTTTTTTTACTAGTAATGGCGGCGATCATTGATTTTTTTCGTGACTGCGACATTATGGCGGACACTTCAGACACTTTTGACACATTTTTGGGACCATTTTCATTTTTACAGCGATCAGTGCTATAAAAATGCACTGGTTACTGTAAAAATTACACTGGCAGTGAAGGGGTTAACCACTAGGGGCGCTGAAGGGGTTAAGTGTGCCTAGGGGCGTGTTTATAACTGAGGGGGGCGTGGCTACGAGTGACACATCACCGATCTCCGCTCTGATTACACAGAGCGGAGATCGGGGACAGTGTCAGTAGGCGAGCGGGGAGATGTGTTTACACTAACATCTCCCCGCTCCATCCCTCCGTAAGACGATCGCGGGGATCCCCGCGGCGATCAAGTCCGCGGGACCCGCGGTCCGACTCATGGGGCTGACTGCAGGGTCGCGAGCGCGCCGCAGGCGGTGCGCGCGACCACGCGGCAGGCAGTTAAATGGGACGTACAGGTACGTGATTGTGCCTGTACTTGCCATTCTGCCGACGTATATATGCCGTGAGCGGTCGTTAAGTGGTTAAATACCAGGATTGCATTACATACAGAGTGCAGAGTTCAGAAGGGTTGCACACAGAGTGCAGAGCTGTCACTTGTAAACACAGAAACCGGACTTCTGTGTTTACAAGTGATTGTGGTGAGCAGGAACCAAAGGGTCTGAGCCAGAGGTGGTGGAACTGAGTTCCACCAAGTTCCACCTGAAAAAAAGCCCTGAAAGTAATAATCAACTAATACTCATCTTTCCCATGCAAACGCCATGCACCCATTCAGATTACAGATTTTATTTAAGAGGGAAATACATTCATCTGTGCAGACTTCTATATTGAATCTAGATCTAAAGGAAGTCTATATGTGAATGGAAGAGGGACAGGGTGATTTGGACAAATGGAGGAACAATTGACATGCAGATCATGAGTACATTTCAGCAAACAATGAAATCCTATTCCTTATTGGCCGGTATTACACATTGAGATTTAAATCACGTCAGCTATAATAACATCAGGCAGCAAAATAATACCGCATACATCTGTGTCTCCTACTCAGGTCATAAATAACTCAAGATAAATTACCTTGAATCATTTTCATCACAGCTTTTCAAAAAGACATGAAATGCATATAAATTCCGCTCTATAAATAACAATCTGCTGTGCCAGCCAATAAATAAAGGAAAGAGCTTTAGTCTCCGCTGAATAAAATGGAAATGGATCCTTGGGCACATTGTTTAACTTTGAAAGAGATTTGATAAGCTTTTAAGTCAACGTGATCAGTTTCATATACAAAAACTCATCAGCCTGTGAACTCCCCAATCTCTTATGCCGCGTACACACGACCATTTTTCATGATGAGAAAAATTCTATTTTTTAGATTGGCCGTGAAAAACGGTCGTGTGTATGCTCCATAGCATTTTTCTCGACGAGAAAACCCCGAAAAAAAATTTGGAACCTGCTCTATATTTTCTCGTCGTTTTTCACGTCGTGAAAAACGGTCGTGTGTGCGCTTTTACGAGGGGAAAAAAAAAAACACGCATGCTCAGAATCAAGTATGAGACGGGAGCGCTCCTTTTACTTGTTAGACCCTTTTAACACTGGGGCGTTTTTCAGGCGTTTTGGCGCAAAAAATAGCGCCTGAAAAACGCTTGAAAAAATCCTGCCCTGCAGTCTTCAATGTGAAAGCCAGAGGGCTTTCATACTGAAGCGGTGCGCTAGCAGGACCGCTCCAAAAGTCCTGCTAGCCGCATCTTTGGAGCGGTGAAGGAGCGGTGTGTTTACGGCTCCTTTATCGCTGCTGCCCATTGAAATCAATGGGACAGCGCGGCTATACTGGGCGGTTTTAACCCTTTCTCGGCCGCTAGCGGGGGTTAAAACCGCACCGCTAGCGGCCGAATATCGTGGCAAAAACTATGGTATAGCGGCGCTAAAAATAGCGCCGCTATACCGCCAGCGCACCTCCCCGCCCCAGTGTGAAAGGGACCTTACTCTCCATCACTCTGAAGGTTAATGTGTAGTTTACACTTTGTTCCCCATTCTTATTCACTTTAGGAGCATTCTGTCCCTCTCTGCTTTAAGTAACGGACACCAGACGATAGTATAACGCAAAGTTCCTCGTAATTTCCTATTTACTATTGTTCATCAGTCACGTGTGCATTGCAACAGGTTACAGTTAAAGCGATGTTTCTACTAGCCTACCCTGACCATGGGCACAATTTTTTTTATTGATATTTAATTTGCCCACGGACGGCGGACAAAGCGTTCCTATCCTGAACCTGACATGAGAGGGAGGTTTAACATCACCTGGATGCGGCAGCTCCTAAACTCTGCTAAAAGCCTATGTGTACATGGACACGTAGGCTTTTCTGGAGTTGAGTTTAGGAGCTTTGGCAAAACAATTCCAGACGCTCCTAAACTCAAGTTTAGGAGGTGCAAGGAGCTGTTAGTGTACATGAAGCCTAACTATTAGGTTGGACTTGGGCTACGCTATACCTTTAGCTTGTAATAGTTCAAAAACCATTGGTTGTTTGGCTCGTTATGCTGTCCCATTTCAGGTTCCCGCCAAGGGCTATTCCCACTCAGGTGCAGCAATACATATTTCTATGTATGGTATTCTGTGTATCCTTTTTTTCAGCTTTATCCTGCGATACTTCCTGACTCTGGGGAGCTACATTTCTTCTCTAATGACCTATGGAGGTAGCCATGATGGTCATCCTAGGTTGCTCTCCTAATATGGACTACAAACATGTCTGTGTAGCGCCCTGCTCCTATTGAGTAGGCACTATATGTAAATTAAAGTTATCTGAGCTGTAGTTTGGCTCAGAATGATTGTGTTAAATTGCTGGTTTCTGTTCCAGTCCAGCTGGTTGCGCATTTTCCACTTGACTGTAGGTGTCGCTGTCACCACAGGTCAAGGTTGGAAATGCAGCAGGCTGGGTGTGTTGAGTATTCTTTTCCCAGAAGCAGCCCAGTGGGAGTGGTTTGCTGCCGCTGTGCATTCTGGGAGAGGGTACTTAAGGGACAGTCTTCCGATCCTGACCTGAGGGCCCTCCTGGCCTCAGTCAGGCATGTTGTAGCAGCGTTTCTGCCTCAGGGCCTGCTTGCCCGAGGCTTCGTTACTGATAGTAGGTCCAGGAGCTTCTGGGGCCTACTGGTCCAGGGGTGGTCCTGTGCTGTCTTGCCTGCGGGAAGAAGCCGAGCAATTGGAGAAGCCAGGGGAGGACTTTTCTCAGAGAGGACCGAGCGAAATGGCTGGTATCTCAGGAAGAGCCTGGAGACTCAATTGGGGGACGCATCCAGACCGATCTACCTCACAGTGCTGCCGGCTGGCTGAAAGAAACTGGTACTGTGTAGCTGTGTCTTTTGAACTGTGCAAAGTGCGTGGCTGTGCCGTCAGAGGACTGTACAGTACAGCGACTCCATTATATTCATCAAGTCTGTGGCAGAGACTTTTGACCGAGTTTTGCACCGGCTGCTAGGTCAGTGAGATCCGGTGGTTTCTAGATCCAGTGTGGAAACGGTTTGTCCTCTGGATCAAAGAAGTACCCGTGATCCGCAAAGCAAGGTACCTGAATCTCCCCTAACCCTCCATCCCTCTAACTGACGTTCTTTAATAAAACCATTGGAAAAAAAAACTAAAGCCGCGTACACACGATCGGTTTTACCAATGAAAACAGTCAGATGGATTTTTTTCATCGGACAAACCGATCGTGTGTGGGCCCCATCGGTCTTTTTTCCATCGGTGTCAAAAAATAGAACACGTTTTAAATTTTTCCGATGGATAAAAAACCGATAGAAAATTCCGATCGTCTGTGGGCAAGTCCATCGGTTAAAAAACCCACGCATGCTCAGAATCAAGTCGATGCATGCTCAGAAGCATTGAACTTCATTTTTCTCGGCTCATCGGAGTGTTTTACGTTACCACGTTTGGAACGGTTGGTTTTTTGACTGATGGCGTGTAGGCAAGACTGATGGAAGTCAGTTTCATCGGTTTTCCGGTGGAAAAATCCATTGGTTTAAAAACCATAGGAAATCCGATCGTGTGTACAGGGCTTAAGTGTTTGGTGCAGACATCTGTGAACAACTCTCCAATGGGACCCCTATGGCGGATATGGTGAACTAGGGATGAGCTTCGAGTTCGAGTCGAACTCATGTTCGACTCGAACATTGCCTGTTCGCCCGTTCGCCGAACAGCGAACAAATTGGGGTGTTCGCGGCAAATTCGAAAAATCTATGGGAGAAATCTAAAGTGCTAATTATAAAGGCTTATATGCAAGTTATTGTCCTAAAAAGTGTTTGGGGACCCGGGTCCTGCCCCAGGGGACATGTATCAATGCAAAAAGAAGTTTTAAAAACGGCCGTTTTTTCGGGAGCAGTGATTTTAATAATGCTTAAAATGAAAAAATAAAAGTGAAATATTCCTTTAAATTTCGTACCTGGGGGGTGTGTATGATATGCATGTGAAGTGGCGCATGTTTCCCGTGCTTAGAACTGTCCCTGCAAAAAATGTCATTTTTGAAAGAAAAAAATGCATTTAAAACTGACTCGCGGCTATTAATGAATTGTCGGCTCCCGGCAATACATACAAAAGTCATTGATAAAAAAAAAAAAAAAAGCGTGGGGGTTCCCCAGAATTCAATTACCAGGCCCTTCAGGTCTGGAATGGATATTAAGGGGAACCCCGCCGCAAATAAAAAAAAAATTGACGTGGGGTTCCCCCAAATATCCATTCCAGGCCCTTCAGATCTGGCATGGATTTTAAGGGGAACTCCACCCCAAATTTAAAAAAAAATGGCGTGGAGTCCCCCTAAAAATCCATACCAGACCCCTTATCCGAGCACGCAACCTGGCCGGCCGCAGGGGAAAAGGGGGGGACGAGAGAGCGCCCCCCCCTCCCTCCTGAACCGTACCAAGCCACATGCCCTCAACATGGGGAGGATGTCCCCATGTTGATGGGGACAAGGGCCTCATCCCCACAACCCTTGCCCGGGGGTTGTGGGGGTCTGCGGGCGGGGGGCTTATCGGAATCTGGAAGACCCCTTTAACAAAGGGGACCCCCAGATCCCGGCCCCCCCCTATGTGAATTGGTAAGGGGTACATTGTACCCCTACCATTTCACGAAGAAAGCGTAAAATTTTTTAAAAAAAACACACAAACACCTTGAAAAAGTCCTTTATTTAAAATAATAAAAAAAAAAAACATTCCTGCGCTGAAATCCAGTGTCCCGCGGCGATCCCGATGTCCAGCGCTGTCCTTCATTGGTTGTGCCTGAGCGGACCTGATGGGGAACTCCCTCTCAGTATTTTAAATTTACATAGTGAAGGAAGTTCCCCGCTCAAGCCAATGACGTAGGCGGGTCTGACATACCGAGGGGGCGGACCTGATGGGGAACTGCTCTCACTTTGGTAATACATGTATAGACCCGCCCCTTCTCATGTTCCGCATCTGGTCCGCTGAGCGGACCTGATGGGGAACTTTAGAAGGGGCGGGTCTATACATTTAAAATACTGAGAGGTAGTTCCCCATCAGGTCCGCTCAGGCACAACCAATAAAGGACAGCGCTGGACATCGGGATCGCCGCGGGACACTGGATTTCACCGCTGGAATGTTTTTTTTTTTTTTTAAATAAAGGACTTTTTCAAGGTGTTTGTGTGTTTTTTTTAAACATTTTTTTACGCTTTCTTCGTGAAATGGTAGGGGTACAATGTACCCCTTACCAATTCACATAGGGGGGGGCCGGGATCTGCGGGGCCCCTTTGTTAAAGGTGTCTTCCAGATTCCGATAAGCCCCCCGCCCGCAGACCCCCACAATCACCGGGCAAGGGTTGTGGGGATGAGGCCCTTGTCCCCATCAACATGGGGACATCCACCCCATGTTGAGGGCATGTGGCTTGGTACGGTTCAGGAGGGAGGGGGGGCCGCTCTCTCGTCCCCCCCTTTTCCCCTGCGGCCGGCCAGGTTGTGTGCTCGGATAAGGGGTCTGGTATGGATTTTTAGGGGGACTCCACGCCATTTTTTTAAAATTTGGGGTGGAGTTCCCCTTAAAATCCATGCCAGATCTGAAGGGCCTGGAATGGATATTTGGGGGAACCCCACGTCAAATTTTTTTTTAATTTGCGGCGGGGTTCCCCTTAATATCCATTCCAGACCTGAAGGGCCTGGTAATTGAATTCTGGGGAACCCCCACGCTTTTTTTTTTTTTTTAATCAATGACTTTTGTATGTATTGCCGGGAGCCGACAATTCATTAATAGCCGCGAGTCAGTTTTAAATGACTTTTTTTCTTTCAAAAATGACATTTTTTGCAGGGACAGTTCTAAGCACGGGAAACATGCGCCACTTCACATGCATATCATACACACCCCCCAGGTACGAAATTTAAAGGAATATTTCACTTTTATTTTTTCATTTTAAGCATTATTAAAATCACTGCTCCCGAAAAAAGGCCGTTTTTAAAACTTTTTTTGCATTGATACATGTCCCCTGGGGCAGGACCCCGGTCCCCAAACACTTTTTAGGACAATAACTTGCATATAAGCCTTTATAATTAACACTTTAGATTTCAAACGTTCGAGTCCATTGTATTTAATAGGGTTCTAAAGTTTACACAAACATTTTGTCTGTTCGCAGGTTCTGGTGCGAACCGAACAGGGGGGTGTTCGGCTCATCCCTGTGGTGAACAGATAGGTAACGGCAAGACCCAAAAATCAAACCAGCAACTCCTACAGGGGTAGTGCTACATCTGTATCTCTTCATCTTCATTACATGGGGGCAGGGGGGCAGTGCAATTGGTAGTATACAGGACACAGCTACAAAGAAAGATATTTTACAGGAAGTGACGAGGACACGGCATTACTGGCGAAATCAACAGGTATATTCTGTGTTTTCTGAAAATGTTCTTAGCTTGGAAAACAAAATGAATGCAGCCATCACATCTAAGGACTGTAAGCTGCAATATATTGTATTACAATTTTGTTCTTGGGCTAAGTTACTTTTTTACTCCTGCTGCTCCGATAATCACTGCTCAGATGGTTCCTCATCAGACTTCCATGTCCCCCTTATTACGAAGTAGTTCTGAGGCCTGGTTCACACTGGTCCGACAAACGCTCCGACATTAGGAGCTCATGTCGCATGACGTGTGAAAATCAATGTTTCCCTATGAGAGCCGTCTTAACTGGTCCGACACATGTCGGTCCGACATTAAAAATGCTCCCTGTACTACTTCTGTCCGACTTTGATCCGACTTCAGCCCATTGAATATCATTAATGTCGGATCAAAGTAGGATCCTTGTCCTAACCATCCGACATTTGACATCCGACATGTGATTACAGCAGCGGTAAAAGGAATTTATCTCACCCTGGGATTGTTTTGATTGGTCAAAGGACAAGTCAGACTAGCACAATGTCGGATCAAAGTAGTATCCTGTTCATGAATGTCAGACCAATGTCGGACCAATGTCGGACCAATGTAGGACAGATGTCGCAGAGCAAAGTAGGATGAAAGTCGTGTCGTATAGTGTGAACCCAGCCTAAATGTGCTTGAGTAATCACCACTCTACTTACCCCTCATATGTCTTATCTAAGTTGCTTATCAATAAGTGGTCATGGAAAACTGGTGAGTAAAATGTGTCTCAAGCACTTTGCACTAAGTGGAAAATATTCTGAAGAGCAATTGCACATTGAACGGATCACTATTGTGGATTTTTTTAAGGTGGAAAAACATTTTGGACTGAATAAAGAAATCTTTTTTTATATATATATTTATTTTAAACCGTTATTGTGGTCACATCAATTTTGGGATTTTTTAGTATTTTGTTTGCACAGTGTTTTATAATTTAGGACCATTGCTAGGTGGAGAATATATTGGATTAATGGTGTTGTTGGGTATATTTGTGTATATTATTTGTGATTTCCAAGGGGATAATTTAACCTAGCTGCTTGAGCAGCAGGTTGTAGATATTGGAGAGTGTACCTCATACTCATTTACATAGGGTGGGGGGCCGGGATCTGGGGGCCCCCTTTATTAAAGAGGCTCCCAGATTCCGATAAGCGCCCCGCCTGCAGACCCCGACAACCAACAGCCAGGGTTGTCGGGAAGAGGCCCCCTGTGCTTCATGTTGTGGGCATGCGGCCTGGTACGTTTCAGGATGGGGGGGCGCTTGCTCGTCCCCACCCCCTTTCCTGACCGGCCATGCTGCGTGCTCGGATAAGGGTCTGGTATGGATTTTGGGGGGACCCCCATGCCGTTTTTTCGACGTAGGGGGTTCCCCTTAAAATACATACCAGACTGAAGGGCCTGGTATGCTCTTGGAGAGAGAACCAATGCCGTTTTTTGTCTTTAAATTTGGCGTGGAGTTCCTCCTCAAGATTCATACCAGACACAGTGCCTGGTATTGTCGGGGATCGAAGTCGGATCCCTGTTCATTGAAGTCGGACGCATGTCGGACTTCAAGTGACAGGGCAAAGTCAGATCAAAAGAAGTACGACACTTGTGTCGTACCAGTGTGAACCCAGCCTAAGGGGCTACTTACGCTTATACATTTTCTGTGGGTCCGCAATCATGCACCAAAAAATGCATCAGGCCCTCTTTTTCCCAATATACTTCAATGCATCAAATGTATGTATTGCATTGCTCTGAAAGTCAGGCATTGGTGTGCACACAGGGCGTGCTGAATGTGCCTGGGCACACCCTAATCATCTAATGCGCATTAGCATTATCGCTATGTTAACCGCTTGAGGACCGCCGCACGCCGATGTACGTCGGCAGAATGGCACGGCTGGGCACATGGGCGTACAGGTACGTCCCCTTTAAAAGCCCAGCCCTGGGTCGAGAGCGTGCCGCCGGCGGCGCGCTCGCGAACCAGTCCTTTTCTCCTTGACCATCCCCGCGTGAACAGCGGACCCGATCGCCGCTGGTGTCCCACGATCGGGTCACAGAGAGGAAGAACGGGGAGAGGTAAGTGTAAACAAACCTGTCCCCTTTAAGAGCCCAGCCCTGGGTCGAGAGCGCGCCGGCGCGCTCGCGACCCAGTCCTCTTCTCCGTGACCGTCCCCGCGTGAACAGCGGACCCGATCGCCGCTGGTGTCCCGCGATTGGGTCACAGAGAGGAAGAACGGGGAGAGGTAAGTGTAAACAAACCTCTCCCCGTGCTTCCTAGTGAGCCGTCACTGATCGTCTGTTCCCTGTAATAGGGAACGACGATCAGTGACGTCACACGCTAAGCCACGCCCCCCCACAGTAAGAAACCCAAATCATGGCACACTTAACCCCTACAGCGCCCCCTCCTGGTTAACCCATTCACTGCCAGTGTCATTTTTACAGTAACCAGTGCATTTTTATAGCACTGGTCGCTGTAAAATTTACAATGGTCCCAAAATAGTGTCAAAAGTGTCCGATGTGTCCGCCATAATGTCGCAGTCACGATAAAAATCACTGATCGCCGCCATTACTAGTAAAAAAAAAAAAATTATAAAAATGCCATAAAACTACCCCCTATTTTGTAAACGCTATAACTTTTGCGCAAACCAATTAATAAACGCTTATTGCAATTTTTTTTACCAAAAATATGTAGAAGAATACGTATCGGCCTAAACTGAGGAAAAATT
Source organism: Rana muscosa (assembly GCA_029206835.1). Lineage (NCBI taxonomy): Eukaryota > Metazoa > Chordata > Amphibia > Anura > Ranidae > Rana > Rana muscosa. The sequence goes on from CM055117.1 coordinate 1,068,920,178, forward strand.
ATTATTTTTTTATATATTTTTTGGGGATATTTATTATAGCAAAAAGTAAAAAATATTGCATTTTTTTTCAAAATTGTCGCTCTATTTTTGTTTATAGCGCAAAAAATAAAAACCGCAGAGGTGATTAAATACCACCAAATGAAATCTCTATTTGTGGGAAAATAAGGACGCCAATTTTGTTTGGGAGCCACGTCGCACGACCGCGCAATTGTCAGTTAAAGCCACGCAGTGCCGAATCGCAAAAAGGGGCCTGGTCCTTATGCTGCATATTGGTCAAGGTCTTAAGCGGTTAAGCAGCGGGGAGATAAGAAAGATCTCCCTCCTACCGGCTCTGCCATAAGAGGTGCTTACGCATTTCTCTTTCACTGTCCTGGCAGAGAGATCAATGTGCAAGGGCCATATTTATATAGACACACGCATGTGTGTCTGAGCTCTGAGGTGCACACCCTAGGCTGTGCGCACCTATGAAGTCAGGTGTGTTGTTAGCGTATGGATATTTTGTTAAGGGCCCATTAGATATGAATGGGCGCACCTAAAAATCAAGTCCAACGCACATTGACACACATAGCAAATGCAGCGCATAGGTGTAAATGAGCCCTAAAGTTTTGCAAGTCTATGTTGAATTCAGCTGGAGGTTTTGCTTCTCACATGCTTCTACTTGTCCTTTTTACAATTTGATGTTGATTCCTAAAGAAAGCCCATCAGGTCTCTAAAGATTGGGTTTGTGTATGTAGCACACAGACCCTTTTTCTGCCGTCCTCCTTTAGCAGTCGGGCACACCTGCTACTTGCCCGGTATCCCCCTCCCTTGTGTAGAGGGGCGAGCGGTGTTGTTGTTTGGGCCTTGCAGCAATTATTTCTCTCAAATGGATCCCTTGCTCCGCTGTCTAGGTCAGTGATGGTGACCCTTGGCACCCCAGATGTTTTGGAACTACATTTCCCATGATGTTCAACTACACTGCAGAGTGTATGAGCATCATGGAAAATGTAGTTCCAAAACATCTGGGGTGCCAAGGTTCACCATCACTGGTCTAGGTAGATGTTTCTCAGAATAAGGCCAATGTCCACACAGGAGTAAAACCTAAGCAGTAAGGTTTTATTCTTCATCTTTGCAGTAAACTTGAAGAGAGAGTAGGAAACGAGAAAAGGGGAAGGTTCAGGTATGCAGCACTTAAAACACAATGCAACTCTTTCATCGCCACTCAAGCCTGAGTGGGTATTGGTCACCCGGATAGTCCCTTTGTGAGCGATCCTAGCAGCCGGGATGGAGCACGGATAAATTGTGAACTTTTTAGGGGATGCGATCAGGAATCCTCTGCCACAGGATTGTTAGTCCCGAACCTCCCAGCCAAGCAATAATGAAGAACCTTTAAGCCGGATTGGCGTATAGCAGGGCTTGTAATGATGAATCCCTCCTTAGGTGAGCTCCAGGCCTCCTCCCGAGACAGCAGTACCGTCGCTAGTCTCCTCCAGGGCAGATCCTCCCCTGGTCTCTTTCCCTAAGCGTGGCTTCCCTCAAGTGGGCAGCCTGGGATCCCTCTTCAGGTGTAGGCCCTAGCTGAAGGTGCTGGGCCTACCAGGTAGCGATGTAGCCTCGGGCTGAAGGTGCCCGGGACTATTCCACACACGCGCACCCCTGGCCTGGAGGGCCATGAGGCGCACAAGAACGAACCTCAACTAATGGCGTCTGCCCCTTATGTACCCTCTCCCAGCATGCACAGTGGGTAGACAACGCCCACTGTACAGCTGCCGAGAAAGGACACCCAAGGTGTTGTGATACCCCCTGTGGTTCAACCTATGCCGGTGATGACAGTGCCACCTACAGGCAGACAGGGAACACTACTGCCAGGCAGTATCACACCCAGAGCAGAAGCAAATCCAGAGCAAACAATTGGTCTGAGCCCAATTACTGGCTCAGACTACCCTTAAATTTACACATAGCACCCCAAATATTGGGGGGGGGCACTACATGTAGATCGCATCAGTTTAAGATGCTTTTGAGAAAATACAGAATTCATTGACGGGTGCATTGGATCTACAGTTGACCTGCTTCAAGTGTGTTTTGCATTTCAATAGACTTGTATTGGAATTCCAAACCACTATAGAGGAAACACAAGCCTGTTGACACAGGTCCTTACTCTTCTGAAGAAAAAAAAAGACAGTGTAGGTATGCGGCGGATGATTTTTTTTCCTACCTATTCTCTATTCCATCGCTGCAGCTTTAGAAAGACTCTTCAGCATTCTTCTGGGAGCATCCAAATCCTTTGTACCTCTGGTTTCTTCCTCCAACACCTATATCATTTGTAGCATGCTCTCCTAGATAGGCTGCTAGACTGTCAGGCAAATTTTGTTATTTTACGCTTCTCTGTAATCATTGGAGCAGCATTTACAGGTCCTTCTCAAAAAATTAGCATATTGTGATAAAGTTCATTATTTTCTGTAATGTACTGATAAACATTAGACTTTCATATATTTTAGATTCATTACACACAACTGAAGTAGTTCAAGCCTTTTCTTGTTTTAATATTGATGATTTTGGCATACAGCTCATGACAACCCAAAATTCCTATCTCAAAAAATTAGCATATTTCATCCGACCAATAAAAGAAAAGTGTTTTTAATACAAAAAAAGTCAACCTTCAAATAATTATGTTCAGTTATGCACTCAATACTTGGTCGGGAATCCTTTTGCAGAAACGACTGCTTCAATGCGGCGTGGCATGGAGGCAACCAGCCTGTGGCACTGCTGAGGTGTTATGGAGGCCCAGGATGCTTCGATAGCGGCCTTAAGCTCATCCAGAGTGTTGGGTCTTGCGTCTCTCAACTTTCTCTTCCCAATATCCCACAGATTCTCTATGGGGTTAATGTCAGGAGAGTTGGCAGGCCAATTGAGCACAGTAATACCATGGTCAGTAAACCATTTACCAGTGGTTTTGGCACTGTGAGCAGGTGCCAGGTCGTGCTGAAAAATGAAATCTTCATCTCCATAAAGCTTTTCAGCAGATGGAAGCATGAAGTGCTCCAAAATCTCCTGATAGCTAGCTGCATTGACCCTGCCCTTGATAAAACACAGTGGACCAACACCAGCAGCTGACATGGCACCCCAGACCATCACTGACTGTGGGTACTTGACACTGGACTTCAGGCATTTTGGCATTTCCCTCTCCCCAGTCTTCCTCCAGACTCTGGCACCTTGATTTCCGAATGACATACAAAATTTGCTTTCATCCGAAAAAAGTACTTTGGACCACTGAGCAACAGTCCAGTGCTGCTTCTCTGTAGCCCAGGTCAGGCGCTTCTGCCGCTGTTTCTGGTTCAAAAGTGGCTTGACCTGGGGAATGCGGCACCTGTAGCCCATTTCCTGCACACGGCTCTGGATGTTTCTACTCCAGACTCAGTCCACTGCTTCCGCAGGTCCTCCAAGGTCTGGAATCGGTCCTTCTCCACAATCTTCTTCAGGGTCCGGTCACCTCTTCTCAATGTGCAGCGTTTTCTGCCACACTTTTTCCTTCCCACAGACTTCCCACTGAGGTGCCTTGATACAGCACTCTGGGAACAGCCTATTCGTTCAGAAATTTCTTTCTGTGTCTTACCCTCTTGCTTGAGGGCGTCAATGATGGCCATCTGGACAGCAGTCAGGTCGGCAGTCTTACCCATGATTGCGGTTTTGAGTAATGAACCAGGCTGGGAGTTTTTAAAAGCCTCAGGAATCTTTTGCAGGTGTTTAGAGTTAATTAGTTGATTCAGATGATTAGGTTAATAGCTCGTTTAGAGAACCTTTTCATGATATGCTAATTTTTTGAGATAGGAATTTTGGGTTGTCATGAGCTGTATGCCAAAATCATCAATATTAAAACAAGAAAAGGCTTGAACTACTTCAGTTGTGTGTAATGAATCTAAAATATATGAAAGTCTAATGTTTATCAGTACATTACAGAAAATAATGAACTTTATCACAATATGCTAATTTTTTGAGAAGGACCTGTATTTCTTTAGGCTGTTCTAGGTCTCAGAGTTTATAGGTTTGACTCCTCCCATTTGCCTTCTGGAAGTTTCCAGAACATAGGGTTGGAAGAGTCAAATGGACAGCTTGAATATTTTTTGTGCTTCAGCCAATCCCTGGGGAGGTGTGTCCAGTTGGTGGCTGGGGAGAACCTAAATAGCCTGGGGTCTGGAGCAGCCAGGATCTTATCCTGATGGAGACGTTCCACAGCCTCAGTTCCACAGCCTCCTTTGGGGCAACTCTACTGGAGTTTGCTGGTGATCATCGAGGTCCCAGCTGCTACAGAGTTGGGGGCCTGTTCTGAAGTATCTTTAGAGCCAGCTAAGGGGTTTCACCTAAGGATCTGGCCTGGAGGAAGCTGGAAAGTGTATATATGTTCAATGGCATTGTGAGTATTAACCACTAGTGATGAGCCGAACACCCCCGGGTTCGGTTCGCACCAGAACCCGCGAACGGACCGAAAGTTCGAACGAACATTAGAACCCTATTAAATACAATGGATGCGAACGTTCGAATTCTAAAGTGCTAATTATAACAACTATTATGCATGTTATTGTCCTAAAAAGGGTTTGGGAACCCGGGTTCTGCACCAGGGGACATGTATCAATGCAAAAATAAGTTTTAAAAACGGTCGTTTTCCGGGAGCAGTCATTTTAATGATGCATAAAGTGAAAAAAAAAAAGTCAAATATTCCTTTAAATATCGTACCTGGGGGGTGTCTAAAGTATGCCTGTGAAGTGCCACGTGTTTCCCGTGTTTAGAACTGTCCCTGCACAAAATGACACTTCTAAAGGAAAAAAAAGCCATTTAAAACTGCTTGCGGCTTTAATGTAATGTCTGGTCCCGGTAATATGGATGAAAATCTTTAAGAAAAATGGCATAGCTACCCCATGACCCCCCCCCCTACCCCAGCCCATTACCAGCCCCTTTGGGTCTTGTATGGATATTAAGGGGAACCCCGCACATAAAATAAAAAAGGCCCTATATACTCTGAACAGCCGTATACAGGCGGTGCATACAAGACAGGGACTGTAGGTTTGTTCTTATGTAGAATCTGTTTGTAATTTTGAACAGGTACATTGTTGAAGTGTAGCTCCAGACCAAAAATCTATTTTTAAACTTTTTGGAAAACATAGGTAAGGGTTATCACCCCTGTAACATTTGTTTTGCTGTCTGTGCCCCTGTTCAGAACATTTCACCTCACTTTCCGTCCTAATGACAACTGTTTTTGAAATGTGGTGTTTTTCTTGAAACAAGGATTGCTGATAAAGCATCAGTACAGAGGAGACACCTTTCTCCCATATTTATTCTTACAGGAGAGAATTTTCCTTCCTAGTGGTAGATTTCCTCTCACTTCCTGTTGTCTTCTTGCGTTTGCAAGTAGGAGTCGTTTGTAAGTTGGATGTTTGAAAGTAGGGACCTGCCGTATATACTCTGCAGAAATAGGCCCCTTAGTTGTTGGTGTTGGCACAACACTGTAAGCACTCACAGTTACTCTTGGTTGGTGCTGGAACGCCCTGCTGTCAACTATTATATCAGGAATTTTAATTACATATAATTGTTGAACAGTGGTAGTAAAAATTGGGCCTTTGATGGTGGTGCTGGTGCCACAACACTGTAAGCCCTGACAGTTACTCTTGGTGGGTGCAGCAATGGGCCCTGCTGTGAATTATTAGATCAAGAATTGTAATTACATGCCCCTGTTGAACAGGGGCTGAAAAATTGGGCCTTAGGCACTGGTGGCACAACACTGCAACCCTTCACAGATACTGTACTTGGAGCACAGCAATGAGCCCTGTTGCAAAGTATTGCTTCAAAAATTGTAATGACACGCCCCTGTTAAACAGGGGCTGAAAAATTGGGCCTTAGGCACTGGTGGCACAACACTGCAACTCCTCACAGATACTGTACTTGGAGCACAGCAATGAGCCCTGTTGCAAAGTATTGCTTCAAAAATTGTAATTACACGCCACTGTTAAACAGGGGCTGAAAAATTGGGCGTTAGGCACTGGTGGCGGCACCCATAAACAAAAATGATCTTCCAAGCTATCATCATCAATCGTATCATTGAGGACTCGGAGGAGGAGGATAGCCAGTCAACATAACAGCACAGGCACTCAGCATCAGCATCAGTCTTGAAGGGATGTGACATTTTAAAATCAATTAGTCTGTTATATCAGCATCAGGTGTGTGGTAGCTGGTGGTGATCCAAGACTGGTTCATCTTGATGAAAGTCAGTCGATCAACCGAGTCGGTGGACAGGCGCACCCTGTGATCCGTGACAAATCCTCCAGCAGCACTGAATGTGCGTTCCGAAAGAACGCTGGATGCAGGACAGGCCAGTAGCTCAATTGCATACTGTGCAAGCTCTGGCCAGTGATCCATCCTCAAGACCCAGTAAGCCAGAGGATTTTCGGTGGGGAAGGTGTCCAAGTCTGACCTTGCCCCTAGATATTCCTGCACCATGTTTATCAGACGCTGGCGATGGTTGCTGGAACCGATCATACTTTGGGGCTGCGGACTAAAGAATTGTCTGAACGCATCGGTCAGACGGCCACCTTCCCCACCGCTCCTTCTTTGACTGGCCGAAGCCTCAGCAACTCGTTGTCCAGGACCAGGAGTTTGCAACCTCCCAGTCTCTGGGAACGCGTTGCACAGACCTTTCTGCAAGGCCTCCCGGAGTTGTCTCATCCTCTGCTCCCTCTGCGACGGTAACATAAGGTCCGCAACCTTACCCTTGTACCGTGGATCAAGGAGAGTGGCCAGCCAGTAATGGTCCCTCTCCTTGATCCGAAGAATACGAGGATCCTTCCGCAGACTTTGCAGGATCAGGGAGGCCATGCAGCGTAGGTTTGCTGAGGCATTCGCTCCGGAGTCCTCTGGGTCACTAAGGACGACATGATCCGCAGCCACCTCCTCCCAGCCACGTACAAGTCCACTGGTTTCTTGGGACTGTAAATCATCCCTAAAAGACTGCTGCTGATGATGCTGAGTGCCAGCCTCCACCTCCATGCTGACACAATCCTCCTCCTCCTCCTCCTCCTCCTCCTCTTCCTGTGCGATGGGTGGGACAGAAGGAACACTGTCTGGGTAAAGGGGGCCTTGAGAGGCAAGGAAGTCCTCCTCTTCCTGCCTCTGTTCTGCCTCAAGTGCCCTGTCCATTATTCCACGCAGCGTGTGCTCCAACAGGTGGACAAGAGGTACAGTGTCACTGATGCATGCACTGTCACTGCTCACCATCCTCGTGGCCTCCTCAAATGGTGCCAGGACAGTGCATGCATCCCTGATCATGCCCCACTGGCGTGGAGAAAAAAAACCAAGCTCCCCTGACCCTGTCCTGGTGCCGTAGTCGCACAGGTACTCATTGATGGCCCTCTGCTGCGTGTGCAGCCGCTGCAGCATGGCCAACGTTGAGTTCCACCTGGTGGGCATGTCACATATAAGGCGGTTCTTGGGCAGGTTCAACTCCTTTTGCAGCTCAGCCAGGCGAGCACTGGCATTATAAGATCTGCGGAAATGCACACAGACTTTCCTGGCCTGCCTCAGGACATCCTGTAAGCCCGGGTACCTGCCCAAGAACCGCTGCACCACCAGGTTAAGGACGTGAGCCACACAGGGCACATGGGTCAGTTGTCCCTGTCGGAGGGCGGAGAGGAGGTTGGTGCCATTGTCGCAAACCACCATTCCTGGCTTAAGCTGGCGTGGCGTCAACCACCTCTCGGCCTGGCCCTGCAGAGCAGACAGGACCTCTGCCCCAGTGTGGCTTCTGTCCCCCAAACACACCAGCGCAAGCACGGCATGGCATCTTTTTGCCTGCGTACTTGCGTAGCCCCGTGAACGGCTACGGAGCACCGCTGGTTCATAGGACAAACCACAGGAAGAGGCCATGGAGGAAGAAGAAGAGGAGGGGGTGGAGGAGAGAGGTGTGTCACAACCAGTAGTAGCATTTTGGAGGCGTGGCGGTGGGACAACCTCCAACACTACTGCACCTTGTCCTGAATCCTTCCCAGCTGCCAAAAGAGTGACCCAATGGGCCGTGAAAGAAAGGTAACGTCCCTGTCCATGCCTGCTGGACCATGAGTCAGCGGTAATATGCACCTTACCGCTGACCGCCCTGTCCAGCGAGGCCAAGACATTGCCTTCCACATGCCGGTAGAGAGCCGGAATAGCCTTCCGTGAGAAAAAGTGGCGTTTGGGAACCTGCCACTGAGGAACCGCACATTGCACAAACTCACGGAAGGGGGCCGAGTCTACCAACTGAAAAGGCAGCAGTTGAAGCGCTAGCAATTTAGCCAAGCTAGCATTCAACCGCTGGGCATGTGGATGGCTGGGAGTGAACTTCTTTCGACGGTCCAGCAGCTGGGGCAGGGAAATTTGCCTGCTAGAATCGGACGTCGGTGTACTGCTAGCAGAGTGGGCGCAAGTACTTGGCTGTGACACACCTAATTCTACACCTTCATTCCTCTCAGTGCATGTTTCAGAGAGGACTGAAGTTATAGTGGGGTTGGAGATCCCAGCTGATGCGGTGCAAGGAGAGGTCCGCTTTGTTCTTTGGTGTGGGTCTTTGAGGTAGGCTTGCCAACGAGCTGCATGGCAGGTCAACATATGTCTGGTCAGGCATGTGGTACCCAAGCGGCTGATGTTTTGGCCACGCGATATACGCTTGAGACATATGTTGCAAACAGCAGCTGTGCGATCTGATGCACTAGCCTCAAAAAAGGCCCACACCAAAGAACTTTTTGAATGACGGGCAGAGGCAGCGCCCTGCACAGGCGGAGCTCTGCGGTGTGATTCCGTCGGTGTACTGCCCTTACGCTGGCCACCAAAGGGCATCCTGCCTCGTTGGAGATGTGCCTCCTCCTCATCCTCCTCCTCCTCCTCTCTCCTATTAGGCACCCACGTGGAGTCATTGACCTCATCATCCCCTCCCTCCTCATCACTGGAGCCAATCTGGCAGTATGCTGCAGCTGCTGGAACATGACTGCCAGATTGGTGTCCTTCTTGAGCATCCCCTCTGTCTGCTCTCACGCTACTGCCTTCCTCTAGCTGGGTTTCATCATCAGACCCTTCGAAACGCTGGGCATCCTCCTGGAGCATGTACCCAACACTGTGCTGAAACAGTTCGGGGGACTCCTCAGGAGGAGGACATGGTGGGTCTAGGGAAGGAGTGACTGATGATTTGTCTGACATTGATACCAGGGAAGACGACGCTTTGGCAGCTGCTTTTCCAGTACCCTGAGCCTGGGTGAGAGAGGATGAGGAGGAGGAGGAGGGCTTGGTCATCCACTCTACCAAGTCTTCGGCATGATGTGGCTCAACATGTCCAGCTGCCGAAAAGAAGGACAAGCGTGTCCCATGGCCATGTGCTGATGACAATGCACCGCGTCCACGACCAGCACTGTTGCCCCCAGACACAGAGCCTGCTTGCCCTCTTTTATTGCCTCCTGACTGTCTGCCTCTCCTTGTTTGCCTTCCAGACATTCTAATAGATGGCCTGCAGGGAGATGGGAAAAAAGCAATAAGGGCTACCTTCAGGTGTCCTTCTCTGTCCCTTGAAACAAGGACTTTCACAGTGAAAGAAACTGACACTGTCCCTACCTAGAGTTTTCTATCCCTAGAATAAATGTTTTTTTTAATCACAATATAGCACAAGGACAATTCACTCAATGTCTCTCCAGGTCCCTGGAAACAAGGACTTGCAGAGTGAAAGAAACTGACACTGTCCCTACCTAGAGTTTTCTGTCCCTAGAATAAATGTTTTTTTTAAGCACAATATAGCACAAGGAAAATTAACTCACTGTCCTTACAGGTCCCTGGAAACAAGGACTTGCAGAGTGAAAGAAACTGACACTGTCCCTACCTAGAGTTTTCTGTCCCTAGAATAAATGTTTTTTTTAAGCACAATATAGCACAAGGACAATTAACTCACTGTCCTTACAGGTCCCTGGAAACAAGGACTTGCAGAGTGAAAAAAAAAAAACACTCTCCCTACCTAGAGTTTTCTGTCCCTAGAAAAAATGTTTTTTTTAAGCACAATATAGCACAAGGACAATTAACTCACTGTCCTTACAGGTCCCTGGAAACAAGGACTTGCAGAGTGAAAGAAAAAAAACACTCTCCCTACCTACAGTTTTCTGTCCCTAGAAAAAATGTTTTTTTTAATCACAATATAGCACAAGGAAAATTAACTCACTGTCCTTACAGGTCCCTGGAAACAAGGACTTGCAGAGTGAAAGAAAAAAAACACTCTCCCTACCTACAGTTTTCTGTCCCTAGAAAAAATGTTTTTTTTAATCACAATATAGCACAAGGAAAATTAACTCACTGTCCTTACAGGTCCCTGGAAACAAGGACTTGCAGAGTGAAAGAAACTGACACTGTCCCTACCTAGAGTTTTCTGTCCCTAGAATAAATGTTTTTTTTAATCACAATATAGCACAAGGACAATTCACTCAATGTCTCTCCAGGTCCCTGGAAACAAGGACTTGCAGAGTGAAAGAAACTGACACTGTCCCTACCTAGAGTTTTCTGTCCCTAGAATAAATGTTTTTTTTAAGCACAATATAGCACAAGGACAATTAACTCACTGTCCTTACAGGTCCCTGGAAACAAGGACTTGCAGAGTGAAAAAAAAAAAAAAACTCTCCCTACCTAGAGTTTTCTGTCCCTAGAAAAAATGTTTTTTTTAATCACAATATAGCACAAGGACAATTAACTCACTGTCCTTACAGGTCCCTGGAAACAAGGACTTGCAGAGTGAAAGAAAAAAAACACTCTCCCTACCTACAGTTTTCTGTCCCTAGAAAAAATGTTTTTTTTAATCACAATATAGCACAAGGAAAATTAACTCACTGTCCTTACAGGTCCCTGGAAACAAGGACTTGCAGAGTGAAAGAAACTGACACTGTCCCTACCTAGAGTTTTCTGTCCCTAGAATAAATGTTTTTTTTAATCACAATATAGCACAAGGACAATTCACTCAATGTCTCTCCAGGTCCCTGGAAACAAGGACTTGCAGAGTGAAAGAAACTGACACTGTCCCTACCTAGAGTTTTCTGTCCCTAGAATAAATGTTTTTTTTAAGCACAATATAGCACAAGGAAAATTAACTCACTGTCCTTACAGGTCCCTGGAAACAAGGACTTGCAGAGTGAAAGAAAAAAAACACTCTCCCTACCTACAGTTTTCTGTCCCTAGAAAAAATGTTTTTTTTAATCACAATATAGCACAAGGAAAATTAACTCACTGTCCTTACAGGTCCCTGGAAACAAGGACTTGCAGAGTGAAAGAAACTGACACTGTCCCTACCTAGAGTTTTCTGTCCCTAGAATAAATGTTTTTTTTAATCACAATATAGCACAAGGACAATTCACTCAATGTCTCTCCAGGTCCCTGGAAACAAGGACTTGCAGAGTGAAAGAAACTGACACTGTCCCTACCTAGAGTTTTCTGTCCCTAGAATAAATGTTTTTTTTAAGCACAATATAGCACAAGGAAAATTAACTCACTGTCCTTACAGGTCCCTGGAAACAAGGACTTGCAGAGTGAAAGAAAAAAAACACTCTCCCTACCTACAGTTTTCTGTCCCTAGAAAAAATGTTTTTTTTAATCACAATATAGCACAAGGAAAATTAACTCACTGTCCTTACAGGTCCCTGGAAACAAGGACTTGCAGAGTGAAAGAAACTGACACTGTCCCTACCTAGAGTTTTCTGTCCCTAGAATAAATGTTTTTTTTAATCACAATATAGCACAAGGAAAATTAACTCACTGTCCTTACAGGTCCCTGGAAACAAGGACTTGCAGAGTGAAAGAAACTGACACTGTCCCTACCTAGAGTTTTCTGTCCCTAGAATAAATGTTTTTTTTAATCACAATATAGCACAAGGAAAATTAACTCACTGTCCTTACAGGTCCCTGGAAACAAGGACTTGCAGAGTGAAAGAAACTGACACTGTCCCTACCTAGAGTTTTCTGTCCCTAGAATAAATGTTTTTTTTAAGCACAATATAGCACAAGGACAATTAACTCACTGTCCTTACAGGTCCCTGGAAACAAGGACTTGCAGAGTGAAAGAAAAAAAACACTCTCCCTACCTACAGTTTTCTGTCCCTAGAAAAAATGTTTTTTTTAATCACAATATAGCACAAGGAAAATTAACTCACTGTCCTTACAGGTCCCTGGAAACAAGGACTTGCAGAGTGAAAGAAACTGACACTGTCCCTACCTAGAGTTTTCTGTCCCTAGAATAAATGTTTTTTTTAATCACAATATAGCACAAGGACAATTCACTCAATGTCTCTCCAGGTCCCTGGAAACAAGGACTTGCAGAGTGAAAGAAACTGACACTGTCCCTACCTAGAGTTTTCTGTCCCTAGAATAAATGTTTTTTTTAAGCACAATATAGCACAAGGACAATTAACTCACTGTCCTTACAGGTCCCTGGAAACAAGGACTTGCAGAGTGAAAAAAAAAAAAACTCTCCCTACCTAGAGTTTTCTGTCCCTAGAAAAAATGTTTTTTTTAATCACAATATAGCACAAGGACAATTAACTCACTGTCCTTACAGGTCCCTGGAAACAAGGACTTGCAGAGTGAAAGAAAAAAAACACTCTCCCTACCTACAGTTTTCTGTCCCTAGAAAAAATGTTTTTTTTAATCACAATATAGCACAAGGAAAATTAACTCACTGTCCTTACAGGTCCCTGGAAACAAGGACTTGCAGAGTGAAAGAAACTGACACTGTCCCTACCTAGAGTTTTCTGTCCCTAGAATAAATGTTTTTTTTAATCACAATATAGCACAAGGAAAATTAACTCACTGTCCTTACAGGTCCCTGGAAACAAGGACTTGCAGAGTGAAAGAAAAAAAACACTCTCCCTACCTACAGTTTTCTGTCCCTAGAAAAAATGTTTTTTTTAATCACAATATAGCACAAGGAAAATTAACTCACTGTCCTTACAGGTCCCTGGAAACAAGGACTTGCAGAGTGAAAGAAACTGACACTGTCCCTACCTAGAGTTTTCTGTCCCTAGAATAAATGTTTTTTTTAATCACAATATAGCACAAGGACAATTCACTCAATGTCTCTCCAGGTCCCTGGAAACAAGGACTTGCAGAGTGAAAGAAACTGACACTGTCCCTACCTAGAGTTTTCTGTCCCTAGAATAAATGTTTTTTTTAAGCACAATATAGCACAAGGACAATTAACTCACTGTCCTTACAGGTCCCTGGAAACAAGGACTTGCAGAGTGAAAGAAAAAAAACACTCTCCCTACCTACAGTTTTCTGTCCCTAGAAAAAATGTTTTTTTTAATCACAATATAGCACAAGGAAAATTAACTCACTGTCCTTACAGGTCCCTGGAAACAAGGACTTGCAGAGTGAAAGAAAAAAAACACTCTCCCTACCTACAGTTTTCTGTCCCTAGAAAAAATGTTTTTTTTAATCACAATATAGCACAAGGAAAATTAACTCACTGTCCTTACAGGTCCCTGGAAACAAGGACTTGCAGAGTGAAAGAAACTGACACTGTCCCTACCTAGAGTTTTCTGTCCCTAGAATAAATGTTTTTTTTAATCACAATATAGCACAAGGAAAATTAACTCACTGTCCTTACAGGTCCCTGGAAACAAGGACTTGCAGAGTGAAAGAAACTGACACTGTCCCTACCTAGAGTTTTCTGTCCCTAGAATAAATGTTTTTTTTAAGCACAATATAGCACAAGGACAATTAACTCACTGTCCTTACAGGTCCCTGGAAACAAGGACTTGCAGAGTGAAAGAAAAAAAACACTCTCCCTACCTACAGTTTTCTGTCCCTAGAAAAAATGTTTTTTTTAATCACAATATAGCACAAGGAAAATTAACTCACTGTCCTTACAGGTCCCTGGAAACAAGGACTTGCAGAGTGAAAGAAACTGACACTGTCCCTACCTAGAGTTTTCTGTCCCTAGAATAAATGTTTTTTTTAATCACAATATAGCACAAGGAAAATTAACTCACTGTCCTTACAGGTCCCTGGAAACAAGGACTTGCAGAGTGAAAGAAACTGACACTGTCCCTACCTAGAGTTTTCTGTCCCTAGAATAAATGTTTTTTTTAAGCACAATATAGCACAAGGACAATTAACTCACTGTCCTTACAGGTCCCTGGAAACAAGGACTTGCAGAGTGAAAGAAACTGACACTGTCCCTACCTAGAGTTTTCTGTCCCTAGAATAAATGTTTTTTTTAATCACAATATAGCACAAGGAAAATTAACTCACTGTCCTTACAGGTCCCTGGAAACAAGGACTTGCAGAGTGAAAGAAACTGACACTGTCCCTACCTAGAGTTTTCTGTCCCTAGAATAAATGTTTTTTTTAATCACAATATAGCACAAGGACAATTAACTCACTGTCCTTACAGGTCCCTGGAAACAAGGACTTGCAGAGTGAAAGAAACTGACACTGTCCCTACCTAGAGTTTTCTGTCCCTAGAATAAATGTTTTTTTTAAGCACAATATAGCACAAGGACAATTAACTCACTGTCCTTACAGGTCCCTGGAAACAAGGACTTGCAGAGTGAAAGAAACTGACACTGTCCCTACCTAGAGTTTTCTGTCCCTAGAATAAATGTTTTTTTTAATCACAATATAGCACAAGGAAAATTAACTCACTGTCCTTACAGGTCCCTGGAAACAAGGACTTGCAGAGTGAAAGAAACTGACACTGTCCCTACCTAGAGTTTTCTGTCCCTAGAATAAATGTTTTTTTTAATCACAATATAGCACAAGGACAATTAACTCACTGTCCTTACAGGTCCCTGGAAACAAGGACTTGCAGAGTGAAAGAAACTGACACTGTCCCTACCTAGAGTTTTCTGTCCCTAGAATAAATGTTTTTTTTAAGCACAATATAGCACAAGGACAATTAACTCACTGTCCTTACAGGTCCCTGGAAACAAGGACTTGCAGAGTGAAAGAAACTGACACTGTCCCTACCTAGAGTTTTCTGTCCCTAGAATAAATGTTTTTTTTAAGCACACTATAGCAGAAGCACAAAACACACTGACACTCTCCCTACCTATCCTTCTCTTTCCCTAAACTAAAGGAATCCAGGTTAAGCAAGAAAGAAATAACAGTCACTGTCCCTGCCTATGCTACTCTATCCCTGCTCCGGAACACACTACACTAGGCCGCCGTGCTGGCGGCCTTTTATAGTGTGGGGCGTGTACTAAACACCCTCAGCAATAATTGGCCACAGGCATCCTGCCTGTGGCCAATCATTGCTCTCCTCGCTGCCGGCGCTGTGATTGGCCAAGCATGCGGGGTCACAGTGCATGCTTGGCCAATCACAGCGCCTGGATGACACTGCGATGGCGTAGTGCATTGTGGGCCGTTCGCGTCACTCGAATTTGGCGCGAACGGCCCAAATCGTTCGATCTTCGTCGAACGATCGAACAGCCAATGTTCGAGTCGAACGTATGTTCGACTCGAACACGAAGCTCATCCCTATTAACCACTTTCTCACTGAAGAGTGTCCAGTGAAAGCTGGAAGCTAGTATCTCTCCAGCAGCCAAAGAGAGCCTGAAGGAAGCTATGAACTGTGCAGTTGTCCTGTAACATAGAAATGTGTGGTGGAAACTAAGAAGTGTTCAGATGTCCTGCGACATTGTGAGTACTGACCTGAGCTCTAGATCCCGGTGACTGTGTACTGTCTTATTTTTGGGGTGATAAGTGCCAGTGGTAGCTCTCACTGAGACGGCTCTTACAAGGTCTCAGATCTGGTCTTCCCCCTCTGTCCTGGCACCCAGGCATAAAGAATGTTCAGAGAAGCCTAGCATAGCAAAGTATGTTCTCCTGCTACTTAGGGTGACCACATTTCAAAACTACCATTCAGGGACACCCTCCCTTCCCAAAAATCAGCTTGTGCTGTAACGAATCACAGCACAGGGATTGGACACAAGAGGCGGGGTTTATGATTTCTCCAATCACAAGCAGGGGGCGGGATTTTGCTCCTCCAGGCATTCCCGGCCAGGGCAAGTACTGTCAATGAGTAAAGCGGTGATGTGGCTGCCTTTTTTGGGGGCATCAGATTGGCCCGGGGGGGGGGGGGCTGTGTCAGTTTCATTCCGGGACACTGTATTGTCAGTTTCAATCCAGGACACGTTGTCACCCTACTGCTACTACTCAGTGCCCTGTTACAAGTTCTGCAAGCAATAAACCTAAAAAAAGACAAACCCTCGACTGTTTATTAGAGCAAGAGTGAATGGACTGCCACTTGACCGACTGGATGACTTTGCGTTGTTTGGGGAAAGAACCAGGTCAAATCAGGGACTCCTGTGGGGGTAGCACTACACATTAAACGGCAGCGATGGTGGGCGTTGGAGAATAGATCAATGACCAGTGGAGGACACAAACATTCGACAGTTCACTTCACTTTATTCAGGCAAATAAAAGATTAGTGAATCAGCACTTCTAATTGTTTGTTGATTTTGTGTCTCCTGACTTTGCCCATTTTTTCCAACCCAACAAATCTGCTGATTTGGCAGCCATTGTTATATATGTATGCCACCTGCTGTTTTATGTTAAAGCCCAACTCCTGGCAAAAAAAGTTTAATTTGGTCTTTTTTGTGTTGAGACTACTTGATCTGCCTGTGTAGGACAGCCTTTCTCAACAGAGAGGAACCCTTGTAATAACTTTTCGGTCTCAGGGAACCCCTGCCAAAAGTTACTATATCTACAACTCATGATACGTTAGTGTGATGGTCAGTGGAAAGAATGCTCCTTACACTCGTGGTCATTCTGAACAATTGATAGAAAATTTATAAATGTACTGCGCTGCAGGTCATATGTACATGTAATGTGATATATATCATATACAACTCAATATTCCTATAAACAAGTAGAGATGTACAGAACTATTCGCCGGCGAACAGTTCCCGGCGAACATAGCTTGTTCGCGTTCGCCGCGGCCGGCGAACATATGCGATGTTCGGTCCGCCCCCTATTCATTATCATTGAGCAAACTTTGACCCTGTACCTCACAGTCAGCAGACACATTCCAGCCAATCAGCAGCATACCCTCCCTCCCAGACCCTCCCACCTCCTGGACAGCATCCATTTTAGATTCATTCTCAAGCTGCAGTCTTAGCGAGAGGAGGGACAGTTTAGCTGCTGCTGATTTTATAGGGAAAGCTAGGCTAGGCAAGTGTATTCAGTGTTCACTCCACTCCTGAAAGACTCATCTGATCTCTGCTGTAAGCACAGCGTCCTGACAGCACCCCAAAAAGCCCTTTTTAGGGCTGGTAAAACACCAGTCTGCTTTTTTGTTTTTTCCTGGACAGCATCTATTTTAGATTCAGTCTGTACTTAAGCTGCAGTGTTAGCCAGAGGAGGGACAGTTTAGCTGCTGCTGATTTTATAGGGAAAGCTAGGCTAGGCAAGTGTATTCAGTGTTCACTCCACTCCTGAAAGACTCATCTGATCTGTGCTGTAAGCACAGCGTCCTGACAGCACCCCAAAAAGCCCTTTTTAGGGCTGGTAAAACACCAGTCTGCTTGTTTTTTTTTTTCTGGACAGCATCTATTTTAGATTCAGTCTGAACTTAAGCTACAGTGTTAGCCAGAGGAGGGACAGTTTAGCTGCTGCTGATTTTATAGGGAAAGCTAGGCTAGGCAAGTGTATTCAGTGTTCACTCCACTCCTGAAAGACTCATCTGATCTCTGCTGTAAGCACAGCGTCCTGACAGCACCCCAAAAAGCCCTTTTTAGGGCTGGTAAAACACCAGTCTGCTTTTTTGTTTTTTCCTGGACAGCATCTATTTTAGATTCAGTCTGTACTTAAGCTGCAGTGTTAGCCAGAGGAGGGACAGTTTAGCTGCTGCTGATTTTATAGGGAAAGCTATAGGCAAGTGTATTCAGTGTTCACTCCACTCCTGAAAGACTCATCTGATCTCTGCTGTAAGCACAGCGTCCTGACAGCACCCCAAAAAGCCCTTTTTAGGGCTGGTAAAACACCAGTCTGCTTGTTTTTTTTTTCCTGGACAGCATCTATTTTAGATTCAGTCTGAACTTAAGCTACAGTGTTAGCCAGAGGAGGGACAGTTTAGCTGCTGCTGATTTTATAGGGAAAGCTAGGCTAGGCCAGTGTATTCAGTGTTCACTCCACTCCTGAAAGACTCATCTGATCTCTGCTGTAAGCACAGCGTCCTGACAGCACCCCAAAAAGCCCTTTTTAGGGCTGGTAAAACACCAGTCTGCTTGTTTTTTTTTCCCCGGCACAGTAGCTTACATAAAAAAAAACACAACAGTTTTGACTGCAGTAGATGAGCAGTCAGTTGCCTGCCAGCGTGTGTGTCAGACCTACAGTGTCTACTGTGCCAACTTCTGCCAGTGCACAGTGCCACTCATATCTGGTGTCACAGTAGCTTGCACGCATAGTACAACTAAACCAATCTAAAAAAAATGACAGGCAGAGGCAGGCCACCCCGCAGGGGCTGTCGTGGTCGTGGTGCTGTGATTCCCTTTGGCCCAAGAATAATGCCCAGTGTTCAGGGGCCACGTACCCTGAACTCGAAAAGTTCTGAGGACATAGTTGACTGGCTAACACAGGACAGCCAATCTTCTACAGCTTCCGCTCGGAACCTTGACGCACCATCCTTCTCCAGCTCAGCTTTGGGCACCTCTCAAGTTCCCACTCGCCCGCCTGCCGCCACCACCAACACTAGCACCACAGTTGCTTCACTTGATCTGTCAGAGGAGTTATTTACACATGAGTTGGAAGAAATGAGTGATGCGCAAACATTATTGCCAGAGGATGTAGATAAAAGGGATATGTCTCAGTCAGGCAGCATTACACACATGGATGTACGGTGTGATGATGATGATGTTGTACCCGCTGCTGCTTCCTTTGCTGAGTTGTCAGATACAAGTGAAGCGGTTGATGATGACGATGTGGATGTCACGTGGGTGCCCGCTCGAAGAGAAGAAGAACAGGGGGAAAGTTCAGATGGGGAGACAGAGAGGAGGAGGAGACGAGTTGGAAGGAGGGGTAGGTCGTCGCAAGGAGCTAGTGGCACAGTCAGACAGCATGTATCGGCACCCGGGGTCAGCCAGACAGCACGCCAATCAACGCATGCTGTTGCCACCACCAGAATGCCGCCATTGCAAAGCTCAGCAGTGTGGTATTTTTTTTGTGTGTCTGCCTCTGATAACAGCGATGCCATTTGCAACCTGTGCCAAAAGAAACTGAGTCGTGGGAAATCCAACACCCACCTAGGCACAACTGCTTTGCGAAGGCACATGATCTCACATCACAAACGCCTATGGGATCAACACATGATGACGAGTACAAGCAGCACACAAGCTCAAAGCCACTATCCTCCTCCTGGTCCAGCATCTTCAGCCACGTCAACCACTGCTGTCCTCCTTGCCCCCTCTCAACCATCTGACACTACGTCTCTCGCCTTGAGCAGTTCCTGCTCATCTGCCCACAGTCAGGTGTCTGTCAAGGATATGTTTGAGCGTAAGAAGCCAATGTCACAGAGTCACCCCCTTGCCCGGCGTCTGACAGCTGGCTTGTCGGAACTCTTAGCCCGCCAGCTTTTACCATACAAGCTGGTGGAGTCTGAGGCCTTCAAAAAATTTGTAGCTATTGGGACACCGCAGTGGAAGGTACCCGGCCGAAATTTCTTTTCACAAAAGGCAATCCCCAACCTGTACTCTATTGTGCAAAAGGAAGTCATGGCATGTCTGGCACACAGTGTTGGGGCAAGGGTCCATCTGACCACTGATACCTGGTCTGCAAAGCACGGTCAGGGCAGGTATATCACCTACACTGCTCATTGGGTAAACCTGCTGACAGCTGCCAAGCATGTAATGCGTGGCTCTGCAGAGGAGTTGGTGGTGACACCACCACGACTTGCAGGCAGGCCTGCTGTCACCTCCTCTACTCCTCCTACTCCATCCTCTTCGATAACCTCCTCGGCTGAGTCCTCTTCTGCTGCTGCGTCTTGCTCCACATCAACAGCACCCCCCCAGCTCCCCAGGGGCTATTCCACATCCCGGATACGACAGTGTCACGCTGTCTTGGGGTTGACTTGCCTGAAAGCAGAGAGTCACACCGGACCAGCACTCCTGTCCGCCCTGAACGCACAGGTGGATCAGTGGCTGACTCCGCACCAACTGGAGATCGGCAAAGTGGTGTGTGACAACGGAAGCAATTTGTTGGCGGCATTGAATTTGGGCAAGTTGACACATGTGCCGTGCATGGCACATGTGTTAAATCTGATTGTACAACGCTTTGTGCATAAGTACCCAGACTTACAGGATGTCCTCAAGCAGGCCAGGAAGGTGTGTGGCCATTTCAGGCGTTCCTACACAGCCATGGCGCACTTTTCAGATATCCAGCGGCGAAACAACATGCCAGTGAGGCGCTTGATTTGCGACAGCCTGACACGTTGGAATTCAACACTCCTAATGTTCGACCGCCTGCTCCAACAAGAAAAAGCCGTCAACGAGTATTTGTATGACCGGGGTGCTAGGACAGCCTCTGCGAAGCTGGGAATTTTTTTGCCACGTTACTGGACGCTCATGCGCAATGCCTGTAGGCTCATGCGTCCTTTTGAGGAGGTGACAAACCTAGTCAGTCGCACTGAAGGCACCATCAGTGACATCATCCCATTTGTTTTCTTCCTGGAGCGTGCCCTGCGAAGAGTGCTGGATCAGGCCGTAGATGAGCGTGAAGAGGAAGAGGAAGAGTTGTGGTCACCATCACCACCACCAGAAACAGCCTTATCAGCATCGCTTGCTGGACCTGCGGCAACGCTGGAAGAGGAGTCTGAGGAAGAGGAGTCAGAGGAGGAATGTGGCTTTGAGGAGGAGGAGGAAGACCAACCACAGCAGGCATCCCAGGGTGCTCGTTGTCACCTATCTGGTACCCGTGGTGTTGTACGTGGCTGGGGGGAAGAACAGACCTTCAGTGAGATCAGTGAGGACGAGGAACAGGACATGAGTAGCTCGGCATCCAACCTTGTGCAAATGGGGTCTTTCATGCTGTTGTGCCTGTTGAGGGACCCTCGTATAAAAAGGCTGAAGGAGAACGACCTGTATTGGGTGGCCACGCTACTAGACCCCCGGTATAAGCAGAAAGTGCCAGAAATGTTACCGAATTACAGGAAGACGGAAAGGATGCAGCAGTTCCAAAATAAATTAAAAAGTATGCTTTACACAGCGTATAAGGGTGATGTCACAGCACAACGGGAATCTAACAGGGGAAGAGGTGAAAGTAATCCTCCTCCTACCATGACCATGCCGGCAAGGACAGGACGCTTTACAGACGTATTGTTGATGGAGGACATGCGGAGCTTTTTAAGTCCTACGCATCGCCACAGCCCTTCGGGGTCCACCCTCAGAGAACGACTCGACCGACAGGTAGCAGACTACCTCGCCTTAACTGCAGATATCGACACTCTGAGGAGCGATGAACCCCTTGACTACTGGGTGTGCAGGCTTGACCTGTGGCCTGAGCTATCCCAATTTGCGATAGAACATCTGGCCTGCCCCGCTTCAAGTGTCCTTTCAGAAAGGACCTTCAGTGCAGCAGGAGGTATTGTCACTGAGAAGAGAAGTCGCCTAGGTCAAAAAAGTCTAGATTACCTCACCTTTATTAAGATGAATGAGGCATGGATCCCGAAGGGACTGACAGTGGGCGATACATTTGACTAAAAAAGGCCTGATGAGATGAGCTGCCTTGGGCTAAAAATGGTCCACAAGCCGCAATGTTTTAGGGCACTTTCTGCCTGAAAAACATATTTTTTTCTGGCCGCTGCTACAGCAGCGGCTGCAACAATACCTAATTTTACAGGCATGTGTACATGCCTAATTTTTCTGGCCTCTGGTGCTGCACTGTGGCTGCAAAAAAAAACAAACAAAAAAACACATACCTGTGTCAATTCCCCTTCGTGATCGTTACCTTGTTGTGGTGAAGGGGCTTGCGTATCACAATGAAGCGACCACCTCTATGAGTGTGTTGGCAATGGCGTTGTTGGCACACCCCAGATGGTAAGGTCGTTGCTTCATTGTGAACAGACCAAAAGCGATCGGCTTGATAATTTTGCATAGAAAAAACATAAATTTTCTTTGTGATCATCTAAGGTGATCATTAAAGCCTTGCGGTTGTGCAAATGGACTGTTTGCAGTTGTTTGCGGTGCGTTAAACGGGGAGTTTGGTCTGTCCGAGTTTGGTCTGTCACTGTG
This sequence comes from Rana muscosa, assembly GCA_029206835.1. Lineage (NCBI taxonomy): Eukaryota > Metazoa > Chordata > Amphibia > Anura > Ranidae > Rana > Rana muscosa. The sequence continues at coordinate 1,068,942,419 of CM055117.1, forward strand.
AAGCGGGCGTAACCCTTACACTACCTGATCGATACAACATCATACCTGATGTTTTAAAGCACGTTATTCCAAACACATTAAGAATGTTAGGTGATTTATGCCCTTTATGGATTAAAACCCGACTCTGCGTCAACTACGTAATTTTCCATGGGAGTTTTGCCATGGATCCCCCTCCGGCATGCCACAGTCCAGGTGTTAGTCCCCTTGAAACAACTTTTCCATCACTATTGTGGCCAGAAAGAGTCCCTGTGGGTTTTAAAATTCGCCTGCCTATTGAAGTCTATGGCGGTTTGCCGGGTTCGCCCGATCGCGAACATTTGCGGCAGTTCGCGTTCGCGAACGGAAAATTTTATGTTCGCGACATCACTATAAACAAGTGATAAAAACAACGTGTGAGGAACACATATTGGGTGATTTGCAGCAGCTGGCCCCTTAACACTTGCTTTCATTTATTATCATTACATATTCTGGCAGCGCACAGGTTTTTCTTTGTATACACATTGAGAAGAATTACCCCCTTACAGATAGCTAAAAAGATCAGTGGTGTCAGCCAGAACTTATCTAATGCCTCGTACACACGACCGGTTTTCCTGACATGCGAAAAACCGAAGTTTTTCCTGACGTTGTTCCTCTCAAGCCTGCCTTGCATACACATGTTCAGGCAAAAAAAACGCTTGACCAAAGCGCGGTGATGTACAACACGTACGACGGTACTATAAAGGGGAAGTTCCATTCAAATAGCGCCACCCTTTGGGCTGCTTTTACTGAGCCTCGTGTTATTAAAAGTTTGGGGAGAGACGATTTGCGCTTTTCAGCCTCGTGCTTTTCAGTCCGTTACATCGTGACGAATGTGATATCTCCATTATGAACGCTAGTTTTACCAGAACGAGCGCCTCCGTCTCATACTTGATTCTGAGCATGCGCGTTTTTTTTTCCCCTCGGAAAAGCAGACACGCGAGCGGTTTTCGCGACGAGAAAAAGACAGACGGGAAACACGACGGGAAAAAATAGAGCAGGTTCTATTTTTTTTTTGCGGGGCAGTTTTCTCGTCGGGAAAACTGCTATGGAGCCTACACACGACCGGTTTTCCCGACCAATCTAAAAAATGGCAGTTTTCTCGTCGGGAAAACCGGTCGTGTCTACGAGGCATAAGAGTAGTGATGAGCCGAACACCCCCGGGTTCGGTTCGCACCAGAACCCGCGAACGGACCGAAAGTTCGTACGAACATTAGAACCCTATTAAATACAATGGATGCGAACGTTCGAATTCTAAAGTGCTAATTATAACAACTATCATGCATGTTATTGTCCTAAAAAGGGTTTGGGAACCCGGGTTGTGCACCAGGGGACATGTATCAATGCAAAAAGAAGTTTTAAAAACGGTCGTTTTTCGGGAGCAGTCATTTTAATGATGCATAAAGTGAAAAAAAAAAAGTCAAATATTCCTTTAAATATCGTACCTGGGGGGTGTCTAAAGTATGCCTGTGAAGTGCCACGTGTTTCCCGTGTTTAGAACTGTCCCTGCACAAAATGACACTTCTAAAGGAAAAAAAAGCCATTTAAAACTGCTTGCGGCTTTAATGTAATGTCTGGTCCCGGTAATATGGATGAAAATCTTTAAGAAAAATGGCATAGCTACCCCATGACCCCCCCCCCTACCCCAGCCCATTACCAGCCCCTTTGGGTCTTGTATGGATATTAAGGGGAACCCCGCACATAAAATAAAAAAGGCCCTATATACTCTGAACAGCCGTATACAGGCGGTGCATACAAGACAGGGACTGTAGGTTTGTTCTTATGTAGAATCTGTTTGTAATTTTGAACAGGTACATTGTTTAAGTGTAGCTCCAGCCCAAAAATCTATTTTTAAACTTTTTGGAAAACATAGGTAAGGGTTATCACCCCTGTAACATTTGTTTTGCTGTCTGTGCCCCTGTTCAGAACATTTCACCTCACTTTCCGTCCCAATGACAACTGTTTTTGAAATGTGGTGTTTTTCTTGAAACAAGGATTGCTGATAAAGCATCAGTACAGAGGAGACACCTTTCTCCCATATTAATTCTTACAGGAGAGAATTTTCCTTCCAAGGGGTAGATTTCCTCTCACTTCCTGTTGTCTTCTTGCGTTTGCAAGTAGGAGTCGTTTGTAAGTTGGATGTTTGAAAGTAGGGACCTGCCGTATATACTCTGCAGAAATAGGCCCCTTAGTTGTTGGTGTTGGCACAACACTGTAAGCACTCACAGTTACTCTTGGTTGGTGCTGGAACGCCCTGCTGTCAACTATTATATCAGGAATTGTAATTACATATAATTGTTGAACAGTGGTAGTAAAAATTGGGCCTTTGATGGTGGTGCTGGTGCCACAACACTGTAAGCCCTGACAGTTACTCTTGGTGGGTGCAGCAATGGGCCCTGCTGTGAATTATTAGATCAAGAATTGTAATTGCATGCCCCTGTTGAACAGGGGCTGAAAAATTGGGCCTTTCGTGGTGGTGGTGGTGGTGGCGTTGCCACAACACTGTAAGCCCTCAGAGTTACTCTTGGTGGGTGCAGGAATGGGCCCTGCTGTGAATTATTAGATCAAGAATTGTAATTACATGCCCCTTTTGAACAGGGGCTGAAAAATTGGGCCTTTCATGGTGGTGGTGGTGGTGGCGTTGCCACAACACTGTAAGCCCTCAGAGTTACTCTTGGTGGGTGCAGGAATGGGCCCTGCTGTGAATTATTAGATCAAGAATTGTAATTACATGCCCCTTTTGAACAGGGGCTGAAAAATTGGGCCTTTTGTGGTGGTGGTGGTGGTGGCGTTGCCACAACACTGTAAGCCCTCAGAGTTACTCTTGGTGGGTGCAGCAATGGGCCCTGCTGTGAATTATTAGATCAAGAATTGTAATTACATGCCCCTGTTGAACAGGGGCTGAAAAATTGGGCCTTAGGCACTGGTGGCACAACACTACAACCCCTCACAGATACTGTACTTGGAGCACAGCAATGAGCCCTGTTGCAAAGTATTGCTTCAAAAATTGTAATGACACGCCCCTGTTAAACAGGGGCTGAAAAATTGGGCCTTAGGCACTGGTGCCACAACACTCCAACCCCTCACAGATACTGTACTTGGAGCACAGCAATGAGCCCTATGGCAAATTATTGCTTAAAAAATTGTAATTACACGCCCCTGTAAAACAGGGGCTGAAAAATTGGGCCTTAGCCACTGGTGGCGGCACCCATAAACAAAAATGATCTTCCAAGCTATCATCATCAATCGTATCATTGAGGACTCGGAGGAGGAGGATAGCCAGTCAACATAACAGCACAGACACTCAGCATCAGCATCAGTCTTGAAGGGATGTGACATGTTAAAATCAATTAGTCTGTTATATCAGCATCAGGTGTGTGGTAGCTGGTGGTGATCCAAGACTGGTTCATCTTGATGAAAGTCAGTCGATCAACCGAGTCGGTGGACAGGCGCACCCTGTGATCCGTGACAAATCCTCCAGCAGCACTGAATGTGTGTTCCGAAAGAACGCTGGATGCAGGAAAGGCCAGTAGCTCAATTGCATACTGTGCAAGCTCTGCCCAGTGATCCATCCTCAAGACCCAGTAAGCCAGAGGATTTTCGGTGGGGAAGGTGTCCAAGTCTGACCTTGCCCCTAGATATTCCTGCACCATGTTTATCAGACGCTGGCGATGGTTGCTGGAACCGATCATACTTTGGGGCTGCGGACTAAAGAATTGTCTGAACGCATCGGTCAGACGGCCACCTTCCCCACCGCTCCTTCTTTGACTGGCCGAAGCCTCAGCAACTCGTTGTCCAGGACCAGGAGTTTGTAACCTCCCAGTCTCTGGGAACGCGTTGCACAGACCTTTCTGCAAGGCCTCCCGGAGTTGTCTCATCCTCTGCTCCCTCTGCGACGGTAACATAAGGTCCGCAACCTTACCCTTGTACCGTGGATCAAGGAGAGTGGCCAGCCAGTAATGGTCCCTCTCCTTGATCCGAAGAATACGAGGATCCTTCCGCAGACTTTGCAGGATCAGGGAGGCCATGCAGCATAGGTTTGCTGAGGCATTCGCTCCGGAGTCCTCTGGGTCACTAAGGACGACATGATCCGCAGCCACCTCCTCCCAGCCACGTACAAGTCCACTGGTTTCTTGGGACTGTAAATCATCCCTAAAAGACTGCTGCTGATGATGCTGAGTGCCAGCCTCCACCTCCATGCTGACACAATCCTCCTCCTCCTCCTCCTCCTCCTCTTCCTGTGCGATGGGTGGGACAGAAGGAACACTGTCTGGGTAAAGGGGGCCTTGAGAGGCAAGGAAGTCCTCCTCTTCCTGCCTCTGTTCTGCCTCAAGTGCCCTGTCCATTATTCCACGCAGCGTGTGCTCCAACAGGTGGACAAGAGGTACAGTGTCACTGATGCATGCACTGTCACTGCTCACCATCCTCGTGGCCTCCTCAAATGGTGCCAGGACAGTGCATGCATCCCTGATCATGCCCCACTGGCGTGGAGAAAAAAAACCAAGCTCCCCTGACCCTGTCCTGGTGCCGTAGTCGCACAGGTACTCATTGATGGCCCTCTGCTGCGTGTGCAGCCGCTGCAGCATGGCCAACGTTGAGTTCCACCTGGTGGGCATGTCACATATAAGGCGGTTCTTGGGCAGGTTCAACTCCTTTTGCAGCTCAGCCAGGCGAGCACTGGCATTATAAGATCTGCGGAAATGCACACAGACTTTCCTGGCCTGCCTCAGGACATCCTGTAAGCCCGGGTACCTGCCCAAGAACCGCTGCACCACCAGGTTAAGGACGTGAGCCACACAGGGCACATGGGTCAGTTGTCCCTGTCGGAGGGCGGAGAGGAGGTTGGTGCCATTGTCGCAAACCACCATTCCTGGCTTAAGCTGGCGTGGCGTCAACCACCTCTCGGCCTGGCCCTGCAGAGCAGACGGGACCTCTGCCCCAGTGTGGCTTCTGTCCCCCAAACACACCAGCGCAAGCACGGCATGGCATCTTTTTGCCTGCGTACTTGCGTAGCCCCTTGAACGGCTACGGAGCACCGCTGGTTCAGAGGACAAACCACAGGAAGAGGCCATGGAGGAAGAAGAGGAGGGGGTGGAGGAGAGAGGTGTGTCACAACCAGTAGTAGCATTTTGGAGGCGTGGCGGTGGAACAACCTCCAACACTACTGCACCTTGTCCTGCATCCTTCCCAGCTGCCAAAAGAGTGACCCAATGGGCCGTGAAAGAAAGGTAACGTCCCTGTCCATGCCTGCTGGACCATGAGTCAGCGGTAATATGCACCTTACCGCTGACCGCCCTGTCCAGCGAGGCCAAGACATTGCCTTCCACATGCCGGTAGAGAGCCGGAATAGCCTTCCGTGAGAAAAAGTGGCGTTTGGGAACCTGCCACTGAGGAACCGCACATTGCACAAACTCACGGAAGGGGGCCGAGTCTACCAACTGAAAAGGCAGCAGTTGAAGCGCTAGCAATTTAGCCAAGCTAGCATTCAACCGCTGGGCATGTGGATGGCTGGGAGTGAACTTCTTTCGACGGTCCAGCAGCTGGGGCAGGGAAATTTGCCTGCTAGAATCGGACGTCGGTGTACTGCTAGCAGAGTGGCCGCAAGTACTTGGCTGTGACACACCTAATTCTACACCTTCATTCCTCTCAGTGCATGTTTCAGAGAGGACTGAAGTTATAGTGGGGTTGGAGATCCCAGCTGATGCGGTGCAAGGAGAGGTCCGCTTTGTTCTTTGGTGTGGGTCTTTGAGGTAGGCTTGCCAACGAGCTGCATGGCAGGTCAACATATGTCTGGTCAGGCATGTGGTACCCAAGCGGCTGATGTTTTGGCCACGCGATATACGCTTGAGACATATGTTGCAAACAGCAGCTGTGCGATCTGATGCACTAGCCTCAAAAAAGGCCCACACCAAAGAACTTTTTGAATGACGGGCAGAGGCAGCGCCCTGCACAGGCGGAGCTCTGCGGTGTGATTCCGTCGGTGTACTGCCCTTACGCTGGCCACCAAAGGGCATCCTGCCTCGTTGGAGATGTGCCTCCTCCTCATCCTCCTCCTCCTCCTCTCTCCTATTAGGCACCCACGTGGAGTCAGTGACCTCATCATCCCCTCCCTCCTCATCACTGGAGCCAATCTGGCAGTATGCTGCAGCTGCTGGAACATGACTGCCAGATTGGTGTCCTTCTTGAGCATCCCCTCTGTCTGCTCTCACGCTACTGCCTTCCTGTAGCTGGGTTTCATCATCAGACCCTTCGAAACGCTGGGCATCCTCCTGGAGCATGTACCCAACACTGTGCTCAAACAGTTCGGGGGACTCCTCAGGAGGAGGACATGGTGGGTCTAGGGAAGGAGTGACTGATGATGAGTCTGACATTGATACCAGGAAAGAGGACGCTTTGGCAGCTGCTTTGCCAGTACCCTGAGCCTGGGTGAGAGAGGATGAGGAGGAGGAGGAGGGCTTGGTCATCCACTCTACCAAGTCTTCGGCATGATGTGTCCAGCTGCCGAAAAGAAGGACAAGCGTGTCCCATGGCCATGTGCTGATGACAATGCACCGCGTCCACGACCAGCACTGTTGTCCCCAGACACAGAGCCTGCTTGCCCTCTTTTATTGCCTCCTGACTGTCTGCCTCTCCTTGTTTGCCTTCCAGACATTCTAATAGATGGCCTGCAGGGAGATGGGAAAAAAGCAATAAGGGCTACCTTCAGGTGTCCTTCTCTGTCCCTTTACTTAAGGATTTCTAAATATGGTTGAGGATGATTGCTTTTGCACAGAATAGCACAACGACAATTTCCCTGACTGTCCAAAAAACAAGGATTTCAAAGATGGTTGATGAGGAATGCTTTAGCACACTATAGCACAAGGAGAATTTCCCTCACTGTCCTTCCCTGTCCCTAGAAACAAGGATTATCACAGTGAAAGAAACTGACACTCTTCCTACCTATAGTTTTCTGTCCCTAGAAAAAATGTTTTTTTAAAGCACACTATAGCACAAGGAGAATTTCCCTCACTGTCCTTCCCTGTCCCTAGAAACAAGGATTATCACAGTGAAAGAAACTGACACTCTTCCTACCTATAGTTTTCTGTCCCTAGAAAAAATGTTTTTTTAAAGCACACTATAGCACAAGGAGAATTTCCCTCACTGTCCTTCCCTGTCCCTAGAAACAAGGATTCGCACAGTAAAACACACTGACACTCTCCCTACCTATAGTTTTCTGTCCCTAGAAAAAATGTTTTTTTAAAGCACACTATAGCACAAGGAGAATTTCCCTCACTGTCCTTCCCTGTCCCTAGAAACAAGGATTCGCACAGTAAAACACACTGACACTCTCCCTACCTATAGTTTTCTGTCCCTAGAAAAAATGTTTTTTTAAAGCACACTATAGCACAAGGAGAATTTCCCTCACTGTCCTTCCCTGTCCCTAGAAACAAGGATTCGCACAGTAAAACACACTGACACTCTCCCTACCTATAGTTTTCTGTCCCTAGAAAAAATGTTTTTTTAAAGCACACTATAGCACAAGGAGAATTTCCCTCACTGTCCTTCCCTGTCCCTAGAAACAAGGATTCGCACAGTAAAACACACTGACACTCTCCCTACCTATAGTTTTCTGTCCCTAGAAAAAATGTTTTTTTAAAGCACACTATAGCACAAGGAGAATTTCCCTCACTGTCCTTCCCTGTCCCTAGAAACAAGGATTCGCACAGTAAAACACACTGACACTCTCCCGACCTATAGTTTTCTGTCCCTAGAAATTTTTTTTTTTAAAGCACACTATAGCACAAGGAGAATTTCCCTCACTGTCCTTCCCTGTCCCTAGAAACAAGGATTCGCACAGTAAAACACACTGACACTCTCCCTACCTATAGTTTTCTGTCCCTAGAAAAAAATTTTTTAAAGCACACTATAGCACAAGGAGAATTTCCCTCACTGTCCTTCCCTGTCCCTAGAAACAAGGATTCGTACAGTAAAACACACTGACACTCTCCCTACCTATAGTTTTCTGTCCCTAGAAATTTTTTTTTTTTAAAGCACACTATAGCACAAGGAGAATTTCCCTCACTGTCCTTCCCTGTCCCTAGAAACAAGGATTCGCACAGTAAAACACACTGACACTCTCCCTACCTATAGTTTTCTGTCCCTAGAAAAAATGTTTTTTTAAAGCACACTATAGCACAAGGAGAATTTCCCTCACTGTCCTTCCCTGTCCCTAGAAACAAGGATTCGCACAGTAAAACACACTGACACTCTCCCTACCTATAGTTTTCTGTCCCTAGAAAAAATTTTTTTTAAAGCACACTATAGCACAAGGAGAATTTCCCTCACTGTCCTTCCCTGTCCCTAGAAACAAGGATTCGCACAGTAAAACACACTGACACTCTCCCTACCTATCCTTCTCTTTCCCTAAACTAAAGGAATCCAGGTTAAGCAAGAAAAAATAAATGTCACTGTCCCTGCCTATGCTTCTCTTTCCCTGCTCTGGAACACACTACACTAGGCCGCCGTGCTGGCGGCCTTTTATAGTGTGGGGCGTGTACTAAACACCCTCAGCAATAATTGGCCACAGGCATCCTGCCTGTGGCCAATCATTGCTCTCCTCGCTGCCGGCGCTGTGATTGGCCAAGCATGCGGGGTCACAGTGCATGCTTGGCCAATCACAGCGCCTGGATGACACTGCGATGGCGTAGTGCATTGTGGGCCGTTCGCGTCACTCGAATTAGGCGCGAACGGCCCAAATCGTTCGATCTTCGTCGAACGATCGAACAGCCGATGTTCGAGTCGAACGTATGTTCGACTCGAACACCGAGCTCATCCCTACATAAGAGGCAGAAATTGCTCATTCTTCAAGGAACCTCTAACAACCTCTGTAGGAACCCTAGGATTCCATGGAACCCTGGTTGAGAAACCCTGATGTAGGACCTGGATGAGGGTCTGTATTGTAGGAATAGAAATGGTGATGATTGTGACAATTGTGGGAAAGGGGGTGACCATCAATGTAAAAAAGTATCTTTTTTTTTTCTCTATGTCTTTATTTTTGTCATTGTCCCTTGTGGAAATGCAGCCTAGGCTAAACATTTTTTCCTAGTACCAGTTAAAAAAAGCAACCTTTTCAATCAAAATAGTTGAAGGGTGACACGTTCTCTACTGAATCATATAAAGTGTGATTGTAAATGGAAAGACAAGTTTTAAATATCGCCTCGTTCCCTGCAAGCTGATAAAAAAGCATGACCAAGTTATGCCAGCGGTGTAGTACAGCAGCAGGGAAATGCCATTTGACTCTGAATTGTCATTTACATTCAGTCTGAAGCTTACCGGGGCCTCACACATCTGGTAGTGAAATGCAAGATATTGTAAAGGATTGTCAGGTCACGTGTACCGTAGAGGTTAATTCTAGGTGACGTATGGCTAATAGACCTCACTGTGCACAGAATGAGCATGCTAATTGGCCGCTGCTGGGTAACATTCGTCTGCAGCATCACTGCTGGAGCTCTAGTGCTTAGTTAAAGTCATATTAACCTACAGTATCTTTCTTTTGTTATTGTGGCCTTGGCAGGGAAAATCTATACAGTGCTTAACGTTTTGTACAGTTTTTAGGCCTGTTTTACTTTCCACTCTTTCTTCTTTTTTTCACAATTACAGATAAGACCAGGAAAAGGGAAATATGGAGGCTGTTATTGCAGACCTCTGCTGCTAAAAATGCAGATTGGCTCTTTTTCATGATGGCTCCCTTACTAGTACTCTGAGATACTCCCCCAAAAAGGAATAGACTGGACATCAGGACCTCTGACTTTACACCGACGTTCATGAGCTACATACTTGTTGTGCATCAGTACTAAAGCCATTGGGTTGGGTTTAGGCTATACATATGTATCGATACCCCCGAAGGGGTTGCTGGATTCATTTTGGGTCCTGCCGTTAGTTACCCCACACTTTCACCATCCCAGAACTTAAGAGTCTATGTTAGTAGTTTTGAAAAAGGTGATTGCCAGTCACTTCAGTCTTTTTCTCAATTGCTTTTAACTTCAGGTAGGGGATAGAGGGTTAGGGGAAGTTCAGATACCTTGGTTTTGCAGATCACTAATGCTGTTCTTGAATCCAGATGACAACTAGAGTTAAGCGGACACCTGGATGTTTGGGTTCGGCGGGTTCGGCCGAACTTCGCAAAAAAGTTCGAGTTCGGGACCCGAACTTGACCCCGAACCCGAACCCCATTGAAGTCAATGGGGACCCGAACTTTTGAGGACTAAAATGGCTCTAAAAAAGTAATGGAAAGGGCTAGAGGGCTGCAAATGGCAGCAGAATGTTGTTAAGAGCATGGCAAGTGCTCTGCAAACAAATGTGGATAGGGAAATAACTTAAAATAAAATGGGTGGGAGACAATGTGAAGGAACTGGAGGCACTGTCAGCAACCCAATCTACTATCGCCTGTACTTGTCCTGGCCTCAACATTCGTAAAGCCGCATTAGGCCCGACCAAATACCGCTGCAGTGTTTCACTTGTGTGTGTGTAACTGGCACAGATTGACCACGTCCTCTCCCTGCAACAGGAGCTCCACCAGCAGCACCACGACCGGGGCCAAGTCCCTTATTTGACGTTCTCCTCGTATTTCTCAAATTTAGGATCTTGCCCTAAATGGGTGTTTTTTGAATAGCAGAATAGAAGAACAGTATCTAAAGTGTGTATCTCACACGTACAGATATGCAGGAAATGCACCAAAAAAAAAAATTATTTGCCCTAAATACATTTTTTTTGAATAGCAGAATAGAAGAATAGTATCTAAAGTGTGTATCTCACACGTACAGATATGCAGGAAACACTGCAAAAAAATTGTTTTTTGCCCTAAATGGGTGTTTTTTGAATAGCAGAATAGAGCAACAGTATCTAAAGGGTGTATCTCACAGTAACATATGCAGTGCTGGTGCACTAAGCTTGCATAAAGTGCCCACCGACTCCAACCTAACTAACAGATGGATAAAAGTTATCTTTTCTCTGGCACTGGGCACAACAAAATCAAGGTAGATCGCTGAGTAATTTGATTTCTGAATCAGGACTCCTATCTAATTCTCTCCCTCAAAGCAGCAGTAACAACCTTTCCCTACACTAACTAAAGCAGAGTGACGTGCTGTGCTATGTAGATCGCTGAGTAATTTGATTTCTGAATCAGGACTCCTATGATAATTCTCTCCCTCAAAGCAGCAGCAGCAACCTTTCCCTACACTATCTAAAGCAGAGTGACATGCTGTGCTATGTGCCTCTAGCTTATTGAGAGGCTGGGTCACATGCTGCACTGGCCAATCACAGCCATGCCATTAGTAGGCATGGCTGTGATGACTTCTAAGGGCACACGAGTTAAACGCATGTTGATTGGCTGCTCTGCAGCGCGCCAATACATTGCCGAACACCGAACTCAAACATACAGTAAATTGTTCGGGTCCGGGTACCAAAAACCCAAAAGTCCGGTACGAACCCGAACTTTACAGTTCGGATTTCGCTCAACCCTAATGACAACAGCTTTCTGTCTCTGGTTCTTGTGACAACCTGATAGGCCTCTCACACCGACCTAGCAGCCGGTATGAAACACGGACAAAGTCTCTGCCACAGACTTGTTTGAAAAGTGGAAACTCCTGGATAATCCACTGCCACAGGATTGTTTATGCCAGTAGTCAGTTAGTTAGGTCAGCTGCACAGTATCTGAACCTTTAAGCCATCCGGCAGTACTGTGAGGTAGGTTACTTGGGTGCATCCTTCAAACGAGTCACCAGGACCTTCCTAAGATACCAGCTATCACCTCGGTCCTCTCCAGTAAGGTCCTCCCCTGGAATATTCTCTGCTTGAGTGGCTTCTTCCCACAGGACAGACAGCACAGGACCACCTTCAGTTAGGTAGGCCCCAGACAGGCTTCTGGGCCTACTTGCAGCAAACACAGCAGCATAGCCTCCGGCCTGGAGGGCCATGAGGCGAGACGAAACCCCGGAGCACATGGCACTGCCCCTTAAATATCCTTTCCCAGCATGCCCAGCTACAAAGAAGCTCCTGATTGGGCTGTTTCTGGGGAAAGAATATCCAATGCACTTCAGCTGGCTGTATTTCTCACACTGGCCTGTGACAACAGTGACACCTACTTGCAACAGTGGGAAATGCACACAACTCAGCCAAAGCTGGAACAGAAACCAACAATTTACATTATCATTCTGATCTTTTACAGCTCAGAGACCCCTAAATTTACACACAGTGCATGCTCAAAAGTAGCAGGGCGCTACACATACATACAATATAACTGTATATGTATAATATATATTCAAATGTAATCTTGCGAGCAACTAAGATATACAAAAGCAGGCAGCAAGGAACACACTCCCAATAACAAATGTGCAAAAGTAAAATCTAAATGAATTGCTGCGCTAATATAGTCGACCATGGTGAGGCCTGTTCTGAGTGGAACCTGTCCTGTTAAACCGCTGTATGGTCTTGGCCACCGTGCTGCAGCTCAGTTTCAGGGTCTTGGCAATCTTCTTATAGCCTAGGCCATCTTTATGTAGAGCAACAATTCTTTTGTTCATATCCTCAGAGAGTTCTTTGCCATGAGGTGTCATGTTGAACTTCCAGCGACCAGTATGAGAGAGTGAGAGTGATAACACCAAACTTAACACACCTTCTCCCCATTCACACCTGAGACCTCGTAACACCAATGAGTCACATGACACCGGGGAGGAAAAATGGCTAATTGGGCCACATTTGTACATTTTCACTTTTGTTGCCAGCGGTTTAGACATTAATGGCTGTGTGTTGAGTTATTTTGAGGGGACAGAAAATTTACACTGTTAAGCCCCATACACACGGTTGGACTTCCATCTGACTTTTCCGTGGTTTTTTGTCCGAACGGAGTTGGTCGGGAACACCCATAGCATACACACGCTCGGACTTTTCTGCAAACTTTCCCAAACTTTTTTCAACATCACGTGGTGTTTCTGCTCTTTTCTGCTCTTTACTGCCACCCTTAGGTCAACTTCTGCTATTGTTGGTTGATTTTAACATTAGTTGTTTTGTCCATCGGACAAAAGTCCGATGGTTTTCTATACACACGGTCGGACTTTGCTCCATCTGACTTTTGTTGGGCAAAAGTTTGTCCTTTTGCAGACCCAACTTTTGTCCGATGAAAACAAGAAAAAAGCAAAAAAAGTCGGATTGTTGGTCCAACTTGCTCAAAATGAAATTTGTTGGCCAAAAGTCCGACCGTGTGTACGGGGCTTTATACAAGCTGTAAACTCACTACTTTACTTTACATTGTAGCAAACTGTAATTTCTTCAGTGTTGTCACATGAAAAGATAGAATAAAATATTTACAAAAATGTGAGGGGTGTACTCATTTTTGCATGTGTAAATATACAGTGGAACCTCGGATTGCGAGTAACGCAGTTAACGAGCGTTTCGCAACACGAGCACAGTATTTTTTTAAATCGTAACTCGATTTGCGAGTGTTGTCTCGCAAAACGAGCACGATTCAGGCCAAAGTGGTGTGCAGTCCCGTGTTTGGCCTAAGGTTGGGGGGCGCCGGAGCCGAGCAGAGCTAAACATCGCCGATCCCAGCCGATTAGCGCAGTTCGGAAATGCACGGAAAGGCCCAAGGACAGCACGGCTGACCTCGGCAAATCTTGGGAACAAAGTCTTTCCGAGGTTTGCCGAGGTCAGCTGACGTGTCCTTGGGCCTTTTCGGACGTTTCCGAGGCTCTCTGGTGCCCCCCGCCTCTGGCCACATGCGGTATTGCATCCCATTGAAGTAATTGCGGAACAAATTATTTTAGTTTCCCTTGACTTCAATGGGGAAACTCGCTTCGATATGCGAGTACTTTGGATTACGAGCATTCTCCTGGAACGGATTATGCTTGTAATCCAAGGCTCCACTATATATATATATATATATATATATATATATATACTGCATATTTGAGGGTTGTACTGAAATTAGAAACATATGTAGCGGCCTCTATGTCTCTCTCTTCTTTAGTGGATACTTTGGCTTCGGTCTAGGGGTACTTTGAAGGGGAGAGTGAGGTGCGCCACGGCCCATGTCCTCTAGATTTCAGCATGTAGAGGTGAAGGCCAGCATCTAATTACACCTGGGCTGTGTATACGATCAGAGCCAAGTCTGTTCTGCTGATAACCCCCTTTGCTCCCAGTAATTGAAGTACCACACACTGAAAAGGTCCAAAACTTATTTATTCCATAACAGCAAACAAATAGTCCTTTGCGAGCAGTTTGAGACCCATAGAACAGTTCAGTATTGGTGGGGAGTAGGTCAAGGCACAATCCTCAAAAAAACGAAACCGTTGAGGTTTCACCAACGGTTGCTAAGTACAGTGGCTTGTAAATGGACTTTTTGGCTTCAGAGTCTCTTCCAGCGACTCTAGTGAACAGGAACTGGAGTTACCTTCGCTACGTTGCAGCCCCTGTCAGGGGGAAGACATCCCTCCAAGGGAGTTACCAGAGGCCCTGCCGTCACCGGATTAATGCTGTACCGGGCTGTCCGGAAGGGTTACACTCCCCGGCCTCCTCGCCTCAGATATGGGTCCCAACACCTTAGGGCCCCTCGGACTCCTCCACCCTCGCGGAACCCAGTCGAAGTTACTGGGTCCCAGGCTTTGGCCGTAGTACCTCACCCCAGGCTTAAGGTGCCTGGGATGGACTCCATCCCTCACTCCGGCCAGGTCAAGGGTACCTGGGCCCGGATCTCCGGAACGCCAGCACCCAGGCCAAAGCTGCCTGGGTGCGGCCGCGTCCTCCAACTCTGAACCCCGAGGTCAGGGCGTCCGCCCCTTTTATCTCCTCTCCCTTTGCATCACAGCGGGTTCCCCGCCCCACTGTACCGGCGCCAGGAAAGGACAAAAAGGTACAGTCTTGCGGTGCAAGTTCAACTCCGGCCCAGGGCGACAACGCGACCTGCAGGCCACAGGGAACCTTGCACCACCAGAGTCCTCCAAGAACCACAAAAGGGATTCTCAGATTCCCTAACAATTAGTACATCTGGGTTAACTAACCCAGATGCCCCCCCCCCCAAATTTAAATACCCGCTACACTCTCCCCCCTGTAATTTGACACTGGTCCCCAGTGTCTGGTCCAAACTCACACCCCACAAAGGTGGTGCATGAGCTCCGCCCAGAGACTAAACCATACAAATTAGCCCTGAATTGTGCCAAGACCTAGAATGGGAAAGGAAAAATATAAAACAGTAGAACTATAAAACTTTCAATAAAACACTTCTGACATTTACACATGCACCATCCTCCCTCTGACTATCTAAGGACCACCCACACTCAGCAGCCTTGACAGACGAATCTCCTGCAGAAGGGAAAAAAACAACATCCTAACACAATGTGTGTTTTCTTGGAATGAACGGGCCTGTCCTTGAAAAGGCCCATTCGCTCCAATGGGTATGGTGATGCAAGTGTAAAAAAAAAAAAAAACGGTCGTTGCGCAGCACTGCCACCTGGTGACAGTGCCACGGTAATGACACTTGGCCAAATCCTCCAGACAACTTTTTTTTTCTTTCTTTTCTCTGTGTCTACACCCCAAAGTCATTATCTTCTTTGCAGTGCAGGGAGAAAGAGGGAGAACAAACAGTAACAGCTCCCATTTCTTCAAAAGAGTAAAACGCCCAAATCAAAAGAAAACTAGGGCACAGTCCTTGTGTTCCGGCAAGTTCAGCAATGAACAATAATAGAGCACACAGGAGTCTTTTCCTCCTAAAGGTAGAACTTTGGGTGCGGCAGGAACAGGGGCTTCAGGTGCTTATCGAAAGTCTCCACATTATACTCAATGTTCTCTCCGTCCTTGCGACAAATAAGCACCTTGTCCGCATGGATGTGCCGACCCAACATCCACTCCGCTTTACAGTCCTTGAACTTCTTGGACACGGGGGATGAGCATGAAAGATATCGGCGAGCATGGGGCCTTTGAGCTTTTCCCAGACAAACTCATCATGCCATCGCTGCCGCAGGACCTCCATTTCAAAGAGCAAGTCCCGGGGTAGGTATGGGTACTTCCACCCATATTCACGGGCAACTCTCTGACAGAAGGGCCGCTGTAGCCGGGCCAGAGGTGGCATGGTGGCACGGTCTCCTTCTCCAGGCTGGACAATGGACTCCGGATGCCGAGGTACTTTAACTACCTCCATTGGCTTGGACTTGGGAGCCTGCAGCAATGAACAATGCGTTCCTGTCACCGGAACGGATGAAACAGTAGGCGATTCACAGGATGGAAGGGTAGGCAAGAGACCAGATTCCTCCCCGGCCTCTGGGACCTCCACCCGGGGTGTACTATCCCCTGTAGACATGGGCAGATCCCTTGGTTTGCGGAGCGCGGGTAACGGCATCTTGTCCCAACCCTTGCGGTGAAAGACCTTGTCAATCTCACCATCATCGCCGGCATCTGACAGCGACTCTAGGTCGGAGGTGTCGTACATTTCCGCGGGCAGGTAATTCCCAGTAGATGGAGAATCACCCTCCCTCACGGGCTCCACCGACAATGGACTCCCGACACCTCCAACCACACTCACAGTCCCAACCCCTGGCTCACCTGGGCCTTCAGTAGAACAGGGATGTCCAGGGCTCTTCCCGCCGGATCCATCCAGGCCAGGCAAGCGGCGGGGCGAAGCTCTTCCACGACCATAGGATGCCTGTACAAGGCCGACTTTCCTCTTCGGAGGTGGGAGCAGGGAGCTTGTGGTGACCGAAGCAGCATCCTCAGATTTTTCAATATCAGTCTCTGTTTGGGCACTCTCTTTGCCCTGGTCAGCGCGCACAGAAATCTCTGCAAAGGCCTGGATCTCCCCTTCCGGAGTGGCGGTACCCGTGAGGCAGTTGAGGTGGAAGGCCCGGGGCCTTTCTGTGAATGGTTCCACCTCAAAAAGAAACTCCTTGCAGGCCTCACATCGCCCGAATAGCTTCAAGCTGACCACCAGTCCTGAGCAGCCGGGACAGATCACACCGAGGGCCTCTATGTCTCTGCATACATACAGAGCCAAACGTCCTCGGGGCCTGAGTCTTATTCCTGTATCCGTTATGGAAGCAGCAAAGGAAGTCATCTTCGTGGGGTAAGGAACCGGAATCCACAGGGGTACTTGAGGTCATCCCAACTGTCTGCTGCTCGATTGCGCACTGACCAACTCGCGCCAGAATCCCCACGTGACTACTTCCACATGGCCAGACTCCTCACACAGTCTGCACTTGTTCGCGGGCTTTCTCTTCTCCCCGCCCACGAACTGCACAGCTATGGTGTGCCTTGTGGCGCGCCTGCCAACATGGCTGACCTACTCGGAACTCCACCGGGCAGCAAAGTTCAAACACAGATGTTCCCAGCTCCATACACAAAACACATATCCCGGACTTACGAGCCCCCACGTGTAGAGGCCTCTATGTCTCTCTCTTCTTTAGTGGATACTTTGGCTTCGGTCTAGGGGTACTTTGAAGGGGAGAGTGAGGTGCGCCACGGCCCATGTCCTCTAGATTTCAGCATGTAGAGGTGAAGGCCAGCATCTAATTACACCCGGGCTGTGTATACGATCAGAGCCAAGTCTGTTCTGCTGATAACCCCCTTTGCTCCCAGTAATTGGAGTACCACACACTGAAAAGGTCCAACACTTATTTATTCCATAACGGCAAACAAATAGTCCTTTACGAGCAGATAGTTTGAGACCCATAGAACAGTCCAGTATTGGTGGGGAGTAGGTCAAGGCACAATCCTCAAAGAAACTAAACCGTTGAGGTTTCACCAACGGTTGCTAAGCACAGTGACTGTTAAATGGACTTCTTGGCTTCAGAGTCTCTTCCAGTGACTCTAGTGAACAGGAACTGGAGTTACCTTCGCTACGTTGCAGCCCCAGTCAGGGGGAAGACATCCCTCCAAGGGAGTTACCAGAGGTCACCGGATTAATGCTGTACCGGGCTATCCGGAAGGGTTACACTCCCCGGCCTCCTCGCCTCAGATACGGGTCCCAACACCTTAGGGCCCCTCGGACTCCTCCACCCTCGCGGAACCCAGTCGAAGTCCTGGGCTCCAGGCCTTGGCCATAGTACCTCACCCCAGGCTTAAGGTGCCTGGGATGGACTCCATCCCTCATTCCGGCCAAGTCAAGGGCACCTGGGCCCGGATCTCCGGAACGCCAGCACCCAGTTGTAGATAAAGTGTATTTAGATCCAAAGCCCTGTCAAGTGTTTGCTGATGCCTACAACCTCTGTAATCTCGACCAAGAGTCAGATCAATGTCCCTGCTGAAACAGAATCTGACTGATGGGTAAGATATTTCAAGAGGAAAACATCCTCTTTTTAATATGCATGTGTGCAGAAAGGAACCCCTCCCCTCCAAAAACACACATACAGCACGCAAAACCCAGCTACTGTTTTGGCTAAGCTCAGCAACCTTGAAATGATTATGAAGAATCAGCAGACTGACTGCTCAAATGTTCAATAGCATAAAATGATTCTCTTGTTGACAAATCCCTTGCATGCATTACAATTCAATGAGTTGGTCTCGTAGATTTAAAGTCAATATGATCATCAAGAGGGAGCCTGTCCAGCAACTGTGGGCCAAAACATGGACACTTGGGTTGGGTATGCATGCCCATGGCACAGGGGAGTGAAGGCCGGACACCTCTGCTGCCAGAGATAAGACCTGGTCTTCTAACTTGTCTGCTTGGTCTTAAACCAAGATCGATTAACTGGATATATCTGAACTTGAACTAGTCAACCCAACCTGCTTGGAAAATGACCAAGTCACCTTTTAGCCAAAGCCTGTCCGTGTTATCCAACAGCAGCCAGATTACTTATTTTATTCCTCCACACTTCAACAGGAGGGAACACATATTGAATTTAAAACTGAAAACTAACCCTTAACACTCAACCACAACCATCCATATTAACCACTTGCTGACCAGCTCACACAGATATACTGCGGCAAGTTGGCTCTCCGGCGTGGACCGACGTGATCGCGGTGAGGAGAGGTAGAATGGGGAACTGCCTATGTAAACAAGGCGATTCCCTGTTTTGCCAGATGGCATGACAGAGATCTACTGTTCCCAGTGATCGGAAACAGTGATCTCTGTCATGTTCCAGTGAGCCCACCCCCCCCCCTACAGTTAGAACACGCTGAGGGAACACATTTAGGGCCAGGTCACACCAGACGCAGTTCCGTTCAGTTCCGTGTGCTTTTTTTCTGCACAAAATGCATGCACAGTGTTTTCCATGTATTCAAATGGCTCTTGTTGGCTCTAGTTCACACCATGCAGTCAGTTTCCGGTCAGTTTCTGCACCGGAAACTGACTGCATGGTGTGAACTAGAGCCAACAAGAGCCATTGGAATACATGGAAAACACAGTGCATGCATTTTTAGTGCAGATAAAATGCACATAAAACTGTACGGAACTGCATCTGGTGTGAACTGGCCCTTAAAGTGGTTGTAAACTCTCTGGAAAAAAAAAACACCCTATAAGACAAAGGCATAATGAGCTAGTATGCATAGCATACTAGCTCATTATGAAATACTTACCTGAGATCGAAGCCCCCGCAGCGGTCCTCGTTCTCCCCCTCCAGCGGCGACATCTCTCCCAGAGTGACTTCTGGGTATCGCGGGCTCCTGCACAGTGACTGGCCGGAGCAGCGGTGACGCCACTCCCGCGCATGCGCGTGGGAGCGGCCGGTAACGGCATGTGCCATTGCTTCAGTGCGCATTTGCAAATGACTTTGGCACATGCAAACACAGGGGGATATCTCCTAAACCGTAATATAGGCTTACCTGTAGCATAAGAAACAATAAACAGCTGCGCTAAAACATTAGGAGACCAGTAGCAAAACCAGTCATAAAAAGTGCATGTGAATACATATATCATGTGCCCAACAGTGAAGGCATGTGAACCAAATAACAACAAAACTAATGGTAAATGATACTAATGAGAATAAAAACTATAAGTAAAGTCCCAAAAAATGCTGAAGGAATCCAAGATGGAGATAAACCGTGAAAGGTATGGAAGAAATTGAGGATTGATGCTCAAATTGTTCATGCAACACCCGTGATCCACCACCATTTGAATACACCGCTTAGGGAGGGAGGTGAACGCACTGACGTCATCACCAAGGGCAGGAGAGGGCTGGGCCAGGGGGCAGGGTGGCAATTGCCTCCCAGGCCGCCCTAAATTATGTTCAAAATGGCCGGCAGCCGCTGCCCACTACCATTTTCATTTTTATTCTGGTCTAGGAAGTCGGGCCGGGGGCATGGCCATGGCGGCCGACCACTAGCTGTTGCATTCCGGGAGTTGTAGTCCGCACTCAAGCTTCTGGTGGGTGGAAAACACAGCAGCGCAGAGGAAACTACAACTCCCTGGGACCGGATTCTTGGAAGCAGGCAGAGGCAGGGCGTGCCATGGAGTCGGGATGCAGGGCTGCAGGGCTGGGCGCTAGCTGCAAATTGACCCCAGGATCAGGAGCGTTACCCCCCCAGGAGATCGTGGCGTGCAAGGACCTGCTGAGCTGAGATGGCTGATGTGAGAGACCCTGACCCCCCATCTCCCCCCCATACACCCCATGTAACCTGCCCCAGTGATCAGGCTGCATTTATGGACACTGGAGTTGGCTGCACTGATGGGCACTGGTGAGGCTGCCTTGAAAAAACAGGTGGGCCATGGATGGTGAGCTGATTCGGCGGTTCAATGGGCCACTTGACTAGACTTGCCCCCCAGGCCTTAGGCCGCCAGCCCTCCCCTGACCAAGGGACAGGTGACGGCAGACCGGCCGGTTGTTCTGCGATATTTTTGCATGAACAATTTGAGCATCAATCCTCAATTTCTTCTATCCCTTCCACGATTTATCTCCATCTTGGATTCCTTCAGCATTTGTTTTGGACTTTACTTATAGTTTTTATTCTCATTAGTATCATTTACCATTAGTTTGGTTGTTATTTGGTTCACATGCCTTCACTGTTGGGCACATGATATATGTATTCACATGTACTTTTTATGACTGGTTTTGCTACTGGTCTCCTAATGTTTTAGCACAGCTGTTTATTGTTTCTTTTGATATTTTTATGTTATCACATTAGTACAGTTGCTGCTGTCTTCTCTTTTTTTTTTCTTTTTTTCTTTTTAGTTAGCGCAGTATATTCCCCCTTTTCCTATTTACCTGTAGCATAACGTGTGTTGTAAGGGTTTACAACCACTTTAACCCCTTGATTGCCCCCATAGTGTTAAACCCTTCCCTGCCAGTGTAATTTTTACATTGATCAGTGCTATAAAAAATGCAATAATGTAATAATGTCACTGGTCCCCAAAAAGTGTCATTTGGGGGGTCGGATTTGTCCGCCGCAATGGCGCAGTCCCGCTAAAAGTCACAGATCGCCGCCATTACCAGTAAAAACAATAAAAAAAAAATAAAAGTCCCTAAATCTATCCCGTAGTTTGTAGACACGATAACTTTTGCGCAAACCAATCAATATATGCCTATTGCGATTTTTTTTTTTTTTTTTTACCAAAAATATGTAAAAGAATACATATTGGCCTAAACTGATGAATAAGTTTTTGTTTTTTTGGGGATATTTCCTTATAGCAGAAAGTAAAAAAAAAAAAATTTTTTTTTTAATTGTTAGTCTTTTTTTGTTTATAGCACAAAAAATAAAAAGCGCAGAGGTGATCAATTACCACCATAAGAAAGCTCTATTTGTGGGAAAAAAAGGACATCACTTTTATTTGGGTATAGCGTCACACAACCGCGCTATTGTCAGTTAAAAAGTAACGCAGTGCTGTATCGCAAAAAAATGCTCTGGTTATTAAGGGGGCAAATCCTCCTGAGGCTGAAGTGGTTAAAGTGTAAGTCCAGTCTTGGATAGATTGGATATGGTTTAAATTTAGAACCTCTGTGGGGTTATTAATGAGATGTTATATATTTTTTTTCTCTTACCCTCTTGACAACAGTTTTAAAGCGGAAGTAAACCCAACGATTTAATAGTTTCAAAAAAACAGTTACATTCCCGGCATGCCGGGAATGCCAACTGTCACATTGGCTGTGCTCTCAACCAAACTGTCACACCATCCAATGGCTGGTGTCATAACTGATCACATGTGCAGCATCATGGCAGTTGAAGATTAAACAGAGACCAAGATGGCAGCTTCTTTGGCTGAAAATGATAGGAGGGTTTACTTCCACTTTAACAGACAGAATGTGAGTGTCAATCTTCAACAGCAACAGTCTCCTTTTTTTTGTAAGGTGGAGGAAGTCTAGAACAGTGTTTCTCAACTCCAGTCCTCAAGACGCCCCAACAGGTTATGTTTTCAGGCTCTCCATTGTTTTGTACAGGTTATTTGATCAGTTTAACTGCTTTAGTAATTACCACAGCCGTTTTATCTGAGGGAAATCCTGAAAACATGACCTGTTGGGGCGCCTTGAGGACTGGAGTTGAGAAACACTGATCTAGAACCCCTGTCAGCTTTTTATTGCTTTAGTGACCTAAACTCCTAAATTCCAACCTTAAATCCCTGATGGAAACTTGTGATTTGCCACTTTACAGCCAGAGTTCAGTTCAGCCAGCCAGATGGGACGGTGCTTAGTGATTGGGCAGTGCTGTATAGGCAATGCACAGGTTTGCTTTAAACCTAAAAGTGTTATTCACACCAGCAGGGACTTATTTAGGTGCTGGTTTGTCTTGTGCACGTGTACTGCAATGTGTTTTTTATTTTCCCTTTTTTCCCCTTTTTTTATTCTATGTGCAGTGATCCATCTGCTTTCTCCCTCCTCATTGGCTCAGACACAGCCATTGGCTTCTGCTGCTGTCAATCATAGCCAGTGAGGAGGGAGCAAGGGGCAGCATGGCCGGTCAATAGACAAACAGAGTGTGCCTCGGAAATGAGCCTGTATGGGTGCCCCCAGAGCAAGCGGTTTGCTATGGGGGCACTCAGTGTGGGGGAGGGGTCAGGAGCACCAATGGAGGACATGAGAAGAGGAGGATACGAGCTGCTCTGTGCAACTCCATTGCATAGAGCAGGTAAGTACTGTATAACATGTTTGTTATTTTAATTTAGAAAAAAGTGAGCATTTACAATCACTTTTCCGCACCACATCAAAATCGCAACCCATTTATGCGAACCGATTGCGGCGTGTATCTTAAAGTGGTTCTAAAGGCAGCAGTTTTTTTTATCTTAATGCATGCTATGTATTAAGATAAAAAGCCTTCTGTGTGCAGCAGCCCCCCTCAGCCACCCTGATACTTACCTGAGCCCCATCTTGATGCAGCGATGTTGCACGAGAGTCTGTCTGGGAATCCCCCTCCTAATTGGCTGAGACAAACAGCAGGCACCATTGGCTCCCACTGCTGTCAATCAAAGTCAGTGAGCCAATGAGGAGAGAGAGGAGGTGGGGCCGAGCCGTGGCTCCGTGTCTGAATGGACACACAGAGCAGTGGCTTGGCTCGGGTGCCCCCATAGCAAGCTGCTTGCTGTAAGGGAACTCAGCAGGAGGGAGGGGCCATGAGCACCGTCGAGGGACTCGAGAAGAGGAGGATCTGGGCTGCTCTGTGCAAAACCACTATACAGAGCAGGTAAGTATAACATGTTTGTTACTTTTAAACAAACAAAAACCAAGCCTTTAATATCACTTTAAGTTAACGACTGTCATGGATATGCATTAATGTCTGTCTGCCATCTTACCTTCCTCCTCATGTGTTCATCTAGAGACCAGACCTCCTTCACCTGGCTTCCTTTATAATCTCCTCCCAGCCTGACTCCACCCCAGGCCCTATCACTGAACACTATATTAACCTGTGCACTGCAAGCCTGCTTTGCTGATCAACGTGTTTGTTAGGCATTGTGTGTTTGGGTTCCTGCCTGCCGTGTGCTACGTCTGTCTCTCTGTTACGTTATTGGCTTGTCCCCGACCATCCCTGTCTGCTCGTGACCCTTGACCTTCGGCTCGTTCTTCGTTATCCTTGTCTGCTTGTGGCCCCTGACCTTCGGCTTGTTATTCGGTTCTCTCTATCGTGTGCTGCTGCTTCCCCTTATCCTACGGGGCGTGAGCTAGGAAACTCCAGGGGCCGCGACCTGGTCCCAGCCTGCAGCGTAACATCCTCACCACTAGAGGCCCTGGAGAAGACCAGCTGGGTCTTAGACTCCGCGCCCTGGGGAATCTTGGCTCTCGCTTCCGTTGGGATCCCGGTTGTGCTCCTCTGGTCCCGCTTTCCACAACCACCCAGTTTCCTATCCACAGAAGCCAGCCATAGGGTTCACTACCTCGCGGTGCACTCCTGTCCCCCTACGGTGTGCATCTGTCACCTGGCCACAGGTGACCCTGACAACGACACCCCAAAATCATTTTGCCAAATGCACTGCGATTTGCAAAATTGGATGGCATGGGTGTGGACACCCATGCTATCCGATTCTGGTGCGGACAAAAAAAGGCTTCTGCATGAGTTCGGTGCGAATTCAGTGCGATTTGAGCCATATAAATCCACGGTTCAAATTACACCCCAAAGACACTGCATGTAATTCGCACAGGAATGTGCTGCCATTCCTGTGCGAATTACATGCGGTGTCCCGTACTGCATCAGTGTGAACCCAGGCTAACCCGTTGCATGTAAAACATACCGTATGTACAGCAGCAAAATGGAGACATGTAATACCCACACGCCGCACATATGCGTCACTGGGCATCTGATGCTTCTGTGCTGAGAGCGCGCACACTGCATGCTCCCAGCACAGAGTCCAAGCTGTCAAAGACAGCTATCGGTCTCCACTAACAATCGGTAGCCGGCAGCACCGACTCCCGATCATTTGACCTCTGTGACAGCCAATCACAGTGGTCACACGATCACCGATCCTTCCTGCCCCTCCCCTTCCCGGGTGTACAGACCCTATTGTTGCGATGCTGGGGCAAGGTGGGAAGGGGTTAACAGTGAATTTCTCTTTATTTGTCTTTCTTTGGTCTGTTTAATAAAGAGGCATAAGGTGAAAAGCGGCAACTCGTCCTTTCAAAAAAGTCACTTTATTGCATTAAGTGGAGTGTACAAAGTAAAGTGGCCTACGCGTTTCGGCAATAAGTCATGGCTATGCTTAAGGCTTATTGCCAAAACGTGTAAGCCGCTGTACCTTGTACACTCCACTTGATGTAATAAAGTGGCCTTTTCAGGAGGCCAAATTGCCGGCTCTTTGCCTTATACCTTCATGTTCTATTAGTGTTGGGAAGACAACAGTTTACGCAGCACTTAATACTACAATATAAAAGAGAGACAGTACAGTTACAATACATGCTGTACATCCACTCTCTCCCGACTGACTACTAACAGCCACGTAGAGTCTTTATGTCTTCACCGTACTAGCCCCTCCCCTATGCGTGTCGACGTGGCTGTTAGTAGTCAGTCGGGAGAGAGTGGGTGTGCGGCTCTGTAGCACATGCTTACTGCTTATTTGTCTGCTAGAGTATGGTGCGCTGCAAGCACCTGTATTATGTAAGTGTCCTGCATTTTAATAAACAGTTGGATAAGATTGTAAACAATTCAAGCACTATTGACGTTTTATTTCCCTTATGCACTCTGATGCTGACAACTGAACTGGAGTTGGTTGGAGGAGCATAGTGGCTAAATAGAGCTTATTGAGGCTGCATAGGCATGACCCCCCTAGCCATGCCCCGCTTCCCTCCCTATCCATGCGCCCGGCCTCATTCAGGACGCCTGGCACATGAATTCCTATGGCGGGGGTGGGCGTTTTTTTTTTTTGAAGCACTGATTAGAGCCAGAGGCTCTAATTGGCTTCAAAATAGGGTGGGCTCAGGGCGCAGAGCATTGCGTCCGGAGCCCACCCAGGTGTATTGCAGCAGCGAATAAATATTCGCTGTTACAACACCAATCCTCCTCCTGGCCAATCGGGAAGCGGGTCTGATACCCGTCACTCGATTGGCTGAAAGGACAGGCACTCCTATTGGATGCCTAGGAGGAGGGGAGAATACGCACGGCGGAAGTGAGGAGGAGAAGAGCAGATGCCTGTATGCTCGAACCCCGTCGCTGCCTGGTGCCCAATCCCCGCCGCTTCTTGGATGCCCGCTGATGCACGCTGCCTAGATGGGGTAAGTGCCAGTGGACCGACCGGCAGACAGCTGGGGGGGGGTTTGAGGTGCCGTAAGGGGGGGAGTGGTTGTTTGCCGCCCCCCCAAACAAAAAACAACCAGCCGCCACTGTTATTGACTCAGCATAGTTGAGGGGTCACACTCCCAGAGGTGAGCCTATACCCATTGAGGGGGGCATGTGTGCGGTGGTCCAACGTTGGCTGTACGCATTGACATCATTGTGCATGTTTTATTCATCTATTAAGTCACATATGGAAGATTGCAATTAGGGTGACCACATTTCCAAACTGCCATTCAGGGACACCCCCCCCCCCCCCAAAAAATGATGATTTTTGACCAAAAAAATTCAGATTTTTGGGGCAGGGGTGTATCATGAAATCAGCGGGCCCGTGTGCAAGATCAAAAGTGCTCCCTAGGCATCAAGAAGAACAAAAATATGGCGCGGAAAGCGCATCGTGGTGAACAGTGGACATGTCTTAAATTGCGCTAAATATTGGCTTAAAGGGGGTGTTGTTAAAGAGTCTGAGATGACTTATATAGTGCAAAATGTGATAATGTTAAATAGGGAATGCAGAGTGTATGGTGGTGAGTAGTATGTACAGGAGAGGAGTGCGGAGTGTATGGGGGGGGGGGGGGTAATATGTACAGGAGAGGAGTGCGGAGTGTATGGCGGGGGGTAATATGTACAGGAGAGGAGTGCAAAGTGTATGGCGGGGGGTAATATGTACAGGAGAGGAGTGCAAAGTGTATGGCGGGGGGTAATATGTACAGGAGAGGAGTGTGGAGTGTATGGCGGGGGGTAATATGTACAGGAGAGGAGTGTATGGCGGGGGGGTAATATGTACAGGAGAGGAGTGCGGAGTGTATGGAGGGGGGTAATATGTACAGGAGAGGAGTGCAAAGTGTATGGCGGGGGGTAATATGTACAGGAGAGGAGTGTGGAGTGTATGGCGGGGGGTAATATGTACAGGAGAGGAGTGCGGAGTGTATGGCGGGGGGTAATATGTACAGGTGAAGAGTGCGGAGTGTATGGCGGGGGGTAATATGTACAGGTGAAGAGTGCGGAGTGTATGGCGGGGGGGTAATATGTACAGGAGAGGAGTGCGGAGTGTATGGCGGGGGGTAATATGTACAGGTGAAGAGTGCGGAGTGTATGGCGGGGGGTAATATGTACAGGAGAGGAGTGCGGAGTGTATGGCGGGGGTAATATGTACAGGAGAGGAGTGCGGAGTGTATGGCGGGGGTAATATGTACAGGAGAGGAGTGCGGAGTGTATGGCGGGGGGTAGTATGTACAGGAGAGGAGTGCGGAGTGTATGGCGGGGGGGGTAACATGTACAGGAGAGGAGTGCGGAGTGTATGGCGGGGGGTAACATGTACAGGAGAGGAGTGCGGAGTGTATGGCGGGGGGGGGGGTAATATGTACAGGAGAGGAGTTCGGAGTGTATGGTGGTGAGTAACATGTACAGGAGAGGAGTGCAGTGTATGGCGGTGAGTAGTATGTATATGAGAGAAGTGCTGAGTGTATGGGGGGGTAGTTAGTGGAGAGAGGAGGAAGAGGAGTGAAATACCACCTCCTGATAGTCTGTCAGCCACTGCTATACCACCTTGGTGATGGGGCACTCCGAAGGATGTAAGGGGGCACTCTGGAGGCACTAAGGGGGCACCCTGGAGGTTGTAAGGGGGGGGATGTAAGGGGGCACTCTGGCGGTACTTAGTCAGAGCCCCCTTACATCCTCCGGGGGGCCCCCTTAGTGCCCCCTTACATTCTCCTCCAGAGTGCCCCCTTACATTCTCCTCCAGAGGGCCCCCTTACATTCTCCTCCAGAGGGCCCCCTTACATTCTACTCCAGAGTGTCCCCTTAGTACTACTGTACTAAGGGGCACTCTGGAGGAAGTAAGGGGGCACTCTGGAGAAAGTAAAGGGGAGGTAGGGAGCACTCTGGAGTGTGACAAGGGGGGGTCATAGAAACATTGGGGGGGGGGTGACAGTGTGACAAGGGGGTCAGTGTGACAATGGGGGGGTCATAGAAACATTAGGGGGGAGACAGTGTGACAAGGGGGGTCAGTGTGACAAGAGGGGGTCATGGAAACATTGGGGGGGAGACAGTGTGACAAGGGGGGTCATAGAAACATTGGGGGGAGACAGTGTGACAAGGGGGGGTTCATAGAAACTTTGGGGGAGACTGTGTGACTAGGGGGGGTCAGTGTGACAAGGGGGGTCATAGAAACATTGGGGGAGACAGTGTGACAAGGGGGGTCATAGAAACATCGGAGGGGGGCAATGTGACAAGGGGGGGTGATAGAAACATTGGGGGGGGGAGACAGTGTGACAGGTGGAGGACATGTGGAGTGGACACTATTCTCCCTCATGTGCAGGGCACTCTGTCTTATGCTGGCACCAGCCCTGACTGACAAAATCATCTCACACCACAACACAGATCAGAGAATCCTCAGAACTCCCCCCCCCCCCCCCTCTCCTCCTCAGGTCGGCGTTTCTCTTACTGTGGCTGGTCTCCTGAGTCCTGCAGCATCTGTTCCTGGTCGGCTGTGTGGACAAAAGACATGCTGCTCAGCCAATCATCCCCGATCCAGCACTGAGGTCCCTTCATTTTGCAGTTCCGCGCCAACACTATGCAGAATGCCATGTGACACACTGGGCCTCTGAATGGGGAGGGGGCGGGCTGGAAGGAGAGGACAGCCAGACAGGCTTCAGCTGACGTCACTGGTTGCTAGACGCGGAGCGGCCCCTAGCCTAGCAACCAGACTGTATCATCAAGTGAGAGATGCCTTAAACTTTCTAAGGTGGTGGCGGCAGGTGGGCAGAGTTGGCGGAGCGGACTGGTGTGGACTGGTCACTGTGGTTTTTGTTCATTCCGGGACTTCTGTATTGTCCCGGAATGAACTAGCCGGGACACGGGACAAAAATCACCAATCAGGGACTGTCCCGGGCAATCCGGGATACGTGGACACCCTAATTGCAATGCAATTCCTTTGAACTACAGAACACTATTTTATGGAGAAAAGGAGACCGGTGTTCTGTAGTCTTGACCTCGAGTGACAATGCTGCTTCTCTATAAACACAGAAAAGTGAGTGAGCGTTGTCACCCCTAAAACAGGATGTATGTTACTGTAATACTGACATATTTACCACCTACATTACTTTTTGATTTTGCATAAGACCCAAGAATGTGGCAGATGGTGGTGGAACAGTTTCAGAAACAGAGAGCAATGGAACATTTACACTTATAGCAGCAACATTTGTTTCTTGGCCATTGTTGCATTCAAGCCATGAACACCTCTTCTACAAAGTGATCTATTACTTAAACAGAAAACATATTTTTTTTTTAACTCCTAGCTCAAACACAGGAACTGCATCTGCCATCAACTATTGCTTTTTGTGTATATGAAGAGTGACATCTTGTGGCTAAAATGTAATATGCAAACATGAAATTTCCTAATAATCCAGCCCTCTAAGCATGTATGCCTTTATTATTATTATTATTATTATTATTATAATACAGGATTTATATAGTGCCAACAGTTTGCGCAGTGCTTTACAAAATGAAGGCAGACATTACAGCTGCAATACAATTTGGTACAAGCAGAGACAGAGTTAATATTATTATAGAGGAATTATATAGCGCCAAAAGGTTCATAGTGTTTAAAGGTTAATGCTTAGAGCTATTGTTAATTATCCAACTGAAAATAATTTATTAATCAAATATGATAATTACTGACCCTATTTTAAAAAGACCACATTGTAAGTACCAGTGGTGGCCCGTCCATACGGCACCCTAATCCATGCGCCCGTCCCCTAATCCCCTAATGCCGGACGCATGGATTCCAACAGGGTTTTATTTTTTTGAAGCACATGATTGGAGCCTGAGGCTCTAATTGGCTTAAAAAAATGGTGGGCTCGGGGTGAAGAGCACTGCGCCCCGAGCCCACCCAGTTGTGTGACCATAGCGCATGAATATTCACTATTTTACATGGGGCATGGCTTGGACATGCAAGCATGAGGTCGCATCTCCGGTGAGCTCCTGTTTCCTCCCAGGCTTTTGGCACTTTAACAGAGGGACTTTACCACTGCACACCTGCTACAGCATGCCCAGCCATCAGAGAGCTCCTCACAGCCAGCCTGAGCTGTCACATCCCACTCGGGAGCCTTGGACTCTTACTTTACCAGTAGTCCCGGGCAGCATGAGGAGGGTGCCAAGATGGCACCGGATCGCCGCCCAGTATCCACGGCCTCTTCTTCCTGCTCAGACCCACAGCCCTCTTCACCGCATGGCCAGGACCAGTTACTGTGCCACAGACCAGCACCCTCTCATGCCTCGGCCCCATTGCCACATGCAGACTCCCTGCTGGGAGACCGTCTCCCGCATAGGGTTGCCACCTGTCCGGGATTCACCCGGACAGTTTGGGGTATGAATCATGCATCCGGGATTCAGACTGCCTGAAACCCGGACACATTATTCAGACCAGACTATGTCTTCCCAGCAGGTTTGCTGGCTGCAGTTGTCTAAGCCGAGTGTGTCTGTTACACTCTTTCACACTGCACAAAGTTAGCACTAACCTAACAATTCCCCCCCCCCCACACACACACACAGACGGGAGAAGAGAGAGGGCTTGATCTTCTCCTCTTGCTCCCGCCCCTACCCCTTTGTGTCTGCACAAACTTCAATCTCTGGTGCTTTTCCTCAGAAAAGGAAAGTGGGGGTGGGAAATTTAAAGTCCAGCAGCCTCAGATACATCTGGATGAGAGGTGCTGACTGCCAAGGGGTGCCAACCCTGTCTGTGACTGAAGTTGCCCCCCCTTCTCTCTCCTGCCTCTGAGTGAGTACACTAAGGTAAATCAGGGTTCTCAGAGTACCCCATATATCAGAGTTTCCCTTTACACCAGAAGCCACAGTGTTCCCCCTTACATCAAAGTTCTCAGTGTTCCCCCTTAAATCAGGCTTCCTAGAGCATCCCTTATGTTAAGCCTCATACACACGATCGGATTATCCAACGAGAATTGTGTGATGACAGGCTGTTTTCGGAAAATGTGACCGTTTGTACGCTCCATCGGACAATTGTTGTCGGATTTTCCGCCAACAAATGTTGGATAGCATGCTTTAAAATTGTCTGCCAACAAATGTGTGTTGATGGATTATCCGATCGTGTGTACACAAGTCTGTTGGACAAAACTCCAAAGTGCAAACACGCATGCTCAGAAGCAATGCTCACCATAACACTACATTAGCAGAAAGGGTGGCGCTAAAGAGCTGAAAAAACACGTTGTTTTGTGTTTGTTGGCCGACAATTCTTTGCCGTTTGTATGCAATACAAGTTCCTGGCCAACGCCCTTTGGGCAAAAGTCCTACACTTTGTCCGATGAAAATCCGATCGTGTGTATGAGGCTTTAGAGTCCCCAGAGTTCTCCCTTACATCAGAGTCTGCAGAGTCCCCCCTTACAGTGAAAGGGAACTCTGCGAGTTCAGATGTAAAAGGGAACTCTGTGGACTCTGATGTAAAGGGGAACTCTTTTTATTAACTTCATATGATTAGAAATGTTATTTATTAGCAAAATATATGTATAGTTTATAAAGTAAATAAAAAAATTGCTGTGCGCCGCTGAAGTGTTCGGGTTTGACTTAAAGAAAAGGTGGCAACCCTACTCCCACAGGGTGGGGGTACTTGCGGTGATTGCCGTTTCGCCGCCTTCTTATCCCATCCCAGCTGCAGGCATCACCCTGGTACTGTTTTTTAGAGCGGGCCGCCTGCTCTTTAGTGATAACAATTGATGTGACCCCCCTCCTCTCGCCGCCTTCCACTGCTCTTCCCAGGCCTCTTGTCCAACGAGGGGGACCTGAGCCACCAGCTGGCGATTCTGCCAGCTAGGCTGAGACCCGAACAAAGCCAAAAAAAAAAAACGAAAAAAAAGTACAGTATTCAGAATTGACAATTTTGCCGATCTGAATACTTTTAAGTGCAAAGGAGGGATTTTTGGGTCTTTTAGACCCCCGATCTCTCCATAAGGAGTACCTGTCACCACCTATTAGGCCTCATGCCCACGGACGTTTTTACAGCCGCGTTTTTTACAGCTTAAAAACGCCTGTCCATTATTGTATAAATTTTTCGACCATATTTTTTTATTTTTTTTTTAAAAACCCGCCAGAGCTCAAAAAGGCAATGGCTGCGTTTTTGCGCGTTTTTGCGTGGTTTTTAGCGCTTCGCGTTTTTTTAAGCCTAACGCCGTTGCCGGGGAACGCACTGGTCCTGGGGTTTTTTTTTACAGCTTAAAAACGCCTATGCTATTTGCAGCTCAAAAAGGCCTAGGTGGGCATGAAGCTATAGACTAACATGGACAGGCGTTTTTAAGCTGTTAAAAAATGCTCAAAAACACGGCTGTAAAAACGTCCGTGGGCATGAGGCCTTACCGTCACAAGGGATGTTTACATATTTTTGTTTACATCCCTTGTGACATCACGAAAAGTGATTCGAATTTATTTATTTTATAGGGACAACGTAAAAAATAAAAAAAAATTTAATCGCCCCCGTCCCCGCATGCTCACGCAGCAAAGAAAACACATACGTAAGCGAATGTAAATGGGGTTCAAATCACACATGTGAGTTATCACCCCAATCGTCAGAGTGAGAGCAATAATTCTTGCTAAAGACCCCCTTTGCAACTCTAACCTGGTAACTGTTAATTATTTTTTTTAAATGTCACCTATGGAGATTTTTAGGTACCGTAGTTTGTCGCCATTCCACAAGTGTACGCAATTTCAAAGCATGACATGTTGGGTATCTATTTACTCGGCTAATCTTTCACAAACAAATTGGGCTAACTTTACTGATTAGTTTTGTTTTAATTCATGAAAGTGTGTTTAAAAGGCCGCTGTGCAAATAACGTGTCACATAACATTTTGCAACGATCACCATTTTATTCTCTAGGGTCTCTGCTAAAAAAAAATATATATATAAAGTTTGGGGGTTCTAAGTTCAGTGGAACCTCGGATTACGAGCATAATCCGTTCCAGGAGAATGCTCGTAATCCAAAGTACTTGCATATCAAAGCGAGTTTCCCCATTGAAGTCAATAGAAACGAAAATAATTTGTTCCCCCTTGACTTCAATGGCATGCAATACCACATGCGGCCAGAGTCGGGGGGCGCCGGAGAGCCTCGGAAACAGCCGGAAAGGCCCAAGGACAGTTCGGCTGACCTCGGCAAACCTCGCAAAGGCTCGGGAACGTAGTATTTTCGAGTCTTTCCAAGCATTTCCGAACGGCTCCCAAGGCCCCTGATCGGCTACGATCGGCGCCGTTCGGCCCCGCTCGGCTCCGGCGCCCCCCCACCACCTCAGGCCAAACGCGGTACTGCACACCGCTTTGGCCTGAATCCTGCTCATTTTGCAAAACAACACTAGCAAACCAAGTTAGGATTTTTTCAAAATACAGTGCTCGTATTGCCAAACGCTTGTTAACTGCGTTACTCGCAATCCGAGGTTCCACTGTAATTTTCTACCAAAAAATACAGATTTTAACTTGTAAGCAATAAATGTCAGAAATAGGCTTAGGTGTGAAAGGGTTAAAGCAAACCTTCACTCACACCTTCCCCATTTCCGTCCCAAACACTTTTAATAATTGTACTTTTACATTCTTTGACAGGTACCCACTCCCACTTCCTCATTTCTCACCTAGAAGGAGAAGGACACAGTACACTAAGTGAAAATAATGCAGCTCCCTGCCTGTGGTGTTAGTATGAGAACACCACCAATTGTATTGAGGTACCTTTAGGTGAACGCTGTGCAAAGGACACAGTACACTAAGTGAAAATACTGCAGCTAGCACAATCACCTGCCTGCCTGTCACAGTATAGAGAATGACAGGAACGGATCTAGCTAAACTGAATACAGTGTGTAAATATATATACAACACCTAGGATGCATATATATCCTCTACACACTGTAACTGCAGCTAACTGACTCGCCTGCCTGCTCTATCTAATTAAAATCAAATTACACTGTCTCTCTCTCTCTCTCTCTCTTTCTTTTAACCAACGCCGCAACACACTACACAAGGCCGCCAAGCCGGCGGCCTTATATAGTGTGGGGCATGTACCTACTCCTCTGAGCCATGATTGGCCAAAGCCACCCTGGCTTTGGCGAATTACGGCTCTCTGTACTAACAGCGCTGTGATTGGCCAAGCATGCGGGTCATAGTGCATGCTTGGCCAATCATCAGCCAGCAATGCACCGCGATGCCGCAGTGAATTATGGGCCGTGATGCGCCACTCGAGTTTGGCGCAAACGGCCCATAATGTTCGGAATTTGGCGAACAGCCGAACAGGCGATGTTCGAGTCGAACATGGGTTTGACTCGAACTCGAAGCTCATCCCTAATCTACACATGTGTATAGGAAATAATTTAATGAAAATTTAGAACAGGAAGCCTATGACATTTGAAGTCTCATCAAAAATTGCCCATTAAGTAAATGTTGGTGGCTTTAACTCGCCAGTCCATAAATGGGAACTTACATGATGAATAAATATTTCTTTATAGAACATTCTTCTCATCTTCTGAAACAGGTATAGGTTGCCATCTAGAGGAATCAGTTAAAATTGCAGTGAATATATGACTTCAAAACTTTGAAGTTTTAGAAAGGAAGGAGGGAAGATGGATATTTAAATAATGGCAAAAAAAAAACATTTACACATTTTCTGGTTGGATTTAGCGCATCCTTGCATTCCTGTTGTTTACTGGATCCCAAAAAAAAAAAAAAGACTCGGTAACATCACCTGTATTTACAGTTATGTTTATTTTGTCTTTAACCACTTCAGCCCCGGACCATTTTGCTGGCCAAAGACCAGAGCACTTTTTTGCGATTCGGCACTGCGTCGCTTTAACTGACAATTGCGCGGTCGTGCGACGTGGCTCCCAAACAAAATTGACGTCCTTTTTTCCCCACAAATAGAGCTTTCTTTTGGTGGTATTTGAATTTTTTTCTGCGCTATAAACAAAAATAGAGCGACAATTTTTTAAAAAAATCAATATTTTTTTACTTTTTGCTATAATAAATATCCCCCAAAAATATATAACATTTTTTTTTTTCACAGTTTAGGCCGATACGTATTCTTCTACATATTTTTGGTAAAAAAAATAGCAATAAGCGTATATTGATTGGTTTGCGCAAAAGTTATAGTATCTACAATATAGGGGATAGTTTTTGGCATTTTCATTATTTATTTATTTTTTTACTAGTTATGGCAGCGATCAGCGATTTTTATCATGACTGTGACATTATGGGGGACACATCGGACACTTTTGACACATTTTTGGGACCATTGTCATTTTTACAGCGATCCGATCAGTGCTATAAAAATACACTGATTACTGTGAAAATGACACTGGCAGTGACAGTGGCAGTTAATGAAAATGACACTGGCAGTTAACCACTAGGTAGCGCTGTAGGGGTTAAGTGTGTCCTGGGGAGTGCTTCTAACTGTAGGGGGGATGGGCTGTGTGTGACAGGAAGCTGTGATCACTGTCCTGTCACTAGGAAGACTGGGGAAATGCTTGTTTACATCAGCATTTCCCCGTTCTTCCTCACCGTGAGACGATCGCGGGTTACCCCGCGGACATCGAGTCCGTGGGACCCGCGGTCGGGCTCACGGAGTTCGCGGCGGGCACACGTGCGCGTCCACAATGCCTCTTTATAAAGGGGATGTATATATACGTCCTTTGGCCTGTCCATGCCATGCTGTCGACGTATATTGCCGCGCGCTGGTCGGCAAGCAGTTAAGGTATTTTTTTAATTGCTATGGGGTTGGGGCGTGAAGCAGTCTACAGAATTTTGGAAAAAAAATTGAACCATACTCATACGAACCGAAAAAAAAAAAAAACACACACCCACACAGTGGATAGGAGTAGTAAGCAAAACATGGTACAACATAAGAATACATCTTGAGAACATGTTATGAAGAATGAACTGTCGAACAACAATGGTCAAGGCCGGTGGTCAGCATAGGGTGGCTGAGCTTAACCGCTCAGGGGTTGGGGTGTGGAGCAGTCCACAGAATTTTGGAAAAACGAAACTGGAACCAAACTCATACAAACAAAAAGGCTAAGGAGGGGGAAGAGAGATAAGAAGGGAAGACGAACAAGGAAAAGGAGGTGCAGGCTAGGAAAGAAAAAGGGGGGGCAGAGGTGATCAGTTAGAGAGACCCAGGCTGGTCGGGTACAATGTTGGAAGAGCGTAGGACCACCACGGACCCCACACTTTGAGGAATTTGGCATGGGAGTCCTGGAGGATACCAGACATCTTCTCATTAATCATGAGAGTCGTTTAAGATGCTCTTCACCTCCGCAAATGAGACAGCCCGCTTCTTCCAGTCCCTTGCTATTGCACGCTTAGGTTTCTTTTGTCTTTCAACTGAAAAATAATTTTTCTCAGTCATTTGCTATGGATTCTTATGGAAGGCAGAACATGGGCAGATCATGAGTTTTCAGGTCCCAGATTCCAATGTAGTGTGATCTATCGGTGCTGACTAGGGATGAGTCGAACACCCCCCGGTTCAGTTCGCAGCAGAACACGCGGACAGGCAAAAAATTTGTTCGAACACCACTAAAGTCTATGGGACGCGAACGTGAAAAATCAAAAGTGCTAATTTTAAAGGCTTATATGCAAGTTATTGTCATACAAAGTGTTTGGGGAACCGGGTCCTGCCCCAGGGGACATGTATCAATGCAAAAAAAAGGTTTCAAAATGGCAGTTTTTTCGGGATTTTAATAATGCTTAAAGTGAAACAATAAAAGTGAAATATTCCTTTAAATTTCGTACCTGGGGGTGTTTCTTGTGTTTAGAACTGTCCCTGCACAAAATGACATTTCTAAAGGGAAAAAAAAGTAATTTAAAACTACTCGCCGACTATAATGAATTCGACATGGGGACAAAGTGCTTTGGGGTGGGGGGCCGCATGGCGCCCTCCTGCCCCAAAGCACCCACCCCCCATGTTGAGGGCATGCGGCCTGGTATGGTTCAGGAAGGGGGAGGCGCTCACTCGTCCCCACCCCCTTCCTTACCGGCCGGGCTGCGTGCTCAGATAAGGGTCTGGTATGGATTTTGAGGGGACCCCCACAACGTTTTTTCGGGTGTAGGGGGTTCCCCTTGAAATCCATACCAGACCTAAGGGCCTGGTATGCTCTTGGAGGGAAACCCATGCCGTTTTTTTATTTAAAATTTGGCGTGGAGTTCCCCCTCATGATTCATACCAAATACCAGCTCTGTTGGAGGGAGGGAGGGGTTTACCTTAGAGCCGGTTCATACAGGGGCGACTTCCTGTAAAGTTGCCTCACTATGAACGGGGATCCGACTTGGAGGCGACTTCCATTGAAATCAATGGGTACAAGTCGACTAGAAGTCGGATTAAAGTCGTACAGGAACCTTTTCTGAAGTCGGAGCGACTGCAGTAGTGTACATTAAGACGGCTCCATTCACTTCCATTACTTTTCTAAACCGCGCGACTTGGGGCGACTTGAAGTCGGATCCCAGGACGCCCCTGTGTGAACCGGCTCTTAAATAGCTAAATTATACAATGTTTATAATTATCTCAGCGCTGAGGATTGTTGATAAACATTTTCTGGCTTTTTATTTATTTTTTTGACAGCAGAGAACGGCTCTGCGCTTGTTACATAGAATTGAGGAAATGCCTGATTAAGATCGTGAGAGGGGTTGAATCGAGATCACGATTTTTTGTTTTCCAATGTTTTTATTAAAATTTTACAAATACAATATCAGCATTTGCCATTGTAATGGGAAGTAATTATACATTAACAAGTCGTTGAAGGTTCAGTTACATGACTGTTAGACCTACAGTATGTGCACTTGAGACTTAATGTAGCATCATTCACCTATTAGGGTCAAACCTAAACCAAACTTGCGACCCACTAGCTGAACTTCCACGTGATCTCAGGGACCATAATTGGTCCAAAGATCCATTGAAGGGCAAATTCAGATGGAGAGAGGAAAGAGGGAGAAACAGAGATATCAGAGAGAAGAATAGAGAGTGGGGAAGAGGGGTGCACTCCGACTCTGGAGGAAGACACTCCCGAGCCAATCTCATCTCATTATGTAGTTGAACCATGCAACCTTATTGTTTAAAAAAAAAAAGATCACGATTTTTTAACGAATAATCATGCAGCTCTAATGCTCTAATATAAGACAAAAAAAACAATAAATACTTTGATCTGTGTAGCTTGTATTGCCGCTCGAAGCCAGTAAACAAAGATCTCCCCGCTGGAGATGTAGAAAGTGGAAGCAGGCATCCATACACCATTCAGACACGTGAAAGCAGTATGGATGAAGGAGATGCCACTCACCAACCTGGTGCCATGGTAGTGTGTGACCTCAGCTAGCGCTGCTCTGACCACGCCCACTGGCGCGTTTAGCCCCCTACCCACCGGGTCTTGGTCATACCGGGGGCCAGAGCAGCACTGGGGGGCCACATCCTATCATAGCACCAGGTTAATGAGCAGTGTCCTATCTCCGTCATCCCTACTGCTTCCACGCGTCAGAAAAAAATAATTGTTTTTTTTTTGTACGTTTCTATTTTATTTATTTTTTCCTTTATTTGGTGATATCTTGGGGTTAGACATTTTTGACAGACAGTCTCTTTGCTGCACATTTGATGCCCTATATATAACGGTGTTGGCAAACAATTTTGCAATATTTAAATAGCACGTGAAAAATGCATCTGTCTATATTAATTTTTTTTTTCTATTTCCCGTAGAAATACCGCTATCAAGATGAGGACACCCCTCCACACGATCACTCATTGCCAAGACTCACCCATGATATCAAGGGCCCCGAGCTCGTCCACGTGTCCGAGAAGAACTTATCGCAAATAGAAAATGTCCACGGTTATGTCATGCAGTCGCATATATCCCCTCTCAAGGTAAGCCTGACGGGTTTACTTTACATCACAGATGGTCCTTATAATTCTGTGCTATATGATCTGATTGGGAGGGCAAAAAAACAAGGTCCAACCACCTTTTTTCTAATGCCAGTGTGAACAGGGTATTAACCCGACTGGACTGGTTTCACCCCCGAGGATTAAATAGGGCGCATTTCTGTTTCACTAGACTAGTAAACATTGGAGTAATAGGATACAAGATCTATATGCACCTGGATGGTTCTATATAGGCGGCTGTTTGGTAAATTGTTTGCTTTGATCGCTTTTGGTGATACAT
This sequence comes from Rana muscosa, assembly GCA_029206835.1. Lineage (NCBI taxonomy): Eukaryota > Metazoa > Chordata > Amphibia > Anura > Ranidae > Rana > Rana muscosa. Next base: position 1,068,981,755 of record CM055117.1, read on the forward strand.
TGATGTAGTGAGCCTCATTCTCATGAATGGATTAAGAAAGGGGTCCCCCTATAGGGGTGGGACTTTACAGGCAACTCATAGAGAATACAAAAGAATAAATAGAAAATATGTTAAGAAGTCAATCATGTGTCAGCATGTAATTGACTGGCATATTAAAAACAATATCCAAGTAACAAAACACAGTAGCAAAGTGCGATTTGATATAAATGCCCTCTCCAGAGTAAAGGTGAGGCCCGACGCGTTTTGGGATTGATCCCTTCCTCGGGGGCATTCCTTAATGGAGAGCACAGAATATTTATAACAAAAAATACACAAAAAAGAGAATCGGTAACAAATAAACAGGACCAAATGAGCATCTTTGAAGATATAGAGATGCAAAAATGGCGATAATGCAAAAGCACGCAGTCCAAAATCAGTATTGACAATGTGAAAAAAAAAAAAACATGAATAGTAACATCAAATTAACCTGGTGATTGCTGCTGTGTCCAACTCAAGGGTGAGAAATGCAGATCTGAATTGATTAGATGATAACGAGAAAACTCACGTGCAGGTTGTGGAACTTCTCACTTCTCACTTCTTGGTAATGCAACCGCCAAGTACTGCACCCATAGAACCAACTATTCAGATAGGCACCGGACTCAAAGTTGACCAAAATGGATCAATAGAAGAATAAATAGTACCGGTTCTACAAAGAGAGAGAATCAAGGTACATATATATGTTGGAAAGATAGTTTAAAGGGCAATTAAACCTATATAATGGAGGGTAAATGGTCATATATAGCACCCATAAGACCAAATATTGCTTAATGGAGAAGGCCTACTCTGTATCTATAATTACTTGATTAAATTATTCCATACAGAAAAATTGATAATCAGTATTTATATGCCCATGAGCTAAATACCAATAAACAAATAGAGAGATAGCTATAGCAGGTATTAAGCTCTATTAGAGTCAGTGCACAGTGAGTAACTGTAGTGAGGCCAAGGAGTAATCAAGGGGCAGCAATAACATAATGTCCTGGTTTAAAGAAAAGCCTAGACAACAATTTACAAAGCTAAGCAAAATAAAAAAACATCAGCAAACCAATATCTGATATGGGAGGCAGACTTGTGTGGCGGTTCATCTATGAGGTGACCAGCAATGCAGCAATGACACAGACCAAATGGTTTAAATACCCCACTGCCGAGCGCCGCGCATCCTCCACGGGTGAATGTACCCGGCCGTTTGCATGGGTCTTTTCTAAATTCACCAATGAATTCTGTCTGGACTAATTTGTCTTTTAGGGATGTAGCTTTATGGAATGTTACTGTGGGGCGTGTTGATATATGAGGGCAGAGTAGAGGGTCAGACTGTAAAATTTCCAAGTGTTTTGCTAGAATCTCTTTGATTTTACTATGCTGGTTACTGAATTTAGTAATCATTCTAGTGTGTTGTGGTTTTTGCTGTTTGACCGTTTTGGGGAAAAGCAAGTCAGTTCTTGGTCTATCACATGCTCGTTTGTATGCCTTTTTGAGGCACGCGTGTGAATAGCCTCGCTGTAGCAGGCATCCTTTCAAAGCATCTGCCTCAATTTTAAAGGACTCAGGTGTCGAACAATTCCTCTTAAGCCTAAGATTTTGGCGAAATTGAATAGAGCACATGAGCAATTTGGGATGGGCGCTGGAAGCATGGAGGATGGTGTTTCCCGCAGTGGGCTTTCTAAAAAGCCAGCTGGAGAGATGACCATCCTCATGCTTGTAGATAGTAACATCCAAAAATGTAATGTTTGTAGCACTGTAAGACATCGTAAAGTGTAGATTAAAAGCATTCTTATTAATCGCTGATAAGAAGGCGTTTAAACTATCAACAGAGCCCTCCCATATGACAAGCACGTCGTCTATATAACGATACCAGCTGGTAATGTGGCTCATTAAGGGGACAAGATCATCATCATCCAGCAAAGAACGCTCCCACTCCCCCAGGTACAGGTTCGCGTACGAGTGCGCACAAGACGTCCTCATAGAAATCCCCTGTACCTGGAGGTAGTGGGACCCATCAAAAGTAAAAGTGTTATGCCAGAGGATGTATTCAAGTGAATTGATGAATTTTCTTGTCATCTCAATGGGATTGGGAAAGTATATGTTGTATGGCTGCTAAGCCCAGATGATGCGGGATGCTGCTATATAATGTCTCCACATCAATGGCAACAAGTAAACTATCAGGATTCAAAAATACATTTTCCAAAACCTGTAGCAAGTGTATCATGTCTTTTATGTACGATGGAAGGTTGATGACGTGTGGCCTAAGTAATGCATCAATGTATTTGCTTAGATTGTTGCTAATGCTGCCTCTTCTAGAGATGATTGGTCTTCCGGGAGGAAGGAGAGCTTGTTTGTGAATTTTCGGTAAACAATACAAAGTTGGTATCCTAGGGTGCTGCTTGGTGCGAATAAATTCCCAAATATTAGGCTTGTGCAATTCGTTTCGTAACAAATCGAAATTCGTCCAAATTTAGCAACTTTCGGACATTCGGAAGCATTCGAATTTACGAACAAAGCAATTACGAATAAAACCGAATCCGAAATAAATTATACCGCAAAATAGCGAATGCCCGAATGTCTTCGGCATAATTCGTTATGAAAAAAGTTACGAATGTACGAATCCATATGAAGCACAATAACACTCACTCTGCTCTGCTCTCTGCTTCTCCCTCACCGTGCTGAACTCCCTCTCAAAATGGTGTACAGGGGCGGAGGCTATAGCCGCATGTAAAAAACGAAAGTAAAATACGAGATTTCTAATCCATTCGAAGCACAATAACACTCTGGTCTGCTCTCTGCTTCTCCCTCACCGTGCTGAACCCTCTCAAAATGGTGTAATGGGGCGGAGGCTATAGCCGCATGTAAAAAACAAAAGTAAAATACGAGATTTCGAATCGTTACAAATAACCGCTATGTATTTAGAAAAGTACAAATCCATTCGAAGCACGTTAGGCATAATAGGCAGCGTCGTTGTGAGAGAGACACGGAAAATTACGAATCAATGAACTCAAAAAAAGTTACGAAAGTAGGAGTTGTGTCCAGAATCAACGAAAAACAACGTACCCTACCGAAAGTACGAATTATAAATCAACTAAAAATTCAACGAAAAATTACGCTTGCGAAAATACTAATTAGTCCGAACACGAAAAATCCCGTCTAGCAAAATTACGAATGATTACGAATCAACAGGACCGAAAAGAAACGAACCGAAACTAAACAAATTTTTCCGTTGTGCACAAGTCTACCAAATATCCTTGTTGATGGCACCTCGCGAAACATAGAAGGCCTCATAGAACCTATCAACTGTGGTTGAGGTGATCTTTTTATACCAGGCTTCGTTATGTAAGTTTTTCAAACACATTTCTTTATATTGCACATTTGACATACTGACTATGTTCCCCTCTTTGTCTGTCTGTTTGATTGTCAGGGAGTGCTGTGCACATAAGGATCGCAGCGCAGTATTTTCTAGCTGAGAAAGGTTTCCTGCTTGTTTGTGTTTATGCATTTTTCTGAAATCATTACTTACAGCATTAACAAATGCCAAAAGATTTTTATTATCCGCTAACTGAGGGAATTTGTCAGGTTTGGATTTGAAACCTGGCATAGGACTCAATGGTTCATATTTGGTCCCAGTACATAGACCAGGAGATAAATAAAAGTCCACAGTGTTAATTGGTTCAGAGGAATCAGATTCCTCAAGGAGGCCTACTAGTATATCGAGGGCTTCATCATTTGGTGTAGAATAGACAGGTAAGGACTGGGAGTCAGTGGCTTCAGCCTTTTTGGTATAGAGACTTTTAAAAAAGAGTTTCCTCGCGAATAGATGTAAATCTTTGATAAGTTCAAAGGTGTCGGAATCAGCAGTGGGGCAGAAACCGAGACCCTTGCCGAGAAGTGACTGTTCAGCATGAGATAATTGGTAGTCTGAAAAATTAATAACACTAAAAGTGTCCGCTGTCTCAAGATTGCTACTAAGTGTTGTATCTTGTTTCGTGGATGGAAAAATCCCCTTGATGAGGTGCAATTCCAGCCCCGGAAATGTGTAGAGGAGAGGCACCCGTGTTCATAGATACAATAGAACCATCACCAGAGTGCCCAAAGGGGCGAATAATAGAACCACCATGTGTGTTACCTTTACCAGACATAGAGATAGATCCAGAAAGAGATGGAGTAGAGGAGTGTTGAATCGCAGTTAATTCCGCTGTGCGTTTTCTTTGATTGGTGTCCTCCTTCGAGCGGGAACGTTTTTTTTTTTTTGTGATCTCCTCCCAGCCTGTTTAGATTTCTGAGGAAAAGAAGATGTTGAAGAATTAGAGGTAACATTATGACCCTGCCCATTTTGGGGATAATCACTCTGTCTATAGGTGTTGTGGTTAGGTCTATTACCCTGGTGCCACCTGTAGGCCTTAGCCTCCTGAAAGGCATGTTTATCTCTCCAAAAAATGTTCTCCTTAGTAGCAAGAGTTTCACGGATAAAATTATCTAAATGGCTTTTAACCTTCTCTTCACGTTCTTTAAAGTTAGAGGTGCTTTTAAGAAGTTGTAATTTTGTATAGATTGTGTCCATATCTTTATCTAAATTATTAATGCGTTTGCAGTATTCTTCATTTCTGAAGATTGTTTTCCCATTTCTTTTTAAATATGGAGTCAACATCATCTAAAATAGGAAAAATCTGTATCCTTAAACCAAATGGATTGATGTCCTCTCTCAAATAACGCTCAAAACTCTCAATGTGCCAGAATAATGCCGCTCCAGTTGAGAAAAGAGGAAAAAACCTCCCTCTCAAGCCTCGTACACACGGCCGAGATTCTCGTCGGAAAAAACATGTCGTTTTTTTCGACGAGATTCTTGGACAAGAAACTTGTCCCGGCCGAGTGTACACACGCTCGATTCAAAGAACCCGCGGTTCTTTGAATGGAGCGTACGCGGTGACGTCATCGACTACGACGAGCATGCGCTCGTCACATTCGATGCCGTCGCCGCCATCTTGGTATACCCTACCTATGCCTAGGAAGCTACCGCGCATGCGTCAAATTCATTTCGAACATGCGCGGGCTTCCGGGAGGACAGGTAAGTGTACACACACACACTTTTCTCGTCGAGAAACATGCCGACGAGAATCTGGACGAGAAAATAGAGAGCAGGTTCTCTATTTTCTCGTCGAGATTACTTGTCGGTTTTCTTGACGAGAAACCATACACACGAATGAGTTTCTCGGCAAGACATCTCTGCCAGCAAGTTTCTTGCTGGTTCTTGCCGAGAAACTCGGTCGTGTGTACGAGGCCTGAGACGCCTCCTGTGTGTCATGTTGTTTGTAATAACCGGCCATAAGGGCCTCCCATTCTTGGCCCTGAAACATATCACCAAACATAGTTGTGTATAACAATAGATATACAAAATAACAAGGAAAAGAGTTTTAAATACAAAAAATATATAAATAATGAACCAGTATAAGTACTAGATGAAAAAAAAAATATATATAATGTGATTAAATGGTCAAAGATTGGCGAGAACAAAGGGGGGCATGTGCAAAGCACAAATTTGGGTATATACTACCCTGTTAAAGTGTATAACTCAACAAAAAAATTTAACGTCAAACAATAACTTACAGTAATTGTTGCCAACATCCTGTATGTCAATAAACGGATGAAAAAAGGGGTGCCCCTATAGGGGTGGGACTTTACAGGCAACTCATAGAGAATACAAAAGAATAAATAGAAAATATTGATTTATTTCTAAACATATTAAGAAGTCAATCATGTGTCAGCATGTAATTGACTGGCATATTAAAAACAATATCCAAGTAACAAAACACAGTAGCAAAGTGTGATTTGATATAAATGCTTTCTCCAGAGTAAAGGTGAGGCCCGACGCGTGGAAACTCAGATAATCCGTTCCACAGCCACTGCTGGTCTATGCAGTACCGCATGTGGCTAGAGGTGCGGGGGCGCCAGATACACTCAGAAACACTCAGAGACGCTCGGAGACCACTCGGAAGACACTCGAGTCTACGAGCATCTCTGAGTGTCTTCGAGCTTCCCCGGCGCCCCCGCACCTCTGGCCAGATGCGGTACTGCACACCCCAGCGGCTTGAATCCTGCTTGTGTGTGTGTGTATATATGTATATGTGTGTGTATATATATATATATATATATATACACATACACACACACTATATTACCAAAAGTATTGTGACGCCTGCCTTTACACGCACATGAACTTTAAATGCATCCCAGTCTTCGTCTGTAGGGTTCAATATTGAGTTGGCCCACCCTTTGCAGCTATAACAGCTTCAACTCTTCTGGGAAGGCTGTCCACAAGGTTTAGGAGTGTGTCTATGGGAATGTTGGACCATTCTTCCAGGAGCGCATTTGTGAGGTCAGGAACTGATGTTGGACGAGAAGGCCTAGCTCGCAATCTCTGTACTAATTCATTCCAAAGGTGTTCTATCGGGTTGAGGTCAGGACTCTGTGCAGACCAGTCAAGTTCCTCCACCCCAAACTCGCTCATCCATGTCTTGTTGGACCTTGCTTTGTGCACTGGTCCAAATCATTTGGTGGAGGGGGCATTATGGTGTGGGGTTGTTTTTTGGGATTGGACTTGGCCCCTTAGTTCCAGTGAAGGGAACTCATAAGGCGTCAGCTTACCAAGACATTTTGGACAATTTCATGCTCCCAACTTTCTGGGAACAGTTTGGGGACAGCCCCTTCCTGTTCCAACATGACTGCGCACCAGTGCACAAAGCAAGGTCCATAAAGACATGGATGAGCGAGTTTGGGGTGGAGGAACTTGACTGGCCTGCACAGAGTCCTGACCTCAACCCAGTAGAACACCTTTGGGATGAATTAGAGTAGAGAGAGGGGAGTCAGGCCTTCTCGTCCAACATCAGTGCCTGACCTCACAAATGCACTTCTGGAAGAATGGTCAAACATTCCCATAGACACACTCCTAAACCTTATAGACAGCCTTCCCAGAAGAGTTGAAGCCGTTATAGCTGCAAAGGGTGGGCCAACTCAATATTGAACCCTACGGACTAAGACTGGGATGCCATTAAACTGCGTGTAAAGCATGGGTGCTCAACCTGTGGCCCTCCAGCTGTTGCCGTACTACAAGTCCCATCATGACTTTGCTTTTGGGAGTCATGCTTGTTTAACTGAAAGCCGTGCAATGATTCATGGGACTTGTAGTTCCACCACAGCTGGAGGGCCACAGGTTGAGCACCCATGGTGTAAAGCAGGGATATGCAATTAGCGGACCTCCAGCTGTTGCAAAACTACAAGTCCCATCATGCCTCTGCCTCTGGGTGTCATGCTTGCTGCTGTCAGAGTCTCGCTATGCCTCATGGGACTTGTAGTTTGGCAACAGCTGGAGGTCCGCTAATTGCATATCCCTGGTGTAAAGGCAGGCGTCCCAATACTTTTGGTAATATAGTGTATATATATATATATATATATATATAGGTAATGGCACCCCCAGGCATCTGCAAACTTGTTTGCATTTTCGCCTGTGCCTGCACTTAGTCACACCTGGAGGTGTGAACCAAGCCTAAATAAAATAAATAATAAATACAGGTCCTTCTCAAAAAATTAGCATATTGTGATAAAGTTCATTATTTTCTGTAATGTACTGATAAACATTAGACTTTCATATATTTTAGATTCATTACACACAACTGAAGTAGTTCAAGCCTTTTCTTGTTTTAATATTGATGATTTTGGCATACAGCTCATGAAAACCCAAAAATCCTATCTCAAAAAATTAGCATATTTCATCCGACCAATAAAAGAAAAGTGTTTTTAATACAAAAAAAGTCAACCTTCAAATAATTATGTTCAGTTATGCACTCAATACTTGGTCGGGAATCCTTTTGCAGAAATGACTGCTTCAATGCGGCGTGGCATGGAGGCAACCAGCCTGTGGCACTGCTGAGGTGTTATGGAGGCCCAGGATGGTTCGATAGCGGCCTTAAGCTCATCCAGAGTGTTGGGTCTTGCGTCTCTCAACTTTCTCTTCCCAATATCCCACAGATTCTCTATGGGGTTCAGGTCAGGAGAGTTGGCAGGCCAATTGAGCACAGTAATACCATGGTCAGTAAACCATTTACCAGTGGTTTTGGCACTGTGAGCAGGTGCCAGGTCGTGCTGAAAAATGAAATATTCATCTCCATAAAGCTTTTCAGCAGATGGAAGCATGAAGTGCTCCAAAATCTCCTGATAGCTAGCTGCATTGACCCTGCCCTTGATAAAACACAGTGGACCAACACCAGCAGCTGACATGGCACCCCAGACCATCACTGACTGTGGGTACTTGACACTGGACTTCAGGCATTTTGGCATTTCCCTCTCCCCAGTCTTCCTCCAGACTCTGGCACCTTGATTTCCGAATGACATGCAAAATTTGCTTTCATCCGAAAAAAGTACTTTGGACCACTGAGCAACAGTCCAGTGCTGCTTCTCTGTAGCCCAGGTCAGGCGCTTCTGCCGCTGTTTCTGGTTCAAAAGTGGCTTGACCTGGGGAATGCGGCACCTGTAGCCCATTTCCTGCACACGCCTGTTCACGGTGGCTCTGGATGTTTCCGCAGGTCCTCCAAGGTCTGGAATCGGTCCTTCTCCACAATCTTCTTCAGGGGACGGTCACCTCTTCTCGTTGTGCAGCGTTTTCTGCCACACTTTTTCCTTCCCACAGACTTCCCACTGAGGTGCCTTGATACAGCACTCTGGGAACAGCCTATTCGTTCAGAAATTTATTTCTGTGTCTTACCCTCTTGCTTGAGGGTGTCAATGATGGCCTTCTGGACAGCAGTCAGGTCGGCAGTCTTACCCATGATTGCGGTTTTGAGTAATGAACCAGGCTGGGAGTTTTTAAAAGCCTCAGGAATCTTTTGCAGGTGTTTAGAGTTAATTAGTTGATTCAGATGATTAGGTTAATAGCTCGTTTAGAGAACCTTTTCATGATATGCTAATTTTTTGAGATAGGAATTTTGGGTTTTCATGAGCTGTATGCCAAAATCATCAATATTAAAACAAGAAAAGGCTTGAACTACTTCAGTTGTGTGTAATGAATCTAAAATATATGAAAGTCTAATGTTTATCAGTACATTACAGAAAATAATGAACTTTATCACAATATGCTAATTTTTTGAGAAGGACCTGTACATCAATAAATAATGAATAATATAAATAAATATGATCCTTAATTAAAATAAAATTGAAGAACAAATATTAAACTGATTCATTTATTAATAAAGCCAACTAAGCCAACTGCTTTCTAATCAGGACGAGTCAATGTGGATCTGATCCATGCCTTGATATGAATTATTTGTCTTTTGTATTGCAGTTTTATAAATATTATCTAATAATGGCCATGCACATTGTAGAGCAAGTACATAAAATCTGAGATTTACATTGAAAATTAGAATTCATAAAAATGGCAGTAGTGTCTCAAATGGTGCGCTTTAAAAAAATACGCTGCGCTTTTTCTTTAAGTTCTGATTTAATAATAGACCAGTAGTCAATCTCCAGATCAACGAGGTTGGACCAGATAATTGGAGGCTGACTTACATATTTCTTTATCCTCCTGGACTGTAATTATATTTCACACCCGGCATCCCCCCACTGACAGCACTGCTAAAGGGTAACGCACACCGCGGTCGGCTAATGATGCGTTTCTGTGATTCACTATCATTAGTATGTATGGCATGTGTCATCAAAGGGACGCAAAGGGACGCAACCACCCAAGCTGAGAAATTCTACACACCTCCATCCTTGCTCAGAGCTACAGCTGCTCACCCATATCTGCATTTCTCTTGTAATAAACTCTGAATAAACCTTTATTTATCAAATTAATCTCCAAATCCAAACAACATTTTTTTTTCTGTTTTCTAATTTTAAGATAGAATGGGGAAAGTGCTAAAATGGACTGTCACTAGAGATGTACACAACAAAAAAAAATGTTTTTCATTTTGGATTCATTCATTAGGTTAATCATTTTGTTTTATCATATTCGTTATGAAAGATTGATTCGTTTTCGGAATTTGTTTCACATTAATTTTGTATATTCGTTGTTCTGAATCGATTCGTATTATGGAAGTTATTTTGAAAGATTGGTGTAACGGCACCCCAATCTAAAGGGGTATTAACGCCGTTTACGATGTTCCCTCTCCTAGACACACATCCACTCGCTACCGATATCCACAGCTAAACGACCCTTTCCTATAGGAGCCGACCCCTCTGGAAGAAGACGAGACGCACTCTGTCTCTTCTGTAGTAGGAATCACTTTATTATTGACAAACATTGTAACTTTATACACAATTCAGGGCACATGATTTAACATGAACAAGGGCCCAGCTCCACCCACACATCCCAAAACTCAACACCTCATCCTGACGTCTGCTAGGCTTCAAAAGATCCCAACACAATAGAATATACGATCTCCAATACACATCTTCCCACAAAGGGTTGGCAGCCAGTCTGTCTGGCGACAACAGGTTCTAAACCCTTTACATCTTAAATCCCTTTGTATTGTAAATCCCAGTCTGCCTTTACAATACACACAAGTATAGGGTTAATTACTTCTATTCACACCAGACCTTCCCAAGTCATACTGAACAATAGAATGCAAATTACCTTAAATCCTCACAGCCATGATTACACAAAGTCAGGGCTGTCGGTGATGATATTAGCATCTAAGAGTGTGTGTCTAAACATCATGAAGGTGTCACTTTCCAATTAACCTGTTGAGGTCATAATCAAACAGTAGAGAGTTCTTTGCAGGTATCCTGGGGAATATGGTGGATGAATATTACAGACCCAATCTAGATAAAATGTATGTACAGCATTGAATATGGCCATCATAGACCATATTGGGGTTTTCATTCACCCTGTGCCCCTAATAGAGACACAGGGTGATTGACACATAAGAGCCATTGGGGAAGCTGGCGCAAGGGTATTTCATACTTCCTAAGCGATTCTGAGTTCCCCGGGCCTTCCCGTTACATCTCTCCCCTTTCGGCAGGAGACTAACAGAGGGGGGAACCCCAGACGGGTTGACTCCGAAGTTAGTCCATAGGTCCCTTCTTCTAATGCCGGTATCCACACAGTACCCCAAATAAATTTCTCCAAACAGAGAATCGCTTACCCAGCCAACCTCTGCCTCTCTCAGAGAACACACCCGCCGCTGGGGAGAGGCCTGGACTGGCCCTTCTCCCTGGAGTCCTTTCTGCCGCTGGAGAGAAGACAGGGTGACTGGGCTCAGTCCGTCATGCTGTTGGGGATCTGGGTCGACTGCCCGGCATCCCTGTGGTATACAAGTGGAGACTGAAGTCCCATCCACTTGTGGTAGGTGAAAATCTCCCAGTGCTTGCAAAGCAAGGCTGACATCCTCCTGTCTCAGTGTCACACCATTTTCTGGGGTTGTGTCAGTGAGGACTGAAGTCCCATCCAATACCACAGGAACTCCCTCTTCTGTTAGTTGGGAGCCGAGGCCCGTGGCGCTCGGCTCTGTTGCCAGCTCTTCTGCTGGGTTGCTGTGAGTGGAGACCGCAGTCCCATCCACCGATATCCGCTCAAGTGGCAGTTGTGTGCAGCGGCCAGTAGCATTCTGCCCTGCTGCCAGTGATTCAGCTGGGAGTAAAAGCTTTACTGCCTCAGCTTGTTGCTGGGGAGAGGGGCCAACTGCCCCGGCTCCCTGAAACTCCACAGTGGTTTCCGGTGCTGGGCAGAGGTTGGTATCACTCTGCCCTGTTGCCAGCACTTCTGCTGGGGACTCCACACCATCTGCTCTGGTTAACTGTTGGGGGGGGGGAGATGGCCTGCTTCTCCTCCCTGCATCTCTCGCAACCTCCTTCCGAATTCCTCTTCCATGGCGGCTGGTTCTTTAGGCGTTGTCCCCGATTGCCGTATTTGCGCCATTCTCTGCTCATGTTGCCACTCATCCTGCCGCTCGATGTCTCTAATGGCTTCCCGTATGGCGGTCTCTGATGGGTTAGCACCATACAATGCCAACCGCTGTCGCACTCGTTGCTGAAACAAATCTTCAACTGACCGGGGTCCTGCATCACCCTCCTTCGGCTGCATCGCTGGCCAGTCACTGTGGTGGTTTGGAGTGTCCCAGGAACTGGAGGGAAAATCCCGCTGCTGCCAACCAATGTAACGGCACCCCAAATACGAAGGGGTATTAACGCCGTTTACGATGTTCCCTCTCCTAGACACACATCCACTCGCTACCGATATCCACAGCTAAGCGACCCTTTCCTATAGGAGCCGACCCCTCTGGAAGAAGACGAGACGCACTCTGTCTCTTCTGTAGTAGGAATCACTTTATTATTGACAAACATTGTAACTTTATACACAATTCAGGGCACATGATTTAACATGAACAAGGGCCCAGCTCCACCCACACATCCCAAAACTCAACACCTCATCCTGACGTCTGCTAGGCTTCAAAAGATCCCAACACAATAGAATATACGATCTCCAATACACATCTTCCCACAAAGGGTTGGCAGCCAGTCTGTCTGGCGACAACAGGTTCTAAACCCTTTACATCTTAAATCCCTTTGTATTGTAAATCCCAGTCTGCCTTTACAATACACACAAGTATAGGGTTAATTACTTCTATTCACACCAGACCTTCCCAAGTCATACTGAACAATAGAATGCAAATTACCTTAATTCCTCACAGCCATGATTACACAAAGTCAGGGCTGTCGGTGATGATATTAGCATCTAAGAGTATGTGTCTAAACATCATGAAGGCGTCACTTTCCAATTAACCTGTTGAGGTCATAATCAAACAGTAGAGAGTTCTTTGCAGGTATCCTGGGGAATATGGTGGATGAATATTACAGACCCAATCTAGATAAAATGTATGAATATGGCCATCATAGACCATATTGGGGTTTTCATTCACCCTGTGCCCCTAATAGAGACACAGGGTGATTGACACATAAGAGCCATTGGGGAAGCTGGCGCAAGGGTATTTCATACTTCCTAAGCGATTCTGAGTTCCCCGGGCCTTCCCGTTACAATTGGCTATATTCATTTTATTGTGTTCATTTGTTATTTAAGGAGATTACGTATGCACTCTGTTTGGGTTGCACGTAGGTGGATCCATCAGAATTTCCTTGAATCATAACATAACAAATGGAATGAAATACATTTTTCGGATTAATTCGTTATGTTATGATTCAGAGATTCTGATAGATCCACCTCCATCCAACCCAATCACAATAAGTAGGAATCATCTTATGTCACTTTTATACCTTACTGTATTTTTTGCTAAATCTTTTTATTTCATATGTAGTGCATTTTTATGTTATTGAAAAATGTTAATGCAACTAAATTGATCAGAATCAATTCCGATTAATTGTTATGTTGTTACGCTATTTCGGATGTTTCAAACAATAATAAAGGCCCAAAAATCTGCCTTTTTTTTTTTTTTTTTTTTGGGGTGGGATTGATTGACGGAAGAAAATTGAATGATGAAAAAAGCTGAGGAAACATGGGCCTTGTTCTTTTTCTTCCTCTTATGCCGCGTACACACGGTTGGAATTTCCGACAACAAATGTTCTATGTGAGCTTGTGTGTCGGCTCCATCGGAAATTTGCTGGAATTTCGGAGAACAAATTGTTTGAGAGCTGGTTCTCAATTTTTCCGACAACAAAAGTTCTTCTCGGAAATTCCAATCGCCTGTAGCCAATTCTACGCATGCTCGGAATCTAGGGCTGTGGAAATTAACTATTAATTCCTTGATTAATCGATTACGTTTGTTGATCGATCAAAATTCTTTTGATCAATCAAAATTCCGGGTCTTAAGGGAGTTCCGTCGGAGATCCGGTGAGGCCACAGACACCGGCGGGGCTTGCCGTGTCCATCTGAAGGGCTCCTTTGCTGTGCCTTCATATCTGCATGCCGGCGGGACCTTACTATCTGCCACACGCAAGGGCTGTAAAGCCCTGTACACACGATCGGATATCCTATGGATTTTCGTCCGATGGATTTGTCCATCGGAAATCCGATGAAACTGTTTTTCATCAGTCTTGGCCACACACCATCAGTCAAAAAACCGACCGTTCCAAACGCGGTGACGTAAAACACTCCGATGAGCCGAGAAAAATTAAGTTTAATGCTTCTGAGCATGCGTCGACTTGATTCTGAGCATGCGTGGGTTTTTTATCCGATGGACTTGCCCATAGACGATCGGAATTTGCTATCAGTTTTTGATCCATCGGAAAAATATAAAACATGTTCTATTTTTTAAAAACAATGGAAAAAAGACAGATGGGTTTCATACACGATCGGTTTGTCCAAAGAAAAAAGTCCATCGGACTGTTTTCATCGGTAAAACCGATCGTGTGTACAGGGCTTTACACTTCCCTCTATCACTTCCCTCTATCAACCTGGGATTCTACAACCATCCACTGGGAGTTGTGATAGTTCCCTTCACGGGACATCTACATGCCGACGGACTGATGTTAGTTCTCATCTGGATTCAGCAGTGGTATCGTTGTACACATTTTTATACCAGTATCATACTTAGCTACATGTTTTTATGACTGCTTTTGCTACCGTTTGGTATTACTCGCACCATTTTTACAGTTTATGTAGCTACATCGATTTTATCTCCAGTACAATATTTATTTTGTTACCTACTTGAAGACTATAAAAGTTTTAATGCTATTCCCATCGAGCGCTGCCTTTGTGTGTTTTTTGTATCCTGCTATCCATTTTTCCAGTGGTTGGTAGCTGCACTGGGAATCGGCCTGCAAGGAGATCAGCTAAAAGTAGTTGGATCTGTAGGTGCGTTATAATTAATCAAAATTAGTCGATTAATCGATTTAAAAAAAATCGATTAATCAAACACAGAAATTTTAATCAGTAACAGCCCTATCGGAATCAATTTGACGCATGCTCGGAATCATTAAACGTCACTTTTCTCGGCTCGTCGTAGTGTTGTACGTCTCCGCGTTCTTGGCGTTCGGAATTTCCGACAATATTTGTGTGACCGTATGTATGCAAGACAAGTTTTTTTTTTTTAAAGTTTTATTTATTGCTATCGACATAACAAGTATACACAAGCCCCAACGGGCCATACACAAAAAGAGACTTTTTTTACATTTCTTCAGCATTGACTCTCTCCCCCTCCTTCCAGGCCCCGACTCAGTGATAGGAACAAAACAATTATAAGGCCACCTTTTCTTAGTAACAGTCAATATTTTGTTTAGATATGTCATTGTCAAACAGATACATACATATTAACTCCTGCTGCAGGTGCATTCTTTTAGGTGGAATATAAAAAGTGTGAAAATACTGCGCTGTCTGAATAAAATGTAAAATATATGTGATAACTTAATATCTATGCAGCAACCAAAAAATGTGGGACACACACAAATAACAGATATATAAAGAAAGAACTAAGGCTGCGCAACTGAATACAAAAAGTAAAAAAACAAAATTATGTTATGAAAACACAATATGATATCATTTGTGTATGACGTGAATAAACAATATAACTTATGGAGTAGGGGATGTTGTTCTATGTACGTCTCTGGGTAATAGATGGTACTTAAACTGTATTTCTTGATATTGACATGCAAAAAAAATTCAAAGATAGTCCATAAGTAACAAAAAGTCCCCAGAAGGAAGAAATAAAGGATTCCAAAACTCTTCAAAACTGCATAAGTGACTTCAAAAATGAAACACCATAGAAGGAGTGATGATATGACAGGAGAGAAATCCACCACCTTGTCCCTTTCAGGCTGCTTACCAGAAATTTTGATCCCTGAAAGAGATCAATCTGAGTAGGTGGCTGTTATCCCTGCCAAGGGCTCTAATTGGCTCTCTCTGTGCTCTCTGTTCATCTAGGTTCCAGTCTGTTAGTCCACCAGGCAGCTCCGTGAGTCACATTTAGGGTAAAAGAGAAAACCCCATAGCGTAATCCAGTATATAAAAAACGTTTATTATAATAAAATGCACTTACAGCATGTTGAAGTAAAAACAGCAGTGGTTTAGTGTGCGGCCGGCCGGCTCTCACTACCCGTTGCTTCCGGGATTCGTATTGTGGTGACGTCAGCACGCCGCTCCTCCCTACGTCGTTTCGACAAACCTGTCGTCATCCAGGGGCACGGGCGGCGTGCTGATCCACCACCATTATGTATGCTGTGAACAATAGCTGGGAACCGCCCAGAACCTAGTTCCCAGCGTTCCAGCTACGGGCGTCGCCATTTTGAAAATGGGCAAACTGCCCTTAAGTTGCTAACCGTTTGTCTTTAATCTCCCTGTCGGATCACACTCCGACATAGAGATATATATGGTCACGGCCGAAATCTCCTTTCACCGTGATTGAACCCATTCAGTGAAAATACTTATTACTATAACCGTGACACCAATGAAATCCGCCAGAGTCTGAGCTCTCGGCATCTACATTACGCAAATCGCCATATTTAAAAAGGGAAAAAATGCCCTTACTACCTATTCTCTGACTGGCGTCAATAATCTAAGTCATCAATCAGAAAGATACACACGGAAGGGATCAATTGGTGACCAGCTGAATCCCTGAAGGTGGAACTTGCATTCAAATAGCGCGCACGTTCCACTTTTATGTATCATATAAGTACAGACACATATGGATTAAAATTACCAAAGTACTGTACACTGTTTGGACATGCAAGGATTCACTCCCTTATTCACCCTTTAGAAAATATATGTCCCAACTTATACCTATATTGATGACTTATAAAAATTAACTCATTCTTATTAAAAACTGTTGTGTCATATATAGGATGGATATAATGTGACCGCCATCTTGTGGACAAATTCATGATTACACGCACTAATTTATAGTGCGTGACAAACCATAACCATCCACATGTGGAATGTCTTTTTGTTCGGGAGAAGGAACTACAAAAATATATGGAACAAAGGGATTTCTTAAAAAAAGGGATATTAAGAATCAGATATTTAGACGAATTTAATCTATCTATTGGATTCTATAAATGGATGTATCTATCCCAAAAAAATACATATGAGTGCCACCAGAGCACACCCAAACGTAATGATGGAATAAACACAAATTTGATGTATATTTAAATGACCCCATGAACGTCCCAGGACGAGCATGGGTAAATGGACCCCATCGTTGAAACTGTGTACAACTAGAGTATTTAGTCTCTGTGTTATGGGTCCCCTGAAGATAACAACAATGATGGAATAGAGATGTACCGAGAGCTCAGATCCAGTTCACATTACTATACAAAAAATGATAATGACACCTAGCTGTTATCGATGAATGCATTAACATCAATGTCGATATTAAGCCCGTACGGGGTGTAGCAGCGGACCCTATGTATCCAGCTCATTTCCATACGGGAAATTTCCCTGATTAGAGAACCGCCCCTCCAATGAGGACTATACCTATCAATTCCTATAAAGGAAGTGCCCTCTGGGTTGCGCTGATGGTATAAGTCATAATGCTTGGATACAGAGTGATATTGGAAGCCACTCCTAATGTTGGCTAAATGTTCTCCAAGTCTTACTTGCATGGTCCTTTTAGTCCTACCTATATATTGCTTCCCACAGGGACATTGTAAAAGATATACAACGCCTGTGGAACTGCATGTGACGAAAGTGTCGATCTTATGCGTTTTTAAGGTACTGCTAGATATAAATGCTTCCGTCTTTTTGGACCTGATTTTATTTATGGAGCACACCTGGCACTGACGGCATTGGTGGTACCCCGATAGTTGTTGAAAAAAAAACAGTGCTGTTGTTCACAGCATACATAATGGTGGTGGATCAGCACGCCGCCCGTGCCCCTGGATGACGACAGGTTTGTCGAAACGACGTAGGGAGGAGCGGCGTGCTGACGTCACCACGATACGAATCCCGGAAGCAACGGGTAGTGAGAGCCGGCCGGCCGCACACTAAGCCACTGCTGTTTTTACTTCAACATGCTGTAAGTGCATTTTATTATAATAAACGTTTTCTTATATACTGGATTACGCTATGGGGTTTTCTCTTTTACCCTAAATGTGACTCACGGAGCTGCCTGGTGGACTAACAGACTGGAACCTAGATGAACAGAGAGCACAGAGAGAGCCAATTAGAGCCCTTGGCGGGGATAACAGCCACCTACTCAGATTGATCTCTTTCAGGGATCAAAATTTCTGGTAAGCAGCCTGAAAGGGACAAGGTGGTGGATTTCTCTCCTGTCATATCATCACTCCTTCTATGGTGTTTCATTTTTGAAGTCACTTATGCAGTTTTGAAGAGTTTTGGAATCCTTTATTTCTTCCTTCTGGGGACTTTTTGTTACTTATGGACTATCTTTGAATTTTTTTTGCATGTCAATATCAAGAAATACAGTTTAAGTTCCATCTATTACCCAGAGACGTACATAGAACAACATCCCCTACTCCATAAGTTATATTGTTTATTCACGTCATACACAAATGATATCATATTGTGTTTTCATAACATAATTTTGGTTTTTTACTTTTTGTATTCAGTTGCGCAGCCTTAGTTCTTTCTTTATATATCTGTTATTTGTGTGTGTCCCACATTTTTTGGTTGCTGCATAGATATTAAGTTATCACATATATTTTACATTTTATTCAGACAGCGCAGTTTTTTCACACTTTTTATATTCCACTTTCGAGATACATATATATTGCAGCAGTCTGTCACCTTTTGGGTGATATATTGTTTTATAGATTTAAAACATTCATATACCTTCAGGGTATTTGTCACTACATTCACGTGTAAATCCTTTATGTTTACACCAAGTAAGATTTAATTTCAATATCTTTATCATTTATTGGAGTAATAATGGATATCTTTGAATATCGGGCCTCGAAGGTGGTCAACACCCAAGGTGTTTTTGAGACCTTTGACACCAAGGATGGAGACTTGGGGGGGTTATTTGTCAGACTTAAAAATCTGACCATTTCCGAGGTACACACCCAATGGGATATAGCTTTTTTGGAGACGTACATTAAATTAAGTATGGTTCCAAGAAGCTTACGATGGGAGGTATGTCCCCAGAAGGGTGAGGTAGAGTTGGAAAGTTGGTTCCGGTATTTTAATGATGCGGGGGTCAATTTTCTACGTTTTCTAGTCGGGAGAAAAAACAGCAAACTTACCAGACTAGACGGGGAGATTAAAACCCTTAAAGACAGTCTCCTTCCCCATAAAGAAGGGGAAGAATACAAGGAGCGAACCATTAATCTTTTAAAATTACTGGACAAGGAGGAGAAGGAACAAAAAAGTAAAAAAAGAAAGAAATATAATAGGGACTATGGGGATTACCAAGCCAATCTCGTCTTCGAATGGCAAAAGAAATTGGCTAATGAGGAGCTGGACAAACAAGAAACAAGAATGGAGGCTATTTTACAGGGAGATAATGCTCCAGATGCCTCTATAGGGGCAATACAACATTTGCCCATTAGGGAAGTCTCACACAGAACTCCTAAAAAACCAACTAATAGTAAAGTGGGGAAGAAAGGAAGGCGGGTGTCTTACCAATCACCTAAACGAACACAGGTACCCCCTAAGGGAGGACAACCTCCAAGAAATACCAGTTGGAATCAACAATATGGTGGAGGGAGGAGAGATGACCGTGATTATGGTCAACAACTATATAACAATAACCAACATCAAGTTTATAGAGATCCTCCAGGATCTTGGAGAGAGACAGATAGAGGTCCATATAATAATTATGGTTATGATAGACCATCCTATCAGAGTCCCAGACGCGATGAAAGGACCTACTATGAGAGACATAGAGAAGATTGGGAGTATAACAATAGGGGAGAACCTTCCAACCGTTTTTTCCCTCTTAGAGATAGGGATGGACCTGCATATCAGAAACAAAATGAGTATGACCTGGAGGAGCAGGAGCTCACATGGTCCACTAGGGATCGGTCAAGGAGACAGAGTGGGAAAGCGCTAGAACAACATCATTGGGGTTTTCCCAAGGCCAATCAGGGCATAAAGAGGCCCATAGAAAACAAAGAGGAACAAGAGAGGGGAGGAGAGCACAATCTAAAAAAACCAAGAGCTTAACGGGTGAAGGTATTTTCAATCTTAGTTCCCAAACCCTGACGGAATCTGAAACGGCCCTTTTGAATAAGGGTTTAAAATTTGCTCCTCCTCGAAAACTCAATAAATTCGAAACATACATGGACGTACATAAGTACGTGAGGAGAATCAATATTAAAAGACATTTTGCTAGTATTCCAACACGTCAAGGGGGACTAACGTTGAACAATTATCAATACACAGGATTGTCCAATGCTTCCATCTTTAACCCTTCAGGTACCCTAGCACCATCACTGAGAGTATTTCGCGATGTGGTTTTGCGTGATCTGGAATCTGTTAAAACAACCAACAATAAAATGGAAAAGAATTTGGAGCAGGGCTTAGATACCTTGTGTAACAACAAACAACTGGTTATACGCCCAGCAGATAAAGGGGGTGGGATAGTGATCCTTGATAGGGATGACTATCTTCAGGAATTATCCAGGATAGTTGGTGATCAGGAGACCTATACCCTTTTGGTTGGAAATCCAATCCTCAAATATAAAAAGACCTTGGAGGATTTGGTAACTAAGGGTGCACAATTGGGGATTCTGAGTGAAAAAGAACAGCTTTTTCTATTTCCTAAGGCACCAAGGGTACCTATCCTGTACTGCTTGCCTAAAATACATAAAAGTCTGACTTGCCCCCCGGGACGTCCGATAGTTAGCGGAATTGATTCCATCACATCCCGGGTGGGCAAGTACATAGACTTTTTCCTTCAACCAATAGTGTTGAAAATGCCGTTGTATCTGAAAGATACGAAACACGTAATCAATTTTACTAGCAGATCAACATCCCAATAAACACACGTGGATGGTCACAGCTGATGTGACATCACTGTACACTATAATTCCCCACTCTTTGGGGTTATCAGCTGTCAAAATTATCTTAACCTCCATTCAACAACAACGGAGGAACAACAAGAATTTATTATGGAGCTTCTAGATTATGCGGCAAAACATAACTATTTTTGGTTCAGTCACAACTTTTACAAGCAGGAACGGGGGGTGGCCATGGGGGCTAAATACGCCCCCAGTTTGGCCAATCTTTTCATGGCCAAATGGGAGGAGGACGTCATCTTTAAAGACCGAAACCCACATCTCAAGTTTTGGGCTAGGTACATAGATGACGTCCTCCTCCTTTGGGATGGCACCGTTCCACAGCTGGAAGCTTTCTTTCTAGAGATCAATCAGAACGATAGAGGCATACGTTTCATGTATGAAGCTAGCCAAATGCGGATACATTTTTTGGACCTCACAATCATCAAGAATGAAGTGGGTTTCAAAACGATGTCGTATTTTAAACAAACTGACCGCAATGCCTATATACCGAGTGACAGTTGTCACAAGGACTCTTGGCTGAAGTCGGTGCCAAAAAGCCAATTTGTCCGCATGAGGAGAAATTGTTCTGAAAAGTCTGATTATTTTCTCCAGGCTAACATCTTGAAAGATAGATTATTAGAAAAGGGCTATGATCAGAAAACCTTGGAAGACATTCTAAAGGAAGTGGGGGACATAGAA
The DNA here is from genome assembly GCA_029206835.1 of Rana muscosa. NCBI lineage: Eukaryota > Metazoa > Chordata > Amphibia > Anura > Ranidae > Rana > Rana muscosa. Next base: position 1,069,003,373 of record CM055117.1, read on the forward strand.
AGATCATCTTTGTTAACAAATGGCCCAAAAAAGAAACCACAACAATTGTGTATACCATTTATCACGACATACTCTACACAACATTATATGATAAAAAGAATCATTCGGAAACACTGGCACCTCTTAGGGAATGACCGTATTATTAATACTTTCCTCCCAACAATCCCACAAGTGATTTTCAGGGGTGCCCCCTCCCTAAGGGATAGAGTGGCACCCAATGTGGTTGACCCTCCACCTAAAAAAGTCTCTTTTTTTCAACAACTATCGGGGTACCACCAATGCCGTCGGTGCCAGGTGTGCTCCATAAATAAAATCAGGTCCAAAAAGACGGAAGCATTTATATCTAGCAGTACCTTAAAAACGCATAAGATCGACACTTTCGTCACATGCAGTTCCACAGGCGTTGTATATCTTTTACAATGTCCCTGTGGGAAGCAATATATAGGTAGGACTAAAAGGACCATGCAAGTAAGACTTGGAGAACATTTAGCCAACATTAGGAGTGGCTTCCAATATCACTCTGTATCCAAGCATTATGACTTATACCATCAGCGCAACCCAGAGGGCACTTCCTTTATAGGAATTGATAGGTATAGTCCTCATTGGAGGGGCGGTTCTCTAATCAGGGAAATTTCCCGTATGGAAATGAGCTGGATACATAGGGTCCACTGCTACACCCCGTACGGGCTTAATATCGACATTGATGTTAATGCATTCATCGATAACAGCTAGGTGTCATTATCATTTTTTGTATAGTAATGTGAACTGGATCTGAGCTCTCGGTACATCTCTATTCCATCATTGTTGTTATCTTCAGGGGACCCATAACACAGAGACTAAATACTCTAGTTGTACACAGTTTCAACGATGGGGTCCATTTACCCATGCTCGTCCTGGGACGTTCATGGGGTCATTTAAATATACATCAAATTTGTGTTTATTCCATCATTACGTTTGGGTGTGCTCTGGTGGCACTCATATGTATTTTTTTGGGATAGATACATCCATTTATAGAATCCAATAGATAGATTAAATTCGTCTAAATATCTGATTCTTAATATCCCTTTTTTTAAGAAATCCCTTTGTTCCATATATTTTTGTAGTTCCTTCTCCCGAACAAAAAGACATTCCACATGTGGATGGTTATGGTTTGTCACGCACTATAAATTAGTGCGTGTAATCATGAATTTGTCCACAAGATGGCGGTCACATTATATCCATCCTATATATGACACAACAGTTTTTAATAAGAATGAATTAATTTTTATAAGTCATCAATATAGGTATAAGTTGGGACATATGTTTTCTAAAGGGTGAATAAGGGAGTGAATCCTTGCATGTCCAAACAGTGTACAGTACTTTGGTAATTTTAATCCATATGTGTCTGTACCTATATGATACATAAAAGTGGAACGTGCGCGCTATTTGAATGCAAGTTCCACCTTCAGGGATTCAGCTGGTCACCAATTGATCCCTTCCGTGTGTATCTTTCTGATTGATGACTTAGATTATTGACGCCAGTCAGAGAATAGGTAGTAAGGGCATTTTTTCCCTTTTTAAATATGGCGATTTGCGTAATGTAGATGCCGAGAGCTCAGACTCTGGCGGATTTCATTGGTGTCACGGTTATAGTAATAAGTATTTTCACTGAATGGGTTCAATCACGGTGAAAGGAGATTTCGGCCGTGACCATATATATCTCTATGTCGGAGTGTGATCCGACAGGGAGATTAAAGACAAACGGTTAGCAACTTAAGGGCAGTTTGCCCATTTTCAAAATGGCGACGCCCGTAGCTGGAACGCTGGGAACTAGGTTCTGGGCGGTTCCCAGCTATTGTTCACAGCATACATAATGGTGGTGGATCAGCACGCCACCCGTGCCCCTGGATGACGACAGGTTTGTCGAAACGACGTAGGGAGGAGCGGCGTGCTGACGTCACCACAATACGAATCCCGGAAGCAACGGGTAGTGAGAGCCGGCCGGCCGCACACTAAACCACTGCTGTTTTTACTTCAACATGCTGTAAGTGCATTTTATTATAATAAACGTTTTTTTATATACTGGATTACGCTATGGGGTTTTCTCTTTTACCCTAAATGTGACTCACGGAGCTGCCTGGTGGACTAACAGACTGGAACCTAGATGAACAGAGAGCACAGAGAGAGCCAATTAGAGCCCTTGGCGGGGATAACAGCCACCTACTCAGATTGATCTCTTTCAGGGATCAAAATTTCTGGTAAGCAGCCTGAAAGGGACAAGGTGGTGGATTTCTCTCCGGTCATATCATCACTCCTTCTATGGTGTTTCATTTTTGAAGTCACTTATGCAGTTTTGAAGAGTTTTGGAATCCTTTATTTCTTCCTTCTGGGGACTTTTTGTTACTTATGGACTATCTTTGAATTTTTTTTGCATGTCAATATCAAGAAATACAGTTTAAGTTCCATCTATTACCCAGAGACGTACATAGAACAACATCCCCTACTCCATAAGTTATATTGTTTATTCACGTCATACACAAATGATATCATATTGTGTTTTCATAACATAATTTTGGTTTTTTACTTTTTGTATTCAGTTGCGCAGCCTTAGTTCTTTCTTTGCATTCTTTTAGGTGCCACTCAATCCGCCACCGTAATGTCACTGTTTATCCAACTGCCCCACACTTTATCAAATTTCTGTGGTATGCCCCTGCTTATGTATGTAGCTTTGTATAAAGGTGCAGCCCTATTAACCACGCCCTTCCACGCTGATACAGATGGAGGATTGGGCTTTTTCCATGATAACACTATCATTTTCCTGGCGTAATATATTAGAATCGCCAGCAGAGTACGAGTCACTCTTTTTGGGGCTAGATTGTCTACTAGTCCCAAAAGGCATACCTCTAACGTGGGCTGTAGATGAATGGCGGTTACTTCGGCTATGCATTCTGTAACCCCCTTCCAGAATACTTGGATGGTCGAGCAATTCCAAAAGATATGCATGATATCGGCAGTGAGGGAACTGCACCACCAGCAACCAGGTGACTGCGTAGGGAATATCTTGGCCAGTCTAGCTGGAGTAAGATATATGCGTTGCAGGAAATTAAATTGAATGAGATGGTCCCTGGCAGAGACCAATCTAGTAAAATTAATGTCCCATACATCATCCCAGTCATCCCTGTCCATTGGGAGAACACCTCACCCCACGCCGCCCTACACTTTGCGAGGAGATCTCCTCCCTCTCCGAACAACTGTTTATATACAGTGGGGCAAAAAAGTATTTAGTCAGCCACCAATTGTGCAAGTTCTCCCACTTAAAAAGATGAGAGAGGTCTGTAATTATCATCATAGGTATACCTCAACTATGAGAGACAAAATCTGGAAACAAATCCAGACAATCACATTGTCTGATTTGGAAAGAATATATTTGAAAATTATGGTGGAAAATAAGTATTTGGTCAATATCAAAAGTTCATCGCAATACTTTGTTATATATCCTTTGTTGGCAATGACAGAGGTCAAACGTTTTCTGTAAGTCTTCACAAGGTTGTCACACACTGTTGCTGGTATGTCGGCCCATTCCTCCATGCAGATCTCCTCTAGAGCAGCGATGTTTTGGGGCTGTCGCTGGGCAACACGGACTTTCAACTACCTCCAAAGGTTTTCTGTGGGGTTGAGATCTGGAGACTGGCTAGGCCACTCCAGGACCATGAAATGCTTCTTACAAAGCCACTCCTTCATTGCCTGGGCGGTGTGTTTGGGATCATTGTCATGCTGAAAGACCCAGCCACGTTTAATCTTCAATGCCCTTGCTGATGGGAGGAGGTTTGCACTCAAAATCTCACAATACATGGCCCCATTCATTCTTTCATGTACACGGATCAGTCATCCTGTTCCCTTTGCAGAGAAACAGCCCCAAAGCATGATGTTGCCACCCCCATGCTTCACAGTAGGTATGGTGTTCTTTGGTTGCAACTCAGCAGCATTCTCTCTCCTCCAAACACGACGAGTTGTGTTTCTACCAAACAGTTCTACTTTGGTTTCATCTGACCATATGACATTCTCCCAATCCTCTTCTGGATCATCCAAATGCTCTCTAGCAAACCTCAGACGGGCCCGGACATGTACTGGCTTAAGCAGGGGGACACGTCTAACACTGTGGGATCTGAGTCCCTGGCGGCGTAGTGTGTTACTGATGGTAGCCTTTGTTACGTTGGTCCAAGCTCTATGCAGGTCATTCACTAGGTCCCCCCATGTGGTTCTGGGATTTTTGCTCACCGTTCTTGTGATCATTTTGACCCCACGGGGTGAGATCTTGCGTGAAACCCCAGATCGAGGGTGATTATCAGTGGTCTTGTATGTCTTCCATTTTCTAATTATTGCTCCCAGAGTTGATTTCTTCGCACCAAGCTGCTTGCCTATTGCAGATTCAGTCTTCCAAGCCTGGTGCAGGTCTACAATTTTGTTTCTGGTGTCCTTCGACAGCTCTTTGGTCTTTACCATAGTGGAATTTGGAGTGTGACTGTTTGAGGTTGTGGACAGGTGTCTTTTATACTGATAACAAGTTCAAACAGGTGCCATTAATACAGGTAATGAGTGGAGGACAGAGGAGCCTCTTAAAGAAGAAGATACAGGTCTGTGAAAGCCAGAAATCCTGCTTGTTTGTAGGTGACCAAATACTTATTTTCCACCATAATTTGCAAATAAATTATTTCCAAATCAGACAATGTGATTGTCTGGATTTGTTTCCACATTTTGTCTCTCATAGTTGAGGTATACCTATGATGACAATTACAGGCCTCTCTCATCTTTTTAAGTGGGAGAACTTGCACAATTGGTGGCTGACTAAATACTTTTTTGCCCCACTGTATTGTAGACAAGGCCTTGTCCAAAGTGTCCTCTCTTAGTAAAGACTCTAAATCACGAATTTTCAGGGTAATACCAATATCTCTAAATTGGGCATTGATGCAAGACAAGTTTGAGCCAACATCCGTTGGAAAAAAATCCACGGTTTTGTTGTCGAAAATTCCGAACTTGTGTACGCGGCATTAGGGGAACCTTGAAAGCTTTGAGGAGGATATACGGTATTCTTTTGTTGCTTGAATGTTTTGTATATTTGCTTTTGAATGTTTTGGTATATATATATCTATATAGATATAAAGATATATATCTATATACGTCGGATTTGCATACAGACGAGCGGAATTTCCAACAAGAACTTTTTCCGTCAGAAAAATAAAGAACCTGCTCTCAATCTTTTGCTGGCGGAAATTCTGACAGAAAATGTTGGATGGAGCCTACACACGGTCGGAATATCCGACCAAAAGCTCACACCCAACTTTTTTTGACGGAAAATCAGATCGTGTGTACTGGACATTAGAAATAGGCTATACATTCCAAACATAATGCGGGCTACCATGAGGTAAGGGATATCAAGGACATAAGGGAAAAAGAAGGAATAAGTAGAGAAAGAGTAAACAAGAAGGAGAAGAAGAGAAATTCCCCATACGCAGTGCTTCCCCTGATGAGGCGTCAAGTAGGGCACAAAGCTGTGTTCCTATTACCATGGCAGAAGTACCATTTCTTAAAAATCTGGCGGTAGACAGTGTTTAATCCATGCAAAAGAACCCCCGACCAAGTATTGAGTGCATATTATACCGTACATGGACATACTTTTCAGTAAGCCAACATTTCTGTATTAAAAATTATTTTTTTTGGTCTTATGTAATATTCTAATTTTCTGAGATGCTGAATTTGGGGTTTTTACTAGCTGTAAGCCATAATCATCAACATTAAAAGAAAGACATGCTTGAAATATATCACTCTGTGTGTAACACATCTATATAATATAGGAGTTTAGCCCTGTACACACGATTGGATAACCTATGGATTTTCGTCCGATGGATTTGACCATCGGAAATCCGATGAAACTGTTTTTCATCAGTCTTGGCCACACACCATCAGTCAAAAAACCGACCGTTCCAAACGCAGTGACGTAAAACACTCCGATGAGCCGAGAAAAATGAAGTTTAATGCTTCTGAGCATGCGTCGACTTGATTCTGAGCATGCGTGGGTTTTTTTAACCGATGGACTTGCCCATAAACGATCGGAAATTCCCATCGGTTTTTTATCCATCAGAAAAATTTAAAACAAGTTCTATTTTTTCCATCCGATGGAAAAAAGACCGATGGGTACCATACACGATCGGTTTGTCTAATGAAAACCATCCATCGGACGGTTTTCATCAGTTAAACCGATCGTGTGTACGGGGCTTTTCAGTTTTTGAATTGAATTACTGAAATAAATTAACTTTTTGATGATATTCTCATTTTATGAGATGCACCTGTAGCTGCAAAGAGCAGGCCAACTCAATATTAAACCCTAAGGATCAAGATGGGATGCCATTAACTACTTGCGGACCGCCCGCCGTCATTGTACGTCGGCTGTTTGAAGTGGAATACTGTTGTTATGGCAGCAGAAAGCTTGTCTTCACGAGTGGGCGCAATTTTGAAGCGTGACACGTTGGGTATCAATTTACTCGGCGTAACATTATCTTTCACAATATGAAAAAAAATTGGGCTAACTTTAATGCTGTCTTATTTTTTTATTTAAAAAAGTGTATTTTTTCCCCCAATATTTCGCTTGTAAGACCGCTGCGCGAATACGGTGTGACATAAAGTATTACAACGACCGCTATTTTATTCTTTAGGGTGTCTGAAAAAAATATATATAATGTTTGGGGGTTCTAAGTAATTTTTTAGCAAAAGAAAAAATGATTTTAACTTGTAAACACCAATATTGAAAAATAGGCTAGTTAACGTTCATGTGCGTATAAAGGCAGGTGTCCCAATACTTTTGGTAATATCGTGTATATATATCCCATAGTTTGTAGACACCTAAACGTTCTCAAAAACCAATTATTATACTCTTATTGGGATTTTGTTTTAGCAAAGACATGTAGCAGAATACAGTTGGGCCTAAATTTATGAAGACATTTGATTTTTTGGGATATGTTTTATAACAGGAAGTAGAAATATATATATATATATATATATATATTTTTTTTTTTTCAAAAATGTCGGTCTTTTTTCATTTATATAATAAACAATTAAAAAAAAAAACTGTGGTCTTTAAATACCAGCAAAAGAAAGCTCTATTTGTGTGAAAAAAATGATATACATTTTATTTTGGTACAGCGTTACATCACCGTGCAATAGCAATGCTGAATAGCAAAAAATGCTCCGGTCATGAAGGGGGTAAAATCTTCCGCAGCTCAAGTGGTTAAGCCTTATGCCCTGTACACACGATCGGATTTCTGATGGAATAAAATCCGATGGAATTTTCCGTCAATTCCGATGAAGCTGACTTCCATCAGTCTTGCCTACACACCATCAGACAAAATTCAGACCGTCCAAAACGCGGTGACGTAAAACACTCAGACGAGCTGAGAAAAATGAACTTCAATGCTTCTAAACATGCGTTGACTTGATTCTGAGCATGCGTGGGTTTTTTCTCCGTTGGAGTTCCACACAGACAATCGGAATTTCCTATCGTTTTTTTTTCCAACGGAAAAATTTAAAACATGTTCTATTTTTTTACACTGATGGAAAAGAGTCAGATGGGGCCCATAAACCGATGGACTTTTTTCATCGGAAAAACCGATCGTGTGTGTGGGCCCCATCTGACTTTTTTTCCATCGGTGTAAAAAAATAGAACATGTTTTAAATTTTTCCGTTGGAAAAAAAAACCGATAGGAAATTCCGATTGTCTGTGTGGAACTCCAACGGAGAAAAAACCCACGCATGCTCAGAATCAAGTCGACGCATGTTTAGAACATGTTTTACATTTTTCCGATGGAAAAAAAAACAATAGGAAATTTCGATCGTATGTACAGGGCATTAGGGAATATCTCTCTAAAACTGAAAAGCATATTGTGGGGGGGTGCCTAAAAATAACATTCACCATCATTTTATTCTACGGGGTCTCTATATGTTTTGGGGTGTAAAGTGTGTTTTAATGTACACTTGACAAAACGAAAAAAAAAAAAGCTCAGGGGGGTGAAAGGGGTAAAGAGGCCCTGTCACTTTGCTCATTGAGTCTCTATAAATAAATGTTTGATTGTATCACAATTTGTGTATCTCGCATTTATCAGATTTCCCGCTTTTATATTTGACTGTTTGTATTCATCTTATTTTTCTCTTGGTAGCGGTCAGTTGCATGCTCCGAAAATGTCACGCAGGGTAGAAAAGGGCCGCGCGCCATTGTCATGTCGCTTGCAACTTGTCACGCCATTGTACAATCCACTCTGACCCGTCTTATACTGCGCCGTGTACGCGTCTATGCATCTACAGTAACCCCCCGATGTTCTTCTCTGCGTTACCATGGTGACTGTACAGCGATGTCTAACATATTGTCCATCTGAGCGCTTCTGCAATCAATGGAATGATCCTTGTAGAGGTTTTCATCTCCTAATTTAGGAAAATGAAAACATGGATTCCAAGACTGCAACTAGTTCACCTTTACACACAATAGTTTTGACGTCTTTTCCGCCCTTCAATGATATGGAGACGGGTGGGGGCCATCTTCCCCTCACTCGTCTCCATGTCAAGCCAGGGACAGGACGTGTTCGCCTCCGCCACTGCCGGCGGCTCCGGTAAGCGGCGGCAGGCACCAGAGAGCGGCGGGAGGGAGGGAGGGGCCCCTCTCTCGCCGCCAATAAAAGTGATCTTGCGGCGAATCTGCCACAGAGACCAATTTTATCTTGAAGCGGACCGCCCGCTGAAGAAGAGGATACCGGGGTTATGGTAGCGAGCTGCTGCCATAACAACGGTATTCCTCTTCAAAGTAGCGACGTAAAACGACGGCGGGCGGTCCGGAAGTGGTTAAAGGTTAATGAGAGATCTGGGGTCTTTTTGACCCCAGATCTCCCAATGAAGATGACATGTCATGCTTGTGTAGCGGGGTCTTCAATTTAGTGGGTACACTTGGGGAGTAGTGTGACCCAAGTGTGTAATTATGTTAGGGTTCAGACCCCTTTTTCTTATTCGTGGAGGATTGGGTGGTGTAATATTCTCTTCGACCAGTGGGTGTCAGTGTACCTACTGGCTCGGGGTAGAATCACTACCAGAGTGCTACCCTTCCTTGTCCTTTCCTGGAGATGGTACGGCCGGGGCGGGGAACCCGCCGTGGTGTCGACGGGAGGGGATAAAAAGGGGGAGACGCCCTCGCCACGAGGTCTTTTCTGGTCCGGAGGATCTCTTCACGCACCCAGGCACCTTTAGCCTGGGTGCGGGCGGTACAAGGTTCCGGCCTAGGTGCCCTAGGCCTGGCCGGGATGAAGATGGAGTCCATCCCAGGCACCTTCAGCCTGGGATGAGGTACTATTGAGGAGGCCTGGGACCCGGTGGCTCCGACTGGGTCCCGCGAGGGTGAAGTTGCTCCAGGGCGCCCCTTGCGAGGGGACCCGCATCTGAGGTGAGGAGGCTGGGGAGGTCACTCGTTCGAAGACCCGGTGTAGTGTCAACCCGGTGACGGATGGGTCTTCAGTAACTCTCTTGGAGGACATCTTCCCCTGATAGAGGCCTGCAGTGCAACGGAGGTATTCATGTCGAGATTCCTACAACCCTTGGTCATAGTATGGGGGGTGTAGGGACCCAGATCAGTATAGTGCCTCGACCTGCTCATTTCACCGTATCATGCCATCGCATTGCCTTGTAACTGAAGATACGAAATAAATCTAACCGTTGGATTGTGATCGGTGTATGGATTCTGTTAATGGGAGCAGAGGGAAGTTTCCTGCACGACAGACTCAGTACATGTTCAGGACACCGGCCCGAGGAAACATTAGGTATTGGCCTTCACCTCGCCTGCAAGTAGTGGGGAGGACATGGGCCGTAGCGCACCCTCACCCCTGTCGCGTGACGTACCCCTGAGCCAGAAGAAGAAGACGGGGTGTGGGGAGGGTGGCCGCTACACGTGGGGGCTCGTCTGGGATATCGTGTGTCTTGGCGATGGAACTGAGAGCGTCTGTGTTTGAACTTTGCTGCCCAGAGGAGTTCCGAGCGGGTCGGCCATGTGATTGGCCAGGGTGCATCCCTGCTCGGAGTTGTGGACATGACCCTAAGTCGGGAAAGGCCCACGCAGAGGAGCGTAGAAAGGGAAAGGTCCAGCCGTGTGAAGTACTACATGTGGGGACTGTTAATGCACTGCGCCACGAGGCACCCCATGACTGTACAATTCGTGGGCGGAGGCTGGCGGAAGCCCGCGAAAACGTACAAGTTGTGGGAGGAGTCTGGCCACGTGTGGAGATACATGTGGAGACTCCGGCGCGTGGTCAGCGCGTGATGGAACAGCAAGTGGTCGGGATGGCCTCAAGCTCCCCGTGGATACCGGTACCTTACCCCACGAAGATGACTGCATTTGCTGCTCCCCTGACAGACACGGGGATAAGACTTAGGCCCCGAGGACAGTTGGCTCTGTATTCATGCAGAGACACGGAGGCTCTCGGTGTGATCTGTCCCGGATGCTCGGGACTGGTGGTCCAAGTAAAGCCATTCGGGCGATGTGAGGCTTGTAAGGAATTCCTTTTTGAGGTTGAACCATACACGGAAAGGCCCCGGGCCCTACGCCTCAACTGCATCACAGGAACCGCCACTCCGGAGGGAGAGATCCAGGCCTCTGCGAAGGTCCCCGTACGCGCTGACCAGGGCGAAGTGACTGCCCAACCAGAGATTGAGAGAGAAAAATCCAAAGACACTGCTTCGGTCACCACAGACTCCCTGCTACCACCCCCGAAGAGGAAGATAGGCCTGGTGCAGGCCTCCTGTGGTCGTGGTCGAGCTTCACCCCGCCGCTTGCCTGGCCTGGATGGCGCCGGTAGAGAAGAGAGTCCCGGACATCCCAGTTCTTCAGTAGGTCCAGGTGAGCTAGGGGCTGGGACTGCGGTGTTGGTTGGAGGTGTCGGGGGTTCACAGTCGGTGGAGCCCGAGAGGGAGGGTAGTCTTCCGTCTACTAGAGACTACCTTCCCGCCGAGATGTATGACACCTCCGACCTGGAGTCGTTGTCAGACTGTGGGGATGACGGGGAAATAGACGAGCTGTTTCAACGGAAGGGCTGGGACAGACGCCCGCTACCTGTGCTGAGTAAACCACAGGATTCCCCTATGTCCATAGAAGATAATACGCTCCGGGCGCAAACCCCGGAGTTCCAGAGGAAATCTAACCCTTTGACCAACTTTCCTCATTCAACTACATCATCCGCTTTGATGGTGAGGTCGCAGCGTGCTTCGTTGCGGGCACCAAAGACCAAGCAACATGAGATGGTAAAGGTACCTCGGCACCCGGAGGCCATCGTACAGCCAGGAGAAGGTGAGCGAGATGTGATGCCGCCTTTAGCTAGACTACAGAGACTTTTCTCCCAGAGAGTCGCCCGTGAATACGGGTGGGAGTACCCCTATTTGCCCCGGGACTTACTGTATGAAGTTGAGGTCCTACGACCAAGGTGGTATGACGAGTTTGTATGGGAAAAACTTAAAGTACCCCATGCCAGGCGATACCTGTCATGTTTGCCGCCTGTGTCTAAAAAGTTCAAGGACTGCAGAGCTGATTGGAGACTTGGGCGCAATATTCATGCTGATAAGGTGCTCATCTGTAGGAAGGAAGGAGAGGATGTCGAGTACTCAGTGGAAGTGTTTGACGGGCATCTGAAGCCTTTGTTTCTGCCGGATCCAAGGTTCTACTTATAGGATGAGTGAGCTCCTATCTTGTTGCTGTTGAAACTTTCTGGATGAGACATTCCCAGACGCCTAGAACTGTGCCCTACTTTTGTTTTGATTTGGGCTTTTCTTTTACTCACTGGAGACTTGGGAGCTGTTGTTTTTTTTCTCCCTTTTCTTCATGTGCCAAAGGCAGAGATTTTTTTTGGGTAGAGTCAGAGTAGGAAAAAACAGGAAGAATGAAGATCTCACCAAGTGTCATTACCGCGGCTCTGTCACCAGGTGGCAGTGTTGCGCAACGAATGTTTGAAAATTTTACATATGCATTACTTACTTATTGGAGTGAGCGGGTCTCTCGGCTGACGGACCCACTCATGCCAAGTTAACATAGAATGTTAGGATGTGTTTTTTTGTGTTGTTTCCCTTCTGCAGGAGATTCGTCGGTCAAGACTACTGAGAGTGGGGTGGTTCTTAGATAGCGATGGGAGGGATTGTACATGTGTACAGGACAGATGTTTTATACAAATGTTTATTGCTTTATATTTTTTTTTCTTCTTCTTCTTTTTCTTCTTTTGAGCAGGTCTTGGCACATTTAGTATCCAGAAATTTTAGGGATAGCCTCTGGGGCCCACTTCATGTCACCACTCTTTGGGAGACATGGGTGTGCACCTGACGCTGGGGACCAGCGTCAAACCACAGGGGGGAGTGTGTAGCGGGGTCTTCAATTTAGTGGGTACACTTGGGGAGTAGTGTGACCCAAGTGTGTAATTATGTTAGGGTTCAGACCCCTTTTTCTTATTCGTGGAGGATTGGGTGGTGTAATATTCTCTTCGACCAGTGGGTGTCAGTGTACCTACTGGCTTGGGGTAGAATCACTACCAGAGTGCTACCCTTCCTTGTCCTTTCCTGGAGATGGTACGGCCTGGGCGGGGAACCCTCCGTGGTGTCGACGGGAGGGGATAAAAAGGGGGAGACGCCCTCGCCACGAGGTCTTTTCTGGTCCGGAGGATCTCTTCACGCACCCAGGCACCTTTAGCCTGGGTGCGGGCGGTCCAAGGTTCCGGCCTAGGCGCCCTAGGCCTGGCCGGGATGAAGATGGAGTCCATCCCAGGCACCTTCAGCCTGGGATGAGGTACTATTGAGGAGGCCTGGGACCCGGTGGCTCCGACTGGGTCCTGCGAGGGTGAAGTTGCTCCAGGGCGCCCCTTGCGAGGGGACCCGCATCTGAGGTGAGGAGGCTGGGGAGGTCACTCGTTCGAAGACCCGGTGTAGTGTCAACCCGGTGACGGATGGGTCTTCAGTAACTCTCTTGGAGGACATCTTCCCCTGATAGAGGCCTGCAGCGCAACGGAGGTATTCATGTCGAGATTCCTACAACCCTTGGTCATAGTATGGGGGGTGTAGGGACCCAGATCAGTATAGTGCCTTGACCTGCTCATTTCACCGTATCATGCCATCGCATTGCCTTGTAACTGAAGATACGAAATAAATCTAACCGTTGGATTGTGATCGGTGTATGGATTCTGTTAATGGGAGCAGAGGGAAGTTTCCTGCACGACAGACTCAGTACATGTTCAGGACACCGGCCCGAGGAAACATTAGGTATTGGCCTTCACCTCGCCTGCAAGTAGTGGGGAGGACATGGGCCGTAGCGCACCCTCACCCCTGTCGCGTGACGTACCCCTGAGCCAGAAGAAGAAGACGGGGTGTGGGGGGGTGGCCGCTACACTTATTTCTATTACAAGAAGGGAATGTTTACATTCCTTGTAATAGAAATAAAAGTGATACAAAAAAATAAATAATAAAGGGACAGTGTAAAAATAAAAAATAAAAAGTAAACTGTGTTCAAACTAGACATATGCGCCGTCAATAAATTTGTTTTGTTTCGTTCCGTTTCGTATTAGCTGTTAATTCGTATTTCGTAATTCGTGTCTGAAATTCAATTTGGATTCGTACGAAATACGAATTTGCCTTAGATTCGTAAAATTTTCGTAACATTACGAACGTTCGTTATGATGAATTTAAAAAGCAAACCTAGGAAGTCAGCAGTGCTGCTGACTTCCTGAGATTGCTTTTAAAATTCATTATAATGAATGTTCGTAATTGTTACGAAAATGTAACGAACCTAACAAAAATTCAGGAGCTCCCACCATCCCTGTGCTGTGCTGACTTCCTCCTGGGGCTGTACCCCTGCTGTGCTCATTATGAGGGGGCTCCCACCATCCCTGTGCTGTGCTGACTTCCTGGGTTTTTAACTTCATCATAACGAATAATCGGAATTATTATGACAGTATTAAAACGATATTAAGGAACATTCTTATTTTGTCTGAGAAATTCGGATCCAAAATTCGTCAACGAAATTTCGTATTTCGTAAAATAGCAATTCGGATTTAGGATGCTTACGAATGTACGAATTTTCGGAAGTTCGTACGAAACGAATCACACATGTCTTATTCAAACCTCACATGTTAGGCATTGCCGTGATCGTTAGAGCGAGAGCAATAATTCTGGCGCTAGATCTCCTCTGTAACCCTAAACAGGTAACCTGTAAACATTTCTAAAGCATCGCCTATGGAGATTTTTAAGTATCGTAGTTTATTGCCATGCCACAAGCGTGCACAATTTTAAAGCGTGACATGTTGGGTATCTATCTACTCGGCGTAACATCATCTTTCACATTATACAAAACATTGGTCTAACTTTAGTGTTTTGTTTCTTTTTTAATTCATTACATTTTATTTTTTCCGAAAGTTTGAAAGACCGCTGCGCAAATACAGTGTGACATAACATATTGCAACAATCGCCATTTTATTCTCTAAGGTCTCTGCTAATAAAAAAAATATATAAAATTGAGGAAAATTCAAAACTGGAGGAATGTTCAAAACTATTCTAAAGCCTTGTACACACGATCGGATATCCTATGGATTCTAATCCAATGGTTTTGTCCATCGGAAATCCGATGAAGCTGACTTCCATCAGTCTTGCCTACACAACATCAGTCAAAAAACCGACCGTTCCAAACGCGGTGACGTAAAACACTCAGATGAGCTGAGAAAAATGAAGTTCAATGCTTCTGAGCATGCATCGACTTGATTCTGAGTATGCGTGGGTTTTTTATCCGATGGACTTGCCCATAGACGATCGGAGTTTTCGATCGTTTTTTTTTTCCATCGGAAAAATTTAAAACATGTTCTATTTTTTAAAACCGATGGAAAAAAGACCGATGGGTCCCATACACGATCGGTTTGTCTGATGAAAACAATCCATCTGGCGGTTTTCATCGGTTAAATTGATCGTGTGTACAGGGCTTTAGAAAGTATTATTTTACTGAAGGGGTTGTTGATTATTGGAATAAACTACCAACAGAGTTAGTGAGACAGTCAACAGTAAAAGGCTTCAAACCTGCTTGGAATAAACATAAATCGTCCAACCAATTTTTAATTAGGAACTCAGGTGTGAATGAAAACCATAGAACCTAATGAAAATCCACATGGCAAGTGTTAACACGCTTCTAGAAAAGGTGTAAACCAGAGATAAGGGTTACATAAAGGTCCTGTACACTTTCAAATCTTTTTGTTGTTATAACTAGGTATTAGTTGGATTCCTTGTGGTGCTTGTTTGCCTATCTTGTAATGATGGGCTCACGTTATGCCTACAGTTTGTAGTGTCATGGCCGATCAGTTCCCCTATGTCCATATATTCATCCACCTAGCTTGTCCCCAGGGACAGGCAACTTCTTATTCTGGGTCACAGTCTATGCCTCATCATTTCCTCTGTGTTGCATCACAAATGTGGAAGTGCTAATGTGGCAAAACACATCTTCCTTCATTTCTCTGCCTGCTTGTGTCTGTGTCAGATCTAATTACTATGTAGCTCTCGCAAGCAAAGCACTAGAGGGAGAGACCCAGGGAATGTGGGATATATCGTTTTTTTCACAGGAAGTGTCAGTTCTCAGACTACAGATAGAAGTTATGCATTAACCTGTGCAGTGCCATGTTGCATGATTCATGTTTGAACACAAACAGAAATGTCTGACACCAAAATGTGAAGATATACTCTACTATAGGCTGTGCGTACATGGCAACAAATGACACCATGAAACTACATGATCATTGCAAATCTTATGCAGGTGAAAAACACAAGGAGCAGGTAGGAAGGTGTACAGTGCATTTAATTGCACCAGAGAAAAAAACTGGTTTTCTGCCCTTTCAGACAGGGTTGAGTTGTGTAGTAGAGCAGTGTAAATCTAAGAGATAGATGTACAGATGCATACACTCTTTGGAGGGTAAAACAGCTCCCTTTTAAGCCGTGCCAAGACAAGGTCATCTAACGCCCAGGGCAAAGATGATGAATTGCGATCCCCCGCCAGGTGGAGTCCCCAGTAGAACCCCCCCTTTACATCAGGTGTCCCTAGTAGAGTCCTCTTTTACTTTAGGTGTCCCCAGTAGAGTCCCCCTTTGCATCAGGTGTCCCCAATAGAGTCCCTCTTTACACCAGGTGTCCTCAATGGAGTTCCTCTTTACATCAATTGTCCCCAGCAGAGTCTCCCTTTACATCTGGTGTTCCCAGTAGAGTCCCCATTTACATTAGGTGTCCCCAATAGAGTCCCTCTTTATATCAGGTGTCCCCATTAGAGTCCCTACTTACATCAGGGGTCCCCATGCTTCTGAGTTGTTGCCCTTTCCGTTTCCCCTTTGTACTGGCGGATCGGTACTCACTGGAACTGGCAGATCTATACCTGGAATCTCCTTCCTCTCTCATGACAGGGGGAGAGAGAAAGAAGGGCATAGTCTGCCCTCCCTTTCTGCAGCACCACGCTGAGACTGAGGATAGTTCTCTTTCTCAGTGCCAGCTCATTCCGGGACAATGAAGGTCGGAGGGAGGAGAAAGCCAAATTCTCCCTCCAGCAGCAGATATGGACTGTTGCTCCTTCTGACAGGAGTGACAGTGCAGTCACTTGTATCAGTGAGGAACAGGATGAGGCCAACTCTGCAGCGCCCCATCCTCAACACAACACCCAGGGCAGGTGCCTGATTCCCCCATCCCCACCTTGTCCCGCATATAATTTTTTAATCGGTCTACAGTAGCTATAAGTCAACCAGTAAAGGATTTTAATTAAACTCAATGCTTTTCACATTGATTGATGGCTTACTCAATACAACATTCTACAAGCTTGTGTGTTGTTTTCCAGCATATTTGACATGCAGTTTAAGAACAGGTCCTCAAAATCCTATTGACTTTAATTGAGCATTACACATGACTGTTCGACAGCTGTGCTTGGCTTGCATTGCTTTTCTTTGGATTTAGCATGTCCTATTAAAGTGCATTTGAATTGCTGGCAAAGCAAGTCAATCGCAGCCCTATCTTGCCAAACTCTGCGTTTGCCATTCGAATGCATACATTTGTGTATTTGAATAGCAAACATTATGTTTGAAAAAGAACGTCCACTGACATGAGCCCAACTACAGCTAATGGCGAACTGCAGACAGTTGTTACAAACCATGGATTGATCCCACTTCCTATTTTCCTTGTTTCTTCCCAAATTCCTCAGAGTTCTGACACCTAACCGTAAATATGAGCCCTGTCTCCTCCTTCACCATGATTGGCAGCTTTGTTCTGGAAGCAGGCATGTTTATGTGTGTCTGTCATTTGTACATGAGGGATCGGAGTCAGGCATGTTTATGCAGGAGTGCTGAGAGCTTGCTCACTGAACCGTGATGGAGAAGCCTTGGCTTTTTAAAGGTTACACTTTGTGGTTTCAAAGGTTATTCTTTTTAATTTTTTTGTTTGTTTATAACTTCTGTATCCGATCATAGACATACCGCCGAAGACAGAACAAGGAAAACAGAAATAATAAAAGAAAATCAAGCAAAATATATTACATTTAAAATGTATGTTGTCGTAAATATTTCTGAATATATATATATATATATATATATATATATATATATATATATATATATTGTACAGGACGCCACGGCTGGGTCCTGGAAGGACGCTATATTTCCCCTCTGTTTGGGCTGTGGTTCCTTTAAGGGAACAGAAAGGGTTAACGCACCTGTCCAAGGAAGTGGTTTAAGAGAGACAGGAAGCTGTAGGTGAGAGAGTGAAGGAGTGTAGTGAAGTCTGTGCATGGTGAATGGTGGACACTGCAAAAGCTGTGGAGGCTGTGAAAAGCTGTGAAAAACTGTGAATGTACATGGCAGTGGCCTGCATGTAAGTCTGCTAGCTGGGAAACTTACCTGCAACACCAAGTAAGGACTGTTTAACTGCGACAGCAGTTATAAGCTCTACAAGTCGGTGAGACTGTTATTTATTTTTGTTTTGCTGCTGTGAAGCCATTTAAGTTTAATAAACGTCCTTTTGTTTGAAAAGCCTGTGTTCTGCGATCTAGCTGGTTCCCCAAACATTACAATATATATATATATATATATATATGTGTGTGTGTGTGAAGTAAAGGAAAGAGGGGAAGGAAAGAAGATGGAAAAAAAGAAAGAAAGGAAAAGAAAAGAAAAAGAGAAGAGAGATGACCTGGAAGTTCTGGAACCTCTTTTAACAAGGTTGGTCACCATATGGCAGGATCGATGACATAGAAAGAGAGGAAGGAAGGAAGAAAGGAAAGAAAAGAAAAGATAGGAAGGGAAGGTAGAGGTAAAGGAAAGAGAAGAAGGAAAAGGAGACGGAGAAGGAAAAGGAGAAAGAAAAGAAAAAGAGAAGAGAGATGACCTGGAACCTCTTTTAACAAGGTTGGCCACCAGATGACAGGATTGATGACATAGAGAGAGAGGAAGGAAGGAAAAGCAAAGAAAAGAGGGGAAGGAAAGAAGGAAGGAAAAGAAAAGAGAGGAAGGAAATGAGATGGAAAAGGGGAAAGAAAGGAAAAGAAAAGAAAAAGAGAAGATAGATGACCTGGAACCTCTTTTAACAAGGTTGGCCACCAGATGGCAGGATCGATGACATAGAAAGAGAGGAAGGAAGGAAGGAAGGAAGGAAGGAAGGAAGGAAAAGCAAAGAAAGGAGAGAAAGGAAAGAAAATAAAAGATAGGAAAGGAAAGGTAGAAGTAAAGGAAAGAGAAGAAGGAAAATGAGATGGGGTAGGAAAAGGAGAAAGAAAAGAAAAGCAAAATAAAAAGAGAAGAGAGATGACCTGGAACCTCTTTTAACAAGGTTGGCCACCAGGTGACAGGATCAATGACATAGAAAGAGAGGAGGGGAGGAAGGAAGGAAGGAAGGAAGAAAGGAGGGAAGGAAAAGAAAAGAGGAAGGAAAGAATGAAGGAAAAGAAAAGAGAGGAAGGAAAGGTACAAGTGAAGGAAAGAGAGGAAGGAAAAGGAGATGGAGAAGGAAAAGGAGAAAGAAAAGAAAAGAAGAGAGATGACCTGGAACCTCTTTTAACAGGGTTGGCCACCAGATGGCAGTATCGATGACATTTTGAGTCACCATGTACCAGATGTATCAGATACTGTATGTTTTGTTGTCGTCACAATATATTCCTAATATTTATTCCACCACTTTTGGGCGATGTACAACATTAAGGACTTGAATGTATCATTGAGTCTAGCAGTCATCATTGTGTGTCTATGGCATGGACATATAATAATGTAAAGTAAAGGGTTCATAGTTACCAACATGTTTTTCAGATACACAGCTGCTTAATTTGTGTTTCTAATCATCAAAAATACAGAATCTGTGAATAATAAACCCAAAGTGTTTTATAAAGGTGGACTTTACATATTTTTAATGCTCTTCTGCAATTAATGTTTAAGGGATGTTAATAGAAAGTTAGAAACACATAAATGATTTAACCTGCAAAGAACAATCACGTTTTAGGCACATTTACGTTCACATGGGGCGTTTTTACTTTTATAAACTCTTGCATTGGCCACGTTCAGATGGACATTCATAGGCAAGCTGCGCAGACATTTGGTAATTATTTTTTTATTTTTTTTCTGGTGGCTATACTTTCATCTGAGCACACCCAATGAACAGTACCAATTATAAAACCTTAGCAGCCCACATGGCTAGTGAGGCAAATTAAACATAGAAAATCTGTTGGCATGTTATAATAACATGGTGGAAGAAGTTGAAGCCCTGTGAAATCTGTGGAGTGGAAGAGCTGACATCAGGAGAAGTCATCCAGATTGATTGTCACCAGTCACAGATCCAACTTGCTTTGTCTCTGAAGTATGTATACACGTGTTAACAGTGTAGCTAAAACGTTAAGTGTTACAAAACCCACATCAGTAAAATCAGTCTGTATATGCAGTAAAGCACAATGGCGTCCCTAGGGGGGGCAGAGGGTGCCCTGCCCCCCCCCAACATTATGCTGTGCCCCCCCCCCCCCCAAAAAAAAACAACGTTTTTTGCATTTTGCTCGGGCCGCCGCTGGAGTAACACAGTCTCTCCTGAGAGGGAGAGCGTCCCCAGTCAGCTCCTGTGGGGGATTCCTCCCCTCTCCCTCCGCTCGCTGACACTGCATAATGCGAGCGCTCACACAACCACAGCCGCCCGATCTGCTCCTTCCCCTGCATCCTCATTTGCACGGAGAAGAGCAAGTTGCAGGAAGGACTCCACAAGCACTGTGGGGGGGGGGGGCAAGCCTTCATCTCAGTTACTGAAAAAACAGACTGATTTCTCCCGTCCTTAAGACAGGGGAACAAGCCTGTAAATTCCGAGAGTGGTGACTGCAAGCTGAGCCGAGTGTCAGTCTATGACACTCTTTCACAGTCCAGCGAGTCCAGCCACGCCCCCTCACTCTCCTCACATACAAGCAGGGAGGAATACAGCTCCTCCTCCTTCTTACAGTCCGGCCCACACTATCCCAGCATGCTGTATCTGAAGAGAGGGGATGTGTGGGCGGGAAATATGAAAATCAGAAGCATTCCTGGCTGTGTGTGAATGATGCCTGAGATTCTAGCCTGGACCATGGGTAAGTGTGTGCACTGCAGACTGCAGCACAATGTAATCACTGAACTGCATTATCTCCATCCCTTCTCTCCCCCATCTGTCTCCCTCTCCCTCTTACCGCAAGGTAAGAGGCCACTCTCACTGGTGTGTCCTTTGCACGAAGAGGAGACTGTTACACCTCTCCAGCACTTTTGCACATGGAATCTGTTTGCACACTGAAGAAAGAATATCAGATTGCTATGCTCACAATTTGATTGTGATTTTGCACATAGTTTTTGGACTTTGCACAATATTTATTACAGATTGGACATTTTTATATTTTGCTTTGCACAGTTGCACCTAGTGTTTGTTTTGGACTTTGCACATTTATTTTGCTATTTTGCACAGCCCCTATGGATATTTATGTATATTCCAGATTCTGAGTTTCATATGTACGCTGCACTTTGTTATTATTGTTTTTTCGGATTTATGTTTATGCGTTCAGCATTCATGCGTTTAGCAATCTGTTGCACTACCATTCTGGTGATATCAGTTATCTAATTTTACTATTTGATTCTATCACTAGTAACAGCGCAGCTCCACTAACCCCCCACCCCCTCTGCTCTATCTCACATTAACCGGTTGGTTAGACCCTTTTTGTTGCCTGCAGCAGTTCCACTTTCTTACTGTATTATTCCACATGGTAACGTGGGAATAAACATATTAGTCAACAACCAGAGTTGCTGTCCTGTCCCGGCTATTCACAGCGCTGGTCTCTGTCTCAATGGCAGTACATTGGAACCCTGTGCTGGTTACTTTATGGGGCTGATGTACAGGAGGGCCAACACAATTTGTTGTTAGAGATTGGCTGGGCATGTTCAAAATTCCACATGCCAGAGCCTGCCAGGAAGCCCACACTGCACAGCGCTAATCACAGGCATTGAGACATTTCCCGGTCCGCAGCTTCACAGATCAGGAAATGTTTCACTGCCTGTGATTAGCACTGTGGAGTGTCGGCTTCCTGGCGGGATCGGGCATGTGGGATTTTAAACACACCCGAGCCCATCTCTATTGGTTGTAGACAGTTGAGCTTCCTGCAGGTTGCTTAGCAGTAGGGTGACCACATTTTCAAACTGCCATTCAGGGACACCCCCCAACCCCCTGACCTTCCCCAAAAAAAGATGAGAGGGGGCGGGGGGAAATGTAGTTTTGGGGTTGATGGGGAATTTGGCGGTGGGTTATTTGTCAGGTGAATGTGCCACTAGCCACCAGATGCAGTGCCGCTTGCCACCCATAGCCTGCCGCCAGATGCAGTGCTGCTGTCACTCCCTCTTAATGAGCCACGTGCATTGAAAGAAAGGAGTGGAGTCGCTATCTGGAGAGTGAAGATCACACCAGTCCCTGCTGCTTGCTGCCAGAAAAGGAGGAGGTGCCGAGGTGGGTGGGGATAGCAGCGCTGCACTAGGCGCAGGCCTCGCTCCCGGCTTCACTGTCTGAGAGTAAATTGTCACTTGTTGCAAGATGCCAGGCAGCACTGACCCCAGCAACCAGTTCCGGAAATGTAGTTATTAATTAGTAGGGGGTGGCTGTGTCCTCTATTTCATTCCGGGACATTGTATTGTCCCGGAATGAAGGTGCCCGGGACCAAGGACAGACATGTCAATTGCGGGACAGTCCCGGGCAATCCGGGACACGTGGGCACCCTACTTGGCAGCAGTGGAGCCTTCTCTGACATGCTGATCGTGATGCAATCCAGGTGATGCTCCTGGTCAAATCCTAGTGTTAAATATCAGTGATTTTATTGATCAAAGCCCACACTTTACAGGCATAGAGCCCACATGGCTGCTGAACATACGGTTGAATATATATATGTGGTTGTGCTCTTGATGCTAATAAATACTGTTTATTAGATCTGACTGGGAGCATCACTAGGATCACATCCCGATCAGCATGTCAACAGAGAAGGTTATACAGCATTACTGCTGCTAGGTGACCAGCTGGGGGCTCGGCTCTCTATAACCAATAGTGCCAGCCTTCCCCTGCATGTACCCATAATGTCACCAGCACTAGGTCCTAATAGACTGCCGCCGCTGCCAAGGAGACAGATGCCAGACCAGTGCTGTCAATAGCAGGGACAGGACAGCTGGGGAACCCCACAGTGGCAGAACACCAGGGCCCGGTGGCAAGACAACCTTTGCAACCCTGATAGTTCTCCCACTGCTTTGGACCCTTATATTTTCTTGGTGTGCTGGTGACATATATCTCTTGTTTTCTGCCACCCTGTGGGGCCCCAGTATAGTAGGAAGGGAGCTCACTGCAGAACATGTGAAAGGGCCCGTGGGATCGTAGTAAAGGGCCCCAGGATATATATATATATATATATATATATATATATATATATATATATATATATATATAATTGCATTTTATAGTTGGCCCCCCTACATTTGTCCCTGTCCCCCCATGTGCCCCCCCCCCCTAAATATGAAAGCTGGAGACGGCCTTATCACCTTTAGGATTTGGAAGGGGCATAAATAACACTGATTTCGATTCTCCAACTGCATACACTGTTTTTGGAGGTCACAAGTCCCATGACGGCCTGGCTGATTCTAGGCTGTTCGGGCAGGATCAAGCTGCAACAGGTCATCTTGATATGATCACTCTTTCTGGTCTGCCCTTCCGGCAATGACCACCAGATTCTCCATAGCAGCTGCTGTCAATCAATGCAATTATCTACCCTGTTAGGTGGTGCTGCATGTGGCAGAGGAAGCTGGCAGGCTGATGGGGCAGATAATGGCATTAATTGACAGCAGCTCCTCGAGAGAGCCTGGCTATCATTGCCGGCAGGGCAGACCAGGAAGAGTGATCACGTGCCCAAGCAGTGAAGAACCTAGAATGAGCCTGATAGACCTGTGACCTGTGAAGAAAAAGAGAAGAAAAAAAGTTATTTAGGAGCATTTTTAATATACTCTGTGCTTTCATTGGTGAGGATTTTCCCAATTTGTCACAAAAGACTTGAGCTTTACTAAGACTTTATAACATATTGCTTAATTTAAATAAATAGAGACAGACAGATGACAGAGAGACGGATACATACACCATCAGATACATGTACAACTCACACCGCCGGGTGAAAATCTGAAATCTGCATTTCAGCCATAAGAGGGCGCCTGCTGACACTCTCCCGCCACCCCTTATTACATGAAGTGTCAGAGAATAGTGATTTCATTACAATTAAATCCCTGAAGAGACATAAAACACTTCCTAAAGTCCCACTTATGTGTATATTGGCAGTCCTGGGACAGCAGTGCGCATTCATTGTAGGATAGGACATCAGTGGAAGTGTCTCTAGGTATGGAGGGTGTCCAGGGCTGGAGAATGGTGACACCTGGGATGAGATCATTGTTGGACATGATAGCGGTGGAAGTGTCTCTAGGTATGGAGGGTGTCCAGGGCTGGAGAACGGTGACAACTGGGATGAGATCGTTTTCTGCATCGCTGCCGTCATCTGAAATATCAGAAGAGAGAAACTTGAATAAACGTCACAGAAAACAATATAGAAACAGAGTTGTTTGATCCGGTGAAAAGTGGAGCGGTTAGCCCTCAGCAAGCATGCATCCAGTGAAATCCATCTACTCTGGGTAAAGCAATGTTAGGGGTGCTTTAGGGCTGCAACCTCTTCCCCAGCTGGATGCACTTTGCTATGTTGCCCACAGCTCCGAAGTACCCCCTGGCAGGACTCAGATACAAAGCAAAGCTTTCCTAAGGGTCCTTCTCACATGACAACACCACAGCTTGTAGTCAAGGGTTAATTTTGACCCCCAATACTGGCCCCCACCATTCATGCAGTGAATGCAATAATAACCCCCGGCATTGGTGCAATGGATGCAATAATAACCCCAAGCATTGGTGTTAGTAATATTAACAAGTCTAGCCCCTTGAGACCCGGGCCATTGACGAATGACGGCCTCAATGTGGATCTAGAAATCCGGGAGGCCGTCATTATACGGCCTCGGGTATTCTGGCCACTAGGGGGCGCGCGCGCGCGCCCGGCGCATCACTGAGATGCCGATGCGTGTGCCTGGCGGCCGCGATGCCCGCCAGGTACCCGCGATCGGCGTGTACACAGAGCAGGGATGTGGATCTCTGTGTGTAAACACAGAGATCCACGTCCTGTCAGGGAGAGGGACCGATGCTGTGTCCCTTGTACATAGGGATACAGCTTGGTCACCTCCCCCAGTCAGTCCCCTCCCCCACACAGTAGTAATCACTCCTAGGGAATACATTTAACCCCTTCCTCGCCCCCTAGTGTTAACCCCTTCCCTGCCAGTGTCATTTTTACAGTAACCAGTGCATTTTTATAGCACTGGTCGCTGTAAAAATGACAATGGTCCCAAAATGGTGTCAAAAGTGTCCGATGTGTCCGCCATAATGTCGCAGTCACGATAAAAATCGCTGATCGCCGCCATTACTAGTAAAACAAAAAAATATTAATAAAAATGCAATAAAACTATGCCCTATTTTGTAGACGCTATAACTTTTGCGCAAACCAATCAAACGCTTATTGCGATTTTTTTTACCAAAAATATGTAGAAGAATACGTATCGGACTAAACTGAGGGAAAAAATGTTGTTTTTTTTTTTAAATTGGGATATTATTATAGCAAAAAATAAAAATTATTGTGTTTTTTTTCAAAATCGTCGCTCTTTTTTTGTTTATAGCGCAAAAAATAAAAACCGCAGAGATGATCAAATACCACCAAAAGAAAGCTCTATTTGTGGGGAAAAAGGACGTCAATTTTGTTTGGGAGCCACGTCGCACGACTGCGCAATTGTCACTCAAGTCGTGACAGCGCTGAAAGCTGAAAATTGGCCCGGGCAGGAAGGGGGTTTAAGTGCCCAGTAAGCAAGTGGCTAGAGATAACTCTGTCCACAGTCCAGTTTCTCTCTTTCACTACCAGAACACAGAGAGAGTGTTCCAGCGACCGAGGGGGCATCTGTGAGAGAAAAAAAGCCCTGCTTGTATTACCCTCACCACCTCCTCACCTGGGTTGTAATCTGCCGCAAAGAAACATCCCATACCAACAAGAGAAAACACTCACTTATTTCTATAGGAAGCACCCTGTCCTCAGCTCAGCGCTATTCACACGAGATAGCTCTTTTTCTTTCTCTCTCCCTCCATCCCTCTTTCTTTCCCTCTCACTCCATCTCTCCCTCTCCCTTTCCATCTCTTTTAGCTTTCTTTTTCCCTCTCTCCATCCTTCTTTCTCATTCTGTCCATCCTTTTTTCCCTTCCTCTCTCTTTTTCCTTATTTCTTTCTATCCCTCTCTTTTTCTTTATTTTTCTCTCCCTCCATCCCTTTTTTTCTTATTCCCTCCCTCCATTTTTCTTTCTTTCTCTCTGTCCATCCCTCTTTCCCTCCCTCTCTTTCCTTATTTCTTTCTATGCCTCTTTCTTTCTCTCTCCCTCCATCCCTCTTTCTTTCTCTCTCCCTCCATCCCTCTTTCTTTCTCTCTCCCTCCATCCCTCTCTCCCCCTCCTCTCTCTCTCCCTTCATCCCTCTTTCTTCCTCTCTCCCTCCATCCCCCTTTTTTTCTCTGTCCCTCCATCCCCCTTTTTTTCTCTCTCCCTCCATCCCTCTTTCTTTCTCTCTCCCTCCATCCCTCTTTCTTTCTCTCTCCCTCCATCCCGCTTTCTTTCTCTCTCCCTCCATCCCTCTCTCCTCCTCCATCCCTCTCTCCCCCTCCTCTCTCTCTCCCTCCACCCCCTGCCTCTCTCTCCTTCTCCACTCTTTCTTCCTCTCACTCTCCCTCCATCCCTCTTTCTTTCTCTCTCCCTCCATTCCTCTTTCTCTCTCCCTCCATCCCTCTTTCTTTCTCTCTCCCTCCATCCCTCTCTCCCCCTCCATCCCTTTCTCCCCCTCCTCTCTCTCTCCCTATATCCCCCTTTCTTTCTCTCTCCCTCCATCCCTCTCTCCTCCTCCATCCCTCTCTCCCCCTCCTCTCTCTCTCCCTCCATCCCTCTTTCTTTCTCTCTCCCTCCATTCCTCTTTCTCTCTCCCTCCATCCCTCTTTCTTTCTCTCTCCCTCCATCCCTCTCTCCCCCTCCATCCCTTTCTCCCCCTCCTCTCTCTCTCCCTATATCCCCCTTTCTTTCTCTCTCCCTCCATCCCTCTCTCCTCCTCCATCCCTCTCTCCCCCTCCTCTCTCTCTCCCTCCATCCCTCTTTCTTTCTCTCTCCCTCCATCCCCCTTTCTTTCTCTCTCCCGCCATCCCTCTTTCTTTCTCTCTCCCTCCATCCCTCTTTCTTTCTCTCTCCCTCCATCCCTCTCTCCTCCTCCATCCCTCTCTCCCCCTCCTCTCTCTCTCCCTCCACCCCCTGCCTCTCTCTCCCTCTCCACTCCTCTTCCTCTCACTCTCCCTCCATCCCTCTTTCCTTCTCTCTCCCTCCATCCCTCTTTCTTTCTCTCTCCCTCCATCCCTTTTCCCCCTCCTCTCTCTCCCTCCATCCCTCTTTCTCTCCCTCTCCCTCCACCCCCCTGCCTCTCTCTCCCTCTCCACTCCTCTTCCTCTCACTCTCCCTCCATCCCTCTTTCTCTTTCTCTTCCTCTATCCCTCTTTCTCTATCGCTCCCTCTTTCTCTCTATTTCTTAACCCCTCTTCCTTTCTCTCTCCCTCCCTCCCTCCCTCCGCCCCTCTTTCTCTCTCTCCTGCCACCCCCCTCTCTCTTGCTCTCGTCCATCCTTTTCTCTCCCTCCTGGCAACCCTCTTTCTTTCTCTCTCTCTCTCTCTCCCTTCCTCCCTCTCTCTTGCTCTCGTCCATCCTTTTCTCTCCCTCCATCTTTCTCATTCCCTATATATTACCACATTCTCCACTATGTAAGCCATACATAACTGAAATCACGCCCATTTTACACGGCAGCAAGTCACATTTTTTCTCTACATCTAGGCCACACCTACAAACAGATGACCCGCCCCTAATTAACTTCTTGCCGACCAGCGCACGACTATATACGTCGACAGCATGGCACGGACAGGCAGAAGGACGTATATATATGTCCCCTTTAAGATCGCCGCATTGTGAACGCACGCCCGCCGCGAGCTCCATGACTCCGACTGCGGGTCCCACAGACTCGATGTCCGCAGGCATACCCGTGATCGTGTCACGGTGAGGAAGAAGGGGGAAATGCTGATGTAAACAAGCATTTCCCCAGTCTTCCTAGTGACAGGACAGAGTGCACAGTTTCCTGTAATCGGAAGCGGTGATCGCTGTCGTGTCACACATAGCCCATCCCCCCTATAGTTAGAACACATCCCTAGGCACACTTAACCCCTTCAGCACCACCTAGTGGTTAACCCCTTCACTGCCAGTGTCATTTTCACAGTAACAGTGCATTTTTATAGCACTGATCGCTACAAAAATGACAATGGTCCCAAAAATGTGTCAAAAGTGTCCGATGTGTCCGCTATAAAGTCACAGTCACGATAAAAATCGCAGGTCACCGCCATTACTATTAAAAAAAAATAATAATAATAAAAATGCCATAATTCTATCCCCTATATTTTAGATGCTATAACTTTTGCGCAAACCAATCAATATACGCTTATTGCGATTTTTTTTACCAAAAAATATGTAGAAGAATATGTATCGGCCTAAACTGAGGAAAAAATATGTTTTTTTATATATTTTTGGGGATATTTATTATAGCAAAAAGTAAAAAATATTGCATTTTTTTCAAAATTGACGCTCTATTTTTGTTAATAGCGCAAAAAATAAAAACCGCAGAGGTGATCAAATACCACCAAAAGAACGCTCTATTTGTTGGGAAAAAAGGACGTTAATTTTGTTTGGGAGCCACGTCTCACGTCACAACCACGCAATTGTCAGTTAAAGCGATGCAGTGCCGAATCACAAAAATTAGCCTGGTCTTTGGCCAGCCAAATGGTCCGGGGCTTAAGTGGTTAAAATATTACTCCACCTACATCAAAAAATGTGTCCCTAAATATTTTTGGAGAATGTTGGCAACTATGCCCTTGTAATAGAAAAAAAGCATGACAGGACCTCTTTAACCACTTGCCGACCAGCCGCCGCAGTTCGATCGCTCGTGACACAGCGAGAAGCGGGATCTGTGTGTGTAAACACACAGATCCCGATTCTCTTAGGGGAGAAATGACTGATCGTCTGTTCATACAATGTATGAACAGCGATTTGTCATTTCCCTTAGTCAGTCCCATCCCCCCTTCAGTTAGAACAGGCATGTCCAAAGTCCGGCCCGCGTTCCGGTTTCGGAAGGCCCGTCTGGTAATTTTGACATGTATATCTTTTGTGGCCCCCAACAAATCCCCGAGCACCGGGGGCCACAAAAGATATATATACTGGCTGCCTTGGAGGGGACGGGGAGGGGGCGGGACGAGTGCCGTACATACAGGAGAGGAGTATTTCCTGTTTACACAGCGTCCTGTGTAAATGGAAGTCCCGTCTCCTGCGCTGCCATTGGACGACTGTTCTGTCCATCAAAGGAGGCAAGACTTTTTATTAAAGAGGCCCCAGAGAAAACAGGAGTTTCTCCTGTATGTCTGTTGGCGCTCATCCCGCCCCTCCCTGTCTCCTCCAAGGCTGCAGATGGACATGAATCAGGCTGCACTGATGGCAATGGTGAGTCTGCATTCATGTCAATGTGGGTGCTGCGTTCATGGCAACGGTGGGTGTTGCGTTCATGGCATAGGTGGGTGCTGCGTTCATGGCAATGGTGGGTGCTGTGTTCATGGCATAGGTGGGCGCTGCGTTCATGGCAACGGTGGGTGGTGCATTCATGGCACTTGTGAGGCTGCAGATCGACACTGATTAGGCTGCATTGATGGGCACTGACCCTTATTTTGCTTCACACTTCTTTATGTAAAATCTAAGATTTTTTTCCTGAAAATTCCTTTTTAAAGTTAAGGTGCGTGGTATAAGCCGATAAATATGGTATATCCAAATAACACGCCCGAGCTCATCTCTTCACCACACACAGCCACAAAGGCAAGAGAGTTCTTGTTGGACAGTGTATTAGTGCTCGGAGGAACACGTTTAGACCAAATTTTAACGGTCTAAAGAATGTCAGGCAAAATGGTCGGCTCTCACGCATGTTCACTTCATCAAATCTGGCCCTCTTTGAAAAAAGTTTGGACACCTCTGAGTTAGAACATGCAGAGGGAACACAGTTAACCCCTTCCCTGCATTTTTATAGCACTGATCGCTGTAAAATTGTCAATGGTTCCAAAAATGTGTCAAAAGTGTCCGATGTGTCCACCATAATGTCGCAGTCCCGATAAAAATCGCAGATCGCCGCCATTACTAGTAAAAAAAAATAAAAAATACTAAAAATGCCATAAATCTATCCCCTATTTTGTAGGCGCTATAACTTTTGCGCAAACCAATCTATATACGGCCTAAACTGAGGAAAAAATTTGTTGTTTTTTTTAAAAAATGTGGGATATTTATTATAGCAAAAAGTAAAAGATATTGTTTTTTTTCAAAATTGTCGCTGTTCTTTTGTTTATAGCGCAAAAAATAAAAACCGCAGAGGTGATCAAATACCACCAAAAGAAAGCTCTATTTGTGGGGAAAAAAGGACGCAAATTTTGTTTGGGTACAGCGTCGCACGACCGCACAATTGTCAGTTAAAGCGTTGCAGTGCCAAATTGTAAAAAGTGCTCTGGTCAGGAAGGGGGTAAAATCTTCCGTGGCTTTACCGGTTAATGTGAGATCTGGGGTCAAAAAGACCTCAGATATCACATTTACACTTAAAGAGGAAGTAAATCCTGATGGGTTTTACTTCCTCTTTAGCTCGCTGCTGCAGCCTGCAAATGAGAAGCGTTTTTAAAAATACCGGGGTTATGGCAGCTACCTGCTGCCATAACCCCGGCATTCAAAGTCAAAGTACAGCGGGCGGTCCGGACGTGGGTAATGTACACATTTCAGGGAAAAACATACAAGGGTGGCTCCATAGGATTCTATAAAAGAAAAGAGCCACCCTGAAACATGAAATCTGGGGCAACAGTCACAGCATCGGATTAAACAGGAACATAGGCATGGAATATGAGATACAAAAGCTGTTGAAAGTGCATAAAGCTGAATTCCAGCCATTCAGCAACTTTGCAAAAAGTGCAGGCACACTTTGAGCTAGGTCCAATTAGGTGCATGTCACCTCCGAGACTTACCTCTAGTACTTATATGTGACATCTCTTTATTGTACACCTGGAGGACACACGCCGGCTGTGAGAGGTGAGAAGCACACAGAGCAGCTATGCCTGCCCCTCCCCTCTGCTGCCCATTCACAGAAGACCTTGTATTTTGTGAATGAGTTCACATAATACAAAGGCTTCTGTGAATGGGCAGAAGGAGGTGAGTGGGGCATAGCTGTTCCAGGGACTTTGCTCTTGAAGGGACTGAGACCGCAGGGAGCAGCCTTGGAGCTCCTAAAGTTTTCTTCCTGGAGCAGAATAAACCTGTCAGATGGGAATAATAGAGTAAAGTCTACAAGGCGGCAGGCACCAGGTTAAACTTAAAGTGGATGTAAACCCAAAATGTTTTATTTTTATTTTTTTGCTGTCACAATGTAGAGTATAAGATTTCCTATCATTTGTGCCAGGTCTTGCCATAAAGAGTTAATCCAGCTCTGAGCAATCCTCTTTTATTGTTCTGTGAGATAAAACGGACAAACAGAGAAAAACCTTTGTCCGTTCCGCCCCCTTGCTTTGAGTGACAGGTTATTTACATATCTTGTGCACTAGCTTTAGACAGGCATTATTTTTTAATTCCCACCCCCACTCCTTTTCTGAAGTCATGTGGTTACTTTTCAGGATTTTGACTGGATGTTAGTGATCATAGCAGAAGGAATACACAGGAGAAAATGTTGACAAGGGGAGTGTAGAGGTGGGCGAGGAGTCTACTGACATCACGACTCCACCCACCGAGCTCCAGACAACAGATCCACCCACAGAATCTGCAGTTTTTCAGTTCTTATAACAGACAGAGGGGAGACATTTGACAGATAAGGATACATGCAGGAGGCATCTATATCCTTATAGATCAGCACTATGGCAGTAGTTTAGAAAGGATGAGAGGGGGTTTACATCCACTTTAACTCATGGTATGCCTGCAGTTTTTAGAAAGTAGCTGAATTCCTGGAATTCAGCTTAAAATAAAAATGAGAGTTTAATATCACTTTCATTATGATTTACCCCATGTGAGAGTGGATGGGTGGACAGGGTGGATTTGATATAAATCACTAGTAAAAAGGCTTAATTTAAATCAGCTCGATTGAAATCATAATTTTTAAAGAGCAACTGTCATTTCTGTCCCGCAGCGGCTCCTCCTCTGACCCGCTGTTGACTCACCGACAGTTCCATTCACTTTAATGGGACGGCTGGTGATGTGGCAGTGACACAACAAGGTGAGGGACGTGGTGGCAGCAGGTGATTGGACGCCCGCTATCAGGCGCTGCCATGATGAATCTGAAATGACAGGTGCTCTTTAAATGTAAGGACTTATTCTTTCTTGCTGGTAGTTAATCTTTAATATTTGCAAACAAAATTAAGGTTTCATATTTATAATAAGCTGCCAAGTTAGTAAAACGGCGATATCAGAATATCATTTCAGGTTAATAGGTTAATCACACATACTTGGAGAACTACCCAAATTATTTTATTTAATTAAAAACAAATAACATTGCCAGGGCATGTTATCTCAGCTTGCAGAGCTTGGATTCATTGAATGAGTTTACCAAAAATGTTTTTAAATATTGCAGAATATACAGCCTCAGGAAAATATCAGAAATTTGTAACATTTGGCGCCTGGCTGGCTCAGCAGCATGAGGAAATAAGCACAGCCAGGGGAAACAAGTACTTTCACAGAAATACAAGTTATTTTTGGTTATCACTGCATTTATTAGCTCGACGTTAAAAAGCTGATTTGAATATGCCAACATAACAACATGAGAGAGAGAGAAGGAATTCTAATAAATTCAAATTTTTGGTAAAAAAAATCCCAATAAGTGTATATTTATTGGTTTGCGCCAGGGTGGATTTGATTGAAATCAAGTCGATTTAAATCAAGATTTGAATCATGATTTAAATCACTAGTAAATAGGCTTGATTTAAATCAACTCGATTGATAATTTTTTAGAGAGCAACTGTCATCTCTGTCCCGCAGCGGCTCCTCCTCTGACCCGCTGTTGACTCACCGACAGTTCCAATCACTTTAATGGGACGGCTGGTGATGCGGCAGTGACACAACAAGGTGAAGGGATGTGGCGGCAGCAGGTGATTGGACGCCCGCTAATTGGGGCTGCCATGATGGATCTGAAATGACAGGTGCTCTTTAAATGTAAAGACTCATTCTTGCTGATAGTTAGAATCTTTAATATTTGCAAACAAAATGAAAGTTTCCTATTTAGAATAATAAGCGGTCAGGTTAGTAAAACAGCGATATCAGAACCGATTCAATCATACAGTTTGTAATGTACATAGATTTGCAAAACAATGGGATAAAGGAATATTCCTGAACTTTGTTTTATATCATGGTTACTGTAACATTGTGTGAATGCATCAATGCAATGCATGTTATCTCATCTTGCAGAACTTGGATTCATTGGATGAATTTACCAAAAATAAAAATATTGCAGAATATACAGCCTCATGCTACATAACTAAGCTCCATTTCATGCTGAATAAACAAAATTATTAATATATCTTAAATAGAAAACTATCTTTAGATAGATTTTTTACTCCAAAGTTACTTTATTAAAATGACTTTGATAAAAATAAAAAATAAATCTGATTTAGATAAAAAAAATCTGATTTAAATATAAAAAAACTGTTTGTTTTTTTTAAATCATCGATTTTTTATTTTTTTTAATACACCTTACACAAGCCTCCTTACTGCCCTGCCAGCTGCCTGATCTCATGAGGATAACCAAATGTCATCTTCCAGCTATGGGTTATGTATATAAATAGAAGCCTGGTACATCATTTTACAAGTAGATACTTTGCATGGCTTTTCATGCATTCACGCAGTGCTTTCGATTCACCAGCAGATGGCGACTTGTGCTAAGCGATTTCCCTCATTCCTTCCTGTCCACCTGGATAATTGCTGTGCGCTGATACAAAAATGAGAGTAATTAGTGAAATAATTGAATGTTTTGTTGCATTTTGATAGTGCAGCTTCAACCGCATTTGAAGTTTTTTTTTTAATATTGTACTTCACTTGTACAGTTATTTCTTTTTAAATCTATTATTTAAGAAAAACATTTTTAAACTAATTTGATGTTTTAAAACTTCATCGAACCAGTTCTCGCTTTGAGCCTTTTCATCTAAATAACTTTCAACTTTGGCATGGTGACCTTCTGCAGCACCCCCAACCTTCAAAATGCCACTCCCCCCCCCCTTATCCTGTACGTTTTTTATTTATTATTATTTAACCACTTCAGCCCCGGAAGATTTGGCTGCTCAATGACCAGGCCATTTTTTTGCGATTCGGCACTGCGTCGCTTTAACTGACAATTGCGCGGTCGTGCGACAAGGTACCCAAACAAAATTGACGTCCTTTTTTCCCCACAAATAGAGATTTATTTTGGTGGTATTTGATCACCTCTGCAGTTTTTATTTTTTGCGCTATAAACAAAAGAAGAGCGACAATTGTGAAAAAAAAAACACAATATCTTTTACTTTTTGCTATAGTAAATATCCCAATTAAAAAAATGAAATAAAATTTTCCTCAGTTTAGGCTGATATGTATTCTTCTACATATTTTTTGGCAAAAAAAACCAAAAAAACGCAATAAGCGTATATTGATTGGTTTGCGCAAAAGTAATAGCGGCTACAAACTATGGGAAAGATTTATGGCATTTATATGGCGTTTTTATTATTTTTCTTTTTTTTTACTAGTAATGGCAGCGATCCGCGATTTTTAGCGATATTGCGACATTGCGGTGGACAGGTCGGACACTTTTGACACATTTTTGGGACCATTGACATTTGCAGAGCGATCAGTGCTATAAATATGCACTGATTACTGTGTAAATGTCACTGGCAGGGAAGGGGTTAGCACTAGGGGGCGATCAAGGGGTTAAAGAGGAAGTAAACCCTCTTTTTTTTTTTTCCTGGAAAAAAAAACCCCCTGCAAGAGAAAGGCAAAATGAGCTAGAATGCATAGCATACTAGCTCATTATGTGGCACTTACCTGAGATTGAAGCCTCCAAAGCGCTCCTCGTTCCCCTCCGCCGCCATGTCCCCTCCGAGCGTCTTCCGTGTATCGCCGCTCCGGCGCTGTGACTGGCCGGAGCGGCGATGACGTCACTCCCGCGCATGCGCGCGGTCCCGGCATTATCCCACTCAGAAAACCGGCACGCTCAGTGCGCTTGCGTCGTTGTCTATGGCGCGCAAGCGCCGTAGACATCGGTGCAGTGTTTTCTGCAAACATCTCCTTAACCGTGTAGGCTAAGGAGATATTTCTTGCACCTACAGGTAATCCTTAATCTAGGTTTACCTGTAGGTGCAAGTTGTCAGAGTGGGTTTACAACCACTTTAAGGCTACTTTCACACTGAAGCGCTGGATGCGCTGGCGGTATAGCGGCGCTATTATTAGCGCCGCTATACTGTAGTTTTTGCCGCGATTTGCGCGCGCCAGCGGGGGGATTTTAACCCCGCTAGCGGCCGAAAAAGGGTTAAAAACGCCCGCAATAACGCCTCTTTGCGGCGTTTTGCGGGCGTTTTGGAGGCGCTACCCCATTGATTTCAATGGGCAGGGATGCTATAGGAGTGGTATTTTTACCGCTCCTATCACGCCTCAAATATGCGGCTTGCAGGAGTTTTTTTACCCTCCTGCAAGCGCAACGCTCCAGTGTGAAAGCCCTCGGGCTTTCACACTGGATACAATGGAGCGGCTTTTTTGGGGCGCATTGCAGGCGCTATTTTTAGCGCAATAGTGCCTGCAAAGCGCCTCAGTGTGAAAGGGGCCTAACTGTGTTCCTTATTGTGTGTTATAACTGTGGGGGGGGGGGGGGTGGGACTAACTAGGAGAGATGAAAGATCGCTGTTTCTACTTTGTAGAAACACATGATCTGTCTTCTCTCTTCTGACAGCACGGGGATTTGTGTGTTTACAGAAAAGGTTCCTGTACTACTTCAAGGCAACTTCTAGGCGACTTGTAGCCATAGATTTTAATGGAAGTTGCCTCCAAAGTCGGATCTCCATCTTAGTGCAAGCAACTTTACAGGAAGAGAAAATAGTTAACCCAGGCAAACCCCTCCCTCCCACAGAGCTGATTATTCTGTGATTGGCCACAGCCAAAGTCGCCTGTCCTGGAGGCATCTTAAAGTCGTGTTGTAAGTTGCTCCAAGTTGCGCTGAAGTCGCGCTGAAGTCGCACAGCTGTTTCAACTGAAGGAAATCCTGAAAACATGACCTGTTGGGGCACCTTGAGGACTGGATTTGAGAAACAGTGCTCTAGGTAAGAAACTTTGCAACAGATATACAGAAAACATTTTGCTTAACCACTTCAGCTCCGAAAGATTTACCCCCCCCTTATGACCAGGCCATTTTTTGTAATACGGCACTGTGTTATTTTAATTGATAATTGCGCGGTCATGTGACGCTGTACCAAAATACGTTTGTGCTTTTTTTCCCCACAAACAGCTTTTTTTTGGTGCCATTTGATCACCTCTGCGGTTTTTATTTTTTGTGTTATAAACAAAAAAAGACCGACAATTTTGAAAAAAAAACCTATATTTTTTACTTTCTGCTAGAAAACATATCCAATAAAAAAATCGAATTTCTTCATCAATTCTGCTACATATTTTTGGTACAAAAAATCCTAATAAACGTATATTGATTGGTTTGAGCAAAAGTTATTATGTCTACAAACTATGGGATATATTTAATTTATTTTTTACTAGCAATCAGCGGCTTATAGAGGGACTGCGATATTTCGGCTGACTAATCGGACACCTAACTGACACTTTTTGGGGACCAGTGACACTAATACTCCAGTGATCACTAATGAGTGATCTGTGCTAAAAAAAATGCACTCTCACTGTACTAATGACACTGGCAGGGAAGGGGTTAACATCAGGGGCAATCAAAGGGTTAAATGTGTTCTTAGGGAGTGCATGCAAACTGTGGGAAGGCAGAGATCCGTGTTCCTGCTTAGCAGAAACACAGGACCACTACCTTCCCTATACTGACAGAACATCGTTCTGCCTTGTTTACATCGGCAGACCGATGTTCTGCTTCTCTTGGGAACAATCGACGGGTCCAGGGAGACATTGGGTCCGCTGGACCCGCTGATTGGCTCCCGCTGTGTCCAATCACAGCAGGAGCAGGTCGCCGCCGGCGCGCGTGCCCCACACCTGGATTATTCCTGCCGCAGTATACAGTGGGGCAAAAAAGTATTTCGTCAGCCACCAATTGTGTAAGTTCTCCCACTTAAAAAGATGAGAGAGGCCTGTAATTGTCATCATAGGTATACCTCAACTATGAGAGACAAAATGTGGAAACAAATCCAGACAATCACATTGTCTGATTTGGAAAGAATTTTTTTTTTGCAAATTATGGTGGAAAATAAGTATTTGGTCACCTACAAACAAGCAAGATTTCTGTCTCTCACAGACCTGTATCTTCTTCTTTAAGAGACTCCTCTGTCCTCCACTCATTACCTGTATTAATGGCACCTGTTTGAACTTGTTATCAGTATAAAAGACACCTGTCCACAACCTCAAACAGTCACACTCCAAACTCCACTATGGTGAAGACCAAAGAGCTGTCGAAGGACACCAGAAACAAAATTGTAGACCTGCACCAGGCTGGGAAGACTGAATCTGC
This sequence comes from Rana muscosa, assembly GCA_029206835.1. Taxonomy (NCBI): domain Eukaryota; kingdom Metazoa; phylum Chordata; class Amphibia; order Anura; family Ranidae; genus Rana; species Rana muscosa. The sequence goes on from CM055117.1 coordinate 1,069,040,814, forward strand.
AATAGGCAAGCAGCTTGGTGTGAAGAAATCAACTGTGGGAGCAATAATTAGAAAATGGAAGACATACAAGACCACTGATAATCTCCCTGGATCTGGGGCTCCAGGCAAGATCTCACCCCGTGGGGTTAAAATGATCACAAGAACGGTGAGCAAAAATCCCAGAACTACACGGGGGGACCTAGTGAATGACCTGCAGAGAGCTGGGACCGACGTAACAAAGGCTACCATCAGTAACACACTACGCCGCCAGGGACTCAGAACCTGCAGTGCCAGACGTGTCCCCCTGCTTAAGCCAGAACATATCCGGGCCCTTATGAGGTTTGCTAGAGAGCATTTGGATGATCCAGAAGAGGATTGGGAGAATGTCATATGGTCAGATGAAACCAAAGTAGAACTGTTTGGTAGAAACACAACTCGTCGTGTTTGGAGGAGAGAGAATGCTGAGTTGCAACCAAAGAACACCATACCTACTGTGAAGCATGGGGGTGGCAACATCATGCTTTGGGGCTGTTTCTCTGCAAAGGGAACAGGACGACTGATCCGTGTACATGAAAGAATTATTGAGGCCATGTATCGTGAGATTTTGAGTGCAAACCTCCCCCCATCAGCAAGGGCATTGAAGATGAAATGTGTCTGGGTCTTTCAGCATGACAATGATCCCAAACACACCGCCCAGGCAATGAAGGAGTGGCTTCGTAAGAAGCATTTCAAGGTCCTGAAGTGGCCTAGCCAGTCTCCAGATCTCAACCCCATAGAAAACATTTGGAGGGAGTTGAAAGTCCGTGTTGCCCAGCGACAGCCCCAAAACATCACTGCTCTAGAGGAGATCTGCATGGAGGAATGGGCCAACATACCAGCAACAGTGTGTGACAACTAGGGATGAGCTTCGTGTTCGAGTCGAACATACGTTCGACTCGAACATCGGCTGTTCGATCGTTCGACGAAGATCGAACGATTTGGGCCGTTCGCGCCAAATTCGAGTGACGCGAACGGCCCACAATGCACTACGCCATCGCAGTGTCATCCAGGCGCTGTGATTGGCCAAGCATGCACTGTGACCCCGCATGCTTGGCCAATCACAGCGCCGGCAGCGAGGAGAGCAATGATTGGCCACAGGCAGGATGCCTGTGGCCAATTATTGCTGAGGGTGTTTAGTACACGCCCCACACTATAAAAGGCCGCCAGCACGGCGGCCTAGTGTAGTGTGTTCCGGAGCAGGGATAGAGCAGCATAGGCAGGGACAGTGACTTTTATTTCTTTCTTGCTTAACCTGGATTCCTTTAGTTTAGGGAAAGAGAAGGATAGGTAGGGAGAGTGTCAGTGTGTTTTGTGCTTGTGCTATATTGTGCTTAAAAAAAACATTTTTTCTAGGGACAGAAAACTGTAGGTAGGGAGAGTGTGTCAGTTTCTTTCACTGTCAAAGTCCTTGTTTCCAGGGACCTGGAAGGACAGTGAGTGAATTCTCCTTGTGCTAAATTGTGCTTAAAAAAACATTTTTTCTAGGGACAGAAAACTGTAGGTAGGGAGAGTGTGTCAGTTTCTTTCACTGTCAAAGTCCTTGTTTCCAGGGACCTGGAAGGACAGTGAGTGAATTCTCCTTGTGCTAAATTGTGCTTAAAAAAAACATTTTTTCTAGGGACAGAAAACTGTAGGTAGGGAGAGTGTGTCAGTTTCTTTCACTGTCAAAGTCCTTGTTTCCAGGGACCTGGAAGGACAGTGAGTGAATTCTCCTTGTGCTAAATTGTGCTTAAAAAAAACATTTTTTCTAGGGACAGAAAACTGTAGGTAGGGAGAGTGTGTCAGTTTCTTTCACTGTCAAAGTCCTTGTTTCCAGGGACCTGGAAGGACAGTGAGTGAATTCTCCTTGTGCTAAATTGTGCTTAAAAAAAACATTTTTTCTAGGGACAGAAAACTGTAGGTAGGGAGAGTGTGTCAGTTTCTTTCACTGTCAAAGTCCTTGTTTCCAGGGACCTGGAAGGACAGTGAGTGAATTCTCCTTGTGCTAAATTGTGCTTAAAAAAAACATTTTTTCTAGGGACAGAAAACTGTAGGTAGGGAGAGTGTGTCAGTTTCTTTCACTGTCAAAGTCCTTGTTTCCAGGGACCTGGAAGGACAGTGAGTGAATTCTCCTTGTGCTAAATTGTGCTTAAAAAAAACATTTTTTCTAGGGACAGAAAACTGTAGGTAGGGAGAGTGTGTCAGTTTCTTTCACTGTCAAAGTCCTTGTTTCCAGGGACCTGGAAGGACAGTGAGTGAATTCTCCTTGTGCTAAATTGTGCTTAAAAAAAACATTTTTTCTAGGGACAGAAAACTGTAGGTAGGGAGAGTGTGTCAGTTTCTTTCACTGTCAAAGTCCTTGTTTCCAGGGACCTGGAAGGACAGTGAGTGAATTCTCCTTGTGCTAAATTGTGCTTAAAAAAAAACATTTTTTCTAGGGACAGAAAACTGTAGGTAGGGAGAGTGTGTCAGTTTCTTTCACTGTCAAAGTCCTTGTTTCCAGGGACCTGGAAGGACAGTGAGTGAATTCTCCTTGTGCTAAATTGTGCTTAAAAAAAACATTTTTTCTAGGGACAGAAAACTGTAGGTAGGGAGAGTGTGTCAGTTTCTTTCACTGTCAAAGTCCTTGTTTCCAGGGACCTGGAAGGACAGTGAGTGAATTCTCCTTGTGCTAAATTGTGCTTAAAAAAAACATTTTTTCTAGGGACAGAAAACTGTAGGTAGGGAGAGTGTGTCAGTTTCTTTCACTGTCAAAGTCCTTGTTTCCAGGGACCTGGAAGGACAGTGAGTGAATTCTCCTTGTGCTAAATTGTGCTTAAAAAAAACATTTTTTCTAGGGACAGAAAACTGTAGGTAGGGAGAGTGTGTCAGTTTCTTTCACTGTCAAAGTCCTTGTTTCCAGGGACAGAGAAGGACACCTGAAGGTAGCCCTTATTGCTTTTTTCCCATCTCCCTGCAGGCCATCTATTAGAATGTCTGGAAGGCAAACAAGGAGAGGCAGACAGTCAGGAGGCAATAAAAGAGGGCAAGCAGGCTCTGTGTCTGGGGGCAACAGTGCTGGTCGTGGACGCGTTGCATTGTCATCAGCACATGGCCATGGGACACGCTTGTCCTTCTTTTCGGCAGCTGGACATGTTGAGCCACATCATGCCGAAGACTTGGTAGAGTGGATGACCAAGCCCTCCTCCTCCTCCTCATCCTCTCTCACCCAGGCTCAGGGTACTGGAAAAGCAGCTGCCAAAGCGTCCTCTTCCCTGGTATCAATGTCAGACTCATCATCAGTCACTCCTTCCCTAGACCCACCATGTCCTCCTCCTGAGGAGTCCCCCGAACTGTTTCAGCACAGTGTTGGGTACATGCTCCAGGAGGATGCCCAGCGTTTCGAAGGGTCTGATGATGAAACCCAGCTAGAGGAAGGCAGTAGCGTGAGAGCAGACAGAGGGGATGCTCAAGAAGGACACCAATCTGGCAGTCATGTTCCAGCAGCTGCAGCATACTGCCAGATTGGCTCCAGTGATGAGGAGGGAGGTGATGATGAGGTCACTGACTCCACGTGGGTGCCTAATAGGAGAGAGGAGGAGGAGGAGGATGAGGAGGAGGCACATCTCCAACGAGGCAGGATGCCCTTTGGTGGCCAGCGTAAGGGCAGTACACCGACGGAATCACACCGCAGAGCTCCGCCTGTGCAGGGCGCTGCCTCTGCCCGTCATTCAAAAAGTTCTTTGGTGTGGGCCTTTTTTGAGGCTAGTGCATCAGATCGCACAGCTGCTGTTTGCAACATATGTCTCAAGCGTATATCGCGTGGCCAAAACATCAGCCGCTTGGGTACCACATGCCTGACCAGACATATGTTGACCTGCCATGCAGCTCGTTGGCAAGCCTACCTGAAAGACCCACACCAAAGAACAAAGCGGACCTCTCCTTGCACCGCATCAGCTGGGATCTCCAACCCCACTATAACTTCAGTCCTCTCTGAAACATGCACTGAGAGGAATGAAGGTGTAGAATTAGGTGTGTCACAGCCAAGTACTTGCGGCCACTCTGCTAGCAGTACACCGACGTCCGATTCTAGCAGGCAAATTTCCCTGCCCCAGCTGCTGGACCGTCGAAAGAAGTTCACTCCCAGCCATCCACATGCCCAGCGGTTGAATGCTAGCTTGGCTAAATTGCTAGCGCTTCAACTGCTGCCTTTTCAGTTGGTAGACTCGGCCCCCTTCCGTGAGTTTGTGCAATGTGCGGTTCCTCAGTGGCAGGTTCCCAAACGCCACTTTTTCTCACGGAAGGCTATTCCGGCTCTCTACCGGCATGTGGAAGGCAATGTCTTGGCCTCGCTGGACAGGGCGGTCAGCGGTAAGGTGCATATTACCGCTGACTCATGGTCCAGCAGGCATGGACAGGGACGTTACCTTTCTTTCACGGCCCATTGGGTCACTCTTTTGGCAGCTGGGAAGGATGCAGGACAAGGTGCAGTAGTGTTGGAGGTTGTCCCACCGCCACGCCTCCAAAATGCTACTACTGGTTGTGACACACCTCTCTCCTCCACCCCCTCCTCTTCTTCTTCCTCCATGGCCTCTTCCTGTGGTTTGTCCTATGAACCAGCGGTGCTCCGTAGCCGTTCACGGGGCTACGCAAGTACGCAGGCAAAAAGATGCCATGCCGTGCTTGCGCTGGTGTGTTTGGGGGACAGAAGCCACACTGGGGCAGAGGTCCTGTCTGCTCTGCAGGTCCAGGCCGAGAGGTGGTTGACGCCATGCCAGCTTAAGCCAGGAATGGTGGTTTGCGACAATGGCACCAACCTCCTCTCCGCCCTCCGACAGGGACAACTGACCCATGTGCCCTGTGTGGCTCACGTCCTTAACCTGGTGGTGCAGCGGTTCTTGGGCAGGTACCCGGGCTTACAGGATGTCCTGAGGCAGGCCAGGAAAGTCTGTGTGCATTTCCGCAGATCTTATAATGCCAGTGCTCGCCTGGCTGAGCTGCAAAAGGAGTTGAACCTGCCCAAGAACCGCCTTATATGTGACATGCCCACCAGGTGGAACTCAACGTTGGCCATGCTGCAGCGGCTGCACACGCAGCAGAGGGCCATCAATGAGTACCTGTGCGACTACGGCACCAGGACAGGGTCAGGGGAGCTTGTTTTTTTTTCTCCACGCCAGTGGGGCATGATCAGGGATGCATGCACTGTCCTGGCACCATTTGAGGAGGCCACGAGGATGGTGAGCAGTGACAGTGCATGCATCAGTGACACTGTACCTCTTGTCCACCTGTTGGAGCACACGCTGCGTGGAATAATGGACAGGGCACTTGAGGCAGAACAGAGGCAGGAAGAGGAGGACTTCCTTGCCTCTCAAGGCCCCCTTTACCCAGACAGTGTTCCTTCTGTCCCACCCATCGCACAGGAAGAGGAGGAGGAGGAGGAGGAGGAGGAGGAGGAGGATTGTGTCAGCATGGAGGTGGAGGCTGGCACTCAGCATCATCAGCAGCAGTCTTTTAGGGATGATTTACAGTCCCAAGAAACCAGTGGACTTGTACGTGGCTGGGAGGAGGTGGCTGCGGATCATGTCGTCCTTAGTGACCCAGAGGACTCCGGAGCGAATGCCTCAGCAAACCTACGCTGCATGGCCTCCCTGATCCTGCAAAGTCTGCGGAAGGATCCTCGTATTCTTCGGATCAAGGAGAGGGACCATTACTGGCTGGCCACTCTCCTTGATCCACGGTACAAGGGTAAGGTTGCGGACCTTATGTTACCGTCGCAGAGGGAGCAGAGGATGAGACAACTCCGGGAGGCCTTGCAGAAAGGTCTGTGCAACGCGTTCCCAGAGACTGGGAGGTTACAAACTCCTGGTCCTGGACAACGAGTTGCTGAGGCTTCGGCCAGTCAAAGAAGGAGCGGTGGGGAAGGTGGCCGTCTGACCGATGCGTTCAGACAATTCTTTAGTCCGCAGCCCCAAAGTATGATCGGTTCCAGCAACCATCGCCAGCGTCTGATAAACATGGTGCAGGAATATCTAGGGGCAAGGTCAGACTTGGACACCTTCCCCACCGAAAATCCTCTGGCTTACTGGGTCTTGAGGATGGATCACTGGCCAGAGCTTGCACAGTATGCAATTGAGCTACTGGCCTGTCCTGCATCCAGCGTTCTTTCGGAACGCACATTCAGTGCTGCTGGAGGATTTGTCACGGATCACAGGGTGCGCCTGTCCACCGACTCGGTTGATCGACTGACTTTCATCAAGATGAACCAGTCTTGGATCACCACCAGCTACCACACACCTGATGCTGATATAACAGACTAATTGATTTTAACATGTCACATCCCTTCAAGACTGATGCTGATGCTGAGTGCCTGTGCTGTTATGTTGACTGGCTATCCTCCTCCTCCGAGTCCTCAATGATACGATTGATGATGATAGCTTGGAAGATCATTTTTGTTTATGGGTGCCGCCACCAGTGGCTAAGGCCCAATTTTTCAGCCCCTGTTTTACAGGGGCGTGTAATTACAATTTTTTTAGCAATAATTTGCCATAGGGCTCATTGCTGTGCTCCAAGTACAGTATCTGTGAGGGGTTGGAGTGTTGTGGCACCAGTGCCTAAGGCCCAATTTTTCAGCCCCTCTTTAACAGGGGCGTGTCATTACAATTTTTGAAGCAATACTTTGCAACAGGGCTCATTGCTGTGCTCCAAGTACAGTATCTGTGAGGGGTTGTAGTGTTGTGCCACCAGTGCCTAAGGCCCAATTTTTCAGCCCCTGTTCAACAGGGGCATGCAATTACAATTCTTGATCTAATAATTCACAGCAGGGTCCATTGCTGCACCCACCAAGAGTAACTCTGAGGGCTTACAGTCTTGTGGCAACGCCACCACCACCACCACCACGAAAGGCCCAATTTTTCAGCCCCTGTTCAAAAGGGGCATGTAATTACAATTCTTGATCTAATAATTCACAGCAGGGCCCATTGCTGCACCCACCAAGAGTAACTGTCAGGGCTTACAGTGTTGTGGCACCAGCACCACCATCAAAGCCCCAATTTTTACTACCACTGTTCAACAATTATATGTAATTAAAATTCCTGATATAATAGTTGACAGCAGGGCGTTCCAGCACCAACCAAGAGTAACTGAGTGCTTACAGTGTTGTGCCAACACCAACAACTAAGGGGCCTATTTCTGCAGAGTATATACGGCAGGTCCCTACTTTCAAACATCCAACTTACAAACGACTCCTACTTGCAAACGAAAGAAGACAACAGGAAGTGAGAGGAAATCTACCCCTAGAAAGGAAAATTCTCTCCTGTAAGAATAAATATGGGAGAAAGGTGTCTCCTCTGTACTGATGCTTTATCAGCAATCCTTGTTTCAAGAAAAACACCACATTTCAAAAACAGTTGTCATTGGGACGGAAAGTGAGGTGAAATGTTCTGAACAGGGGCACAGACAGCAAAACAAATGTTACAGGGGTGATAACCCTTACCTATGTTTCCCAAAAAGTTTAAAAATAGATTTTTGGGCTGGAGCTACACTTCAACAATGTACCTGTTCAAAATTACAAACAGATTCTACATAAGAACAAACCTACAGTCCCTGTCTTGTATGCACCGCCTGTATACAGCTGTTCAGAGTATATAGGGCCTTTTTTATTTTATGTGCGGGGTTCCCCTTAATATCCATACAAGACCCAAAGGGGCTGGTAATGGGCTGGGGTAGGGGGGGGGGGGGGGGTCATGGGGTAGCTATGCCATTTTTCTTAAAGAATTTCATCCATATTACCGGGACCAGACATTACATTAAAGCCGCAAGCAGTTTTAAATGGCTTTTTTTTCCTTTAGAAGTGTCATTTTGTGCAGGGACAGTTCTAAACACGGGAAACACGTGGCACTTCACAGGCATACTTTAGACACCCCCCAGGTACGATATTTAAAGGAATATTTGACTTTTTTTTTTTCACTTTATGCATCATTAAAATGACTGCTCCCGAAAAACGACCGTTTTTAAAACTTCTTTTTGCATTGATACATGTCCCCTGGTGCACAACCCGGGTTCCCAAACCCTATTTATGACAATAACATGCATAATAGTTGTTATAATTAGCACTTTAGAATTCGAACGTTCGCATCCATTGTATTTAATAGGGTTCTAATGTTCGTTCGAACTTTCGGTCCGTTCGCGGGTTCTGGTGCGAACCGAACCCGGGGGTGTTCGGCTCATCACTAGTGACAACCTTGTGAAGACTTACAGAAAACGTTTGACCTCTCTCATTGCTAACAAAGGATATATAACAAAGTATTGCGATGAACTTTTGATATTCACCAAATACTTTTTTTCCACCATAATTTGCAAAAAAAATATTTCCATATCAGACAATGTGATTGTCTGGATTTGTTTCCACATTTTGTCTCTCATAGTTGAGGTATATCTATGATGACAATTACAGGCCTCTCTCATCTTTTTAAGTGGGAGAACTTGCACAATTGGTGGCTGACTAAATACTTTTTTGCCCCACTGTATGTGGGTGGGGCGGTCCGCAAGCGGTTAAAGTGGAAATTTAGTCAGAAAATCAAGTTCTGCTAGATGACTTCAGGCTGGCCCCTTTTTCAGGTATAAATATGTAAAACATTAAAAATAAGTGTCTATACCAGGGTTTCTTAACTAAGGTTCCTCCAGAGGTTGCTGGGGGATCCCTGAGCAATGCCCAATTTCTGCCTCCCAGATAAGTTCCCACTGACACCATTGAGCTTTTTAGCTATTTGTGAGAAGGTAATTCTTCCCAATGACCACAAGTGTAAGGAGCATTCTTCCCACTGACCATCACACTGATGTATCATGAGTTGTAGATATAGTCATTTTTAGCAGGAGTTCCCAGAGATCGAAATTTTTTGTCAAGGATTCCTCTGTGCTGAAAAGGTTGAGAAAGGCTGCTTTCTACTGTTGAACATCCAGTCATACACTGTCTCACCCTGCTCTGCACATGCTCAGTTGCTCTCTATTTTTAGGCACTGTGTCAAGTTTGTAGAGGCTGATCTGCTGACAACCTTAAAGTGGAATTAAACCCTCCTATCCTTTCCAGCCAAGGAAGCTGCTCCTGTTTGATCTGCAACTGCCATGTGATCAGTTATGACACCAGCCATTTAATGGTTTGACAGTTTGGTTGAGGACACAAAAAATGTGACAGTTAGCAATCCCGGCATTCCAGGAATGTAACTGTTTTTTGAAAGCTTTAAATTGATCAGTTTAGTTCCACTTTATTATTTACTGCTGCTCAGGGGCTCTGGGCTTCAGCAAAATGGCAGCTATCAAAAATAGAAACAGGAGCAATGCTGCAGGCAATTTACAGCACACACTAATAATGGTAGCAGTATTATTAATGTGGAATGTATGTTCCTTGCTAAAGAGCATTATTTTTTGTAAGTTGTTATGGGTAAACTTCCGCTTTAAGAAACCTGTAATCAGTGAGTTATGATGCCAAACATATTGAAAATACATTTCAGGTTCACATATACTTATTTGTTTGCAATGGCTTTCAAGGCCGAGTTTGTAGATGCTCCGGATATTTCTCAAATAAGAAAATCAATTACTGGTTGTACAACACTGTGGGGAACCGGTATATACAACTGGAGGTAATTGCTGCATGAAAACAGACTATTTTCAGAGCTGCATTTGCAGGTGAGATACCTCTGAAAGAATCTATTTCTTTTTTTCCAAGCCAGATTGTGGAAGAAAACATTTAATGGACATATACTGTATGTATGGTGAACAGGTTCTAGTGTCCTGTTTAAAAGCATGGTCATTCCTTAGTTTGTCTGATAACACTAAAACAGGAGTAAAAAACAGAGATTGATGGCATCAGGAGTGTATAACGTACAAAGTGCAGGTCCAGGGGTGTGTAACACACAGAGTGCAGGTCCACACTCCAGACCACTGCAATCTGTGTGTTGCACATCTCTGGACCTTCACAATGTGTGGTATGTACTCCTGACCCTGTAGCCTGTGCATTACGTCCTCCTGACGCCTGCATTCTGTGATGTGGTATATAACACACAGAGTGCAGGTCCAGGGGTGTGTAAAACACAGAGTGCAGGGGTCAGGAGTGTATAATGCATAAAGTTTAGGTGTCAGTAGGACGTAGTGCACAGACTACAGGGGTCAGGAGTACTTAACACTTTGTAAAGGTCCAGAGGTGTGCAACACACAGATTGTGGGGGTCTGGAGTGTGTAACGTAAGAGTACAAGGGTCAAGAATGTGTAATGTAGAGATTAGGAGTATGTACACACAGAGTGCAGGGGTCAGGAGTGTATAATGCACAAAGTGTAGGTGTCAGTAGAACGTAGTGCACAGACTACAGGGGTCAGCAGTACATAACACATTTTAAAGGTCCAGAGGTGTGCAACACACAGATTGCGGGGGTCTGGAGTGTGTAACGTAAGAGTACAAGGGTCAAGAATGTGTAATGTAGAGATTAGGATTATGTACACAGAGTGCAGGGGTCAGGAGTGTGTAACGCACATAATTAAATGAGCCAGGGGTATGTAACCCACAAAGCACAGGGGTCAGGAGAATTTAATGCACAATATGCAGGTTCATGGGTGTGTAACACACCAGTGCAGGGGTCAGAGGTGTTTATCACACAGAGTACCGGGGTCAGAGTAGGTAATGCACAGAGTTCAGAGGTCAGGATTACATAATGCATATTGTAGTGTGCAGGTGTTAGGAGTGTGTAATGCACAGAGTACAGGGGTCATTGGGAACCTAATTCACAGAGTGCAGGGGTCAGTAGTGTGTAATACACAGAGTACAGGGGTCAAGGGTACATAATATACAGGGAGAAAGGGTCAGAAATACATAATGCAAGAAAAGGCTAAGTATCCATAATGGGGACAAAAACAGCAATGGATTAATGTATTAATTAGGGAGCACAGCACAACCATTGCATATCATTTGAAACAACGTCTTACTGTGAGTGTGTGTACTTCTTGGCCAAGCCTTTAATTCTCTGAGTTTGGGGGGGGGGGTGCATATCCATAAGAAAGGGAGTCTTACTTTGTCTTTGGACTTTTCAAGGCAGACTCTCTCTGCAAATGGTGAACTCTCCTGAGTAGCATGTGGGTGGGTGGAGCGTAGTGCGGCGCCAATAACACACTCTCAGTCCAGGTGCAAATAATGGAATTTGTATTGGAGTCAAAGAAAAGCAGTTCACAACAATCCCAGTGGAAGGAAGCCCAGCTGAGTAGGTTCAGCTGAACTAACAGCCTCTGTCTGGAGGGGTGGAATGTGGCCTGGCCAGTCCGAACACAAATGGATAGGTCTCCAAAGAGAGTAGCAGATCCCTGAGCTTTCGCTACTTGTCTGGAACCTTTCCCTACCGCTGATACTGTCCCTGACAGACGGGTGACACTACCCATACGCTGATTGCGCCCAAACCCAGGATCCAGGTCTTAAATAGACTCTGCCACACCTAAGATGACTGCCAGAGTCACATGGGTGGCCTGCATCCAACCAGATCGCTGCCCCAATGACCCAGAAAACCATGTTCCACTTGACTTCCTCTCCCTCTGCAATGTTGCTGTGGTTTAGCGCCACCTAAAGTGGAGGAAGTGGACTGCACCTGCCTACAAGCATCTGCACATGGCAGACTACCACATTTTTCCATGGCACCCTTCATCCACTGCTTACACTTTGTTCTAAATACACCTCCCTGGGTGGGTGGGAAATTGTTTTGTTAGGCCCCTGAGTAGAATTCAGTATTTTTTATGTTTGATGTTGGTGGGTCTTGGCTGCAAGGTTGTAGGTCATCAGATCGGATTTGAGGTTCAATTAGGGTGACAACTCACACCACCTAACACAACCGACTATTACCACAATAAGAAAAATCGATCAAACTTATTCAATTGAGGTGATGTTAGTAAAGGAAAAGCTGGTTGGTGGTAGAGGCGTGGTAAAGAAAATGCTACATGTTGCGTGCCCTTAAGCGCTTCTTCAGTAGCTTGCAGTGGTGCACAATATAAGAAACAATATACGTAGGCGGGCCTGGCAGAATAAAGTTCCAACAGTCTTAGGGCTAGAGCTGGTGAATATCACAATAACCCGCCGTCCGTGGATCCCAAGACCGAGTCAGACAGTCTCACTCTGTCTTGGGAAACACGGATGGCGGGTTATTTTTTGATATTCACCAGCTCTAGCCCTAAGACTGTTGGAACTTTACAGGCTTCATACATCTAAAGTGTTCTCTATATAGGGATAGCCACACTGGCCTATCCCTTCACAAGTGTATCTTACTAGTGTCTATCTCTTTAAAGTTCTTTAGTTCGGCTGATGAGGGTATGGTGACCACCCCTGTCCTAAGCAATTTATAAGGATCCCTGGAGCTATATATTGCTTAAGGCATGAGAAGTCGATGATTGGTGGATGATTCTGCCAGGCCCGTCTGCCTATATTGTTTCTTATATTGTGCACCACTGCAAGCTCCTGAGGAAGTGCTTAATGGCGCACAACATGTAGAGTCTTCTTCACCACGCCTCTACCACCAACCAGCTTTTCCTCTACTAACATCACCTCAATTGAATCAGTTTGATCGATTTTTCTTATTGTGGTAATAGTCGGTTGTGTTAGGTGGTGTGAGCGTTGTTTAGACCAAACACCATGTTTTGTTTTTAACATGTTATGCCAACAATGTTATTTTTAGTCATAAAATTTCTACTTTTTATTTCAATATTATCGGTGTGCCTCTAAATTGTAGAATTATTCGAGAGGAAGAGACTTGGACTTTAGAGTCTAAAGTCCAAGTCTCTTCCTCTCGAATAATTCTACAATTTAGTTAGGACGTTGGCACACTTATACTTGTTTGTATCCACAATGCCATCTTGTGGTGATACACTTAAAGAGGACGTAAACCCTCCTCAACATTTTGAGATAAACATACGCCCTGCAAGAGAAAGGCATAATGAGCTAGTATGCATAGCATACTAGCTCATTATGTGGCACTTACCTCAGATCGAAGCCTGCAAAGCGCTCCTCGTCCCCCTCAGCCGCCGCCGCCATGTCAGCTCTGACCGCCTTCCTGTTATTGCCGCTCTGGCGCTGTGATTGGCCGGAAGGGCGATGACGTCACGCACTTGCGCGCGGGCCGGCTTTCTCCATTGAGACAACCGCCAGTCTCCATTGAGAAAACCGACAACGTGCAGTGCGCCTGCGCGTGACGTCATCAGCACGGTTTTTAAAAGCAAATATCTCCTTAACCGTGTAGGTTAAGGAGATATTTTTTGCACCTACAGGTAAGCCTTAATCTAGGTTTACCTGTAGGTGCAAGTTGTAAGGAGGGGTTTACAACCACTTTAACTCCAATTTTTAACTATTGAAACTAGCCTCAGATCCCTAATGAATGGCGCAATCAAGTGATATTCACTCCATCACACCTTTTCCGAGACCAAATGATCTGTGTCTGTAATCGTGTCTCTCTGCCAGCTCTTCCCGCCGCCTGCCTCACCTAAACTAAAATGACCCGACTGCTCTTGAGTCTTTGAGCAGGAAAAAAAGTGGAGGTCGGCAAACTGCTGCCCTGAACCAATCAAATGAGAGCGCGTGGGAGAGGAAAACTTGTCACTGCGTGAACTCAGGAAATAACGTGCTATGAATGATAGTCTGTGGGTGGAGGGCCATGGTAGTTCTGCCAATATATGAACCTGATTTGGATATTGTTTCTCTCGCCATTTCAGAAATTGACTGAAATGTTAAATTAATGTAGGATGTGACCACCTGTCAGTCAACAGCATTTCAAAATGATCTTACTGTGCTCGTGCTTTTGTTGTTATTTAACTTCTAATCTGCATTACAAACAATGTTGTCAGCGCTACAGGTGAAAGAGACCCTCAATAATACCCGGCTGGGCTTCCTTCCAACATGTAGGTCCAGAGCAGCTCCTCTTTAGTCTTGTTGCGCAGAGAAGTAGATCTCCTTCACTGGGAGCCTTGACACCGCACCCGCCTTGCTGCCCCCCCCCCAAAAAAAATTACCACTGGTCAGATCACCAGGTGAAAACAGAGGGGGAAAAAGTCTAAAAAATAAAACTGATGCAGCCACCACATCTAACGATTGGTATATGGCCATATACAGTGGAATCTCGGATTGCGAGTAACACGGTTAACGAGCGTTTCGCAATACGAGCACTGTATTTTTAAAAATCGTAACTCGCTTTGCGAGAGTTGTCTCGCATACGAGCACGATTCAGGCCAAAGCGGTGTGCAGTACCGCATTTGGCCTGAGGTGGGGGGGCGCCGGAGCCGAGCCGAGCTGAACATCGCTGATCGGCGCCATTCGGAAATGCACGGAAAGGCCCAAGGACAGCTCTGCTGACCTCAGCAAATCTCGGGAACAAAGTCTTTCCGAGGTTTGCAGTGGTCAGCCGAGGTGTCCTCGGGCCTTTTCGGCCATTTCCGAGGCTCTCCAGCGCCCCCCCCCGCCTCTGGCCGCATGCAATATTGCATGCCATTGAAGTCAATGCAGAACAAATTATTTTCGTTTCCATTGACTTCAATGGGGAAACTCGCTTTGATATGCGAGTACTTTAGATTACGAGCATTCTCCTGGAACGGATTATGCTCGAAATCCGAGGTTCCACTGTATTACATTTTTGGTTTTAAAGAGATGCCAGCTAGATCCATATTGTCCTCCTCACTGGCCCCCTTTAAGCAATTCGCTTAGCTAATCAGCGTGTTTTAATGTTTTGGATTTTAACTTTGCCAACTCCCGCCTGCATGACTCCAATTTATGTGTCAGTCTCATAATAAACAATATGAACTTTTCCTGTTCTGCTTGGTATTTGTTCCTCCCGGCTTTTTCAATATCAAAGGGTTTTGATATGATTAATTCCACTGACTTGTTATCTATCATGTTTTGGAGGGAGATGGCTGATAAATATGCAGTTGGCGACGGCGGGGTTTAATTTAGGAAGCCGCACATTTCTAAACTTTGTCGCAAATTGTTACATCTCTATAGAGCTGAGGGAGCAAGAACTGATGGCCCGCGATAGACACGTCGGAGGAGAAGGGTGACAGCTACAAGAAGGCTTTTCATCCAACTGTCTGTCATTTATTGTCTGTAGAGCGGATTAAAGGAAGCCTAACAGCTCCCTGATTTCCATCTTCAAGGAAAATTATTTTCATGTTCGGTTTACAAAATGCCATAGCAAGCTTTGAGAACACAAAGGTAACCGCGATTTCTATACGCAGCACTTCGGTTTCAATTTAAAGACAAATTCGAGACTTTTAATTTTTAATAAAAACCTGAAATGAATCAAAATAATATTTAATCCCCTCACCCCCCTTCTCCTGTAGATTCCATTTTTGTTTTTATTTTTTTTTGTTTCCTGTCTAGATTAAAAGCTATTTATTCTTCACCTCCGGAAGTTTTACCCCCTTCATGACCAGCCCATTTTTTTGCTATATGGCACTGTGTTACTTTAAAGGGGTTGTAAAGGTTCGTTTTT
The DNA here is from genome assembly GCA_029206835.1 of Rana muscosa. NCBI lineage: Eukaryota > Metazoa > Chordata > Amphibia > Anura > Ranidae > Rana > Rana muscosa. The sequence goes on from CM055117.1 coordinate 1,069,056,287, forward strand.
TATTTTCTAAATAGGTTCCTTTAAGCTAGTGCATTGTTGGTTTACTTACCTTCGATTTCCCTTCTAAGGCCCCTTTCACACTGGGGCGGGCATGTGCGGTGGTGGTATAGCGGCGCTATACCGTCGTATTTACCGCAATGTTCGGCTGCTAGCGGTGCGGTTTTAACCCCCGCTAGCGGCCGAAAAAGGGTTAATACCGCCCGCAAACCGCGGCTACAGCCGCAGTTTGCGGGCGGTATTGCCGCGGTGTCCCATTGATTTCAATTGGAAGGAGCGGTATACACACCGCTCCTTCACTGCTCCAAAGATGCGGCTTGCAGGAGATTTTTTTTTTCTCCTGCCAGCGCACTGCCTCAGTGTGAAAGCCCTCTGGCTTTCACATTGAGAATGCTGGGGAAGGAGTATTTCAGGCGTTATTTATGCGCTATTTTTAGCGCTAAAACGCCTAAAATACGCCTCAGTGTGAAAGGGGCCTAATTTTTTTTTCTTTGTCTGAATGTCTCACTTCCTGTTCCTCCTCAGTAAGCTTGCCCCCATCACCCGAGCCGTTCTGGCTGGGGGTTAGTCGGCATGCTCATCCCCTCCCTTGGTACTACATCCCTGCGGGGAGACGCTGTGAACGTTCACAGCGTCTCCCCGCAGGGATGTAGTCCCAAGGGAGGGGGCGAGCATGCTGACTAACCCCCAGCCAGAACGGCTCGGATGATGGGGGCAAGCTTACAGGAAGTGAGAAATTCAGACAAAGAAAAAAAAACATTTAGAAGGGAAATCGAAGGAAAAGGTAAGTGAACCAACAATGCACTAGCTTAAAGGAACCTATTTAGAAAATAAAAAACGAACCTTTACAACCCCTTTAGTGCTGGTTCACACTGGGGCGACAAACGCTCCGACATTAGGAGCTCATGTCGCATGACGTGTGAAAATCAATGTTTCCCTATGGGAGCCGTCTTAACTGGTCCGACACATGTCGGTCCGACATTAAAAATTCTCCCTGTACTACTTCTGTCCGACTTTGATCCTACTTCAGCCCATTGACTATCATTGAAGTCGGATCAAAGTCGGATCCTTGTCCTAACCATACGACTTTGGCATCCGACATTGTGATTACAGCAGCAGTAAAAGGAATTTATCTCACCCTGGGATTGTTTTGATTGGTCAAAGGACAAGTCAGACTAGCACAATGTCGGATCAAAGTAGTATCCTGTTCATGAATGTCGGATGGATGTCGGACCAATGTCGGACCAATGTAGGACAGATGTCGCAGAGCAAAGTAGGATGAAAGTCGTGTCGTGTAGTGTGAACCCAGCCTTAACCACTTCAGCCCCGGAAGGTTTTACCCCCTTCCTGACCAGAGCACTTTTTAAAATTTGGCATTGCGTCGTTTTAACTGGTAATTGCGCGGTCGTGCAAAGCTGTACCCAAACACAATTTGCGTTCTTTTTTTCCCACAAATAGAGCTTTCTTTTGGTGCTATTTGATCACCTCTGCGGTTTTTATTTATTGCGCTATACACAAAAAAAGAGTGAAAATTTTGCAAAAAAAACCTACCGTATATACTCGAGTATAAGCCAAGTTTTTCAGCACATTTTTTGGTGCTGAAAATGCCCCCTCGGCTTATACTCGAGTCTGTGTCCATCTTCACATTTATGCGTCTGATCCTGGCCAGCCATAGGTCCCCTGGACCCCAATCTTGGCACACATGTATCCCCACTCTTCCTCTACAAGTGTGCAAAGTTTGTTGTCTGGGGGACCTACGGTCGGGGAGCACCGATTTTTCAAAGCTGGGCACCCCTTCCATAGACTCCAATGTTAAACGGTCATTTCTCCAGTGATTTTGGGGACCCGGTTCCGGCCGGCCCTAGGTCCCCTGGACCCCAAACTTGGTACACATGTAGCCAGGGCACAGTGAGGCATGGACACAGTGAGGCATGGGCACAGTAAGGCACAGTGAGGCATGGACACAGTAAGGCATAGTGAGGCATGGACACAGTGAGGCACAGTGAGGCATGCAGATGGACACCCTAGGCTTATACTCGAGTCAATAAGTTTTCCCAGTTTTTTGTGGTAAAATTAGGTGCCTTGGCTTATATTCGGGTCGGCTTATACTCGAGTATATATGGTATATTTTTTACTTTTTGCTTTAATAAATATCCCCAAAAATGTTTTTAAAAAACACATTTCTTCATCAGTTTAGGCCAATATATATTCTTTTACATATTTTTGGTAAAAAATAAATAAAAATTTGCAATGAGCATATATTGATTGGTTTGCGCCAAAGTTTTAGCGTCTACAAACTATGGGAAAGATTTATGAAATTTTTATGGCATTTTTTATTTTTTTTATTTTTTTACTAGTAAAGGCAGTGATCTGCAGTTTTTAGCGCTATTGCAACATTGCAACGGACAGATCGGACACTTTTGACACATTTTTGGGACCATTGACATTTATATAGCGATCAGTGCTATAAATGGGGTTAAATGTGTGTTCCCTCAGTGTATTCTAACTGTATGGGGGTGGGACCGAGTAGGTGAGGAGATATATCGCCATTCCTACTTACTAGGAACAAATGACATGTCTCCTCTCCTCGGACAGCACAGGGATTTGTGTGTTTACACACACAAATCCCTGTGCTGGTGCTCATGCACGCGATCGCGACCGCCGGCCATGAACATCGGGTCCCCCGCTGTGCATCGCGCGCCCTCTGGTGGCTCTTAAAGGAAACCTATACGGGGTTTCACGCAGGAGAGCCATTAACCAGTTAACTGACAATTGCGCGGTCATTCAACACTCTACCCAAATACAATGAATGTCCCTTTTTTCCCCACAAATAGAGCTTTCTTTTGGTGGTATTTAAACACAAAAAGTCCAACAATGTTGAAAAAACCTATCCATTAGGAAACAATTAATAAATATGAATTTCTTAATAAATTTAGGCCAATATGTATTGTGCCACATGTTTTTGGTTTAAAGGGTAACTCCACTTTCATGGGGAAAAAATATCAAATAAAGAAAAAATAATATAGCGCATATAATTGTGGCACTAATCATTTTGTAATTGAATGTTATTAAAAATGACCTTTCCTTTTCAATCTGCAGTCAATGTAATTTTCTGAGAATACATTGCAATATGGCTACCTGGAGCTGTTTTGTATAAAGAATGTGTACTGGCAACTCCCCAGAAACATAATTTCCTGCTTGAGTGATTGGCTTACTAATTTTCCCAGAAGTCTGCCTAAGATACAAATCAGGCATCCCATGCAACAAAAATGACATTTTTTGAGAGATACTTTCAATAGGAACACGTCTAAAGGGATGCAGGCCCAGCATATTTCCTCATTAGTGCCCTTCAGCTCCACACCTGACAGTAAATTATGAAACCACTCCCATTAGACCCACTCGGCTCAGAGGCACAGAGAAACACACAGGGATTTTTTCAATATAACAAAAGGTAGGAATCTGCAACAAAGTTTGTTATAATCCTTGCAATGTACATAGATCACCCAGAGGGGAATGTTTTTTTCTCAACAAGAGTTATGCTTTAACAAATCCCCAATAAGGTTATATTGATTGGTTTGTGCAAAAAAGTTATAGCGTCTACAAACAATGAGATATTTGTATATTCCTTTTTTACTAGTATTGGCAGTGATCAGTGACTTATAGTGGGACTGCGATATTGTGGCGGACATTCTGACACTTTTGACACTTTTCGGGGACCAGTGACACTAATACAGTGATCAGTGCTAAAGAATACTGTCACTGTACTAATAACACTGGCTGGGATGGGGTTAACATCAGGGGCGATCAAAGGGTTAACTGTGTGCCTAGCCTGTGTTTATGTGAATAGCATGAGGTGCTTTTACTAGGGGAAGTGATGGAATTTATTCCCTGCTTTGCAGAGACACAGGATCCATGCTTTCCCTCCTGTCAGAACAGCGATCTGGCCTGTTTACATAAGCAGACTGCAGTTCTGATTCTCTGCCTAACGATCGGCGGGTGCCAGAGGACATCGAGTACCGTGCACCCACCGATCGGCTTCCGCTGTATGTAATCACAGCAGTGCACAGGTGCCACCCTGTAGCAGTAAAACTAATATAGGACGGACCTTAAGTGGTTAAAAAGCATATTAGCTCAGAGCTGGGCATTAAACCATCTAGTATCTCCTGTTTCCCTGTAGGGGTCCATCGGCACGGTCTGGATCCTTGGACAAAGCTAACTCATCGCCGTCTGGCCTTGATCCTCCCAGCCAGCAATTCCTTTCCCAACCTCAAAGCCTATTTCTCTAACATTTACGGGCAGACCATCGGTTCTCACAGCAAACAACTTATCTACTTCCTCTATTCCAAGCAAAAACTCACTTCGCATCCCGCCCTATTCGAAGACCTGCTACTCAGTGATTTGACCCTGAGGCATGCAGTCTCCCATATATATTCTTCTCTATCTCCTCTTTCCCTGTAGGGGTCCATTGGCACAGTCTGGGGTCCTTTGACCAAGCTAACTCATTGCCGTCTGGCCTCGATCCTCCCAGCCAGCAATTCCTTTTCCAACCTCACTGCCTATTTGTCTAACATTTACGGGGCGGACCATTGGTTCTCACAGCAACAACTGATCTCCTTCCTCCATTCCAAGCAAAAACTCACGTTGCACCCCACCCTATTTGAGAACCTGTTACTCAGTGACTCAACCTCAAGGCATGCGGTCCCCCAAATCTATTCTTCTCTTTCTCATCTGAACCCTCTGTCCTACACCTTTATGTGGGAGAATGAATTAAAAGTCAAATTGATAAATAATATTGGGTGACAGAACAAATGAGTTTTCCCAATCCTTCCTTAGCCAGCATCGCACAGGAGAAAAACTTGGTGGTACAGTTGCCCAGACACTCTACATCGATCTCATCCCTCCCCAGTCTGTGTTGGCGGTGTTGGAGCTCAGAATGCACTATGCTTCATATTTGGGCTGATAGCCCCCCTGATCAAGAGGTTCTGTTTTTTTTTTTACAACTTTATTGTAAAGTCATATGGACTTTTGTCCCCAATACCCCTCAAATCACCTTATTATCTATACCTATACCAAGGTTTCTCAACCTTTTTTTCAGTCGAGTTGCACCCTTTTAAATTATAGACAATCTCAAGGCACCCTTTAAAATTATGGACAGTCTCGAGGCATCCCATTCTAAAATGTCAAAAGCTAATCTAATTGCTTTACACAATGTAGCATGATCCACACGTAGGACACCCAATGTTAGAGGTGAATTATCCTTCCAAAGCAAATACACTTTTGCACACTGGTACAGACTAGTATTCCAATGTTTCTCTTCTCCCTCAATTTCTCTCCATTAGTCAGCTAATGTGAACCCAGCAGTGCTGAGGGAGAGGGGGAGAGGACAGTCAAACAAGGATGATGTGGAGGCAACAGGCATCCTCCTTATAAACTGATGATGTCATTGGTTGTTAGGATATCAGTGTCTATAAAGTTGGAATGGCGCATAATGAAAACCTGTGGCTTTGTGGAACTAAAAGGCAGGCTTGATCCACCCGCTGGCTTGTATACAATTTTTTATCAATTGTTAGACATTTTGGCAAGGCACCCCTGAAGAAACCTGGCTAAAAAGAGGTTGATCTATATTGCCGCTAAACACAACATCCTTCACCACTTTCTGATAGCTGCCAGAGCCACCATTTCTAGACAATGGAGATCTCAGAGTTTACCTACCCTGGCGGAATGGGTACTGGAATTGGATTCACTCATGGATCTGGAACACTTGTTGGCGGTGGAGCATGAAACGTTGGATAAACATACCAAGATCTGGGCTGCCTGGACCATATTCTGTAACACACAAGAGTTTCAACCCATGCTTTGTTCATGATCTATGCATCCCAGTTTGGGGCAGGGCCGTGCGGTGAGGTCGGTGACTGGTGAGGCACTGACTAGTATCAGAGCCAGATACACACAGGTTACATACGCCGGGAACGTTAGAGCGAGATAATTAATTCTAGCACTAGACCTCCTCTGTAACTAAACATGTAACCTGTAAAAAAAATTCAAGCGTCACCTATGGAGATTTTTAAGTACTGAAGTTTGGCATCATTCCACAAGTGTGCGCAATTTTAAAGCATGACACGATAAGTATCTATTTACGCGGCGTAACATCATAGTATACAAAAAAATAGGGCTAACTTTAATGTTTTTTTTTTATTATTATTCATGAAACAGTTTCTTTCCAAAAAAAATGTGTTTGAAAAATTGCTGCGCAAATACCGTGTAACATAAAAAGTTGCAACGACCACCATTTTATACCCTAGGGCAGGGATATGCAATTAGCGGACCTCCAGCTGTTGCAAAACTACAAGTCTCATCATGCCTCTGCCTCTGGGTGTCATGCTTGCTGCTGTCAGAGTCTCGCTATGCCTCATGGGACTTGTAGTTTGGCAACAGCTGGAGGTCCGCTAATTGCATATCCCTGCCCTAGGGTGTCTGCTAAAACAATATATATAATGTTTGGGTAATTTCCTAGCAAAAAAATTATGATTTTTACATGTAGGAGAGAAGTTTCAGAATTGGCCTGGGTGACAAAGGGTTAATTACCATAAGTAAGTAATATACAAATAATCAGGGCTTTTTTTCTGCCGGAACGCAGCGGAACAGCGTTCCGCCACCTCTGGCAGCCCTGTCCTCTCCATCCATTCACCGAACACAGAAGGCGGTAGAGGAGGTTTTTGCACTACTCGCTTCTTCCTCTGGCTTCTGTGTCCTATTTTCAGGACATGTATATATGTCGGTCAGTGCCCCGAGTCCCTACGCCGCGACCGCTGATTTTTTTTTTTACTTTTACTGGAGCTTCGGGAGTTGTGGCTAGCGTCCCGCACAGCCCCGCGGCTCCCATCCCAGCCTGCCCTGCGGCTCCCATCTCGGCCTGCCCCGCGGCTCCCCTCCTGCCCGGCAGCTCTTGTCCCGTCCCGTCCGGTGGCTCTCGTCCCATCCCGCCCGGCCCAGCAGCTCTCGTCCTGGCCTGCCCAGCCTACCTGTCAGACATGTGTAGCTCAGAGCCGAGTTAAGTGTTCGGCCGGAACTGAATGCTCCAAACGGACCAATGATCTATGCACCGCAAGCTATGGAGAGGAGGTGAGTGCACTGAAAAATATGAAGGGGGTGAGTGGCATCTGCAGCGGAGGTGACAGCTGTGCACTGCAGTGGGGATGAATTTGTGAAGAGGGGGGGTGAAGTTGTTAGAGCTGGAAAGGGGGAGAGTTTGTGCAGAAGTGGTGAGTTGCAGACAGGGGGAGAGTAGTGGTGAGCTGTGGACTGAGGGAAGAACAGGTGAGCCGTGGACAGGAGGGAAGAAGAGGTGAGCCGTGGACAGGAGGGAAGAAGAGGTGAGCCGTGGACAGGAGGGAAGAAGAGGTGAGCCGTGGACAGGAGGGAAGAAGAGGTGAGCTGTGGACAGGAGGGAAGAAGAAGTGAGCTGTGGACAGGAGGGAAGAAGAGGTGAGCCGTGGACTAAGGGAAGAACAGGTGAGCCGTGGAAAGGAGGGAAGAAGAGGTGAGCCGTGGACTGAGGGAAGAACAGGTGAGCTGTGGACAGGAGGGAAGAAGAGGTGAGCTGTGGACTGAGGGAAGAAGAGGTGAGCCGTGGACAGGAGGGAAGAAGAGGTGAGCTGTGGACTGAGGGAAGAAGAGGTGAGCTGTGGACTGAGGGAAGAAGAGGTGAGCTGTGGAAGGGGGCATAGGTCAGCTGTGGACAAGGTGAGATTTGAATGGGGGGCACAGAGGTGAGCAATAGATGGTTACATTGGGGGAGATATGTAAGTGCTGTCGATTTTATTTTATTTTTTTCTATGCCCTGTGTGAAACACACACCGCATAGATGCAGAGTACACTTTCCTGAGCCCCGTGTGTTATGCGCTCCTTCAAGGTGTCGCACTCTGTGCCTTTTGGGCCTACGCGGATTTGGCGCCGCTTTACTTTTCTCCCTGTGGAACGACAGAATTGGGGGTGGAGAGTTGGCTGGGGAGGGTGAGTTCCTGCACCTATTTTCTGAGAAAAAAAAGCCCTGCAAATAATTATATTGTTTATATATTGTTTTTAAGGTCATTTACTATATTTTCAAAAACTGTACTGAAGCAGGTGGTTTGATGAACAAATTACTGAAGTTTGAAGTTATAACTTCCAACCAGTAATTTCACAGTAAATACTAGATAAATAATAAATTATTATCTTATAACATATAGCATAATAACATATGATTTAGCTTGTACCTTTTCAGCAGTAGAAGATTCTCATTCTCCCTCTTAACCATGTTAGAAAAACATGGGATTGTGGGTAAATCTTATACACATAAACACATTTTGTCCTTGTAGTTAAGAGGGCTGGGCTGGAAGGGAGCATTTGTCTTTTAGACACGCCCCCTTCTATGACACTGCAGTGAGAGGCGTGCCTCCATTGCAGAATTTTTATTGGACAGCTGGGGCTAATGGTGCATTACCATTGGTCCAAGGCTCCAAGCTGTGCATTGAGCTCAGTGCCTCTGACAAGAAGTGAGGAGAGGCACTGTGAGCTCATCCTCTCAGTCTGCTGCAAACAGAGTGTGCCAGTTCGTATTTAAACTGGCCGCTTTGTATAAAGCTTCTGACAGGCTGTGCAAGGAGCAAGGAGCCCCGTATCTCCGGGACCATCGGTCCTAGGAGCCCCAAATTTTGACCAGTGGTGGGGTAGAACTTTGAATTTGGGGTCTCTGTGACCCCAGGTCACCAAACTAAGACCCCTAAAGCTTGATCAATTTTTTTTTTATGTCCCTGGTTTGGGGGCCTTGTGGTTGGGTGGTGACTATCTCTCCTAGTCCCTTTCCCCCTATTTTTACCTCTTTACTAATCCCCTCCACCTCTTTTGTTTTGTTTTTCTGCCTTTTTTTCTTGTCTAGTGTATTGCTTATTTTTTTTCCCTTTTACTATATGAGACCTTGAGACTTGAATTTTAACCACTAGGCACTCTGGTTTCTTATTTCCCAAACTAATTATCTATTAGAGCTTTTCACTTTCTTGATTATATTTTGTTACAAGTCCTTGGATTGTTCCCGAGTGCTGTAATCATATGGCCATGTATGGTGGTTTCACATTTTACACGTATTGTGATGCCTTTCTTTTATATCTTCCTTGAAATCTATAAAACGAATAAAATGGGATTGAACTAAATAATCTAGTATCAGGGATCCTGAGACACCGTAGTAGAAAACTAAAATTGCATTCAGGCACCTGTCATCTGCTGTTGGGGGATTACTTAATTGGGCACGACTAGAAGGTTACTAAAACTCAACCTGCTATTCCCCCTAAATACTTTGCCGGGCCACATGATAATCGCAGAAAAGCTGAACGCCGTCTAATTTAAGAATCTTTGACATTATTACAACTCTCCAGATGTTTATAAATAAAATATGATCTTCATTAAGACAAGTGTGATGTTCTTTATGAAGAAATGCTCGTGGCAATACAACTCACAGGAGTGCTGCAATCGGGGAATAAATTCCACAGAAATGATAAAGTAAAGATAAAAATTTGGCTTTGAACTCCTTAGTTAGGATAAATATAGAATCCGTCTGGTTTGCCTTGTGACGGCGGGCGCAATGTGACGTCAGTATGAGATATAGGGGCTTTATTATGAAGCATGTAGTCTAAGGCTCCATTTACACAATTTCACATGCGACAATGTGAGTGCATTTTTGCAGAAATTTTGCATATCGAGTATAGGGCAGCCCTTTAATTTAAATAGGCTGTCCTACACACACAAATACATTGTACAAAAGAAGTGCACAACCATTTTTCTTGAAATAGCATGGTACTTTGTTAGCAAGGTGTGTTGGGGTGCCATTAAGAATTAATAACCCGGCCTTGCAGGGCCGTCTTAATAGCATCACGGGCTCCATGTCAAATGAATGCACTTGGGCCCCTACCAGCCTGCCCCAAATGATGCACCTACTCTCAATTAAAGTATAATTAAATAATTAAAGTATGAATAGTTGATAGCATTAGATTACTGAAATTACTTTCAATAAAATACATTTTAAACAATAAGAAAACATGCCATAAATCAAAGTCTAATCAACACAAAGGGCACAGTATGGGGGAGGCAGAAGGGTACAGTACAGGTTTCGTGATGCTGCCCGGTACAAGGCTTAAAGCTTAGTAAAAAGTGAGACTATCCCAGCAAATCCGGGACAGTTGGCAAGTATGAAGCAATGCAAGATTATCATCAGGCCCACTATGCACCAGAGGCCCCTGGGTGATGTCCAGGTTGCCTATGTATTAAAGTATTTGTAAAGCCACTTTGTTTTCTTCCTAGAACCCCCTATGTTCCATTAAGTTACGTGCCCCAGTGTATGTTCTATATAAAAAAATATGTAGATTTATACCTTATTTCAGAGGGCTCAAGTGACTGCCCACTGCTTTCCTCCCCCAGTCTGATAACTACAGTGGGAGGGGCTGAGAAATTGAATCCCGCGCTGATGTCAGTCGGGAGGAGGGGAGGAGAGGATGAGAGAGGGAGAGCGGCGGGCGGTTATGTGAGCGCCAAGTGGCGCTTTGAAATAAGGTATAAAGCTACGTTTTTTTGTATAGAACATACACTGGACACATAACTTAATGCAACATAGGGTATTTTACTAATAAAACACAGTAATTTTATCAGCGGGAGGGGAAGGGCAGGGAGCAGATTGGCACTGACACTAGCTGATAGGCAGGGAGGGAGGGGGAGAGAGGACAGAGGAGAGACAGTGGAATGACGGAGGCATGTAAACTGACTATGGTTTTAGGGCTCAGCAGCCATGATAAATGTGGTCAGTTTACAGAGGGGAGGGAAACACCAGGCAGGATCAACCAGGTATTGTAGATACAAAGAGACAAATTACACAGCACAAGCAATGTGCTGTCTAACATGCTTTAAGGGAACTGGATCCATTTTTTTTTTAGGGTTACAACAACTTTAAGACAGCCCTGCCACCATGCACCTCAAAAAAGGGAATGCGCATTTTTGTGCATTGCTTACTGCACAAATTTGAACCTAGCCTAACATTCACCAAACATTTACTGAAGGGGAATTTTGTGTATCTGGTATGTGTGTTTTAAATGACAGGTATTGATTCATCAGCAGTGAATTCTTGGTGAAAGTCACATTTACTACTTTGTAAATATTACCCCCTAATGTATGTTTGTTTTTGTTTAAGTGTTTGTTACCCAAAAAAAAAAAAAAAAGATCCTGTTGCCTTAAAGCATGCATAACAGCACAGTGCTTGTGCTGTGTCATTTGGCCCCTTCTGTCACTTAAAAAAATCTGTCTGACTCTGCCTGGTGCTGCCCTCCCCCCTGTAAACTGACCACGTTTATCATGGCTGCTGAGCCCTGACACCGTGGTCAGTTTATGTGCCTCTGGCATCCGCAGCCCTCCTGTCCTCCTCTCCCCTCCCCTCTCCCTGCCTGTCAGCCTAAGATACTGCCCACCCCTCCCCTCATGCTGCTATAAAAACTGTAAAAAAAAAAAAAGAATAAGAATTAACTGTGTTAAATAACAATATTTGTCCCAGTGTCTGAGCTATATAAAAAAGATGCCAATTTGTACTCAATATCAGAGAATTTCCCAGCGCTCACGTGAGTGCTCGACTTTCTCTCCTCCCCGGCTGACATCAGTGGGGGTTCTCAGCCCCGCCCCGCAATAGCTGTCAGCTAGGGAGAGCTGAGGAGTCACGTGAGCGCCGGGAGACGCTCTAATATAAGGTGCAGATCTGCATCTTTTTTATATAGCTCAGACACTGGGACACATATTGTTATTTAACAGAAGGGATGGGATGAATAGATTATAGTGGCTTAATAAAGCCTCATGCACAATTACTCCTGTGTTAACTGGATTTTCCTGCTAGGAGCTGGCACAAAATCTATCCTAAAAAAATGCTTGTTTTGGTGTGTAATGACGCATGTTTTTGGGCATTTGCAGGTGTATGGTGTTTAGATGCATATGTGCGTGAACCCATTCTGTTGGCTAGAATATTCATTTATTCTAGCTACTAGAAAGCATTGATGCATGTTTATAAAAAAGTACAAATCCGCTTCTCCGGGAATACTAGTTTGGGATATTTTTTGGGGATAAGTCCTTAAATGCAGTGCGTAAATATGTGTTTAATTGCTTGCATGGGCATGGGCACATTAGCTAACATGCAGCTGTGTTCAGAGGCATTAAAAAAAAAAAGAAACTTCCGACACCTCTGAAAGCAGTGTTTTTCACTTCTATGTGCATGAGGCCTAAATTCATCTTTTCTTAAAGTGTTACTAAACCCACAACAGTAAAATCGGTCTATATATGCAGTAAAGGGGTTTATACCTCTGCATTGTGGCAAAAGGCTGTTTGATCCTGTCTTCTCTGATCATCCCCTTCTTTTAACATCCCCAAACCATCCCCTGGGGCTAGGGGGCAAGCTACACATGCTCAGTTCGGTGTGTATTGCTTTTTTTTTTTCTTGGAAGGGTGCATGTGATCATCACATGGCTAATCAACACTGTCCAGACAGAGGGTCAGGGGTCATGCAGCCTTTTAGGACAATCACAGGAGAATGAAAACTCCTACTACAAGCTTTAACCAGACACTGATAGAAGTCACAAGACTGTTTTTATTTACTAAAATACTTGCATTTCCATGTTCTGTGTACTGTGGGAGACCAGATATAGTGAATGCAGGGTCCTGGGCTTAGTAACACTTTAATCTTCCAATTCCAGGCACAAGCTACATAGCTGAACTACAAATGTTGGAGCTTTTTATTACATGGAAACACATTTGCACTTTTGAACAGGCTGAGATTTCCAGAATCGTAGTGACCATGCTTTTTTCCGCTGGGGTTAAGCAATACAGTCTGGTCACATCCCTACTCCTAGCCAATGAAAAAGCAAAGGCATACATCCATCTTTCAGTCAGAGTTCTAGTGTTGCTGGGGATTAAAGGTTTCTTTTATAGATTTCAGCTGATCCCCTTGTGGGAGTGACAGCCAACCAACAGGCAGGAGTAACACAAAATATGCTATAGCGGTATCAATCAAAAGCAGGCTATCGTTCATATGATACTCAGACAAACTGATCCTAAACAGTTCAGGTTTCAGACAGGTAGACAGAGCAATGATTGACAATAGCAGAGACACAGGCTGCTCATCAGGACAAACAAACGCAGTCCAAACAACTAGAAGTATTCAAAGGCACAAGCAAACAGACAAACGTCAGAAAAACCTCAATCCAGGACATAAGCAGACAGACTAACCTGTTGATTGAGCACGGGCTGAATGCAGCCTGAATGCCCAGCAGTCTACTTAAGCACTCCTGAAATAGGACAGGTGTGTGCATGACTTAAGTTGCAATGTTTAGGGACAACCAGCAGGTGGGGTAAATCATTACAGCTACCAATATAAAGCTAGTTTTAGGTACTTGTACTAGCTCTGTTTAAAAATAAATATATATATTTTTAAATAAATACATTAACATAATAATAATCCCTATTCACACTCACCTAGGTGGATGCAGCAGCGGTCCTTTGCTGCATCTGTGCCCTGGTGCCTCTGCACTGAGAACCGAGCGATCAAACACCACCGACTGCTTGGTTTTCAGAGCTCGGTAAGCAGAGAGATGCAGACCGTCAGTCACAGCTCTCTGCTCTTCTCCCTCCTCGCTCATTGGAGCAATGAGCTGTGGAGGGGCCGGCTCAGGGTCTCAGCGGCTCACTGAGAGGCTAAGACGGGTGTCAGTCCAGGCACCTGGTGGATCCAGACTTTATTATCACGATGACGCAGTGCCTGGACTGATATGCATGATGTCAGCAGAGAGCGGTCAAAGGAGTGCAAAATGAACTGCACTCCTGTGATCTGCAGAAGTCCAGCCAAACAAGCTTTGGCTGGACTTCTCCTTTAATAAAAAGGTGTTTTTCTATCTGAAATTTAGCTTCAAGTTGTCTGTAATATTCGCTAAGTTTTCTCAGTTCCCATTAACTTTTTGTCCCCCCTATAACAGCTGTTTATATTGTGGCATGCTAAATTCCCCACCCACTTTTCCAAGTTTTGGCAGTTATTATATGTTGGGAATATTAAGTGCAACACTAAATTGTGTGTATATATTTAAAAAAAATTGCAAATATGCTAACAGTAGATATAACACCTTGAATGTGCAAAATAAAATAAAGTGTTCGGTGCAAACAGCAATAAATGACTATACATACAATTCATAAATTGAAATCACTAAAAAGTCTATAAATGTGAAGTGGCATTGTGAATGAACAATAACCCGTAACCCCCAAACAAGTGAAATGAAATCACAAGTGATTAAATAAAATGCAATGATAAAATTGAAGATATATTCAACCTATGAAGGATAGGCCACCATCAAGTAAGAAATCACCATGGATTGTGAATCCATCACCGATGAAGAATTGGATCCTTTTACCGGAATAAGTGGACCCAATGCCAGCGACATGGAGTCAGACAGGCATGGAACTGGGAACATGGTCACTCGCAAGAAACAACATGTGAGGTCAGCTTCCGTCACCGGACCCAATCGTGGACTCCACCATTCATAAAGGAAAAAGGCCACCACATAGTGTAAAACCTTTGACTATGGGTTTTATTATAAAAGGTAGAACACTTACATCAATGATGATATAAACAGGCGACATAAGGTATGTGATCACAAATACATCCAAGAAGTGCAGTAACATGGAGCTAGTTCAGTCTACCCAAATTGACTAAATGACAGTTAGATATTTAGTTATTATATGTAATCTGTATACGCGAGAAGCTCCTGAATGTCCTAGGTGCCTCTTCATTCTTTTAGGTTTTATTTAGGCCCCTTTCACACTGACACGTTTTTCAGGCGGTTTAGCGTTACAAATAGCGCTGCTATACCGCCTGAAAAAATCGTGCCCTGCAGTCTTCAGTGTGAAAGCCCAAAGGCTTTCACACTGGAGCGGTGCACTAGCAGGACCGCTCCAAAAGTCCTGCTAGCCGCATCTTTGCAGCGGTGAAGGAGCGGTGTGTTTACCGCTCCTTTACCGCTGCTGCTCATTGAAAGCAATGGAAAACCGTGGTAATACCGCCGGCAATGCGCCTCTACAGAGGCGCATTGCCGGCGGTATTAACCCTTTTTCGGGGGTTAAAATCACCCTGCTAGCGGCCGAATATCGCGGTAAAAACTACGGTATAGCGGCGCTAAAAATAGCGCCGCTATGCCGCCAGCGCACCCCCCCCGCCACAGTGTGAAAGGGGCCTAACACTTGTGGCTGGAGAGGTGATAAAAATCAGCAGTTGAGCTGCATTCTTATGCCCCCCCCAAGCTTCCCTATGGCAGCATATGAGGGTCTACATACCCCCTCTGTCATGTTCAATACTGCCCAGTGAACACAAACCATTCATCAGAATGCATCCGCACAGCGACTGCCCTGCAACTACATGCAATGCACATGGTTGCAGCATGGTCATATGGGTTTTTAGGGGCTGAAAACAGGAGTTGAGGAGACGACATAAAGCCTTAACAGTCCTTTTAACAACAGCTGAAGTTTAGGTTGTTTGTAAGCTGTATAGCCTAAGTTTTAGTACCATGGACAGCACTAAGGGCTTGCATGTGATAAACACAACATTATCTGTCCAAAGAAAGGAGATCTGCCAGAATGTCATGCCTCTTGATCTTCATACTTGTTCTCAGTGTAGAATTTATAAAGCACTGAAGTCATTGGATCAGCTCCATAGGCGTGCGCACAGGGTGTGCCAAGTGTGTCTGGGCACACCCTAATCACCCTGTGTGGTGCAGATTCCCCCCTGTTTAGACCCCTGTTATTTTGCTCCTAAAAAAAGTGGTTCAACGATAATTAAAAAAAAAAAAAAAAAATGATAAGAAAATAATAATAAAAAACTACTGACACGTCCACTGCCCTACTGACGCTGTCTGTGTATATATACACGAGCACACACATGCATATGTGTTTGAGGTTTAAGGTGCAAACCCTAATGCAATAGGCTGCACACATACCTATGATCAGCTCTACAGATAGGCAGCTAGCACTTTCAGAAGAAGAGGTCAGTCATGGAAGCCTCCATGTTTTCTATGTACAGTTTTGCCTTTAAAGCCTCGTACACACGAACGAGTTTCTCGGCAAAAACCAGCAAGAAACTTGCTGGCAGAGATTTTTTGCCGAGAAACTCGTTCGTGTGTATGGTTTCTCGTCAAGAAAAGCGACAAGTATCTCGACGAGAAAATAGAGATCCTGCTCTCTATTTTCTCGTCGAGATTCTCGTCGGCATGTTTCTCGACGAGAAAAGTGAGTGTGTGTACACTTACCTGTCCTCCCGGAAGCCCGCGCATGTTCGAAATGAATTTGACGCATGCGCGGTAGCTTCCTAGGCAAAGGTAGGGTATACCAAGATGGCGGCGACGGCATCGAATGTGACGAGCGCATGCTCGTCGTAGTCGATGACGTCACCACGTACGCTCCATTCAAAGAACCGCGGGTTCTTTGAATCGAGCGTGTGTGCACTCGGCCGGGACAATTTTCTTGTCCAAGAATCTCGTCAAAAAAAACGACATGTTTTTTTCGACGAGAATCTCGGCCGTGTGTACGAGGCCTAACAAGGACTGCAAGCAAAGCACAAATGTTGGTAATGTAAGGTGTTCAATTACATGTTTTGAGGGGGTGCTTAATTCCTTACAGCGGCCTTTCTTAACAGGGATCTCCAAACTTTCTAAACAAAGGGCCAGTTTACTGTCCTCCAAACTTTAGGGGGCCGGACTGTGGCCAGTGGGAGTAGAAAAAGTCCTGGTGTCAGTGCGAGTAAACAATGCCCCATTATTGGTATTAGGCAGAGTAATAATGCCCCATCGTTGGTATCAATGGGAGGGATAAGTGTCCCATTATTGGTATTGATCGGAGGAATAGTGCACTATCATTGGTGTCAGTAGGAGAAATAGTGCCACATTATTGGAATCAATGGGAGAAATAGCGACCCATCATTAGTGTCAGTGGGAGGAATAATGTCCCATCATTGGTACCAGTGACAGGAATAGTGCCCCATCATTGGTGTCAGTGGAAAAAATTGTGTTGCACCATTGGTATTAGAGGGAGGAATAGTGCCCAATCTTTAGTATTAATGGGAGAAATAGTATCCCATCATTAGTGTCAATGGGAGGAATAATGTCTCATCATTAGTATCAGAGGGAGGAATAGTGCCTAATTGTTGGTATCAATAGGGGGAATAGTGCCCCATAAAATAATTTTCAGGTCTCGGTGAGCCCATACTAAAATCAGGGATCAATGAATAAATGCTCCTTACATTGGTGATCAGTGGGAAGAATGTCCCTTACATTGGTGATCAGTGGGAAGAATGCTCCTTACATTGGTGATCAGTGGGAAGAATGCTCCTTACATTGGTGATCAGTGGGAAGAATGTCCCTTACATTGGTGATCAGTGGGAAGAATGCTCCTTACATTGGTGATCAGTGGGAAGAATGCTCCTTACATTGGTGATCAGTGGGAAGAATGTTCCTCACATTGGTGATCAGTGGGAAGAATGATCCTTACATTGGTGATCAGTGGGAAGAATGTTCCTTACATTGGTGATCAGTGGGAAGAGAGTTCCTTACATTGGTGATCAGTGGGAAGAATGTTCCTTACATTGGTGATCAGTGGGAAGAATGTCCCTTACATTGGTGATCAGTGGGAAGAATGTTCCTTACATTGGTGATCAGTGGGAAGAGAGTTCCTTACATTGGTGATCAGTGGGAAGAATGCTCCTTACATTGGTGATCAGTGGGAAGAATGCTCCTTACATTGGTGATCAGTGGGAAGAATGCTCCTTACATTGGTGATCAGTGGGTAGAATGCTCCTTACAATGGTGGTCAGTGGGAAGAATGCTCCTTACATTGGTGATCAGTGGGAAGAATGTCCCTTACATTGGTGATCAGTGGGAAGAATGCTCCTTACATTGGTGATCAGTGGGAAGAATGCTCCTTACATTGGTGATCAGTGGGAAGAGAGTTCCTTACATTGGTGATCAGTGGGAAGAATTCTCCTTACATTGGTGATCAGTGGGAAGAATGCTCCTTACATTGGTGATCAGTGGGAAGAATGCTCCTTACATTGGTGATCAGTGGGAAGAATGCTCCTTACATTGGTGATCAGTGGGAAGAATGCTCCTTACATTGGTGATCAGTGGGAAGAGAGTTCCTTACATTGGTGATCAGTGGGAAGAATGTTCCTTACATTGGTGATCAGTGGGAAGAATGCTCCTTACATTGGTGATCAGTGGGAAGAATGCTCCTTACATTGGTGATCAGTGGGAAGAATGCTCCTTACATTGGTGATCAGTGGGAAGAATGTCCCTTACATTGGTGATCAGTGGGAAGAATGTCCCTTACATTGGTGATCAGTGGGAAGAATGCTCCTTACATTGGTGATCAGTAGTGATGAGCCGAACACCCCCGGGTTCGATTCGCACCAGAACCCGCGAACGGACCGAAAGTTCGCACGAACATTAGAACCCTATTAAATACAATGGATGCGAACATTCGGATTCTAAAGTGCTAATTATAACGACTATTATCCATGCTATTGTCCGAAACAGAGTTTGGGAACCCGGGTTCTGCACCAGGGGACATGTATCAATGCAAAAAAGAAGTTTTAAAAACTGACGTTTTCCGGGAGCAGTCATTTCAATGATGCATAAAGTGAAAAAAAAAAAGTCAAATATTCCTTTAAATATTGTACCTGGGGGGTGTCTAAAGTATGCCTGTGAAGTGCCACGTGTTTCCCGTGTTTAGAACTGTCCCTGCACAAAATAACATTTCTAAAGGAAAAAAGCCATTTAAAACTGCTTGCGGCTTTAATGCAATGTCTGGTCCCGGTAATATGGATGAAAATCTTTAGGAAAAATGGCATAGCTACCCCATCAACCCCCCCCCCCCCCCTACCCCAGCCCATTACCAGCCCCTTTGGGTCTTGTATGGATATTAAGGGGAACCCCGCACACAAAATAAAAAAGGCCCTATATACTCTGAACAGCCGTATACAGGCGGTGCATACAAGACAGGGACTGTAGGTTTGTTCTTATGTAGAATCTGTTTGTAATTTTGAACAGCTGCATTGTTTAAGTGTAGCTCCATGCCAAATTCCTTTTTTTTAGCTTTTTGGAAAACATAGGGAACGGTTATCACCCCTGTCACATTTTTTTTGCTGTCTGTGCCCCTGTTCAGAACATTTCACCTCACTTTGCGTCCCAATGACAACTGTTTTTGAAATGTGGTGTTTTTATTGAAACAAGGATTGTTGATAAAGCATCAGTAGAGAGGAGACACCTTTCTCCCATATTAATTCTTACAGGAGAGAATTTTCCTTCCAAGGGGTAGATTTCCTCTCACTTCCTGTTGTCTT
The DNA here is from genome assembly GCA_029206835.1 of Rana muscosa. Lineage (NCBI taxonomy): Eukaryota > Metazoa > Chordata > Amphibia > Anura > Ranidae > Rana > Rana muscosa. Next base: position 1,069,075,713 of record CM055117.1, read on the forward strand.
CTTCCGTTTGCAAGTAGTAGTAGTTTGTAAGTTGGATGTTTGAAAGTAGGGACCTGCCGTATATACTCTGCAGAAATTGGCCCCTTAGGTGTTGGTGTTGGCACAACACTGAAAACACTCACAGTTATTCTTGGTGGGTGCTGGAACGCCCTGCTGTCAACTATTATATCAGGAATTGTAATAACATATAATTGTTGATCAGTGGTAGTAAAAATTGGGCCTTTGATGGTGGTGCTGGTGCCACAACACTGTAAGGCCTGACAGTTACTCTTGGTGGGCGCAGCAATGGGCCCTGCTGTGAATTATTAGATCAATAATTATAATTGCATGCCCCTGTTGAATAGGGGCTAAAAAATTGGGCCTTTGGTGGTGGTGGTGGTGGTGATGGTGATGCTGGTGCCACAACACTGTAAGGCCTGACAGTTACTCTTGGTGGGCGCAGCAATGGGCCCTGCTGTGAATTATTAGATCAATAATTATAATTGCATGCCCCTGTTGAATAGGGGCTGAAAAATTGGGCCTTTGGTGGTGGTGGTGGTGGTGATGGTGGGGCTGGTGCCACAACACTGTAAGGCCTGACAGTTACTCTTGGTGGGCGCAGCAATGGGCCCTACTGTGAATTATTAGATCAATAATTATAATTGCATGCCCCTGTTGAATAGGGGCTGAAAAATTGGGCCTTTGGTGGTGGTGGTGGTGGTGATGGTGGTGCTGGTGCCACAACACTGTAAGGCCTGACAGTTACTCTTGGTGGGCGCAGCAATGGGCCCTGCTGTGAATTATTAGATCAATAATTATAATTGCATGCCCCTGTTGAATAGGGGCTGAAAAATTGGGCCTTTGGTGGTGGTGATGGTGGTGCTGGTGCCACAACACTGTAAGGCCTGACAGTTACTCTTGGTGGGCGCAGCAATGGGTCCTGCTGTGAATTATTCGATCAATAATTATAATTGCATGCCCCTGTTGAACAGGGGCTGAAAAATTGGGCCTTTGGTGGTGGTAGTGGTGGTGGTGATGGTGGTGCTGGTGCCACAACACTGTAAGGCCTGACAGTTACTCTTGGTGGGCGCAGCAATGGGCCCTGCTGTGAATTATTAGATCAATAATTATAATTGCATGCCCCTGTTGAACAGGGGCTGAAAAATTGGGCCTTAGGCACTGGTGGCACAACACTGCAACCCCTCACAGATACTGTACTTGGAGCACAGCAATGAGGCCTGTTCAAAGTATTGCATCAAAAATTTTAATTACACGCCCCTGTTAAACAGGGGCTGAAAAATTGGGCCTTAGCCACTGGTGGCGTCACCCATAAACCAAAATGATCTTCCAAGCTATCATCATTAATCGTATCATTGAGGAGGAGGAGGATAGCCAGTCAACATAACAGCACAGGCACTCAGCATCAGCATCAGTCTTGAAGGGATGTGACATTTTAAAATCAATTAGTCTGTTATATCAGCATCTGGTGTGTGGTAGCTGGTGGTGATCCAAGACTGGTTCATCTTGATGAAAGTCAGTCGATCAACTGAGTCGGTGGACAGGCGCACCCTGTGATCCGTGACAAATCCTCCAGCAGCACTGAATGTGCGTTCTGAAAGAACGCTGGATGCAGGACAGGCCAGTAGCTCAATTGCATACTGTGCAAGCTCTGGCCAGTGATCCATCCTCAAGACCCAGTAAGCCAGAGGATTTTCGGTGGGGAAGGTGTCCAAGTCTGACCTTGCCCCTAGGTTTTCCTGGACCATGTATATCAGACGCTGGCGATGGTTGCTGGAACCGATCATACTTTGGGGCTGCGGACTAAAGAATTGTCTGAACGCATCGGTCAGACGGCCACCTTCCCCACCGCTCCTTCTTTGACTGCCCGAAGCCTCAGCAACTCGTTGTCCAGGACCAGGAGTTTGTAACCTCCCAGTCTCTGGGAACGCGTTGCACAGACCTTTCTGCAAGGCCTCCCGGAGTTGTCTCATCCTCTGCTCCCTCTGCGACGGTACGATAAGGTCCGCAACCTTACCCTTGTACCGTGGATCAAGGAGAGTGGCCAGCCAGTAATGGTCCCTCTCCTTGATCCGAACAATACGAGGATCCTTCCGCAGACTTTGTAGGATCAGGGAGGCCATGCAGCGTAGGTTAGCTGAGGCATTCAGTCCGGAGTCCTCTGGGTCACTAAGGACGACATGATCCGCAGCCACCTCCTCCCAGCCACGTACAAGTCCACTGGTTTCTTGGGACTGTAAATCATCCCTAAAAGACTGCTGCTGATAATGCTGAGTGCCAGCCTCCACCTCCATGCTGACACAATCCTCCTCCTCCTCCTCCTCCTCTTCCTGTGCGATGGGTGGGACAGAAGGAACACTGTCTGGGTAAAGGGGGCCTTGAGAGGCAAGGAAGTCCTCCTCTTCCTGCCTCTGTTCTGCCTCAAGTGCCCTGTCCATTATTCCACGCAGCGTGTGCTCCAACAGGTGGACAAGAGGTACAGTGTCACTGATGCATGCACTGTCACTGCTCACCATCCTCGTGACCTCCTCAAATGGTGCCAGGACAGTGCATGCATCCCTGATCATGCCCCACTGGCGTGGTGAAAAAAACCCGAGCTCCCCTGACCCTGTCCTGGTGCCGTAGTCGCACAGGTACTCATTGATGGCCCTCTGCTGCGTGTGCAGCCGCTGCAGCATGGCCAACGTTGAGTTCCACCTGGTGGGCATGTCACATATAAGGCGGTTCTTGGGCAGGTTCAACTCCTTTTGCAGCTCAGCCAGGCGAGCACTGGCATTATAAGATCTGCGGAAATGCACACAGACTTTCCTGGCCTGCCTCAGGACATCCTGTAAGCCCGGGTACCTGCCCAAGAACCGCTGCACCACCAGGTTAAGGACGTGAGCCATACAGGGCACATGGGTCAGTTGTCCCTGTCGGAGGGCGGAGAGGAGGTTGGTGCCATTGTCGCAAACCACCATTCCTGGCTTAAGCTGGCGTGGCGTCAACCACCTCTCAGCCTGCCCCTGCAGAGCAGACAGGACCTCTGCCCCAGTGTGGCTCCTGTCACCCAAACACACCAGCGCAAGCACGGCATGGCATCTTTTTGCCTGCGTACTTGCGTAGCCCCTTGAACGCCTACGGAGCACCGCTGGTTCCGAGGACAAACCACAGGAAGAGGCCATGGAGGAAGAAGAAGAGGAGGGGGTGGAGGAGAGAGGTGTGTCACAACCAGTAGTAGCATTTTGGAGGCGTGGCGGTGGAACAACCTCCAACACTACTGCACCTTGTCCTGCATCCTTCCCAGCTGCCAAAAGAGTGACCCAATGGGCCGTGAAAGAAAGGTAACGTCCCTGTCCATGCCTGCTGGACCATGAGTCAGCGGTAATATGCACCTTACCGCTGACCGCCCTGTCCAGGGAGGCCAAGACATTGCCTTCCACATGCCTGTAGAGAGCCGGAATCGCCTTCCGTGCAAAAAAGTGGCGTTTGGGAACCTGCCACTGAGGAACCGCACATTGCACAAACTCACGGAAGGGGGCCGAGTCTACCAACTGAAAAGGCAGCAGTTGAAGCGCTAGCAATTTAGCCAAGCTAGCATTCAACCGCTGGGCATGTGGATGGCTGGGAGTGAACTTCTTTCGACGGTCCAGCAGCTGGGGCAGGGAAATTTGCCTGCTAGAATCGGACGTTGGTGTACTGCTAGCAGAGTGCCCGCAAGTACTTGCCTGTGACACACCTAATTCTACACCTTCATTCCTCTCAGAGCAGGTTTCAGAGAGGAGTGAAGGTACAGTGGGGTTGGAGATCCCAGCTGATGCGGTGCAAGAAGAGGTCAGCTTTGTTCTTTGGTGTGGGTCTTTAAGATAGGCTTGCCAACGAGCTGCATGGCAGGTCAACATATGTCTGATCAAGCATGTGGTGCCCAAGCGGCTGATGTTTTTGCCACGCGATATACGCTTGAGACATATGTTGCAAACAGCAGCTGTGCGATCTGATGCACTCGCCTCAAAAAAGGCCCACACCAAAGAACTTTTTGAATGATGGGCAGAGGCAGCGCCCTGCACAGGCGGAGCTCTGCGGTGTGATTCCGTCGGTGTGCTGCCCATACGCTGGCCACTCAAGGGCATCCTGCCTCGTTGGAGATGTGCCTCCTCCTCATCCTCCTCCTCCTCCTCCTCTCTCCTATTAGGCACCCACGTGGAGTCAGTGACCTCATCATCCCCTCCCTCCTCATCACTGGAGCCAATCTGGCAGTATGCTGCAGCTGCTGGAGCATGACTGCCAGGTTGGTGTCCTTCTTGAGCATCCCCTCTCTCTGCTCTCACGCTGCTGCCTTCCTCTAGCTGGGTATCATCATCAGATCCTTCCAAACGCTGGGCATCCTCCTGGAGCATGTACCCAACACTGTGCTCAAACAGTTCGGGGGACTCCTCAGGAGGAGGGCATGGTGGGTCTAGGGAAGGATTGACTAATGAAGATAATGATACCAGAGAAGAGGACGCTTTGGCAGCTGCTTTGCCAGTACCCTGAGCCTGGGTGAGAGAGGATGAGGAGGATGAGGTGGGCTTGGTCATCCACTCTACCAAGTCTTCGGCATGATGTGGCTCAACATGTCCAGCTGCCGAAAAGAAGGACAAGCGTGTCCCATGGCCATGTGCTGATGACAATGCACCGCGTCCACGACCAGCACTGTTGCCCCCAGACACAGAGCCTGCTTGCCCTCTTTTTTTGCCTCCTGACTGTCTGCCTCTCCTTGTTTGCCTTCCAGACATTTTAATGGATGGTCTGCAGGGAGATGGGAAAAAGAGCAATAAGGGCTACCTTCAGGTGTATACTGTACAGGAGGCTTAGCAACAATGACACTGACACTGTCCCCTGCCTATCCTTCTCTGTCCCTAAACTCAAGGATTTGAAATATGGAACAGCAAAATTGGTTTAGAACAGAATAGCACACTGTCAGTTTCACTCACTGTACCTCTCTGTCCCTAAACTCAAGGATTGAAAATATGGTTCAGCAAAATTGGTTTAGAACAGAATAGGACACTTTCCCTCACTGTCCTACTCTGTCCCTCCCTACTAACTAGATTTAGCACAGAATAGCACACTGAAAATTGCCACGAGTGTCCTTCTCTGTCCCTAAACTCAAGGATTGAAAATATGGAACAGCAAAATTGGTTTAGAACAGAATAGCACACTGGCACTTTCCCTCACTGTCCTACTCTGTCCCTCCCTACAAACAAGATTTAGCACAGAATAGCACACTGATAATTTCCACGAGTGTCCTTCTCTGTCCCTAAACTCAAGGATTTGAAATATGGAACAGCAAAATTGGTTTAGAACAGAATAGCACACTGTCAGTTTCACTCACTGTACCTCTCTGTCCCTAAACTCAAGGATTGAAAATATGGTTCAGCAAAATTGGTTTAGAACAGAATAGCACACTGACACTTTCCCTCACTGTCCTACTCTGTCCCTCCCTACAAACAAGATTTAGCACAGAATAGCACACTGATAATTTCCACGAGTGTCCTTCTCTGTCCCTAAACTCAAGGATTTGAAATATGGAACAGCAAAATTGGTTTAGAACAGAATAGCACACTGTCAGTTTCACTCACTGTACCTCTCTGTCCCTAAACTCAAGGATTGAAAATATGGTTCAGCAAAATTGGTTTAGAACAGAATAGCACACTGACACTTTCCCTCACTGTCCTACTCTGTCCCTCCCTACAAACAAGATTTAGCACAGAATAGCACACTGATAATTTCCACGAGTGTCCTTCTCTGTCCCTAAACTCAAGGATTTGAAATATGGAACAGCAAAATTGGTTTAGAACAGAATAGCACACTGACACTTTCCCTCACTGTCCTACTCTGTCCCTCCCTACAAACAAGATTTAGCACAGAATAGCACACTGATAATTTCCACGAGTGTCCTTCTCTGTCCCTAAACTCAAGGATTTGAAATATGGAACAGCAAAATTGGTTTAGAACAGAATAGCACACTGACACTTTCCCTCACTGTCCTACTCTGTCCCTCCCTACAAACAAGATTTAGCACAGAATAGCACACTGATAATTTCCACGAGTGTCCTTCTCTGTCCCTAAACTCAAGGATTGAAAATATGGAACAGCAAAATTGGTTTAGAACAGAATAGCACACTGACACTTTCCCTCACTGTCCTACTCTGTCCCTCCCTACAAACAAGATTTAGCACAAAATAGCACACTGACACTTTCCCTCACTGTACCTCTCTGTCCCTAAACTCAAGGATTGAAAATATGGAACAGCAAAATTGGTTTAGAACAGAATAGCACACTGACACTTTCCCTCACTGTCCTACTCTGTCCCTCCCTACAAACAAGATTTAGCACAGAATAGCACACTGTCAGTTTCACTCACTGTACCTCTCTGTCCCTAAACTCAAGAATTGAAAATATGGTTCAGCAAAATTGGTTTAGAACAGAATAGCACACTGACACTTTCCCTCACTGTCCTACTCTGTCCCTCCCTACAAACAAGATTTAGCACAAAATAGCACACTGATAGTTCCACGAGTGTCCTTCTCTGTCCCTAAACTCAAGGATTGAAAATATGGAACAGCAAAATTGGTTTAGAACAGAATAGCACACTGACACTTTCCCTCACTGTCCTACTCTGTCCCTCCCTACAAACAAGATTTAGCACAGAATAGCACACTGATAATTTCCACGAGTGTCCTTCTCTGTCCCTAAACTCAAGGATTGAAAATATGGAACAGCAAAATTGGTTTAGAACAGAATAGCACACTGACACTTTCCCTCACTGTCCTACTCTGTCCCTCCCTACAAACAAGATTTAGCACAGAATAGCACACTGAAAATTGCCACGAGTGTCCTTCTCTGTCCCTAAACTCAAGGATTGAAAATATGGAACAGCAAAATTGGTTTAGAACAGAATAGCACACTGGCACTTTCCCTCACTGTCCTACTCTGTCCCTCCCTACAAACAAGATTTAGCACAGAATAGCACACTGATAATTTCCACGAGTGTCCTTCTCTGTCCCTAAACTCAAGGATTTGAAATATGGAACAGCAAAATTGGTTTAGAACAGAATAGCACACTGTCAGTTTCACTCACTGTACCTCTCTGTCCCTAAACTCAAGGATTGAAAATATGGTTCAGCAAAATTGGTTTAGAACAGAATAGCACACTGACACTTTCCCTCACTGTCCTACTCTGTCCCTCCCTACAAACAAGATTTAGCACAGAATAGCACACTGATAATTTCCACGAGTGTCCTTCTCTGTCCCTAAACTCAAGGATTGAAAATATGGAACAGCAAAATTGGTTTAGAACAGAATAGCACACTGACACTTTCCCTCACTGTCCTACTCTGTCCCTCCCTACAAACAAGATTTAGCACAAAATAGCACACTGACACTTTCCTTCACTGTACCTCTCTGTCCCTAAACTCAAGGATTGAAAATATGGAACAGCAAAATTGGTTTAGAACAGAATAGCACACTGACACTTTCCCTCACTGTCCTACTCTGTCCCTCCCTACAAACAAGATTTAGCACAGAATAGCACACTGTCAGTTTCACTCACTGTACCTCTCTGTCCCTAAACTCAAGAATTGAAAATATGGTTCAGCAAAATTGGTTTAGAACAGAATAGCACACTGACACTTTCCCTCACTGTCCTACTCTGTCCCTCCCTACAAACAAGATTTAGCACAGAATAGCACACTGATAATTTCCACGAGTGTCCTTCTCTGTCCCTAAACTCAAGGATTGAAAATATGGAACAGCAAAATTGGTTTAGAACAGAATAGCACACTGACACTTTCCCTCACTGTCCTACTCTGTCCCTCCCTACAAACAAGATTTAGCACAGAATAGCACACTGAAAATTGCCACGAGTGTCCTTCTCTGTCCCTAAACTCAAGGATTGAAAATATGGAACAGCAAAATTGGTTTAGAACAGAATAGCACACTGGCACTTTCCCTCACTGTCCTACTCTGTCCCTCCCTACAAACAAGATTTAGCACAGAATAGCACACTGATAATTTCCACGAGCGTCCTTCTCTGTCCCTAAACTCAAGGATTTGAAATATGGAACAGCAAAATTGGTTTAGAACAGAATAGCACACTGTCAGTTTCACTCACTGTACCTCTCTGTCCCTAAACTCAAGGATTGAAAATATGGTTCAGCAAAATTGGTTTAGAACAGAATAGCACACTGACACTTTCCCTCACTGTCCTACTCTGTCCCTCCCTACAAACAAGATTTAGCACAGAATAGCACACTGATAATTTCCACGAGTGTCCTTCTCTGTCCCTAAACTCAAGGATTTGAAATATGGAACAGCAAAATTGGTTTAGAACAGAATAGCACACTGACACTTTCCCTCACTGTCCTACTCTGTCCCTCCCTACAAACAAGATTTAGCACAGAATAGCACACTGATAATTTCCACGAGTGTCCTTCTCTGTCCCTAAACTCAAGGATTTGAAATATGGAACAGCAAAATTGGTTTAGAACAGAATAGCACACTGACACTTTCCCTCACTGTCCTACTCTGTCCCTCCCTACAAACAAGATTTAGCACAGAATAGCACACTGATAATTTCCACGAGTGTCCTTCTCTGTCCCTAAACTCAAGGATTGAAAATATGGAACAGCAAAATTGGTTTAGAACAGAATAGCACACTGACACTTTCCCTCACTGTCCTACTCTGTCCCTCCCTACAAACAAGATTTAGCACAAAATAGCACACTGACACTTTCCCTCACTGTACCTCTCTGTCCCTAAACTCAAGGATTGAAAATATGGAACAGCAAAATTGGTTTAGAACAGAATAGCACACTGACACTTTCCCTCACTGTCCTACTCTGTCCCTCCCTACAAACAAGATTTAGCACAGAATAGCACACTGTCAGTTTCACTCACTGTACCTCTCTGTCCCTAAACTCAAGAATTGAAAATATGGTTCAGCAAAATTGGTTTAGAACAGAATAGCACACTGACACTTTCCCTCACTGTCCTACTCTGTCCCTCCCTACAAACAAGATTTAGCACAGAATAGCACACTGATAGTTTCCACGAGTGTCCTTCTCTGTCCCTAAACTCAAGGATTGAAAATATGGAACAGCAAAATTGGTTTAGAACAGAATAGCACACTGACACTTTCCCTCACTGTCCTACTCTGTCCCTCCCTACAAACAAGATTTAGCACAGAATAGCACACTGATAATTTCCACGAGTGTCCTTCTCTGTCCCTAAACTCAAGGATTGAAAATATGGAACAGCAAAATTGGTTTAGAACAGAATAGCACACTGACACTTTCCCTCACTGCCCTATTCTGTCCCTCCCTACAAACAAGATTTAGCACAGAATAGCACACTGAAAATTGCCACGAGTGTCCTTCTCTGTCCCTAAACTCAAGGATTGAAAATATGGAACAGCAAAATTGGTTTAGAACAGAATAGCACACTGACACTTTCCCTCACTGTCCTACTCTGTCCCTCCCTACAAACAAGATTTAGCACAGAATAGCACACTGAAAATTGCCACGAGTGTCCTTCTCTGTCCCTAAACTCAAGGATTGAAAATATGGAACAGCAAAATTGGTTTAGAACAGAATAGCACACTGACACTTTCCCTCACTGTACCTCTCTGTCCCTAAACTCAAGGATTGAAAATATGGTTCAGCAAGATTGGTTTAGAACAGAATAGCACACTGACACTTTCCCTCACTGTCCTACTCTGTCCCTCCCTACAAACAAGATTTAGCACAGAATAGCACACTGATAATTTCCACGAGTGTCCTTCTCTGTCCCTAAACTCAAGGATTGAAAATATGGAACAGCAAAATTGGTTTAGAACAGAATAGCACACTGACACTTTCCCTCACTGTCCTACTCTGTCCCTCCCTACAAACAAGATTTAGCACAGAATAGCACACTGATAGTTCCACGAGTGTCCTTCTCTGTCCCTAAACTCAAGGATTGAAAATATGGAACAGCAAAATTGGTTTAGAACAGAATAGCACACTGACACTTTCCCTCACTGTCCTACTCTGTCCCTCCCTACAAACAAGATTTAGCACAGAATAGCACACTGATAATTTCCACGAGTGTCCTTCTCTGTCCCTAAACTCAAGGATTGAAAATATGGAACAGCAAAATTGGTTTAGAACAGAATAGCACACTGACACTTTCCCTCACTGTCCTACTCTGTCCCTCCCTACAAACAAGATTTAGCACAGAATAGCACACTGAAAATTGCCACGAGTGTCCTTCTCTGTCCCTAAACTCAAGGATTGAAAATATGGAACAGCAAACTTGGTTTAGAACAGAATAGCACACTGGCACTTTCCCTCACTGTCCTACTCTGTCCCTCCCTACAAACAAGATTTAGCACAGAATAGCACACTGATAATTTCCACGAGCGTCCTTCTCTGTCCCTAAACTCAAGGATTTGAAATATGGAACAGCAAAATTGGTTTAGAACAGAATAGCACACTGTCAGTTTCACTCACTGTACCTCTCTGTCCCTAAACTCAAGGATTGAAAATATGGTTCAGCAAAATTGGTTTAGAACAGAATAGCACACTGACACTTTCCCTCACTGTCCTACTCTGTCCCTCCCTACAAACAAGATTTAGCACAGAATAGCACACTGATAATTTCCACGAGTGTCCTTCTCTGTCCCTAAACTCAAGGATTTGAAATATGGAACAGCAAAATTGGTTTAGAACAGAATAGCACACTGACACTTTCCCTCACTGTCCTACTCTGTCCCTCCCTACAAACAAGATTTAGCACAGAATAGCACACTGATAATTTCCACGAGTGTCCTTCTCTGTCCCTAAACTCAAGGATTTGAAATATGGAACAGCAAAATTGGTTTAGAACAGAATAGCACACTGACACTTTCCCTCACTGTCCTACTCTGTCCCTCCCTACAAACAAGATTTAGCACAGAATAGCACACTGATAATTTCCACGAGTGTCCTTCTCTGTCCCTAAACTCAAGGATTGAAAATATGGAACAGCAAAATTGGTTTAGAACAGAATAGCACACTGACACTTTCCCTCACTGTCCTACTCTGTCCCTCCCTACAAACAAGATTTAGCACAAAATAGCACACTGACACTTTCCCTCACTGTACCTCTCTGTCCCTAAACTCAAGGATTGAAAATATGGAACAGCAAAATTGGTTTAGAACAGAATAGCACACTGACACTTTCCCTCACTGTCCTACTCTGTCCCTCCCTACAAACAAGATTTAGCACAGAATAGCACACTGTCAGTTTCACTCACTGTACCTCTCTGTCCCTAAACTCAAGAATTGAAAATATGGTTCAGCAAAATTGGTTTAGAACAGAATAGCACACTGACACTTTCCCTCACTGTCCTACTCTGTCCCTCCCTACAAACAAGATTTAGCACAGAATAGCACACTGATAGTTTCCACGAGTGTCCTTCTCTGTCCCTAAACTCAAGGATTGAAAATATGGAACAGCAAAATTGGTTTAGAACAGAATAGCACACTGACACTTTCCCTCACTGTCCTACTCTGTCCCTCCCTACAAACAAGATTTAGCACAGAATAGCACACTGATAATTTCCACGAGTGTCCTTCTCTGTCCCTAAACTCAAGGATTGAAAATATGGAACAGCAAAATTGGTTTAGAACAGAATAGCACACTGACACTTTCCCTCACTGCCCTATTCTGTCCCTCCCTACAAACAAGATTTAGCACAGAATAGCACACTGAAAATTGCCACAAGTGTCCTTCTCTGTCCCTAAACTCAAGGATTGAAAATATGGAACAGCAAAATTGGTTTAGAACAGAATAGCACACTGACACTTTCCCTCACTGTCCTACTCTGTCCCTCCCTACAAACAAGATTTAGCACAGAATAGCACGCTGAAAATTGCCACGAGTGTCCTTCTCTGTCCCTAAACTCAAGGATTGAAAATATGGAACAGCAAAATTGGTTTAGAACAGAATAGCACACTGACACTTTCCCTCACTGTACCTCTCTGTCCCTAAACTCAAGGATTGAAAATATGGTTCAGCAAGATTGGTTTAGAACAGAATAGCACACTGACACTTTCCCTCACTGTACCTCTCTGTCCCTACAAACAAGGATTAGCACAGAATAGCACACTGTCACTGACACTCTCCCTACCTATCCTTATTTGTCCCTAAACACAAGGAATCCAGGATTAGTAAAGGAAAAATAATGACACTGTCTCTGCCTATGCTTCTCTTTCCCTGCTCCGGAACACACTACACAAGGCCGCCGCGCTGGCGGCCTTTTATAGTGTGGGGCGTGTACTAAACCCCCTCAGCAATAATTGGCCACAGGCATCCTGCCTGTGGCCAATCATTGCTCTCCTCGCTTCCGGCGCTGTGATTGGCCAAGCATGCGGGGTCACAGTGCATGCTTGGCCAATCACAGCGCCTGGATGACACTGCGATGGCGTAGTGCATTGTGGGCCGTTCGCGTCACTCGAATTTGGCGCGAACGGCCCAAATCGTTCGATCTTCGTCGAACGATCAAACAGCCGATGTTCGAGTCGAACGTATGTTCGACTCGAACACGAAGCTCATCCCTAGTGATCAGTGGGAAGAATGCTCCTTACATTGGTGATCAGAGACAACAATACTCCTTACATTGGTGATCAGTGGGAAGAATGATCCTTACATTGGTGATCAGTGGGAAGAATGCTCCTTACATTGGTGATCAGAGACAACAATACTCCTTACATTGGTGATCAGTGAGAAGAATGTCCCTTACATTGGTGATCAGTGAGAAGAATGTCCCTTACATTGGTGATCAGTGGGAAGAATGTTCCTTACATTGGTGATCAGTGAGAAGAAAGTTCCTTACATTGGTGGTTAAAATGCCACAATTAAAGACAGCTAAAAAGTACATTGGTGTCATGCTGCTGGCTCTCTCAAGTGGCATCAGTCCCAGAACTATGCAGACACCATCAATTAGGGGGTCAATCAGCCACAGCTTAGAAGTCCACCCTAACACTAAAATCCCTGCATCTACAGACATCCACAATCTAACACTAACCTATATAGCCCTGTAAAGAAGAAATCAGTATACATACCTTTTTTGAAGCCAATCCGACCCGATCCCACACTGAGCTGTCATCTGCGTCTTCGCTGTGGAGGCGGGTGCAGAGCACACAGCTGACAATGGAAGTAAGTCTATGGGTGACTTCACTCCCCATTCATTTCACAGCATTTGTCAGCTGTGTCCTCTGCGCAGAGCTTTCACCGCTAGAGACTGGATTGGATTGGCTTTAAATAAGGCATGTATATTGATTTCTTCTTTACAGGGCTAGATAGGTTAGTGTTAGATCATAGATGTCTGTAGATGCAGGAATTTTAGTGTTAGGCTGGACTTCTACTTTAAAGCAGAGCTCCACCCAAAAGTGGAAGCTCCACTTGTTTGCTTCCTCCCTCTCTTCGCTGCCACATTTGGCACCTTTCGGGGGGGGGGGGAGCAGATAATTGCCAAAACTAGGTACACGCTCCCACTTCCGTGTAAGATCGCTGCAATTTTTGTGCCCAGATCTACGCAATTTCTGGCCCCTCATCCCCCCCCCCCCCCACTGTCTTCTGGGAGACACACAGGTCCCACAAGACAGTGGGACCATTCAGAAAGCACAGGGTGACTCGTGCATGCGCAGTCGGAAACAGGCTGTGAAGTCGCAAGTCTTCACTTCCTGTTTCCCTTAGTAAGGATGCCGGTGCATGAAACCAGAAGCCGATATACGGATCGGCTTGGGGTGCCGACATCGCGAGATGCCTGGACAGGTAAGTGTCCTTTATATTAAACGTCAGCAGCAACAGTATTTGTTGCTGCTGACTTTTCTTCTTTTTTTTCACCAGGCTGGAACTACACTTTAAGGAACCCCCAAGCAACCTCTGGGGGAACCCTGGTTGAGAATAGCTGCGCTACAGAAATATGTGCCAAATCCCTTTATTTGCTTCTGTGTACTGCTTAGCAGCAAAGCTTTGTAGGCCTAATTCTAGTCCAGACGATCTTTACAGCTAAGCCTCGTACACACGATCAGATTGTTGGAAGGGGATTGTCTGCTGACAGACTGTTGTCCTAAAATATGACCGTTAGTACGCTCCTTTTGACAATTGTTGTCCAACTTTCTGCCAACAAATGTTGGATGACATGCTAGTAAATTTTCGGCAGACAACGGTTGGTTGTCAGATTTTCTGATGGTCAGTACACAAGTTCGTCACACAAAAGTTAAAAGTAAAAACACGCATGCTCGGAATCAATACTCAGAAGGGGCCCAAAGGGTAGCGCTCAAGAGCTCAAATTCCTCGTAGTACGTCACTACGTTCATGTTTGTTGGCCAAAAATTGTGTACCATTAGTATGCAAGACAAGACCCAGGCACACACCCATTTGACAAAAATTAGACACTCGGTTGGCCAACAATCGTACCGTGTGAACGAGGCTTTAGTGCATGGGGTCCTGAATTTGTGTATGGCACACTGAATGGAGGTTCTCCAACCTGGAGTCCCCATGGTTGATTTACTAAAGGTAAGTGGGCTGCCCACTAGTAAATGAGGTGAAATGTAATTTTGCAAAGAACCAATCATATGCATGGGAAAAAAAAAATACATTTTTGTTTGCCCGTGATAAGATGCTAGAAGTCAGAAGAACTTCAACTCATTTACTAAGCTTGAGGAAAAGTTCCATTGCAAAGTGTACAGCCTATTTGGCATTAGTAAATCAACCCCACTGACTCCGCAATCACTGGCAGCCCTACTTAATACTAGACATGTGCATTCGTTTTCGTCCGAATGCATTTTCGTCCGAATTTGGGGATTTTTGCGTTTGTTTTAACGAACGATAACGAATGTGCAGAGTCCAAAATCCGAAAGATCCGACATAACAAAATGCTTTATTTTCGTTTTGTTGCAACAACAGTTCAATATAGATAGAAGATTTGACATGACGGTGACAATAGCGATCTGTGTCTATCGAATCTGCAGTTGAATGTGCCTAACCTAACTCTATTAGTCCAAGATTATTCGACATAGAGAGAAAAGATTTGACATTATAGAGACATGAAGATTCGACATAGAGAGAAAAGATTCAACATTATAGAGACACAAAGATTCAACATTGAGAGAAAAGATTCAACATTATAGAGACATGAAGATTCGACATTGAGAGAAAAGATTCGACATTATAGAGACATGAAGATTCGACATAGAGAGAAAAGATTTGACATTATAGAGACACGAAGATTCGACATAGAGAGAAAAGATTCAACATCATAGAGACATGAAGATTCGACATAGAGAGAAAACATTCGACATTATAGAGACATGAAGATTCGACATAGAGAGAAAAGATTCGACATTATAGAGACATGAAGATTCGACATTGAGAGAAAACATTCGACATTATAGAGACATGAAGATTCAACATAAAGAGAAAAGATTCGACATTATAGAGACATGAAGATTCGACATAGAGAGAAAAGATTCGACATTATAGAGACATGAAGATTCGACATAGAGAGAAAACATTTGACATTATAGAGACATGAAGATTCGACATAGAGAGAAAAGATTCGACATTATAGAGACATGAAGATTTGACATAGAGAGAAAAGATTTGACACTATAGAGACAAGAAGATTCGACATAGAGAGAAAAGATTCGACATTATAGAGACACGAAGATTCGACATAGAGAGAAAAGATTCGACATTATAGAGTCACGAAGATTCGACATAGAGAGAAAAGATTCGACATTATAGAGACATGAAGATTCGACATAGAGAGAAAAGATTTGACATTATAGAGACATGAAGATTCGACATTGAGAGAAAAGATTCTACATTATAGAGACACGAAGATTCGACATTGAGAGAAAAGATTCGACATTATAGAGACATGAAGATTCGACATTGAGAGAAAACATTTGACATTATAGAGACATGAAGATTTGACATAGAGAGAAAACATTTGACATTATAGAGACATGAAGATTTGACATAGAGAGAAAACATTCGACATTATAGAGACATGAAGATTTGACATAGAGAGAAAACATTCGACATTATAGAGACATGAAGATTCCACATAGAGAGAAAAGATTCTACATTATAGAGACATGAAGATTCGACATAGAGAGAAAAGATTCTACATTATAGAGACATGACCCTAAAAGAGAAGCCCACTGAACTGTTCTCTTCTAAAACTTTATATACTCTGTACTAGTTAGTTACCGCTCATGTTCCTGTTATAATACTCAGAAGATTGCACATGTTTTATGGAAGCCTGAACGTTTTAATAAAGCACTTTATAACTACTCTGCCTTCCCGACTATGGGACACAACGCCTATCTGGCTTACTGGCTCCATTAGAATGGCTTGACGGATTTGTAGTGCTTTGGTGAACACATGGAACTTCCATCACAGTACCATCACAGTGGCACAGTTTTGTGAACCAAAATGTATTACCTTACAGTATATAGATATGAAAACACAACATGCTGGTCCTTTAAGTGGTCATTTATATTGTCACTGGACTTCTAATTCTTCATAGCGATAAAGGCACCCGGTGAATTGTAGCACACGCTAAAAAGGGTTCAGTATCCATCATTAAAGTGTAGTCACATAAAAGAAAGATGATTGCCTGGTGTGGGTTATCACACTTCCCAGGGTGCTCGAGGACTTATTAGATTATTGTGTCTCAGCTTTTGTGGAACTAGAGTCAATTTCCAAGCTATGCTGTATCACCTGGGGGATTTCTTGAGAGTTTATATATAACTGGAATTCAACGGGGCATTGTCTGCTATAAAGCTGTACTGTAAAAATATACAGCTGTTTAGATCAAGTTGGACAAAAGTGCTTTCATAGTCAGAAAAACAGAATCTTTTGAGGACTTTGAAGCAACTAAATAAAAAAGGTCCCGAACCGTCTGCTTATTATTAATACCATCTACTGTTCACAAAATTGGACACTAGTCTTAAATAGTCATTTTAACTTAACAATGTTTTCTTTGTGCTTCATAAGTTTCTTCTTATGTATGCAATAATCTTTATGAAGAATGGAGATAAAAGCCAAAAACTTGTTCTTCCGAATGTTGACATTTTAATGCAGGCAGAGTACAGGAAATACAGTGGGTTACGCGTTTCAGCTGTTAGCCTTAGTCATAGTCTTAAGCCTCGTACACACGATCGGATTTTCCGCAGACAAAGCCTCGGACTTTTGTCTAAAGGGCGTTGGCCATGAACTTGTCTCCTGTACGGGTTAGAAGATATTCCCCTCGCAATAAGGCGCTGACTTCAGCAGCGCATGCGCATCAGGGATTCCCGGCTGAAAGCCCGGCAGACGCTGGACGTTGCCGGAAAGAAGTCTCCCGCGACATTGCGGCTCCAGCCACTCACAGCGCTGTAGCCGTGATACCCGGAAGACATGCCGAGGCAAAATGTCATCTCCCTCAGCGTGGACCGGGTGAGATACCGACGCCTCGTTCTAAGGTAAGTATTTCATAATGAGCTAGTATGCGGTGCATACTAGCTCATTATGCCCTTTGCCTTACAGGTGTACGAAAAAAAAAAAAGTGTCAGTGGGTATACAACCGCTTCAAAACAATAAATCTTATAAACAATTTGTGAGACTGGTTTTGATCTTCTTTAAAGCTTTCTGACCGGAATCTGTAAATGAAGGCACAAGACACTCATGTAAAGCATAGGTAATCCACGCTAACCCCAAAGGTGCATATATGTATAAGATAGATGTAAAAATCTAACTATAAAAGTGATCCAGAAGTATAAAGTGATAGGTGCTGCAAATAAAATATGGCTGGAATAATCAGCTAAGGTATATGTGTTCACAAATGGGAAAAAATGCGCAACCTTAAAGTGAAGCAAACAAAGTGCAAAAAAGTTTGGAAAAAATCGCAGTGATCCAGGCAGAGTTACTTACTTTGTCCCCTGGATCCTGTGATGCCTCTCCGCTGTGTGATCGAGCTGTCTCCTCGCTCGATTCACACAGTGCCGAGTGCCGCCGAGGTCCGTTCCCTGCGATGCTACGACGCACGGGGGCGGAGATCGGCTCCAAATTCAAAAAAGTTAAAACACAGTACACATACAGTATACTGTAATCTTACAGATTACAGTACTGTATCAAAAAAGTACACACCCATTTGTCCCTAGTGGTCTGTCCAGTGTCCTGCATGCACTTTTATATAATAAAAACTGTTCTTTCTGCCTGGAATTTGGAGATTGTCCATAGCAACCAAAAAGTGTCCATTTATGTCAAAAGTGGTTTTAGACCAGCTAGAAAACAACGATAATAAATTAGAATCACTCGCAGAATTAAGCGATAGCGATTTGTGGGGAAATTCGTCATCAAACACTGAAAAACACTTTTATTATTATATTATTATTTGTTATAATTTTTTATAGTTATTTATTATATTATAATTTATGATTTTGTTTTTTGAACTTTATACTACCCGGGATGTCTACTAGACTCTGGTTTGGACAGATTTAAGTGAGTTATTCCTAAGAATTACAGGCCTGCAATATAAAACGCCAAATTTCCATGCAGAATAATGGTACTGCTTTCAGCACCTAAAATCTGCCAGAATCATACCGCCAGGGAGGTTAAAAGTCCATAGCAGCAAAGTTTTCAAAACGACATAAACACAGCTGCGGCTCAAGCCAGCCAGCTGGGGCGTGGTGATGTCAGGATCTTCAGCTCCGCCCGACGCTGCGTTTCTCCGTAAGAGGCGTCTACTGGGAAAGGAGCATCAGCTGGATCTTTTTGCTTGCTGCTTGCCTGAGGGATTTCTGTTTGGTGTTGAGCCCCTAAGATCTCCGTGATAGAGATCCAACAGATCCGGTAAGCGGCTTATTCACATATTCATTCCTTCTCTGCTGAGTGAGATACGAGAGGAGGTTTTACACACATATCTCTGTTGTTTGGAATACAGGAATAACACTCGATGTGGCTACTCTGATATGGACATTTATTTTTATCACTTTATAGACATATATTTTTTGTATGGACTGCTTTTTTTAATTTTTTTCAAACTTTTTTTGCACTTTGTTTGCTTCACTTTAAGGTTGCACATTTATTTCCATTTGTGAACACAAGCCACTCATGATCATAAAGGGTACAACGTTGACTATTGGTCCAGGTTTTGATAAGAGTGAACTGGGGGCACAGCCATAACTCATTCCGGCACTTCACAATCAATTGCAGAAATCCATTTCTGAGAGGAGGCCCCGCCCCTTTCATAACTTATTATTCTGCAAAGTTGGAGTT
This sequence comes from Rana muscosa, assembly GCA_029206835.1. Lineage (NCBI taxonomy): Eukaryota > Metazoa > Chordata > Amphibia > Anura > Ranidae > Rana > Rana muscosa. The sequence continues at coordinate 1,069,095,024 of CM055117.1, forward strand.
TTCAGGAACAACATAAACATATTCTGAACAACACAAAATCAAACCTTCATTTGATTTATGGCTGCAATAAGTTTAAAATGCAATATCAGCCTTGAAAAGGCAAAAGAAGAGCTGACGCATGCAAACACTTAGACCAAGGCAATTCTTTGTCAAATTTTCAAATTGCCGTAATGGGATTGTTACAGAAACCATTTCTTGAGTGTATTGTTCCAAAACGAGACGCTAAACCTTTCCGAGTGACCTGGAGCTGTGCGCTCTCTTTGAATACCTGCTGTTTTTATTAGACAAGATCTCCAGTTAATACGTGTTGCTCTCATACAATAAAAGACTGCTGAAAGTACCACTTTCCAATGTATATGTTAGAGCAGACATCTCATTAAAAGTCAAGCCATATATGGATCAGCATTTGCAATTACATTACTATTTTGTGTAAAAAGAAGAAGGAAAGAATGAAAAGAAAAATCTCTTGCTTTTCATGAATTAAAGAAAAAAAAAAGAAAAAAACTGGAGCTTCCTCACGAAGCCTAGCCAAAAATAATATGCAGTCCTGCTTACATGTGTTTCACATCATTAGAAATCGCATAGAGCTTGTTTTCGGTCAGACAGATGCTGTTTGGTACGCTTACAGTGAGATCATAGCAGAAGCAAGGCACAATAATATAGAGTAAGAATATATATTAATATTAACCCCCCGGTATACAGGACAAGAGACATGCTACTGTGCAAAGTCCATATATACAATATAGGAATAGATGCTGAGATTTAGACCCAGCATAGCCACTTGCCGACCGCCGCCTGTAGATATACGTCGGCAGAATGGCACGGCTGCGCAAAGCAACGTACCTGTACGTTGCTTTGAATTTGCCGATGTGCGGATGCGTGCGCGCCACCGCCGGCGGGGACGGGCCCCTGCCGCGCGCTCCGTGAGCATGCCCGTGGGTCCCTCGGACTCGATGTCCGCCGGGTGCCCGCGATCGTCTCACGGAGAGGCAGAATTGGGAGATGCTAATGTAAACAAGGCATTTCCCTGTTCTGCCTAGTGACTAGGGTGACCACATTTCCAAACTACAATTCAGGGACACCCCCCTTCCCAAAAATCAGCTTGTGCTGTAACGAATCACAGCACAGTGATTGGACACAAGAGGCGGGATTTATGATTTCTCCAATCACAAGCAGGGGGCGGGGATTGTGCTCCTCCAGGCATTCCCGGCCAGGACAAGTGCTGTCAGTGAGTAAAGTGGTGATGTGGCAGAATTTTTTTGGGGGCATCAGACTGGCCCGGGGGGTGGCTGTGTCAGGTTCATTCCGGGACACTGTATTGTGCTAGAATGAAGGTGCCCGGGACAGACCTGCAAAATGCGGGACTGTCCCGGGCAATCCGGGGCACGTGGTCACCCTACTAGTGACAGGACAGTGATCTACTGCTCCCTGTCACTGGGAGCAGTGATCACTGTCGTGTCACTTGTAGCCCAGCCCCCACACAGTTAGAATCACTCCCTAGGACACGCTTAACCCCTTCCTCGCCCCCCTAGTGGTTAACCCCTTCCCTGCCAGTGTCATTTACCCAGTAATCAGTGCATTTTTTTTAGCACTGATTGCTGTATAAATGACAATGGTCCCAAAACTCTGTCAAAAGTGTCCGATGTGTCCACCATAATGTCGCAGTCACGATAAAAATCGCAGATCACTGCCATTACTAGTAAAAAAAATAATAATAATAAAAATGCCATAAAACTATCCCCTATTTTGTAGACGCTATAACTTTTGCGCAAACCAATCAATATATGCTTATTGCGATTTTTTTTTACCAAAAAAAGTATGAGAATACATATCGGCCTAAACTGAGGAGAAAAAAATGTTTTTGGGAAAAAAAACGTGGGATATTTATTATAGCAAAAAGTAAAAGATATTGTGTTTTTTTTTTCAAAATTGTCGCTCTATTTTTCTTTATAGCGCAAAAAATAAAAAGCGCAGAGGTGATCAAATACCCCCAAAAGAAAGCTCTATTTGTGGGAAAAAAAGGACGTTAATTTTGTTCGGGTGCAACGTCGATTGACTGCGCAATTGTCAGTTAATGCAACGCAGTGCCGAATCGCAAAATATGCTCTGGTCAGGAAGGGGGTAAATTCTTTCGGGGCTGAAGTGGATAGTGAGCAAGAATCACCCAGACGTGCTCAGTTAGATGTCTCACTCACCAGAAGACCATGACCCCTTTAGCTAAAAAGAGGGTCAAATAACGCCTATGTGGTTGGGTCTTTGATCTTGATTGGCACCTCTCTAATGTTGGTCATGAGTCTCTCCTCCTATTCTCCTCTCCACCACATTAATGCAAGAGAAAGGTGGTTTTGGTGGAGAGGAGGAGAGACTCTCATGACCAACCACATAGGCGCTATTTGACCCTCTTTTTAGCTAAAGGGATCATGGTCTTCTGGTGAGTGGACATCTAACTGAGCACATCTGGGTAATTGTAATTATGTTCCAAGCTGATGATGGTTTTCCACAATTTACCCTATTGAAGATTTAGTATTGAAGAACCCACGGACTGTGTCAAAGGACATTTTGAAATTTCGTTTTTTGACGTTGTATGATTTATTTAGCACATTGTATTGCACTAATATGTCACGGGTTTAATACCAATGATATTTTCTTTTAGCGATACAAGTTCCTAACCTACCACTTAAACATTTGCTCACTACTAGCATCCCCTTGCATTCAAATTCACTAATCATAGGTACAGTAGGTCACCTACACTAATCACATTTTTTATTATATACGGGAATTAGTCTAAACCTAGGCGCGAGGTACTATAATTAAGCAGTGTGAGTACCTGATTTTGACTTTGTTTCATCCTCTTACAGCCACTGCACAGCAGAGTAAGACTAGAAGAGAAAGATGAAAAACAATAGGCCAATCAGTTTGCTGCAATGCTCATGTGCTAACAAGAAATATGCTGATAGCAAGAGAGAGCAGAGTATCAGAGAGATGAGCTCATCAGTCTCCTGCTTCTCATTTCACTGTCCAATCACAGGAAGGGGTGGGTGTACAAGACCTGTAAGTGTAACCCAGCAGTAAAGAAAAGGCAGGGCTGTGCTGTTTGTCAAGGCTGTATAAAGGTCAGAACTGGATGGACAGGAATACAAATCCTTTGGCAAATTAAAGAACCTCCCATTTATTTCATCAGTGTATTCAGCGACTTGTCTGGCATTCAGCTTTAAGTCAAAAATTTCATCCACAGATTTGCTTCAAGTCAAGTACAGTAAAAGGATTTTTATTAATAATATTTTATTTTATATTTATTACCCATGTTCAGGTGTTAATGTCCTATGATTTAGCTGTGTCGTGCTTTTTTTTTCTTGCTTTAGATTTGCTTGTCTTTTAACCACTTAAGGACCGCCCCATGTAGATTTACGTCGGCAGAATGGCACGGACAGGCATAATCACGTACCTGTACGTCCCCTTTAAATGCCTGTTGTGTGGTCGGGCGCGCGCCGCCGCCGCTGCGCGCGCTACCCTGCCGCCTTCCCCTTGAGTCGGATCCCCGCGATCGTCTCACGGAGAGATAGAGCGGGGAGATGCTAGTGTAAACCATCATCTCCCCGCTCTGCCTAGTGACAATGACACGGATCTCTGCTCCGTGTACTCGGAGCGAAGATCAGTGTCATGTGACACACAGCCCATCCCCCCTACAGTAAGAAACACCCAATAGGGAACACTTACATCGCCACCTAGTGGTTAACCCCTTCACTGCCAGTGTCATTTTCACAGTACACAGTGCATTTTTATAGCACTGATCGCTGTGAAAATTACAATGGTCCCAAAAATGTGCCAAAAGTGTCCAATGTGTCCGCCATAATGTCACAGTCACAATAAAAATCGTTGATCGCCGCCATTATTAGTAAAATAAAATTTATTAATAAAAATGCCATAAAACTATCCCCTATTTTGTAGACGCTGTAACTTTTGCGACCCCCGTTTTACTTACCTAAGCCACGAAACTCCGTTGGCTCATTCCCGCGATGGTTTACCACAGATTGAGGCGGCTCGTCATTGGAGATTGATAGCAGCGCAGCCATTGGCTCCCGCTGCTGTCAATCAAATCAATGACGCGGCGAGAGTGCTTCCCAAGAAGGGGGTTAGCTTTTGCGGGGAGGAGCCCAAACAGCCGCCGAGGGACCTCAGAAGACCAGGATCAGGGCCACTCTGTGCAAAACTAACTGCACAGTGGAGGTAATAAAAATGCCATAAAACTATCCCCTATTTTGTAGAGGCTATAACTTTTGCGACCCCCGTTTTACTTACCTAAGCCACGAAACTCCGTGGGCTCGTTCCCGCGATGGTTTACCACAGATTGAGGCAGGTCGTCATTGGAGATTGATAGCAGCGCAGCCATTGGCTCCCGCTGCTGTCAATCAAATCAATGACGCGGCGAGAGTGCTTCCCGAGAAGGGGGTTAGCTCTTGCGGGGAGGAGCCAAGACAGCCGCCGAGGGACCTCAGAAGACCAGGATCAGGGCCACTCTGTGCAAAACAAACTGTACAGTGGAGGTAAGTATAACATGTTTGTTATTTAAAAAAATATATATTGTGAGGGGGTTAGCTCGGCAGCGGGTGTGGGTGACCCCCGGGATGGGCTCCCCACACAAAAACAGGCCCAGCAAACGGAGGTTGTGGTTTTCAAAATCAAAAAGGTGCGGTTTATTTTCTATTTACAGTGACAAAACACAGCAAAGCAAAAGAAACATAAACAAAATAAGTCCTGGTCAACTTGACCTCTAACTAAACATACAGGTTTCCTAACTAACAACTGGGATCAGCCTAGTGCTGTCCTAGTCCCTAAGTCCCTGGTTTTAAATGTCCAAGCAAATAGCCACACAGGCTTGGTCTCACCGCACAGGGGTTCACTCTCCCTAGACAGTCCACACAGGTCTGGTTCCAGGCATGAGCTAACATCTAATGAAGCTGGGAGTTCTTATAGAGGCCTAAATGAGCTGACAAGCTTCAGCTGGCCTCATCAACTCCCTGTCTGTACGACGCCCCACACTCTCCCTAGAGGTATGAGTCATCCATGAGCCCACTAGCCTTAGCTGGGCTTATACAACTCTCCGCCTAGTTGTATAAGTCGGCGTAAAGCCTGAATCTGGGCGAAATATATCTACCCCCCTGGATGCAACCAGGTGACTTTACCTTCCTGCTGTCACATACCCCCCCTCTTGTTTTAACCTCGGGGTTGGAACACCAGCAATCAGGCATTCATGTACTCGAGACAAAGCATCCACATTCCCCATTTGAACGCCAGGGCGATGCTTTACTGTGAAGTTGAATTCCTGGAGGGCCAGGAACCACCTATTCACTCTTCTATTTGTTTCCTTGTTTTGAGCCATCCACTTTAACGGAGCGTGATCCGTAACCAAGTCAAAGTGCCTACCTAGCAGGTAGTACCGAAGGGAATCTAGAGCCCACTTCACCGCTAAACACTCCTTTTCAACGGTGGCGTAATTTACCTCATGGGACTTCAACTTCCTGCTGAGGTAAATGACTGGGTGCTCTTCCCCGTTCCAGACCTGGGACAATACTGCTCCTAACCCCACATCTGACGCATCACTTTGTACGACAAAGTCTTTAGAGAAGTCGGGTGAGTACAACACTGGCTGGCTACATAAGGCTTGTTTCAAGAATTGGAATGCTGCCTCAGCCTCGGGGGTCCATTTAATCATGACCGACCCTTTCCCCTTCGTCAGGTTGGTTAGGGGCACAGCCTTAGAAGCAAAGTGGGGAATGAATCGCCGATAATACCCAGCGATTCCCAGAAAGGCTCGTACCTGCTTCTTGCTGTTGGGACGTGGCCAACTCTGGATGGCCTCGACTTTGTTGAGTTGGGGTTTTATTACTCCCCTCCCAATGGTGTACCCAAGATATTTGGCCTCTTCCTGCCCAATGGTACACTTCTTGGGGTTAGCCGTAAACCCCGCTTCCCGAACAGAGTCCAGGACTGCTTGCACTTTTGGCAGATGTGAGGCCCAATCTGTGCTATGGACAATTACGTCATCCAGGTAAGCCGCAGCATACTTCCGATGGGGCCTCAGCATCTGGTCCATTTTCCGCTGGAATGTGGCCGGCGCATTCTGTAACCCGAACGGCATTCTTTTATATTGGAACGCCCCGTCTGGGGTTACAAATGCGGTTTTCTCTTTGGCCGACTTGGCCAGGGGGATTTGCCAATACCCTTTTGTGAGGTCAAGAGTCGTCATGTATCGGGCTGTTCCCAGCCGGTCGATCAACTCATCTATACGTGGCATGGGGTAGGTGTCAAATTTTGTAACTTTGTTCAACTGACGAAAATCGTTACAAAATCGCCAGCTCCCATCCGGTTTAGGCACCAACACAATGGGACTAGACCAATCACTTTGGGACTCCTCTATCACCCCTAAGTTCAGCATTTTCTGTACTTCCTCCCGTATTGCCTCCCGTCGGGCCTCTGGGATCCGATAGGGTTTTAACTTCACCCTTTCACCGGGCGGGGTAATGATGTCATGCTCTACCCCAGATGTTTGTCCCGGCAGCTCAGAGAATACCTCCTTGTTGCGAAGCACAAACTCCTTAACCTCCTGTTGTTGGGGTTGTGACAAGGTGGCTGCTATTCCAACCTCAGGAATCACGCAACCAGTTTGAGCTGGTGACCAAGTGTCTGCGACTAGGGACTCTCTATCCCTCCAGGCTTTCAACAGATTAACGTGATAGATCTGTTCGGGCTTTCGCCTTCCTGGTTGTCTGACCTTGTAATTCACTTCGCTCACTTTTTCCATTATCTCGTAGGGGCCTTGCCATTTGGCAAGGAATTTACTTTCAACCGTAGGGACAAGTACCAGTATCCTATCCCCCGGGGAAAAGGTACGGGTCTTGGCTCCACGGTTGTACACTCTCTGCTGTGCTAACTGCGCTTGGGCCAAATGTTCCTTCACGATGGGCATTACCTGTGCAATTCGGTCTTGCATCAGGGCGACATGCTCAATCACACTCCTGTGGGGAGAACTCTCACTTTCCCAAGTTTCCTTGGCAATATCCAACAGCCCTCTTGGGTGTCTCCCATACAGTAACTCAAAGGGGGAGAATCCCGTAGAGGATTGGGGCACCTCCCTAATAGCAAACATCAGATAAGGAAGTAGACAGTCCCAATCCTTTCCATCTCTATCCACCACTTTCTTCAACATTTGTTTTAGGGTTTTGTTGAATCTTTCAACCAGCCCATCGGTTTGGGGGTGATACACAGATGTACGTAATTGCGTCACTTTGAACAATTTACACAGCTCCTTCATAACCCGGGACATAAAGGGTGTACCTTGGTCCGTAAGCAGTTCTTTACAAATACCCACCCGGCTAAACACAAGAGATAGCTCTTTGGCTATGGTTTTGGCCGAGGTATTTCGGAGAGGGATCGCTTCTGGATAACGGGTGGCATAGTCCATTATAACTAATATGTACTGGTGCCCCCTAGCGGACTTGATTATAGGACCTACCAAATCCATGGCGATCCTCTCAAACGGGACCTCAATGATGGGTAGAGGGACCAGCGGGCTACGGAAATGTGGCATCGGGGCCGACCTCTGACACACAGGGCAGGAGGAACAATAATTTTCTATGTCCTTCATCACCCCCGGCCAATAGAATCTCTGTAATACCCTCTCTCGGGTTTTCTCTGTCCCCAGATGACCTCCAAGAATGTGCCCATGAGCCAACTCCAACACCAACTTCCTGTAAGGTTTGGGCACCACAAGCTGCTCAACGGTTTCTTCTGCCCTTTTTGCCACCCGATACAGTAGGTCCTTCTCTACGCTGAAGTATGGGTAAGTGCAGGTATTATCTGGGTTCACTAACTCGCCATCTATTTTCACTACGTTTTCCCGTGCCTTTATTAGGGCGGGGTCTTTCAACTGTTCTGTGGCAAAGTTTTCCCTGTGAACCTCAAGATCAGAAAACTCCACAGACGGTAGGTTTTCGTCTGAGGAGGTGGGCTCCTCTCCAGTTTCTTGAGTCTCCCCTGCCAATACTGATAAGGGAAATTCCGGAGAGTCCTCACCACTCTCAGGGGAGTTCTGGCTATCACATTCCTGGTACATAGGGGCACCAGTGGGGGGCTCAGGATCATCCCACAGTTCCCAGAACTTCGGAAAATCCCTTCCCACAATGGCGTCATGCGGTAACTGAGATACTAAGCCCACTGGATGAAAGAGGGTACCTTTGGGGGTCTCGAAACACACTGTAGTCACTGGATACTCTCGGGTGTCCCCATGCACACAAATAACAGCTACCTTGCTATTCCCAAAGACCTCTGTTTTAACTAACTCAGCCTTTATCAGGGTCACAAGGCTACCTGAATCCAGCAATACCACAACATTTCTACCATTAACACACATTTTGCATAAATGTTTCTCAGTTCCTCGAATGGCAGTGCATGCGACTGTCGCACACAGCGACTGACGTCTGCCCGTCAGAAAGTCACACTGCATGGGTTCCTCCACAACCGGGCAATTGGCTGCAATATGTCCCGCTTGCCGGCAGCGGTAGCAAACGATCCTTCTTGCCGCCTCTTGAGCCGCTGATTTCCCAGGCTGTTCTCGCCAAACTTGGGGTAGAGCTCCCACCCTCTCACTCTCTCCACCCTCACCCCTTGGAATCCTCTTATCCGCCCCTGGGGATGGTCTGGTCTTAGGGTGGAAAGTCCGAGTGTCTCTGGAAGAGGCCGTCAGGTTCTCTGTAGCCAAGTATTTCTCCACACGATCCACAAGACCATCGGCCGTCTCTGGGTCTCCATGGCTTACCCACTTTTGGATGGCAGTAGGAAGAGCTCTCAAAAACCGATCCATTACAACACGTTCCACAATCTTTGGTGCGGACAAAGTCTCTGGCTGTAGCCACTTTCTGCTCAGGTGAATGAGATCATACATTTGAGACCTGGGGGGTTTTCCAAGCTGGAAAGTCCAGTTATGCACACGCTGAGCCCGGACAGCCAGGGTGACACCCAGCCTTGCCAATATTTCAGCTTTTAGCATCACATAGTCTTTTGCTTGGTTAGGCTCTAGGTCATAGTAAGCTTTCTGCGATTCACCAGTTAACAGAGGAGCCACCAGTCCAGCCCACTGCTCCTCAGGCCACTTTTCTCTTTCAGCGGTCCTTTCAAATGTGGCCAAAAATACCTCTGGATCATCCTCTCCAGTCATTTTTGTCAATAAACGACTGACCCCAAAGGACGCGGTATTAGTGGGATGGCTTTCCTCACTGGTCTGCGGACGTTGCTGCATTACTGCTTCCATCTGTTGTTGTAGTCTCTGCTCTTGCTTCTGCAACAGGTCTATGAAGCGGGCCTCAGATTGCTGCTGGGCTTGTTGCTGAGCCTCCAGACTCTGTTGCAAAGTTGCGTTTGTCTGCTGCTGGGCTGCAAGGCTCTGTTGATGAGCTTGCTGCTGGGCTGCAAGGCTCTGTTGATGAGCTTGCTGCTGGGCTGCAAGGCTCTTTTGCAAACCTGCATTTGTCTGCTGTTGATTGGCATTTGCTAGAGCCAGCTGTTTCAGTATCTCCTCCATGCTGGCTTAAAAAAAACTGCCACTGGTTCTCCACCAACTGTGAGGGGGTTAGCTCGGCAGCGGGTGTGGGTGACCCCCGGGATGGGCTCCCCACACAAAAACAGGCCCAGCAAACGGAGGTTGTGGTTTTCAAAATCAAAAAGGTGCGGTTTATTTTCTATTTACAGTGACAAAACACAGCAAAGCAAAAGAAACATAAACAAAATAAGTCCTGGTCAACTTGACCTCTAACTAAACATACAGGTTTCCTAACTAACAACTGGGATCAGCCTAGTGCTGTCCTAGTCCCTAAGTCCCTGGTTTTAAATGTCCAAGCAAATAGCCACACAGGCTTGGTCTCACCGCACAGGGGTTCACTCTCCCTAGACAGTCCACACAGGTCTGGTTCCAGGCATGAGCTAACATCTAATGAAGCTGGGAGTTCTTATAGAGGCCTAAATGAGCTGACAAGCTTCAGCTGGCCTCATCAACTCCCTGTCTGTACGACGCCCCACACTCTCCCTAGAGGTATGAGTCATCCATGAGCCCACTAGCCTTAGCTGGGCTTATACAACTCTCCGCCTAGTTGTATAAGTCGGCGTAAAGCCTGAATCTGGGCGAAATATATCTACCCCCCTGGATGCAACCAGGTGACTTTACCTTCCTGCTGTCACAATATATATATACCTTTACAACCCCTTTAAGGAACTCTTCTCCAGGGAGAATAGGTTTAATGCTTGAAAGTCGTTCTTCATAACTGAGGTCCTCCAGTATATTAGTTTTGTTGCCCTTCTCCGTACTTTCTCCAGTTCCAGCACATCCTTCCTGAGGACTGGTGACCAGAACTGGACAGCATACTCAAGATATGGCTGAACCAGATTTCGATTTGTGGGGTGTTTTTTTTTTTTTTTTTTTAAGCTGAGCCCAAATAATTCCAAACTTTAGTGAATATCCATTGTTCATCATCCCTGTTTCCATTCTTCCTTTTCACTGTTTGTAGTTCTATTTATTTCACAACACATATGAGTTGGCAAAGGTAGGAGTGAGCTAATCAAAGGTCGCTATCTTACTGGAGGACCACTTGTTCAGTAAATAACATTTTAATAAATGCAGTCTATCTATACAGCAAAAGTCAAATTTTTCTGATGTGTTTGGCTTTTTATTGTGCATGTTTTTTTTTTTCCCTGCAGACGGGGAAGCGTGGACGTAATTGGTTGAACAACCGTAGGAGTTTATGATCATATTCAGTAGTCAGCTTGGTTCATAGCAATAATAATTATACAATCTTGTTACATATTCATTTATTTTAATGCACCAATTAATCCCACACCATTTGGATGTACTTTTAATGGCTTGGCTCTGCCTTCCTAACTGCTTTTTTATTTTATTTTTTACAGTTTTCCTATAAAATATCAGATAAAAACATTGTAAACATTATATGACTACATGAAGATGCATAATATTTAAGAGTTACTGGGGTTTATTTATGTAGCGCTACCCCCAGTTAAGAGAGCCGCTGGTTTTGTTTCGGGCCCTGTATACAGCACCGCCAACCCCCGGCAATCTTACTCGACCCACTCTGGCACAGCTAGTCTAGGGTTTAGTGTCTTATCACAATCTAACAGTATTGTACACAATGATAACACACTGATAGCAAGTGATGAAGTATAACGTTTTTTTTACTTTGGGTAAAAGGCACAAGGTTAATACACAACTCACATATGTCTGCAGATCCCTGCAGCAGAAATTATAGTACACCCTGATAATGCAGGCTATTTCCCTTCTAGTGCAGCTATCTCTATCTATGCGCCATTATGGCACAGCAATAAAAGTTCTAACTCCTGGTCAGGCCTGACTCAGATTTAACTCAGTCTCTAGCAGAACGATTTCTTCGCATGCAACTTGACTGGTGGTGCACAACAGGAACAGTATTTGTAATCCAAAGGGGTAGACAATAAAGAAAACTTCACCGGAGACTTAAGCCCTGTACACACGATCGGATAACCTATGGATTTTTGTCCGATGGATTTGTCCATCGGAAATCCGATGAAACTGTTTTTCATCAGTCTTGCCCACACACCATCAGTCAAAAAACCGACCGTTACAAACGCGGTGACGTAAAACACTCCGATGAGCCGAGAAAAATTAAGTTTAATGCTTCTGAGCATGCGTCGACTTGATTCTGAGCATGCGTGGGTTTTTGATCCATGTTCTATTTTTTAAAACCGATGGAAAAAAGACCGATGGGTCCCATACATGATCGGTTGGTCTGATGAAAACCATCCATCGGACGGTTTTCATCAGTCAAACCGATCGTGTGTACAGGGCTTAACTCAACTCAGTTTCGCCACTATTCTCCGGTGGAACAGTAAATAAAGGCCGGTGGGCCAAGGCAGTCTCTAGGCCTAACAACAGTACAGCCTATAGGATTGAGCAGGTGCTCGCTCACCACTCCGGACGCGATCCCAGTCCGGGACTTCCACCTGCTGCGTCTACACACACAGCGTCTGCAACGATCGGGTCTCCGGTCCAACTGATGTAAGTAGCCAGCGAAGTCAGGTGTCACCCAGGTTCTGCAGTGGGGTGGAAGGCTCTCTGGAAGTTGTGCAAGGCCCTGGCTTCAGGCCCTGCACTGCAGCAGATCCGCACAGGAAGACCTGTTGATTGCAGCGCGGTGTCCCAAAGAGGCCGAGCTCAGCCTCGCCCCTCTCTTATATAGCCCCTCCCATCAGTCTCTGCGGTGGCTGAATGCACCCTGGGTGCCGAACGGGGTTCTGGGTAACGTAGTCCCGGGGCCTTAAAGGAGACCCCGCTACATTTACTAAAACTAGGGAGTGCAAAGTCTAGTTTAGCTGTGCATGGGAGCCAATCAGCTTCTAACATCACCTTGTTCAATTAAGTTTTGACAAATACCTCGATGCTGATTGGTTTCTATGCAAAGCTGCATCAGATCTTAGGCTGGATTCACACCTATGCATTTTTAGTGCTTTTTGCATTTTGCAGATTTGCACTACAGAACGTGTTCCATAGGAAACCACTTTAAATGGACTGTAGTGCAAATCTGCAAAATGCATAAGTGTGAATCCAGCCTAAAGCCTCAAACAAACTTTTCCGTGGATTTTTGTCCGAAGGGAGTTGGCCGGGCACACCCATAGCATACACACGCTGGGACTTTTCTGCAAACTTTCCCAAAACTTTCCCAACATCACGTGGTTTTTCTGCTCTTTACCGCCACCCTTTAGTCAACTTCTGCTATTGTTGGTTGATTTTAACATTGGTTCTGGGCATGTGTGTTTGTACCTCGGACAAAAGTCAGATGGATTTCTGTACACACGATAGGACTTTGTACCATCGGACTTTTGTTGCCGAAAAGTTTAAGCACTTTAATAAATAAATACATAAATAAAGGAAGCAGGTCCTGAAACCTGTCACCTGATTGGCCAAGAGGAGAAGCAATCCTAATGGCCCCCCGAGGAGGAGACGTAGGGTGAAGCATCCCACACGGAGGAAGCACTGCCTGCGACCTAGATGGGGTAAGTGCGGGGCTGGTGACCGACCGACCAGGGGGGGCGGCGGCAGGTGGGTTGGTCGCCACTGGTATGGTAGATGCTAAAGTTCTTTCAGCAAGCTTCCTTCTTCACTGTGGGAATTTAGTGTATATGGGCAGGGAGATAGAAAACCTAATTGATTACTAAGCGAATGCATAAATGCATACATGCACACGGGGGTGTTTTTATGTCCCAGGATTTTCTGCGTCAATCTATTAAGAGATTCTTGCACACAGCACTAACATCTAAATGGATTTAATTTTCTGTTTCTCCAATGTCCCTGAAAGATAATGAGAATTTAGTAGGTAAATTGCCCCTTGCATGTGCCTGTATAATTATAGTAGGGACAATAAATTGTAAGATATGATTGGTTTATGTTTGCCAGAACTGGAAACTTACGAATACAATAAATAAGAATAAATACACAGTTAATTAGTTAATGTGTGAATTTATTTTGAATAAAATACCAAATTTGTATGTATTTTTTAATGTAAAAAATGCCTTGTGTGCTCCTCTAATCATTAATTATATAGGCATGCTGTGCTTTCATTTCAGAAAGCACAGCAGTGCCTTAAAGAATATAGATTCTGGCTCCAAGCACCAACAAGCAGGTGTGGACTGACTAATAAGTCAGTTGTATCAGACACAATTCAGGGTGTATGATCTGAGCAGCATCCTAATACCTCTGCAAGAGCATTTCTGCTGTCTGTGTCTTCTCTGCTGAGATTCAGGCCCGGTTCACACTGCTGGGAATTCTATTGCGAATTCCAGCCGTTGCGATTTCTCAAATTTGCAAGTCATTTAAATTACATAGTTTAACATTAGTGCCTTTCACATCAATGCGTTGCGAATATAAGCTGTGGGAAAAAAGGTTCCTATGCGAGTTTGGTCCGTGTGCGATGCAAATTCAGCTCTATAGACTGGCATTCCCTGAAACCGCGGTAAAATCGCGCGATTTTGAATTCGCAGCAGTGTGCACCTAGCCTAAGGCCCCCTTCACACTGAGGTTTATTTCAGGCGTTTTAGTGCTAAAAATAGCGTATAAATAATGCCTGAAATAATCCTGCCCCAGCATTCTCATTGTGAAAGCCCGAGGGCTTTCACACTGAGGAGAAAAAAATCTCATGCAAGCAGCATCTTTGGAGCGGCGAAGGAGCGGTGTGTATACCGCTCCTTCCCATTGAAATCAATGGGACACCGCGGCTATACCCAGCGGTTTGCAGGCGGTTTTAACCCTTTCTCAGCCGCTAGCGGGGGTTAAAACTGCACCGCTAGTGGCTGAATATCGTGGCAAATCCGACGGTATAGCACCGCTATACCGCCAGCCCACCTCCCCGCCCCAGTGTGAAAGGGGCCTAAAGCCCCGTACACACGGTCGGACTTTTGGCCAACAAACTTCATTTTGAGCAAGTTGGACCAACAATCCGACCGTGTGTACACTCCATCGGACAAACTTTTTTTGCTTTTTTCTTGTTTTCATCAGACAAAAGTTGGGTCTGCAAACAGACAAACTTTTGGCCAACAAAAGTCCGATGGAGCAAAGTCCGACCGTGTGTACAGAAAACCATCGGACTTTTGTCCGATGGACAAAACAACTAATGTTAAAATCAACCAACAATAGCAGAAGTTGACCTAAGGGTGGCGGTAAGGAACAGAAAAGAGCAGAAAAACCACGTGATGTTGGAAAAAGTTTTGGGAACGTTTGCAGAAAAGTCAGAGCGTGTGTATGCTATGGGTGTTCCCGACCAACTCCGTTCGGACAAAAAAACACGGAAAAGTCTGATGGAAGTCCGACCGTGTGTACGGGGCTCACATTGGAGACAGGTTTGAAATGGTGCGAGTTCAGCTGCATTTCATTGTGAGTTCGGGGGCGGGTTCATGCACAGATGTCTATTGAAATCGCCCCCCAAAGTCATTAAAAGTAGTGCAGGAGTTAGGCTAGTTTCACATTGCTGCGAATTCTATTGCGAATTTGAGCCGTTGCGATTGCTCAAATTCGCAAGTAATTTAAATAACATTGTTTTACATTAGTGCCGTTCACATCAATGCGTTGCGAATCTAAGCTGCGGGAAAAAAGGGTCCTGTGCGAGTTTGATCCGTGTGCGATGCGAATTCAGCTCTACAGGCTGGCATTCCCTAAAAAATCGGGGCCGTGAATCGTGGTACAATCGCGCGATTTTGAAGTTGCAGCAGTGTGAACCTAGCCTGAGGCCGGGTTCACACTGGTGCGACAAACGCTCCGGCATTGGGAGCTCATGTCGCATGACGTGTGAAAATCAATGTTTCCCTATGGGAGCCGTCTTAACTGGTCCGACACATGTCGGTCCGACTTTGAAAATGCTCCCTGTACTACTTTGGTTCGACTTTGATCCTACTTCAGCCCATTAACTATCATTGAAGTCGGATCAAAGTCGGACCGCCGTCTTGCATGATCCGACTTTGGCATGCAACTTGTGCTCTGGTGATCTTGAGGGGGAACTCCATGCCAAATTTTAAATAAAAAACCGGCATGGATTCCCCCTCCAAGAGCATACCAGGCGCTTTGGTCTGGTCTGGATTTTAAGGGTACCCCCACGCCGAAAAAACTGGCGTGGGGGTCCCCCAAAATCCATACCAGACCCTTATCTGAGCACGCAGCCCGGCCGGTCAGGAAAGGGGGTGGGGACGAGCGAGCGCCCCCCCTCCTGAACCGCATGCCCTCAACATGGGGGGGTGGGTGCTTTGGGACAGGGGGGCGCCCTGCGGACCCCCCACCTCAAAGCACCCTGCCCCCATGTTGATGCGGACAAGGGCCTCTTCCTGACAAGCCTGGCTGTTGGTTGTTGGGGTCTGCGGGTGGGGGGGCTTATCGGAATCCGGGAGCCCCCTTTAATAAGGGGGCCCCCAGATCCCGGCCCCCCTACCCCTACCCATTCACCTGTAGGAAAAGTGTCAAGAAAAAAAAACACACTAGACAGTCATTTATTAGGCAGCTCCGGGGGTCTTCTTCCGACTTCGGGGGTCTTCTTCCGACTTCGGGGGTCTCTTCCGACTCTCCGGTGCCTTTTCCGCTCTCTCCGGTTCTTCTCCCGCTCTCTAGTGCTTTCTGCCTTCTGCCGGGCACCTCCGCTATCTTCTGCCAGCTCTTTTTCCCCGTCGCCTTCTTCCCTCTTCTCTTCCGGAGATGTTGACACGACGAGGTCTCCCGCTTAAGTGCCGTGTGCGCGGCGCGCAATAATTTATATAGGCATGGGGCGTGGTCACCGGGTGATGTCACCCGGTGACCCCGCCCCCTTATGAAGTCGCAGTCCCGGGGCATGATGGGACTGCGACGTCATAAGGGGGCGGGGTCACATCACCCGAAGAGGGAAGAAGGCGACGGGGAAGACCGGGCCACTGCTAGCAAAAGATCTGGCAGAAGATAGCGGAGGTGCCCGGCAGAAGGCAGAAAGCACCGGAGAGTGGGAAAAGAACCGGAGAGCGTGGAGAAGGCACCCCTGAAGTCGGAAGAATACCCCCGAAGTCGGAAGAAGACCCCCGAAGTCGGTAGAAGACCCCCGGAGCTGCCTAATAAATGACTTTAAAAAGCTGTCTAGTGTGGGTTTTTTTCTTGACACTTTTCCTCCAGGTGAATGGGTAGGGGTACGATGTACCCCATACTCATTCACATAGGGTGGGGGGCCGGGATCTGGGGGCCCCTTATTAAAGGGGGCTCCCGGATTCCGATAAGCCCCCCGCCCGCAGACCCCGACAACCAATGGCCAGGGTTGTCGGGAAGAGGCCCTTGGCTCGCTCGTCCCCACCCCCTTTCCTGACCGTCCGGGCTGCGTGCAAGGGTCTGGTATGGATTTTGGGGGGACCCCACACCGTTTTTTGGCGTAGGGGGTTCCCCTTTATATCCATACCAGACCGAAGGGCCTGGTATGCACCTGGAGGGGAACCCATGCCATTTTTTTATTTAAAATTTGGTGTGGAGTTCCCCCTCAAGATTCATACCAAACACAGTGCCTGGTCTTGGCGGGGATCCAAGTCGGATCCCCGTTCATTGAAAGTTGGACGTATGTCGGCTTCAAGTCGCAGGGCAAAGTCGGATCCAAAGTAGGACGGCTGTCGTGTCGCACCAGTGTGAACCCGGCCTCACTCTTTGTTTCTTCTGAAAACTTAAAATTTAACTTGGGTACAGTGTTGCATGAACGAGTAATTGTCATTCAAAGTGTGACAGCGCTGGAAACTGAACATTTTCCTGGGCAGGAAGGGAGTGAAAGTGTCCGGTATTGAAGTGGTAAATACAAATGAAATAAAAACTTCCCATGTAGATTCCAATAAAAAATAACAAAATTTCTAAATGGAGTTGAAGTTGGCCTTGCCAAGCACAGCAGGCGCTTGTGGCAAAGGACAAAGAAATGCAATGCAACATTCATTTAACTGTTTATACAGCACTCAAGGCTTTCGGAGTAGGATTCAGGCAGACACATAAAAGGAAACCAATAAAACAATTTACAGTTTCATGCCGAGTTTTTGGCCGCCTAAGAAAAACAAGAATAAAAGACATCCATCTACCTCTTTATTTTCTCCTCTTTCCTTTGAGATGAAGTGCAGCTCGCTGATGTTGAGAAAACAACTGCGATGGATTGACAAGCCTTGTATTCTACCTGTTTCATCAGTTTGATCCAATTCTAGATGCCCGTTGCCCTGGCAACTTCCAGGCAGAAACAAGAAAAGAAGATTGCAAACCCATTATTAACTGTTGCTCAAGTGCAGCTAATTCCACCGACAGAAATCTATAATTGGACAAAACAATAAGGCTTCAAAAAAAAAAAAAAGAGAGAATTCACGGGGAACAAAATAATGGTCATAGAGGGTTCTTCTTCTTCTTATATTTATTATCATCTCTTATTTGGAAAATGCCAAGTTGCCAACCTGTTCTGAGTAAGGAGAGCATGCCGCCATTGCCAGAGATGTGTAAACTGCACTGGACAAACTATGATCTGAAACGCATTAGTCTGAGTCGATGGTACTTACAGAAGGATCACAGATTATCCCCATTTAATCTGATTTGAAATGGTTTGATCCCTAATTGATGTACTTTTAAAGCTGAATTTCCGGGAATTTATTTTGCATATTTACAATGGTCCAGCATAGCACAATATAAGTATGCATAGCTCATACCTGATGGACCACCGTGGGAATCTGGAAATCACTGTGGTAGTCAGCATGGATAGTCACAACCTTCTATAGGTTCTACACTATATTGTCAAAACTATTGGGACACCTGCCCTTACACACACATGAATTTTAATGGCATCCCAGTCTTAAGCCTCGTACACACGGCCGAGAATCTCGTCAGGAAAAAACCCGTAGTTTTTCCTGACGAGATTCTTGACAAGAATGTACACACGTACACTTCAAAAGAACCGCCATTCTTTTGAATGGCGCGAACGCGGTGACGTCATCGACTGCGACGAGCATGCGCTCGTCACATTCAATGCCGTCGCCGCCATCTTGCTTCACCCTACCTATGCCTTGGAAGCTACCGCGCATGCATCAAAGTAATTTCGAGCATGCACGGGTTTCCACGGCGACAGGTAAGTGTACACACGCTTGGATTTCTTGTCGGGAAACAGGCCGTCACGAATCCCGACGAGAAAATAGAGAGCAGGTTCTCTATTTTTCTCGTCGAGATTCCCGGCAGTTTTCTTGACGAGAAACCATACACACGAACGGTTTTCTCGGCAAGAAAGCTCTCCCAACAGTTTTCTTGTTGTTTCTTGTCGAGAAAACCGGTTGTGTGTACGAGGCCTTAGTCCATAGGGTTCAATATTGAGTTGGCCCACCCTTTGCAGCTATAACAGCTTCAACTCTTCTGGGTAGGCTGTCCACAATGTTTAGGAGTGTGTCTATGGGAATGTTTTCCAGAAGCGCATTTGTGAGGTCAGGCACTGATGTTGGACAAGAAGGTCTGGCTCGCAGTCTCCGCTCTAATTCATTCCAAAGGTGTTCTATCGGGTTGAGGTCAGGACAGTCAAGTTCCCCCACCCCAAACTCATTCATCCATGTCTTTATGGACCGTGCTTTGTGCACTGGTGTGTAGTCATGTTGGATCAGGAAGGGGCTGTCCTCAAACTATTCCCACAAAGTCGGGAGCATGAAATTGTCCAACATGTCTTGGTATGCTGACGTCTTAAGAGTTCTCTTCACTTGAACTAAGGAGCAAATCCCAACCCCTAAAAAACAACCCCACGCTATAATCCCCCCTCCACCAATTGATTTGGTCCAGTGCACAAAGCAAAGTCCATAAAGACATCGATGAGCGGTGGAGGAACTTGACTGGCCTGCACTGCATACCAAGACATTTTGGACAATTTCAAGCTCACAACTTTGTGGGAACAGTTTGGGGATGGCCCTTTCCTGTTCCAACATGACTGCGCGCCAGTGCACAAAGCAAGGTCCATAAAGACATGGATAATTGGGTTTAGGGTGGAGGAACTTGACTAGCCTGCACAGAGTCCTGACCTCAACCCGATGGAACACCTTTTGGATGAATTAGAAAGGAGACTGCGTACCAGGCCTTCTTGTCCACATTAGTGCCTGACCTCACAAATGCATTTCTGGAAGAATGGTCAAACATTCCCATAGACACACTCCTAAACCTTGTGGACAACCTTCCCAGAAGAGTTGAAGCTGTTATAGCTGCAACGGGTGGGCCAACTCAATATTGAACCCTACGGACTAAGACTGGGATGCTATTAATGTTCATGTGCGTGTAAAGGCAGGCGTCCCAATATTTTTGGTAATATAGTGAAGGTATGCTTAGCTCATACCTGATGAACCACCAGGGAATCTGGAAATCACTGTGGTAGTCAGCATGGATAGCCACGATCTTCTATAGGTTCTACGGTATGTGAGAGACTGCCCTTGTGTACACTGACCACAAGGGTTCACTGGCTTGGCTCTGTCACCATTCAAAATGCTTTGCATTTTACAGCTGTCCAGGTGGCACAGAACAAAGATCACATGGCTCCACCCAAATATATAGGCTCTCCCAGCAGGCCAAGGGATTCAAGAAAATCCCTGCCCATTGGCTGAGATACCCCATATACCCATAGCCTGACCTTGGGTTGCTCTTCTCGTATCTAGTACCACCAAGCACCCGGCCACTTAGTGGTAGAAGAGAAAAGTGCAACAAGGCCAAACTTAGGGAGAAATCAATAGATCTCTATCAATCGACCAAGATGACTACTCTTGGCAAGTAAATTTGTGAGGAGCTCCCTGACTAAACCCCAGGGTGCTACAAGTATATATTGTATTATCATCTAGAAGGCTGAGCACTCCGTTTCTTTGTTCATAAATAATCAGTTCATAATGAAATACAAGTTCAAGTGAATGGAGCCGCTCTACAAGCACCCTGCAACCACATGCAATCAATATGTTTGCAACACACTAGTGCGGGATGCAAGGGGTTAAAGCAGGTGGTGAGGAGGTTGAAGGCTGGGAGACATCCTGTTCTTTTGTGCTATTGATGGATTACTGGTGTTTGGACCACTAAAAGGTATTTCTCTGTTGTCTGGTGCAGATGCTGGCCTCCTCCATGATATACAGGAGGAATACAGATATATAGAGTAACAAGAGGACTCTATAAACATTTGTATGTAATACATTCATGAAAAAAAAACAATTTACTTACTTTTAATTAAAATGAAATAATATCTTTGAAACGAGTACTGAAAAAATGTCTTTCCTTTAAGTTAAAGACACTCCCCCCCCCAGCAACAATTTCCAATAGTTGGTATGTTATTTATCTGGAACATTTTAACATTGTTATATGTGGAATTAAAAAAAACAATAAAGGCCCATGAGAAGATAAAGTAAAAAAAAGGTTTTGCTGGAGAACTCACCTTTAATCTGGAGCTGTCTGTAGAACTGCTTTTCAGCCACTAGATTGCAGATTCCAGACTGAATGATGGCCAGAGTCATTCAACCCACTTTCTCTGAGCCCATGTTCCTTGAGCTGCTTGTTCCTCTTCACATGGACTACAAATGGCTCAATCTCTGTCAAATTCAGGTACTTAGAGAACATCCGGAAAGTATTCACAGCGCTTCACCTTTTCCACATTTTGTTATGTTACAGCCTTATTCCAAAATGGATCACATTCATTATTTTCCTCACAATCCTACAAACAATACCCCATAATGACAACGTGAAAGAAGTTTGTTTGAGATTTTTGCAAATTTATTAAAAATAAAAAAGGAAAAAAATGTACATAAGTATTCGCAGCCTTTGATCAATACTTTGTTGAAGCACCAATAAGGCTAGGTTCACACTACTGTGAATTCAAAATCGATTTCAATTTCGCTGTGATTTTGCCGTGATTCGCGACCGCGATTTCAGGGAATGCAAGTCTATAGAGCTGAATTCGCATCGCACACGGATTAAACTCGCACAGGACCCTTTTTTTCCGCAGCTTAGATTTGCAACGCATTGATGGGAACAGCACTAATGTTAAACTATGTAATTTAAATGACTTGCGAATTTGAGAAATCGCAACGGCTCAAATTCGCAATAGAATTTGCAGCAGTGTGAGCCGGGCCTTAGCCCTGGTTCACACTGGTGCGTTTTGACGTGCGATTTGGCATGTCAAATCGCATGTCAAAACGGCGGTATTTGCCGCAAATTGCCGGCAATGGCACCGTCCTAATTGGTGCGGCGCCGCATCTGCGGCGCTGCACCGATTTCAAAAAGTAGTTTCTGTACTACTTTTTGCGATTTTGGCCCGCGATTTACATTGACATCTGTGCAGAAACCTGCACAGATGTCTCTGTAATCGCGGCCGAAATCGGGACTGACAAGCGGGAGTGAAATCGTGCGAGTTCAGATGAACTCACACGGCTTCACTCCTGCAGCCCAGTGTGAACCTGGGCTAAAACTATGTAATTTAAATGATCCGTGTGCAATGCGAATCCAGCTCTATAGAATGACATTCCCTGAAATCGCGGCCGCAAATCGCAGCAAGATCGCTGCAAAATCACGGTGAAATTGCGGTAAAATCGCGCGATTTTGAATTCGCAGCAGTATGAACCTAGCCTTAAATCTTGTTGAGTATGATGCTACAAGCTTGGCACACCTATTTTTGGGCAGTTTCTCCCATTCTTCTTTGCAGGACCTCTCAAGCTCCATCAGGTTGGATGGGGAGCGTCGGTGCACAGCCATTTTCAGATCTCTCCAGAGATGTTCAATCGGGTTCAAGGCTGGGCTCTGGCTGGACCACTCAAGGACATTCTCAGAGTTGTCCCGTAACCATTCCTTTGTTTTCTTGGCTGTGTGCTAAGGGTTGTTGTCCTGTTAGAAGATGAACCTTCGCCCCAGTCTGAGGTCCAGAGTGCTCCGGAGCAGGTTTTCATCAAGGATGTCTCTGCACAGTGCTGTATTCATCTTTCCCTCAATCCTGACTAGTCTCCCAGTTCCTGCCGCTGAAAAACATCCCAACAGCATGATGCTGCCACCACCATGCTTCACTGTAGGGATGGTATTGGCCAGGTGATGAGCAGTGCCTGGTTTCCTCCAGACATGACACTTGCCATTCAGGACAAAAATCTTTGTTTCATCAGACCAGAGAATTGGTCATGGTCTGAGAGTCCTTCAGGTGCCTTTTGGCAAACTCCAGGTGGGCTGTCATGTGCCTTTTACTGAGGAGTGGTTTCCGTCTGGCCACTCTACCATACAGGCCTGATTGGTGGACTGCTACAGAGTTAGTTGCTCTTCTGGAAGGTTCTCCTCTCTCAACAGAGAAACGCTGGAGCTCTGTCAGAGTGACCATCGGGACTAAGGCCCTCTCAAGCTCCTTTGATCGCTCAGTTTGGCCGGGCAGCCCGCTCTAGGAAGAGTCCTGCTGGTAAATCCAAACTTCTTCCATTTACGGATGATGGAGGCTACTGTGCTCTTTGGGATCTTTTGGGAATTTTTTCTGTACCCTCCCCTAGATCTGTGCCTCGATACAATCCTGTCTCAGGGGTCTACAGACAATTCCTTGGACTTCATGGCTTGATTTGTGCTTTGACATGCACTGTTAACGTTGGGGGAATTTCTCTTCACTTCCTGTCCCAGAGATGCAACAGGGAATTATAGGAAATCTCCCAAAGTGCTTAGATTTCCTCTTAGAGAGCTGTCCTCGTAACAGGTGTCCCCAGTGGAAGGTTTACCCTTCTGTGGACAACTCTAAAATTTTGGATTTTGCTCTTAATTTCTGTTTTCATTGGCTATGGTCACCAGGACAAATTTGGAAGGAGAATTTAATCTAGTGAGGACACAGGCTGCAATAAAAACTTGACTTGTCTAAGCCTTCTTCACTTTATTCTAAATTTACCACACTTTTACTGTAGCAGGGCAGCCACACCTAGGATAACATACATGTATGTTGTCCGGTATTTCTGGGAAGGGGGGGGGGTCAGACATGTGCTGTCATTCGCTACAGCTCAAGTCAGTCAGTAGGTTACGGCCAATGATTTATGGCTGCGACCTGCTAATTGGCTTAGCGAATGACAGTACAGAGCCCTGTGTTCACAAACAACACAGGGCTCTGTACAGACAGCAGCGATGTGGTTGTTTTTTACTACCTGCAAAGCAAGGCGATAATCCAGTCACATCCCTTTGTAAACACAGCACATATTACACACATTACACATTGTTAGGCACACAGCTAACATATTAATTGCTCCTAGATGTTAACGCCTTCCTAGCCAGTGTCATTAGTACAGTGTCAGTGTATATTATTATTACTGATCACTGTATTAGTGTCACTGGCAATGTCAGCGTCAGTTGGTCAGTTCCAACCCAGTGTCAGATTGTCCGCTGCACTATCGCATTTCCATTAAAAGTCACTGATCACCGCCATCAC
Organism: Rana muscosa; assembly: GCA_029206835.1. Taxonomy (NCBI): domain Eukaryota; kingdom Metazoa; phylum Chordata; class Amphibia; order Anura; family Ranidae; genus Rana; species Rana muscosa. The sequence continues at coordinate 1,069,118,999 of CM055117.1, forward strand.
TAGTATACATAAAAAATAAAATAAAAATTCCAGTATATATACCATCAATTGTGGATACTATAAGTTTCACACAAACCAATTAATATATGCTCATTGTAGCAAAATACATTTTAACCAAAATTTTATAACAGAAAATATTGTTTTGTTTCTTTTCAAATTTTTTTTTTCATCTACATAATAAAAAATAATAATACAAAATAAAAAGATAATACTTAATAATGAAAAAATAAAAAACCCAGTGGTGGTCAAATACCACCAAAAGAAAGCTCAATTTTTATGGAAAAAATGATATAAATTTCATGCGGGTACATAAAAAGGGAAGACCCCCACTATGCCAACATAGGTGTGCGCACAGGGTGTGCCAGGTGTGCCTGGACACACCCTAATCACCCTGTGTAGTGCAGGTTCCCCCTGTTTGGACCCCTACAGACTCCTAATTTTTTTTTTACGATAAAATAAAAACGACTGACACCGTCCACTGCCCTACTGAGACCAATCTCTTCCCTACTGACACCGTCCATTGCTCGGCTGACACCGTCAGTATATATACACATGCAAATGTGTTTTCGTTTTGGGGTGCACACCCTAATGCTATAGGCTGTGCACATCTATGTATGCCAACATCCAATAAGTATATGTAAGGATTGAGTGTATATCCCAGAGAAAAGGCGGGCTTTGTGGGCATATCACGAGGCAAAATAATTAAAAAAGGTTATTTTATAAACAAATCAATTAAAATGACATAAAACACTTAAACAGCACCCTATTGTTAGACAAGTTCAACAGATACCAATACAGTACAACAGTTGTGAAGGTTAGGATCCTAAGTAAATGAAGAATTCAACATATATATAATTTATGTGACAATTTATGATCCAACCATTCCTCCACACATTGCTTGTCAACGCGTTTCACAATTTTGTAGCTTCCTCAGGACATTCAAGAAAAAAAAGAGTATAAATATCCACAGCAGTGAAAATTTGTATATATACAATAATATTACAGTATTTATATACATCTTGGAAAATTACACATATAACACAACATCATATCACATCACATGTATGCTTGCCTGATAGACCTTGAATCAAATTAAGGGGACACCACACGTTACAGACTATGACTCACAACACATCTACGCCGGGATAGCAGCTTCAGATATCACGATCAATATATGTGTATAAATGACTGAAGGAGGGAGCATGTATAACCTCCACCGAGGACCGCAATCACTGATAATTTCCACAAATAAAATAACAGTTTTTACATATATAGAGTGTGTCTCAAAATGAATTGTGCAAAGTCTATATTATTTCCAATAGTTCTTACCCAGTGCAAGTAGATTGTGTCCAACAACAGCACTTAAAGAGGCAAAACAAGAGGAGGGGAGGACCAAAATTCAGCTGCCAAATTCAAATGTAGATATTTAGAAGTACAGTAAAACCTTGGATTGCGAGCATAATTCGTTCCAGAAACATCCTTGTAATCCAAAGCACTTGTATATCAAAGCAAATTTCCCCATAGGAAATAATGGAAACTCAAATGATTCGTTCCACAACCATTTATTCATAGGTCCTTCAGTATATAGTCCATATAAAAAGATTATAAATGGAAGCCTCCACAAGGGGATTAGAAGCAAAATCCAGCAGGAGCTACAGAGTATAAAAGAGAAGAGAGGCGCCTCTAAGTGTAGCAATATGTTGCCAAATGTTGTTCCTTCAATAAATGTAACCATATTGCTACACTTAGAGGCACCTCTCTTCTCTTTTATACTGAGTTGTGACATGACGCTATTCTTATATCAAGACATCGCTTGTATATCAAGTCAACATTTATTAAAAAATGTTGCTTGTCTTGCAAAACGCTCTCAAACCAAGGTTTTACTATACATAAATATGCCTCCATTATATGATTCGCATAGATGTTGCAAAATAGAGGGCTATATGTCAATACCATGGAGTGCTTACCAAAAATATATAGCAAAGTATCTCTCTCTTAAGCCTCGTACACATGACTGCCGGTTTTCTCGGCAAGAAAACTGCTGGGAGAGCTTTTTGCAGAGAAAACCGGCCGTGTGTATGGTTTCTCGTCGGAAAAACTGCCGGGAATCTCAACGAGAAAAATAGAGAACCTGCCGAGAAAACCAGTCGTCTGTTTGCTTACCAGTCCAGGTAAACCCGCGCATGCTCGAAAAGACTTTGACACATGCGCGGTAGCATACAAGGTTAGTGTGGGGTGTAGCAAGATAGCGGCGACGGCATCGAATGTGACGAGCGCCGGCTCATCGTAGTCGATGACGTCACCGTGTTCTTGCCATTCAAAAGAACAGCGTTTTTTTTGAGTGGCCGTTTGTACACAGGGCTTGGCAACACAAGCTTGCCGGGAATCTCGTTGAGAAAACCGACGTTTGTTTTTTTCTGACGGGATTCCCGCCTGTGTGTACAGGGCTTCACTGATAGTACTGCTATCCTGTATTCACCAAATGGTTGTTAAGCCTCCTCCATATGTAAGGATACCTATAGATAAATAAATATGCTATATAAAAAGCATGCCATAGTGTATACAGGGAGGGAGGTAGAAGCATTGCATGACCGCACAATTGCCAGATAAAATAGAGCAGTGCTGAATAGCAAAAAATGGCCTGATCGTGAAGGGGGTAAAACCTTTCGGAGGTCAAGTGGTAAAAAAACAAAACAAAAGGTTTCACCTAGAGATAAATAAATAAATAAATAAATGTATTGGTGTATTAATGGTTACAGAGCTACTTTAATGTGTGTCTTTTATATCTTTCTAAAGTTTGGGGTTAATTTTGGTTAAAAAAGAACGGATGCTGGGGCTGGTTTAATTGTCTAGCAGTCCCAACAGTGGTGGTGCGTCCATAGTGGGCGCAGGAGCGCCGCCCCCCCCCCCTCTCCCCTGCACCGTCAACAATACATACATTCATGCATTGCATGAATGTATGTATTGTCACCGGTGCCGCTGCCACCCACTATGCCCCCTGGCGAGCGCCGGCCATCTGAATAACAGCAGTTGGTTGGTTTTTGGAAGTGTCTATCAGAGCCAGGGGGGAAACTGGCTGTATTTGGGGGGAAACTGGCTGCATTTGAGGGGGCAAACTGGTGGCATTTGGGCACAGTGGCTGTGTTTAATGGGCACAGTGGCGGCAATTGATGTTTTTTTATTTTTCAGTTTGTTTGCGCCCCCCCCCCCCCAAAAAAAAACTTTTGAGCACCAGCCGCCACTGAATCCCAGTGCTTATTTTGGGTTGCAATGAGAGGGGGGACAAGCTGATAAAACAATCAGTGGAGACAAGTGCAAGACCTGGAGAACAAGGATCCTGTAGATTAGTGCTTGGGGTGCAATGATGCAATTTACTCAGCCAGTTGACGGGAAGGAAGGCCAAAAGGAAATCAAGGAAATCAAGGAAAGGACAGCATTGGCGTCATAAAACAGAAGGCAATTACGTGCCATCTCATCCCTCACAAATCTAAAGACACAGGAATTTACGTCTTGATGAAGGACAGTGGGTAGAATCGTAGACCTGCGGAGAAGAGAGCAATGACATAAAATAGCTCCTATTATAAGAGAGTGGTGTTGTATATCACAATACTTTAGTGGCTGTTTTTGTCGTTTTGAGGATGTACGGTCTACATTCTCAACAGATACAGTATATTTCTCATCTTATTCGAAGATAATGATCCGAGAAACACAAATGTTTAGTCGCTTCATATATTTGATAGGCAATGTGGGAATGTTTATATATAACTTTTCCATGGTTACCTAACTCTTCTCCCTTTTGCAATGAGGTTTCTATGGTTATTGCTACGGCAAACATCAATGCATCTCTGAGAGTTTAGGAAAGGAGAGACATTTTGCTTTCAAATTTAATTACTGCATAAAATAGGCATTCTAGTTAGCCGTACCCATTAAAATACATTCTAATTAGATTATCGTTTTGAAGGTTTAATGTCATAACATGCGACTTTGATCATTTGCTTGTATGCATGATGTTTAGAATGTAGGAGATTGTTGTAATCCCAGAATAGGTGTTTTGTTTTGTTTTTTGTTCTGCATAATTCTACGATTCATGGTTTAGTAGTATGTAGTGGGGTGTGGGATTTATGGGCAAATGTTTTTTTTTTCTCTAAGTACATTGTCTTCTACAACATCATGTGCACATGGGTGGAGAAAATAACAAGCATTTAAAATATATTAATTTGAAGGATCTCCTTAAAAGAAGGATCGTGCCTTTTGACGCTTGAAACAGACATTTTTTAACCTGCTGCCGCTCAACATACACTATATTACCAAAAGTATTGGGACACCTGCCTTTACACACACATGAGCTTTAATGGCATCCCAGTCTTATGCCGCGTACACACGACCGTTTTTAATGACGAGAAAAATAAAAAAAATTTAAATGGTCATTAAAAATTATCGTGTGTGGGCTTTCCAGCAGTTTTCCCGACGAGAAAAACGCAGAGAATCACGACGAGAAAAATTGGAACATGCTCTAATTTTTCACGTCGCTTTTTACATCGTCGTTTTTCTCATCATGAAAAACGTCCGTGTGTAAGCTTTAACAATGTGAAAAAAAAATGTGTATGCTCAGAATCAAGTATGAGACGGGAGCTCTCGTTCTGGTTAAACTAGCGTTCGTATTGGAGATGGCACATTCGTCACGCTGTAACGGACTGAAAAGCACGAGGCTGAAAAGCGCGAATCGTCTCTCAACAAACTTTACTAACATGAAGGGTGGCGCCATCCGAATGGAATTTCCCCTTTATAGTGCCGTCGTACGTGTTGGACGTCACCGCGCTTTACTCGAACATTTTTTTCCACGATAGTGTGTAGGCAAGGCAGGCTTGAGAGGAAACACGAAAAATCACGTAGAGAAAAATTCAGTTTTTTTCAATGACATTAAAAACGGTCGTGTATACGCGGCATTAGTCCGTAGGGTTCAATACAGTATTGAGTTGGCCCACCCTTTGCAGCTATAATGGCTTCAACCTCTCTGGGAAGGCTGTCCACAAGGTTTAGGAGTGTCTATGGGAATGTTTGACCGTTCTTCCAGAAGCCCATGTGTGAGGTCAGCTCTAATTCATCCCAAAGGTGTTCTATCGGGTTGAGATCAGGACTATGTGCGTCAAGTTCCTTCACCCCAAACTAGTCCGCAGGGTTCAATATTGAGTTGGCCCACCCTTTGCAGCTATAACAGCTTCAACTCCTCAGGGAAGGCTGTCCACAATATTTAGAAGTGTGTCTATGGGGACGTTTGATCATTCTTCCAGAAGCACATTTGTGAGGTCAGGCACTGATGTTGGAGGAGAAGGCCTGGCTCGCAGTCTCTGCTCTAATTCATCCCAAAGTTGTTCTATTGAGTTGAGGTCAGGACTCTGTGCAAGTTCCTCCACCCCAAACTTGCTCATCCATGTCTTTATGGACCTTGCTTTGTGCACTGGTGCGCAGTCATGTTGGAACAGGAAGGGGCCATCCCCAAACTGTTCCCACAAAGTTGGGAGCATGAAATTGCCGAAAATGTCTTGGTATGCTGACACCTTAAGAGTTCCCTTCACTGGAACTAAAGTGCCAACTTGACTGGCCTGCACAGAGTCCTGATCTCAACCCGATAGAACACCTTTTGGATGAATTAGAGCAGAGAATGCGATTCAGGCCTTGACCTCACAAATGCACTTCTGGAAGAATGGTCAAACAAAGTGCCCCAATACTTTTGGTAAAGTAGTATATATGTGCAGTGGCAAAAGGCTGGGCTTTGACACCCACATGCCATACATATGCTTCACTGGACATCCAATGCTTCTGTGCTGAGAGTTCTCCCAGACATTATAAAGACAGCTCTTGGTCCCCACTAACATTTGGTAGCCTGTGAAACATTCTACCCACCATGTGACCACTGTGACAGCCAATCACAATATTCAAATGATCGCCAATCCTTTCCTATGCCCTGGGCATTCAGAACCTTTTACAGGGGTGCCAGGGTGGGTGGGAAGGGGTTAATATTTGAAAACGGTGTCTAATATATGATATAATAAATTAGTACGCTGTAAATAAAACATTTGAGCATCTTACAATACAGATTTGGCAGTCAGTATAGTAAAACTTTCACTTGCCTGATGCCCTGGTAACAGCTGGATCTTTCCTGATAGTACAGAGGCTACCAGTCACCCAATCACCAGTCCATACCCTTTGGCGCCAATGAATCAGTCTAGGGGGATGTCTTTTTGTAATTTATTGCTTGAAGAACTTTAACAGTCGAGGGGATTAGACCATGGGATACTCCAAAATGTTTAGCTCTCAATGATTAGAGGACAAACTTCTCCTTGAGTAATTGTGGGTGTGGAACAGTCTAATGCCTCACAGCTGGGGACCACGAGGCAAGTCCTTTTGACATCTGGTTATCTTACGCTGATGCATAACTGCTGCCACCCAGTGCAATCGCCAGAGCACTGTACAGTCACAGAGCTCAGTTTAGGGTCTTTACTCATAAGTCCCCAAGACAGCTGCCACCAACAGCTCTCTCCAGACATGGTCCAGTGAGTGAGACAGTCCCTCTCTAGACCAGAACCCTTGTGGTGAGGTTCTGCAATCAGCTTCTAGCAAAAATCTACCTAGGCCCTTCGTTCTGACACCGCTAAAGTCTCTAGAGCAGATATTCAGTCCATGGGCTGCCTAAGGGCAGAAGCTCCTCCATCTCTGGAACCCTCCTGTGGAGAAGGAACCCTGCTCTCTAGTGCTATAGACAATTTATCACCAATCCAGCCCCCTTCTGGACACTCCCCTCCAGGAATTGACTGGAACCTGATAAATATTCAGGCTGGTTATTTTGAATCTCCCACCCTAAACTCTGGACACTTCTTCCAGAGTCAGGGGGAAGCAATCAAACTCCCAGCCTGCAAAACCCTGAACAGACCAGGACAAGTGATCGCTCCCTTGATTGCAGAAGGAGCCAGAACTATATTTACCTAGCATCCTACACTAGGACATATGCTACACATAACTTCATGAATATTCTGTTGTTGGATCCCTCTGCTATTCATGACAGGAGGAAAGCAGTAAGAGAGGCAGGGAGCCAATCTTTCAAAATGAAACATGGATTTCTATGATGACGCATGAACTGCTAACTGAAGGCTTCATTTACTAGTTCAGGTGATTCTATGTGCCCATTGGCAATTCTGTTTGCTCATTGGCATTTTTGGTCCGTTGTAAATGCGTTTTAAAGTTTTTATCATGTAACAGTTTGCATCATTTTTGCTGTTAGTATCCCCATGATAGCATTTATGGTTTTCACATTATACTATTTACTAATGTTACAGCATGAAATATGATTTAGAAGTGGGTTCAAAGGGGTTGTAAACCTTTGTGTTTTTTCACCTTAATGCATCCTATGCATTAAGGTGAAAAAACACCTTGCAGTCACCGCCCCCAACGAGCCCCCGTTTTACTTACCTGAGCCCCGAATCTCTGTGTGCACGATCCCGCGTTGCTTTCCCCCTGGTCTTGTCGGCTATTCATTGGATGATTGATAGCAGCGCAGCCATTGGCTTCCGCTACTGTCAATCACATCTAATGACGCGGCCTCTGGGGGGCGGGGCCGAGTCATACAATTGGCGTCTATGGACGCCGATTGTATGGCATGGGAGCGCACCTGCAAGCTAACCCCCTTGGGAGAGAGCTTCCCAGAGGGGGGTTAACTCTTGCGGGGAGGAGCCGCAAGAGCCACCGTGGGACCCCAGAAGACGAGGACCGGGGCCACACTGTGCAAAACGTACTGCACAGTGGAGGTAAGTATGATATGTTTGTTTGTTTTTTTAAATAATCTGCAAACCTTTAGTACCCCTTTAATTAAGAATTAGGTTGATGTTAAGGTTTACTCCACACAGGTTTCAACTTGTAAATGCTGTTTTCTGTGGAAAAATTCGGTTAGCATGTCATTTTTTCTGGTTTTCTATGGGCCAATTTTTTGGACTCTTTTTTTGATGTCTCTATAAAGGTTAATAAAAATGACATTAAGGCTGGGTTCATACTATTGCGAATTGGATGCGGATTTTCCCGCATCAAATTCACATGTCAGGGGATTGTGACCGGCTCTCAATGGAGCCAGTTCACACATCACCGGAGCGTGTCCGGAGCGAATTGCACAGTCCTGTGCATCTTCTAGGCCGTTACAGGCCTGAATTCAGACAAAATATTCGGAAAACAGGGACACACCGGACGGACCCCTGCTGTGAGCCGCTCCGTACTGCAATGTGAACCCAGCCTAAAAAAAAACATAGGAACCTATGTTAGGAATTGCAAATTTACTTCACCAATCACCATTAATAGTTTACTTTGTTCAACGGGGAAGCAGAGCAGGTTGATATGTATAATACCTTTCCATAATTGTTTGTAGGCATTATTAAAGTAAACTTAATGGGCACCAATCATTTCATTGTTTGCTCCTTTTATGCTTGGGAGAACCTTTTGCATGAAGAGGAGCCTAAACAATGCTGAGGATATGCCTTGTTTTAAATTAGGACGACACATGCATGTGAACATGTTGTTGCCATCGTCCCTTATCAGCTAAAATACTATTGGAAAACCTCTAATATTGGGATTTTTAAGGCAGAAGAAAAACAAAAGTATAGTGAAAAAATGAATTTATTGTACAAAAATGTTGCATTATAAATACATTGTATCCTATTTCGACATTAAAAAAGAGGACTTTGATGAAAACATAGATAGAGATGATACAGTTGCCAAGGTTCAAAAGCCTCCAGATCAACTGGTGGCAGAAGAAGAGCAAATTAGCCAAGTGGTAGTGTTAAAACATTTCTTCATCAGGGATATTGTTGTATCATTATCTATAATAGATCAAAAAAATTCATTTAATATAATTTATTTCATTTAATATCAACATTGAACCTTGGCAATTGTATCATCTCTATCTATGTTTTCATCAAAGTCCACTTTTTTAATGTCGAAATAGGATACAATGTATTTATATTGTAACATTTTTGTACAATAAATAAATTTTTTCACTATACTTTTGTTTTTCCCAATATTAGAGGTTTTCCAATAGTATTTTTGCCTTGACACGTGTTTGCTTACTTGAACCTTCCGTGAATTTTACAACTGGAAAAATGCACAAATGGGCTTTTTTTATTCCACTCTCCCTTGCCGACTCCTGATTGGCCAGGAAAGTCTGCTATCTTGTTCTGCACAAGTACTCTAATCAGTATCAGACCACAACTGGTCTCCAGAAACCTCCAGAATCATTCTCCTTTACAGATTGAAAATAAGTTAACCCTTTCCTCTTTTTTTTTATCCCATTGCATATCTTCTCAGCAACGTTGCCCTTAAATCAATGTCCTTTTTCTAAGCCTGAAAACATGTAGATTAGTAAATGAATCTGAATCAGTGGTTTTCTTGTAAAATGAAGCCTTTTCATTCTTCAGTAAACTGTAATACAGCCTCCTGGGGATTGCAGAGTAAAACATTCTTACTACTTGTTAACTGCAATCCACGGGAGATTTGACAATAGTTCTCAGGCTGCTCCACTTCATAAACACTATGGATGTAGTCACAAGCAAGGGGCCATTATGTTAGCAGCTGGTAATGAGAAGCTACACACCCTGTAAATCACACTCATTAAATTAAAAAAAAGGATATAAAAAAAATAAAGAAATTAATAGAAAAATGGGTTTACTTAAAGGGAAAGCTGATGGCCTTTTTTTACCTTTTTAAAAATAAAGGTCCTGCAAAAAAAAAACAGGTAGCCCTGGAAGCTTGATGTTGCTTTGCTTAATGTGAAAACCTTCCACTGTATGCCAAGAGAGCCCTTGGCACCTCCAGGCTTCTATGGGGTTGTCCACACAGGCATTTAAAGATGCACTTGGAATTTAATTCCTTCCTGCACCAAGGGGCCCCTAGGTGCTATGTACTGTGCTAAACCACTGATATACAACTGTGAGTTTTGTGGGTATGGCATTGCATTACAATGAGCTACATTTGCTGAACTGCAGCAATAAAGTATTTGGAAAATATCTGAAGCACTGACTGTATAGTGGGTCAAAGGAAGGGTTTAGGAAGGGTGTAGCTCCAGGAAGGGCTCATCCTCAGGGGTGGGGCTAAGCCTCAGAGGTTGAGTTAAAAAAATTGACTCTAGTGACTGAACTTGTCAAGAGCTCTGTTAGTAGTGCTTGGAAGAGGGTGTTAATAAAAAGCCAACAATGGTAATTGCAGGCACTTTTGTATGGTCCACTGTAGGGCAGAACTTAGTATAAGAACAGGTTCACCTGAGGTTGTTATTAGCCATTTTATACATGTAATTGTTCTTTCTGCCATTGTTGTTACTATGTCTTTCTGGCATAGCTGCCAACATTCCCTAAAAACCTTTAAAGTGTTTGTTAACCTAAACAAATTTAAAAAATAAATAGAGATCCTGTTCCCTTAAAGCGGATTAAACAGAACAGTGCTTGTGCTGTCTAATATGCCTAGGGTTGCCACCTGTCCGAGATTCACCCGGACAGTCTGGGTTTTGAATCATGTGTCCGGGTTTCAGGTGGACTGAAACCCCGGACACATTATTTAGACTGGACTGTGGCTCCCCAAGTAACCAAGATAGTCACACACAAATCCAGGAGCTGAGGGCAGCTGTCTGGGAGCAGGTTTGGTATCACTGGTGATGATGTCAGCAAAAGCAATTTGGCCACCCCCACATTTTGCTGCAGCACAATATGCACACCGCATTACTACTCTCCTTGGGGCCCCCAAAGTGTTCAGCATTGGCTTGAAGAAAAGGTGGCAACCCTAAATCTGCCCCTCTCAAAACCTGGCTGATCCTGCCACTTCCTGTGTCCCCTTCTGTGAGCTGACCACGATAATCAGGGCTGCTGAGCCCTGACTCCAGTGGCCAGCGTACATCCCTCCATCATCAGCAGCTCTCCTTTTTGCTCTCCTCCCTCCCTGCCTGACAACTCTGTGTCTGTGTCTCTGTCAGCACCACTATTATTAGAAATAAAATATTATAAATGGTCACTGCCTGCCCTTCTATTATAGTTAGGCATACCACACTGTATAAGTGTTTTATTAAAACAAGGCATGTAAATCCCCTTTTAAAGCTATCTTCAGGCCGGTCACGTGACTCGCGGCCGCTCCAGATCTACAGCAGGAGAGACTGAGCGGCAATGTGACCTCCCCGGCTGACATCAGAGGGAGATCTCGGCCCCTCCTGCAGTAGACCTGGATCAGAGCCGTAGAGCGGCCGGGAGTCACGGCCTGAAGATAGTTCTAAAATGGTATTTACATGCCTCGTTTTAATAAAACACTTATACAGTGTGGTATGCCTAACTATAATAGATGGGCTGGCAGTGATTTACAGGTTTGGGTTAACAACCACTTTAAGGTTTTCTGTGCTGCAGCAGGTAGTGGGTTTGGCCAAAATGTGGTTATGGCTTTAGAGGGCACTATATATAGTAAAGTACATTTATTAATAGAAAAACAAAGACATCCAAACACGCCAGCAAACAGCTAACATAGAGATATAAGTGGACAATTAACGAATGACAAAATACCTAATCGCCTAACTCTAATACAATATATACAAGATGAGGAACACAGGTCACAGGGAATACTGGAGATGCAAGGAAGGGGGGAACCAGGACTGGGATCAGGAACAAGAGAGCAGATATAAGGCAGCAGGTTGCAGGGTACAGGTTGCAGGGCAAGAGCAAGATCAAGAGCAGTTATAAATGGCAAGCAGCATCTGACTTAGCACAGCAAAGCAAAACACTGATGCAGCAGAACAGAGATTAAAACTGGCCATAGACGGTTGGAATCTCAGACACTTCAGCAGAAAACTGGCCAGGATTCGAACCATGTATGGGCAGGCTGATTGTATCCAAGTCGCTCCATCGATCGACTTGGGCACAACCAGCATGTCAGATTTTTCATGCAAATATTGCCAGTGGCTCTAACCATTTGCAATAATCACTGTGTATTCTCTGGCCTGGGACAGTTCCTCGCCCCTCGACAAGAGAACACAATAGCTCCGAGGGAGGGATTCCTACATCACTGACTGTGTTGATGGGGGAATCAAGAAATTTTCTTTCCTGTAACCCATGGTTGCAGGAAAAAAGAAAGAATATTACACCATATATGTCTGGCTTAAATACCCTTCTAGCAGCCAGCATCAGGTGGAGACTGATTTCTGGGATCTGCTGGCTGCTGGGAGACACCCATTGGTGGACACTGGAATTACAACTTTCTGTTCTGAGAAGCACAGTACCACCAGAAGGTGACCCAGGTTCTGACATACAGTTGCAAAAAAAAGTATGTGAACCCTTTTGGAATTATATAGATTTCTGCACAAATTGGTCATAAAATGTGATCTGATCTTCATCTAAGTCACAACAATAGACAATCACAGTCTGCTTAAACTAATAACACACAAAGAATTAAATGTTACCATGTTTTTATTGAACACACCATGTAAGCATTCACAGTGCAGGTGGAAAAAGTATGTGAACCCCTAGACTAATGAGATCTCCAAGAGATCTCTAATTGTAGGGAGGTGTCAGCCAACTGGAGTCCAATCAATGAGATGAGATTGGAGGTGTTGGTTACAGTTGCCCTGCCCTATAAAAAACACACACCAGTTCTGGGTTTTCTTTTCACAAGAAGCATTGCCTGATGTGAATGATACCTCGCACAAAAGAGCTCTCAGAAGACCTACGATTAAGAATTGTTGACTTGCATAAAGCTGAAAAGGGTTATAAAAGTATCTCCAAAAGCCGTACTGTTCATCAATCCATGGTAAGACAAATTGTCTATAAATGGAGAAAGTTCAGCACTGCTGCTACTCTCCCTAGGAGTGGGCGTCCTGTAAAGATGACTGCAAGAGCACAGCGCAGACGGCTCAATGAGGTGAAGAAGAATCCTAGTGTCAGCTAAAGACTTACAAAAGTCTCTGGCATATGCTAACATCCCTGTTAGCGAATCTACGATTCGTAAAACACTAAACAAGAATGTTTTTCATGGGAGGATACCACAGAGGAAGCCACTGCTGTCCAAAAAAACATTGCTGCACGTTTACAGTTTGCACAAGAGCACCTGGATGTTCCACAGCAGTACTGGCAAAATATTCTGTGGACAGATGAAACCAAAGTTGAGTTGTTTGGAAGAAAAACACAACACTATGTGTGGAGAAAAAGAGGCACAGCACACAAACATAAAAACCTCATCCCAACTGTGAAGTATGGTGGTGGGGGCATCATGGGTTGGGGCTGCTTTGCTGCATCAGGGCCTGGACAGATTGCTATCATCAAAGGAAAGATTAATTCCCAAGTTTATCAAGACATTTTGCAGGAGAACTTAAGGCCATCAGACCCCCAAAGCATCCTCTCCATGTTGAGGGCATGTGGCCTGGTACGGTTCAGGAGGGGGGGTGCTCTCTCGTCCCCCCCTCTTTTCCTGCAGCCTGCCAGGTTGTGTGCTCGGATAAAGGGTCTGGTATGGATTTTTGGGGGGAACCCTACGTAATTTTTTTTTTTCTATTTGATGCAGGGTTCCCCTTAATATCCATACCAGACCTGAAGGGCCTGGTAATGGAATATGGGGGGACCCCCACGCATTTTTTAATTTTTTTTTTTATCAATGACTTTTCTCTCTATTGCCGGGAGCCAACAATTCATTATAGCCGCGAGTGCTTTTAAATGACTTTTTTTCCTTCAGAAATGACACTTTGTGCAGGGACAGTTCTAAGAATGGGAAACAAGCGCTGCTTTACAGGCATACTATACACCCCCCCCCCCCCCCAGGTAGGAATATTTCACTTTTATTGTTTCACTTTAAGCATTATTAAAATCAATGCTCCCAAAAAAACTGCAGGTTTTAAAACTTTTTTTTGCATTGATACATGGTCCCTGGGGCAGGACCCGGGTCCCCAAGCCCTTTTTAGGACAATAACTTGCATATTAGCCTTGATAATTAGCACTTTTGATTTCGAACGTTCGAGTCCATTGTATTTAATAGGGTTCTAAAGTTTGCGCAAACTCACAGGTTCTGGTGCGAACCGAATGGGAGGGGAGGGGGGTGTTTGGCTCATCCCTATTGCATACCTCCCAACTTTGTAAAGTCCCTTCGTGGGACATTCTGATGAGCGGGGGGGGGGGTGGGAGGCTGCGGCGGGACATTGGCAAAAAAAAACGGGAATTGCCACAGAAGTAAGTTGTTGAGCGGGGGGGGGGGGGGTGATGGTTGCCGCCGGAACATTTAACATTTAAGCGGGGGGGGGTGTTGGGGCGCGGCGGGGGGCATACTAGTGCGCCGATCGCGGGGGGGGCTCTTACCTGCTGCTGCTGCTGCTCCTCTTCTTCTCTTCATGTTTCCTGCTGTGCGGGAAACATGATAGTCTCGTGGGAGTGCGGGAAGGAGGAGCCTCTGCGGGTAAAACCCGCACAATCCGTGCCAGTTGGGAGGCATGCTATTGCTGAACTGAAACAGTTCTGTAAAGAGGAATGGTCAAGAATTACTCCTGACCGTTGTGCACGTCTGATCTGCTACTACAGGAAACGTTTGGTTGAAGTTATTGCTGCCAAAGGAGGTTCAACCAGTTATTAAATCCAAGGGTTCACATACTTTTTCCACCTGCACTGTGAATGTTTACATGGTGTGTTCAATAAAAACATGGTAACATTTAATTCTTTGTGTGTTATTAGTTTAAACAGACTGTGATTGTCTATTGTTGTGACTTAGATGAAGATCAGATCACATTTTATGACCAATTTGTGCAGAAAACCATATCATTCCAAAAGGGTTCACATACTTTTTTTTGCAACTGTATATAAACTAGGGAGGGTTAAAACTGCTGTTTGTGTCCCACTGTGAAGATTTCACTTCACTTTCTGTATTGAGCTGTGCAGCCAGGGATGAATGTTCTGCCGAGAGGCTCTAAGGGAGCGCCAGACGGTGCTACACACATTTCCTGTCTTAGGGTGACAATTCTTTCTGCAGTCTCTGAGAATTGTTGTCACCCTTCTTATGTCATAGAGCACAATAGAATCAGGTAAGAGGTTCCACAAGTTTGTGCATTTTTCAGGTCTTTAGGGAAGTAAAACATTTCCTATGTATGTGTTCCCACAGCATACTTAGCTGTTTGGCTTAAGTTGCTTGATTCAACTGTTTGTTGGCAATGTACCTAATGGTGTCTCTTTAGTCTTTGTGAGTGATGGACAAGGCAGTCTAAGGAGATGTAAAACAAATCCAGGGCTTGAGGCGCAGTAATGGCGTCCTTCCAAAGACGCGATTCACTGCTTTCATCACATGCAGCATCTTTTTAAATATTTAGCATTGGGGTAGGGAACAGGATTTAGTCACCTTCTGCTTTCCTGTATTTCAGGGGAATCTGTTTTCAAGATTTTCTTGCATTAGGTTTTAGCACCCATCCTCTCAGCTATGTCTATGGCAATTTTTAAGCCCTGAAAATGTGTCTTATTCTTTTTGTAGGATTTGCTATCCTGTTGACAACTGCTTCCTTTCCATTTTTTTTGTCCTGGAGTCACAGGGACAGAAAGTAAAGCCTCGTACACACGGTCGGACTTCCATCGGACTTTTCCGTGGATTTTTGTCCGAACGGAGTTGGCCGGGCACACCCATAGCATACACACCACTGGACTTTTCTGCAAACTTTCCCTAAACTTTTTCCAACATCATGTGGTTTTTCTTCTCTTTACCGCCACCCTTTGGTCAACTTCTGCTATTGTTGGTTGATTTTAACATTATTTGTTTTGTCCATCGGACAAAAGTCCGATGGTTTTCTGTACACACGGTCGGACTTTGCTCCATCTGACTTTTGTTGGCCAAAAGTTTGTCCGTTTGCAGAACAAACTTTTGTCCGATGAAAACCAAAAAAGTTTGTCCGATGGAGCGTACACACGGTCGGATTTTTTGGCAAACTTGCTCAAAATGAAGTTTGTTGGCAAAAAGTCCGACCGTGTGTACGGGGCTTAAGGAAGAATCTCCCCAATAGGGTCACAGACAAATATGAAGAACATTTTAACTTTCCCACTTCATCCAGGACTAAACATTTGGCTGGAGGTAGACATCATGGTCCAGGGGTTATTTTAATGGGTTATGCTGAAGGTTGAGCTGCCTTTTCTGGTTCCTTCAGAACCAAAATCGAATTTTTGGGTAAAGTTTTTCCTCATCCAACGCCTACAGGCTTTGTCGTGGATAATAATGTTGTATATTTTAGAAATCTCGATTCATGGTGTGTACCAATTGTAAAGTTTCTTCAGGCTACAGACAAGGGGCCATGGTGTCACGAGAACATTGATATCTAATGATCTTGTTTTTAGAGATATAAAATGACATGATTTATTATTTTTCTGGAAAAAATCTAGGACAACTAATTTTGTATTCTGTACATGTTAACTAAACTTGCGTTAAATGGAACAGAGGGGGCGCGACTTTGTAAAACACGTCTGCTAAAACCATTGTACAAGAAGAGAAGGGACGCATTGGTCTCCAAAGCACAGCGCAGCGGACTGCGAGAGAATGATCAGTTCTATAAATAGGGAATCAGTGGGCTTGTTAGGTTCAGCTGGCTCGGTGTGCAGAAAAACAACAATTATCTAATATCAGGCAGGCAGGTGCTCTCCACTCATTATTTTGTTTGTATTTTAGAAGATTTATCCATGATGAAATATTTTGTTTTAAACTTAAAAGCTAAAAGTTTGGAAACTAACAATGCTGCTGTATTGAAGTGGACATTGTTTTTTATAACTTTAGAAGTTTGTATGAATAAATTCCTGATGTCACAATAGGCAGCATAAAAACCCAACAAATGCTGCGCTATGTGAATGATAATAAAGTGCAAACAAAATATAAGTAAAAATGATCAGTCTATGAAAGTCTCCATAAAAAGTATTGTAGCGCACCCCCAACTAAGAGAGCCGCTGAATTTGGTCTCAGGCCCTGCACACAGCACCGCCAACCCCCGGCAACTTACTCGACCCACTCTGGCACAGTTAGTCTAGGGTAATATCTCTTATACTCTATGGTAAAATTCAGACACCAATGCAAAGCGATTAAAGAATAACGAGTTTTCTCTCTCTTGGTATAATAGATCAACAGTTATGACAAATCACACATGCTTCTTGCAGAGCCCTGCAGCGAATAGCATACTACACATTAGTGAAATGCAGTAATGGCATACCACATGTAATGGCCGTTAACTAAGCGCCCTGTGACGCAGCAACTAAACTCTAACGCTTGGTCAGGCCTGACCCAGACTCTAAAACTCAGTCTCTAGGAGATGATTTCTTTGCATCGCATGCAAGTCTTTAATGGTGGTGCACATTCAGGAACACATTTGTAATCCACAGGTCAAAGTAACAACACTGAACACTTCACTAGAGACCCTTTGACTCAGTTCAGCTATAGATCTCCAGCGGGTTCTCAAATATAAGCGAGTGGGCCTCGGCAGTCTGTAGGCCTAACAACAGTATAAAGTATATGGATTGAGCATGTGCTCGCTCACCCCTCCGGACACGATCCCAGTCCGGGACTTCCACCTGCTGTGTCTCCACACACAGCGTCTGCAGCGGTCGGGTCTCCGATCCAACAAAGATTGAAGAATAACAAAGTCAGATGCCACCCAGGCTTGCAGTAGGGTGGAAGGCCTCAGGCTTCAGGCCTTGCACACCAGCAGATCCGCACAGGAGGACTTGTTCACCGAAGTCTCGTGTCCCAAAGAGGCCGAGCCTAGCCTCGCCCCTTCCTTATATAGCTCCACCCATGAGTCTCTGCGCGGCAACACTGCACCCTGGGTGCCAAATTGGGTTCTGGGTAAGGTAGTCCTGAGAGTCTTAAAGGAGACCCCGCTACAGTATATATATGATGAAATCTTTGCACTCGTGTCCATTGGATAATAGACGACCATACACCCAAGTGCACCTTACACGGTGATAATAAAAGATGTACCCTTACCGGATATCTAGACTCCACTTTATAACATGGGTTCACACATCATGAAGGATCCATCCACTGGGTATGAAAGATGATAACGTCACAGCCAACTGTGATGATTTTTCACTCTCTCTTATGGATATTATATAAAGAAAAGAGAGAATCGCCACATAGTGTAAAACCGTGGTGGTTTTATTGAAAAACGTTGCTGACAGTTTCCACAAGTCCAATAAAGTGCGACATATGGATAAAAAGTTCCTAAGTTAAAATCTACAGATCACGATCAAACTGGCATGGTATAGTTGGACATAGACTCCGCCCTACTAGTTTTGTCATACATGACGTCATCTTCAAAAAAGCTTCATGCAGTGACTGTGTCTAGGCTGGGGGTACAATTTAGGAGAATGATGCCATCAGTGTGCTGCAGGAAGAAGGAAGCATTTCCTCGGTCTCTTCTTTCCCATATTCTATTGATGCTTGCTCAGTGTGAAAAAAAGTTGAAGCCTGTGCATTGAAACGTTTGCTCTACACTGCCTGGCTCTCAGGGATGATCCTGGGGGATGACCAGAAAAAAGGAGGAGGGCGATAAAGTTGAATGCTAGATACGGGGGAATCCAGGTGAAACCATCAAGCCTAAGGACATAGAATAATCTATTTAAAATATACTGCAGATGCACTTATTGTCCTGCTCCTGATCTGACCCCTGAATTCTGTGCTTTTCTTACTCCAAACTACTGACCATAACATACTCCTGACTTCTGACTTAAAGCGGAGTTCCACTCTGTATGTTACTTAATGCTGACCTCTGAACTCTGCGTGTTACTTAATCTTGACTGCTGCACCCTGTAGGTTACTTAATCCTGACACTGAACTCTGTGTGTTACCTAATTCACATACCTGCACTTTATGCTGCACCTACTTATGACCCATAGCAGCATAGGATCAGGTTTTATTTAACCATATCTCTTTAAGTCCTGTAATTCCCAGACACATAATTTGTGGTCCATATCCTGCTCATGGTGCCCAAGGTATTTTGTACCTTCAATGTCTGCCTCGTCCTAAAAGTCTGGGACCAATTGTTTCAGGGTGTGTAAAAAACAGGGTCACAATTTTTTGTATGTGACTAATGAGGGTGTAGTTTCATGGTGCAGCCTCTCACCTTGTGACTACAAAAGTACAATTCTGCTGTCTAATCACCGGAGAGAGGAGACTGAGTAAATGCTTCCTCTGGCCTACAGCAGACTGATGATATCGTCTTTCAGTTTCACAAACAAACTTCTAATTAAGAAACCATCCCTAACGTCATGCAAAAAATGGAAGAAAGGCTGATGCCATGGAAGTTGGCTAAAACATCATTTTATTATAGCATGTGAAAAACAGTCAAAAATTCCAACGCGTTTCAGCCATCAGGCCTTAATCATGGCTCATGAGCCATGATTAAAGGAGAAGTCCAGCCTAAGCTTGTTTGGCTGGGCTTCTCCAACGGGTCACAGGAGTGCAATTCGTTTTGCACTCCTGTGACCCGTTTTCAGCAGAGAGCGGTCTGAAGTCTGCTCTCTGCTGAAGTTACACAGATCAGTCCAGGCACCACGTCATCCCGACTCTGGGAGTCTGGATCCACCAGGTGCCTGCGAGCTGCAGAGACGGCCGCTCCACGCCCCTCCACAGCTCAGCGCTCCAGTGAGCGAGGAGAAGCAGAGCAGGAGAGCTGCTGATTGACAGGCAGCAGCTCTCCACTCGGGGAGCCAAGAGAACCAAGCCATCGGCGGTGTTCGATTGCTCGGTTCTCAGTGCAGGGATGCTTGGGGACATATGTAGCATTGGACCAATGCTGCATCCACCTAGGTAAGTATAATGGTGAAAAAAAGACTGAAGCACTGTACACATGGGCGGGAATCCCGTTGGAAAAAAAACGTTGATTTTCTCGACGGGATTCCTGGCAAGCTTGTCTTGCCAAGCCCTGTGTACTGACGGCCATTCAGAAGAACCGCCGTTCTTTTGAATGGCAAGAACGCGGTGACGTCATTGACTATGACAAGCCGGCGCTCATGACATTCGATGCCGTCGCTGCCATTTTGCTACACCCCACACTAACCTTGTATGCTACCGCGCATGTGTCGAAGTCTTATTGAGCATGCGCGGGTTTACCTTGGACAGGTAAGCATACAAACGACCGGTTTTCTCGGCAGGAAACACTCTGCAGAGAATCCCAATGAGAAAAATAGAGAGCAGGTTCTCTATTTTTCTCGTCGAGATTCCCAGCAGTTTTCCCAACGAGAAACCATACACACGAATGTTTTTCTCGGCAAAAAGTTCTCCCAGCAGCTTTCTTGCTGAGAAAACCGGTCGTGTGTACAAGGCCAAACCCATACTTCTCTTTTAAGGCCTGATGGCCAAAACACATTGGCTTTTTTGACTGTTGTTCACATGCTATAATAAAACAATGTTTTCGCTGACTTCCATGGCACCAGCCTTTCTCACTTTTTTGCATGGATTATATGGAGGTCTACAGAGACTTCACAGGCTGAGTGCTGCATTCTTGAGGCTCACCAAGCAATGCACAGGAGGTAGCAGCTTGGATGCACCTGTTCCAGATCCCTAGCTTCAGTCTTGTCCAGCCTAGACTGATAAAAAAGAACCAACCTATGAAACGTTGGTCTGCTCATGAAGTACTGCGCTACACTATAATATCAGTTCAGTAGCATGTAGAAGAGGAACCCATCACTCATTCTAGGTGATGAGTGCTACATGGTACTGATATTACAGTATAGCACAGTATTTCATAGGTTGAGCCACATGTCAAGAGTTGGTTCTTTGTGATCCTCTCAGTCTAGACTAGACTGGATTGGAGCAAGGAAAGTGACAATTTTTTATTTTGTTTTCTATGATACTATTGCTGTATATTGTAACATGTCAGGAATTTAATAATGCAGACCTGTAAGGTTATTGAATGTTCACTTAAAAATTAATTCTGTGTGAATGTTGCACACAATATTATCTGCTCGACATTGTAGATACAAGCGTATTTCTTTCTTTGCCCTTTATTAACAAAAATCTCATTCTCCCCCATACTACTCGGATCTTCGAAGCTCCTATCTGTGTCAGACTCAGGAAGCAGAGCTGTTTTACGGTCTCTGGAGAAGTGCCGGAGGCAGTGACCTATTACACCTATGTACACTACCTGCTGTACCAATTATTGCCTATGATTAGTGATGAGGCGAACACCCCCGGGTTCGGTTCGCACCAGAACCCGCGAACGGACCGAAAGTTCGTACGAACATTAGAACCCTATTAAATAGTAATACAATGGATGCGAACGTTCGAATTCTAAAGTGCTAATTATAACAACTATTATGCATGTTATTGTCCTAAAAAGGGTTTGGGAACCCGGGTTCTGCACCAGGGGACATGTATCAATGCAAAAAGAAGTTTTAAAAACGGTCGTTTTTCGGGAGCAGTCATTTTAATGATGCATAAAGTGAAAAAAAAAAAGTCAAATATTCCTTTAAATATCGTACCTGGGGGGTGTCTAAAGTATGCCTGTGAAGTGCCACGTGTTTCCCGTGTTTAGAACTGTCCCTGCACAAAATGACACTTCTAAAGGAAAAAAAAGCCATTTAAAACTGCTTGCGGCTTTAATGTAATGTCTGGTCCCGGTAATATGGATGAAAATCTTTAAGAAAAATGGCATAGCTACCCCATGACCCCCCCCCCTACCCCAGCCCATTACCAGCCCTTTTGGGTCTTGTATGGATATTAAGGGGAACCCCGCACATAAAATAAAAAAGGCCCTATATACTCTGAACAGCCGTATACAGGCGGTGCATACAAGACAGGGACTGTAGGTTTGTTCTTATGTAGAATGTGTTTGTAATTTTGAACAGGTACATTGTTGAAGTGTAGCTCCAGCCCAAAAATCTATTTTTAAACTTTTTGGAAAACATAGGTAAGGGTTATCACCCCTGTAACATTTGTTTTGCTGTCTGTGCCCCTGTTCAGAACATTTCACCTCACTTTCCGTCCCAATGACAACTGTTTTTGAAATGTGGTGTTTTTCTTGAAACAAGGATTGCTGATAAAGCATCAGTACAGAGGAGACACCTTTCTCCCATATTTATTCTTACAGGAGAGAATTTTCCTTCCTAGGGGTAGATTTCCTCTCACTTCCTGTTGTCTTCTTGCGTTTGCAAGTAGGAGTCGTTTGTAAGTTGGATGTTTGAAAGTAGGGACCTGCCGTATATACTCTGCAGAAATAGGCCCCTTAGTTGTTGGTGTTGGCACAACACTGTAAGCACTCACAGTTACTCTTGGTTGGTGCTGGAACGCCCTGCTGTCAACTATTATATCAGGAATTTTAATTACATATAATTGTTGAACAGTGGTAGTAAAAATTGGGGCTTTGATGGTGGTGCTGGTGCCACAACACTGTAAGCCCTGACAGTTACTCTTGGTGGGTGCAGCAATGGGCCCTGCTGTGAATTATTAGATCAAGAATTGTAATTACATGCCCCTTTTGAACAGGGGCTGAAAAATTGGGCCTTTCGTGGTGGTGGTGGTGGTGGCGTTGCCACAACACTGTAAGCCCTCAGACTTACTCTTGGTGGGTGCAGGAATGGGCCCTGCTGTGAATTATTAGATCAAGAATTGTAATTACATGCCCCTTTTGAACAGGGGCTGAAAAATTGGGCCTTTCGTGGTGGTGGTGGTGGTGGCGTTGCCACAACACTGTAAGCCCTCAGACTTACTCTTGGTGGGTGCAGGAATGGGCCCTGCTGTGAATTATTACATCAAGAATTGTAATTGCATGCCCCTGTTGAACAGGGGCTGAAAAATTGGGCCTTAGGCACTGGTGGCACAACACTACAACCCCTCACAGATACTGTACTTGGAGCACAGCAATGAGCCCTGTTGCAAAGTATTGCTTCAAAAATTGTAATGACACGCCCCTGTTAAACAGGGGCTGAAAAATTGGGCCTTAGGCACTGGTGCCACAACACTCCAACCCCTCACAGATACTGTACTTGGAGCACAGCAATGAGCCCTATGGCAAATTATTGCTAAAAAAATTGTAAGTACACGCCCCTGTAAAACAGGGGCTGAAAAATTGGGCCTTAGCCACTGGTGGCGGCACCCATAAACAAAAATGATCTTCCAAGCTATCATCATCAATCGTATCATTGAGGACTCGGAGGAGGAGGATAGCCAGTCAACATAACAGCACAGGCACTCAGCATCAGCATCAGTCTTGAAGGGATGTGACATGTTAAAATCAATTAGTCTGTTATATCAGCATCAGGTGTGTGGTAGCTGGTGGTGATCCAAGACTGGTTCATCTTGATGAAAGTCAGTCGATCAACCGAGTCGGTGGACAGGCGCACCCTGTGATCCGTGACAAATCCTCCAGCAGCACTGAATGTGCGTTCCGAAAGAACGCTGGATGCAGGACAGGCCAGTAGCTCAATTGCATACTGTGCAAGCTCTGGCCAGTGATCCATCCTCAAGACCCAGTAAGCCAGAGGATTTTCGGTGGGGAAGGTGTCCAAGTCTGACCTTGCCCCTAGATATTCCTGCACCATGTTTATCAGACGCTGGCGATGGTTGCTGGAACCGATCATACTTTGGGGCTGCGGACTAAAGAATTGTCTGAACGCATCGGTCAGACGGCCACCTTCCCCACCGCTCCTTCTTTGACTGGCCGAAGCCTCAGCAACTCGTTGTCCAGGACCAGGAGTTTGTAACCTCCCAGTCTCTGGGAACGCGTTGCACAGACCTTTCTGCAAGGCCTCCCGGAGTTGTCTCATCCTCTGCTCCCTCTGCGACGGTAACATAAGGTCCGCAACCTTACCCTTGTACCGTGGATCAAGGAGAGTGGCCAGCCAGTAATGGTCCCTCTCCTTGATCCGAAGAATACGAGGATCCTTCCGCAGACTTTGCAGGATCAGGGAGGCCATGCAGCGTAGGTTTGCTGAGGCATTCGCTCCGGAGTCCTCTGGGTCACTAAGGACGACATGATCCGCAGTCACCTCCTCCCAGCCACGTACAAGTCCACTGGTTTCTTGGGACTGTAAATCATCCCTAAAAGACTGCTGCTGATGATGCTGAGTGCCAGCCTCCACCTCCATGCTGACACAATCCTCCTCCTCCTCCTCCTCCTCTTCCTCTTCCTGTGCGATGGGTGGGACAGAAGGAACACTGTCTGGGTAAAGGGGGCCTTGAGAGGCAAGGAAGTCCTCCTCTTCCTGCCTCTGTTCTGCCTCAAGTGCCCTGTCCATTATTCCACGCAGCGTGTGCTCCAACAGGTGGACAAGAGGTACAGTGTCACTGATGCATGCACTGTCACTGCTCACCATCCTCGTGGCCTCCTCAAATGGTGCCAGGACAGTGCATGCATCCCTGATCATGCCCCACTGGCGTGGAGAAAAAAAAACAAGCTCCCTTGACCCTGTCCTGGTGCCGTAGTCGCACAGGTACTCATTGATGGCCCTCTGCTGCGTGTGCAGCCGCTGCAGCATGGCCAACGTTGAGTTCCACCTGGTGGGCATGTCACATATAAGGCGGTTCTTGGGCAGGTTCAACTCCTTTTGCAGCTCAGCCAGGCGAGCACTGGCATTATAAGATCTGTGGAAATGCACACAGACTTTCCTGGCCTGCCTCAGGACATCCTGTAAGCCCGGGTACCTGCGCAAGAACCGCTGCACCACCAGGTTAAGGACGTGAGCCACACAGGGCACATGGGTCAGTTGTCCCTGTCGAAGGGCGGAGAGGAGGTTGGTGCCATTGTCGCAAACCACCATTCCTGGCTTAAGCTGGCGTGGCGTCAACCACCTCTCGGCCTGGCCCTGCAGAGCAGACAGGACCTCTGCCCCAGTGTGGCTTCTGTCCCCCAAACACACCAGCGCAAGCACGGCATGGCATCTTTTTGCCTGCGTACTTGCGTAGCCCCGTGAACGGCTACGGAGCACCGCTGGTTCATAGGACAAACCACAGGAAGAGGCCATGGAGGAAGAAGAAGAGGAGGGGGTGGAGGAGAGAGGTGTGTCACAACCAGTAGTAGCATTTTGGAGGCGTGGCGGTGGGACAACCTCCAACACTACTGCACCTTGTCCTGCATCCTTCCCAGCTGCCAAAAGAGTGACCCAATGGGCCGTGAAAGAAAGGTAACGTCCCTGTCCATGCCTGCTGGACCATGAGTCAGCGGTAATATGCACCTTACCGCTGACCGCCCTGTCCAGCGAGGCCAAGACATTGCCTTCCACATGCCGGTAGAGAGCCGGAATAGCCTTCCGTGAGAAAAAGTGGCGTTTGGGAACCTGCAACTGAGGAACCGCACATTGCACAAACTCACGGAAGGGGGCCGAGTCTACCAACTGAAAAGGCAGCAGTTGAAGCGCTAGCAATTTAGCCAAGCTAGCATTCAACCGCTGGGCATGTGGATGGCTGGGAGTGAACTTCTTTCGACGGTCCAGCAGCTGGGGCAGGGAAATTTGCCTGCTAGAATCGGACGTCGGTGTACTGCTAGCAGAGTGGCCGCAAGTACTTGGCTGTGACACACCTAATTCTACACCTTCATTCCTCTCAGTGCATGTTTCAGAGAGGACTGAAGTTATAGTGGGGTTGGAGATCCCAGCTGATGCGGTGCAAGGAGAGGTCCGCTTTGTTCTTTGGTGTGGGTCTTTGAGGTAGGCTTGCCAACGAGCTGCATGGCAGGTCAACATATGTCTGGTCAGGCATGTGGTACCCAAGCGGCTGATGTTTTGGCCACGCGATATACGCTTGAGACATATGTTGCAAACAGCAGCTGTGCGATCTGATGCACTAGCCTCAAAAAAGGCCCACACCAAGGAACTTTTTGAATGACGGGCAGAGGCAGCGCCCTGCACAGGCGGAGCTCTGCGGTGTGATTCCGTCGGTGTACTGCCCTTACGCTGGCCACAAAAGGGCATCCTGCCTCGTTGGAGATGTGCCTCCTCCTCATCCTCCTCCTCCTCTCTCCTATTAGGCACCCACGTGGAGTCAGTGACCTCATCATCCCCTCCCTCCTCATCACTGGAGCCAATCTGGCAGTATGCTGCAGCTGCTGGAACATGACTGCCAGATTGGTGTCCTTCTTGAGCATCCCCTCTGTCTGCTCTCACCCTACTGCCTTCCTGTAGCTGGGTTTCATCATCAGACCCTTCGAAACGCTGGGCATCCTCCTGGAGCATGTACCCAACACTGTGCTCAAACAGTTCGGGGGACTCCTCAGGAGGAGGACATGGTGGGTCTAGGGAAGGAGTGACTGATGATGAGTCTGACATTGATAACAGGGAAGAGGACGCTTTGGCAGCTGCTTTGCCAGTACCCTGAGCCTGGGTGAGAGAGGATGAGGAGGAGGAGGAGGGCTTGGTCATCCACTCTACCAAGTCTTCGGCATGATGTGGCTCAACATGTCCAGCTGCCGAAAAGAAGGACAAGCGTGTCCCATGGCCATGTGCTGATGACAATGCACCGCGTCCACGACCAGCACTGTTGCCCCCAGACACAGAGCCTGCTTGCCCTCTTTTATTGCCTCCTGACTGTCTGCCTCTCCTTGTTTGCCTTCCAGACATTCTAATAGATGGCCTGCAGGGAGATGGGAAAAAAGCAATAAGGGCTACCTTCAGGTGTCCTTCTCTGTCCCTTTACTTAAGGATTTCTAAATATGGTTGAGGATTATTGCTTTCGCACAGAATAGCACAACGACAATTTCCCTGACTGTCCAAAAAACAAGGATTTCAAAGATGGTTGATGAGGAATGCTTTAGCACACTATAGCACAAGGAGAATTCCCCTCACTTTCCTTCTTTGTCCCTAGAAACAAGGACTCGCACAGTGAAAGAAACTGACACTCTCCCTACCTAGAGTTTTCTGTCCCTAGAAAAAATGTTTTTTTTAAGCACACTATAGCACAAGGAGAATTCACTCACTGTCCTTCCCTGTCCCTGGAAACAAGGACTTGCACAGTGAAAGAAACTGACACTCTCCCTACCTAGAGTTTTCTGTCCCTAGAAAAAATGTTTTTTTTAAGCACACTATAGCACAAGGAGAATTCACTCACTGTCCTTCCCTGTCCCTAGAAACAAGGACTTGCACAGTGAAAGAAACTGACACTCTCCCTACCTAGAGTTTTCTGTCCCTAGAAAAAATGTTTTTTTTAAGCACACTATAGCACAAGGAGAATTCACTCACTGTCCTTCCCTGTCCCTGGAAACAAGGACTTGCACAGTGAAAGAAACTGACACTCTCCCTACCTACAGTTTTCTGTCCCTAGAAAAAATGTTTTTTTTAAGCACACTATAGCACAATGAGAATTCACTCACTGTCCTTCCCTGTCCCTGGAAACAAGGACTTGCACAGTGAAAGAAACTGACACTCTCCCTACCTAGAGTTTTCTGTCCCTAGAAAAAATGTTTTTTTAAGCACACTATAGCACAAGGAGAATTCACTCACTGTCCTTCCCTGTCCCTGGAAACAAGGACTTGCACAGTGAAAGAAACTGACACTCTCCCTACCTAGAGTTTTCTGTCCCTAGAAAAAATGTTTTTTTTAAGCACACTATAGCACAAGGAGAATTCACTCACTGTCCTTCCCTGTCCCTGGAAACAAGGACTTGCACAGTGAAAGAAACTGACACTCTCCCTACCTAGAGTTTTCTGTCCCTAGAAAAAATGTTTTTTTTAAGCACACTATAGCACAAGGAGAATTCACTCACTGTCCTTCCCTGTCCCTGGAAACAAGGACTTGCACAGTGAAAGAAACTGACACTCTCCCTACCTAGAGTTTTCTGTCCCTAGAAAATATGTTTTTTTTAAGCACACTATAGCACAAGGAGAATTCACTCACTGTCCTTCCCTGTCCCTGGAAACAAGGACTTGCACAGTGAAAGAAACTGACACTCTCCCTACCTAGAGTTTTCTGTCCCTAGAAAATATGTTTTTTTTAAGCACACTATAGCACAAGGAGAATTCACTCACTGTCCTTCCCTGTCCCTGGAAACAAGGACTTGCACAGTGAAAGAAACTGACACTCTCCCTACCTAGAGTTTTCTGTCCCTAGAAAAAATGTTTTTTTTAAGCACACTATAGCACAAGGAGAATTCACTCACTGTCCTTCCCTGTCCCTGGAAACAAGGACTTGCACAGTGAAAGAAACTGACACTCTCCCTACCTAGAGTTTTCTGTCCCTAGAAAAAATGTTTTTTTTAAGCACACTATAGCACAAGGAGAATTCACTCACTGTCCTTCCCTGTCCCTGGAAACAAGGACTTGCACAGTGAAAGAAACTGACACTCTCCCTACCTAGAGTTTCCTGTCCCTAGAAAAAATGTTTTTTTTAAGCACACTATAGCACAAGAAGAATTCACTCACTGTCCTTCCCTGTCCCTGGAAACAAGGACTTGCACAGTGAAAGAAACTGACACTCTCCCTACCTAGAGTTTTCTGTCCCTAGAAAAAATGTTTTTTTTTAAGCACACTATAGCACAAGGAGAATTCACTCACTGTCCTTCCCTGTCCCTGGAAACAAGGACTTGCACAGTGAAAGAAACTGACACTCTCCCTACCTAGAGTTTTCTGTCCCTAGAAAAAATGTTTTTTTTTAAGCACACTATAGCACAAGGAGAATTCACTCACTGTCCTTCCCTGTCCCTGGAAACATGGACTTGCACAGTGAAAGAAACTGACACTCTCCCTACCTAGAGTTTTCTGTCCCTAGAAAAAATGTTTTTTTTAAGCACACTATAGCACAAGGAGAATTCACTCACTGTCCTTCCCTGTCCCTGGAAACAAGGACTTGCACAGTGAAAGAAACTGACACTCTCCCTACCTAGAGTTTTCTGTCCCTAGAAAAAATGTTTTTTTTAAGCACACTATAGCACAAGGAGAATTCACTCACTGTCCTTCCCTGTCCCTGGAAACAAGGACTTGCACAGTGAAAGAAACTGACACTCTCCCTACCTAGAGTTTTCTGTCCCTAGAAAAAATGTTTTTTTTAAGCACACTATAGCACAAGGAGAATTCACTCACTGTCCTTCCCTGTCCCTGGAAACAAGGACTTGCACAGTGAAAGAAACTGACACTCTCCCTACCTAGAGTTTTCTGTCCCTAGAAAAAATGTTTTTTTTTAAGCACACTATAGCACAAGGAGAATTCACTCACTGTCCTTCCCTGTCCCTGGAAACAAGGACTTGCACAGTGAAAGAAACTGACACTCTCCCTACCTAGAGTTTTCTGTCCCTAGAAAAAATGTTTTTTTTAAGCACACTATAGCACAAGGAGAATTCACTCACTGTCCTTCCCTGTCCCTGGAAACAAGGACTTGCACAGTGAAAGAAACTGACACTCTCCCTACCTAGAGTTTTCTGTCCCTAGAAAAAATGTTTTTTTTAAGCACACTATAGCACAAGGAGAATTCACTCACTGTCCTTCCCTGTCCCTGGAAACAAGGACTTGCACAGTGAAAGAAACTGACACTCTCCCTACCTAGAGTTTTCTGTCCCTAGAAAAAATGTTTTTTTTAAGCACACTATAGCACAAGGAGAATTCACTCACTGTCCTTCCCTGTCCCTGGAAACAAGGACTTGCACAGTGAAAGAAACTGACACTCTCCCTACCTAGAGTTTTCTGTCCCTAGAAAAAATGTTTTTTTTAAGCACACTATAGCACAAGGAGAATTCACTCACTGTCCTTCCCTGTCCCTGGAAACAAGGACTTGCACAGTGAAAGAAACTGACACTCTCCCTACCTAGAGTTTTCTGTCCCTAGAAAAAATGTTTTTTTTAAGCACACTATAGCACAAGGAGAATTCACTCACTGTCCTTCCCTGTCCCTGGAAACAAGGACTTGCACAGTGAAAGAAACTGACACTCTCCCTACCTAGAGTTTTCTGTCCCTAGAAAAAATGTTTTTTTAAAGCACACTATAGCACAAGCACAAAACACACTGACACTCTCCCTACCTATCCTTCTCTTTCCCTAAACTAAAGGAATCCAGGTTAAGCAAGAAAGAAATAAAAGTCACTGTCCCTGCCTATGCTGCTCTTTCCCTGCTCCGGAACACACTACACTAGGCCGCCGTGCTGGCGGCCTTTTATAGTGTGGGGCGTGTACTAAACACCCTCAGCAATAATTGGCCACAGGCATCCTGCCTGTGGCCAATCATTGCTCTCCTCGCTGCCGGCGCTGTGATTGGCCAAGCATGCGGGGTCACAGTGCATGCTTGGCCAATCACAGCGCCTGGATGACACTGCGATGGCGTAGTGCATTGTGGGCCGTTCGCGTCACTCGAATTTGGCGCGAACGGCCCAAATCGTTCGATCTTCGTCGAACGATCGAACAGCCGATGTTCGAGTCGAACGTATGTTCGACTCGAACACGAAGCTCATCCCTACCTATGATACATTAGCCAACTAACAGGGAAGTTGGATATAAAGATCTGTTGTTGGTGACAGTACTTACTTTAAAGCATATCTAAACCCAAAAATCAAAATGTTATACAGTCAGGTCCATAAATATTGGGACATCGACACAATTATAATCTTTTTGGCTCTATACACCACCACAATGGATTTGAAATGAAATGAACAAGATGTGCTTTAACTGCAGACTGTCAGCTTTATTTTGAGGGTATTTACATCCAAATCAGGTGAACAGTGTAGGAATTACAACAGTTTGTATATGTGCCTCCCACTTTTTAAGGGACCAAATATAATGGGACAATTGGCTGTCAGCTGTTCCAGGGCCAGTTGTGTGTTATTCCCTCATTATCCCATTTACAAGGAGTAGTTAAAGGTCCAGAGTTCATTTCAAGTGTGCTATTTACATTTGGAATCTGTTGCTGTCAACTCTCAATATGAGATCCAAAGAGCTGTCAGTATCAGTGAAGCAAGCCATCATTAGGCTGAAAAAACAAAACAAACCCATCAGACAGATAGCAAAAACATTAGGTGTGGCCAAATCAACTGTTTGGAACATCCTTAAAAAGAAAGAAACGCACCAGTGAGCTCAGAAACACCAAAAGACCCGGAAGACCACGGAAAACAACTGTGGTGGATGACCGAAGAATTCTTTCCCTGGTGAAGAAAACACCCTTCACAACAGTTGGCCAGATGAAGAACACTCTCCGGGAGGTAGGTGTATGTGTGTCAAAGTCAACAATCAAGAGAAGACTTCACCAGAGTGAATACAGAGGGTTTCTGTCCGGTTTCTGTGTTTACAAGTGACAGCTCTGCACTCTGTGTGTAACCCCCATGAACTCTGCACTCTGTATGTAATGCAATCCTGGTATTTAGTGCCCCTTTAAGACCCTCCTACTGTTCGTGAAATTTGACTAACCACACCCACTATTTGATGTGATTTGGAGGGTGTGTCTGGGTGGAGGGATTTTGGGGGGGTCGTAGTTAAGTTCCAGCACCTATTGTTTAAGAAAAAAGCCCTGAGTATTAAATTTTCAGTTTTGTTTCAGGCAGTATCTCAGTGGACAATAGAAAATCTACTACTGGATAGTCTCCTTAGCAGTGCACTTTTGCTTGCAAGCATGGATAAGACACTGTGATCTTATTGATCTAGTAAGAAATTACCGTACTTTCATACTCTTAGTTCTATGTAAAAACAATGTCATCACAAGAGATAGGGGGGATTTTGCCCCATTGTCACCTTTTCCTCTCACCAGGGATTCTGGACTCTGGGGTGGAGGAATGGCACCCAAAGTAACACCTTTAGTGGTTCACTAAACATGGACTGTAAATATCCATTGCTGTTTGAAGTAAGTAGGGGTCAAGAAAAACTGGTCACAGAAATGTTGGCAAAGAGTGGAGTCGAGTCATTTGGAGTCACCACCCATTGATACAGACTGGAGTCTGCAGGTGATGGTTTTTGTCATTTTTGAAGCGTGCAATGGGTGTTAAATGGCTCCTGGGAATTAGAACCTCTGTTGACAGGCTTTGACCCTGTGTTGATAGCATCGGTTTGAGACTTTTTGAGAACATTCAGAATTCATTGACAAGTGCATTTGGCCTGCAGTTGACCTCCTTTTGACTTGCATTGGACCTGCTTCAAGTGGGTTTTGCATTCTTATAGACGTGTATAAAAATGTCATATAACATCCACTAATTATTATAATTATTATTATACAAGATGTATGTAGCACCAATAGTATAAATAGAGACAATACAGCAACAATACAATTCAGTACAAGAGGTTTAGGAGAACCATGCTCCTAGGAGCTTACAATCTAATAGGGAGGGACTATTAGAACAAAAGGTAATAACTGTGAGGGATGAACTGATGGGAGAAATAAAAGATTCAGTTATTAGTTGAAGGCAAGATAGGCTTCCCTGAAGAGATGTGTCTTCAGGGAATGCCTACAAGTGGACAGAGTGGGAGATAGCCGGACAGATTGGGGTAGTGAGTTCCAGAGGATGGGAGAGGCTCTGGTGATAAGCATGGGAGGAGGAGACATGGGAGCTAGAGAGCAGGAGGTCTTGGGTGAAAAGGAAAGGACGGTTTTGGTGATATTTGGAGACAAGTTTGGTTTTGTAGCTCGGGGCAGAGTTGTAAATGGCTTTGTATGTTGTATTTAATATTTTGAATTTTATTTGTTGGGTGATGGGAAGCCAGTGGAGGGATTGGCAGAGAGGGTTGGCAGACACTGGGCAGTTGGTAAGGAGAATGAGTCTGGCAGCAGCATTCCTGATAGACTGAAGAGGAGATGTAGGCCTATGAGGAGGGAGTTACAATAGTCAAGGCGAGAGATAACGAGGGAGTGAATACGTTGCTTAAAAAATTGGCATATTTTGGAGATTTTACAGAGGTAAAGTGTACAAAATTTGGACAGTGATCGGATTTGGGTCTGAAAGGACATTTCAGAGTCCTGAATACATCTAGTGACCTGGCATGAGGGGAGGGACTGATTATTGATCTTGATGGAGATGTCAGGGAAGGGGGCATGGGCAGGAGGGAATATTATGAGCTCAGTCTTATGCCACGTACACACGATCGTTTTTAATGACGAGAAAAATTAAATTTTTTAAAATGGTCATTAAAAATGATTGTGTGTGGTCTTTCCAGCATTTTTCCCGACGAGAAAAACGCAGAGAATCACAACGAGAAAAATTGGAACATGCTCTAATTTTTCACGTCGTTTTTTACATCGTCGTTTTTCTCATCATGAAAAACGGCCGTGTGTAGGCTTTAACGACGTGAAAAAAATGTGCATGCTCAGAATCAAGTATGAGACGGGAGCGCTCGTTCTGGTAAAACTAGCTTTCATAATGGAGATAGCACATTCGTCACGCTGTAACGGACTGAAAAGCACGAGGCTGAAAAGCGTGAATCGTCTTTCAACAAACTTTACTAACATGACAATCCCGAGTGGGCTCTGCTCACCCGGATAGTCCCCTCTCACGGTACTAGCAGCCGGAGTGATGCACGAACTTTACTTCACTTAAGTTTTCCTTGGAGATACGATTTCCACGTTTCCGACACCAAACGCGGCTTAACACGGTACCGGCGTTTAGCTGCGTTTTCATTTATAACCGTTTTTAAAGGTGACCTATTTTTTTGCATTAAAAATCTCAAAAATGATGGCAAATGATGAAAAACCATTAAAAAAATATAAAAAAAACTGTAATTGCTTGCATTGCATTGTGGACAATCCTCAACTTGTGGCAGGTGACGTGGCAAGTGGACAATCCACAACTTGTGGCAGGTGACGTGGCCAGGTGACGTGGCAGGTGATGTGGCAAGTGGACAATCCACAACTTGTGGCAGGTGACGTGGCCACTGGCCAGGTGGCGTAGCAGGTGATGTGGCAAGTGGATAATCCACAACTTGTGGCAGGTGAGGTGGCCAGGTGACGTGGCAGGTGATGTGGCAGGTGATGTGGCAAGTGGACAATCCACAACTTGTGGCAGGTGACGTGGCAGGTGATGTGGCAAGTGGACAATCCATAACTTGTGGCAGGTGACGTGGCAAGTGATGTGGCAAGTGGACAATCCACAACTTGTGGCAGGTGACGTGGCCAGGTGACGTGGCAGGTGATGTGGCAAGTGGACAATTCACAACTTTTGGCAGGTGACTTGGCCAGGTGACATCTCCAGCACCAAGCAGACCAAGCTGTCATCTATTCTGGGGTGGGGTGTGTTTTTTGGGGGGGGCTACCACCCTGATATCTTGTGTGTTGTGAGACCTGAATCCTCCTCTGACAACTTGAGGGTGATTCACCACATACTGCATGTCCACAACCGAATAATAGGATTTTTATAACAGCTTACCTGTAAAATCCTTTTCTTGGAGTACATCACGGGACACAGAGCAGCATAGTCATTACTATGTGGGTTATATAGAATTACCTTCAGGTGCTGGCACTGGCAACTTCCAAAACAGGAAGTACCCTCCCCTATATAAGCCCCTCCCATCCGGGAGTACCTCAGTTTTGTAGCAAAGCAATACGTGTCCCCAAAAGAGGGGTGGGAGCTCTGTGTCCCGTGATGTACTCCAAGAAAAGGATTTTACAGGTAAGCTGTTATAAAAATCCTATTTTCTTGTTCATACATCACGGGACACAGAGCAGCATAGTCATTACTATGTGGGACGTCCCAAAGCAATGCCAAATGAGGGGGGGGGATACACCATACATAAGCTGGGCGCCATCAGGCATGAGGATCTTTTGCGGCCTGCAACACACTGCGCCAAAAGGCGACATCCTCCTGACTTCTAACATCCACCTGGTAGAACCTAGTAAACGTGTGTACTGAAGACCATGTTGCGGCCTTACAAATTTGAGCCAGGGAGGCCTGGTGATGCACTGCCCATGAAGTTCCAACTGCTCTCGTGGAGTGCGCCCTAACTTTGAACGGAGGCGGTCTACTTCTCAAGCCATAGGCTTGTATTATGACCTGTCGAATCCACTTGGCTAAAGTAGATTTTGATGCTGGCTGACCCTTTCTGGGGCCTTCCGGCAGAACAAACAAAGAATCCGTTCTACGAATCTGAGCAGTGGCTTTTAGATAAGTTTTAACTGCTCTTACTACATCCAAAGAATGCAATAACTTTTCCTCTACCGAGCTTGGTTTGGGGAAAAAAGAAGGAAGAACCACATCCTGGTTCAAGTGAAACCTCGATACCACCTTAGGAAGAAAGGCTGGGTGAGGGCGTAATACTACTCTGTCCTTATGAATAACCAGATATGGCTCCTTACAGGACATGGCGGCTAATTCCGACACTCTTCTAGCCGAGCATATGGCTACTAAAAATATCAATTTTCTGGTGAGTAGAACCAAGGAAATGTGCCGAAAAGGTTCAAACGGCTGCTTCTGCAGAACCGACAGAACCAAATTTAGATCCTATGGGCATATGGGAGCTTTAATCGGTGGAATAATACGAGTCACCCCTTGCATAAAGGATTTGACAAGTGAATGCATAGCCAGTAGGCTTGTGCAATTCGTTTCGTAACAAATCGAAATTCGTCCGAATTTAGCAACTTTCGGACATTCGGAAGCATTCGAATTTCCGAACAAAGCAATTACGAATAAAACCGAATCCGAAATAAATTATACCGCAAAATAGCGAATGCCCGAATGTCTTCGGCATAATTCGTTATGAAAAAACTTACGAATGTACAAATCCATTGGAAACACAATAACACTCACTCTGCTCTGCTCTCTGCTTCTCCTTCACCGTGCTGAACTCCCTCTCAAAATGGTGTACAGGGGCGGAGGCTATAGCCGCATGTAAAAAACGAAAGTAAAATACGAGATTTCTAATCCATTCGAAGCACAATAACACTCTGCTCTGCTCTCTGCTTCTCCCTCACCGTGCTGAACACCCTCTCAAAATGGTGTACAGGGGCGGAGGCTATAGCTGCATGTAAAAAACGAAAGTAAAATACGAGATTTCGAATCGTTACAAATAACCGCTATGTATTTCGAAAAGTACAAATCCATTCGAAGCACATTAGGCATAATAGTCAGCGTCGTCGTGAGAGAGACACAGAAAATTACGAATCAACGAACCCAAAAAAAGTTACGAAAGTAGGAGTTGTGTCCAGAATCAACGAAAAACAACGTACTCTACCGAAAGTACGAATTATAAAGCAACAAAAAATTCAACGAAAAATGTCGCTTGCAAAAATACGAATGAGTCCGAACACGAAAAATCCCGTCTAGCAAAATTACGAATGATTACGAATCAACAGGACCGGAAAGAAACGAACCGAAACGGAACAAATTTTTCCGTTGTGCACAAGCCTAATAGCCAGGGGCCTTTGAAATAGTATTGATAAGGCCGAAACCTGGCCCTTGATAGTACTTAAGGCAAACTTCCTGTCTACAGCCCACTGCAGGAAGTCCAGAATTCTGCCTATAACGTACTTACGTGGATGCCATTTTCTGGCCTCGCACCAAGTGATGTACGCCTTCCAAACTCTATAGTAGATCTGCCTGGATACAGGCTTCCTGGCATTGATTATAGTTGATACCACAGAGTTAGAGAGACCTCTCTTCTTTAGGATGTGGGATTCAATAGCCAGGCCGTTAAACTTAGAGTTAGTAAGGAAGGGTGGTATATCGGTCCTTGCGAAAGCAGGTCCGGACGACATGGAAGGGTCCAAGGACTCCCCACAGACATTTTGATGATCTCCGCGTACCAGGCCCTTCGGGGCCACGCTGGAGCCACCAGGATCACCGGCTTCTTTTCCAACCTGACTCTGCGAAGGAGTCGAGGCAACAATTGTAGCGGAGGGAATGCATATATCAGTCTGAACTGATCCCAAGGGAACACCAGAGCATCCGAGCCGCAAGCGAGGGGATCCCTTGTCCGGGAGACAAATCTGTCCACCTTTGCGTTGAATCTGGATGCTAGCAGATCTACATCCGGTGTCCCCACCGCTGACATATTGCTCGGAAGACCTCGGGATGAAGGGACCATTCCCCTGGGCATAACTGTTGGCGACTCAGAAAGTCCGCCTTCCAATTCTCCACCCCTGGAATGAAGACAGCTGATATACATGGGACATGCTTTTCTGCCCATTCCAGGATGTGACTTACTTCCCTCTGGGCTGCACGACTCCTGGTGCCTCCCTGATGATTGATATATGCCACTGCTGTGGCATTGTCTGATTCAATTCTGACAGGGGACCCTTGGAGTCTGGATGTCCAGGCTACTAGGGCATACCGGGCTGCTCGTATCTCTAAGAGATTGATGAGCAGGGTTTTTACTACATTTGACCATCTGCCCTGGAGAGACCATTGCTCCAGTACTGCCCCCCAGCCTATAAGGCTGGCATCTGTAGTGACCACCTTCCAGGATATCGGACTGAAGGGTTTTCCCTTCTGGAGATTCTGGGGGATCAACCACCAGCAGAGACTCGTCCGAACGGAAGGGGACAAAGCCATCGGGAAGTCTAGAGCCTGAATTTTTCCGTTCCAGGCTGACAATATGGCCCTCTGTAAATTCCTTGAGTGGAATTGGGCGTATGGCACAGCTTCGAATGATGCTACCATCTTTCCTAGCAGTGAAAGTATGGTAAATATTGCGCTGAATGTGAAAAAAGAAAAAAAGAAGAAAAAAGCTGCTACATAACAATATGACAAAAATTGCAAACGTGATGGGGATAAAGAAAGTAGCGCTGCCAAGAATGAAGAAGAAACAAATGAATGTCTCTCAAGGTGACAAGGTGGAACTAATAAACAATAAAACAATAATGTGAATGTGTAAGCAAAAAGTCAAAAAAATACACCAACATGTAACTCGCAAAAAGAGTTATACAATGTGTCCATCAAAATAATGTGAAAAGAATCAATGTAAGGACATGCAGGTGTATAGTTCGTCAAACAAAGAACATCTTCCGGTTACAGGAATAGATTAAATACTCTTACCAGAGCCCGTGGATCTGCCTGTCGATGACAGCAGATCATGAAAGCATATGAAATCCACCCACGACAACGAACAGCTTGTCTGATGACATCTGTTGCTTTAGAGTCTTGATTTTAGCCGTTGGAACACCGTGAT
Organism: Rana muscosa; assembly: GCA_029206835.1. Lineage (NCBI taxonomy): Eukaryota > Metazoa > Chordata > Amphibia > Anura > Ranidae > Rana > Rana muscosa. The sequence goes on from CM055117.1 coordinate 1,069,156,988, forward strand.
CGTCTACTTCAAAGCTTGGAGGGAAATCCTGAATAGTTTGAGCAAATCTGAGCTTGTGAGAAATCAGCCCGACTCCCAATCAATGTACAGGGAATTCTACCTCAAAAGAGACCGACCATGGGTAGCTGGATAGTATAGAGTGGATCCAAGTAGAAATCTCTTTACCTCACATGCATGAAAAAGAAGAGACAAGGCTCCAATGGTATAGATCGAAAAAAATTTGTATAGGTTTTATTGGAATAAAACCAAAAATGTAACAATAAAAGTGATCACAGAAACAAAATAAAAAAGGCAATATGGGGAGTGGCGTACCAAGCCCTACGCGTTTCGTCCAAATAGGACTTCTACTGGGGCATCAGCCTGCTCCCCCATATTGCACATGCATATATACACCAAACAATCAAAGTAAGAAGGGGAAACAACCAATCAGGTGAGTTCCAACCTTCTTGGTCCGTGATTGGAGGAGAGACGACTGGATATCCAATCAAACTCGCAACCTCCAGGCAGGGACCAATAAAAACATAGTAATGGAAAAAGCTCCTCCCAAGTCGACTGACATAACTCATTTGACCCCGGAAGTAATAGTGATCTAGCCAATGGTAGCCTTGTTTAAAAGGACCGCCAAAATGACAGAGGAGGTGATATACAGAAATCAACTCCCACACAATCAACTACCACTTCCCATTGGTCAATTGAAATAGCCAATGGTGGACCCGCTCACCACTGACCAATCGGCTCAGATGAAAGGGCTCATTGGATCGGTGGAGGGATAGGGGGAGGTGCGTCGCATATCAAGGCAACGCACCTACATTAATGTAATCCCTCATTGGGTGCCTTACCCGTTATGGCTTCAGGGTATGGCCACTGGATATTTAAAGGCTATAAATGTCATTTACTGGCGTCTCTTCTCATGAGACGCCAGTTACTATAAAAATGACGTCATGACGCATTGCGTCGTAACGATCACGTGGACCGCGGTGTGAACCGCAGCGCCACCACGCTGGAACGCAGCGCCGACCGGAAAAGGATCGGCCGCATCGGCTGCGCTCCAGCCCCGCGTAAAGGGAGGGACATGTATCTCCTATAAGAAAAGGAGACACACGCCCCCGTCACGTGAGTCGCAAAGCTGGGACGCAACGCAAGCCAAGACCGCCGCGTAAACTGCGTTCCAGCTCTGCGTAGAAAAGAGGAAACACATCTCCATCATCCCAACAATTAGGATGATTAGAGACAAGTACCTCAATATACTATATGGCGCCCCACATCCATGCCAGAAGCTCTCCAGTGAGCGCACACCCGACAGGAGTGGGGGCAGAGCTAATATAGGCAAAAATAAAAAGGAAAAAGAGAAGCATTCCTGTTAAGCATGGAGTGCCATCTTGTGGACATAAAGGAAAAACAAAAAATCATAAGGAATCACTCCCCATAATGTTACCAATATCACAAACTGGGGTTCAAACAAGTCAAACACAAAGGTTTGCACTGCTGAACGCCAGCGTAATTAGTATTTAATAACTTAGATACACATGAATCCTAAAAAGTATATCTACACCTCGGAGATGGAAAATAAAAGGTATAGACCCACATATATGTATATATACATGTAATAATTATGCCAGATTGATGAACGAATTTATGTCCCATTCCACGTTCATACCAAACGGTTGGTATGTACGGAGTTCATGGATCCAAAAAGTTTCCAAACGGGACACTCCACGTATGCGGGATTCGCCCCTCCAATGGGGAACAAACTGGTCAATCACCAAAAATTGTGTCCCCATAGGATTACGATCGTGGTGTTGGAGGTAATGTCGGGGAACGCTGTGATTGGTTTTCCCCAGTTTAATATTATTTATGTGTTCATTGACCCGAATCGAAAAGGTCCTGATGGTACGACCAATATACTGTTTTTTACATGGGCAGGTCAAGAGATACACAATAAACTGTGTGGCACACGTGGTGAAACGTTTCATCTGGTATACCCGTAAGGTGACCGTGGACTGAAAGGTCTCGCTTTTCCGTCTGCCATGGGTGTTATGTAGGCATACGTTACACTTACGGCAAGGGAAATATCCCTTGTATTCTTGGAAAAATGTCAATCTTTTAGGGGGGTCGATGATATTTGGAGCAATCTGACCTTGAATAGATCTGGCTCCCCTGAAGATGACATTTGACCGTTCGGGTAAAACAGGTCCCAGAATCCTATCGTTTTGGAGAACACCCCAGTGTTTCTTCAGAATTTCTTTTATTTGTCTAGACTGGACAGAGTAAGTGGTAACAAAAGACCATTTAAATCTTTCGTCCTTCACTTTTTTTGGACGTTCCTGGAGTAATGTGTTTCGATCGATCCGTAAGATCCGATCGATTTCCATATCCAGGTCGCCACTCTCATATCCCTTCTCTATAAATCTTTTCTTAAGAATAGCTGATTGAGTGACGAAATCTTCAACCTTAGTGCAGTTACGTCTTAATCGGAGAAACTGACCACCGGGTATGGATTTCAGCCACTGGGGATGATGGCAACTGTCTATCGGGATATACCCATTACGGTCTGTGGGTTTGAAATAAGTATTGAACTCCAGATGTTGGTCAATCACTTTAATCTCTATGTCCAAGAAATGTATAGAGGAAGAGCTAGCCGCATGGCTCAGCCTAATCCCTCTATCATTCAAATTGAGTGTGGACATAAATTGGTCCAGTGATTCCTGGTCTCCCTTCCATAGGAGGAGGATGTCGTCTATATACCTCGCCCAAAGGACCAGTTCAGGTCTCCTGAGGGCATAGACGACATCCTCCTCCCATTTGGCCATGAATAAATTGGCCAGGCTGGGAGCAAACTTTGCCCCCATAGCAACCCCCTTGATCTGTAAATAAAAATTATTCTGAAACCAAAAATAATTGTGTTTCGCTGCAAACCTCAGGAGCTGCATAATGAAATTACGTTGGATAATTGAAAGGGTGCTGTTGGTGGATAAATAGTGTTCCACAGCATTAAAGCCCAACTCGTGGGGAATGCTCGTGTATAAGGCTGTGACATCAGCCGTAGCCAAAATCGTCCCAGCCTGGAAGTCAACGGATTCCAAAAGCCTAATAGTATCACCGGTGTCTTTTAGAAAGGAAGGCATAAGTCTAACCAATGGTTGGAGATGGAAATCTATGTATTTCCCAATCCTGGCCGTCACAGAGTCAATCCTGCTCACTATGGGACGACCAGGAGGGTTGACATGATCTTTATGCACCTTAGGGAGGTAATATATAGCTGGAATCCTGGGTGCTACTGGAACTAAGTAGCTCTTCTCTTTCTTATCAAGGATCCCCAAGGAGAAACCCTCATTAATCAGTTCTGTCAGAGCCTTCTTATATTGGACGGTGGGATTCCCATTCATTAGAATGTAAGTCTCCGAGTCACCCAATATTTTATCCATCTCCTTGACGTAGTCTGATTTGTCCAGCACAACAATGGCACCGCCCTTGTCGGCCGGACGAATAATCAGATCTTTTCGCTCACAAAGCTGTTTTAAACCAACTTTGACTCTAGGATTCATGTGTATCTTTTTACTAGGCATTTTTTCTAAATCATCTAAAACCAAACTGCGGAAAACACTTATAGCAGGAGCTATGTTTCCCGGAGGGTTGAACAAGGATGGGTTAGCCAACCCTGTATGTACATGATCATTGGAAACCATCGGGACAGTGGTAACTGTGTTGGTGGGTGGAACTAGAAAGTGTCTTTGAATACTGAGCTTACGGATGAATTTTTGTACGTCTATAAACGTGGAAAACTTGTTTAATGTCAGTAGAAGTCCTATTTGGACGAAACGCGTAGGGCTTGGTACGCCACTCCCCATATTGCCTTTTTTATTTTGTTTCTGTGATCACTTTTATTGTTACATTTTTGGTTTTATTCCAATAAAACCTATACAATTTTTTTTCGATCTATACCATTGGAGCCTTGTCTCTTCTTTTTCATGCATGTGAGGTAAAGAGATTTCTACTTGGATCCACTCTATACTATCCAGCTACCCATGGTCGGTCTCTTTTGAGGTAGAATTCCCTGTACATTGATTGGGAGTCGGGCTGATTTCTCACAAGCTCAGATTTGCTCAAACTATCCAGGATTTCCCTCCAAGCTTTGAAGTAGACGATCACGGTGTTCCAACGGCTAAAATCAAGACTCTAAAGCAACAGATGTCATCAGACAAGCTGTTCGTTGTCGTGGGTGGATTTCATATGCTTTCATGATCTGCTGTCATCGACAGGCAGATCCACGGGCTCTGGTAAGAGTATTTCATCTATTCCTGTAACCGGAAGATGTTCTTTGTTTGACGAACTATACACCTGCATGTCCTTACATTGATTCTTTTCACATTATTTTGATGGACACATTGTATAACTCTTTTTGCGAGTTACATGTTGGTGTAAGTGTTTTCCGCAGTTTGGTTTTAGATGATTTAGAAAAAATGCCTAGTAAAAAGATACACATGAATCCTAGAGTCAAAGTTGGTTTAAAACAGCTTTGTGAGCGAAAAGATCTGATTATTCGTCCGGCCGACAAGGGCGGTGCCATTGTTGTGCTGGACAAATCAGACTACGTCAAGGAGATGGATAAAATATTGGGTGACTCGGAGACTTACATTCTAATGAATGGGAATCCCACCGTCCAATATAAGAAGGCTCTGACAGAACTGATTAATGAGGGTTTCTCCTTGGGGATCCTTGATAAGAAAGAGAAGAGCTACTTAGTTCCAGTAGCACCCAGGATTCCAGCTATATATTACCTCCCTAAGGTGCATAAAGATCATGTCAACCCTCCTGGTCGTCCCATAGTGAGCGGGATTGACTCTGTGACGGCCAGGATTGGGAAATACATAGATTTCCATCTCCAACCATTGGTTAGACTTATGCCTTCCTTTCTAAAAGACACCGGTGATACTATTAGGCTTTTGGAATCCGTTGACTTCCAGGCTGGGACGATTTTGGCTACGGCTGATGTCACAGCCTTATACACGAGCATTCCCCACGAGTTGGGCTTTAATGCTGTGGAACACTATTTATCCACCAACAGCACCCTTTCAATTATCCAACGTAATTTCATTATGCAGCTCCTGAGGTTTGCAGCGAAACACAATTATTTTTGGTTTCAGAATAATTTTTATTTACAGACCAAGGGGGTTGCTATGGGGGCAAAATTTGCTCCCAGCCTGGCCAATTTATTCATGGCCAAATGGGAGGAGGATGTCGTCTATGCCCTCAGGAGACCTGAACTGGTCCTTTGGGCGAGGTATATAGACGACATCCTCCTCCTATGGAAGGGAGACCAGGAATCACTGGACCAATTTATGTCCACACTCAATTTGAATGATAGAGGGATTAGGCTGAGCCATGCGGCTAGCTCTTCCTCTATACATTTCTTGGACATAGAGATTAAAGTGATTGACCAACATCTGGAGTTCAATACTTATTTCAAACCCACAGACCGTAATGGGTATATCCCGATAGACAGTTGCCATCATCCCCAGTGGCTGAAATCCATACCCGGTGGTCAGTTTCTCCGATTAAGACGTAACTGCACTAAGGTTGAAGATTTCGTCACTCAATCAGCTATTCTTAAGAAAAGATTTATAGAGAAGGGATATGAGAGTGGCGACCTGGATATGGAAATCGATCGGATCTTACGGATCGATCGAAACACATTACTCCAGGAACGTCCAAAAAAAGTGAAGGACGAAAGATTTAAATGGTCTTTTGTTACCACTTACTCTGTCCAGTCTAGACAAATAAAAGAAATTCTGAAGAAACACTGGGGTGTTCTCCAAAACGATAGGATTCTGGGACCTGTTTTACCCGAACGGTCAAATGTCATCTTCAGGGGAGCCAGATCTATTCAAGGTCAGATTGCTCCAAATATCATCGACCCCCCTAAAAGATTGACATTTTTCCAAGAATACAAGGGATATTTCCCTTGCCGTAAGTGTAACGTATGCCTACATAACACCCATGGCAGACGGAAAAGCGAGACCTTTCAGTCCACGGTCACCTTACGGGTATACCAGATGAAACGTTTCACCACGTGTGCCACACAGTTTATTGTGTATCTCTTGACCTGCCCATGTAAAAAACAGTATATTGGTCGTACCATCAGGACCTTTTCGATTCGGGTCAATGAACACATAAATAATATTAAACTGGGGAAAACCAATCACAGCGTTCCCCGACATTACCTCCAACACCACGATCGTAATCCTATGGGGACACAATTTTTGGTGATTGACCAGTTTGTTCCCCATTGGAGGGGCGAATCCCGCATACGTGGAGTGTCCCGTTTGGAAACTTTTTGGATCCATGAACTCCGTACATACCAACCGTTTGGTATGAACGTGGAATGGGACATAAATTCGTTCATCAATCTGGCATAATTATTACATGTATATATACATATATGTGGGTCTATACCTTTTATTTTCCATCTCCGAGGTGTAGATATACTTTTTAGGATTCATGTGTATCTAAGTTATTAAATACTAATTACGCTGGCGTTCAGCAGTGCAAACCTTTGTGTTTGACTTGTTTGAACCCCAGTTTGTGATATTGGTAACATTATGGGGAGTGATTCCTTATGATTTTTTGTTTTTCCTTTATGTCCACAAGATGGCACTCCATGCTTAACAGGAATGCTTCTCTTTTTCCTTTTTATTTTTGCCTATATTAGCTCTGCCCCCACTCCTGTCGGGTGTGCGCTCACTGGAGAGCTTCTGGCATGGATGTGGGGCGCCATATAGTATATTGAGGTACTTGTCTCTAATCATCCTAATTGTTGGGATGATGGAGATGTGTTTCCTCTTTTCTACGCAGAGCTGGAACGCAGTTTACGCGGCGGTCTTGGCTTGCGTTGCGTCCCAGCTTTGCGACTCACGTGACGGGGGCGTGTGTCTCCTTTTCTTATAGGAGATACATGTCCCTCCCTTTACGCGGGGCTGGAGCGCAGCCAATGCGGCCGATCCTTTTCCGGTCGGCGCTGCGTTCCAGCGTGGTGGCGCTGCGGTTCACACCGCGGTCCACGTGATCGTTACGACGCAATGCGTCATGACGTCATTTTTATAGTAACTGGCGTCTCATGAGAAGAGACGCCAGTAAATGACATTTATAGCCTTTAAATATCCAGTGGCCATACCCTGAAGCCATAACGGGTAAGGCACCCAATGAGGGATTACATTAATGTAGGTGCGTTGCCTTGATATGCGACGCACCTCCCCCTATCCCTCCACCGATCCAATGAGCCCTTTCATCTGAGCCGATTGGTCAGTGGTGAGCGGGTCCACCATTGGCTATTTCAATTGACCAATGGGAAGTGGTAGTTGATTGTGTGGGAGTTGATTTCTGTATATCACCTCCTCTGTCATTTTGGCGGTCCTTTTAAACAAGGCTACCATTGGCTAGATCACTATTACTTCCGGGGTCAAATGAGTTATGTCAGTCGACTTGGGAGGAGCTTTTTCCATTACTATGTTTTTATTGGTCCCTGCCTGGAGGTTGCGAGTTTGATTGGATATCCAGTCGTCTCTCCTCCAATCACGGACCAAGAAGGTTGGAACTCACCTGATTGGTTGTTTCCCCTTCTTACTTTGATTGTTTGGTGTATATATGCGTGTGCAATATGGGGGAGCAGGTTGATGCCCCAGTAGAAGTCCTATTTGGACGAAACGCGTAGGGCTTGGTACGCCACTCCCCATATTGCCTTTTTTATTTTGTTTCTGTGATCACTTTTATTGTTACATTTTTGGTTTTATTCCAATAAAACCTATACAAATTTTTTTCGATCTATACCATTGGAGCCTTGTCTCTTCTTTTTCATGCATGTGAGGTAAAGAGATTTCTACTTGGATCCACTCTATACTATCCAGCTACCCATGGTCGGTCTCTTTTGAGGTAGAATTCCCTGTACATTGATTGGGAGTCGGGCTGATTTCTCACAAGCTCAGATTTGCTCAAACTATCCAGGATTTCCCTCCAAGCTTTGAAGTAGACGATCACGGTGTTCCAACGGCTAAAATCAAGACTCTAAAGCAACAGATGTCATCAGACAAGCTGTTCGTTGTCGTGGGTGGATTTCATATGCTTTCATGATCTGCTGTCATCGACAGGCAGATCCACGGGCTCTGGTAAGAGTATTTAATCTATTCCTGTAACCGGAAGATGTTCTTTGTTTGACGAACTATACACCTGCATGTCCTTACATTGATTCTTTTCACATTATTTTGATGGACACATTGTATAACTCTTTTTGCGAGTTACATGTTGGTGTATTTTTTTGACTTTTTGCTTACACATTCACATTATTGTTTTATTGTTTATTAGTTCCACCTTGTCACCTTGAGAGACATTCATTTGTTTCTTCTTCATTCTTGGCAGCGCTACTTTCTTTATTCCCATCTTTCCTAGCAGCCTCATGCACAGGCGTATGGACGGCTGTCTTTTTGCACAAAGCAGACGGACCAAGCCCCTCAAAGAGGATACCTTGTCTAGAGGTAAGAAAATCTTCCTCTGGTCTGAATCCAGCCGTAGCCCTAGATATACCAGGTTTTTCACTGGCTGTAGGGCTGACTTGTCCAGGTTGATGACCCAACCGTGAGATTCTAGATACTTGATTGTATCGACAATTACCACTTCTAGCTTGGCAACTGAGTGGTCCATCAACAACAGGTCGTCTAGGTATGCCATTATCGTTACACCTTGTGTTCTTAGATCGGCCAACAGTGGGGCCAGAATTTTTGTGAACACTCGTGGTGCTGTGGCCAGACCGAATGGTAAGGCTCTGAACTGAAAATGGCGCCCTTCTACTGCAAAGCGTAGAAATTTTTGATGACCTGGAAAGATGGGAACATGCAAGTAAGCATCTTTGATGTCGATCGAGGCTAACCATTCCTCCCCCTGTAGGGCAGCGGTGACCGATCGGATCGACTCCATCCGGAAAGACCGGACGTTTAGAAATTTGTTTAGACTCTTTAGGTCCAATATGGGTCTTATGTCCCCGTTTGGTTTCGGGACTGTGAAAAGGTTTGAGTAGAAACCCAACCCCCACTCTTCCATCGGAACCTCCATAATTACTCCTTGGAGCAATAGTTGTTCTAACGCCAATAGGAGAGACCCTCTTTTCAGAGGGTCTCTTGGCATGCCTGACCACATAAAATGGGAAGGAGGAGACTCTTTTAACTCCAACTTGTATCCCAGAGTTTCTGCGGAGAGCACCCATCTGTCTTTGATCGTCTCCCGCCAGGTCTCTGCGAACAACTGAAGTCTTCCCCCCACCCGTTTGAGTGGGGGCAGCCCTTCATAGGCTTGACTTGGAGGCTGGTTTAGTACCCCTTCGGATCCAGGGTTTCTTATTACCCTGTGACTGTCCCTGATTTTTACCCCCTGAGTTTGACCGAGGAGGCCGTCAGAACTGCTTTGTAGCAGACGTCGCAGGGATAGGAGAGGTAGTCCTCTTAAAAGATGGACCCCTAGACCTCTTCTTACTCGGTAAGAGAGTACTTTTACCACTGGAAATCTTCTGGATATACTTATCCAGGTCTTCGCCAAAAAGGCGTTCCCCATGAAATGGGAAGCTAACTAAGAGCTTCTTACAGGGAGCTTCAGCAGACCAGTTCTTGAGCCACAGAAGCCTACGCATATGTACCAAAGACAGCGTGAGGCGGGAGGCCTGATGGATAGAATCCTTGATGGCGTCAACCGCAAAGCATAATGCTCTAGGCAGATCAGCCAGAGCCTGGGCCTGCTGGTCTGGCAAATCCCTCAGGACCATTTTCATCTGATCCTTTAAAGCTTGGCAGACCCCAATAGCTGCCACTGCTGGCTGTGTAACAGCCCCTGCTGTGGAAAAAGCAGATTTTAATAAAGATTCCAATTTTTTATCTACTGGATCTTTGAACATTTGAACATTATCTACTGGGCATGTCAGTGATTTGTTCACAGAAGAGATGGCTGCATCCACCGTAGGAACATTCCATCTCTGGGTGAACTTTTCCTCCATGGGATAGATCACCGGAAATTTCTTAGGCGGAACAAATAGTTTATCAGGATGTTCCCAGTCCTGGTATATAAGTCCTTCCAATAATGGATGTATTGGAAAGGAGCAATTAACCTGGGGAGCTTTTAGCGACCCCAATGAGGAGACAGCAGTAGTTGATGGTTCAACAAGAGGCATTTTAAATGCAGATCGAACCATGTCAGTTAGGGTCTGGACCCACAATCTTTCAGTCTGTGATGCTGAAAATGGTTCATCTACTGTCGATTCCTCAAAAACAGAGTTAACCTCCTCCTGATCCCCTTCAGGTAGGTCGGTCCCTTCCTGGGACTGTTGCTCTGCCAACAGGCACTCTAATGGAGGTGATGGAGATCTGGCGCGCTTTCTTTCCTGTAGAGAAGAAGCGATCAATGCTGCCAATCTCTGCTCCAATCCCTCCAGAGTTGAGGCAAAAACCTCCTCTGTTATATATGCAGGAGCAGGTGGACTGAGGACAGCCGCAGTACCTGGCACTCCCGGGGGTTCCTTAGGGGTATTAACCTCTGATTTCTCAGGGGAGGAGGGTGCAGATGACTGCTCCAGATCCTCAGAGCCCGATGGAGACCCCCTACACTTCCTGAGAGGTATATCTCGGAGTTTTTTAGGCGGCATATTCCTTAGTTCAAAGCTGAGGTATTCCAGCCGCAATACACCCCTTTACTGAAATAGTCTAATGCAATTTGCTGCTATGTACATCAGTGGGTGTCTACTAATGCGTCTTTCTGGGGATGCCTGTATCAACCGCCCGCTGTAAGCCCCTATACCATGCTACCAGCTCCTTTTCATGCTCTGTGTCCATAGCAAGCAGCGTGGACTGAGTCCTTTTATCTTGCTGGGACGCCCGCACATGCGCAGAAGCGCTGGGCGCACAGAGCGCGTCATCCGCCAGGCTCCGCCCACTTTTTTGAAGCTAAATCTATAAAAAGAAAGCGTGTGTGCGCGCGCGTGCGTGCACGTGTGCGCTCTTGGCGCCCTGTAGGGAGAGGAGCCAGGGTCCCTGTTTCACCAGGACTCGGGGATGGAAGGAAACTACTTGGCAGCATGACAGAGGAATGCAGCTTCCCTGATAGAGAGCTCACTCATCTGCCTGGACTTTCACCATGGAAGGAATAGTCCCAAGAAAAAAAGACGTTCCACAGCGGCCTCTAGTGGACAAACACAGGTACCGCACTTTTGTCTTTTTTTTTTTTTTTTTTAAACCCTCCTTTATGAAAAACATTTCCAGGTTTACAGTTTTTAAAACTTCCTTTATGAAAAGACATTTCTAGGATTTCTTAGGCATATACAGCTATTAGCGGGAATACCTTTAGGTAACAGGCAGAAAGACATATTAGGCTTGGGAGTCCCCTCAATAGAACCAAGTTCCTGAGGGGCCCCCACTTACCTTTTCCCCGCCGCAGGACTTTGTTTGGTCCACAGAAGCCCAAACTTCACCTCTCACGGCAGGCATTGTACTAGACCTTCAGGGACCGGGTTCCCAAGGATTCCACTCCCCTGGACCTGTATAGCACCCTGCACAGATAGCCTCTTGGTTTTGGGTATGACCAGAGCTCTGGATCCCAGGGTCCAGCCCTCCTAAGAGAGGCATTACAGGCAAAACCCTGCTCTTCTCTGCAAGGCCCGGGTACTGACCGTTTAGCTATGAAGCTTTTTTGGTCGGATCCGGAATAGCTTGCTAAGGCCCAGAGAACCTGTACACAAGCCCAGATGAATACATGTTAACCTTGGCCAACACCTTAGACACTGGCAAAAAACTGAGGTACTCCCGGATGGGAGGGGCTTATATAGGGGAGGGTACTTCCTGTTTTGGAAGTTGCCAGTGCCAGCACCTGAAGGTAATTCTATATAACCACATAGTAATGACTATGCTGCTCTGTGTCCCGTGATGTATGAACAAGAAAACAATCCAAGGTTCTCTGACCATTTAAGATGGAAAATAAGGAAGTTTCATTTTTTTAATTTTCTTTTGTATCATCCAAAATTTAGTTTTTCAGATTTCTGCCCCTGAATGAATCAATGATCCTTACACAATTATTACTTGTTGAACGGGAGGCAGCTGTTTAAAATGTTCTCTTACTTTATGACATTGTTCGATGATTCTACTTCTATTTTGGGAGGATTTCTAATGAAAAGATGAAAACGTTGGAGAATCATTTGTTACCATGGAGCTCGTTCGGTGACTTGACCGCTCACAACCTGTAGGCTCATCTCTGGATCTTTTCATTCAGTCGCTTTTAGTTTTCCATACTTACAGTGTAGCCTTAACCTCTGCATAACAGCGGGATATCTGCCTTTTTATTGTCGTCATGTTTAAAGCTGAGAGCTGAGTATGTAGTGGGAGCAGGTGAACACGGCATACTTATTTTATTATGCCTACTGGATATACACTGTGCAAAAGTTTTAGGCAGGTCTGAAGAATTGCTGTGAAGTAAATGCTGTAAACCAATATGCACACTCACCCCTACCAGAATGTTTGCCCCCCACCCTAATTGCCCCCCAGTGAAAATTTTATTTTCCATCCCCAATTACCCCCCAATACAAATTTGCACACCAAATCTCCCTTTTAGTGCTTATTCATCCCCCTCCAAATCTCCCCAGTACAACCCCCCTCCCCAGTCCCTTCTCCCAGTACAAACCCTCCCTCCCACCAGTCCCTCCTCCCAGTGCAAACCCTCCTTCCCCCAGTCCCTCCTCCCAGTACAAACCCTCCTCCCAGTACAAACCCTCCCTCCCCCCCAGTCCCTCCTCCCCGTACAACCCCCCTCCCTCCTCCCAGTACAAACCCTCCTTCCCCCCAGTCCCTCCTCCCCCCAAGTCCCTCCTCCCAGTACAAACCCTCCCTCCCCCCAGTCCATCCTCCCAGTACAAACCCTCCCCCCCCCAGTCCCTCCTCCCAGTACAAACCCTCCCTCCCCCCCAGTCCCTCCTCCCCTACAACCCCCCTCCCTCCTCCCGGTACAAACCCTCTTTCCCCCAGTCCCTCCTCTCAGTAAAAACCCTCCCTCCCCCCAGTCCCTCTTCCCAGTACAAACCCTCCCTCCCCCCAGTCCCTCCTCCCAGTACAAACCCTCCCCCCACAGTCCCTCCTTCCAGTACAAACCCTCCCCCCAGTCCCTCCTCCCAGTACAAACCCTCCCTCCCCCCAGTCCCTCCTCCCCGTACAACCGCCCCCCCTCCTCCCAGTACAAACCCTCCTTCCCCCAGTCCCTCCTCTCAGTAAAAACCCTCCCTCCCCCAGTCCCTCCTCCCAGTACAAACCCTCCCTCCCCCAGTCCCTCCTCCCAGTACAAACCCTCCTTCCCCTAGTCCCTCCTCCCAGTACAAACCCTCCCTCCCCCCAGTCCCCCTCCCAGTACAAACCCTCCCCACAGTTCCTCCTCCCAGTACAAACCCTTCTCCCCCCCCCAGTCCCTCCTCCCAGTACAAACCTTCCTTCCCCCCCAGTCCCTCCTCCCAGAACAAGTCCTCCACCCCCCCAGTCCCTCCTCCCAGAAAAAATCCTCCACCTCCCAATCCCCCCTCCCAGCACAGATCCTCTCTTACCCCAAATTCCTCCTCCCAGGACAAATGATCTTTCACCCCCAAATACTGCCTCCCGACATAACAGACACCTAACCCCGCAAAAATACCCCCCCATCTTCCTTTGCAACACAACCCCCCCCCCCAAATGTTTCCTCCCAGTAAAAAATGCTTTTGAGCCTTCGGGCACAAACCCCCCTTATACAAATATCCCCAGGCAAAATAAATCCACTCCCCACTTCTAGCACAGTCCCCCTCCCCAAATCTTCCTTCTAGTACAGATGCTCTTCTCCCCCAAAATCCCCCCTTCCAACACAAATCCTCTTCCCCCTTTCAGTTACGAATCCTTTCCCCTCCCAAATTGCCACCTGCATATATCATTATATTCACACACTTAGTGCTCTGGATTGAAACAAGTACACACATTTATATTTAATATCTGGGATTTACAACCACTTTAAAATGAGGGTCAGGTGATATTTTGCTGCCACATTTGTGAAGGCATGCTGTGGGTTAATCAGAACCAAGTCTGCTTCACTTAAAAATTTGTCTCTCTTTAATCTCCTAACTCTTTGACTCATCTTTTCTTCATCTGGTGTATGGTGTACATCTGTCTACACGTGACATGAAATGCACGTGTCCACACAAAAAAGGACATCTTGAATGGGCAGTAGAAGAAAAGCACATCATAGATGGAAAGTGAGTCAATGGACAGGGATACAAAAGGCAGATCTAAAGTTTTGCCGGCCTGAGTCAAATTAATTCATGGTGGGTGTAATGTTGTGATTTTTTTTTTACCAAAAATATGTAGAAGAATACATATTGGCCTAAACCAGGGGTGCCCAACCAGTGGCCCGGGGAGCCCTCTGATGTGGCCCGCGGAGCCCACTGATGTGGCCCGCAACCTCCTGCTCTGGGATGGAATAGAATAGAATACTGTTATTAAAGGTCAGCTTATTACTAAAATCACAGTGTATATGTAGCGGGTATTTAAATTTGGGGGGGGGGCCTCTGGGTCATTTAACCCAGATGTACTAATTGTTAGGGAATCTGAGAATCCCTTTTGTGGTTCTTGGAGGACTCTGGTGGTGCAAGGTTCCCTGTGGCCTGCAGGTGGCGTTGTCGCCCTGGGTCGGAGTTGAACCTGCACCGCAAGACTGTTCCTTTTTGTCCTTTCCTGTGAGGCAAAGGGAGAGGAGATAAAAGGGGCGGACGCCCTGACCTCTGGGTTCAGAGTTGGAGGACGCCGCCGCACCCAGGCACCTTCAGCCTGGGTGCTGGCGTTCCGGAGTTCCGGGCCCAGGTGCCCTTGACCTGGCCAGAGCGAGGGATGGGGTCCATCCCAGGCACCTTAAGCCTGGGGTGAGGTACTACGGCCAAGGCCTGGAGCCCAGGACTTCGACTGGGTTCCGCGAGGGTGGAGGAGTCCGAGGGGCCCTAAGGTGTTGGGACCCGTATCTGAGGCGAGGAGGCCGGGGAGTGTAACCCTTCCGAATAGCCCGGTACAGCATTAATCGGGTGACGGCGGGGCCTCTGGTAACTCCCTTGGAGGGATGTCTTCCCCCTGACAGGGGCTGCAACGTAGCGAAGGTAACTCCAGTTCCTGTTCACTAGAGTCGCTGGAAGAGACTCTGCAACTAAAAAGTCCATTTAACAGCCACTGTGCTTAGCAACCGTTGGTGAAACCTCAACGGGTTAGTTTCTTTGAGGATTGTGCCTTGACCTACTCCCCACCAATACTGGACTGTTCTATGGGTCTCAAACTGTCTGCTCGCAAAGGACTATTTGTTTGCCGTTATGGAATAAATACGTGTTGGACCTTTTTCAGTGTGTGGTACTCCAATTACTGGGAGCAAAGGGGGGTTATTAGCAGAACAGACTTGGCTCTGAGCGTATACACAGCCCAAAGGTAATCTGATGCTGGCCTTCACCTCTACATGCTGTAATCTAGAGGACATGGGCCCGTGGCGCACCTCGCTCTCCCCTTCAAGGTACCCCGCCTAGACCGAAGCCAAAGTAACCGCTAAAGAAGAGAGAGAGGGTGAGGCCGCTACATATATATGGGCATATCTCTTCTACAGTGGTTACTGGGCTGCTTTCAAACTGATCTGCAGGTTACCTGCACTGAGCCATAGACATCTGTTATTTCCTGCGACTTTGGTGAGCTTTCTGAAAGTGCACCAAACCTGCAGAATACAATAGAAGTCTATTGCAAAGTGCAGGAAAGCCAAAGGTACACTGCGTTGCACCCACGGTGCAGGAAAAACCGCAGCGCATCAGTGTGAAAGCAGCCTTGGGCCCCTTTCACACGGTCAGTCCGACCCAATTCGACCATCCATTCATCTAAGGAGTGGCAAACGTAAACCGACTTGTGTCCTACCTCCAATCCGATCCGCTAAAGAAAAAGAGTATAGTGGGCTGTGTCCGTGTCCGCTCTGCATATGCAGAGCGGACATCCTGTCCTCCCGCTCTGCTCGTTGTGGCCCGTGACCGTTTAACAAGTCGCTGAAGTGGCCCTCGCTCTTCAAAAGGTTGGGCACCCCTGGCCTAAACTGATGAATAAATTTGTTTATTATATCTTTTCTTTTTTCGGATATGTATTATAGCAGAAAGTAAAAAACAAATATTTTTTTTTTTCAAAATCTTTGCTCTTTTTTTTTTGAATATTTATTATAGCAAAAAGTTAGAAATATTGTGTTTTTTTTTTTCAAAACTGTCGCTCTTTTTTTGTTTATAGTGCAAAAAATTAAAACCGCAGAGGTGATCAAATACCACCAAAAGAGAGTGCTATTTGTGGGGGAAAAAAATACATAAATTTTGTTTGGGTACAGCGTCGCACGACTGCGCAATTGTCAGTTAAAGCGAGGCAGTGCCGAATCGCAAAAAATGGCCTGGTCATTAAGGCCTGGTTCACACTGGGGCGACAAACGCTCCGACATTGGGAGCTCATGTCGCATGACGTGTGAAAATCAATGTTTCCCTATGGGAGCCGTCTTAACTGGTCCGACACATGTCGGTCCGACTTTGAGAATGCTCCCTGTACTACTTTGGTCCGACTTTGACCCTACTTCAGCCCATTGACTATCATTGAAGTCGGATCAAAGTCGGACCGCAGTCTTGCATGATCCGACTTTGGCATGCGACTTGTGCTGTGCTGCTCTTGAGGGGGAACTCCAGGCCAAATTTTAAATAAAAAACCGGCATGGGTTCCCCTTCCGGGAGCATACCAGGCCCTTGGGTCTAGTCTGGATTTGAAGGGGAACCCCTACGCCGAAAAAACGGCGTGGGGGTCCCCCCCAAAATCCAAACCAGACCCTTATCCGAGCACACAACCTGGCAGGCCGCAGGGGAAGAGGGGGGGACGAGAGAGCGGCTCCCCCTTCCTCCTGAACCGTACCAGGCTGCATGCCCTCAACATGGGGGGTTTGGTGCTCTGGGGCAGGGGGGCGACCTGCGGCCCCCCCACCCCAAAGCACCCTGTCCCCATGTTGATGAGGACAGGGCCTCTTCCCGACAACCCTGGCCGTTGGTTGTCGGGGTCTGCGGGCGGGGGGCTTATCGGAATCCGGGAGCCCCCTTTAATAAAGGGGCCCCCGGATCCCGGCCCCCCCACCCTATGTGAATGAGTATGGGGTACATCGTACCCCTACCCATTCACCTGGTGGAAAAAAATTGCAATAAAAAAACCACACAGCTTTTTCAAGTATTTTATTGCACAGCTCCGGGGGTCTTCTTCCGACTTCGGGGGTCTCCGGTGTCGTCGCCGTGCTCTCCGGTTTTCTTCTGCCGGGCCACCGCTAACTTCTTTAGCTCTTTTGCTAGCGGGGCCCGGTCTTCTCCATCGCCTTCTCCCCTCTTCTCCTCTCCGGTTCTTCCTTTCTTCTGCCGGGCCTCCGCTAACTTCTTTTAGCTCTTTTGCTAGTGGAGGCCCGGTCTTCTCCGTCGTCTTCTTCTTCTCCCGCTATCCGGTTCTTCTCCCGGTTCTTCTCCCGCTTCTTTCTTCTGCCGGCCCCTCCACTAACTTCTTTAGCTCTTTTGCTAGTGGAGGGGCCGGGCTTCTCGTCGTCGCCGTCGGCGTCTTCTTCCCTTTTCTCCTCCTCGATGTTGACTCGTCGCTTCCTCTCGCAGTAATGCTAAATCTTCGGTCCGCAGAGATTAATATAGGCTTCTCATGACGTCACAGTCACATGTTCCCATGACGTCACAGTCACATGCTCCGGGGCCATGTGCCCCGGAACATGTGACTGTGACGTCATGAGAAGCCTATATTAATCTCTGTGGATCGAAGATTTAGCATTACTGCGAGAGGAAGTGACGAGTCAACATCAAGGAGGAGAAGAAAGAGGGAAGAAGACGCCGACGGCGACGACAGGAAGACCGGCCCCTCCACTAGCAAAAGAGCTAAAGAAGTTAGTGGAGGGGCCGGCAGAAGAAAGAAGCGGGAGAAGAACCGGGAGAAGAACCGGATAGCGGGAGAAGAAGAAGGCGACGGAGAAGACCGGGCCTCCGCTAGCAAAAGAGCTAAAAGAAGTTAGCGGAGGCCTGGCAGAAGAAAGGAAGAACCGGAGAGGAGAAGAGAGGAGAAGGCGACGGAGAAGACCGGGCCCCGCTAGCAAAAGAGCTAAAGAAGTTAGCGGTGGCCCGGCAGAAGAAAACCGGAGAGCGCGGCGACGACACCGGAGACCCCCGAAGTCGGAAGAAGACCCCCGGAGCTGTGCAATAAAATACTTTAAAAAGCTGTGTTGTTTTTTTATTGCAATTTTTTTCCACCAGGTGAATGGGTAGGGGTACGATGTACCCCATGCTCATTCACATAGGGTGGGGGGCCGGGATCCGGGGGCCCCTTTATTAAAGGGGGCTCCCGAATTCTGATAAGCCCCCCGCCCGCAGACCCCGACAACCAACGGCCAGGGTTGTCGGGAAGAGGCCCTGTCCTCATCAACATGGGGGCAGGGTGCTCTGGGGTGGGGGGCCGCAGGTCGCCCCCTGCCCCAGAGCACCAAACCCCCCATGTTGAGGGCATGCGGCCTGGTACGGTTCAGGAGGGAGGGGGGGCGCTCTCTCGTTCCCACCTCTTCCCCTGCGGCCTGCCAGGTTGTGTGCTCGGATAAGGGTCTGGTTTGGATTTTGGGGGGGGGACCCCACGCCGTTTTTTCGGCGTAGGGGTTCCCCTTCAAATCCAGACCAGACCCAAGGGCCTGGTATGCTCCTGGAGGGGGAGCCCATGCCGTTTTTTTATTTAAAATTTGGCCTGGAGTTCCCCCTCAAGATTCATACCAAACACAGTGCCTGCTATTGGCGGGGATCCAAGTCGGATCCCCGTTCATTGAAAGTCGGACATATGTCGGCTTCATGTCGCAGGGCAAAGTCGGACAGATGTCGTGTCAACTAGTGGGAACCCAGCCTAAGGGGGCAAATCCTTTCGGGGCTGAACAAGCTGAAGTTAGAAGGCTACCATGCACAGCTGAAGCCGATTTTGCATTCTTTGGTTTTAGTAAATCAACCCTTTAGTTTTGTATTACCGTATATACTCGAGTATAAGCCGACCCGATTATAAGCCGAGGTACCTAATATTACCCCAATAAACTGTGAAAACGTATTGACTCGAGTATAAGCCTAGGGGAGGGAATGTGCCCATTGCCACCTCACTGTGCCAATTGCCCAACCTTACTGTGCCCATTGCCACCTCACTGTGCCACCTCACTGTGCCCATTGCCACCTCACTGTGCCACCTTACTGTGCCCATTGCCAGCTTACTGTGCCCAACCTCACTGTGTCCATTGCAGCCCCCCTGTGCCCGAGTCAGTGTACCTGAAAATCTTCTTATACTGCGGCCGGCGTCCATTGTTTAAATATCGCGGCTTTCTCCTGGTCCCTTCCGTGATAGGCATTTCCAGCAAACACTGTGTTGAGTGTTCCGCCTATCACGGAGATCCTCTCATTCTCGGACTCCGTTTCCCAGCAGACACTGTGTTCAGTGTTCCGCCAATCACGGACGTCTTTTCATCCTCGGACAAGAGAACGTCCATGATAGGCGGAACACTGAACACAGTGTCTGCTGGGAAACGGAGTCCGAGAATGAGAGGACCTCCGTGATAGGCGGAACACTCAACACAGTGTTTGCTGGAAACACCTATCACGGAAGGGACCAGGAGAAAGCTGCGATATTTAAACAACGGACGCCGGCCACAGTATAAGAAGATTTTCAGGTACACTGACTCGAGTATAAGCCGAGGGGTGTACTTTCAGCCCTAAAAAAAGGGCTGAAAAACTCGGCATATACTCGAGTATATACGGTATGTATTAAGAGCTTTATTATTTAGTGCTTTTTATATCTGGAACTCAGCTTTAATAAACGTACAATAACCAGTAAACTTTCAACTGATTTTATTTAAGCTGTTGGATGTGATTGGAGCGGAAAGTTTAATTCTTCAATTGTAAATCTTCTTTTCAGTTGTCAAGTCTCCGATGCAATTCACCGCCCTGGCACGAAATTTGTAAATCCAATAAACAATTTGCAGGTTAAACAACAGGCAGAATGTATTTTGGCAAAACACATTTTATTACATTTTGATCTGATCAATATTTATGCTTCGCCAACCAGCGCAGTTTAATTTAGAGAATGCACAAACTAATTAATTAGTTTTGTCTTTTATGTATTGATTGATATACTTATTTTGTTTTCACTTTTCAACAGAAGACCTAGGCAGACGAAGCAGTAAAATATGTGCATTTGCAGTAGTTTATGTTGTTGTGAAACCTATGTATTTATTTACTATACTTTTGGGGGAAGCCATAAACTGACTTCCAGAGTATAATGTATAGAGGTGATAACTCTGTGCTGTCATACACCAAAAAAAAAAAAACATCAATTTATTACACTGCAAAAAATAAAGTAAATTAATATGAATTTGTCCACCTACATTTGGTATTTTATGATAAAAAATGAATAGTCCATTAAAATAAATAAATATTATATTTTTTTACATTTTTCACTTTCTTCCCGGAGCTCTCCCCTGCAGTACATCATTTTCACCACAATATGTCCCCAATCTGATGGCCTTCATCATTTAACCCGCTTCCTCTGAGCCCAAGTCCACCTGGACACACATGAACATGTTACTGGGCAGTGAGAGGAGAAGCATGCTGCAGAG
Source organism: Rana muscosa (assembly GCA_029206835.1). Lineage (NCBI taxonomy): Eukaryota > Metazoa > Chordata > Amphibia > Anura > Ranidae > Rana > Rana muscosa. Next base: position 1,069,177,724 of record CM055117.1, read on the forward strand.
AAGGACCCTTTGTGGAAGCAGTGGTCTCCCACAGAGGTCTGTCATGCCCCCTGCTTACACATGCCTATAGCATTCCGATGGAATTTTCCGTCGGAATTCCGTTCAAGCTGTCTTCCATCAGTCTTGCCTACACACTGTCAGTCCAAATTCTGACCGTCCAAAACGCCGTGACGTACAACACTACGACGAGCTGAGAAAAAAGGAAGTTCAATGCTTCCGAGCATGCGTCGACTTGATTCTGAGCATGCGTGTTTTTTTTTCTCCGTCGGAGTTCCACACAGACGATCAGAATTTCCTATTGTTTTTTTTTCAATTGGAAAAAAATAAAACATGTTCTATTTCTAAACACCGAGGGAAAAAAATCCAATGGGGCCCACACACAATCGGAATTTCCGATGAAAAAGGTCCATCGGACTTTTTTCATCGGAAATTCCGATCGTGTGTACAAGGCATAAGGCTTGCATCGATCCTAAGGCTTGCATCGATCCTAATGCGGCGTACACACAATCGTTTTTCATGCCATTTTTTAAACCAACGTTTTTCTCCTCGTTTTTTTTCATGTTTCCTCTCAAGCCTGTCTTGCGTACACACAATCATTTTAAAAAACGTTCAAGCAAAGCGCAGTGACGTTCAACACGTACAACGGCACTATAAAGGGGAAGTTCCGTTCGGATGGCGCCACCCTTCATGTTAGTAAAGTTTGTTGAGCGACGATTCGCACTTTTCAGCCTCGTGCTTTTCAGTCTGTTACAGCGTGACAAATGTGCTATCTCCATTACGAACGCTAGTTTTACCAGAACGAGCGCTCCCATCTCATACTTGATTCTGAGCATGCGCGTTTTTTTTCACCTCGTAAAAGCATACACACTATCGTTTTTCACGTCGTTAAAAAAAACGACATGAAAAACGACGTGAAAAAATAGAGCATGTTCGAAATTTTTAATGGCCGTTTTTCACGTCGTTAAAAATGCACACGATCGGTTTTAATGCCCATTTTTAACGGCATGAAAAACGATCGTGTGTATGGGGCATTAGGCTTGCATCAATCCTAAGGCTTGAATCGCTCATAAGGCTTGCATCAATCCTAAGGCTTGCATCAATCTTAAGTCTTGCATCGCTCCTAGGGCTTGCATCAAACCTAGGCTTGCATCGATCCTAAGGCTTGCATGAAGTCACGTGATCGCTGACGATACATGTAGGGACGTAGAGGCAACCGGAAGTGACGCAGGCGAGCTTGGCGTTTGTGGATACACATGTTTTGTTTACTGTTTGAATGTGAGTACCTTGTATACTTTTTATGCAATAAACGCAATTGTAGTTAAAACATACTAAACTATCCTGGGATTTATTTTACCTTCCCTGCTATTATATATGCACGGCATCCGGAGACCCCTTACACCACGGACGTAGCAGCAGCTCCCCACAACCAGGGACCATATCCAGGGACCATATCCAGGGATTACCCAAGGCACCACCCAGGCAGGCTGGATTACGCTGGATACTCTCAGGCTTTTCTTATATGCTGTAACCTCACAGCAGTGAGGTAAGGGGCCACCCATTTACCTTAGCAGAAGGCACTGAAGAGCCATCACTCTGCACATTTGCACCTTAGTAGAAGGCACCGAAGAAGCCATCACCTTGCACACATCACTTTTTAAATGATTTACCACGGTCACCTATGCAACATTGCATTCCATTTTATGCTTATTTCACATATTTCACAACAGATGTGATTGTTTCAGAGCAGATGTCATTTGCACTTGCACTATTTGAAGTTTTTCCATGATTATTTTGCATTGTGTAATTACCTACTTGCCCGTTGTCCAACTCCAGATATGGAGAGACGAGCGGTGTTAGATTTTGGGCCTTGCGGCGAGTTACCTCTCCAGAGTGGATCCCTGGTCTCCGTTATCTAGGCGAAAGTCCCTTTGTAATAAAGCCAATGTCCACACAGCAAGGTTTTATTATTTTCTTGAGGTAAAACTTGAGAGAGAGAGAGAGTAGAATCAACAAGTAAGAGAAGGTTCAGGCACGCAACGCTTAGAGAACACTTTCGTCGCCACTCAAGCCTGAGTGGGCATTGCTCACCCGGATAGTGCCTATGAGAGCAGTCCTAGCAGCCGGAGTGAAGCACGGATGTCAGAGATGATAGATCCCCCTTTAGGTAGGCCTCCAGGCCTCTCCTTGAGACAGCAGTACCGTCGCTATCTCCGCCGGGACTGATCTTCCCCTGGAACTCCTTCCCTAAAGATGGGTCCCCTTCAACCGGGCAGCCTGGGATCCTTCTCCGAAGCGTAGGCCCTCGATAGGAGAGCTGGGCCTACTACACAGCAGTAGAACCTCGAGCTAAAGGTGCCCGAGACCAATCACACCCGTCCCGTGCCATGAGGGCCACGAGACACGCTCACTGGACCAGAGGTCCCCCCGAACTCCTTGGGGTCCCCCTGGAATCGCCTCATGCCTAATGGCATCTGCCCATTTTGTACCCTCTCCCAGCATGCACAGTGGGTAGACCACGTCCACTGCATGGCTGCCGAGAGAGGACACCCAATGGCGCTGCAATACCCCCTGTGGTTTACCCTGAGCCGAAGACGACAGCGCCATCTTCAGGCAACAGGGAACTATACTGCCAGGCAGCACCGCACCCAGAGCCGAAGCAATTTAATATATAAACAGGTCTGAGCAAAACTTTTAGCTCAGACCACCCTTAAATTTGCACATATAGCGTGGGATGGGCGCTACATACCTCTTCAGCATTTGAGGTTTATTTGGACACTATATTGCTTGGCACGTTACTTAGTTTGCCACTTGCACACTATCTTGCACTTTGCACGTATTACCATTGTTTTTATGCTTGTGTGTTTTTATACCTTTGCATTAAATTCTATCAACAGCTCAGCACTACTTTTTATATTCATACACACTCAGCTGTCATCCAGCTGTCCCACATTAGCGCGTGAAAACTCTTTATATTTATATCTGTGTGGTGTGGTGCACCGGTGTAAAATAAAACACTCAGAGACCGAGGTGGAGGAGAACAGTATATTGTTCGATTCCCAACAGCCAATGAATAGGCCCAGCGGGAACACAAAGCCAACTGGAGCCACTTACAAAAAGTAGCAGAGGATCGAGATCTTGGAATGATGGCGACAGCTTCAGCAGCGGGGAGAATGCGGCCTGGTCGGTCCACACCCAAACGGGAGACTTTCTGAGGGGAGATGGTGTAGTCACTGCACTTTTCCTACTCCTCCCTGCACTGTCCTTGCCAGACGGGGGAGACCTGTCCCTACAATAGCCACTTTCATAAAGTGTGCCAAACCCGGGAGACAGGTCTAAAATATACTCTACCTGACCCAAGATGGCTGCCAAAGTCACATGGGGTGCCAACGTCCAATCAAACAGCTGTCTCCCTATGTCCGCAGGAATTCATAAAGCAGTGGTTCTCAACTCCTGTCCTCAGGACCCACTAACAGGCCAGATTTTAAGTATTGCCTTGGGGAGATACAGACTACAATACTGCAATCACCGAGCAGCAAATTATATCACCTGTGATGTATTTCAGTTATCCTGCAAACCTGGCCTGCTAGTGGGTCCCGAGGACAGGAGTTGAGAACCCACTGTCATAAAGGAACAATGCCCTGCATTGCTGTATCGGTCGAGCACCACCTACAGTGGGGAAGACAGACTGCACCCTCTGAGGGTGTCCAAAGTGTGACTTCTTGTAAGCCCTATTGGGCTGGATACCTTTTCCCTGGGGAGGTGAGGATAATTATGGTGCCCCCTTGATCATCCAACTGATTTTAATCTCTGGTCATGAGACCCTTCATTCCATCATTCAGCGGTAACTATACCTTTGTGCACATGGAAATTGGTACACTATGAAATGTTTTTGAAGTTTGAGATGTTGAATGTATTTCTTTTAGAAACTGTATGTATGACTGTATAGGTTGAAACGCGTCAAGCTTCAATATAGCAGACATTATTATTGTGATGTCTATCCTAGTTTGCATTGCTGTACTGTGGAATATGTACTGTGTCCCTTAAACCAGAGCTCATATTTTAACCACTTCAGCCCTAGAAGATTTGGCTGCTCAATGACCAGGCCATTTTTTGCGATACGGCACTGTGTCGCTTTAACTGACAATTGCGCGGTCATGCGACATTGTACCCAAATAAAATCAATGTCCTTTACCAGAGCTTTTTTTGGGTGGTATTTGATCACCTCTGCGGTTTTATATTTTTTGCGCTATAAACAAAAGAAGAGGGACAATTTTGAAAAAAAAACACAATATTTTTTACTTTTTGCTATAATAAATATCCCACATTTGAAAAAATAAATAAAAATTTTCCTCAGTTTAGGCTGATACATATTCTTCTACATATTTTTGGTAAAAAAAAAAAAAAATGTAATAAGCGTATATTGATTGGTTTGCGCAAAAGTTATAGCGTCTACAAAATAGGGAATAGTTTTATGGCATTTTTATTGTTATTTTTTCTTTTTATACTAGTAATGGCGGTGATCAGCGATCTTTATCGGGACTGAGATATTGTGGCGGACAAATCGGACACTTTTGACACAGTTTTGGGACCAGTGACATTTATACAGCAATCAATGCTATAAAAATGCACTGATTACTGTATAAATGACACTGGCAGGGAAGGGGTTAACACTAGGGGGCGATCAAGGGGTTAACTGTGTTCCCTAATGTGTGTTCTAACTGTAGGAGGGATGGGACTGACTAGGAGGAGAGAGAGAGAGTTCGGTGTTCATACTTCGTATGAACACACGATCAGTCTCCTCTCCCCTGAGAGAACCAGGATTTATGTGTTTACACACACACATCCCCGTTCTCATTCTGTAACGAGCAATCGTGGGTGCCCGGTGGTCATCGCGCCCACCGGGCACTCGCATTGTATCCGGGGACACGCTTCGGGCGCGCGCGCGTGCCTCCGCCAGAGGCATCTTAAAGAGCCGGCTCGCGCAGGGGAGCCAAACTGCCGCAGTATTACTGCGGCAGCTGGTCAGGAAGCAGTTAAATTGCAACATGATACAGATTTTTTCTTAACCACTTACAGACTGCCCGCCGCAGGAAAACGTCGCTTTGAAGAGGAATACCGTTGTTATGGTAGCAGCTAGCTACCATAACCCCAGTATCCTCTTCTTCAGTGGGCGGTCCTCTTTCAGATAAAAGTGGTCTCTGCGGCGGGTACGCCGCAAGATCACTTTTATCGGCAGGCGGGAGGGGGCGCCGCTCTCCGGTGCCCTCCGCCGCTTACCGGAGCTGTCGGTAGTGGCGGAGGCGATTACGCCTGTCCCCTGCCTGGGTATGGAGATGAGTGAGGGGAAGATGATGGCCCCCACCTGTCTCTATACCATAACAGGGTGGAAGCGATGTCAAAACGTCACTTCCGCCCAATGCTCTTAAAGGGACATTTTTTTTTTTTTTTTTTTTAGAATGACATAAAAAAATTTTGTTTTTTTTAATTGCATTTAAAGCAGGCCATACACGGGTCGAATTTCGAACGAATTTTCTTTTCAAAATCAGAAAGTTCGTTTTTTTTTGTGATCCGATGATGCCACCATTGATTTTCGAAATTCGGCCGACCAAACCTTCATGTTGCCGGGAATATTCTTTTCTCTCCGGGAATATTCGTTTCTCTCTGGGAATATTATTTTCTTGCACATGCGCATTTTCTTTTCTATTACATTTCTCGCACGATTCTCCCATCATTGATCAGAAAATCGTTTGTTTTTCAAAAAATTTCGGATTCCTCAAATTTGATTGCCGCACGAAAATTGGCTGTTGCTGCAGCCCACTAACGGTGCGAAATTCGTACGAAAATTCTTTGATACGATTTTCGAAAGAAAATTCTTTCGAAATTCGAACCGTGTATGGCCGGCTTTAGTCTAAATGTGAGATCTGAGGTCTTTTTGACCCCAGATCTCATATTTAAGAGGACCTGTCATGCTTTTTTTCTATTTCAAGGTATGTTTACATTCCTTGTAATAGGAATAAAAGTGACCCAAATTTTTTATTTATGTTTTAAAACTGTGTCAAAATAAAAGAAATAAGAGATTTTTTAAAAGCGCCCCGTCCCAACGAGCTCGCGCGCAGAAGCAAACGCATAGGTGAGCAGCGTCCGCATATGAAAACAGTGTTCAAACCGCACATGGGAGGTATCACCGCGATCGTTAGAGCGAGAGTAATAATTCTAGCTCTAGACCTCCTCTGTAACTCAAAACCTGCAACCTGTAGAATTTTTTAAACATCGCCTATGGAGATTTTTAAGGGTAAAAGTTTGTCGCCATTCCACGAGCAGGCGCAATTTTGAAACGTAACATGTTGGGCATAAATTTACTCGACGTAACATTATCTTTCACCATATATAAAAAAATTGGGCTAACTTTACTGTTGTCTTATTTTTTAATTCAAAAAAGTGTTTTTTTTTCCAAAAAAAAGTGCGCTTGTAAGACCGCTGCGCAAATACGGTGTGACAAAAAGTATTGCAACGACCACCATTTTATTCTCTAGGGTGTTAGAAAAAAAACATATAATGTTTGGGGGTTCTAAGTAATTATCTAACAAAAAAAAATGTTTTTAACTTGTAAACAACAAATCTCAGAAAGAGGCTCGGTCCTTAGAGAGAAACTAAAGGTTCCCATTTAAAAAAAAAAATAACAAACATGTTATACTTACCTCCACTGTGCAGCTCGTTTTGCACAGAGTGGCCCCGATCCTGGTCTTCTGGGATCCCTCTGCGGCTATCTCGGCTCCTCCCCGCAAGGACTCCACACCTTCATGCGAGCGAGCGTGGAGTTATTGCGGGCGCACTCCCGTGATACAGCGGCGGCCATAGCCGCCGACTGTAACACTCGGCCCCGCCCCCCGGCGCGCCACGTCATTATATGTGATTGACAGCAGCACCAGCCAATGGCTGCGCTGCTTTCAATCCATCCACTGTAGCCAATCAACGGGCAGGCTCAGGAACGAGGAAGATGACGGGGGTGAGCGCGGGACTTTCGAGGGGTCAGGTAAGTAAAACGGGGGCTCGGGGGGGGGGTGTTATTGTCATGATATTTTTTCATAGTATTGTAGCGGGGTCTCTAAAATTAGGTAGGACACTCAGGTGTGTAAGTATGGGAATAATGGACCATTTGTGTTCGTGGAGGATTGGACGGTGTAATAATCTCCTTGGCCTCTTGGTGGCGGGGTACCCGTAGGCTCAAGGTAGATTGGCCGTCACAGTGCTACCCTTTTTGTCCCTTTCCGGAGATGGTACGGCAAGGGCGGGGAACCTGCCGTGGTGTCGATGGGAGGAGATAAAAGGGGGAGACGCCCTAACCACAAGGTCTTTTGGAGGATCTTCTTCACGCGCCCAGGCACCTTAGGCCTGGGTGCGGGCGGTTCCGGATTCCGGCCCAGGCGCCCTAGGCCTGACCGGAATGGAGTTGGAGTCCATCCCAGGCACCTTCAGCCTGGGGTGAGGTACTAAGCCAGGAGGCCTGGGGCCCAGTGACTTCGACTGGGTCCCGCGAGGGTGAAGAAGTCCGAGGGTCCCTGAAGTGGATGGGGCCCATGTCTGAGGTGAGGAGGCGACTGATGGAAGCCTGCGAAAACGTGCAAGTCGTGGGAGGAGTCTGGCCATGTGGAGGGACTCACGTGGAGACTTCGGCGCGTGGTCAGTGCGTGATGGAGCAGCAGACAGTCGGGATGGCCTCAAGCTCCCCGTGGATTCTGGTTCCCTACCCCACGAAGATGACTACGTTCGCTGCTCCCCTTACAGACACGGGGATAAGACTCAGGCCCCGAAGGACAGTTGGCTTTGTACTCATGCAGAGACACGGAGGCCCTCGGCGTGATCTGTCCCGGATGCTCGGGACTGGTGGTCCACCTGAAGCGATTCGGGCGTTGCGAGGCATGCAAAGAGTTCTTGTTCGAGGTGGAGCCATCCACAGTAAGGCCCCCCGGGCCCTTCGACTCAACAGCCTCACAGGTACCGCTACTCCGGAAGGGGAGATCCAGGCCTTTGCGGAGGTTCCCGTACGCACTGACCAGGGCGATGTGACTGCCCAATCAGAGACTGAGAGAGAAAAATCCGAGGATGCTGCTTCGGTCACCACAGATTCTCTGCTCCCACCTTCGAAGAGGAAAGTCGGCTTGGTGCAGGCCTCCTGTGGTCATGGAAGAGCTTCACCCCATCGCTTGCCTGGCCTGGATGGATCCGGTTGGAAGAGTCCTGGACATCCCAGTTCTACAAAAGGTCAAGGTGAGCCAGGGGCTGGGACTGTGGTGGTGGTTGGAGGTGTCGGAGGTCCACAGTCGGTGAAGCCCGCAAGGGAGGGTAGTACCACGTCTACCAGAGACTACCTTCCCGCCGAGATGTATGACACTTCTGACCTAGAGTCACTGTCTGATTGTGGAGATGACGGTGAGATCGATGAACTGTTTCACCAGAAGGGCTGGGCTGGGACAAACGCCCGTTACCTATGTTATGTGCACCGCAGGATTCCCCTATGTCAATAGGAGACAGAACGCCCCGGGTACAGGCCCCGGAGTCTACGAGGAAGTCTAGTCCTCAAATTACCTCCTCAGAATCTACAACATCGCCCGTCTTGGTGGCGGGGATGCAACGCGCATCGCTACGAGCACCGAGAGAAAAGCCATCAGAGGTAGTGAAAGTACCTCAGCACCCGGAGGCCATTGTTCAACCCGGAGAAGGTGAGCGGGATGCCATGCCTCCTTTGGCCAGATTGCAACGACTTTTCTCACAGAGAGTCGCCCGTGAGTATGGGTGGGAATATCCCTACTTGCCCTAGGACTTACTTTTTGAAGTTGAGGTCATACGCCAGAGATGGTATGACGAATTTGTTTGGGAAAAACTCAAAGTACCCCATGCACGAAGATACTTGTCCTGTTCGCCACCCGTGTCGAAAAAGTTTAGAGACTGCAGAGCAGACTGGATGTGGGGCCGCCATAGCCACGCAGACAAGGTGCGCATCTGAAGGAAAGATGGAGAGGACGCTGACTATTCGATTGAGGTTTTCGATAAACATCTGAAGCCTTTGTTCTTGCCTGACCCGAGGTTTTATTTGTAAGGAGAGACTCATTTGTTTTTTTTTGTGACAACCTTCTAGAAGTGTTCTTGCTGGAGCGTCCGAACTGTATCCTAGTTTTTTATTTGGATTTTGTTTTCCACTCTTTGGAGGAATGAGAGCAGTTTTTGTTTGTTCTCTCTTCCTCACAGTTCAAAGACAGATTTTGGGGGTAGAATCAGTGTAGGGACGTAGGAAGAATGAAGATTGCACCAACGCAGGAAGAATGAAGATTGCACCAAGTGTCATTACCGCGGCACTGTCACCAGGTGGCAGTGTTGTGCAACGGCTGTTTTTTTTTTTTTTTTACACGCGCATCACTTTACTCATTGGAGCGAATAGGTCTATTGGCTGATGGACCCATTCATTCCAAATTAACACAATATGTTAGGATGTTGTGTTTTCTTTTTGTTTCCCTTCTGCAGGAGATTTGTCTGTCAAGACTACTGAGTATGGGGTTCTTAGACAGTGAAGGGAGGGATTGTATATGTGTACATGTTAGATGGTTTTAGGGAAAAGTTTTATTGTTTTATGTTCCCTTCCCCTTTGAGCAGGTCTTGGTATGGTTAAGGTTCAAAATTTTAGGGATAGCCTCTGGGGCCAGGCTTATGTCATCACTCCATGGGACTGCACCAGACGCTGGGGACCAGCGTCAAATCACAGGGGGCAGTATGTAGCGGGGTCTCTAAAATTAGGTAGGACACTCAGGTGTGTAAGTATGGGAATAATGGACCATTTGTGTTCGTGGAGGATTGGACGGTGTAATAATCTCCTTGGCCTCCGGGTGGCGGGGTCCCCGTAGGCTCAAGGTAGATTGGCCGTCACAGTGCTACCCTTTTTGTCCCTTTCCGGAGATGGTGCGGCGAGGGCGGGGAACCTGCCGTGGTGTCGATGGGAGGAGATAAAAGGGGGAGACGCCCTAACCACGAGGTCTTTTGGAGGATCTTCTTCACGCGCCCAGGCACCTTAGGCCTGGGTGCGGGCGGTTCCGGATCAGTCGCTGATAGAGACTCTCAAGTTCCAAGTCCTTTCTAGCTAAGGCTATAGTAACTGCTGGCGAGATCACAGTGGTTTAGCTGACAACCAGGATAGTGCCTCGACCTTCTCATCCCCCGTATCAAAATGTTATCAAGTCGCAACCAGTTGGCTACTGAAGCACTGTTTATTGTGAGATATGCAATAAAACAAGAGTTGGACTTTGATCGGTGTGTGGAACAGAGGGAAGTGTTGGCACAGCAGGACTTGATTCTAGACAAAAGCACATAGGCCCGAGGAAATATCTGGTACTGGCCTTCCTTCACCTCACCCACAGTTATGGGGAGGACATGGGCCGTAGCGCATCTCACCCTGTCGTGTGACATACCCCTAGACAAAAGAGATGGGGTGAGGCCGCTACAGTATGCATTAAGGTGAAAAAACATTTACCTTTAAAACCCCTTTAAGTGGTTAATAAATACTTTTTTTATATAATTGTTTGATTTTGTTACATTGCTGCAAAAAAAAACCTTGGGGGAACTTCTCCATATTGTTTGTTCCGGGGTGTGCAGCCCAAATCTCTCCCATATGACTCTTTCCCATGCTAGACAGACTGCACCTACCTACAAGCATTTAATCGCTCTATGAGCGAATACATGCAGACTAGGGTGACCACATGTCCCGGATTGCCCGGGACAGTCCCGCATTTTGCAGGTCTGTCCCGGGCACATTCATTCCTGGACAATACAGTGTCCCGGAATGAACCTGACACAGCCATCCCCCCGGGCCAATCTGATGCCCCCAAAAATGGCCGCCACATCACCGCTTTACTCACTGACAGTACTTGTCCTGGCCGGGAATGCCTTGAGGAGCACAATCCCGCCCCCTGCTTGTGATTGGAGAAATCATAAATCCCGCCTCTTGTGTCCAATCACTGTGACGTGATTCCCTGAATGGTAGTTTGGAAATGTGGTCACCCTAATGCAGACGGCTGTGGAACCTACCAGCCTGTCATTGATTTGTACAGGCCATACAGCTGTAGCTGACTGGAAACGCCTGATCTGGGAGGTGTATGGCAAGGAACAGCCATGTGAATGAGTCCTAAAAAGTAAGTTTGCTTAGGTATCCTTGACTATATGGTCCAAAATGCCTTGCCCCTCTGCATTGTAGGCACAAACTTGGGTTTAATTGCGTTGCTCGGCTCATGAGAAAGCGCTACTCATTTCCAAGCTGTTTTCTGTGCCGCTTTGAAATAATGAGCTCTTTGCCACAGGCCCAGCTGTGTCTTCATGCAGCACTGAAAGCACGCTGTAACCCTTTTCATCGCCTGCACTCAATCAAAGTATGAAAAATAGGCCTATTACGGGCACATATTAATTATTTATTTATTTATTTTATTTTTTTCCCCAGTTTTTCATAGGAAGCCTCCTGATTATTTTAGAGTAGGATCCATTACTGATGTTGACTAGTTGCTTCCATACAGACCTTTGGAGACACAAAGTAAAATCCAGGCCTAATTAACCACTTCAGTCCGGAAAGGTTTTACCCCCCTTCATGACCTGGCCATTTTTTGCGATACGGCACTGCGTTATTTTAACTGACAATTGCGCGGTCGTTCGACGTTGTACCCAAATAAAATAGATGTCCTTTTTTCCCCACAAATAGAGCTTTTCTTTTGGTGGTATTTGATCACCTCTGGATTTTTTATTTTTTTTGCGCTATAAACAAAAAGAAAAGACCGTAAATTTTGAAAAAAAAAACAATATTTTTTACTTTCTGCTATAAAATATATACAATTTTTTTTAAAAAAAATCTAATTTCTTCATTAATTTAGGCCAATATGTATTCTTGTACATATTTTTGGTAAAACAAAATCACAATAAGCGTATATTGATTGGTTTCTGCAAAAGTTATAGGGTCTACAAACTATGGAATAGATTTATGAACTTAATTTTTTTTTAAATTGTTTTTACTAGTAATGGCGGCAATCAGCTATTTTTAGCAGGACTGCGACATTGCGGTGGACAAATCTGACACTAAGTGACACTTTTACCAGTATACAATGTACAAATGTACAAATATACTTTTGACCAGTATACAATGATCAGTGCTAAATAAATTGCACTGTTACTGTATAGATGACACTGGCAGGGAAGGGGTTAACAGGGGCGATCAAAGGGTTAAGTGTACTCCTAGGGAATGTTTCCTAACTGTGTGGGGGAAGTACTGACAGGAAGAACACAGAGATCAGTGTTCCTGCTGTAGCACACAGAACCCCTTTTTCCTTCCCTTTGGCTCACCTGTAGGAAAATGGGCACACCATGCCACATGCCCGTACCCTCCTGTGTGAAGAGGTTGAGCGGTGTAATGTACCTGGGTCTCTATGGTCAGGTTTCCCCAGAGAATGGCTCCCATCTTCACTGCATTAAAGGCAAGTCTCTATTCCCCAATAACTCCAAGGTCCACACCAATTGCAACTCCAACGTAGAGTTTATTTCTCTCTTATGCATAATCATTGAACAGGAAAGGTTGGAGGAAGATCAGGACAGCAAGAGGTGTTGGAGTAGGTCCAGGCAGAAATGAATATTTATTCACTACCCATATCTTTAGGTAGTCTCAGCTCATCCGGGTAGTCTCCCATAGAATGGACCCTAGCAGCCGGAGTGATGCTCGAATTAGATTACACACAGTCTCGGCACAAACTCTGCCACAGACCTGGAGAACGTTGGTTCTGGTTTTAGGCCTCTAACGGGAAGATGACATCCCTCCAGAGAGTTACCGGGCCCCTTCCTTCACTGTGATCTCTCACCAGGCCCTCGGAGCGGTCCTCCCCCGGCCTCCTCTTTTAGATACGGGTCTCCTCGCAAGGCAGCACCCTCGAATTCCTCCTCCCTCCGTGGGCCCCAGCCGAAGGTGCTGGACCCAAGGCCTTCAGTTGCAGCCCCAGGGCTAAAGGTGCCTGGGACTGATCCGCCAGTGTACCGGACAAGGAACTCCACCCCAGGGCTAAAGGTGCCTGGGGTGGTCACGAACAGGACAACACACCCCCGGGGTCGGACCCCCGGGAACTCACACCTACAGACAGGGTCTGCCCCCTTTTATATCCCCTCCCAGGATGCACAGCAGGCCGACACGCCCACCATACCACCGCCGAGAGGGGACATCCAAGGCACAGCACTGTACCAGCGGTTCAACCCTGGCCTCCGATGGCAGCGCCACCAACAGGCCACAGGGAACTACACACCAGTATCCCACCTGTAGTAAAAGAATGGTCTACAGAACCCTATCAAATAGTGTGTTTGAGTACAACTACCACTCAAACATTCCCTTAGATTTTAAACCCCCGCTACACTGCTTACAAGGAACAGAAGATGTCTGTGTACTTCCCTGTCAGAACGGGATACTGCCTTGTTTACATAGGTAGATCGCCATTCTGCCTCTCTGGGGAAGGAACGCAGGTGGCCTGAGGACATCAGGCCTGCCGGTCCTATGGATTGGCTTCCCCTCTGTGCAGTGGGCGCACTATCTGTTGCACGAAATGACATACAGGTACAAAGTTTTGCGCAATAGAGCCGCCCTGCCGCACTATATATATATATGCGGTGGGCGGTCTTTAAAGAGGAAGTAAACCCTGATGGGTTTTACTTCCTTTTTAGTTCCCTGCATAGTAAAAGCATAATGTGCTAGTATGCATCGCATACTGGTGGTGAACAGTGCTAAAAAATATGCACTGTAATTTTTCTAGTTACACTGGTTGGGAAGGGGTTAACATCAGAGGTGATCAAAGGGTTAAATGTGTGCCTAGGTTGTGCTTACTCACTGTAGGGAGGGTGCTTTGACTAGGGAAAGGCAAAGATCTATGTTCCTGCTTAACAGAAACTCAAGATCAGTACCTTCCCTTCTGATAGAACGACAATCTGCCTTGTTTACATAGGCAGATCGGGGTTCTGCCTGTGTCCTGTGTAATTGGCTGGCGCCAGTGGGAGGGTGCTTTGACTAGGGGAAGGCAAAGATCTGTGTTTCTACTTTGATTGACAGAACGACAATCTACCTTGTTTATAGCGTCTACAAACTATGGGTTATTTTTATTTATTTTATTTATATATTTATTTGTTTATTTTACTAGTAATGGTGGCGATCAGCGATTTTAAAGCGGGACTGTGGCGGACAAATCAGACACCTAACTGACACTTCTGGTACTTAATAATAATAATAATAATACGATGATCAGTACTAAAAAATATGCACTGTCACTGTACTAGTTACACTGGTTGGGAAGGGGTTAACATCGGGGGCGATCAAAGGGTTAACTGTGTGCCTAGGTTGTGCTTACTCACTGTGGAGAGGGTGCTTTGACTAGGGGAAGGCAAAGATCCATGTGCCTGCTTAGCAGTATCACAAGATCAGTACCTTTCCTTCTGACAGAACGACAATCTGCCTCGTTTACATAGGCAGATCGCCGTTCTGCCTGTGTAATCGTCAGGCGCCGGCGGACATCGAGTCCGCGGTACCCGCGCTGGGCTTCCACTGTGTATAATCACAGGAGGTGAGGATCGCCGGCGGCATGCGCCCCAGACCCGGAAGTGTCAGATCACTAGGTACAGTATCTCACAAAAGTCAGTACACCGCTCACATTTTTGTAAATATTTTATTATATCCTTTCATGTGACAACACTGAAGAAATGACACTTTGTTACAATGTAAAGTAGTGAGTGTACAGCTTGTATAACAGTGTAAATTTGCTGTCCCCTCAAAATAACTCAACACACAGCCATTAATGTCTAAACTGCTGGCAACAAAAGTGAGTACACCCCTAAGTGAAAATGCCCAAATTGGGCCCAATTAGCCATTTTCCCTCCCCGTTGTCATGTGACTCGTTAGTGTTACAAGGTCTCAGGTGTAAATGGGGAGCAGGTGTGTTAAAATTGGTGTTATCGCTCTCACTCTCTCATACTGGTCACTGGAAGTTCAACATGGCACCTCATGGCAAAGAACTCTGAGGATCTGAAAAAAAAAAAGAATTGTTGCTCTACATAAAGATGGCCTAGGCTAAAAGAAGATTGCAGAGAGCGGCCGCCCTGCCACAGTAAATGTACGGTGGGTGGTCCGCGAGCTGTTAACAGTAGAACAAATATCTTGTAACATAAAACACGGAAACAGAAACTACCACCATTTTATTCCACAGGGTATCTGTATACAATGTTTTATAGTTTCAAGTGTGTTTCCATGTAAAAAATGTGTATTTTAGTATATGTGCACGAAGTGTAAAAAGAAAAAAAAAAAAAGAGTTTCTGCCTTTAAAAGGGATTGCAGCTTTAATAAGCAACTTCTGAAATGACGTATTAAGTTTATATGAGATTTTAGTGTTAGAAAACCCCATGCATTTTCACTATTGGAATAATCACGTCCTTTGTATATCTGGATATCTGAAGCCTACTCTATAATATTACCTGCCATGAAACTCAACCTGCCATCTCACTCTTTCTACGTCTGGAAATTCTCCAGCAGCTAATAATATGAATGTGAATTACTGCATGTCAAAACAGCTCGAACAGTCAGTTATCAGGTACAAGAGGGCTGAGTCATGTTGTTGTCGTCTTGGTTGGCTGGAGAGATTTATAGCTGATCTAGAAAGGACGGGGAAAATGGCAGCCGACGGAGTTAAAAGAACATTATCTTCCAAATAAGGAGGAAATATACAAGCCCCCCCCCCCCCCCAAACCTTAACGTGAAAACCAAGCGACATATCCAAGACTCTCTGGGATTCAAATTTGTATTCATTTATTTGTAGCACACAGACCCTTTTTTCCTGCCTACAGTGGCGGCTGGTGCTCAAAATTTTTGGGGGGGCGCAAACAAACTGAAAAAAAAAAAAATCAATTGCCGCCACTGTGCCCATTAAACGCAGCCACTGTGCCCAAACGCCACCAGTTTGCCCCCTCAAATACAGCCAGTTTGTTTCCATATACAGCCAGTGTGCCCCCATATATATATATATATAACCAGTGTGCCCCCATATATACAGCCAGTGTGCCCCCATATACAGCCAGTGTGCCCCCATATACAGCCAGTGTGCCCCCATATATATATAGCCAGTGTGCCCCCATATACAGCCAGTTTGTCCCCATATATATAGCCAGTGTGCCCCCATAAACAGCTAGTTTGTCCCCATATACAGCCAGTTCCCCCCAAATGCAGCCAGTTTGTCCCCCATATACAGCCAGTTCCCCCCAAATGCAGCCAGTTTGTCCCCCATATACAGCCAGTTCCCCCCAAATGCAGCCAGTTTGTCCCCCATATACAGCCAGTTCCCCCAAATGCAGCCAGCGTGTCCCCCATATACAGCCAGTTCCCCCCAAATGCAGCCAGCGTGTCCCCCATATACAGCCAGTTCCCCCCATATTCAGCCAGTTTGTCCCCCATATACAGCCAGTTCCCCCCAAATGCAGCCAGTTTGTCCCCCATATACAGCCAGTTCCCCCCAAATGCAGCCAGTTTGTCCCCCATATACAGCCAGTTCCCCCCAAATGCAGCCAGTTTGTCCCCCATATACAGCCAGTTCCCCCAAATGCAGCCAGCGTGTCCCCCATATACAGCCAGTTCCCCCCAAATGCAGCCAGCGTGTCCCCCATATACAGCCAGTTCCCCCCATATTCAGCCAGTTTGTCCCCCATATACAGCCAGTTCCCCCCAAATGCAGCCAGCGTGTCCCCCATATACAGCCAGTTCCCCCCATATTCAGCCAGTTTGTCCCCCCATATACAGCCAGTTCCCCCCATATACAGCGTTCCCCCCCAAATGCAGCCAGCGTGTCCCCCATATACAGCCAGTTCCCCCCATATTCATATTCATATACACTTACCTTCCTCGGTCCGCGCCGTCCTCGATGTGTTCTCCCGCCCTCGATGTTGCTTCAGCCAATCAGGTTACCGGTAACCAGATCCGGTGAACTTGATTGGCTGAAACCTCCACACAGTCTTCTCCAAGGAACGCACCCCCGTGCGTACCTGGGAGGAGTTTTTGGAAGCCGAATACAGCGTGAGAGCTGTATTCGGAGAGCCTATCAGAGCCGCTGGCTCTGATAGGCACTTCCAAGTCACACCCACCGCCGGCCGCCGTTCTAATTCATATGGCCGGCGCTCACCAGGAGGCCGGCCATATGTATAGTGGGCAGCGCGGCAGCGGTGACAATACACAGATTCATGCAATGCATGAATCTGTGTATTGTCTTTCAGTGGCGGTGCGGGAGCGAGAGGGGGCGGCGCTCCGGCGCCCTCTATGGACGCACCGCCACTGCCTGCCTACCTTCACTTGCAGGGGTAAAGGCACACCATGCCACACGCCCGTATCCTCCTGGTATAAGAGGTTAAGCGGTGTTCTTGCAATTTTGGGTCCTGCAGCAAGTTACCTCCCTTCCGTTGGTTCTCGTCCCTAGAGTGTAGGGAAAAGTCTATTCCTTCCAGAAAGAAGGCCAATGTCCAGACAGTATTTAAACTCCAACAAATGAGTTTATTTTCTTTGCTTGAAACAGATTTGGGAAAAAGGTTGTAAATAGCAATAGGATTTGGTAGGGAGACAGGTTCAGGCACGCGACACCCAATTACCCTATTCTCCACTCAAGCCTGAATGGGTATTGCTCACCCGGATAGATCCCTCTCACAGTTCTAGCAGCCGGAGTGAAACACGGACATGACACTTTTTTTTTAGTTCCCTTCACGGACAAGTTCAGGAGATCCTATGCCATAGAATTCTTTAGTTCCTGAATTTAGAACTTCCTAACGCCTGTAGATTATAGAGACCATAGGTGCCAATGGGACACACTACAGGAGCTACAGTAGGTGCCGCCGATATTGTGTCAATCTCGCCGCTTCTAGCGGCGAGATTGACACCCTACGAGCTCCGTTGCGAGAGCCAGCGCCGAGCTGTCTCGTCATCGGGAAAGGAAAAATGTTCCTTTCACGATGAGCGAGACGCATTGCCGGTAGACGGAGACGGAGACGATTTTTCGGCTTAGGGGAGTCCCTTTCAAATCCATACCAGACCCAAGGGCCTGGTATGCTCCTGGAGGGGGAACCCATGCCGGTTTTTTATTTAAAAATTGGCATGGAGTTCCCGCTCAGGATTCATACCAAACACAGTGCCTGGTATTGGCGGGAATCCACGTCGGATCCCCGTTCAATACAGTGCCACGTCTCCTCGCTTTTGCAGCGAGCGTGAGATGTGTCGCCACCCTGTCGCCGAGATGTCGGCACCCCTGTCGCCGAGAATCTCCCTGATAGGATTGTGATGAATATACAATGTCGGCGGCACCTACTGTATCTTGCAACTCACGAATCCTTCCCTCTGATAGGCACCCAGGCCTCCCCGAGACCGTGACTTCCTTCACCGATCCATCGGACATGTCCTCCCCTGGTTTCCTCTGTTTCAGAGCGGGCCACCCTCCCTCGGGTTCCCTGGGACTCCAGTGGTTGGTTTTGTAGACCCAGTTGAAGGTACTGGGCCTACCTGGATGTCTGTAGCCTCGGGCTAAAGGTGCCCGAGACTCCTCGACCAGTTCATGAACCCCCGGCCAGCAAGGCAAAAGGGCACGACTTTGCCACCAAGGGTCCTCCTTGGAATCCCCCCGACACACCACACCAGATCATGGCATCTGCCCTTTATGTACCCTCTCCCGGCATGCACAGCAGGCAGAACCCGCCCACCAAACGGCAGCCGAGAGAAGACATTCAATCACACCGCAACGCCACCTGTGGTTCTCCTCAAGACCTGGGCAACAGCGCCACCCAATGGTCAAAGAGAACTATACTCCAGGCAACATTACCACAGAGCAGAGTCCAACCAAAACAGAATTGGAGAACCTGAGCTAAACTATTGCTCAGGCTACCCTTAAATGTAAAGCATAGCGACCCCAATTTTGGGGGCCTGCTACATATTATTATGGTAAAGATGTTAGTATTCATTTAGCTTAGTGGTCTCCAAACTGCGACCCTGGGGCCCGATGTGGCCCTTTGCTTACCTTTATCCGACCCTTGGGGCATTATTCGTGCCACTGGCACCAACAATGAGGCTTTATTTCTTCTACTGACACCAACGATGGGGCATAATTCCTTCTACTGACAACAAAATGTGGGCACCATTCTCCCACTGATACCAACTATTTCTCCCCCTAATTCCAAAGATCGGGCATTGTTTACTCCCACTGGGCACAGTCCGACCCCCCTAAAGTCGGAAGGACAGTAAAGTGGCCCTTTCTTTAGAAAGTTTGAGGACCTCTGATGTAGCTTACTAGCTTCTAACACATGAATATGCTTTGATCTAAACCATTCTATTGTAGCTCTGGCTGTATGTTTAGGGTCGTTGTCCTCCTGGAAGGTGTAGCTCCGCCCCTGTCCAGTGGTGGCTGGTGGTATATTTTTTGGGGGGCGGCAACCCCCCCCCCCCGGTTGGTAAAGACGTTTGTATTCATCTAGCTTACTAACTTCAAGAAGGCTGCTCTTGTGAGACAAGGCTCCCCTTGGTGGGTATCCAGAATCTGAATAAAATGGAAAACCACAAAAGGACCAGCATGAAAGCAAGGTGCAGTGTGGTGTGGCGTGAAGTTAGGCAATAGCATTGCTGTATACAGTGCCCTGAAAAAGTACTCATACTCCTTGAAATTTTCCAAATTTTGCCATGTTACAACCAAAAACGTAAATGTATTTTATAAGGATTTTATGTGATAGACCAACACAAAGTGCCACATAATTGTGAAGTGGAAGGAAAATGATAAATGGTTTTCAAATGTTTTACAAATAAATATGTGAAAAGTGTGGTGTACATTTGTTTTTAGCCCCCCTTTACTCTGATAACCCTAACTGAAATCTAGTGGAACCAATTGCCTTCAGAAGTCACCTAATCAGTCAATAGAGTCCACCTGTGTGTAATTTAATCTCAGTATAAATACAGCTGTTCTGTGAAACCCTCAAAGGTTTGTTAGAGAACCTTAATGAACAAACAGCATCATGAAGGCCAAGGAACACACCAGACAGGTCAGGGATAAAGTTGATGCTTTCCATTTACTGAAAATAATTGGCTGCCTAACTTCCCACATATCGCACGTGTTACCAAATTTGTAATGCAACACACCACGGCACACTATGGTGCACTGTGGCACACTGAAACACATGCGTTGCTTTAATGTGTCGAGTTGCCATTCAAAATGAATGACATGACAGTGCATGTAATGTGCAACAACACAACAGACCTGGCAGTGTGTCTTCAGGGGGCTGGGCTGCCTGATCCTGGCACTCAATGATGTTGGGACCAAAGATGGCAGCGTCCTGCCCAGGCTCTTGCAGCAGCTCAGCAATTTAAACCAGGACTTTGCTGGAACCATTTAGTGGAGGTTGAGGGAAGCCTTAAAGTGGTTGTAAACCCACTTTATAAACAAAGACCTACAGGTAAGCCTAGATTAAGGCTTACCTGTAGGTGCATGAAATATCTCCTTAACCTACACGGTTAAGGAGATATTTGCATTTAAAAGCGGCGAAGCTGACGTCATGCGCATGGGGTTAACCCCATTCACAAATTCGGCTAGGTCGCAACATTCGGCGACGTAGCCGAATTCGACGGCTCACGCGCGCATGCGCGGAGTCACGTCTTCGCCGCTCCGGCCAATCACAGCGCCGGAGCGGCGCTGTGATTGGCTGCAGCGGTGATACCCGGAAGTAACATTCCGGCTATCGCCGCAGCGATGGATGCGGCTAGAGGAGGGACACGGACGACTTTGGGGGCCCCGATCTAAGGTAAGTGGTACATAATGAGCTAGTATGCTAGTCATACTAGCTCATTATAGCTTTGTCTTGCAGGTAAGTTAAAAAAAAAAAAATTCTCAACAGGGTTTACAACCACTTTAAGCTCCTGTTTAAATAGAAACCCAGGTTACTTTTTGTCAGCCTAAACAGTTTGCACCAGAATCCCATGGTTCTTGGAAAGTGGGCTCAAAGTGACATTAAAGGCTAATTTTGAAAAAATAAATAAATAAGTAAACATGTTATACTTACCTGCTCCATGCAGGCATATTGCACAGAGCAGCCTTGATCCTCCTCTTCTCAGGTCCCTCGTCTGCGCTCCTGGCTCCTCTTTTTCAGCCAGTGCCCCCAATAGCAAGCCCCGCTCTAATGCCGTGTACACAGATGGACTTTTTTCATCGGAAAAAATGATCGTGTGTGGGGCCCCATCGGTCTTTTTTCCATCGGTGTAAAAAAAATAGAACATGTTTTAAATTTTACCAATGGGAAAAAAAACGATAGGAAATTCTGATCGTCTGTGTGGAATTCCATTGGAGAAAAAACCCACGCATGCTCAGAATCAAGTCGACGCATTTTCAGAAGCATTGAATTTCATTTTTCTCGGCACGTCGGAGTGTTTTACTTCACCGCGTTTTGGACGGTCGGAATTTTATCTGATGGTGTGTAGGCAAGACTGATGGAAGTCAGCTTCATCAGAATTCCGACGGAAAAATCCATCGGATTTTATTCCATCGGAAATCTGATCGTGTGTACAGGGCATCAGGGTCCATAAGACACACAGAGAGCCACAGAGAGCCCCAGCCTCACTCTCTCCTCATTGGCTCACTGGCTGTCATTGAAAGTAGCAGGAGCTAATAGCTCCTGCTGCTGTCTCAGGCAATGAGGAATGAGAGAGGAGGAGAAGCTTGGCTCACGTGCACATCCCTGGATCGAGAGGGAGCTCAGGTGAGTATTAGCGAGGGCTAGGAGGCGCTGCTGCACACATAAGGTTTGTTACCCTAGAACAGGGGTCTCCAAACTGTGGCCCTGGGGCCAGATGTGGCCCTTTGCTTGCCTTAATGCGGCCCTTGGGGCACTATTCCATCCAACTCCAATTGGGCATAATTCTTGTTGCTGACACCATTGAGGCACTATTCCTCCAACTGACACTATCAATTCTTTCCATTGACACCAACGATGGGGCACTAGCCCTCCCACTGACACCAAAGATATGGTATTATTTACTCCCACTGGACATTTTCTACTCCCAGTGGCCCTAGTCTGTCCCCCCCTAAAGTTTGAAGGACCGTAAACTGGCCCTTTGTTTAGAAAGTTTGGAGACCCCTGCCCTAGACCATATAATGCATAAAGGTAAAAAACCTTGAACCTTTAAAAACACTTTCTGTAAATATCACATTTCTCCTCGCTGGGTGGCTACACTAACTCACTCAACTGTATCTCTGGAGGAAGCTATGATTGACTCACAGGCTGGACTTTAAACATGTCTACCATGCCATTGCATATCTCCATTACGTGGGGAGAAGATTAATAGTTTACATAAGATACATACTGTATAAGTGTTTTTGCTCCCAGTTCACATCTTACAGAAAGTGACAAGGACACTGCATTTCTGTTAGGATCAACTCTCTGTACTGTTGAATTGTCCAATACAATACAAAGAAACAAACATGCTCACACCTGACCACTAATTTTAGAAGTCCTTTCATCTAAGCATGTTACTCATTTTAACTAGTCTGGTGCCCTAAGGGCTCTTTCACACGGGACAGATCCGTGAAGATCCGCCCCGTGAAGCTCCGCTTGCTCAGCGGGGATCGCTCTGTTGATCCCCGCTGAGCCGGCGGATGACTGGGCGGTCCCCGCACACTGTGCAGGGACCGCCCTGTCAGAGCGCCACTCTCCCTTATGGGGGGATCAGATGAACACGGACCGTCTGTCCGTGTTCATCCGATCCGCTCCCCCGACGGATGGAAAAATAGGGTTTTCCTCCGTCACACTTTGGCGGAGCGGGTCGGATGTCAGCGGTGACATCCGTGGCTCCATAGGGCTACATGGAGCATCCATTCAGGTCCGCCTAAAAAAACTGACAGGCGGACCTGAACGGACCGTCCGTGTGAAAGGGGCCTTAACCAGTGTTTCTCAACCTTTTACGGTGAAGTACCCCTGCAGGTCTACAAAAATGTCCTAAGTCCGCCGGTCTTGAGAAAGTAATTTCTAATGTTTGGGTGTCATGGTTACTCTGTGTGTGTGTAATGTCAGTACAGTATGTGTTTGAGATGATTTCTGTGTGTGTTTGTGATGGTGTTTGTTTGTGTCCAATATCATCATCAAATGCAGCCTCACCAGTGTCCGTCAATGCAGCCTCATCAGTGTCCATCAATGCAGCCTCACCAGTGCCCATCAATGCAGCCTCACCAGTGCCCATACACGCAACCTCACCAGTGCCCATAAATGCAGCCTCACCTGTGTCCATCAAATGCAGCATCACCAGTATCCATAAATGCAGCCTAATCAGTGCTCATCAATGTAGCCTCACCAGTGCCCATCAATGCAGCCTCACCAGTGTCCATAAATGCAACCTCACCAGTTTCCATCAAATGCAGCCTCACCAGTGCCCATAAATGCAGCCTCACCAGTGCCCATAAATGCAGCCTCACCAGTGCCCATAAATGCAGCCTCACCAGTGCCCATAAATGCAGCCTCACCAGTGCCTGTAAATGCAGCCTCACCAGTACCTGTAAATGCAACCTCACCAGTCTCCATAAATGCAGCCTGATCAGTGCCCATCAATGCAGCCTCAACAGTGCCCATCAATGCAGTCTCACCAGTGTCCATCAAATGCAGCCTCACCAGTAGGGATGAGCCGAACACCCCCCCTGTTCGGTTCGCACCAGAACCTGCGAACGGACCGAAAGTTTGCGCGAACTTTAGAACCCTATTAAATACAATGGACGCGAACGTTCGAAATCAAAAGTGATAATTATAACGGCTAATATGCAAGTTATTGTCCTAAAAAGGGTTTGGGGACCCGGGTCCTGCCCCAGGGGACATGTATCAATGCAAAAATACGTTTTAAAAATGTCCGTTTTTTCTGGAGCAGTCATTTTAATGATGCATAAAGTGAAAAGAAAAAAAGTGAAATATTCCTTTAAATATCGTACCTGGGGGGTGTCTAAAGTATGCCTGTGAAGTGCCACGTGTTTCCCGTGTTTAGAACTGTCCCTGCACAAAATTACATTTCTAAAAGAAAAAAAAGTCATTTAAAACTGCTTGCGGCTTTAATGTAATGTCTGGTCCCGACAATATGGATGAAAATCATTGAGAAAAATTACATTGGGCCTTTGGTGGTGGTGCTGGTGCCACATCACTGTAAGTCCTCACAGTTACTCTTGGTGGGCACAGTAATGGGCCCAGCTGTGAAATATTAGATCAAGAATTGTAATCACATGCCCCTGTTGAACAGGGGCAGAAAAATTGTTCCTTTGATGGTGGTGGTGGTGGTGATGTTGCCACAACACTGTAAGCCCTCACAGTTACACTTGGTGGGCGCAGGAATGGGCCCTGCTGTGATTTATTAGATCAAGAATTGTAATTACATGCCCCTGTTGAACAGGGGCATACAAATTGTGCCTTAGGCACTGGTGCCACAACACTGCAACCCCTCACAGATACTGTACTTGGAGCACAGCAATGAGCCCTGTTGCAAAGTATTGCATCAAAAATTGTATTTACACGCCCCTGTTAAACAGGGGCTGAAAAATTGGGCCTTAGGCACTGGTGCTGGTGCCACAACACTGCAACCCCTCACAGATACTGTAGTTGGAGCGCAGCAATGAGCCCTGCTGCAAAGCATTGCATCAAAAATTTTAAATACACGCCCCTGTTAAACAGGGGCTGAAAAATTGGGCCTTAGCCACTGGTGGCGGTGCCCAGAACCAAAAATGTTCTTTCAGGCTATCAGCATGATCATTGAGGAGGAAGAGGATAATCACTCAGCATCAGCATAGGCAGTCTTGAAGGGATCTGACATTTCAAAAAAAATTATTCGGTTACATCAGCATCAGGTGCTTGGTAGCTGGTGGTGATCCAAGACTGATTCACTTTTATGAAGGTCTGTCGATCGACCAAGTCGGTGGACAGGGCGCACCCTGTGATTGGTTACAAAGCCTCTAGCAGCACTGAATGTGCGTTCCGAAAGAACGCTGGATGCAGGACAGGCCAGTACCTCAATTGCATACTGTGCAAGCTCTGGCCAGTGATCCATCCTCAAGACCCAGTAACCCAGAGGATTTTCGGTGGGAAAGGTGTCCAAGTCTGATCTTGCCCCTAGGTATTCCTGCACCATGTAAACCAGACGATGGCGATGGTTGCTGGAAGCGATCATACCTTGGGGCTGCGTACTAAAAAATTGTCTGAACGCATCGGTCAGACGGCCACCTTCTCCACCGCTCCTTCTTTGACTGACCGGAGCCTCAGCAACACGTTGTCCAGGACCAGGAATTTGTAACCTCCCAGTCTCTGGGAACGCGTTGCACAGACCTTTTTGCAAGGCCTCCCGAAGATGCTTCATCCTCTGCTCCCTCTGCGATGGCAAGATAAGGTCCGCAACCTTACCATTATAACGTGGATCAAAGAGGGTTGCCACCCAGTAATGATCCCTCTCCTTGATCGCAAGAATACGAGGATCCTTTCACAGGCTTTGCAGGATCAGGGAGGCCATGTAGCGTAGGTTTGCTGAGGCATTCGGTGCCGAGTCCTCTGGGTCACTGAGGATGACATGATCTGCAGCCACCTCCTCCCAGCCACGTACAAGTCCATGGGTGTCTTGGGAGTGTAATTGATCCCTTGAAGACTTCTGCTGATGCTGAGTGCTAGGTTCCACCTCCATGCTGACACAATAATCCTCCTCCTCCTCTTACTGTGTGATAGCCAGGCCAGCAGGAACACTGTCTGGATAAAAGGGGCCTTGAGAGGTAAGGAAGTCCTCCTCTTCCTGCCTCTGTACTTCCTCATGTACCCTGTCCATTATTCCACGCAGCGTGTGCTCCAACAGGTGGACAAGAGGGACAGTGTCACTGATGCATGCACTGTCACTGCTCACCATCCTTGTGGCCTCCTCAAATGGTGCCAGGACAGTGCATGCATCCCTGATCTTGGCCCACTGGCGTAGGGAAAAAAATCCAAGCTCCCCTGACCCTGTCCTGGTGCCATATTGCAACAAATACTCATTGATGGCCCTCTGCTGCGTGTGCAGCCGCTGCAGCATGGCCAACATAGAGTTCTACCTGGTGGGAATGTCACAGATTAGGCGGTTTTTGGGCAGGTTGTAATCCTTTTGCAGGTCAGCCAGCCGAGCACCGGCATTATATGACCGGCGGAAAAGCCCACGGAGTTTCCTGACCTGCTTCAGGACCTCCTGTAAGCCCGAGTACCTGCCCAAGAACCGCTGCACCACCAAGTTAAGGATGTGAGCCAAACAGGGCACATGGGTCAGTTGTCCCTGTCGGAGGGCGGAGAGGAGGTTGGTGCCATTGTCGGAAACCACCTTTCCTTGCTTAAGCTGGCATGGCGTCATCCACCTCTGAGCCTGCCCCTGCAGAGCTGACAGAATCTCTGCCCCAGTGTGGCTCCTGTCCCCCAAGCACACCAGCTCAAGCACCGCATGGCATATTTTTGCCTGCGTACTTGCGTAGCCCCTTGAACACCTACGGAGCAACGCTGGTTCCGAGGACAAAGCACAGGTAGAGGCCATGGAGGAAGAAGAAGAGGAGGGGGTGGAGGAGAGAGGTGTGTCATAATCACCAGTAGTAACATTTTGGAGGCGTGGTGGCGGAACAACCTCCAACACTACTGCACCTTGTCCTGCATCCTTCCCAGCTGCCAGCAGAGTCACCCAATGCGCTGTGAAAGATAGATAACATCCCTGTCCATGCCTGCTGGACCATGAGTCAGCGGTAATATGCACCTTACCGCTGACCGCCCTGTCCAGCGAGGCCAAGACATTGCCTTCCACATGCCGGTAGAGAGACGGAATCGCCTTCCGTGAGAAAAAGTGGCATTTGGAACCAGCCACTGAGGAACCACACATTCCACAAACTCACGGAAGGGGGCAGAGTCTACCAACTAAAAAGGCAGCTGTTGAAGTGCTAGCAATTTAGCCAGGCTAGCATTCAACCGATGGGCATGTGGATGGCTGGGGGCGAACTTCTTTCAGAGGTGCAGCAGCTGGGGCAGGGAAATTTGCCTGGTACAATCGGACGTCTGTGTAGCAGATTGTCCGCAAGTACTTGGCTGTGACACACCTAATTCTACACCTTCATTCCTCTCAGTGCAGGTTTCAGAGAGGACTGAAGGTATAGTGGGGTTGGAGATCCCAGCTGATGAGGAGCAAGGAGAGGTCCACTTTGTTCTTTGGTGTGGGTCTTTTAGGTAAGCTTGCCAACGGACTGCATGGCAGGTCGACATATGTCTGGTCAAGCACGTGGTGCCCAAGCAGCTGATGTTTTGGCAATGCGAGATACACTTTAGACATATGTTGCAGATGGCAATGGTGTGATCTGATGCACACGTCTGAAAAAAGGCCCATACCAAAGAACGTTTGGAATAACGCACAGAGACAGCAGCGCCCTACACATGCGGAGCTCTGCGGTGTGATTCAGTCGTGTGCTGCCCTTAAGCTGGCCCCTGGAGGGCATCCTGCCTCGTTGGAGATGTGCCTCCTCCTCCTCTCTCCTATCAGGCACCCACGTGGAGTCAGTGACCTCATCATCCCCTCCCTCCTCATCACTGGAGCAAATCTGGCAATACGCTGCAGCTAGGGGAACATGACTGCCAGATAGCTGTCCTTGTTGGGCACCCCCTCTCTCCAGGCTTAAGTTACTACCCCCTCTCTCTGGGCTCATGTTACTGCTTTCCTCCAGCTGGGTTCCATCATCGGAGCCTTCAAAAGGGCATCCTCCAGGAGCATGTACCCAACAATGTGCTCAAACAGTTCGGGGGACTCCTCAAGAGGACATGGTGGGGCTAGGGAAGGAGTGACTGATTCCATTGAGCCAAGGGAAGAGGCCGCTTTGGCAGCTGCTTTGCCAGACAAAGTACCCTGAGCCTGGGTGAGAGAGGACGAGGAGGATGAGGACGGCTTGGTCATCCACTCTACCAAGTCTTGGGCATGTTGCGGCTCAACATGGCCAGCTGCCGAAAAGGACAAGCGTGTCCCACGGCCACGTGCTGATGAGGATGCACCGTGTCCACGACCAGCAGCACTGTTGCCTCTAAACACAGAGCCTGCTTGCCCTCTTTTATTGCCTCGTGACTGTCTGCCTCTCCTTGTTTGCCTTCCAGACATACTAATGGCCTGCAGTGAGTGAGTGAGTTAATAACTTATATAGCGCTACAAATGTGAACTAAATTGCCTCAAGGCGCTTTGGGTGGGATGTATATATATATATATATATATCTGTACTGATAATGCAGCTATCAGAATCAACTGCCTGCTGTGGTATTAGTATGGGGAAAGCAGCAATTGTCTTCAGTTAGTTTTAAGTGAAAACTGTGCAGAGAGGGACACAGTACACTGAAAATACTTGCAGCTTAATTATGAGAACACCACTATTAGTCACTCACTAACTGTATTCAGGTAAGCTTTAGGTGAACGCTATGCAAAGCACACAGTACACTAAGTGAAACACTGACTGTCTGCAGCTAGCACAATCACCTGCCTGCCTGTCACAGTATAGAGAATAACAGGAACGGATCTAGCTAAACTGAATACAGTGTATAAATATATATACAACACCTAGGATGCATATATATCCTCTACACACTGTAACTGCAGCTAACTGACTCGCCTGCCTGCTCTATCTTACTCAATATAAATGACACTGTCTGTCTCTGTAATCTCTCATTAAACAACTCCAACACACTACACAAGGACGCCAAGCCAGCTGCCTTATATAGTGTGGGACGTGTACTAAACCCCCTAAGCCATAATTGGCCAAAGCCACCCTGGCTTTGGCCAATTACGGCTCTCCGTTTTTTCTGCGCTGTGATTTCCAAAGCATGCGGGTCATAGTGCATGCTTGGCCAATCATCAGCCAGCAATGCACTGCGATGCCGCAATGAATTATGGGCCGTGACGCACCACTCGAATTTGTCGCGAATGGCCCATAATGTTCGCAATTCGGCGAACAGCTGATGTTCGAGTCGAACATGGGTTTGACTCAAACACGAAGCTCATCCCTACTCACCAGTGTCCAGGACTGATATGCTACAATATTAAATTTCCTTGGGGTTTAGATATCCTTTAACCCCTTTAAAAAAGGATTGGTTTTGTTTGGCCGCTGATAGCTTTAGAGCTGCACAGCACTAAAGTAGCCATTTTCAGGACATTCCAATTAGGTTGTCCCCACCAACCACCAGATGTGGGACACGTACGGACGCTTGCCACTTTCTTTGTGGAAGCCAAAAACCACATCAACAAATTTCTGGTTGGCTGTTTTGGGTTACTCCATGACACCAGCACACCTATACTGTAAATCAGGGGTCTCAAACTGGTGGCCCTCCAGCTGTTGCAAAACTACAAGTCCCATCATGCCTCTGCCTGTGGGAGTCATGCTTGTAACCATCAGCCCTGCAATGCCTCATGGGACTTGTAGTTTCGCAACAGCTGGAGGGCCGCCAGTTTGAGACCCCTGTTGTAAATAAGCCCAATGGGATATGACCTTGGATGGCACGTCTGGATGCTCTTGGTGGTGTGAGCACACATGTGTATAGGTTTTTATCGTCATAGATGACCCAGTTTTTCATTCCATGAAAGCAGGTACTGTATCTTAAGGGAAGCACATGTTTAAAATTTCCTTCCAAAGATGTAATGATGACTGAATAGTGATGAGACTTAATTAATTTGATGCTGGCAGTAAGACATGAATATTAATTATTCGTCTTCTAAGCGTGAATTAATTATTTCACATCACATTTCATTTTGGAGACTTCAGTGCATCACTAGTCTTATTTTACCAATCATTACATATGGATTAGGGCTGTTACTGATTAAAATTTTCGTGTTCGATTAATCGATTTTTTTTTAATCGATTAATCGACTAATTTTGATTAATTATAATGCACATACAGATCCAACTACTTTTAGCTGATCTCCTTGCAGGCCGATTCCCAGTGCAGCTACCAACCACTGGAAAAATGGATAGCAGGATACAAAAAAGACACAAAGGCAGCGCTCGATGGGAATAGCATTAAAACTTTTATAGTCTTCAAGTAGGTAACAAAATAAATATTGCACTGGAGATAAAATCAATGTAGCTACATAAACTGTAAAAATGGTGCGAGTAATACCAAACGGTAGCAAAAGCAGTCATAAAAACATGTAGCTAAGTATGATACTGGTATAAAAATGTGAACAACGATCCCACTGCTGAATCCAGATGAGGAGGGGTTAACATCAGTCCGTCGGCATGTAGATGTCCCATGAAGGGAACTATCACAACTCCCAGTGGATGGCTGTAGAATCCCAGGTTGATAGAGGGAAGTGATAGAGAGAAGTGTAACAGCCCTTGCGTGTGGCAGATAGTAAGGTCCCGCCGGCATGCAGATATAAAGGCACAGCAAAGGAGCCCTTCAGATGGACACGGCAAGCCCCGCCGGTGTCTGTGGCGTCACCGGATCTCCGACAGAACTCCCTGAAGACCCGGAATTTTGATCGATTAAAAGAATTTTGATCGATCAAAAAACGTAATCGATTAATCGAGGAATTAATAGTTAATTTTCACAGCCCTAATATGGATCCGAAAGAAAGAGCGAGAAAGACTTTGTTAAAGTCCAACGCAAATGTAGCTTTATTGTTCTAGGCAGGCAAACACGAAGATCCACCTGGGACCTCCTCCTTCCAATACTGGGCTTAGACCCTCTCTATGGCTAAGCCCAGTTTTGGGTGAAAAGAATCAGAGGAGGAGACCCTAGGCGGGGTTTTGTGTTTGCATGTCTGGAATAATAAAGCTACACTTGCATTTGATTTAAACAGAGTGCCAGAGTGTTTTTTTTTTTGTTGTTTTTTTCAATGATAGCTCCAATTTGGCTTTGGCAACTGGCCAACTTAGAGATTTAACATAATGTGAAGGGGTTGGGAGCGTCAAATTTTCAACTTGTTTGATTATTAATATTATTATACAGGATTTATATAGCACCAAGAGTTTACAATATAATGGGAGATAGTACGATTATAAAACAGAATAGGAGAGCCTTACGCATGGCGCTTACAATCTAAAGGGAGGGGGAGGTGCAGCAAGAGGTAATAGCGGCAGGGGATGATCTGTTGGAGATGGATGAAGTACTGTTTTTAGGTGGAGGTGGGGTAGGCCTCCCTATCTATGGATATTGGTTTAACTGATGATCATGTTGAAAGTAGTTGATAAGAATAACTATAATATTAATAATAATAATAATAATAATAATAATAAAAACATATATATATATTATTTTTTAAATGATACTCCTGATAATAATAATAACACTAATATTAAAATTATTATTATTTTGAATAATAGTAAACAATTATAATAAACAATCTTGTTTAATAATAATAATAATAATAATACATATTTTTAAATAACACCACTGATACTAATAATAATAATAATTGTTATTATTATTATTATTATTATTATTATTATTATTAATAAACGTTTTTATTCAAAATAATTACAGCTGTATTTAACATATAGGCAAGCCTAAAGCCCCGTACACACGGTCGGACTTTTGGCCAACAAACTTAATTTTGAGCAAGTTGGACCAACAATCCGACCGTGTGTACGCTCCATCGGACAAACTTTTTTTGGTTTTTTCTTGTTTTCATCGGACAAAAGTTGGGTCTGCAAACGGACAAACTTTTGCCCAACAAAAGTCCGATGGAGCAAAGTCCGACCGTGTGTACAGAAAACCATCGGACTTTTGTCTGATGGACAAAACAACTAATGTTAAAATCAACCAACAATAGCAGAAGTTGACCAAAGGGTGTCGGTAAAGAGCAGAAAAGAGCAGAGAACCCACGTGATGTTGCAAAAAGTTTTGGGAAAGGTTGCAGAAAAGTCCTGTGGTGTGTATGCTATGGGTGTTCCCGACCAACTCCGTTCGGACAAAAAAACACGGAAAGATCCGATGGAAGTCGGACCGTGTGTACGGGGCTTTAGGCAGCATAGTCAAAGGAGGCAGCACCAAGCACAGATTGTCATATTTTTTTTTTTCATTTTGTTTTACATTCCCTCTGAATATGCATTGCTAAATTCAACAACAGAATTATAGGTGGGGGGGGGGTGTAGAGAGGAGTTAGAAGACTTCTTATAGTTCAGGAAACCAAGAAAATCAATTGCTGCCACTGTGCCCATTAAACGCAGCCACTGTGCCCAAACGCCACCAGTTTGCCCCCTCAAATGCAGCCAGTTTGTTTCCATATACAGCCAGTTTGTCCCCATATACAGCCAGTGTGCCCCTATATATATATATATATATATATATATATATATATATATATATACAGCCAGTGTGCCCCCCATATACAGCCAGTTTGTCCCCATATACAGCCAGTGTGCCCCCATATATATATAACCAGTGTGCCCCCCATATACAGCCAGTGTGCCCCCATATACAGCCAGTTTGTCCCCATATATAGCCAGTGTGCCCCCATATACAGCCAGTGTGCCCCCATATTCAGCCAGTTTGTCCCCCATATACAGCCAGTTCCCCCCAAATGCAGCCAGTTTGTCCCCCATATACAGCCAGTTCCCCCCAAATGCAGCCAGTTTGTCCCCCATATACAGCCAGTTCCCCCCATATTCAGCCAGTTTGTCCCCCATATACAGCCAGTTCCCCCCATATTCAGCCAGTTTGTCCCCCCTATACAGCCAGTTCCCCCCAAATGCAGCCAGTTTGTCCCCCCTATACAGCCAGTTCCCCCCAAATGCAGCCAGTTTGTCCCCCATATACAGCCAGTTCCCCCCAAATGCAGCCAGTTTGTCCCCCATATACAGCCAGTTCCCCCCATATTCAGCCAGTTTGTCCCCCATATTCAGCCAGTTTGTCCCCCATATACAGCCAGTTCCCCCCATATTCAGCCAGTTTGTCCCCCATATACAGCCAGTTCCCCCCATATTCAACCAGTTTGTCCCCCATATTCAGACAGTTCCCCCCATATTCAGACAGTTTGCCCCCCATATACAGCCAGTTCCCCCCATATTCAGCCAGTTTGTCCCCCATATACAGCCAGTTCCCCCCATATTCAGCCAGTTTGTCCCCCATATACAGCCAGTTCCCCCCATATTCAACCAGTTTGTCCCCCATATTCAGCCAGTTCCCCCCATATTCAGCCAGTTTGCCCCCCCATATACAGCCAGTTCCCCCCATATTCAGCCAGTTTGTCCCCCATATACAGCCAAGTCCCCCCATATTCAGCCAGTGTGTCCCCCATATACAGCCAGTTCCCCCCATATTCAGCCAGTTTGTCCCCCATATACAGCCAGTTCCCCCCATAATCAGCCAGTTCCCCCCCCCCATATACAGCCAGTTCCCCCCATATTCAGCCAGTTTGTCCCCGTGCGTTCCTGGGAGGAGTTTTTGGAAGCCGAATACAGCCTGAGAGCTGTATTCGGAAAGCCTATCAGAGCCGCTGGCTCTGATAGACACTTCCAAGTCACACCCACCGCCGGCCGCCGCTCTAATTCATATGGCCGGCGCTCACCAGGAGGCCGGCCATATGAGTAGTGGGCAGCGCGGCAGCGGTGACAATACATAGATTCATGCAATGCATGAATCTGTGTATTGTCTTTCAGTGGCGGTGCGGGAGCGAGAGGGGGCGGCGCTTCGGCGCCCTCTATGGACGCACCGCCACTGCAGGAAACTTCTATTCTACCTCTACAGCACATTCTATAGAGATAATCAAATGACACAAGGGGAGAGAAGGAAATTATACAAAAGTACTTCATCTTTTAGGTGTGCCTACACGGCAGTCTGTCTAAATGTGGACCTGATAATACTTAAAAATAAGCAAAATATTTTGGAGACAATCGGTCAATTGATTTGTCCAATACAATATAAAGCAACAAGCATGCTCACACCTGACCACTAATTTTAGAAGTCCTATCATCTAAGCATGTTACCCATTTTAACTAGTCTGGTGCCCTAAACCAGTGTTTCTCAACCTTTTACGGTGAAGTACCCCTGCAGGTCTACAAAAATTTCCTAAGTATCCCTGTCTCGAGAAAGTCATTTCTATTGTCTGGTTGTCATGGTTTATCTGTGTGTGTGTAATGTCAGTATGTGTTTGTGATAATTTCTGTGTGAGTTTTTGATGGTTTTTGTTTGTGTGCAATATCATCATCAAATGCAGCCTCACCAGTTCCCATCAATGCAGCCTCACCAGTGCCCATCAATGCAGCGTCATCAGTGTCCATCAATGCAGCCACACGCAATAAGCAATAAGCGTATATTGATTGGTTTGCACAAAAGTTATAGCGTCTTCAAAAAATAGGGGATATATTTATGGCAATGTAATAACTTTTTTTAACTAGTAATGGCAGTGATCAGCGATTTTTAGAAGGACTGTGACATTGCGGCGGACAGATCGGACACTTTTGACACTTTTTTGGGACCATTGACATTTATACAGCGATCAGAGCTAAAAAATAGCCATTGATCACTGTATAAATGTCACCGGCAGGGAAGGGGTTAACACTAGGGGGGCGATCAAGGGGTTACGTGTTCCCTAGGGAGGTGTTTCTAACTGTGGGGGGTGGACTGACAGGGAATAGAGAGAGATCGCAGTTGCTGATCACTAGGAACAGCAGATCTCTCGCTACTTCCCTGTCACGTACCTGATGGTAGAGCCCGATATGCAGGGAGCGGCTTCTTTTGCACCTCTTACTCCGGAACCCCTGATAGTGCAGACAGGGAGCTTTGGAGTGCAGAGTCGCACAAGTGCCTGGCAGGAACACTGGTGCTGGAGCTGAGCTGGACTTCAGGAACTTCAGGAGACTCTGTACAGGTGTCAGCAGTGTAGAAGACTGGAACAGCAGGCGGGCTGGGGACACAGGTACTGGAAGCAGGAAGCTGCAGACAGTGGGGAAGGTGTCCTATAGTTCAGAACACAAGCAAGTCCAGGCAGGCCGGGTCATACACAGGCTGGCAGATCAGGTGCAGATTCAGAAGCAGAGGCAGAGTCGTGGTTCAGGCCGGGTCAGCAACAGGCGGGCAGCAGATAGTCCAATAGGATAGGCAGAAGTGTAGTCAAACAAGCCGGGTCAAAAGGCAGGCAGAAAGCAGGAGCAGTCAGGAACAAGCCGGGTCACAGGAACAGATCAACAGAATACTTTAACAGGTAGCAGGTAGGTCTCAGGAACGCTGTAGACCGAACAGCAAGGAGCTCAGTCATCGGTCCCTTTAAATAGCCCCGTTTGGCTCCAAGAGCCGTCACCGCGCACTCCCGCTCGTGCCCGCGCACCCGTGCGCAGCTACCGCGCATGCGCGCCGATGCGCCACTATAGACATCTTGGATACTGGCTTGCCCTTCTTGACATTCCCTGACAGAACGGGGATCTGTCTATTTACATTGACAGATCCCCGTTCTGGCTCTCCGAGGAGTGATTGCGGGTCGCAGGCGTGCGCGTGCCCCCCCAGAGCTCCTAAAGTGGCTGACGTACACCTACAGCGTTTTGCGCAGCCGTGCCAACCTGCCGCAGTATAATTACAGTGGCTTGTTGGCAAGCAGTTAAATTAGCCCAAGGCTCATGTATACAGTAGTTGTAGTTGACTGCCTTAAATAAAATCTCTGACAGGTAGCATGCCGTTTGTAAGGTTGACTTTTTAAACACAAACTACTGTATACAAGAAATCGTTAGAGCGCCACACTGGTCAAAGAGTCCAAAGCGTTTGGATTTTTACGCATTTGTATTTTAATGCTGTATACAAAAAAACTGAGAAAAAAAAGGTTTAGTAGCAGTAGTAGTAGTAGAAAGTAGTAGTAGAAAAAGCAAGCCAACCCCCTTCTTGAATTGAGGGTTCCGTCACTTCAATTCATCAGGGTTAGCGTATTATGTAATCTCAAATATTCCTGAACTCAATAAACCACTTTGTGTCCATATCACTGCAGCTGTAGCGATGATCGAGATATTTTTTGCAGCCGACAATTCTGAAGCTGGTAAAATTAATCCAAGCTAAAGAGCCGCTGGATTACTTTAACAAGTGGAGCGGGTCTCTCCCCCTCCTGCCACCTCCTTCCAATCGTTCTGATCGATCAGGAGAGCCCGGTAAAGATGCAACTGGCGGCATCCAGTTCCTGAGACACAGTGAAAGGAATGGACGTTGTTCCTCCTGCTGTGAGATGTCAGAAATCAGAAGCAACAAGGATTATGTCACTTCCGGTTTCGGTCTTATGCTATCACATGAGATGTTGTTCATCCCTTGTGATACTATAGCAATAAAGTTGATTAAAAAAAAAAAAAGTAAAAATTACAGTGCAGAAAAAATGTAAATAAATAATAGAAAAAATGTTTTAACGATCCCCCTCGTGCTTGCGTGCAAAGGTGCATGCACAAGTCGGTCCTGCCCGCATATGTAAATGGTAGACAGTACGATTATAATACAGTTCAATACAGAATAGGAGAGCTTTGCGCATGTGAGGTATCGCCGCAGACATTAGAGCAAGAGCAAAAATTCTATTACCAGAACTCCTGTGTTACTCTAAACTATTAACTTGTAAAGGCTTTTTAAAGCATCGCCTATGGCGATTTTTTGATACCATGGTTTGGCATTGGGCGTACATTTTTATTACCTATTTACTTGGCGTAACATCATCTTGTATGTTTTACAAAAAAAAAAAATGGATGTTATATTGTGTTTTTGTGCATTACAATTAAGTAAAATGCATTTTTGCTAAAAATTTGTGTAGCGGGTATGTACTTTCCCAGGTGTAAATTTGAATTTGACAGAGACATTAGCGATGTGTAATTCCCTGCAGCCCAGCAGGTGGCGCTGTTGCCCTGGGCTGGGGTTGAATCATTGCTGTGTGTTGTGCTTCCTTTTTGTCCTCCCTCGGCAGCGGTATGGTGGGGCGGGGAACCCGCCGTGCTTGCTGGGAGAGGGTATAAATGGGCCGGCCATCTTTGTCAAGGGGTCGAAGTCCCAGGCACCTTCAGCTTGTGGACGGTGGTTCGTTTTGGTCCTCTGGATGGCCTAGGCCCAGAGGACAGCCGGAGGTCGTGTTCCATCCCAGGCACCTTTAGCCTGGGGTGAGGTACTCGGATGGAGGTCCGGAGCTCAGTGCCCAACACTGAGTTCCGCGAGGGAAGGAGATCCTAGGGAACCCCGGGAGTGGGTACCCGAATCCGGAAGGCGCAATGGACTGGGGGGAGCTCCTCACTTGAAGACCCGGTGCAGCATATTGCATAGTGACAGGTGAGCCTCTCGTCGGAGACCGCCTGGAAGGAAATTCCCCCTCGTGCGGAGACCGTAATCCACTTTCAGGAAGGAAAGTGGAGAACTACATTGTGTCTGGGCCTTCTCGCATCCATACCTCCTTTTCTGTTCTGTTCCTACTAAGGGAGTTCAACTGATTGTGTTCATTCAAGAAGAATAAAGGAGTGTTGAACTTTAATGGTGTGGGGCTCATTTCCTAACAGACATTGTTCAAGGTGGCTCTTGGAGGGAGGATCCAGGTTCACAGCACTGACCCGGAGGTAATACAAGAACGTTGCTTATACCGCACTGACACAGGTGGTGGAAGCCAGGCGTGGTGTCCCCGCTCCCTCCCCTCTAAGATACCCCTAGACAAGAGACGAGACGAGACGAGAGAGAGAGGGGAGTGAGGAGGGCGCTACACGTGGGGGCTCGGGTCCGGTATAGTGTTTGTGCACCACAGTATTGAACGTGTCTGTTGGAAGAGTTAAGCGAATAGGCAGGGCTTCATTGGACGAAGTGCATCCCTGCTCGAAGTCGTGGACATGACCCAATGAAGGGAAAGGCCCGCGCAGAAGAGGGGGAAGTTCAGCTGTGTGAAGTACTACACGTGGGGGCTTCTATTGCACTGCGCCACCAGGCACACCCCCATCGCTTAGTTCGTGGGCGTGACTCAGAAACAGAAAAGAAGAAAAGCCCGCGAACTGGAGCAAAGGGGAGTAGTCCAATACGTGTGAAGGACTACACGTGGGACGTTGGCGCAAAAACTTTGCAGCGTGCGATGGATCAGCAACAGGTCGCCATGTTCGGACATACATCGTGGATTCCAGTTCACCCTTCCACCACGACATTGACTGCTGCTGCTCCGGTAACAGATACGGGGATTCGGCTAAAGCCAAGGGGTCGATTCGCCCTGTACTCGTGCATGGACGTTGAGGCCCTGGGTGTGATTTGTCCCGGCTGTTCGGGACTGGTGTGCCAGCTGAAGCCATTCGGGCGATGTGAGGTCTGTGGGGAGTTCCTGTTCGAAGTGGATCCAGCGGTTAAGAGCCGAGAACCATTTACCCCGGCCGTGCTGTGGACAACACCACTCAGAGAGGAGGAATCACTGCTGTGAGAGCCATCCCTACGTACACTGCAACGACCGCGGAGGAGGTCGTAAAACCCCAACGGGAGAAATCCGAGGATGCTGACTCGGTCACCACTGTCTCGCAGCGTCCGCCACCAAAGAGAAAGACCGGCATGGTAGCCCCGACCAGCGGTTGTGGTGGACCGTCTCGCCCGCTTACGCCCGGCCTGGATGGATCCGTTGACAAGAGTTCGGACGTCCCACTTCAAGTAAAGGCCGAGGTAAGCCAGAAAGAGAGTTTTGGTGTGTGGGTGGAGGTGTCGGGAAGTCATGGCCT
Organism: Rana muscosa; assembly: GCA_029206835.1. Classification (NCBI taxonomy): domain Eukaryota; kingdom Metazoa; phylum Chordata; class Amphibia; order Anura; family Ranidae; genus Rana; species Rana muscosa. The sequence continues at coordinate 1,069,216,438 of CM055117.1, forward strand.
AGTGAATCCGCGGGAGGTGGTGGCTCCGTTTCTACAACTGGCTACATACCCGCGGAGGAGTGTGACACCTCTGACCAGGAGTCGCTCTCGGACATGGGAGACGACGTTGCTATAGACGATTTGTTTGCCGAGAAGGGCTGGGACAAAGTACCTCTCGCTTCATCTCGGAGGATCAGAGATCCACCCATGTCAACAGGGGAAAGTACACCCCGGGTGGAGGCACCAGCGCCTGAAGAGAGGTCCTATCCCCAGCCTGCTTCTACATCCCCGGTGCCATCTGTACCGAAGGCCGGGGAAAAGAGACTGCTGCTGCGGGCACCTATGCCCAGATCAGATGTGATCAAGGTCCCTCGTCACCTGGACTCGATAGTTTTGCCTGGTGAAGGGGACAAAGCTACCATGCCTCCTTTGGTAAGATTGCAACGGCTATTTGGTTAGAAGGTTGCTGCAGACTATGGATGTCGAAGGAACTGCTCTATGAGGTGGAAGTGTGCCGGAAGCGCTGGTACAATGACTTTGTGTGGACCCACCTTCAGATTCCCCACGCCCGCAGGTACCTGGCATGCTCTCCAAAGGCCTCTCAACGTTTTAAAGACTGCAAGGCAGAGTGGATGTTGGGACGACACATCCATGCAGATAAAGTGTTGATCCGGCGCAAAGAAGGAGAAGATGTGGAGTATCATCTGGAAACCATGGATCAGCACTTGAAACCACTTGTTCTGTTTTTACCTGTAGGAGAAAAGAGACTCCGTTCTTATCATGCTGCTGAACTTTCTGGGGCCCGTTGCTTTTGTGCCCAGAGGAATAAAGAACTGTTCCTGTTGTTTTTCACTTTCCTGCAAGAGATTACAGACTCTGGGGTAGATAGGGCCGAAAGAAAAGAAGAAAGTTCCACGAGTGCAGTTACCGCAGTGCTGTCACCAGGTGGCAGTGTTGCGCAACGTTAAGACACTTTTCATGCACTCATTCTTTGGAGAAAAGGGATTTCTTCTCGGAGAAGTTTCTTTTCCATTACACGAATACAGGTGTCAGGGTTATGTGTGTTAATCCTTTCTTTTCCCTCTGCAGGAGAACATCCCATCAAGTCCACTGAGTATGGGGTGGGTCTTAGTCAGGATGCGGGGGGGAGGGGAGTTAAATGTGAATATGTGATTCAAAGTTGTGAATCAATGCTATTGTTTCTCTTCTGTCTTTATTCCCTTTCTTTACAGGGCTCAGACACAATGTTTCAGTTGGATAGTTTTTCAAAAGTTTTACATTTTTGTACAATTGTTAGTCGGTTTCTGGATTGGATTATGTCAGCCGTTGAGGGCATGATTTACTCCAGACACTGGAGACCCAGTGTCAAATGACCGGGGGGAGAGTGTAGCGGGTATGTACTTTCCCGGGTGTAAATTTGAATTTGACAGAGACATTAGTGATGTGTAATTCCCTGCAGCCCAGCAGGTGGCGCTGTTGCCCTGGGCTGGGGTTGAATCATTGCTGTGTGTTGTGCTTCCTTTTTGTCCTCCCTTGGCAGTGGTATGGTGGGGCGGGGAAACCGCCGTGCTTGCTGGGAGAGGGTATAAAGGGGCCGGCCATCTTTGTCAAGGGGTCGAAGTCCCAGGCACCTTCAGCTTGTGGACGGTGGTTCGTGTCGGTCCTCTGGGTGGCCTAGGCCCAGAGGACAGCCGGAGGTCGTGTTCCATCCCAGGCACCTTTAGCCTGGGGTGAGGTACTCGGATGGAGGTCCGGAGCTCAGTGCCCAACACTGAGTTCCGCGAGGGAAGGAGATCCTAGGGAACCCTGGGAGTGGGTACCCGAATCCGGAAGGCGCAATGGACTGGGGGGAGCTCCTCACTTGAAGACCCGGTGAAGCATATTGCCGGTGACAGGTGAGCCTCTCATCGGAGACCGCCTGGAAGGAAATTCCTCCTCGTTCGGAGACCGTAACCCACTTTCAGGAAGGAAAGTGGAGAACTACATTGTGTCTGGGCCTATTCGCATCCACACCTCCTTTTCTGTTCTGTTCCTACTAAGGGAGTTCAACTGATTGTGTTCATTCAAGAAGAATAAAGGAGTGTTGAACTTTAATGGTGTGGGGCTCATTTCCTAACCGACATTGTTCAAGGTGGCTCTCGGAGGGAGGATCCAGGTGCACAGCACTGACCCGGAGGTAATACAAGAACGTTGCTTATACCGCACTGACACAGGTGGTGGAAGCCAGGCGTGGTGTCCCCGCTCCCTCCCCTCTAAGATACCCCTAGACAAGAGAAAGACGAGACGAGAGAAAGAGGGGAGTGAGGAGGGCGCTACATTTGCATTTGAAAAACCGCTGTACATTTACTGTATGACAACTCTTCCACTTAAAAAAATTGGTAATGTTTGGGGGTTGTAAGTAGTTTTCTTGCAAAAAATGTTTTAAATGATGTGAGATTTTACTGATTTATATAGTGTATATACACAAATATACTTGCAATTCAGTCCAGCAATATTTGAGAATACATAATCCACAAGTCCTGATGAAGAGGAGAGTATCAGAACCTCCAAAGCGTGTTGCCTTCTTTTTTCTTCTTTTTTCTTTTCTTCTGACTAGTCTTTTCCAATGACTAGTCTTCTGTAGCTATGAAGAGGAGCATAGGCCATACCTGGACATCTTGGTCAAATGTTGTTTTCAGGCATTTCTCATGGTATGTGGGGTCCCCCATCATTTGTTTAGATTAAATAAGACCAGACCTTACTAACCATGCAAGTAATAGTCTTCTGCAGGTAGGAAGAAGCATTTCCTAAGAACTTCTTCACACTAACAGTTGCGGGGCAGTATAACCCTGCAGTTGACCCCCCCCCCCCCCCCCCCGGTTTTACAGCCCTCCAACCATTCCCCCTTTAGTTTCAGAGGCAGCGGCTAGGCATGTACACATGTTGCAGCAGCGGCAAGAATGATACCACCTGTCACTTCTGGCGGGTGTAGAGCCCGCCAAGCACGACCCATTTTAGTTAATGGGACCTCTCTGCAAGCACCCTGTAACTGTGGGCGATGCACATGGTTGTGGTATACTAGTTGTAACGGGAGTCACTTTGGGCGGGGGGCTTGGGGAACCCACCTTTCTTGGAGAGCACTGGAATCTCCTTGTTCAGCTCCCCCGGCCCCTCTTAAATGTAAGCTACCCTGTGTCTATTAGGGGCACAGGGTGACCGACAACCCGGGGCTGATCTGCACTAGTCAAACTCACTGTACAACCACACTGGAATGTTTATATTTATATATATATATATATATATATATATATATATATATATATATATTAGGGCTGTGGAAATTAACTATTAATTCCTCGATTAATCGATACATTTTTTTGATTGATCAAAATTCTTTTGATCGGTACTCACCTCTCCTCCGGCTTCCGGGTCTTCAGGGAGTTCTGTCGGAGATCCGGTGACGTCACGGACACCGGCGGGGCTTGCCGTGTCCATCTGAAGGGCTCCTTTGCTGTGCCTTCATATCTGCATGCTGGCGGGACCTTACTATCTGCCACACGCAAGGGCTGTTACACTTCCCTCTATCACTTCCCTCTATCAACCTGGGATTCTACAGCCATCCCCTGGGCGTTGTGATAGTTCCCTTCACGGGACATCTACATGCCGACGGACTGATGTTAACCCCTCCTCACCTGGATTCAGCAGTGGTATCGTTGTACACATTTTTATACCACTATCATACTTAGCTACATGTTTTTATGACTGCTTTTGCTACCGTTTGGTATTACTCGCACCATTTTTACAGTTTATGTAGCTACATCGATTTTATCTCCAGTGCAATATTTATTTTGTTACCTACTTGAAGACTATAAAAGTTTTAATGCTATTCCCATCGAGCGCTGCCTTTGTGTGTTTTTGTATCCTGCTAATTATTTTTCAGTGGTTGGTAGCTGCACTGGGAATTGGCCTGCAAGGAGATTAGCTAAAAGTAGTTGGATCTGTATGTGCGTTATAATTAATCAAAATGAGTCGATTAATTGATTTAAAAAAAAAAAAAACGATTAATCGAACACGAAAATTTTAATCAGTAACAGCCCTAATTATATATATATATATATATATATAGTCTCATATACTGTTGTAGAATCTTTAGTAGATTGTTTGAGGTGTGGCTGTATCCCATTGTTCTATTGTTTGTGTCTGTCTTGGGAGCGACCTATTATGGGATGTATATGTCTCTGTGGATTAGCTGTGAGAGGGGGTGGATTTCTCCAGAAGCCCCTCCCAAGGACAGTCTACTGATGAGAAGTTTGAATACACCTATGTCATGCTACTGGTGGAGGTAAAGTCTACCCCGCCCTGTTTCATTATGCAAAGAAGGGGGGAGTTTATATCTGTGTGCCTTTGTTCAAATAAACAGTTCATGTTCCAGGTCAGCAGCCAAAACGAGTACTGCCTAGTTCTTGGTTACAAGCAGCTGTAATATCTGATATCTATATTCAGACTGGGAGGAAGCTGTATATGATAGAAGCACTCAAGCGGAGTGTGGGAAGCGATTCCGTGCAGAATTACTGAGTAGAACTGTGGCCAGGCTATGGACATTCAGTTTTTTTTTTCATTTTCTTAACAAGCAGTAAAAAATGCTTTACTGACCTCTGCAACTGTAGGTTTTGTACTACTTAGGGTTGCCACCTCTTCTTCAAGCCAAACCCGAACACTTAAGTGGCGCTCAGCAAGTTTAATTTTTTTTTTTTATACACTATAGGATTGTAAAAGACCTGGGACACCTTTGGGTGACACAAGGAGAGTATGCACTGTGGTCAACAGTGGGTGTAGCCAAATTGTATTAACAGTGGGAGGGGCTTAAAGGGGCATGGTTAAATAAAACAAAAGCATAATTGTACCCATAAAATATGTTTAGATTAATAAAACAAATGTTACTGTAAAAATATGAACTTGGCCTACCTTAAAAGTGGATGGTGTCAGTCATTGGAGCAGTGGATGGTGTCAGTCATTGGAGCAGTGGACAGTGTCAGTAGGGCAGTGGATGGTATCAGTAGAGCATTGGATGGTGTCAGTAGGGCAGAGGACAATGCCAATAGGGTAGAGGTTGGTGTCATTAGGGCAGTAGATGGATGGTGTCTGTCAGTAAAGCAGTGGACGGTGTCAGTAGAGCAGCGGTTGGTGTCAGTAGGGCAATGGATACTGTCATTCGGTAGAGCCATGGACGGAGTCAGTAGGGCAGTGGTTTGTGTCAGTAGGGCAGTGGACAGTGTCAGTCAGTAGGGCAGTGGACAGTGTCAGGAGGACAGTGGATGGTGTCAGTAGAGCAGAGGTTGGTGTCAGTAGGGCAGTGGACAGTGTCAGTCAGTAGGGCAGTGGACAGTGTCAGTCAGTAGGGCACTGGACAGTGTCAGGAGAGCAGTGGGTGGTGTCAGTAGGGCAGTGGACAGTGCCAGTAGAGCAGAGGTTGGTGTCAGTAGGGCATTGGATGGTGTCAGTCAGCAGGGCAGTGGATGGTGTCAGTCAGTAGGGCAGTGGATGGTGTCAGTCAGTAGGGCAGTGGACAGTGTCAGTAGGGCAGTGGTTTGTGTCAGTAGGGCAGTGGACAGTGTCAGTCAGTAGGGCAGTGGACAGTGTCAGGAGGACAGTGGATGGTGTCAGTAGAGCAGAGGTTGGTGTCAGTAGGGCAGTGGACAGTGTCAGTCAGTAGGGCAGTGGACAGTGTCAGTCAGTAGGGCACTGGACAGTGTCAGGAGAGCAGTGGGTGGTGTCAGTAGGGCAGTGGACAGTGCCAGTAGAGCAGAGGTTGGTGTCAGTAGGGCATTGGATGGTGTCAGTCAGCAGGGCAGTGGATGGTGTCAGTCAGTAGGGCAGTGGATGGTGTCAGTCAGTAGGGCAGTGGACGGTGTCAGTAGGGCAGTGGTTTGTGTCAGTAGGGCAGTGGACAGTGTCAGTCAGTAGGGCAGTGGACAGTGTCAGGAGGGCAGTGGATGGTGTCAGTAGGGCAGTGGACAGTGCCAGTAGAGCAGAGGTTGGTGTCAGTAGGGCATTGGATGGTGTCAGTCAGTAGAGCAGTGGACGGTGTCAGTCAGTAGGGCAGTGGACGGTGTCAGTAGGGCAGTGGTTTGTGTCAGTAGGGCAGTGGACAGTGTCAGTCAGTAGGGCAGTGGACGGTGTGAAGAGGACAGTGGAGGGTCTCAGTAGGGAAGTGGATGGTGTCAGTCAGTAGAGCAGTTGATGCTGTCAGTAGGGCAAAGGTTGGTGTGAGTAGTTTTTAATTTTTTTTATTACATTTTTTATTAAATTTTTTATTACATTTTTTATTATTTTTTACAATATTATTTTTATTCGGCAAGAAAACTGCTGGGAGAGCTTTTTGCCGAGAAAACCGTTTGTGTGTATGGTTTCTTGGCAGGAAAACTCCCGGGAATCTCGACGAGTAAAATAGAGAACCTGCTCTCTATTTTTCTCGTCTGGATTCTCAGCAGAGTGTTTCCTGCCGAGAAAACAGTTTGTGAGTATGCTTACCTGTCCCAGGTAAGCCCGCGCATGCTCGGTGAGACTTTGACGCATGCGCGGTAGCTTACAAGGGTATTGTAGGGTGTAGCAAGATGGCGGCAATGGCATCGAATGTGACGAGCGCCGGCTCGTCGTAGTTGATGACATCACTGCGTTCTTGCCATTCAAAAGAATAGCGGTTCTTTTGAATGGCCATCTGTACACAGGGCTTGGCAAGACAAGCTTGCCAGGAATCCCGTCGAGAAAACCGACGTTTTTTTTTTACGTGATTCCCGCCCGTGTGTACAGAGCTTTAGAGGCATCTCTCTTCTCTTTTATACTCTGTAGCTCCTGCTGGATTTTGCTTCTAATCCCCTTTGTGGAGGCTTCCATTTGTGGATGGACATTTTATGGTTACACAACCTATCACATTGCTATAATCTTTTTATATGGACTATAAACTGAAGGACTTATGAATACAGTGGAACCTTGGTTTATGCGTAGCACGGTTTTGAAAGACGAGCAACTTTTTTTTTTGAATCTCGATCGGCTTGCGAGTGTTGTCTCACGAAACGATCAGAATTCAAGCTAATGGGGTGTGCAGTACCGCCTTTGGCCAGAGGTGCGGGGGCGCCGGTGACACTCGGAACGGTTCGGAGCCATTCGGAAATACTCGGAATCACTTGGAAATACTCGGAAACACTCAAAAATACTCCGTTCCCGAGTGTTTCCGAGCCTTTCCTAGGGTTTCCGAGAACAGCCGAGCTGTCCCTGAGTATTTCCAAGGCTCTCCAGCGCCCTCCCCCTCACCTCTGGCCACATGCGGTATTGCATGCCATAGAAGTCAATGCGGAACAAACTATCTTTGTTTCCATTGCCTTCTACGGGGGAAACTCACTTTGATATGCGAGTGCTTTGGATTACAAGCATTCTCCTGGAACGGATTATGCTCGTAATCCAAGGTTCCACTGTGAATGGCTGTGGAATGAATGATTTAAGGTTTACATTATTTCTTATGGGGAAATTCGCTTTGATATACAAGTGCTTTGGATTACAAGCATGTTTCTGGGACGAATTATGCTCGCAATCCAAGGTTTTACTGTATTTAGCAGGCATTCCCTGAGAACAAAAAGTTTTTTTTTCTTTTCAAGGGTTACTCCGGGTTAAGAAAGGCAGATATAGAGGTGGGGTGCGTGGGCAAGTAGAACTTTTTTAATTACTATTTTTTAATGAAAATTTTTTTTTTAAACAGGAGTTACCTTCCTGTAAAGGGTGTTGTGTAGGTGTAGGGTGACCACATGTCCTGGATTGCCCGGGACAGTCCCGCATTTGGCAGGTCTGTCCCGGGCACATTCATTCCAGGACAATACAGTGTCCCTGAATGAAACTGACACAGCCCCCCCGGGGCCAATCTGATGGCCCCAAAAAAGGCCGCCACATCACCGCTTTAATCACTGACATTTAGGGTGACCACGTGTCATGGATTGCCCGGGACAGTCCCGCATTTTGCAGGTCTGTCCCGGGGCACATTCATTCCAGGACAATACAGTGTCCCTGAATGAAACTAACACAGCCACCCCCAGGCCAATCTGATGCCCCCAAAAAAGGCCGCCACATCACCGCTTTACTCACTGACAGTACTTGTCCTGGCCGGGAATGTCTGGAGGAGCACAATCCCCGCCCCCTGCTTGGATTGGAGAAATCATAAATCCCGCCTCTTGTGTCCAATCACTGTGCTGTCATTTGTTACAGCACAAGCTGATTTTTGGGAAGGGAGGGTGTCCCTGAATGGTAGTTTGGAAATGTGGTCACCCTAGTGTTGTGTTATACTGCTATAATAAAATCGCAGTCAATAGCCCAATGTTATGAGATTTGAGTCACGCAGAATGATAGGTAGAGCCCCCCCCCCCCATATCCTTGTTAGCAGTGCACATCCATCGCTCCTGTCATGACGGCTGACACATGTATATATAAGACATCCTAAGGAGCAGAGGGGTGAAATGACAGCACCCTCCCAGCCAGCTCACCCTCCCAGCCAGCGCACCCTCCCAGCCAGCGCACCCTCCCAGCCAGCGCACCCTCCCAGCCTGCTGACACACACATGTAGTCAGTGGCGTCTCTTTTGCTCGGGAGCTGCAGACAAGCACTTGGCTGTAAGCAGGACGCACACAGACTCTTCACCAGTGGAGAAGAGAGGAGAGGAGCCCCCCCTTATATATGTAAATCTACCTGCAGCCTGCCTATCTCTGCCTTCCCACGCTGTCCATTATTCTTCTCCTAGCTGGGAGAGATCCGAGCTGCATCTCTTTATTTGCCAATTCCGAGCAGAAGAGAAAAAGACATTCCAAATCCCCGGGATCTCCCTGTCCGAACCCCCCGAGCATGTTCGCCTCCATATGGTACGCCAAGAAACTCGGACGCCGCTTCGTCCACAACGCCAGGAAAGCCAAACTTCAAAAGGTACGGACATCAGAGACGTAGGAGAGCGACGGCAGAGAAAAGAACGATCGAGTCTGCCTCCTCTTTTCTTTTTTTTGTCTGATTATAGATCTGTGTTTGTCCCGAGCGTCTTTCCATTCACTTACTGTAGACATTCGCCTTGTAGGACGGATCGTCTGTCACACGTGAAGCTCTGTTATAGAGGGGGATGTAAGGATGTTGGCATTGCTTTTCTGTAGAGTAACCAGCAGTGGAAAATTTCTCATTTCTCTATAAGGGCCGGTTCACACCATAGAAACGCAGTCCGGGTGCGTTCCAGGATGCTTTTCTGCATGCGCGTTTTAGACGCGTTTTTTGATGCGTTCCAATTTGTTTTTGATGCATTGTTTTCCCTTATTTTTTCTAAACTTAAATAAGGGCATGTGTGTTCCAGTGCGTTTTTGGTGCGTTTTTTTAATGCATTTTTCCCCCTTCTTTTTTCTAAACTTAAATAAGGGCGTGTGTTTTTAGTGCGTTTTTCATGCATTTTTTCCCCCCTTCTTTTTTCTAAACTTAAATAAGGGCACGTGTGTTCCAGTGCGTTTTTAGTGCGTTTTTTTAATGCATTTTTTCCCCCTTCTTTTTCTAAACCTAAATAAGGGCGTGTGTGTTCCAGTGCGTTTTTGGTGCGTTTTTTAATGCATTTTTTCCCCCTTCTTTTTTCTAAACTTAAATAAGGGCGTGTGTGTTCCAGTGCATTTTTGATACATTAAAGGGCCCTGTTCACACCATAGAAACACAGTCTGGATGCGTTCCAGATGCTTTTCTTGCATGCGTGTTTTTGATGCGTTCCAGTGCGGTTTTGATGCGTTTTTGGTGCATTTGCCCCCCCCTTCTTTTTTCTAAACGTAAATAAGGGCATGTGTGTTCCAGTGCGTTTTTGGTACGTTTAGGTGTGTTCCAGTGCGTTTTTGGTACGTTTAGGTGTGTTCCAGTGCGTTTTTGATGCTTTTTACAGCGTCCCAGTACAGTCCAGTGCAGGAAAGATGCAGCATGTTCTACTTTTTTTTTTCTGGAACTGGAACGGCAAGCACTGGTGTGAACTATGCCATTAAAGACCATATAACTCACTTTTCATGCGTTTTTCATGCAGAAAAAAAACACACTGGACTGCACACAATAAAAACGCAGTCTGGATGTGTTCCAGATGCTTTTCTGCAAATGTGTTTTGGTTTTTTTTATGCATTTTTGATGTGTTCCAGTGCGTTTTTGATGCAGCCCCGTGCTTTTTTTACTCCTCTTTTTTCCTTACCTTAAATAAGAACATGTGTGTTGCAGTGCATTTTTTTGTTGCGTTTAGGTGCGTTCCGGTGCGTTTCAGTGCAATTTTGATGCGTTAAAGGGCCAGTTCACACCATAGAAACACAGTCCGGATGCATTCCAGATGCTTTTCTACGTGCACGTTTTTGATGCGTCCCAGTGCGTTTTTGACGCGTCCCAGCGCATTTTTAGTGCAGTCCAGTGCATCCCCCCCCCCTCTTTTTTCTTAACCTTAAGAGCCAGTTCACACCACATGCAGTCCAGTGCATTTTTTTTTTTTTTTTGCATCAATAATGCATGGAGAGTAGATTATATGATTTTCAATGGCATAGTTCACACCAGTGTGGTCAGTTCCAGGGCTTTCTAGTTCCAGAAAAAAAAGAGAACATGCTGCATTTTTTTCTGCACTGGACTGTACTGGAACGCAGTAAAACGCATCAAAACGCACTGGAATGCACATGTCCTTATTTAAGATAAAGAAAAAAAGGGGGAAAAATGCACTGGACTGCATCAAAAACGCACCAAAAACACGCATGCAGAAAAACATCTGGAATGTGCGTTTTGGTGCGTTCCAGTGCTTTTGTGAAGCGTTTTACAGCCTTCCAGTACAGTCCAGTGCAGGAAAAATTCAGCATGTTCTACTTTTTTTTCTGGAATGCACTGGAACCGCAAGCACTGGTGTGAACTATACCATTAAAAACCATATCAGCTTCTCTCCATGCATTTTTGATGCAGAAAAAAAATGCACTGGCCTGCATGTAGTGTGAACTGGCGCTTAAGGTTAAGAAAAAAGAGGGGGAAAAATGCACTGGACTGCACTAGAAACGCACTGGGAGGCATCAAAAAATGTGCATGCAAAAAAAGCATCTGGAACGTGCCTTTTGGTGCGTTTACGTGCGTTCTGGTGAGTACCCATGCGTTTTGATGCATTTTACAGCGTTCCAGTACAGTCCAGTGCAGGAAGAATGCAGCATGTTCTACTTTTTTTTGTTCTGGAACTGGAACTGCAAGCACTGGTGTGAACTATGCCATTGAAAACCATACAGTATAACCTACTTTCCATGCGTTTTTGATGCAGAATTAAAAACGCACTGGACTGCATGTGGTGTGACTCAGAGAAAGCAGAACGTTACATTGAGAATGGGGTCCTGTGCACTGCAGAACAGGCAGACGTCTTATATTGTGATAGATGGCGATGTAAAGGCGTTACTTTGAATGACCGCGTATGGTATTTTTGGTGTTATAATGGACAATAGTGATGTGCAAAAGTGCAATAATAAACCAAAGTATAAAACTACAAAAATAACCCCCCAGCACTATTCTAACATTTCACTGGAGCAAAGGGGAGACTTTTGCTGTTTGGTTGCAGCAGTTGTAGTTTTCTTTTACCTAGTAGAGCCTCTTCTGTCTGTCTGCACTAGAACTCTGATATCAGTGCCACATCTGCAATGCCCAGCCAACAGAGGTTGCTGAATGGTATTAGGTGTTCGGGATTCTGAAGCCTGGCATGGGTATTTATTGAATGGGTAGAAAAGGAATCAGCTGTAAAAAATAAATACATTTAAATCTTTGCTTTGCTATATCTATTAGGTATTTAGAGGTGCACCAAATGGAAATTTTGGTGCCGAAACAAAACATGCAGGATGTACTTGGCCAACAACTGAAACCAAAACTGAAAATGACAGTTTAAAAAATATATATATCTCATTTTGTTTTTTTACATATTCATTCATGATATTAATTAAAAAGTTGAATATAATACAATTATATATATATATATATATATATATATATATGTATACATATAAAAAAGTTTATATATATATATATATATATATATATATATATATATATATATATATATATATATATATATATAAAATTGTATTATATTCAACTTTTTAATTCACATCATGAATGTAAGTACAAAAAAAAACATATATATATCATTTTTTTTACATATCCATGATATTAATTAAAAAGTTGAATATAATACAATTATATATATAAAAAAGTGTGTGTATATGTATGTATGTATGTATGTATGTATGTATGTATATATATATATATATATATGAATTGTATTATATTCAATTCACATCATGAATGTAAATGAATATAAAAAAAAATGAGATATATATATATATATATATATATATATATATATATATATATTTTACATATTCATTCATGATATTAAATGATATATATATCATTTTGTTTTACATATTCATGATATTAATTAAAAAGTTGAATATAAATACTATTATATATAAAAAAATATGTGTGTGTGTGTGTATATGTGTGTGTGTGTGTGTGTGTATATATATATATATATATATATATATATATATATATATATAATTGTATTATATTTAACTTTTTAATTCATATCATGAATAAATGAATATGTAAAAAAAAAAAAAAAAAGATATTTATATATATATATTTATTTATTTATATATATATATATATATATATATATAATTGTATTATATTCAACTTTTTAATTAATATCATGAATGATGAATATGAATATGAATCGATTGCTGGCCATTATTGGCACCTTTAGACCGAGAAAAGCTCAAGAAAAATGCATCCCTTTAAATTCTATGTATGTCTTCACACTGGTCCTTTGCGCTTCCATTGCGTGTGTTAAAAATCCTGCTTGCTGCATTTTTGGTGAGTTAAAAAAAACGCACCTCCCCATTGAAATCTCAGCAAGAACGCATCAATAACGTCATGTTTTTGATGAGGTTTTTGAGTCACATGACCTATAAAAAACACACCATAAACATGATGGTAAAATCGTGGTGAAATTGCGGTAAAATCGCGTGCGTTTTCTGTGCCATTATCGGCACCTTTTTCACTTATCGGTGAAATGCCAATGACACCATTTTTGGCCGATATGTTTCAGCCCCCAAAATTTCGGTGCATTTCTAGAATTGATGGTTTTACAGCATGGATTATTATAGGCACTTTTATCTGAAAAAGTTACGTTAGTAAGTTAACTACCCTTAGCGCCCTTTTACATGCGTTGTGGGATTGTGTGCCTTAGCGTAGTGTGCGGCAAAGCAGGTTATGTGTGTTGCGTGTCATTCATTTTGACCAGCAGCCCAACCCACTAAGGTAATGTACATGCATTGTAATGCATGGCAGCAAACCATAGTGTACTGCTGCAAAAGTTTAGTGACACGTCCAGTTTTTAGGGCTTTTTCGTGTGTCGAAAGCCCATTCCATGGACTGCCTAAAGTTGTTGTAAACCTCAGACATGAAATAAGAACAAAGCATATCCCTCTATAGTGTGTACTTTATAGTGTGTACCTGTTTATCTGCAGTCTTCTCTTTTCTGAGCTTTCAGCGAGCAGGGGGGTGGAGAGCTGAAATTACACTCTGCAGAGCTTAGCGAGAAGAGCTCTGAGAGCTGATTGGAGGGAGGGGGCACACCCCTTTCACACGGCACACAGGAACAGAGCTGAGGCTGCCAATCACAGGCTGTGTGCTGGAAATCCCTCCTCTGTCACCTTTTTTACCTCACAGTGTGCAGTAATTCAGAGTAAGCAATATCAGTACAGGTGTAGGTGTCAGGAAAACTTGTCAGAAGTGATTCATGATGAAAGCAGAGGAATGAAGCAGCAGACAGAAATGACACTTGATTTACTAAAGGCAAATTAGACTAGCAGTTGCTCTAGAGCACAGGTGTGCGCAGCCTATTGCATTAGGGTGTGCACCCCAAAGCTCAAACACACACTACTGATCACTTATGATGTTCATTCAGAAAGGGAAGGGGCCAGTAAATTACATATTTATCGGCTCCTTCCCCCACTCGTCCTAAAGCATCCCCACAGCAACAGACGGCAGAAAAGGAGAGGAGGGAAGCCGCCACCGATGTGGGGGGGGAAGGAGGGGGAACCAGGATAGTAGGGGAAATGTGTGCTACACAGGGTGATTAGGGTGTGCCTGGGCACACCTGGCACACCCTGTGCGCACGCCTATGCTCTAGAGCTTAGTAAATGAGTAGAAGCTCTGCTGACTTCCATCATCCAATCACATGCAAGCAAAAATGCTGTTTTTTTTTCCTTGCACGTGATTGGGTATTCTTTGCCAGATTAAGCTTTACCTCATTTACTAATCTCTGGAGCATTTTGCCTTTAGTAAATTAACCCCCAAGTATAATTTCTGTCTGCTGCTTCATTCCTCTGCTATCAGCATGAATCACTTCTGACAAGTTTACCTGACACCTAGAGGTAAAAAGGCTACAAAGGAGGGATTTCAAGCACACAGCCTGTGATTGACAGCCTCCGCACTATTCCTATGTGCTGTGTGAAGGGGGTGTGTGCCCTTTGCCTCCAATCAGATCTCAGAGCTCTCCTCGCTGAGCTCTGCAGACTGTAATTTCAGCTCTCCACCCCCCCCCCTGTTTTCTGAAAGCTCAGAGAAGAGAATGGTGCAGATAAACAGGTACACCTTATGTAGGAGGATTTGTTTAATCTCTGTGTATCACCTGAGGCCAGTTACTTTACTGGGTATATGTATGGGACACTATTCCTTGATACCAATGATGGGGCACTATATTCCTCTCACTTACACCATTGATGGGACACTATTCCTCCAATTGATACTAATGATGGGGCATTATTACTCCCCCCTAATACCAATCATGGGGCACTGTTTTCTCCTTCTGACGCCAGGACATTTTCTACTTTCACTGGCCATGGTGCAGCCCCCCTAAAGTTTGAAGGAAAGTAAACTGACCCTTTTATTAGAAAGTTTGAAGACCCCTGAGTTAGAGCATTGAAACAAACTATTTAACACTGACAGGGGTGCTTACAATGATCACCTTTATCCCAAAAGGAAAATAAAAACTGTTTATAAAGTGTTAACTGGAGTTTGGCTTCAATTTGTTAGTGTATCTAAATTTTCTAGTGCATCTAACACTCCCCTCCCCCCAGACTGACAATTTTGCTGGCCATAGGTTCTCCCTGTGCTCCTTCATCCTGAGTAGGGGTGCTCTAATACAGGAGGTCTGTTACCTGTCACCTGATTGGCTGAAACGACAGGCGCTGTGATTGGACGCCTATCAGGCGTCTAATCATAGCAGAGGACGGGAAGAGAGGACGGGAGAAGACATCGAGGAGCGTGGAGGACATCACCGCCGTGACCTGCTGCCCCAACGAGACAGGGTAAGTGCCGGGCGGGCGGGGGAAGCACACTGGCAGCATTTGATGGGGCACAGTAGCGGAAATTGATGGGCACACTGGCAGCAATTGATGGGCACAGTGTCAGCAATTGATGGGCACAGTGTCAGCAATTGATGAGCACACTGTCAGCAATTGATGTGCACAGTAGCTGCGTTTGATGGCACAGTGGCAGCAATTTATAGGTACAGTGGCTGGGTTTAATGGGCACAGTGGCTGCATTTGATGGCACAGTGGTGGCAATTGATGACACAGTGGCTGCGTTTGATTGGCACAATGGCTGCGTTTGATGGCACAGTGGCTGCGTTTGATGGCACAGTGGCTGCGTTTGATGGCACAGTGGCTGCGTTTGATGGCACAGTGGCTGCGTTTGATGGCACAGTGGCTGCGTTTGATGGCACAGTGGCGGCCATTGATGGCACAGTGGGTGCGTTTGATGGCACAGTGGCGGCCATTGATGGCACAGTGGCTGCGTTTGATTGGCACAGTGGCTGCGTTTGATTGGCACAGTGGCTGCGTATGATGGGCACAGTGGCTGCGTTTGATGGGCACAGCGTTTGATGGGCACAGTGGCTGCGTTTGATGGGCACAGTGGCTGCGTTTGATGGGCACAGTGGCTGCGTTTGATGGGCACAGTGGCTGCGTTTGATTGGCACAGTAGCTGCATTTGATGGGCACAGTGGCTGCAATTGATGGGCACAGTGGCTGCAATTGATGGGTTTTCTTTTTCAGGTTGTTTGCGCCCCCCAATAATTTTGAGCACCAGCCGCGACTGACCATACAGGTTATGGTGAGAAGGGAATAAAGGAATCAAAAAACATAACATGGCACAGCTGAATAGTGCACATCAAAAACATATTCAATAGTGGGAGTTACCAGGCAACAACAGCTCTCCGGCCGAGGCTGGGGGGTCAACATAAAGTAACTGAGCATTATTGCTCAGAGTAAGGCGTGGAGTAATCCACTAAAATGTGGAAAATAAAACTAAAATCACAAACACATAAATAAAATAAAATTGAGAAAAAACAAACACAAAAAAAACAAATAAGAAAAATAAGAGTGAAAAAAGAGAGGGAGAGGGAGAGAAAGAGAGAGGTCGGGAAGATAAAGGGGGTCAATTAACGTGGCCTAGGCTGGTCGGATGCAGAGTGGGAAGAGCGTAGGACCACCACGGGCCCCAAACCTTGAGGAACTTGGCGTGGGAGTCAAGAAGAATACTAGACATCTTCTCATTAATCATGTAAATCATTATTTTATGCCCCATCAGTCAGAACGGCTGGTGTACTGTATAGCACACATACGTATAGCCTAATATTATAGAGCCATTTATCCCAGTTCAGTGGAGTATTTTTTAGTTCTTGTTGTCCATTTTCACTATAACCTTCTTCCTCAATTCATCTTTAGCAGTACGATTATGTTACCAAAACCAGCCATGAAGCTTCAGCAGAGTGACTGCAGATCTGATGGGTAGCTGAGCCCAAACAGCTCATATTTTCCTGATTTCCAGGTAGCAGTTCATCTATGTAAATCCATGCTAAAAAGAAGCCTTTTATTTAATCAGAGAGTTTGAGGAGTTAAAAGGAGACATGAAAAATACACAGTAGAAATGACATGCATTTTTGGGCTCTATGTGTGATGGGACCCCATAGAAAAACCACCAAGGGTCCCCTTTTCTCTCTTATTTCCATCCCAAATCCAATTTCACTGGTGACATATAATACAAATGGTTACCATAGCAATCCTACTGAGATTCCCATCCTATATATATATATATATATATATACTCGTTTTATCCAGAATTATTTTCTGAACATAATTGCTACCTGTATATGACCATGTAGCAAGACATCTTCGGACGATATTGTAATGACATGGATTCATTGATATGCCTAAAGTTACCCTTTATGCTTTAATGCAGGGGTCTCCAAACTTTCTAAACAAGGGGCCAGTTTTCTGTCCTTCAGACTCTAGGGGGGGGCCGGACTGTGGTCGTTGGGGGTAGAAATTGTCCTGGCATCAGTGGGAGTAAACATTGCAGGGAGGAACAGTGTCCCATGGTTGGTGTGAATTTGAGGGACAGTGCCCCCATCGTTGGTGTCAGTGGGAAAAATAATGCCCCATTTTTGGTGTCAGTGGGAGGAATATTGTCCCATCGTTGGTGTCAGTGGGAGGAATAGTGCCCCATCATTGGTGTCAGTGGGAGGAATATTGTCCCATCGTTGGTGTCAGTGGGAGGAATAGTGCCCCATCATTTTTGTCAGTGGGAAGAAAAATGCCCCATTGTTGGTGTCAGTGGGAAAAATAGTGTCCCATCATTGGTGTCAGTGGGAGGAATATTGTCCCATTGTTGGTGCCAGTGGGAGAAATACTGCCCCATCATTTTTGTCAGTGGGAAGAATAATGCCCCATTGTTGGTGTAAGTGGGAAGAATAGTGCCCCATTGTTGGTGTCAGTGGGAGGTATAGTGCCCCATTGTTGGTGTCAGTGGGAGGAACAGTGTCTTGTATCAGTGGGAGGAAAAGTGCCCCAGGGGCCGGAAAAAGGCAAGCAGAGGGCCACATCCAGCCCTCGGGCCAATGTTTGGAGACCACTGCCTTAATGGTTAAAGTGACTGTAAAGTCTAGTTTTTATTTAAAAAGAATAACAAACATGTTATACTTACCTGCTCTGTGCAGTAGTTTTGCACAGAGCAGCCCAGACCCTCCTCTTCTCAGGTCCCTCTTCTGCTCTCCTGGTCCTCCCCTCTTGGTGTGTGCCCCCACAGCAAGCAGCTTGCTATGGGGGCACTCGAGCCAAGTCACAGCTCCGTCTGTCCATTCAGACATGGAGCCCCGCCCCAGCCCCGCCCTCTTTCTCTGATTATTGGCTGACTGACTTTGATTGACAGCAGTGGGAGCCAATGGCGCTGCTGCTGTGTCTCAGCCCATCAGGAGGGAGAGCCTCGGCCGGCTGAGACACTGGTGGACATTGGTGGAGAGAAAGGGGGTTCAGGTAAGTATTAGGGGGTGCTGGGGCGGCTGCTGGACACAGAAGGCTTTTTATCTTAAAGGGGTTGTAAAGGTTCGTTTTTTATTTTCTAAATGGGTTCCTTTAAGCTAGTGCATTGTTGGTTCACTTACCTTTTCCTTCGATTTCCCTTCTAAATGTTTTTTTTTCTTTGTTTTCTTTGTCTGAATTTCTCACTTCCTGTTCCTCCTCAGTAAGCTGTTCAGTAAGCTGTTTTGGCTGACTAAACACCACTCGGATGATAGAAGGAGAGATTTACCGCTCAGATGTGACTGGTGACTCATTCACAAGATCCAGAGCCGTGGGTGCAGGCAATGCATATGACAATGCAAAAAATCTGAGGAAAACGCTTGGACAGCCGCACTCCAAAAAAGGTTATTTTATTTAAAACAAAAGCACAAACAACATGCCACAGCAAAAAATAAGCAAGTGTGAGCTGACGTTTCGCACTGCGATTCAGTGCTTAATTATATCATAATACAACACCAATGTGTAGTGTGTCAAATTAACTTTGTTGTATTATGATATAATTACTAAAAGTTTGTCATTCAATTTAGATGGCATTTATAGAAGGTCTGTATTGATAGCTCCTGATGAAGAGGACCTTGTCCGAGAAACGCGTTGACCAATAAAGACTGTCATGTGCAATGTGCAGTGTTTGGGATGAATGGCTTCATAGTTGTATTTTATTGTAGCTTGTTGTCATATGGACTAAACATTGTCTTATTTTAAGCACATTTAAATAAATGTTATTTTTTACAAAAAATTCCGTGCCTTAAAAGTCCCAGTAATAGAGTTTCGATGCATATTCAGTGCTGCAATGGTCACCATGCAGGCAGGTTGTAGTTTGGCCTCCTTACAAGAAGGTGCACCATGCAGAGAGAGCAGAGGACAAGGGAAAGCCCATTTTCCTCGGAGGCCTCATCAGGGGAGCAGCTGTCCAGTTGGACACTCCTGCCCTGACTGATCTCCGTGGCCATCTTTAGTGTGGGCAGTGCTTACAAATAGCACTGTCCCCCTGAGGTTGGCGCGCATTTTGCAAGTGGTCAGGTCAGGAACAGATTGTATAGCGTAGGGATTATATATATATACACACACACTATATTACCAAAAGTATTGGGACGCCTGCCTTTGCACGCAAATGAACTTTAATGGCATCCCAGTCTTAGTGCGTAAGTGCATTTGTGAGGTCAGGCACTGGTGTGGACAAGAAGGCCTGGCTTGCAGTCTCTTTTCTCATTCATCCCAAAGGTGTTCTATCGGGTTGAGATCAGGACTCTGTGCAGGCCAGTCAAGTTCCTCCACCCCAAACTCGCTCATCCATGTCTTTATGGACCTTGCTTTGTGCATTGGTCCAAATCATTTGGTGGAGGGAGGATTATGGTGTGGGGTTGTTTTTTAGGGGTTGGGCTTGGCCCCTTAGTTCCAGTGAAGGGAACTCTTAAAGCGGTGGTCTGGTCAAAAAATTATTTTTTTTTTTTTCACTGTTTAAAATTGCTACCTAACATATTCCCCCTACAATCGTAATCGCTCCCCAGCCGTTTAGTTAACATTCTTTTTCACTAACCTTGTTTGTTACATCTCTTCATCTGGCCGTATCCATGCTAAGTGTGGGCATTGTGAAGCCCAGTTCCTTATCCTTCCTGGAATTCATCCAGCGGTGCATGCTGGGTAACCAGCATTTGAACGGCACTCGTAGCGCTGATTGTTTATTTCCATAGCCATGACAACGGGCGGCAACGGAGGAACGTCCCGCTCCGTTGTAACAAAACCTCGGGTAACAAAACACAAAAACTTGTGTTATGCCATAACAAAGGGCGTTCATCCCTTTACAAAGATGGCGCGGAGATACAACCTTATGTAGCGATACCTTCAGCTAAGAGGGCCGCAGATTTAGTTTGGGCCCTGAAGATAGCTCCGCCAACCCCCGGCAATTTACTCGACCCCCTTCTGGCACAGTTAGTCTAGGGTAATATATATAACTTATGCTCTATGGTTAAATTCAGACACCAATGCAGTGATAGAAGAATAACGAGTT
This sequence comes from Rana muscosa, assembly GCA_029206835.1. Classification (NCBI taxonomy): domain Eukaryota; kingdom Metazoa; phylum Chordata; class Amphibia; order Anura; family Ranidae; genus Rana; species Rana muscosa. The sequence continues at coordinate 1,069,236,877 of CM055117.1, forward strand.
TACTTTCTACTGGCAATAAAATCAACAGTTATAACAAATCACAGGAATATCTCTGCAGAGCCCTGCAGCAATAGCCACACTACAACTAGTAAGATATAGCGCGCACGCGCCACGTGTAACAGTACTTCACTATGCGCCCTATGGCGCAGCAACCAAATAATCTATCTAGGTGGCCAGGCCTGACCATATAACTCAGTCTCTAGGGGGGTAAAATTCTTCGCATGCAGTCTTTAAACGGTGGTGCACATTTCAGGAACACATTTGTAATCCAAGGGAAAGAAAATGCCAACACAGTACACTCCACTAGAGATCCGTTTGACTCAGTTCAGCTATGGATCTCCAGGGGAGAGGAAACTGAAATAGGAACTGGTGGGCCACGGCAGTCTGTAGGCCTAACAATGGTATACAGTATTTGTGGATTGAGCATGTGCTCGCTCAGCCCTCCGGACGCGATCCCAGTCCAGGAACTTCCACCTTCTGTGGGTTTCACACACAGCGTCTGCAGCGGTCTGGTCTCCGGCTCAGCAGCGGTTGAGGAAACCGAGTCAGATGCCACCCAGGCTCGTGATGGGGTGGAAGGCTCTTTTGGGTAGCAGCGCAAGGCCCCAGGCTTCAGGCCTTGCACCACAGCGGATCCGCACAGGAAGATCTCTCCACTGAAGTCTCGTGTCCCAAAGAGGCCGAGCGCAGCCTCGCCTCCTCCTTATATAACCCCACCCATGAGTCTCTGGGGTGGAATCATTGCATCCTGGGTACCGAATGGGGTTCTGGGTAAGGTAGTTCTGAGAGTCTTAAAGGAGACCCCGCTACACTTAAATCGCGTCATTTCCTGTAAGGCCTAGATATTCCTGAGGAAATGAGTGTAATCATTTCCCAGGAGGCAATGGGTGTTAGGACAGGAAGTTCTCTCACCGTGGACTAGGAACTAGGCAGAAAACTTATTCTGCCTAGCAACAGTGAGATAGAATTGTCAAAAAATATATATATATATATATATATATATATATATTTTTAATTAAAAGACAGCTTTTCATGTAAAGTTCATTTTAGGGTGGACCTCCACTTTAAGGCGTCAGCATACCAAGACATTTTGGACAATTTCATGCTCCCAACTTTGTGGGAAGTTCGGTGATAGCCCCTTCCTGTTCCAATATGACTGCAAACCAGTGCACAAAGCAAGGTCCATAAAGACATGTCAGGAAAACTTGTCAGAAGTCACTCACGCTGATAGCAGATGAATGAAGCAGCAGACATAAATGACACTTAGTGCTCTTAATTGAGACAAGTACACACTCTAGAGCAGAGGTTCTCAACCTTTCTAGTGCCGTGACTCCTTGATAAAATTTCCCAAGTTGTGGGGACCCCTAACAGTAAAATTATTTTTGTAGCGTAGGTTGTCAGCACCCAAGGCAAGACAACATATTTGCGCCCCTAACCCACAGACATTTAGCACCCCCTGAGTCCCTTCCACTTGTACAGTATTAAAACCCCTATGGTACATTTTAGGATGTACCACTCTTTCTCTTTGTTCTCTTTTCTTTTCCTTTTTATCTCTCTTTATCCTAATTTCTTTTTTTTTTCCCCATCCTTCTCTCTAGCAGTCTTTCTTGTTCTTTCCCTTATTCTTTCTCTCCCTTTTTCTTTGTTCCTCCCCCTCTTTTCCTCTCCCTTCCATGTATTCTCTATTTTTATTCCTTCTCTTACTCCTTTGTAGGGGGGTGGGGGGGGGGGAATGGGATGAGTGGCAGTGCTGGCGAGGAGTTGGGATGAGTGGCAGTGCTGGTGGGGGGTGGGATGAGTGGCAGTGCTGGGGGGAGTTCTAATCAGCCAGCTTAGGTGCTCTTGATCAAGGGCACCTGCTGATCTGAGAACTGTAGTGGGGAATTTTAATGGCAACTCTAATCACAGGTAGCGTTACTCACTGTGTCTCCGGCTTCACTGTGTCTCCAGCTCTGTGGTGTCTTGCATCAGTGACACATATGCCAAAATCAGGAGATGGGGTCTCCTCCAGCCCCTCCCACTTCACATTCCTCACCAGCTAGCTGACCTCTAGTTTCTGCCCCCCACCCATGCCGTGAACTGAATGGGCAGCTGCGGAATGGCTAAGTGGGCGGCCGCGGGCTCCAGGAACAGCCCAGCTGGGCAGCCACAGGCTCCAGGGACAGCCTGCTGGGCAGCCGCGAAAAGGCTGGGAGAGTGGTGCCGGCTTCAGGAACAGCCCAGGATTCGGTGACCCCGGGCAAATTGTCATTCGACCCCCAGGTTGAGAACCACTGCTCTAGAGGGATATGCTTTGTTCATATTTCTTGTTTGAGGTTTATAACCACTTTCGGTTTTATCATTGGACACCTTGTAGTTCTGCAGTGATCGGCCATCTAATAAAGTTTAGGAACAATTCTGGTTTGCTTTGATCACATTTGTAGCATCACACATACTGTACAAGGCTGAATTTTATCTCATCTCCCTAATGAATTGTTCTGTTTTGTTATTTAAATCTGTAAACTTTAAAATCATTCCTGTGAATTATTCAGGTAGCAGCCGAATACATTTAAAAGGTCACTGAAATTCATTTGTGTATTGGAACAAGGGTGTTTTTAAATGTTTTAGCTTTTTATGTCTCAGTTGGCTTGTTAGTTTGCCTTTTTTTTTTTTTTCTTTTACAAATCCTTAAGGCATTAACAATCTTTTCCTATTTCATACTTGTTCCGAAAAGTGAACACATCCATTATTTTAAGTGGAACCATACAGGTTTTAGAATTCGATCGTTATGTTATTTGGAAGGCATTTGCTCTAAAAAGGGCAAAATCAATCATCTGTCAATCATCACAGAAGTCAGTTGAGTAAAATTTGAAAGCAGAACTCAGAAAAATTAAGTACAAGATCAGCACAAGGGATGGTACTTACATTAGATGTCGACCGATATGGGTTTTTCTCTGGCCGATGCTGATATTTCGAAATCGGGGCGGCTGATGGCTGATATATGATGCCAATTTTTGCGGCCGATATTTTAGGACTTTTTTTTTTTTTTTTTTTACGCTTTATCTCATAAACTCACCCACTCCCACTCCACTCCCCCCTGCTTGCTCATGTCACTCTACCACACACTTGATGTACTCAGTACAGATGGCACTGATTGGCACTGGCAGGTGGCACTTGATGGCACTGGCAAGTGGCACTGGTTGGCACTGGCAGATGACACTGGCAGGTGGCACTGATTGGCACTGGCAGGTGTCACTGGTTGGCACTGAGTAGAACTGACATATGGCACTAATTGGCACTGGCAGGTGGCACTGGTTGGCACTGGCAGGTGGCACTGACAGATGGCACTGGTTGGCACTGATCGGCACTGGCAGATGGCACAGATCGGCACTGGCAGCTGGCACTGATTGTCACTGGCATGTGGCACTGATTGGCACTGGCAGGTGGAACTGGTTGGCACTGATTGACACTGGCAGGTGGCACTGGCAGGTTTCACACTGAGCTGATATAGTGTATCCAAAATAAAAAAAGTATGGGACTTTAAATGAGGCAGGCTGAGCCGATATAGTGTAACTGTGTGTGAAACTGACATATGTAACTGAATGCAGAGAGAGACCCGCTGTCAGAATTCATGTCGGGGTTTTTTATTTTTTTTTTAAAAGAGGGGTTTACAACCGCTTTAATAGGGATAATACTCATCTTCAGTGATATGAATGAGTATTTTATCTTTGTTTGTTATATATCTTGGATAAGTTATACTTTTTATTATTAATAATATGTTAATTATTTACATATCTGCTATAATTTTTATGTCTTTGTCCTATGACAAGAAAACCGATAAAAAGATGAAACTCCTTAATTATGGGGTTTGAAAAAAAAAAGAACCTTAGCCCACTGGAGCATGGGGGGGGGGGACAACACGATGGGGACTGGTCTAGCTGTGTGGAAGAGTGGAGGATCGAGTAAGTAGATCTTCTTTTGTATTTCCCCTAAGTCCGATGTGAGCTTTTGGTCAAAAATTCCGACCGTGTGTAGGCTTCATCTGACTTTTGCTGTCGGAATTTCCGCCAACAAAAGATTGAGAGCAGATTGTCTATTTTTCCTATCGGAAATTCCGATCGTCTGTATGCAATTCCGACGCGCAAAAAAACACGCATGCTCAGAATCAAGCAGAAGAGCCGAACTGCCTATTGAACTTCATTGATCTCGGCTCGTCATACGTCTTGTATGTCACCGTGTTCTTGACCTTCAGGATTTTTCGCCAAGATTTGTGTGATCGTGTGTATGCAACACAAGTTTGAGCCAAAATTCCGTCAGAAAAAAATCCACAGTTGTCTTGATCGTGTGTATGCGGCATTACAGTGTGTGTGCAATCCCGCTGCACAGGGCAATTTTCAAGTTTACCAGAGTTAAGTTTTAAGGTATTTTCTCTCCTGGCAAAAGTTTTAGGCTTTCCTCATCTGATTGAATGTTCTTAGGCTATTGCTTTAAGCTCTTTTTGGTCAAAGGTTTTTGGGTTATTGTTTTAGGCTCTTCTCCCTTTTGGTCAAGTGTTTTTGGGCTATTTCTTTAGGCTATTCTCTCATCTGCTCAAATATTCTTGGGCAAATGTCCTTGGGCCATTGTTTTGGGCTATTTTTGGTCAAATGTTGAGAGTCTATTGTTTTAGGCTATTTTATCTTCTGGTTCTGAGAGTTCTTAGGCTGTTTTTCCTTCTGGTTGACTGTTCTCATGGTATTAGGGAATACATTTACCCTGTGAAAGACAACTTAAAGTGGAAGTAAACCCTCCTATAGTTTTCAGCCCAGGAAGCTGCCATCTTGGCCTCTGTTTAATCTTCAACTGCCATAATGCTGCACATGGGATCAGTTAAAGCAAGTTTAAAAAAAAAAAATACAAACATTTTATACTTACCTACTCTGTGCAGCAGTTTTGCACAGAGCAGCCTGGATCCTCCTCTTCTTGGGTCATGTGCTGGCACTCCTGGCCCCTCCCTCCTGCCGAGTACCCTCAGAGCAAGCAGCGTGCAATGAGGGCACTCAAGTAGGCTCACTCCCGAGCCTTTACTCTGTGTGTCCATTTACACACAGTCGCGGCTCGGCCCTGCCCCCTCTCTCCACTCATTGGCTCACTGGCTGTGATTGACAGCAGTGGGAGCCAATGGCAGGAGCTGGGGGGTTGCCACACAGGGAGGGACATTTACCTTCATGCATAGAATGCATGAAGGTCAAAAAACTTTGAGCCTTCAGAATTTCTTTAAATATCTGAAATTAACATTTTGCACATAATAAAAACATTCACCAGGGTATTATGCACAAATGCTGATACATTTATTATTTATTACATGTGTAGCACACAGACCCCTCTTCCTTACCTTTGGCTCACTCGTAGGAAAAGGGGCACACCATGCCACATGCCCGTACCCTCCTGTGTGAAGAGGTTGAGCGGTGTAATGTACCTGGCTCTCTATGGTTAGGTTCTCCAGAGAATGGTTCCCATTTTCACTGCCTTGAAGACAAGTCTCTATCCCCCAATAACTCCAAGGTCCACACCAATTGCAACTCCAATGTAGAGTTTATTTTTCTCTTATGCATAGTCATTAAATAGGAAAAGATGGATGGAGAACAGGACAGCAAAAGGTGTTGGAGTAGGTCCAGGCACAAACGAATACACATTCACTACCCATATCTTCAGGTAGCCTCAGCTCGTCCGGATAGTCTCCCATTAGAGTGGATCCTAGCAGCCGGATTGATGCTTGAATTAGATTACACACAGTCTCTGCACAAACTCTGCCACAGACTTGGTGAACGTTGGTTCTGGTATTAAGCCTCTATCAGGAAGATGACATCCCTCCAGAGAGTTACCGGGCCCCTTCCTTCACTGTGATCTCTCACCAGTCCCTCGGAACGGTCCTCCCCCGGCCTCCTCTTCTAGATAAGGGTCTCCTCACAAGGCAGCACCCTGGGATTCCTCCATCCTCTGTGGGCTCCAGCCGAAGGTGCTGGACCCAAAGCCTTCAGTTGCAGCCCCAGGGCTAAAGGTGCCTGGGACTGATCCGCCAGTGTACCGGCCAGGAACTCCACCCCAGGGTTAAAGGTGCCTGGGGTGGCCACGAACAGGACCACACACTCCCGGGGTCGGACCCCCGGGAACTCCCCCCTACAGACAGGGTCTGCCCCTTTTATATCCTCTCTCGGCATGCACAGCAGGCCGACACACCCACCATACCACCGCCGAGAGGGGACATCCAAGGCACAGCACTGTACCAGCGGTTCAACCCTAGCCTCCGATGATAGCGCCATCAACAGGCCACAGGGAACTACACACCAGCATCCCACCTGTAGTATAAAAATGGTTTTACAGAACCCTATCAAATAGTGTGTTTGAGTACAACTACCACTCAAACATTCCCTTAGATTTAAAGACCCCGCTACACACGTACTTTGTAAATCACAGAACTGCATGGACAGAAGTACCACTTATTTGGCAGAGTTGAACTTCCTTGTACGTATTTTATCTGTGTACAGCCGTGGCCAAAAGATTTGAGAATGACACAAATATTAATTTTCACAAAGTCTGCTGCTTCAGTGTTTTTACTGTAAATCATTTTGTCAGATGTTACTATGGTGTACTGAAGTTTATTTACAAGTTTATTTACAAGCATTTCATAGACAATTACATGAAGTTTATGCAAAGAGCCAATATTTGCAGTGTTGACCCTTCTTTTCCAAGACCTCTGCAATTCTCCCTGGTATCACTCTACTTCTGGGCCACATCTTGACTGATGGCAGTCCATTCTTGCCTAATCAATGCTTGGAGTTTGTCAGAATTTGTGGTTTTTTTTTGTTCACACGCCTCTTCTTGAGGATTACTTTATGGCATGTTTCTCCATCATGCTGGGAAAGACATTGTTCCTCAACAAACTGTTCTTGGATGGTTGGGAGAAGTTGCTCTCGGAGGATGTTTTTGTACCATTCTTTATTCATGGCTGTGTTCTTAGGCAAAATTGTGAGTGAGCCCCCTCCGTCCCTTAGCTGAGAAGCAACCCCACACATGAATGGTCGGGCTCACCTTTTCTTCTCTGGGCAAGGTTTTTTTTTTTTCAGATGCCCCAAACAATGGGAAATGGGATTCATCAGAGAAAGTGACTTTATCCCGGTCCTCAGCAATCCAATCCCTGTACCTTTTTCAGAATATCAGTCTGTCCCTGATGCTTTTCCTGGACAGAAGTGGCTTCTTTGCTGCCCTTCTTGACACCAGGCCATCCTCCAATAATCTTCTCCTCACTGTGTGTGCCGATGTACTCACACCTTCCTGCTACCATTCCTGGGCAAGCTCTGCACTGGTGGTGCCCCGATCCCGCAGCTGAATCAACTGTAGGAGACGGTCCTGGCACTTGCTGGAATTTCTTGGGCGCCCAGAAGTGGAAATGTTTTTAATGGGATCAGTTTCCTTTTCATGGCAGAGAGGGACTTTGCAATTAATTGCAATTCATCTGATCACTCTTAAGCCTCATACACACGTTCGGATTTTCGTCTGACAAAACGTAGGACTTTTGTCCGAAGGGCGTTGGTCGTAAAATTGGATTGCATACAAACGGCAAAGAATTGTCGGCCAACAAACACGAAAACAACGTGTTTTTTCAGCTCTTTAGCGCCACCCTTTGGGCAACTTCTGCTAATGTGTTATGGTTAGCATTGCTTCTGAGCATGCGTGTTTGTACTTTGGATTTTTTTCCAAAGGACTTCTGTACACACGATCAGGTAATCTGACAGGACACATTTGTTGTCGGAATCTTTTTTAAAGCATGCTATCCAACATTTGTTGGCGGAAAATTCAACAACAATTGTCGGATGGAGCATACAAATGGTCGGATTTTCTGACAAAAGCTTCCCGTCGGAAAATCTGATTGTGTGTACGGGCCTTTATTCTTCATAACTAGGGTTGTCCCGATACCACTTTTTTAAGACTGAGTACAAGTACCAATACTTTTTTTGTGTCAGTGTGCAGTGTGTTTTTTCTTTTATTTTTTAAAATTTTTATTTTTATTTTATTTATTTTTTATTTTTTTATCAGCCCTTTTGGGGGGCTTTGGTGAGATATCAGGGGTCTTAACAGACCTCTGACATCTCCCCTTTGAGACAGGGAAAGGGACTGAGGACACAGATTCCCCAGTCCCTTTCTCAGCTCCGCTGCGCTGAAAATGAATGGAGAGAAGACAGCGGTTTCTATCTCCATTCATAAACTGAAACATTGTAAACAAAGTTTACGATGTTTCAGTTATGTGAATGTACAGCGTCAGTGATCACTGACTCTGTACATTCCGAACAGTAAGGAGCCAGATTTACCGGCTCCTACCTCCGCTCTCCATCCTGACAGATCGAGGGGGTGGAGAAGGAGAACGGAGGGGGACAGCAGCACGAGGGGGACACGGAGGGGGACGGCAGCATGGAGGGGGATACAGAGGGGGACGGCAGCATGGAGGGGGACACAGAGGAGAACAGCAGCATGGAGCAGGACATGGAGGAGGACACGGAGGGGAACGGCAGCATGGAGCGGGACATGGAGGGGGACACAGAGGAGAACGGCAGCATGGAGCGGGACATGGAGTGGGACACGGAGGGGAACGGCAGCATGGAGCGGGACATGGGGGGGGGACACGGAGGAGAACGGCAGCATGGAGCGGGACATGGAGGGGGACACGGAGGGGAACGGCAGCATGGAGCGGGACATGGAGGGGGACACAGAGGAGAACGGCAGCATGGAGCGGGACATGGAGTGGGACACGGAGGGGAACGGCAGCATGGAGCGGGACATGGGGGGGACACGGAGAACGGCAGCATGGAGCGGGACATGGAGGGGGACACAGAGGGGAACAGCAGCATGGAGCGGGACACGGAGGGGAACGGCAGCATGGAGCGGGACATGGAGGGGAACGGCAGCATGGAGTGGGACACGGAGGGAGAGAGCAGCATGGAGGGGGACACGGAGGGAGGGAGACAAGCGCAAAACGGAGGGGGGCTGGAGGAGGATACGGGGACAATCAGCGGTGATCGTGTGTGGGGGAGTTACAAGCACTGATCACCGCTGATTTTAAAGCAGCTGAAAGCCGCGGGGGGGGGGGGAGAGAAGTGGAGAAACGACTTTTAAACCTATACAGCGGTGATCGGTGCTTGTAACTCCCCCACACACGATCACCGCTGACTGTATAAGTATCGGGTGAAGCATCGAGAGAATTTGCCCGAGTACAAGTACTCAGGCAAATGCTCAGTGTCGGTACCGATACCGATACTAGTATCGGTATCGGGACAACCCTACATAACATTCTGGAGTATATGTAAATTGCCATCATAAAAACTGAGGCAGCAAACTTAGTGAAAATGAACATTTGTGTCATTCTCAAAACTTTTGGCCACGGCTGTACAACCCAATTTCCAATAGAGTTGGGACGCTGTGTAAAACTTTTTTGAGACATGTTGCTGCTATCAATTTCAAAATTACCTTATTTATTTTTTTTTAAATGGTACATTTTCTCAGTTTAAACATTTGATATGTTTTCTATTTTCTATTGTGAATAAAATACGGGGTTGTTAGATTCACAAATCATTTTTACATAGCGTCCCAACTTTTTTTGGAAAACGGGTTGTATTTAGGTTTTAAGCAATAACATATCTACATATGAACTCGTTTTGTGTGATGGAGAGGCTGGACATATGGTGAGAGGAGGTACAGTATGTGTAGATCCATGATATAATTATAAACATACATATGTTATTTGCTTGCTGCAGTCTGATGCCTGATTCTAATTTCACACGTCTCTCAACGCAGAAAATCTGTGTCAACACCGTTCCCAATTAAGTAAATACAGCTAAATCTAATGCTGGAGATTTGAGAAGCCGAGAATTTGTCTTGTAAAAAATTGACTCCTCATTTGAATCTGTTTACTTGAAGCCTCATGATTAGAAATAAATGTTATGTAACAGGGAAGAGAAGAGAACACATTGTTATACAATATGTTTAATTCATCATCACACCTTAATGGTCCTGGGTTCCCCGCAGGCTCAGAGATGTCACATGTAATCAGGGGCTGTCTGTGTGCCGCTGACTTCGGCAATATGGCTGCTGTAAGGAAACGGTTCCTTGGGGGGGTCTCAGAGTATGATCCTTTATAACAGCTCCTTCCAGATATTAGTAATTGGATGAAACACTGAATGGCTGAAGCTGGGTGAAGAATGGATGTAATATAGCCAACGGGGTGCTATTCCCATTCACACACAGACCCATGTGTTCACTACACAACGCATATATTTCTATGGAGGATATACAGTGCCTTGAAAAAGTATTCATACCCCTTGAAATTTTCCACATTTTCTCCATGTTACAACCAAAAACACAAATTTATTTTTTGTGATAGATTAACACAAAGTGGCAAATAATTGTGAAGTGGAAGGACTTTTTTTGTTAAATCTGAGTTTAGTGTCACTTTAAAGGGTAAGTTCACCTTTGCACACTTTTTTTTTTTAAATTCCTGTCCCCCTATGCACCAATATAGCATTCATGTACTTTTTTTGCAAACATATCAAAGCTTTCCATTAAATCTACAGTCCCTTACTTTTCTTGTCCTAATCCATGTTTCCATACGTTTCCATTAGTAATGTCTTCTTCCTGATCAGACTTTAGGTCATGACACAGAAAGGAGTTGACCAGCTCACCTCATTAGCACACGCTGTGCATCATCCACCCTCCCATTCCCAGCTGCACGTTTTTTAAATAAAATGCAATCAATCAGTAATCACCCTTCTCACTAAATACACAATCAGATTTCAGAGTGTTTGGGAGGCGTTTTGAAGCATTTTCGGTTTTTCGAATTTACGAATTGCGATCATAACGAATGACCCGAATTTTTTTTTTTTTTTACATTGTACATGTCTAGTCTGTATATGCAGTAAAGCATGCTTGTTATACTCACTGTGGAATCTAAGGGGTTAATCCTCTGCATTGTGCAAAAAGGCTGTTTGATCCTCCCCTTCTTCCAGTTTCCAATCAATCTGCTGATAGAACAGAGCATTTGGAGGCACTCTGCACATGCTCAGTTTGGTGTGTATTGCTAGAGAGGGAGGGCACGTGTGATCAGCACAGGGCCAATCAGCACTGTCCAGACAAAACTCCTCCTACAAGCTTTAACCAGTGCTCGACCAAACAGTGATAGAAGTCACAAGACTGCTATATACTGCTGATGAGAAAAGGTATTTAGGAGTTTGCATTTACTAAAATAATTGCATTTCCATGTTCTGTGTACTGTGGGAGACCAGATATAGTGAATGCAGGCTCCTGGGTTTAGTAACACTTTAAGCCTGATTACATGTGAGATTGATTGATTGATTTGATTCGTGGTGGGAACGGGGAAGTTGGGGAAAAAAACACACAGGTTTCACAAACAAGAAAAAAAAAAAAAACGCAACATTTCATAAAATGTAATGCTGACAACTTTATTGACAACCAGACAAAGAGCCATGGAACCTCCTCTCTGACAGTGTACTAAGAAACGAGGCAAAAATAGATAATGGATGAAAGATGGACAGCCGCACTCCAAAGAAAACTTTTGGTTGCCTTTATTGTAAAAAAATACACAATGCACTACAAATCACAGCAAGCAGGGTTGGCAACTGACGCGTTTCACACTATAATTAGTGCTTACTCATAACTAAGAAATGAGCATATATGTAGGCAAGGTAGAGATGGAGACGTCAGGGCCGTCGGAACAGGACAGGCAAACCAAGCAACTGCTTGGGGCCCCGAGCTGGCCTGGGCCCCTAGCAGTCCCGCACAGCAGGAAGGAATTTTCCCGCACAGCAGGAAGAGGAGCCAGAGGAGGCAGCACGGGAGGAGGTAAGACAAAATCCCTCCCCCGCGCTTATCCACTCTAATGTCGGGCGATCGCCCCCCCCTCCCGCGATAGGTGCCCCCCTCCTGCGATCGGCGCCCCCTCTCGAGTTTGGCCCCCCCTCCCGCGATCTGCATCAAAAAAAAAAAATTCAGTAGCACCCCCTCTGCTTTTCAACTGCTTGGGGCCCCCAAATTCCTTCAAACGGCCCTGGGAGACGTCCCATAATTTTATTGGCATTTGTGCGCGAAGACGCTGCTGTGTGTGGGCTCATTGATTATTATAGTGCTGTGATTAGATTGGTAGATACTGGCATTACTGATATGTGGAGTGGACTGGTACAATGCAGCCATTAGTGCTTCCAAAGTTGGATTAATGGAAGTTATTGCGTTCGTTATCATACTCAGGTTAAACTGTTATTACAAAGGTCTCCATCATGACATTATCATCTTGAGTTCTTCACGTTCACCTTCTACTAACTTTTACTGTGTCATTCTGTAAGTAGCATGACTATGTAGGTGGCACTTGGTGGGTTTCTATGCCACCTGTTGCCTCTTGGCTTACAGATGAAGTTATCTTTTGCATCTTACTGACTGTATGGTTAATCGTTACTTAGCAATGACAAATACAAAGCTGCCTACATTTATTATCGACAAAGAAAAATATGACCTCATATGCAGGTAGTTATTTTAGTCAGTAAATAACTAAAGCAATAGAAATTTGAGTAAATGGTCCTTCCATGGGTTTTATTCCCCCTGGGGTTCTGTCTGCTGGGATGCTGTATTGCATGCCTTTCCCTATGTTCTTATCCAAAAATTCTAAAATATAACAGTATAACTGGCTTCATCAAAATCATCTCTATTCTGTGTAGCACCATCCTAGTGTAGAGTAGGCTGCTAGGTATATTTATGGAACTCTAGCAAATTCCTGGGTAAGTGTGCCCAGTAGGCGGTGAGAGAGACCATAAATAGTCTGAGGCGTGGGCAGCAGGGTGCAGGGTTCCTGGGTCCAGTCCTGCAGGAGGAGACCCCTGTGTAGGGGCTCTGCCCCTGGTGCAGGATCCTAGAGGAAGTCTGCAGGCAGACACCGAAGTCTCAGCTAGGCTTAGCTGGGGGGGGGGGGGGCTATTTGCAAATCCATGTCTGAAGATAAAGTTGGGTCTGGAGAATCTTACTGAAGAGAGCTAGGAGGAAGTTGGTGGGAAGGAGTCCAGCTGTCTTATGGTGGTGTGAGTCTGCGTATATCTCCCTAGAAAGAGCCTGGTGGATATCGGCAGGAGGCAACCGATAATCCTTTGGCTATGTAGTAATGACCCCAATGCTGAAGAATAGGGACTGTGTTGCTTCTAACTCTAGAGGTGACCATCAGCATATAGAGTCAGAATTTGAGGAGTCCTCACATTGTTCAGTTCTACAGTTTTTTTGGGGGATCCCATGCTCCAAGTTCATCATTCCCAATAAAAAAACAAAAATAAATCCCTGAACAGTTTTTGGAGCCAGTGAAAGAGTGCAGAAAATGCGGTGTTCCTGGCTGTGTGTGCTCTAAGTGGGAGATAGGATCAAATTCACCAGAAGCTCCTTAGGGGGTGTGCTACATCTAAATCTGAAAAGTGGTGGGGATATTAGATCGTAAGATACTTTGGGTGCAGGGTCTCTTATAAAATGTTTTTAGCACAGTGCTTTGGAGTACCCTGGTGCAATATAGAATAATTAAATGAGAACTCCACAATGTTTGTCCCTGGTGGGGTAAGTGTGATCTGTAACCAACACCTACCTTCCTTGTGTCCTTTCCAGGAAACACTATTGAAAGATCTAAAGCCTAGTACACACGACCACGAATCTCGTCAGGAAAAAACCTGTCCCTTTTCCCTGACGAGATTCTTGACAACCGCCGTTCTTTTGCATGGAACGAACGCGGTGACGTCATCGACTACGACGAGCGTGCATTTGTCACATTCAATGCCGTCGCCGCCATCTTGCATACCTCACAACGGATTGTGCGTGTTTTACCCGCAGAGGCTCCTCCTTCCCGCGAGACTATCATGTTTCCCGCACAGCAGGAAACATGAACAGAAGAAGAGGAGCAGCAGCAGCAGGCAAGAGCGCCCTCCCCCCCGCAATCGACGGACTAGTATCCCCCCCCGCCGCGAAACCCCCCCCCCCCCCGCTCAACAACTTTTTATTTTCTCACGTCCTCCTTTTCTAACTTTTTTTTCAATTCCCGAATTTTTGTTTTCAATGTCCCGCACCCCCCCCCCCCCCCCCCCCGCTCAACAACAAGGGGAGAGGGGACATCGGAATGTCCCGTGATGGGACTTTAAAAAGGTGGGAGGTATGATCTTGCTACACCCTACCTATGCCTAGGAAGCTACCGCGCATGCGTCAAAGTCATTTCGAGCATGCACGGGTTTCCATGGCGACAGGTAAGCGTACACACTCTCTGGTTTCTCGTCGGGAAACAGGCCTACGAGAATCCCGACGAGAAAATAGAGAGCAGCTTCTCTATTTCTCTCGTCGAGATTCTGGCCAGTTTTCTTGACGAGAAACCTGAAAGCCTTGTACACACGCACGGTTTTCTCGGAAAGAAAGCTCTCCCAGCAATTTTCTTGCTGGTTCTTGCCGAGAAAACTGGTCATGTGTACGAGGCTTTAGTTAACCCACCGACAACAGATTTCAGTTCCTGCTGTTTCAACTGAATTAGTAGTCTACAGGGTCAAACGCTGCAATTAAAAAACGTAGAGCACCACATGGTAATGTAGGATGACCTGCAAGGGGAAGCAAGATCTCTCTGCAGTGTTTCCAGTGAAGGAGACAAGGAAGGGAGGTGGTTAAGTGCAGTCTTATTCTCTCAATCATATAAACAAACCACACAAGTGTTAAAGAGGAGTTCCACCCAAAAATAGAACTTCCGCTTTAAGTACTTGTGACCCCCTGACATGCCACATTTGGCATGCAATTTTTTTGGGGGGGGAGCGGGTACCTAGTTTTCACAGGTACTCAACTCCCACTAACTCTCCTGGCGGAGTGGCGCTGAGTGGAAGTTCACGTCTCCCCCTCCCTCCCTGCAATCTTCTGGGACATGTCACAGGTCCCAGAAGATTGCCCAGCCATTCACAACGTGCAGCCCGGGCACCCACACTTGCAATACCGGTGCCACAGAGAGGAGGGGGAGATAAGCGCGGCTTCGGGTGGCTGCATCGCTGGACCGTGGGACAGGTGAGTGTCTGTTTATTAAAAGTCAGCAGCTAAAATTTTGTAGCTGCTGACTTTTAAATGGGTGGAACTCTGCTTTAAAAGAGAAGTATGGGTTTCCTTTTTTTTGCTTACATCTATTCTATGTGAGCTGCTGATATCTATAAATCCTTCCAGCCCTCTCAGAAGTGCCCCCATTCTGTTAAAATTAAGATAAATACTTGTGGGAGGTTCTATAGTCTTTCATACAGCATCATCCAGACAATTGTGTGAATATAGAGTCTGGATCCACCCCCTTTCCTGTCATTTTGCTTGATTGATGTCGGCTCTCCTCCCTCTGCTTGTTCCTGAAACTTCACAGAGCATAGCTGCTCCCCCTCCCTTCTCCCTCCTCCCCCTCCCTATCTATCAGCACAGCCATGTCTCTTAGGGGAGTGGGGACAGAGGCAGGGGGTGTGTTGGTGGAGATGTTCACACCCCCTGGGAACTTTTCAAACTGAAATGGACCGTTTTTGCCAGCTGAAGGAAAGTTCATGTGCACATGCTGTAAAAACTAAAAGAGGTAGGAAAAAAAGATTAGCTGATATGTGACTAATCTGATATGTACTAGTTATTTAACCCATCCCATACTTCTCGTTTAACTCCTCTATATGCCTTTATTTGACTACAAATGGCATAACAGCATGCAAAGCGTCCTTGCCCAGGGATGGCCCCTCCTTCACGCATTTTAGCACAATTGGCTTAGTCATAAGGATGCTATCTTTACGACTAAGCCTATTGTGATGAAACATCAAAGAGGGGTGCTTTTATTCGACCACAAATGGCATGACAGCATACAAAATAATCCTACCCAGATTTTCACTGCAATTGATTTAGTCATAAAGATGCTACCCTTAGGACTAAGCCAATTGTGGTGAAACACGTTAAGGAGGGGAGGTTCCTGACTGAGGACAATTTGTATGCTATAATGCCATTTGTGGTATGAAGAATGGTTGAATAAAGGCACATAGAGGAGTTGACATTGGTGTGTGGCTTGTATATATTGGTGTTTCTGGATTATGAGCACAGACTGACTCTTGTGCCGAAAAACCAGAGTATCCACAATGGAGGGGAGTCTTAGGTCTGGAGTGCTGCTATTTCACCTTTGATTTTTTATCGGTGACTTATTTTCTCATTGTCAATGACCTGTTGTTCTCAAAATATGTACGTCTAAATCTGTGCTTCTGTAAGCTAGGCATTACCAACCCTGACCCTCTAGGCTTCTACAATGTATGGCCAAAAGTATGTGGACCCCCTCCAAGTTATTGAGTTTGTGTGTTTCCAAGGAATGAATACAGTTAATGCTACAGCATACTTTGATGCTGTTGACAAATGTGTGCTTCCAACCTTGAGGCGAAAGTTTGGGTAAGGCCGTTTCCTGTTCCAGGATGACTATGTCCCATGTGTACAAAGCCAGCTCCACTCAAGTTCCTCCAAGGTGTGAAGGAACTTGAGCGCACTGCACTAACCCTAACGTCAACCCTACTGAACAGCTTTGAGAGGAATTCGAATTCTGACTGTGAGCCTGGTTTTCCCAACCAACAATGGTATCTGACCCCACAAATGCTCTTGTAGCTGAATGGTCAACCATCCTGACAAAATCTTTTGGAAAGCCTTTCCAAAAAGCAGTTTCAACCACAAAATGGGTGATGGGCAACTCCATATTATTGCCCATAGTTTTCAAATGGGATGTCCCACAGTCAGTTCCATTTGAAAGTAAAGCCTCATACACATGATCGGATTTTCATCGGACAAAGCGTAGGATTTTTGTCCGAAGGGCGTTGGCCAGGAACTTGTCTTGCATACAAACGGCAAAGAATTGTCGGCCAACAAACAAGAAACGTCATGGTTTTTCAGCTCTTTAGCGCCACCCTTTGGGCAACTTCTGCTAATGTTGTGTTATGGTGAGCATTACTTCTGTGCATGTGTGTTTGTACTTTTTAGTTTTGTCCGACGGACTTGTGTACACACGATCGGATAATCCGACAACACACATTTGTTGGCGGACAATTTTAAAGCATGCCATCCCACATTTGTCTGTGAAAAATCCGACAACAATTGTCCGATGGAGCATACAAACGGTCAGATTTTCCAGCAACAGCCTGTCATCACACAATTCCTGTCGGATAATCCGATCGTGTGTACGGGCCTTAACAGGCTCAGTAGAGATTCAGAATAGGAAGCGAACAAACAGATGATACCCATTGGGGTGAATTTACTAATCGACTGTGCACTTTGAAAAGGCAGTTGCACTCATTTTCCCCAGAGGTTAGTAAATTTGGTAAACATCTGCAGATTTTCATCATCCAATCATGTGCAAGGTAAACGGCTTTTTTTTTTTCTTTGCACCTGATTGGGTATTCTTTTAGAAAGTGAGGCTTCACCACCAGAGGCGGCTCTTTAATTAGGCAAATTAGGCGGTCGCCAAAGGCCTCGCGCTTACAAGGGCCTCGTGGCCACCTAACTTACCCAATGCATTACCCCAGTTTTGAGGGACAGGGGACCTTAACGCTGCTGTGCTCAGGCAGCGTTAAGAGCCCTGACTCAGGAGCAGAGCCACCAGCATCCCTAACAACCAGTGAATATCGGTGACCCCGCCCCTTGTGACGTCAATGACCCAGCATGCCCTCAGTCAATGACGTCACAAGCGGGCGGGTTCACCAGGTGACATAACCGGGTGGCCCCTGCCCCTTAGTTATTAAAGAGCAGGATCTGGTTGAAAGTTGAAACCGAGCAAAGAACTAGTGTACGGAAATTACAAAGGCGTTTTTTTTTTTGTTGTTTATTGCGCAGTCCTTCGTATCTGTTCTTTCTAGTACAAAACAAAACACATTAAATGAAAATCATTCTGTTCACATACGAAAAACATTTTGGAGTTTGTCCCTTTGAAAATTTTTGTTTGGAAAGTCTGATTCGGATGTCAAAAGTTGTGTACACACAATACGAAAATCGAAGATCTTTCCTCGTATGGGATTTTTTTTCTGATTTTGTGTACCCCACTGTAGACTCCTTGTCTGGGTGAAAGCTCACATCTACCAGTAGAGGCAGCAAGTCAGATGTGTCTAAAAGCCATTTATGACTGTTGGCAACCAGTGTAACATTTGCTGTGTGTATAAAAACAGTGAATCTTATTGCAACATTCGTTTTCCAATAAGGAATTATTAGAACCCCCTGTCAGGTTTAATTGGTGTCTGTATTGGAGGAATTAGCCACTCTCTATATCCAAGTGACCACTGTCATCTGGACTAGAGTTAGGGAAAACACAGAATTTTATTATGTCTCTGAAGAGGATTTCTCTTATTACCATGGGCGTCCAGGAGGGGGCATCCATCCATGCTCAGTCCCTTTTTGACAAGAAGGGGACGGGCTTAGTCATATTTGCGTTAGGCCTGCTTTAATAATAATAATAATAATAAAAAAAAGTAAGTTTATCACGGTGCCCTGTGCATGTACCTTGTTAGCCTGTATGGGAAATGTAAGTGTTTTTTCTTTATATTTACACCTGTAACAGCAATGATTACATTCTTGACCCTAATGAACCTTTTTGTTAAGTTGAGTATTTTTTTTTTATATATATGGTATAAAAACACTTTAAGTCACACATTTTTAAAACCCTGAATTAACAATCAATTTACTTTTATTTATTTATTTATTTTAAGGCTTCTTTTATTTACTAGGCTTCCAAGTACCCTCGAACTTTCTTTTTTTTTTTTGCGTTGTTTGTCATGCAGTCCTATCTCCATATCGTTGGTACAAATGAGCAGGGGGGGGGCCCTATTGCTGCATTTTAAACAAATAAAGGAAATTTAACCAGTTGTAAACTGGTGCAAGAAACAGAGGAAGAAGGAAACAGGCCGGCTTCCCAGTATATCTCTTTGACATTGCATAATTTCAATTGCAGAACAGTCCTTACCTGTAGTTCCCCAGGGCAGGCAGTGGCCAGGCAGCGTATTCTCTCTTGTCTCGGCCACTGCACGCCACTC
Organism: Rana muscosa; assembly: GCA_029206835.1. NCBI lineage: Eukaryota > Metazoa > Chordata > Amphibia > Anura > Ranidae > Rana > Rana muscosa. Next base: position 1,069,255,953 of record CM055117.1, read on the forward strand.
ACGTGGCGCCGCGCCAGCCGGATCATCATAGGCACGAGTTTATTTACACAGGCAGAGGCAGGCTGAGGCAGCAGCCAATCACAGAACAGGTGATGTTAAGCAGAGGCCCGAGCCGCAGGGACGGATCGGATGTGTAGTCGGAAAAGACTGAGAGCTGAGCAGCCCAAGCCCCCAGGCCAGCAGCAGACTTGGAAATAAAAGTCTGGAAGCCGCGGCGGCCATTGCAACACAGGAGACAACTGTCTTCTTCACTGTGACTTCAACACTTAGTCTCTTACGATTCCAGGGGGGGGCAATTGACCCCCCTTGCCCTATGGAGCGGATGCCCATGCTTATTACCAAAGTGATATCCTTTAACTTCCTGTTGTGGATATGTAAGAAGGTTTTTTGCATTCTATGCATTAAGATAAAAAGCCTTCTGCATGCAGCAGCCCCCCTCGGCCCCCCCCCCTTATACTTACCTGAGCCCCATCTCTGTCCAGTAATGTCCACTAGTGTCTCGGCCATCCGAGACTCTCCCTCTTGATTGGCTGAGACACAGCAGTTGTGTCATTGGCTCCGGCTGCTGTCAATCAAAGTCAGTCAGCCAATCAGGAGAGAGTGGGGGCGGGGCCATACCGCGGCTCTGTGTCTGAATGGACACAGGCACCTGTGACTCGGCTCGGGTGCTCCCATAGTAGGCTTCTTGCTGTGGGGGCACTTTAAAAGGAGGGAGGGGCCAGGAGCACCGAAGAGGGACCCAAGAAGAAGATCCGGGCTGCTCTGTGCTAATCCACTTCACAGAGCAGGTAAGTATAACATGTTTATTATTTTTATAGAAAAAAAAAACAAGACTTTGCAATCACTTTAAGGGAAATCTCCCCAATGAGACTCCAAACAAAATGCCCCAAATGCCCCATCATGTAACAGTGGTTTTATCCATTCTTTACCCTATCCGAAAGTAAAAGAAAAAAAAAAAGAAAAAGAAAAGGTGGGTTTTTAAAGAATGGGTAAACGAGATACTAGAAGTTGATGAATGTTGAATGTTGGACAAACTGGAGAACCCCAAACAGCAAACATGTTATAAATGAATCTTCCAACCCAGTTTTGAGACAAAGGAAGGCCAGTATAGTTGGAGGGCAATGCTTAAGACAAAAGTCCTACCTTGCCCAATGTATCCAGCACTTCTTTCGGAGATGTATGCCTTGCCATAATAACTGAATTTTACATATGCACAAAGGTCACCTATAGAACCGGTTTTTGTTTTTCATATTTTTTTTTTCTGTATTAATAAACACCGTAATTACATCCCTGTATAATGTTGTTTTAGGGAATATGGGCATGAGCAGGCATAATGAGATAAAGACTATGACATTAAAGATAATCATGTTCTATTTATGACTTCCTGTTGTTGAAATACTCTACATTCTACGAAATTGCCATATGGGATGTTACCTTTGTGTGCTGTTTGCAATGCTGCCAGATTGGAGGTAATTATACAAACTGCTCTCTCTTGATGACTGCTAATGAAGTGATGTCATTATCTGGCTTTTCTGAAGAGCAGAAATGTGACTTACATATACTACAAAAATAAGGGAAAATCGGGGGAAGATTATACATATAAAAATGAAGTTGGGGGAGAAAGAATACTAGAAAAGAGAGGCGTAAAACTAGCAGGATTATCAGAATTCAACCTCCCAAACACCTCCGCTTGGATAGGAATGGACATATTCTAGGTAACCTAAAAGGATTTATCTAACACAGGCTGTGCTTTGCCTACGAATGGATACGAGGGGAAGGGATTTGACCAGGAAGGGGCTTATGGTGACCCTGTGCCTAGACTATGAACATTAAACTAGTTATGTATGTTGGGAAGTGCAGCGTGGTGCGGCAGCAGTAAACAGTCCAGTGCAGAAAACAGAGCTGTATTGAAACTAAGATTCAGAAATTCAAAACCAGCCTGGTGGGAAAACAACCCAACCGGCTGCACTCACAGAATGCACAGTGATGAATAGCAGCAGTGGGTCTCGGGTGTGCGGACAGCATCTGTCTCAAGGGGCGGAATGCAACCTGGCCGGTCCGTACCTAAGTGAGGAAGCTTCCAGGAAGGATGGCGTGTCCTTGACGCTAAGCACTGTCCCTGACAAATGGGTGACCTGTCCCTACTCTATCCACACGTGAAATGCTTGTCTTAAATAGACTCTGCTTGACCCAAGATGGCAGCCAAGGTCACATTGGACACCAGCATCCAATCTGATGCTGCATCTCTGTGACCGAGGAGATCATAGAGGAATGGGGCTCCTCTCGACTTCTCCCTCCATCTACATTGCTGCTGCAGATGAGCACCACCTGCAGTGGAGAAAATAGACTGCACCTGTCTACATGTATTGTTAACAAGCAGTAAGGGCTCAGTTACACTTCTGGCTGTCATGTCAGAGGCTATCGACAGGCAGTTCGGAGGCGATTTAAACCCTAACCCCCATGTGTTTTCACCTATTTTTCATCCCTTTTTTGCACCTCGATGCTGCTGACCACCTCAAGCCAATTTCAACCACTTCCTGTCTACATGCATTTAACATCTGCTCCACATCATTGTTCTGGACCTGCCTTTTAATACCACAGTAAACCTTGACACACTGCACCTTGCCTGTTTAGCGTGTGCATTAGGACGAATCCTTGTCTCCATTAGGGCAGTGGTCATCAACCCTGTTCTCAGGGCCCACTAACAGGCCAGGTTTTATGTAATACCTTGGGGAGATGCAGACTAGAATGCTGCAATCACTGAGCAGAAAATGTAATTAACTGTGATGTATTTCAGTTATTTTGCAAACCTGGCCTGTTAGTGGGCCCTGAGGACAGGGTTGATGACCACTGCATTAGGGGCACCTGTGACAGAGTGACAACAGAGAATAACCATTGAGATGCAGTGTACTCCGCCATTTTATGATGCGGCCAAGGCCTGTATCCCCCTGAGATGTAAAGACCCTAATCACACTTTGGCTGCGAAAAGTCAAGGACAATAACCTTATGGAAGACTGTGTGGTCGCTCCTCCCAGAGCTTTTTTTTCTCTTCCCCTCCTGCATTACCCTACTTATCCTCCTCCCCCCTCAACACCATTTCATTCCCCATACTGCACACCAGAAAATAACATGGGGTTTGTATGGTGATTGTACCTACCTTTTGGCTGTTATCTGCCCTTACCTAATGGGCAATTTAATTTCTACTGATGTGATGTTAGGATGTACACTTTTCTCATTGCATGTGTATTCTGTATTTTGGAGTTAATACATCCCATGCTTTGTGCAATCACTCTTTTAATTTGCATGTACAAATCTTGAAATATACCTATAAATAAAGAACAAAAAAATTGGTTACAAGGGGACCAAAACAAAATCTGTTGCTACTGACAGACTGTATCACATATGTAATTTTTGATGTTGACCATAGTTACCCATAATTAAGAGCTGTAGATTACATTTTATTGAAAACAACTTTTGAAAATATAGTAACGTGTTACCACCTATATGTACCACTTTTACTGATTGGGTTTACTGTATATACTCGGGTATAAGCCGACCCGAATATAAGCCGAGGCACCTAATTTTACCTCAAAAAACTGGGAAAACGTATTGACTCGAGTATAAGCCTAGGGTGTCCATCTGCATGCCTCACAGTGTCCATGTGCATGCCTCACTGTGTCCATGCCTCACTGTGTCCATGCCTCACTGTGCCCATGCCTCACTGTGTCCATGCCTCACTGTGCCCATGCCTCACTGTGCTCATGCCTCACTGTCACTGTGCCCATGCCTCACTGTGCCCAATCTCCCTACCTGATCTCCGGCGCTGTGTGACTAGACTGACGTTTAACATGGGAGTCTATGGAAGGGGTGCCCGGCTTTGAAAAATCGGTGCTCCCCGGTCGTAGGTCCTCTGGACAACAAACTTGGTACACTTGTAGATGAAGAGTGGGGCTAAATGTGTGCCAAGTTTGGGGTCCAGGGGACTTGGGGGTGGCCGGTACCGGGTCCCCAAATCACCGGAGAAATTACCATTTAACATGGGAGTCTATGGAAGTAGTGTCCGGCTTTGAAAAATCGGTGACTCGAGTATAAGCCTAGGGTGTCCATCTGCATGCCTCACTGTGCCTCACTGTGTCCATGTGCATGCCTCACTGTGTCAATGCCTCACTGTGCCTCACTGTGTCCATGCCTCACTGTGCCCATGCCTCACTGTCACTGTGTCCATGCCTCACTGTGCCCAATCTCCCTACCTGATCTCCGGCGCTGTGTGACTAGACTGACGTTTAACATGGGAGTCTATGGAAGGGGTGCCCGGGTTTGAAAAATCGGTGCTGCCCGGCCGTAGGTTGCCCGGACATCAAACTTTGCACACTTGTAGAGGAAGAGTGGGGCTACATGTGTGCTAAGTTTGGCTGGGAACAGGCGCACAAAGTTGAAGATGGACACAGACTTGAGTATAAGCCGAGGGGGGCATTTTCAGCACAAAAAAATGTGCTGAAAAATTCAGCCAATACTCGAGTATATATGGTAAATCTAATTAAAGCAAGTGACAGTTTCATCAAAATACACTTCCGGGTAAACATTGGGACAATGATTCAAACAAGAACGAGTACTCGCTGGAAGGATGTGATAGTTTTCCTTTGGAAGGAACATCATTTTGAAAAAAAATCATCTCTCCAATATTTGTAGAACTTTGTTATTTAAGAAAAATAATATTTTTTTCCAATTGTGATATCTGCACGACTTTCAAACAGTGTGTACACTGTAGACTAATTACAGCCCAGCTCAAATCTGTTTTGTTCGATGTTTTTGCCTGAAAAATATAATGGAAAGTAATTTTTTCCTGCGGAAAGCGGTAAACAAAAGATTAGGAAAAAGAAAAAAAAAAACGTGTGATGGACTGTTATAAATGTCTTCTCTTCCCAGCTTACGCAAGAACTGGGTACCCATGGGAAACTAATGATTAGACTAAAACTTTTAGTCTCAAACTGTGTGTAATCCAAATTCTATTTTTCTCTGAAATTTGGAAACATCTCTCACTGTATAAACTATTCTTCAGCAAATCAATTTTTGTGAATGTGTTACAAAGTTTCTTGCATGGAGATCCTACCAGTAGTTTCCTGTTTCAAGCTGACAACATGAAGCAACTGCCTTGCAATTAGCAGCATCATTGTCATCGTGCTAAGTGCTTGAGTTGGCTGTTGGCTCCTATAGTTGGCTTTGGGACTGCCTATCAGGACCATTTAGTAGTGGATGTATATGGATAATTTTTGAAGAATAAGAATATCAGTCAGTTTCACTTACATCCTTATGTGGGATTAAAGACTGGTGTGCATGCTGCCTCAATTTGCTGCTTTGAGATTGGCAAGTCATAAGTTGTGCAGAGGTTTTTGTATCTGTGTCCTCCTGGAGTCAATTAGTTCTATGCCCATATGCCTATTTTTTTCTGTTGTGCCCCTGATGTCCACTGGTTTTGTGCCTGTAAATCCGTGATACTTAACAGATGGCAACAGTACCTTAGAGTATGAATTACTTTGAACCTCTTTTCTCTTTAAGCCTAATAATTTTAAAGTTGTCACCTAAAGAGGACATGAGGGGAAATCGCTCAACGGGGGATTCATGTTCTGTTAACAATGTTGTAAGGGGGAAACTCGTTTTTAATGTAAATGCTCTTAGATCTTATTGTATTTCTCTTTCCACAACCAGTTTGGTAGTCATATTTTTAGACCTATGTACGAAGGGTACCAAATTATAATACTGTCTCTGAATGTTACATAAATGATGGATAAATAAAGTCTAAGAGGCTGAAATATCATTCCCGGAGAAAGTGCTGCTTCAGGCTCTCTCCAACTCCAACTTGGTCATATGAACAAAAGCCTGGCTCTGAATCTGGCTCTGCAAAACTACAGGCCAAACTGACCCTAAATAGAAGGGGTGTATTTATTTAAAAAATTTGCAAAGAAATTCACCCAGTGATATTTCATGTACATTCATTGTATGACAATGGGGCAAAAAAGTGACTATCATAGGAAATTTCCATGATATTTAGTGTTCTAAAGCCAGGGTACCGTGCAACCCTAGGGTTCCTCTTGGGGTTTCTAGGGGTTCCTTGAGCTGTGGCTGGTTGACCTTCCATTTGATGTTGCCTCCATAGTTCCTGGGCCAGTGCCACTTGGAAGAGCCAGCTGCATGATATTCTGACCACCACTTTAAGGGTGGTATTGGCTGACCACCAATGTAAGTTGCATTTTTTCCATTTACCCCAATGAGTTTGTTTTAGCAAGGGCTCCACCAAAATCTGAGAAATATTTATGGGTTCCTCTGGGGTAAAAAAAGGTGAGAAAGGCTGCCCCAGAGTGTTGTGTTCCAGAACTAACCTGCAAACACTGACAGCCTGGACACTAAAGCCGTGTACACACGATCGGTTTTACCGATGAAAACAGTCCGATGGACTGTTTTCATTGGACGAACCGATCGTGTGTGGGCCCCATCGGTCTTTTTTCCATCGGTGTGAAAAAATAGAACATGTTTTAAATTTATCCGATGGGAAAAAAAACGATAGCAAAATCCGATCGTCTGTGTGGAAATCCATTGGATAAAAAACCCACGCATGCTCAGAAGCATTGAACTTCATTTTTCTCGGCTCATCGGAGTGTTTTACGTCACTGCGCTTTAAACGGTCGGTTTTTGACTGATGGTGTGTGGGCAAGACTGATGGAAGACAGTTTAATCGGATTTCCGATGGAAAAAAACATCAGATTAGAATCCATAGGATATCCGATCGTGTGTACAGGGCTTAAGGGGCAAATTTACTAAAACTGGTGATCTCAGAATCCTGGTGCAGCTGTACATGGTAGCCAATCAGCTTCTAACTTCAACTTGTTCAGTTAAGCTTTGGAAATCAAACCTGGAAGCTGATTGGTTACTATGCACAGCTGCACCAAATTGTGCACTCTCCAGCTTTAGTACATAACCCCCTAAAAGTGAATGGAGTTGAATTCCCTACTTTTACATTTTTTTTGGCTTTCGTAGTTGTACGTGTTGTCCAGAGATTTTATTCACATAGATCCGACGGTCACTATGGCTAACATAGATAGTTCCTCTTTCGGACATTTGCGATAGAGGTCCAGGGATTTTAGAAAGCCATATTTGTACCAATAAAAAAAAAGCTAAAAAAAACCCCAAAAAAACACTGTAAACACATTTAATAAATTCTTTGTATTGTTCCACACAAAAGGCAAATAAAATATTTGAAGTTCTGAGCATTTGCAATTCCTCTATAAATTTTTTCTCCTTTCTCCTACTAGTTGGAAAGTGTCCATTCTATTTTTGCTCACAAAGCTATAGAGCGTTGTTTATTTAGCGTATGCGAAGGGAAAAATATAGTGTGTGGGCGGAGGAGAAAAACATTGCTCGATAGTCCCTTATTAAGTGCCTGCAATTGTACGAGCATAAGAAAGATGAAATTGTAGCTATGAGTCCTGTTATTTGTGGCTGTATTGCTGTGCACTACTTTCAGACATCTGGCACATTTCAAACATTGGCCATGAACCAAAGAGACGTTCAAGGCATAAAGTATAACTAAAACCATGGCTTGTCTTTCCTTGTTGTGGACTGCCCCTTGCTGGTGTGTAGTACTAAACAAAAAAAATAAAATAATACATTTTGAAGTCCAGCTTAGTGCTCCCCTTGGCCACTTTTGATTTCCCTACCATACATGCAGGTGCACATTCCTCCCCAATGACGTCTGCGTCCCATTGAACTCTAAGCAATAAGTGCTTTAGCGCTGACGTCAGTATGAAGTCCACAGGGAGAGCGTACCCTAGGGTGACAACACTGCTACTGCTTAGGGAGCTCATAAAAGAGCATGGTCACAATAGAGCTGGAAGTCTGGAAACTGTTTTGGAGCCATGCAGGACCCCTTCATCAGTCATGTGGCGTCACATGCCTGATGAAGGGGTCCTGCGTGGCTCCGAAACTTCGCCTTTTGTCGTAATTATGTGATCGTTAATTAAAGTTTTGGACCCATTTTTTGAGATCCTGGTGTGCTCATAATGCAAGTTGGTCGTGGATAATTGGACATGATGCCACCTACAATTTTTTGCTTTAAGGAAAACCCGTCACTCATATACTAGACAACGTCCTGTGATGTGGAAACAGGTGCTACACAGGTAGGACCTGCCACTCCAGTTTGGGAACAGGGGACTCCACTTCTGTATCATGTCTCTTTGTCAGTTTCCCTTTAGCCACTTCAGCTCTCAAACCAAATTGTTGTTGCATTTTAGTAATAGGTCCTTATTTTTAATGGTGCAGGCACTAGTCTTGGTTTCCTCATGGTTATTTCACTACTACCCAGTGAGTCATAACACTTGAACAAGCATGCATCCAGTGAAGATTCAACACAGTCCATTATACAAAGTTTGCCTTTAGTAAATCCAACCCAATGAATAATAAACAATTGGTTTTTTTTTTATAAAACACCAATTTCACCTCCCCCCCCCCCCATTTCAGTGTTTCTTATTTCTTCCGGCCTTTTTTACACACTTCCTGTAATACATGCTCCAGCATCGGCTGCACATCATTGCTCTGGACTGGCTTCCTGACAATGGTGAACCGTGGTGTGCAATATGTATTAGCAGGATTGCTTGTAATTTCCACCAGTGGCGCATGTGACAGGGTGACAACACAGGAGCACAGCTAGGAGACGGTTGTCCTCCTATAACAGGAAGTGCCTGAACAAGGACCTTCGAGACTGAGATTTAAAAAGAATGAAAAATGTTTTTGGAGTGACACTAAATGGTTAAAGATTATATGAGATTTCCTTTAGTTGAGTTTAGATTTACCTTCAGCTTTGCAAGGCCACATTGCCAATCACTGCACAAGGCTACACAGTCATCTATCGCTATGTTGGTATCATTCTCTTTTTCAAGAAAATAATAGTTGCATGTTAAGTCTTGCCAAGAGATGAAACCCACACAGAAAGCTGTTCCTATACATATAACAAACACACAAAACGTCATATACCATCTGAGAGACCATCGTGAGCGCCATATGTCGGGGGTGACCTCAACGATGAATCCATATGTAAGAGGAGAACATTGCTACGCAAACAACTGGTGACTCCCCCGTGGTTTTCCTAAGTAAATAACATTTCTTGAATCACTTTCTTACGTGGGCTTGTGGCTTTCTGCCATTCATACAATTTTTTCCCGATGGCAGAGGATATTCTACTTAAGTACGTTACTTGAACTCCTTTCCAATTTGTAGAGTGAGAATTTATGGCACCGGTCTTGGTATTACTTTATTTTGCTTGAATTGGATGTTGGCAGGGTCACCCAACACATTGCAGGACAGCACAAAGCTGGTTCCAGGCCTGGCACCTTTATGGAACAGGACACAGATAACTAATACATAAAAATACATTTTAGGACAAAGAAGCCTTTTTTTGAAGAAGAAGAAAAGAAAAAAAATGTTGTTTTCTATACAATCTACTGACAAAAAGATATACCGTATATACTCGAGTATAAGCCGAGTTTTTCAGCACATTTTTTGTGTGCTGAAAATGCCCCCCTTGGCTTATACTCAGGTCACCTTTTTGTGCCTGATTTCCCGAAATTTGGGGACCCGGTACCGGCCGTCCGTAGGTCCTCTGGACCCCAGACTTGTCACACATGTAGCCACACTCTTCCTATACAAGTGTGCAAAGTTTGTTGTCCAGGGGACCTACGGCCGGGGAGCACCGTTTTTTTAAATCCGGGCACCCCTTCCATAGACTCCCATGTTAAACGGTAAATGGTGACTTTGGGGACCCAGTACCGGCCGTCCGTATGACCTCTGGACCCCAGACTTGACACACGTGTAGCCCCACTCTTCCTATACAAGTGGGCAAAGTTTGTTGTCCGGGGTACCTACGGCTGGGGAGCACCGATTTTTTGGCACCCCTTCCATAGACTCCCATGTTAAACAGTAATTTCTCTGGTGACTTTGGGGACCCGGTACTGGCCAGTCGTAGGTCCCCTGGACCCGAAACGTGGCACACATGTAGCCCAATTTTTCCTCTATAAGTGTGCAAGGTGTTTTGTCTGGGGGACCTACGGCCGGGAAACACTGATTTTTCAAAGCCGGGCACCCCTTCCATGGACTCCCATGTTAAACGTCAGTCTGGTCATGGGCAGAGTGAGGCATGGGCACAGTGAGGCATGGGCACAGTGAGGCATGGACACAGTGGGGAATGGGCACAGTGAGGCATGGACACAGTGAGGCATGCACATGGATACAGTGAGGCAAAGTGAGGCACAGTGAGGCATGCAGATGGACACCCTAGGCTTATACTCGAGTCAATACGTTTTCCCAGTTTTGTGTGGTAAAATTAGGTGCCTCGGCTTATATTCGGGTCGGCTTATATTCGAGTATATACGGTAGTTAAAAATGTAAAATACATTCTTTTTCTACTTTGATCAGTGTTCATTTTAAAAAAAAATCATGTTATTGTAAAAAATGTATATTTTATTTTTTAATTTATCCTATATTATAATGACACTAAAAGTACAAAGTTTGGATGAGGTATTTTTAAATTAAATTAAAAGCGCTTTTTTTTTTTGTTTTTTTTTTCAAATGCTACATTAAACAAAACTAACAAAATAAATAAAAGTAAAACTTTAAATAACAATGGTAAGAATATAAATTTTAAAAAATCAACAGAAAAAGAATAACTAAGGAAAGAAAGGGAGGAAAGATATCATTAGGGAAGAGTTAATAAAATAATAGTAAGAGGTTACATAGGAATACATTTTATTAAAAAACATTTTTTTTTAATTCTAAGGTTGGTTGGACTGATGTCATAGATCAAGGGCCTGCCTTTTAATCTGCATGTGAATAAACCAGAGAAAATATGAATATAATAAGACAGGTGTTACAATGCATTTCTCATTAAAACTTTCACTATAGCCTCTCCTGTGATCAAGAACAAGTTCTTGAATTTGCTGGCAATAGGGGCATGGTAAAAAAAATAAAAAAGGTTCCTTGAGCAATGAGAAATTTCTGCCTCTCAAATAAGTAACCAATGATGTTTTAAGCTATATGTAAGAGGGGGATTCATGCAAATGATACAAATGAAAGGATCATTCTACCCACTGACCACCAAAAGTAGAGGGCATTCTACCCACTGACCACCAATGTAAGGGACATTCTTCCTATTGATCACCAAAGTAATGACCTCTCTACCCACTGACCACCAATATAAGAAGCATTCTTCTCACTTATCACCAATGTAAGGGACATTCTTCTCACTGATCATCAATGTAAGGAGTAGTGATGAGCCGAACACCCCCGGGTTCGGTTCGCACCAGAACCCGCGAACGGACCGAAAGTTCGAACGAACATTAGAACCCTATTAAATACAATGGATGCGAACGTTCGAATTCTAAAGTGCTAATTATAACAACTATTATGCATGTTATTGTCATAAATAGGGTTTGGGAACCCGGGTTGTGCACCAGGGGACATGTATCAATGCAAAAAGAAGTTTTAAAAACGGTCGTTTTTCGGGAGCAGTCATTTTAATGATGCATAAAGTGAAAAAAAAAAAGTCAAATATTCCTTTAAATATCGTACCTGGGGGGTGTCTAAAGTATGCCTGTGAAGTGCCACGTGTTTCCCGTGTTTAGAACTGTCCCTGCACAAAATGACACTTCTAAAGGAAAAAAAAGCCATTTAAAACTGCTTGCGGCTTTAATGTAATGTCTGGTCCCGGTAATATGGATGAAATTCTTTAAGAAAAATGGCATAGCTACCCCATGACCCCCCCCCTACCCCAGCCCATTACCAGCCCCTTTGGGTCTTGTATGGATATTAAGGGGAACCCCGCACATAAAATAAAAAAGGCCCTATATACTCTGAACAGCCGTATACAGGCGGTGCATACAAGACAGGGACTGTAGGTTTGTTCTTATGTAGAATCTGTTTGTAATTTTGAACAGGTACATTGTTGAAGTGTAGCTCCAGCCCAAAAATCTATTTTTAAACTTTTTGGGAAACATAGGTAAGGGTTATCACCCCTGTAACATTTGTTTTGCTGTCTGTGCCCCTGTTCAGAACATTTCACCTCACTTTCCGTCCCAATGACAACTGTTTTTGAAATGTGGTGTTTTTCTTGAAACAAGGATTGCTGATAAAGCATCAGTACAGATGAGACCCCTTTCTCCCATATTTATTCTTACAGGAGAGAATTTTCCTTTCTAGGGGTAGATTTCCTCTCACTTCCTGTTGTCTTCTTTCGTTTGCAAGTAGGAGTCGTTTGTAAGTTGGATGTTTGAAAGTAGGGACCTGCCGTATATACTCTGCAGAAATAGGCCCCTTAGTTGTTGGTGTTGGCACAACACTGTAAGCACTCAGTTACTCTTGGTTGGTGCTGGAACGCCCTGCTGTCAACTATTATATCAGGAATTTTAATTACATATAATTGTTGAACAGTGGTAGTAAAAATTGGGGCTTTGATGGTGGTGCTGGTGCCACAACACTGTAAGCCCTGACAGTTACTCTTGGTGGGTGCAGCAATGGGCCCTGCTGTGAATTATTAGATCAAGAATTGTAATTACATGCCCCTTTTGAACAGGGGCTGAAAAATTGGGCCTTTCGTGGTGGTGGTGGTGGTGGCGTTGCCACAAGACTGTAAGCCCTCAGAGTTACTCTTGGTGGGTGCAGCAATGGACCCTGCTGTGAATTATTAGATCAAGAATTGTAATTGCATGCCCCTGTTGAACAGGGGCTGAAAAATTGGGCCTTAGGCACTGGTGGCACAACACTACAACCCCTCACAGATACTGTACTTGGAGCACAGCAATGAGCCCTGTTGCAAAGTATTGCTTCAAAAATTGTAATGACACGCCCCTGTTAAACAGGGGCTGAAAAATTGGGCCTTAGGCACTGGTGCCACAACACTCCAACCCCTCACAGATACTGTACTTGGAGCACAGCAATGAGCCCTATGGCAAATTATTGCTAAAAAAATTGTAATTACACGCCCCTGTAAAACAGGGGCTGAAAAATTGGGCCTTAGCCACTGGTGGCGGCACCCATAAACAAAAATGATCTTCCAAGCTATCATCATCAATCGTATCATTGAGGACTCGGAGGAGGAGGATAGCCAGTCAACATAACAGCACAGGCACTCAGCATCAGCATCAGTCTTGAAGGGATGTGACATGTTAAAATCAATTAGTCTGTTATATCAGCATCAGGTGTGTGGTAGCTGGTGGTGATCCAAGACTGGTTCATCTTGATGAAAGTCAGTCGATCAACCGAGTCGGTGGACAGGCGCACCCTGTGATCCGTGACAAATCCTCCAGCAGCACTGAATGTGCGTTCCGAAAGAACGCTGGATGCAGGACAGGCCAGTAGCTCAATTGCATACTGTGCAAGCTCTGGCCAGTGATCCATCCTCAAGACCCAGTAAGCCAGAGGATTTTCGGTGGGAAAGGTGTCCAAGTCTGACCTTGCCCCTAGATATTCCTGCACCATGTTTATCAGACGCTGGCGATGGTTGCTGGAACCGATCATACTTTGGGGCTGCGGACTAAAGAATTGTCTGAACGCATCGGTCAGACGGCCACCTTCCCCACCGCTCCTTCTTTGACTGGCCGAAGCCTCAGCAACTCGTTGTCCAGGACCAGGAGTTTGTAACCTCCCAGTCTCTGGGAACGCGTTGCACAGACCTTTCTGCAAGGCCTCCCGGAGTTGTCTCATCCTCTGCTCCCTCTGCGACGGTAACATAAGGTCTGCAACCTTACCCTTGTACCGTGGATCAAGGAGAGTGGCCAGCCAGTAATGGTCCCTCTCCTTGATCCGAAGAATACGAGGATCCTTCCGCAGACTTTGCAGGATCAGGGAGGCCATGCAGCGTAGGTTTGCTGAGGCATTCGCTCCGGAGTCCTCTGGGTCACTAAGGACGACATGATCCGCAGCCACCTCCTCCCAGCCACGTACAAGTCCACTGGTTTCTTGGGACTGTAAATCATCCCTAAAAGACTGCTGCTGATGATGCTGAGTGCCAGCCTCCACCTCCATGCTGACACAATCCTCCTCCTCCTCCTCCTCCTCCTCCTCCTCCTCTTCCTGTGCGATGGGTGGGACAGAAGGAACACTGTCTGGGTAAAGGGGGCCTTGAGAGGCAAGGAAGTCCTCCTCTTCCTGCCTCTGTTCTGCCTCAAGTGCCCTGTCCATTATTCCACGCAGCGTGTGCTCCAACAGGTGGACAAGAGGTACAGTGTCACTGATGCATGCACTGTCACTGCTCACCATCCTCGTGGCCTCCTCAAATGGTGCCAGGACAGTGCATGCATCCCTGATCATGCCCCACTGGCGTGGAGAAAAAAAACCAAGCTCCCCTGACCCTGTCCTGGTGCCGTAGTCGCACAGGTACTCATTGATGGCCCTCTGCTGCGTGTGCAGCCGCTGCAGCATGGCCAACGTTGAGTTCCACCTGGTGGGCATGTCACATATAAGGCGGTTCTTGGGCAGGTTCAACTCCTTTTGCAGCTCAGCCAGGCGAGCACTGGCATTATAAGATCTGCGGAAATGCACACAGACTTTCCTGGCCTGCCTCAGGACATCCTGTAAGCCCGGGTACCTGCCCAAGAACCGCTGCACCACCAGGTTAAGGACGTGAGCCACACAGGGCACATGGGTCAGTTGTCCCTGTCGGAGGGCGGAGAGGAGGTTGGTGCCATTGTCGCAAACCACCATTCCTGGCTTAAGCTGGCGTGGCGTCAACCACCTCTCGGCCTGGCCCTGCAGAGCAGACAGGACCTCTGCCCCAGTGTGGCTTCTGTCCCCCAAACACACCAGCGCAAGCACGGCATGGCATCTTTTTGCCTGCGTACTTGCGTAGCCCCGTGAACGGCTACGGAGCACCGCTGGTTCATAGGACAAACCACAGGAAGAGGCCATGGAGGAAGAAGAAGAGGAGGGGGTGGAGGAGAGAGGTGTGTCACAACCAGTAGTAGCATTTTGGAGGCGTGGCGGTGGGACGACCTCCAACACTACTGCACCTTGTCCTGCATCCTTCCCAGCTGCCAAAAGAGTGACCCAATGGGCCGTGAAAGAAAGGTAACGTCCCTGTCCATGCCTGCTGGACCATGAGTCAGCGGTAATATGCACCTTACCGCTGACCGCCCTGTCCAGCGAGGCCAAGACATTGCCTTCCACATGCCGGTAGAGAGCCGGAATAGCCTTCCGTGAGAAAAAGTGGCGTTTGGGAACCTGCCACTGAGGAACCGCACATTGCACAAACTCACGGAAGGGGGCCGAGTCTACCAACTGAAAAGGCAGCAGTTGAAGCGCTAGCAATTTAGCCAAGCTAGCATTCAACCGCTGGGCATGTGGATGGCTGGGAGTGAACTTCTTTCGACGGTCCAGCAGCTGGGGCAGGGAAATTTGCCTGCTAGAATCGGACGTCGGTGTACTGCTAGCAGAGTGGCCGCAAGTACTTGGCTGTGACACACCTAATTCTACACCTTCATTCCTCTCAGTGCATGTTTCAGAGAGGACTGAAGTTATAGTGGGGTTGGAGATCCCAGCTGATGCGGTGCAAGGAGAGGTCCGCTTTGTTCTTTGGTGTGGGTCTTTGAGGTAGGCTTGCCAACGAGCTGCATGGCAGGTCAACATATGTCTGGTCAGGCATGTGGTACCCAAGCGGCTGATGTTTTGGCCACGCGATATACGCTTGAGACATATGTTGCAAACAGCAGCTGTGCGATCTGATGCACTAGCCTCAAAAAAGGCCCACACCAAAGAACTTTTTGAATGACGGGCAGAGGCAGCGCCCTGCACAGGCGGAGCTCTGCGGTGTGATTCCGTCGGTGTACTGCCCTTACGCTGGCCACCAAAGGGCATCCTGCCTCGTTGGAGATGTGCCTCCTCCTCATCCTCCTCCTCCTCCTCTCTCCTATTAGGCACCCACGTGGAGTCAGTGACCTCATCATCCCCTCCCTCCTCATCACTGGAGCCAATCTGGCAGTATGCTGCAGCTGCTGGAACATGACTGCCAGATTGGTGTCCTTCTTGAGCATCCCCTCTGTCTGCTCTCACGCTACTGCCTTCCTCTAGCTGGGTTTCATCATCAGACCCTTCGAAACGCTGGGCATCCTCCTGGAGCATGTACCCAACACTGTGCTGAAACAGTTCGGGGGACTCCTCAGGAGGAGGACATGGTGGGTCTAGGGAAGGAGTGACTGATGATTTGTCTGACATTGATACCAGGGAAGACGACGCTTTGGCAGCTGCTTTTCCAGTACCCTGAGCCTGGGTGAGAGAGGATGAGGAGGAGGAGGAGGGCTTGGTCATCCACTCTACCAAGTCTTCGGCATGATGTGGCTCAACATGTCCAGCTGCCGAAAAGAAGGACAAGCGTGTCCCATGGCCATGTGCTGATGACAATGCACCGCGTCCACGACCAGCACTGTTGCCCCCAGACACAGAGCCTGCTTGCCCTCTTTTATTGCCTCCTGACTGTCTGCCTCTCCTTGTTTGCCTTCCAGACATTCTAATAGATGGCCTGCAGGGAGATGGGAAAAAAGCAATAAGGGCTACCTTCAGGTGTCCTTCTCTGTCCCTTGAAACAAAGACTTTCACAGTGAAAGAAACTGACACTCTCCCTACCTACAGTTTTCTGTCCCTAGAATAAATGTTTTTTTTAAGCACAATATAGCACAAGGACAATTCACTCACTGTCCTTACAGGTCCCTGGAAACAAGGACTTGCAGAGTGAAAGAAAAAAAACACTCTCCCTACCTACAGTTTTCTGTCCCTAGAAAAAATGTTTTTTTTAATCACAATATAGCACAAGGACAATTCACTCACTGTCCTTACAGGTCCCTGGAAACAAGGACTTGCAGAGTGAAATAAACTGACACTCTCCCTACCTACAGTTTTCTGTCCCTAGAATAAATGTTTTTTTTAAGCACAATATAGCACAAGGACAATTCACTCACTGTCCTTACAGGTCCCTGGAAACAAGGACTTGCAGAGTGAAAGAAAAAAAACACTCTCCCTACCTACAGTTTTCTGTCCCTAGAAAAAATGTTTTTTTTTTAATCACAATATAGCACAAGGACAATTCACTCACTGTCCTTACAGGTCCCTGGAAACAAGGACTTGCAGAGTGAAAGAAAATAAACACTCTCCCTACCTACAGTTTTCTGTCCCTAGAATAAATGTTTTTTTTAAGCACAATATAGCACAAGGACAATTCACTCACTGTCCTTACAGGTCCCTGGAAACAAGGACTTGCAGAGTGAAATAAACTGACACTCTCCCTACCTACAGTTTTCTGTCCCTAGAATTAATGTTTTTTTTAAGCACAATATAGCACAAGGAGAATTCACTCACTGTCCTTCCAGGTCCCTGGAAACAAGGACTTGCAGAGTGAAAGAAAAAAAACACTCTCCCTACCTACAGTTTTCTGTCCCTAGAAAAAATGTTTTTTTTAATCACAATATAGCACAAGGACAATTCACTCACTGTCCTTACAGGTCCCTGGAAACAAGGACTTGCAGAGTGAAATAAACTGACACTCTCCCTACCTACAGTTTTCTGTCCCTAGAATTAATGTTTTTTTTTAAGCACAATATAGCACAAGGAGAATTCACTCACTGTCCTTCCAGGTCCCTGGAAACAAGGACTTGCAGAGTGAAAGAAAAAAAACACTCTCCCTACCTACAGTTTTCTGTCCCTAGAAAAAATGTTTTTTTTAATCACAATATAGCACAAGGACAATTCACTCACTGTCCTTACAGGTCCCTGGAAACAAGGACTTGCAGAGTGAAATAAACTGACACTCTCCCTACCTACAGTTTTCTGTCCCTAGAATAAATGTTTTTTTTAAGCACAATATAGCACAAGGACAATTCACTCACTGTCCTTACAGGTCCCTGGAAACAAGGACTTGCAGAGTGAAAGAAAAAAAACACTCTCCCTACCTACAGTTTTCTGTCCCTAGAAAAAATGTTTTTTTTTTAATCACAATATAGCACAAGGACAATTCACTCACTGTCCTTACAGGTCCCTGGAAACAAGGACTTGCAGAGTGAAAGAAAATAAACACTCTCCCTACCTACAGTTTTCTGTCCCTAGAATAAATGTTTTTTTTAAGCACAATATAGCACAAGGACAATTCACTCACTGTCCTTACAGGTCCCTGGAAACAAGGACTTGCAGAGTGAAATAAACTGACACTCTCCCTACCTACAGTTTTCTGTCCCTAGAATTAATGTTTTTTTTAAGCACAATATAGCACAAGGAGAATTCACTCACTGTCCTTCCAGGTCCCTGGAAACAAGGACTTGCAGAGTGAAAGAAAAAAAACACTCTCCCTACCTACAGTTTTCTGTCCCTAGAAAAAATGTTTTTTTTAATCACAATATAGCACAAGGACAATTCACTCACTGTCCTTACAGGTCCCTGGAAACAAGGACTTGCAGAGTGAAATAAACTGACACTCTCCCTACCTACAGTTTTCTGTCCCTAGAATTAATGTTTTTTTTAAGCACAATATAGCACAAGGAGAATTCACTCACTGTCCTTCCAGGTCCCTGGAAACAAGGACTTGCAGAGTGAAAGAAAAAAAACACTCTCCCTACCTACAGTTTTCTGTCCCTAGAAAAAAATGTTTTTTTTAATCACAATATAGCACAAGGACAATTCACTCACTGTCCTTACAGGTCCCTGGAAACAAGGACTTGCAGAGTGAAATAAACTGACACTCTCCCTACCTACAGTTTTCTGTCCCTAGAATAAATGTTTTTTTTAAGCACAATATAGCACAAGGACAATTCACTCACTGTCCTTCCAGGTCCCTGGAAACAAGGACTTGCAGAGTGAAAGAAAAAAAACACTCTCCCTACCTACAGTTTTCTGTCCCTAGAAAAAATGTTTTTTTTAATCACAATATAGCACAAGGACAATTCACTCACTGTCCTTACAGGTCCCTGGAAACAAGGACTTGCAGAGTGAAATAAACTGACACTCTCCCTACCTACAGTTTTCTGTCCCTAGAATAAATGTTTTTTTTAAGCACAATATAGCACAAGGACAATTCACTCACTGTCCTTCCAGGTCCCTGGAAACAAGGACTTGCAGAGTGAAAGAAAAAAAACACTCTCCCTACCTACAGTTTTCTGTCCCTAGAAAAAATGTTTTTTTTAATCACAATATAGCACAAGGACAATTCACTCACTGTCCTTCCAGGTCCCTGGAAACAAGGACTTGCAGAGTGAAAGAAAAAAAACACTCTCCCTACCTACAGTTTTCTGTCCCTAGAAAAAATGTTTTTTTTAATCACAATATAGCACAAGGACAATTCACTCACTGTCCTTACAGGTCCCTGGAAACAAGGACTTGCAGAGTGAAATAAACTGACACTCTCCCTACCTACAGTTTTCTGTCCCTAGAATAAATGTTTTTTTTAAGCACAATATAGCACAAGGACAATTCACTCACTGTCCTTACAGGTCCCTGGAAACAAGGACTTGCAGAGTGAAAAAAAAAAAACACTCTCCCTACCTACAGTTTTCTGTCCCTAGAAAAAATGTTTTTTTTTAAGCACAATATAGCACAAGGACAATTCACTCACTGTCCTTCCAGGTCCCTGGAAACAAGGACTTGCAGAGTGAAAGAAAAAAAACACTCTCCCTACCTACAGTTTTCTGTCCCTAGAAAAAATGTTTTTTTTAATCACAATATAGCACAAGGACAATTCACTCACTGTCCTTACAGGTCCCTGGAAACAAGGACTTGCAGAGTGAAAGAAACTGACACTCTCCCTACCTACAGTTTTCTGTCCCTAGAATAAATGTTTTTTTAAGCACAAGCACAAGGACAATTCACTCACTGTCCTTCCAGGTCCCTGGAAACAAGGACTTGCAGAGTGAAAGAAACTGACACTGTCCCTACCTACAGTTTTCTGTCCCTAGAATAAATGTTTTTTTTAAGCACACTATAGCACAAGCACAAAACACACTGATACTCTCCCTACCTATCCTTCTCTTTCCCTAAACTAAAGGAATCCAGGTTAAGCAAGAAAGAAATAACAGTCACTGTCCCTGCCTATGCTGCTCTATCCCTGCTCCGGAACACACTACACTAGGCCGCCGTGCTGGCGGCCTTTTATAGTGTGGGGCGTGTACTAAACACCCTCAGCAATAATTGGCCACAGGCATCCTGCCTGTGGCCAATCATTGCTCTCCTCGCTGCCGGCGCTGTGATTGGCCAAGCATGCGGGGTCACAGTGCATGCTTGGCCAATCACAGCGCCTGGATGACACTGCGATGGCGTAGTGCATTGTGGGCCGTTCGCGTCACTCGAATTTGGCGCGAACGGCCCAAATCGTTCGATCTTCGTCGAACGATCGAACAGCCGATGTTCGAGTCGAACGTATGTTCGACTCGAACACGAAGCTCATCCCTAGTAAGGAGCATTCTACCCACTTACCACCAAAAGTAAAGGGCATTCTACCTATTGACCACCAATGTAAGGGGCATTCTTCCTATTGATCACCAAAGTAATGACCTCTCTACCCACTGACCACCAATGTAAGAAGCATTCTTCTCACTAATCACCAATGTAAGGAATATTCTTCTCACCGATCTTCAATGTAAGAAGCATTCTTCCCACTCCCAGTGCAAGGGGAATTCTACTCAAGGACTACCAATGTAAGGGGTATTCTACCCACGGACCACCAGGGTAAGGAGCTTTCTACCCATTAACCACCAAAGTATGGGGCGTTGTTCCTACTGACCAACAATGTAAAGGGCATTCTTCCTACCGATCGCCAGTGTAAGGGGCATTCTACCCACTGACCACCAATGTAAAGAGGCATTCTCCCCACTGACAACCAATGTAAGAGGCATTCTTCCTATTGACCACCAATGTAAGGAGCATTCTTCCCACTGACCACCAGCATTTTTTCTCACTGATGTAAGGGACATTTTTCCCACTGGCCATTATGCAAATTAACTATAAGCTGTAGATATTAGAAGTTATTAGTAGGGGTTCTCTGAGGCCAAAATTGCATTTCGAGAGTTCTTCTGTGTTGGTTGGGTTAAAACAGGATGGGAGCCGTGACAAGAGTATTTAAAAAACCCCATTATCCAGAAGTTTGAAAGTAAAGGTAACCCAACAGCTCATTTCTAGCGATAATTCCAACTGAGTGTAATGAAACGTTTTAAAAGTTGTATAATTAATGAAGAGTTAATATCTGCAAATTCAAACTATTGGCCAGCTAGGCACACAAAAGAGGATCTTTGTGACTCATAAAGGTAACAGCAATCAAAGTGCAGCGGCACTTATACTTTTAAAAATGTAAAGCTAATGTCCAACCTTATTCTTATTAACCTGCCTCGCCCCAATTTTTTTTTTTTTTTTTTTTTTTAGTCTCCAGCGCCACCCTCAATGTTTTTCTCCACCTTCCCAAGTACATGCCTGTTGCTGGGTCCAGGATCAGGCCTCTGGGGAGCATTATCATGTTAGCTTGGGCTGACAGTTCAATGCTGCAGGAAACAGGGTTGACCTCATAAATGTCATAGGCAGAGTGCAGGTTCACTTTAAGCTTCCACTTAATTCAGTTCAAGTGATAGGCATGGAACTTTGCGAACTGTGGATTTTTTATGTTACAATAATACAAGAGCAAACTTCGTTAAGGCACGTTGATGTAATGCTTTAATTAAGTTGAATTGTAGAATCAATTCTGTTTGTCCACACTCCGGTGCATTTCATGTTGGAAGTTCACGCTGAGCCTAATAACAAAGGTGAAATTTGGAAGTTTGAAGCATGTGCAATTTGAAACAAAGCCGTCATTTGTTTTGTCTGCTGGGATATTATACCTGTTAAGCTTTGTAATTACACCTTTCTGTATGGCGCTTACTCTATTTATAAAGCGCGGCTTTCATTAGAAGCAAATAGGCATTTGTGAAATGAATCATTTGCTGATTGCCGGATGCACCAATCTCGATAATGGATCAAGCTGTGCAAAATGTACCATTATTATGTATATACAATTAGCAAAATGTATTTTCCATTCTCTCTGTAATATAATGTGAAAGGTCCATTCCACCTGTAATCAGGGCCGGACTTACCATTGGGCTTGACTGTGCTCAAGCACATGGGCCCCGCCCAATAGGGGGCTCCGCTGCCTGTGTAAGTGTACTCACCGCTTTATTTTCCTTCAAAATCGTATTTTTCATTTGCATGATGTCACTGCGCTTGCGCACATTAGCCCCTCTAAACCGGCATTTAAAGCTTGCAGGAATGCAGTGTGAGAACTTCCCCTCTGTTCTGCACAAAGGAGAAGTCTTGCGGTGTTTATCTCCTTCCACTATTCCTGATACTCCTCCGTGTGACTAAAGAAGACGTCACAAAAGGGGAGTGAAAGAAAACAGCAGCCGCAGGTACAGCAACGAATGGTTATGGCGCAACGGCGCATGCGCGAGATTACCGACAGGGACACAGTAAGGGCGAAAGCAACATCATAATTTGAATCACATAACAGCAGTACAAATGCCGCTTGAGATACCCGGAAATACAGAGAACAAAACCATCCTAAAAAAGGTATTTGCAGGCCTCGTTTTTGGGGGATGCATCGCGATGAGCTGTTATAACTTAATAATTGAAAAACTGCAAAAATCGGCCGGGGTTTACTTCCTCTTTAATTTTTCATTGAATTGTTCTATTTAATGTAATGTATAGAAGGTAGGGCCCGAAAGTGATGTAAATAAAATTCACTGAATCCTCAACTGCTAAATTTGATTTATATCAACAGTGTGATTCATCCTATGGATGGGATCCGCCCGAAAGTGACTCAAGCCCAGGGGCCCCCACCACCCTAAGTCCTGCCCTGCCTGTAATGGTCAGTTGTTTGTTAAGCTAACATCAATCACTTAGCATAGTTTTGCCTCTCTGGGATTTTGGTGAAGAGATTTTGTACTGCTGTTCCCAGCCCCACCTACAGTACCTGCCACTAGACATGTGCACACTGAAATATTTTGTTTCGGAATTTCGTTTTCGTCCGAAAAATACATGCATTTAGTTACCCCCGAAATTAATTTTTATTTATTTAGTTTAGTTAAAAAATGCATTCGTCCAAAAATCCGAATTAATTAAGGTCGAATCTGTCATTGAAGGCTTATGGTGTCTGTCGAATGTTCTAAGAAGATTTGACGAAGAAGCTAAACTGTACAACGCCTTAATCGTACATTTCCGGTCGAATGCTCCGC
The DNA here is from genome assembly GCA_029206835.1 of Rana muscosa. Lineage (NCBI taxonomy): Eukaryota > Metazoa > Chordata > Amphibia > Anura > Ranidae > Rana > Rana muscosa. The sequence goes on from CM055117.1 coordinate 1,069,279,217, forward strand.
CCACAAGCTATAGTAGAATTCGAATGTTGTATGACTAGTAATAATTATATTTATTAATTATTATTACTGGTCAAACAACATTAGAATTCTACTATAGCTTGTGGGCGGAGCATTCGACAAGAAATGTACGATTGCAGCGTCGTACTATTTAGCTGCTTAGTCGAATTTTCTTAGAACATTCAACAGACACCATAAGCCTTCAATTGACAGATTCGACCTTAATTATGTTGAATGTTCTAAGAAGATTTGATGAAGCAGCTAAACTGTACGACGCCGCAATCGTACATTTTTGGTCGAATGCGCCGCCCACAAGCTATAGTAGAATTCTAATGTTGTATGACTAGTAATAATTGTATTTATTAATTATTATTACTAGTCAACCGACATTAGAATTCTTCTATAGCCTATGGGCAGAGCATTTGACCATAAATGTCCGCTCGTGGCGATCGTATGTTTTTAGCTGCTTCGTCGAATCTTCATGTCTCTATAATGTCAAATCTTTTCTCTCTATGTCGAATCTTCAAGTCTCTATAATGTTGAATCTTTTCTCTCTATGTCGAATAATCTCGAACTAATAGAGTTAAGGTTAGGCACATTCAACCGCAGATTCGATAGACACAGATTGCTATTGTCACTGTCATGTTGAATCTTCTATCTATATCAAACTGTTGTCACCACGAAACAAAAATAAAGCATTTTTTATGTTGGATCTTTCAGATTTCGGACTCTGCACATTTGTTATCGTTTGTTAAAACGAACGCGAAAATCCCCGAAATTCAGACGAGAACGAATGCACATGTCTCCCTGCCACTGCCATTCACAAAGAGTCTCTCAATTTTTTTCAACTGGTGTTCCCAATTCCAGCCACTGCCGATCACAAAAAAGTCTACCTGAATACATTACCAAAAATTTGTCTCTCTGAAGGTTTGCCTTGGAGATTTCTGCACTGGTGTTCTGAGCTCCACCCACCTGTCACTGCCAATCACAAAAGAGTCTACTGGAATAAATTGTCAAATAAAACCAAAGAAATTTCCAAGCTCAAACGACCAGCTTGTGACCAACCAAATTAACCTGCCTAACAATATGCGTTAAAAACAGGGGTTTAGTCTGCACACATTTGCAAATACATGCGTAAGCTACAGAGCCCCGCCAAGGCACCCCATTTTCTGTAGTCCAAACCCTAAATTTTGAGCCTCCACAATGGAAACATGCCCTTCAAGTGCTCCTTGCTGTAAAGGGCAGTTATAGGTGGGGGCAGTGGCCATTTGTTTGTACTGTTAAAATACTTGTGAGGCAACACACTAGACAGATTTGATAGGCAGAGGGCAGGTGAGCCTGGAGGGAGCCCACCCCTCCACTGAACACCCAGCACATAGCACTATGGCAGCAAAGGTGTCCAGTGCGTTGCCTTACCAGTATTTTAACAGTACAAACAAATGGCCACTGTCCCCACCTATAACTGACCTTTACAGCAAGGGCATGTTTCCATTGTGGGGGCTCTCAAAATTTTGAGTTAGGACTACAGTAAATGGGGTGCCTTGACGGGGCTCTGTAGCTTACACATGCATTTGCAAATGTGTTCAGACTAAACCCCTACTTGAATAAATTACCAATAATTTGTTTCTCTGAGAGGTTGCCTGACATATTTCTGCACTGGTTTTCCCAACCCCACTCATCTGCCACTGCCAATCACCAAAGAGTCTACATGAATAAATTACCAATATTTTTCCTCTATGCAACTTTGTGGGGAGATTTCTGCATTGGTATTCCCAGCCCCACCCTCCTGGCACTGCCAAACTCAAAAAAAATTCTGGGACTCTAGTGGGAAGATTTTTTGACGGGTGTTCCCAATTCCTGGCCACCGGCTACTTCCAATCACAATACAATCTGGAAAAAATTACCAATAATTTGCCCCTTAGCAACTTTGGTTGGGAGATTTCTGCATTGGTATTCCCAGCTCCACCCACCCACCTGCCACTGCCAATCACAAAAAGAGTCTCTGGGACTCTGGTGGGGATATTTTTCAACTGGTGTCCCCAATTGCAGCCACTGATAATCACAAAAGAGCCTACCTGAATATATTTTCAATAATTTGTCTCTCTGAAAGTATTCCTGGGAGATTTCTGCACTGTTGTTCCCAGCTCCACCCACCTCCCAGTGACACAATCACAAAAGAGTCTACTTTAATTAATTACCAGTAATTTGTTTCTCTGAGAGTTTGCCTGGGAGAATTCTGCACTGGTATTCCCAGCTACACCCATCTGCCACTGCCAATCACCAAAGAGTCTACCTGAATAAATTACCAATAGTTTGTCTTTCTGGAATTTGTGCACTGGTGTTCCTAGCTCCACCTATCTGCCACTGCTTATCATCACCAAAGAGTCTACTTGAATAAATGACCAATAATTTTTCTCTCCGCGACTATGGTGGAGAGATTCCTGCTCTGGTGTTCCAAATTCCAGCCACCGTCCACTGTCAATTGCAATAGAGTCTCCTTGAATAATTTACCAATAATTTGCCTCTTGGTATCTTTGTTTCACACGCCATGGGCTTTTAAAAAAAGAAAAAATCTTTGCTGGGGAGATTTTATGCATTGGTGTTCTCAGCTCCACCCACTTGCCATTGTCAATCACAAGAGAGTATTCTTATGTAAACTACCAGGAATGTGACACTATGAGACTCTGGGTAAAACTTTTTGCAGTGATGTTTCTAGTCCTGCCTACTTGCCTCTTCCAGTCTTGTTTAAATTAATTAAAAGGAAACTTAAATTAAGGAGGTATAGAGCCTGCCAATGCCGACCTCTCCTGTACCCAGGCTGCCAAACATGCCGATCAGGAGTTCTGGCTTTATGTTGACATTCGTGGACTACACTTGAAGTAATAAAGCCAGAGACAACCAAGCGACTAACCTTTCAGAAGTTCACCAAAAGTAGACCCCCCTTTTTTTTTTTTCTCTATCTATAGGTTTCCTTTAAATTATTAGATTTGGAGCAGTGGAAGTAACATTTTGGGGTAGAGGAAGGGCACAGTCAGGAACTTCTCTGAGAAAATTTTGACAATGAGAACCACAGCACAATAAGACATCCAACCAGAAACCACCCAGAACCAAAATATCCCAGTGGCACAATGTATTGTAGAAGACATCACTCTTATGAAAGTCAGTGGTGAACATTGAGTTATTAAGATCTTTTTATTATGTTGTCTCCATGTTGGTCATGCACTGAAGTTCATATTTTGGGAGGTCCTAGTCCAGTGGTTCTCAACTCCTGTCCTCAGGACCCACTAACAGGCCAGATTTTAAGTATTACCTTGGTGAGATGCAGACTAGAATACTGCAATCCCTGAGCAGCAAATTATATCACCTGTGATGTATTTCAGTTATCTTGCAAACCTGACCTGTTGGTGGGCCCTGAGGACTGGAGTTGAGAACCACTGTCCTAGTCAATACTAGCTTCTATGTCTGGAATAGACCTGCTATATCTCCCACATATCTTCATAGCTTTTCCCAAAATGCCAGTGAGGATTTAAAGGCTTACCCTGCTTTCGTTTCATGTATTGAGCTTTTCTTCTAGTCATGAATTTACTAGCCACATCTACTACTATATGAACATTCCTTCCTCATGTCTGAGTGACTGCCTCTACTTTCACCTTGTATAGCATCAGCTATGAGCCAAAAAAAGTGAGTATAAAATTAAGGAGTTGCAATAATTGTTTAGACTTAGTTCATGAGTGTCATAATCAAAGTAATTGCAACATGAGTTGATTTCTAAATTAATTGTACTTCTCCATTCCCACCAATAAAATAAATTGGCGGGTTTCTAGGGAGTTAAACTGAGCCTATTCAAGACAAAATGATAAATTCACTTGGGTAGCTTACCCATCACCAATGTTGTGAGGGAGCATGTAACGTTCTCTTCTTCCTCCCATGATGCATCTATAGGTGCCTGGGTGGCCAACTAGCCTTGAATGGACAACAGTTTAAAAATCTTCCCTTGCAGTAGGTTAGATGTTCATTAAAGCCGGCCATGGACGGTTCAAATCTCTGGCCAGTTCAGGAGGATGGGCAGACTGAATGTACCAAAGTTGATTGATCAATCAACTTGGGTACAACCAGCCTCTCAGATTTTACATGCAGTTATTACTGTGTTGATGAGGAAATTGAGCAATTTGGGTTTCAGGAAAGAAATTAATTGCTCCGTCTATGGCTAGCCTAATGCCGCGTACACACAATCATTATTCACGGCGGTTAAAAAACCGCCGTGAATAATGACATTTTAAACGAGGGAACAGCTTGTCATTTTTCTTGTCATTTTTTAAAATGACGAGAAAAATGATCGTCTATGGGCTCCGCGGCAGTGTTTCCCTATGTCAGGAAAAACGACGAGAAAAATTAGAACATGTTCTAATTTTTCTCGTCGTTTTTAATGCCGTTTTTCACGTTTTTCTTGTTGAAAACAAAAAATTTCATTTTTCACAACGTGAAAAATGATCGTGTGTACGCGGCATAAGTCTATTGGGAGATGAAAATGCTTACTTTACCCTTGTCTAAGTGCTTTCCCCCTCTGCCTCTAGTTTTCCAGGCTATTGGAGGTCCTTTGGAGTTATTAGATACAATGCAGGGCTGACAACTCCTGCACTGTTAGCAATGGAGGCAGAGGTGACAAAGTGACTGGGCGTGCCATAGAGGGAGGCTTCACCACAGGAGGAAGGAATAAGGTAAGCAGTGGTGGCTTGTGCTCCATTTTTTGATGCCGCGTACACACGATAGGACATTCCGACAACAAAACAGTGGATTTTTTTCCGACGGATGTTCGCTCAAACTTGTCTTGCATACACACGGTCACACAAATGTTGTCGAAAATTGCGAACGTCAAGAACGCGGTGACTTACATCACTACGACGAGCCGAGAAAAATTAAGTTCAATGATTCAGAGCATGCGTCAAATTGATTCCGAGCATGTGTAGAATTTTTGTGCGTTGAATTGTTGTCGGAAAATTTGAGAACCAGCTCTCAAATTTTTGTTGTTGGAAATTCCGACAGCAAATGTCCGATGGAGCCTAAACACGGTCGGAATTTCTGACCAAAAGCTCCCATCGAACATTTGTTGTTGGAAGTTCCGAGCGCGTGAACACGGCATTAGAGTTAAAGTAGAGTTCATTTTACAATTAATTCTAGTTTGTTTTTTACATTTAGGACAAAACCTTAGGCAGACATTCAAAACTCTGGTAATAAACTCCTTTATCTTAAAACTCCATTAATATTTCATGTCGAGCATATACTGTGTAGCTAACAAAATTGGCCATATTTTTTATCAGTCTGCAGTTTTTCCCATGAATTATTGATGACTTTTTCTCCACAAAGGAGCATCAAACAATAAGTGAAGCATTTTCAGTAAATAAAAGATTGGGGATTTTACGTTGATCCCTTATCACAAATTATTAATATTTATACATAAGTACATTATATTTTCATGAACCTTACAAGGAAAACAGTGGTCATGAGTTGAACTTTGATATATAGCGCCAACATAGAATGTAGTTCTTTGAAGAGTATAAGCTTAGCATTTTTCCTGGGGGGAGTTTGCAGATTCAAATGGACATGGCATCCCTTTCAAATTATAGGGGCCCAGTTATACTGTACAAATACATTGTGGTGCATTACTGCATGCCCATTAATGCATAGTATTTTGCACAATTCCATTGTGCAAAATTACTTGTATTCCATTAAAGTACACCTAAAGTATAATTACTTGTATTCCATTAACCGCTTGCCGACCGCCGCACGACTATTTACGTCGACAGAATGGCACGGCTGCGCAAATGGGCACATATATACATCCCCTTTAACAAGCCGGCGCGCTCTCGACCCTGCCGCGAGCTCCGTGACCGTGCCCATGGGACCCGCGGAATCAATGTCCGCCGGTGTCCCGCGATCGTGTCACGGAGCTGAAGAACGGGGAGATGTCAGTGTAAACACAACATCTCCCCGTTCTTCCTAGTGACATGTCACTGATCGTCTGTTCCCTCTCATCGGGAACAGCGATCAGTGACGTGTCACTCATAGCCACGCCCCCTAACAGTTAGAATCACTCCCTAGGACACACTTAACCCCTTCAGCTCCCCCTACAGGTTAACCCCTTCACTGCCAGTGTCATTTTTACAGTAATCAGTGCATTTTTATAGCACTGATCGCTGTAAAAATGACTGGTCCCAAAATGGTGTCAAAAGTGTCCGATGTGTCCGCCAGAATGTCGCAGTCACGATGAAAATCGCTGATCGCCACCATTACTGGTAAAAAAAAAAATATTAATAAAAATGCCATAAAACTATCCCCTATTCCTATTTTGTAGATGCTATAACTTTCGCGCAAACCAATCAATAAACGCTTATTGCGATTTTTTTTTACCAAAAATATGTAGAAGAATACGTATCGGCCTAAACTGAGGAAGAAAATGTTTTTTTATATATTTTTGGGGGATATTTATTATAGCAAAAAGTAAAAAATATTGATTTTTTTTTCAAAATTGTCGCTGTATTTTTGTTTATAGCGCAAAAAAAAAAACCCCCAGAGGTGATCAAATACCACCAAAAGAAAGCTCTATTTGTGGGAAAAAAAGGACGTCAATTTTGTTTGGGAGCCACGTCGCACGGCCGCGCAATTGTCAGTTAAAATGACGCAGTGCCGAATCGCAAAAAGTGGCCTGGTCTTTGGCCAGCCAAATGGTCCAGGGCTTAAGTGGTTAAAGTATAACTAAAGACAAAAGATTTTTTGCGTTTTTTTAGTTTTGGATAGAGTGGAGAGGGATTAAAACATCTGTCAGTTTTTCTTGCTATCTGTGCCCCCATTAAGCAGATTCACCCTCTCTATCTGTCCTGTTTACATTATAATTAAACGTGAAAATCCCACATTTTGGGTTATCCCCAGAAAAGTAAGAGGGAAAACCTTCAAATGGGGACATTAATTTGGGGTAACCTGGGGGTCCCCAAGGAATTACCTTAATTTGCAGGGATTTCCTCTCACTTCCTGTTTGGCTATGGGATAGGAAGTGAAGGGAAATTTCAGAAAAATAACACAGATGGAGGAAAAAAACATGGTTTCCCATAGAACATGTTCTTTAGTGCAAATCTGCAAAATGCAAAAAGCACAAAAAATGCATAGGTGTGAATCCAGGCCTTAGGCAGTGGTCTCCAATTTGTGGCCCAAAGGCCGGATGCGGCCTTTTGTTTGTCTTTATTCGGCCCTTAAGGCACTTTTCCATCCACTAATACAAGACACTATTCCTCCCACTGACACCAACAATGGGGAGTAATTCCTGCCATCAACAATGGGGCACTATTTCTCCCATTGACACCAACAATGGGGTACTATTCCTCAAACTGACACCAATGATGGGGCACTTTTCTCCCGCTGACACCAACAATGGGGCACTATTCCTTCCACTGACAACAACGATGGGGTACTATTTCTCCCACTGACCCAAACAGTGCACTATTCTTCCCAATGACAACAATGATGGGGCACTTTTCTCCCACTAACATTAACAATGGGGCACTATTCCTCCCACTAACATTAACAATGGGGCACGATTCCTCCCACTGACACCAACAGTGGAGCACTATTCCTCCCTCTAGTACCAGAGATGCATTGTCTACTCCCACTGAGGCCATCGACGGGAAAAACGAGGAACGGCTTGTTTCCCTACACAGGACCGTTTTTCCCGACATTTTTTCTCTTGGTCGAGAAAAACGACCGTGTGTAGGCTCCCCGGCAGTGTTTCCCTATGGGAAAACTGCAGCGGAAAAAAATGCCGTGAATCACGACGAGAAAAATTAGAGCATGTTCTAATTTTTCTCGTCCTGATTAATGACGTTTTTCTCGTCGGGAAAAATGACCAAAAGCCCACACACGGTAGTTTTTCTCGTCAAAGAGAAAAAAAAATCATTTTTCCCGACGAGAAAAATGGTCGTGTGTACGCGGCATAACAGTGTATTCACAGTGTATTGAAGAAGTTTGCAATGAAGAGTACCTGCCTAAGTTAACCCTCTGGGTTATGCAGTAAAGCTTCATGTACACCCTGCCTACATTTACCGCGGCTGTGAGAAAACGCAAAACAGGGTTTAGCTGAGTTTTTCCGTGGCCAGCGGTCAAAACTTTCCTATCCTGAACACGATTCTTCCGCCTTAAGGGGAGAGGGAAGTTGAATCTCACCTAACCACGACAGCTTCTTGTTCACGGACACATAGGCTTTTATGGAGTTGAGTTTAGGAGCTTTGGCCAAAAAACGCTGAAGGCTCCTAAACTCAAGTTTAGGAGCTGCTAGTGTATATGAAGCCTAAAGTGTGTTAATACAAGTTAACCCTTGTGGTTATAAAACAAAGAGTGTATCACAGTTAACCCTTGAGGTTGTGTCAAGAAGTAGAAGCATGCAGTGTGGGAATGGGAGCGGTGGTGGCCAGTGATGGTGATTTTGCAGGAAAAGGTGGACACTACTGTGCAAATTTTTGTTGGTGAACCCTTATGGACTTTATGGGCACCAGAGTACAAAATTATTTGTTATAAAAAATATAACTTTTATTTTAATTTTGTTAAAAGCATAGTGGTGTAAATTACAATTCACACGATAGAATTCTACCCCAAATCAAGCAAAATCATCAACAAAACCACCAATAAGGCCCCATCGTAGCCATATTCAATGCGCCGGGAAGGTTGCGGCCGTCACTTTCTGGGCGGGCTTGGTGTATGTTTGATGTAGCAGATTGGAGTTCTACATGTTTCGTGCCAGAGCGCTTCCTCTGCAGCTTAGGGTAAGTATTAAGGTGGACTATCGTGTTAGAGACTCAACGTAGTAGCTTTAAAAACAAAGAAGCAGTAGGTATGCAAAAATCAGGGCAAAATTCAGGCCTCAGGATATCCCATAGGGTGTTGTTGACAGCAAAGGGTATAATGTGTGTGGTTAGTACATCTACATCTTGGGGTACAGAGCCAGTGAAGTCTCCTTCAGATCCCCGCAGATAGTTAATGGAGCACAATCCCTACCATAGGCTATCAGGATTTATGGTCTCCGTGACGCTGTATCCAGTCCTAGTGATGGCCCTCTTACCAGGTCTGACCAAGTGGAATGATGCCCTATGGCAGTGATGGTAAACCTTGGCACCCCAGATGTTTTGGAACTACATCTCCCATGATGCTCATGCACTCTGCAGTGTAGTTGAGCATTATGGGAAATGTAGTTCCAAAACAACTTGGGTGCCAAGGTTCGCCATCACTGCCCTATGGAATGCCCTATCCTAGGGCCCACTGCGGTACAGAATTCTTCTAGAAATTGGGTCTGGAACCACGTTATTACACGACCCTGTGAGTTAGTGGGATAGCTCTACTCTTTTCCTTGGTTGGACATGGTTAGGTGTACAGTGTCATGTATTGGTGTTCTGCACTATTTAGCTTGGAATGACTTTATAGTTGGTGCCGGGACAGGAGCCACTGGCAAGTAGTAAGATCCTTCTGTGATCCTTCTGTGTGTGTGGGGTCTGGTGAGCAGTTTGGCCTCCAGCCTTGAGATGGCATCAACCCACACAAATGGTGATAAAAGTTGGTTAGCGAGCAAGCATTTCCCTCATGGAGCCTATAGAGGTGCTTATACTAAAATGCATACTGCCCTAAACAGATGTACCGCTGAGTGCACTGCCCAGCCCTGTCCAGTCACAGCAGCTGTGAGCCGCTCATAGAGTTTGACAGGCTGACGGCAGCGGGGCTGTGCTAAATTTTGGAGCCCCATGCACCGAGATGAAACACCCAGTGTGTATGGGGCCTAAATCATCAGGACCAGGCTATAGTGCCTGGCATGTGTGTCTGCAAGTACAGTTAACCACTTGCTTACTGGGCACTTAAACACCCCTCCTGCCCAGACCAATTTTCAGCTTTCAGTGCTCTCACACTTTGAATGACAATTACTCAGTCATGCAACACTGTACCCAAATGATTTTTTGTCCTTTTTTTCATACAAACAGAGCTTTCTTTTGGTGGTATTTGATCACCTCTGGGTTTTTTATTTTTTGCGCTATAAATGAAAAAAGACCGAAAAAAATGCATTGTTCTTAGTTTCTGTGATACAATTTTGCAAATTATTAATTTTTCTTCATAAATTTTGGCCACAATTTATACTGCTACATATCTTTGATAAAAATAACCCAACATTTTGGGAAATTATTTGGTCTGTGTAGAATTGAGATAGGCCGCCAGTGCATCAGAAGAACCGGAGAGCGGGAGAAGAAGAAGGCGACGGAGAAGACCGGGCCTCCGCTAGCAAAAGAGCTAAAGAAGTTAGCGGTGGACCGGCAGAAGAAAGAACCGGAGAGCACGGCGACGACACCGGAGACCCCCGAAGTCGGAAGAAGACCCCCGGAGCTGTGCAATAAAATACTTTAAAAAGCTGTGTGTTTTTTTTATTGCAATTTTTTTCCACCAGGTGAATGGGTAGGGGTACGATGTACCCCATACTCATTCACATAGGGTGGGGGGGCTGGGATCCGGGGGCCCCCTTATTGAAGGGGGCTCCCGGATTCCGATAAGCCCCCCGCCCGCAGACCCCGACAACCAACGGCCAGGGTTGTCGGGAAGAGGCCCTGTCCTCATCAACATGGGGGCAGGGTGCTCTGGGGTGGGGGGGCCGCAGGTCGCCCCCCTGCCCCACAGCACCAAATCCCCCATGTTGAGAGCATGCGGCCTGGTACGGTTCAGGAGGGAGGGGGGGCGCTCTCTCGTCCCCCCCTCTTCCCCTGCGGCCTGCCAGGTTGCGTGCTCGGATAAGGGTCTGGTTTGGATTTTGGGGGGACCCCCACGCCGTTTTTTCGCCGTAGGGGCGCCCCTTCAAATCCAGACCAGACCCAAGGGCCTGGTATGCTCCTGGAGGGGGAACCCATGCCGGTTTTTTATTTTAAATTTGGCCTGGAGTTCCCCCTCAAGAGCAGCAGAGCACAAGTCGCATGCCAAAGTCGGATCATGCAAGGCTGCGGTCCGACTTTTATCCGACTTCAATGATAGTCAATGGGCTGAAGTCGGACCAAAGTAGTACAGGGAGCATTCTCAAAGTCGGACCGACATGTGTCGGACCAGTTAAGACGGCTCCCATAGGGAAACATTGATTTTCACACGTCATGCGACATGAGCTCCCAATGTCGGAGCGTTTGTCGCCCCAGTGTGAACCAGGCCTGAAGGCCCTGGAGCACCAGGACAATGGAAACACGCACAAAATAACCCCATTTTGGAAAGCTAACACCTCAACGTATAGTCTATGAGGCATAATAACTCTTTTGAACAGTTCATTTTTTTCCAGAAGTTTTTGGAAAATGTGGAAAAAAAAATTAAAACGCATTTTTTTTACGCAAAGTTGTCCGTTTATAAGATATTTCCAACACATAGCATGTACATAGCAAAAATGACACCCCAAAATACATTCTGCTACTCCTCCTAAGTATGGCAATACCAAATGTGTGGGACTTTTACACAGCCTGTCCACATACAGAGGACCTACATTGAAGTAGCACCTTCAGGCGTTCTAGGAGCATAAATTACACATCTCATATCTCAACCACCTATTACACTTTTGAAGGCCCTGGAGCACCAGGACAATGGAAACACCCACAAAGTGACCCCATTTTGGAAAGCTAACACCCCAACGTATAATCTATGAGGCATATTGACTCTTTTGAACGGTTCATTTTTTTCCAGAAGTTTTTGGAAAATGTGGAAAAAAATGAAAACGCATTTTTTTTTACACAAAGTTGTCTGTTTATAAGATATCTCCAACACATAGCATTTATATAGCAAAAATTACACCCCAAAATACATTCTGCTACTCCTCCTGAGTATGGCGATACCAAATGTGTGGGACTTTTACACAGCCTGTCCACATACAGAGGCCCAACATACAAGGAATACCATCAGATGTTCTAGGGACACATAGCATGCACATACCAGGAATTACACCCCAAAATACATTATGCTGAGCAAAGCATAAAAACAAAAGATTACCTGTGGTTTTAGTAGCGAAGTTCTACACAGCAGGATAGCACTGGTCCAGGCAGCAGGCAGGGACTTGGTCAGCAACGGCATACACAATTGTCCAGGCAGCAAGCAGGGATACTGTCCATATACAGTCCAGGGTCAGTGCAGGCAGAGATATTGTCAGCAGTGCCAAAAATATTGGTCCTGGTAGTAGGCAGGTCCATTTGGTGTGGTCAGTTCATGTGACAGGCAGAGGCATGATGGCATAGGTCCTACAGGCAGCAGGCAGAAGTAGGGCCTTGTTCAGGACAGAATGGGGACAGGGGTAGAGGCTTCTCCCACCCAAATCTCTTTGAAGCCTCCTAGTCTCCAGACCCTAATCGTGGATGAGAAAACAAAAAAAAATTGTTTTCATCATCCAGAAAAACTTTTCTGGAGCCCCTCACATATGTGAGACCCCTGTGTTGAATCCCACTAGTCCAGTAGCAGGGTACAAGATCAATCCAAGAGGCAGGCAAAAAGCATGGTCAAACAGTCCAAGGTCAGTTCCAGATCAGGCAGAGGTATGTACAGAATCGTTAGGCAGAATCATGGTCGAAAAACAGTCCAGGGTCAGTTCCAGATCAGGCAGAGGTAGTACAGAATCGTTAGGCAGAAGCGTGGTCGAATAACAAGCCAGGGTCAGTTACAGAGCAGGCAGTGGCATAAGGGGTGTGAAGGTGTGTGAAGGCAGAAACTGAGGATTATGTTTACCATACTTCACTAATAATTTAGTGAAGTATGGTAATGGCGAAAACAGTCAGTTACACAGAGGCCTGGTTGGGAAGGACACTCTGCACAATAATAAACTGTGTCTCGACTGACTCCTCCACTGGTACACACCTTACATTTTTTTTGACGTCGTCGACCTGTTGCTGTGGGAGGGACTTTATCGGGAAAGTGAAGTTCGGAGAGTCGACTCATAACATCAGATCAGATGTTTTGGGGTGGGCCGTTCGGGAATATAAGGGCAGTGATAAGGTCCTCCTGGTAGCCAAGGAAGCGTTTGGGGTTTTGGGTGGAGTTGCGGTATATGATGTACGAATTGTATATGGCCAATTGAAAAAAATAAATTGCAACTTTTTTGTACCAATGATATGTCCGTCTTGTGGCAAGATAGGGTTTCAGCATCTGATCATTGAAGTCGACTCCCCCCATAAACAAATTGTAGTCCTGGATGCATGTGGGCTTTCGGATGGGGCCATTCCTTCTGGGGATTTCCACGAAGGTATCGTTGTGGATGGAAGACAACATGTAAACATCCCCTTCTGTCCCTCCACTTCACTGCCAGAACCTCCTTGTTTCTCAGACTTGCCGATTCTCCTCTTCTCAGCTTCTTATTTACAAGACTCTGAGGAAAGCCCTTCCGATTTCTTCTGATGGTGCCACATGCTGGCGTCTGCATCCGGTGAAGGTTATGGAACAGGGGAAGAGATGTATAAAAGTTGTCAACGTAGAGATGGTAGCCTTTTTTCAGCAGGGGGTATATGAGGTCCCAAACAATTTTCCCACTTGATCCCAAGTAGTCTGGGCAATTAGGGGGATTCAGCTGGCTGTCCTTCCCCTCGTACACTAAGAAGGCATACGTGTACCCTGTGACTCGGTCACATAGCTTGTAAACCTTCACACCATAGCGGGCGTTTTTGCTGGGAATGAATTGTTTTATTTGAAGCCTGCCACTAAACTTAACAAGGGACACATCCACACATATGTGTTGGTCCGGGGTATAAAGCTGGGGGAATTTTTCAGAAAAATAATTCAGTAAGGGCTGAATTTTGAAAAGCCTGTCAAAATTTGGGTGATTTCGGGGAAGGCACTGGGTGTTATCGTTAAAATGTAGGAATCTCATTATCATGAAGTATCTGGTTCTGGGCATTACCTTGGAGAATATTGGCATGTGATAGATGGGGCATTTTGACCAAAAGGAACGCAAGGTGTTTTTTGGGTTGAGTCCCATACAAAACGTGAGGCCTAAAAAAATCTTCAACTCCTCCACCGTTAGGTCTCTCCACTCGAAGGGACGGGCATAATATGCTGTAGGATTGTTCAAAATAAATTGTTGGGCATATAGATTGCACATGGGTGACAATGTTGGATAGCATGTCCTCGGTAAAAATAAGGTCAAAAAAATCAATTGGGGTAAAATTCTCTGTGTTTACTTGGACTCCTGGCTGGGCAGTGAAAGGGGGAATGTTGGCTTCTCCTGAATTAGGAGGAAGCCACAAGGGGTTCTGAAGGGCATAGGGAAGGCTGGCATGGGTCCTTGGCCTTTCTTGCCGAGGCACTGCGGTGCTGGTGGATGGCACTGCGGTGCTGGTGGATGGCACTGCGGTGCTGGTGGATGGCACTGCCTCTTCACCAGAATGCCTTCGTTTGGCGGGCCGACTAGCTTCCTCCTCTGAGTCACTCAGTGTTGCACTACTGAGGACTGGCTCGTAATTGACGTCCGACTCAGAATCGGAATTGGAAAGGGAAAGGGAATCTGAAAGAGAGAGCTCCACGTTGCTCTCGTCGGGCATGGAAAGGATTTGGTATGCCTCCTCGGCGGAAAATAATCTTTTTGACATTTTTTGCTGCTGGTGGTGCGACTACACAGGTGTGTGCCAAGCCTTCACTGATGGGCACTGATGAGGTGGCACAGATGGGCACTGATGAGGCGGAACAGATGGGCACTGATGAGGCTTTACAGATGGGCACTGATGAGGCGGAACAGATGGGAACTGATGAGGCGGAACAGATGGGCACTGATTGGCGGCACCGATGGGCACTGATTGGTGGCACAGATGGGCACTGATTGGCGGCACAGATGGGCACTGATGAGACGGCACAGATGTGCACTGACTGATTGCACAGATGTGCACTGATTGCACAGATGTGCACTGATTGGCACAGGTGGGCACTGATGAGGTGGCACAGGTGGGCACTGATTGCACAGATCACTGACGTCACAGACTGGCACAGGTGGCCACTGTATAGGCACAGGTGGGCACTGTATATGCTCAGGTGGGCACTGTATATGCTCAGGTGGGCACTGTATGGGTACTGTGGCAGTTGAAGAATCACTCACTGTTGAAACAAATGTATCAGATCGCTCTCCCTCCTCACATGCGGTATCTGTGTGAGGAGGGAGAGCAGGCAATGAGAGATGATCTCTTATGTTTACATTTGAGATCATCTCTCATTGGCTGCACAGATCGCATAGTAAATGGCCACTCTGATTGGCCATTCACAGCGATCTGTGATTCGTTGTGTCCAAGGGACACAGGCAGCAAAGAATTTCCCCGCTGCACGCTCGGGAGCGCACGCGGGGAACGAGCAAAGGGGAGGCCGTATAATGACGGCCTCCCGGATTTTCAGGTCCGCGCTGAAGCCGTCATTCGGCTATAGCGCGGGCCTCAAGGGGTTAAAACTTCAGTAGACTGGAAACTAGCTGTTCAGCTTTTTAAGATCTGGCCCTTTAAATTGGCCTGAAATTGTTTCAAATAACAAAAAGCGCAAGTTTTGAAATTCATAGATTATCCCCCGTGTTTACCAGCTATGGAACACTCAGAAATTATTCAACCTTTATTGATCCCTGCTACCTAGCAGTACAGTACTTGTATCGCTTACCATGTGCTCGCGGTTCAATTCTTATTGGGTTTGTTTGACTTGACAATCTATTATGCGCCGACCCCCAGGAG
Organism: Rana muscosa; assembly: GCA_029206835.1. Classification (NCBI taxonomy): domain Eukaryota; kingdom Metazoa; phylum Chordata; class Amphibia; order Anura; family Ranidae; genus Rana; species Rana muscosa. The sequence continues at coordinate 1,069,294,939 of CM055117.1, forward strand.
GACTACTTGAGAATTATTTAGAGAAAAGGCTTGCTTCATTTTCGGTGATCTACAGCCGGCTGGTTTAGTGTTTTGCAAATTACTGGGTCACTTCCACAAAGTCAATTACCTGAAATGGATGGTAAATTGTATTGTCAGCTAAAGGCTACGGCACCTCTTTAGTGTTAAGCATTTTAATACAATCTTTTCAAAGGATGCTTACAAGTAACTTTTTTAATTAAAGGGACAATTTGTCCATACTTAAAAAAAAAAAAAAAAAATGTTAATTGAAAGGGAATTTCATTATAGGTGCTTCGTTAATGTGACTACCATTGAAAACAAGAGAGCGGGAGAAGGACACGGGGAAGGACATTCTGGTTAGAAGTAAGCTATATGGCAGCGCTCAGTGCCAAGCAGCAGCTGCAAAAGCAAATAAAATCTTGGCATATGTATATAGAGAGATAAAACATGTGATGGAAATATAGTATTGCCCTCCGTATTCATGCTGAACTCCAGGCAAGCCGCTAAATACACAGATGGAATATGTATGTATACAGTATATATATATATCTATATATATATAGATACATATAGATATGGTATCTCACAAAAGTGAGTACACCCCTCACATAAATATTTTATTCTATCTTGTTATGCGACAACACTGAAGAAATTACACTTTGCTACAATGTAAAGTAGTGAGTGTACAGCTTGTATAACAGTGTAAATTTGCTGTCCCCTCAAAATAACTCAACACACAGTCATTAATGTCTAAACCGCTGGCAACAAAAGTGAGTACACCCCTAAGTGTACATATATATATGTAGCGGGGTCTCCTTTAAGGCCCCGGGACTACGTTACCCAGAACCCCGTTCGGCACCCAGAGTGCAGTGGCCACCGCAGAGACTCATGGGAGGGGTTATTTAAGAAGGAGGCGAGGCGGAGCTCGGCCTCTTTGGACACCGCGCTGCAAGCAACAGCTTCTTCCTGTGCGGATCTGCAGCAGTGCAAGGCCTGAAGCCTGGGGCCTTGCGCAACTTCCGAAGAGCCTTCCACCCCACTGTGGAGCCTGGGTGGCACCAGACTGGTCGAGTGAGGTCATCAGTTGGATCGGGGACCCCGATCGTTGCAGACGCTGTGTGCGGAGACACAGCAGGTGGAAGTCCCGGACTGGGATCGCGTCCGGAGTGGTGAGCGAGCACTTGCTCAATCAAATAGACTTTACCGTTTCTAGGCCTGTAGACTGCCTTGGCTCACCGATCGTTTGCTTGTTGTTCCATTGGGGGACCGGTAGCAGGACAGAGTTGAAGTGTCCCCCCAGCATAGTGTTCTTAGTGATTGCCAGTTTGTGGGTTACAAATACTATTCATCAAGTGCACCACCGAAAGTTTGCATGCGAAGAAATCATTATAGGAAGGACTGAGATTTATTCTAGGTCAGGCCTGGCCAGGGTGGGGATATAGGAGATTGTTTAGTGTGCCACAGGGCGTGTATACCATAATAGCTACGCGTGGTGGATTACCGCGCAGCGCCATTATTGTGTGCTATATTGATTGCTGCAGGGCTCTGCAAGCCAGTTGTGTGTATTATATTCTGCTTAAGCCTTTTTACAACCAAAGTAAAACTGTTATATTTTAATCTTTAACATTTGTGTGTTGTCTTACTGTAAAGAGGGTGCCCTTACAATACCAATTGATTCTGATAAAAATATAACCCCTAGACTAGCTGTGCCAGGGTGGGTCGAGCAGATTGCCGGGGGTTGGTGGTGCTGTACACAGGGCCCGAAAACAAATCCAGCGGCTCTCTTAACTGGGGGTAGCGCTACATATATATATATATATATATATATATATATATATATATATATATATGTAGCGGGGTCTTCAAATTGATGGGATACACCTGGGGAATAGTGTGACCCAGGTGTATAATTGTGTTAGGGTTCAGACCCCTTTTTGTTTCGTGGAGGATTGGAGGATGTAGTATTCTCCTTTGCCTGTGGGTGGCGGGGTACCCACAGGCTTCAGGTAGAATCATCTCCTGCAGTGCTCCCTGTTTTGTCCCTTCTCGGAGATGGTATGGCTGGGGCGGGGAACCCGCCGGGCCGTTGATGGGAGGAGATAAAAGGGGGAGACGCCCTTACCACGAGGTCTTGCGGAGAAGGAGGTCCACGGAGGAGGAGGGTTGCGGTCCGCACCCAGGCCCCCCAGGCCTGGGTGCTGGAGATCCAGGAGTCTGGTCCAGGTGCCCATGGCCTGATCCGGAGTCATGTTGGCGTCCATCCCAGGCACCTTTAGCCTGGGGTGAGGTACTATCGAGGAGGCCTGGGGCCCAGTACCTTCGACTGGGTCCCGCTAGGGTGGACTGTCCGAGGGTCCCTGAGCGGAGGGACTCGTATCTGAGGTGAGGAGGCCAGAGAGGTTACCCACTGGAGACCCGGAGCAGCACCAACCCGGTGACAGTGGGCCTCTGGGAACTCTCTTGGGAGGACACATCCCCCTGATAGGGGCCACAGCGCATCGAAGAGGGCTCCATTGCTGTTCATAGGGGTTGCTGGAAGAGACCCCATCTTTCCTGTTCTGTAACAGCCGGATTGGCTTAGGCGCCGCTGGTCATAGTACAGTGGCATAGAACTTAAACTTTAGGAAGTGCCTCGATCTGCTCGCCCCACCGTTGGCAAGGTTATAGGTCCCAACCAGTTTGCTGCAAAAGATCTGTTTATTGTGCTTTGCGTATTGGAGTGTCAAATAAACAAGTGTTGGACCTTTCTCCGGTGTGTGAACTCCAGTTACTGGAAGCAAAGGGGAGGCTGGTGAGCTTGCAATTACAGACTCAGTGCATTCACAGAACACACCGGCCCGAGGAAACATCAGTAAGTGGCCTTCACCTCCCTACTACAATGGGGAGGACATGGGCCGTGGCGCATCTCACTCTCGCAACCCAGGAACCCCTAGACATGAGTTGGTGTGTAACCGATAAAGATGGAGAGAGAGTGAGGCCGCTACATATATATATATGTGATCTTTTTATCTGCCAAAGAATTTGTATCTCTGTCCATCCATTTCTAAGATTTACGGTGCCTCCATTTTGGATATGAGAGCCAGCTATGACTTCTTGAGGAATCACATCTGGCTCCCCACTGAGAATGCGTGAGTTTGTCCAACAGGGTGGGACTGTGCATGCAGCCTCCTGGGATTTGTAACATGTGGCGGGGGTCTTGCCTAAGTTGCCTAAGTACATGTCATCCATGCCTAGGTGAAAATTGAGGAAATAGGAGTTGGTAATTATCCACTTGCACTAGTACGTGATCCGACACTTCTCTCTTTATCCCACGTGGAAGACTGAGGATATCTTGTGGTGAAAATTGATTACTGCAGGGGATTATGGGGACTGGGTGCAGTAAACCTTCAGCGGGAACTTTAAAAGGTTGTGTTTTAATGAAAACTTTGCACTGCATGTTCAACTACTTAAGGAGCAAACCTATTTCTGACATTTGTTTTTTACATGTTAAAAACAGTATTTTTTGCTAGGAAATTACTTAGAACCCCTAAATATTATATATTTTTTTTAGCAGAGGCCTAGAGCAGGGGTCCTCAAACTACAGCCTGTGGGCCACATGCGCCCGACCAAGGACATTTATCCGTCCCACCCCACCCAGGGCCGGATTCCCGACAGGCCAGGCCTCGGGGCGGGCCGGTTGTAACACAGCGGGAGACTGCTGTGTCACGGAGCTCACTGTTACAAGTTCGGGCACGCTGTGATAAAAGTCCCCCGCCCTCCTCCTAGACCAGCACGTGTGATAGAGGCAGTGTTCTGTCTATCACACGAGCTGTTCTAGGAGGAGGGCGGGACTTTTATCACAGCGCGCCCAAACTTTTCACAGTGAGCCATGACACAGCAGGAGCAGGAGATGCCCGATGTGCACACACACTGGTGAGACATTGGTACAGTAAGGCTGTGAGGGGAGCTTGCAATGATGGTGAGGGGGGCATGCAATGATGGTGAGGGGGGCTTGTAATGATGGTGAGGGGGGGCTTGCAATGATGGTGAGGGGGCTTGCAATGATGGTGAGGGGGGCTTGCAATGATGGTGAGGGGGGCTTGCAATGATGGTGAGGGGGGGCTTGTAATGATGGTGAGGGGGGCTTGCAATGATGGTGAGGGGGGCTTGCAATGATTGTGAGGGGGGCTTGTAATGATGGTGAGGGGGGGGCTTGCAATGATGGTGAGGGGGCTTGCAATGATGGTGAGGGGGGCATGCAATGATGGTGAGGGGGGGCTTGCAATGATGGTGAGGGGGCTTGCAATGATGTGAGGGGGGCTTGCAATGATGGTGAGGGGGGGGCTTGCAATGATGGTGAGGGGGCTTGCAATGATGGTGAGGGGGGGTTGTAATGATGGTGAGGGGGGAACTGATTGGGCTGCGTTGGTGGGCACTGATCAGACTGCATTGATGGGCAGTGCAGTCTGTAAGATATGTGCAGTGTGCATAGGAATTTGTTCATAGTTTTTTTTTTTTTTTAACTATAGTCCGGCCCTCTAACGGTCTGAGGGACAGTGAACTGGCCCCCTGTTTAAAAAGTTTGAGGACCCCTGCCTTAGAGAATAAATTGGAGATTGTTGCAATACTTTGGGGTTGATTTACTAAAGGCAAATCCACTATGCACTACAAGAGCAAGTGTACTTGGAAGTGCAGTCGCTGTAAATCTGAGGGGAAGATCTGAAATGAGGGGAAGCTCTGCTGATTTTATCATCCAATCACGTGCAAGCAAAAATGCTGGTTTTTTTTTCCCCTTGCATGTCCCCCTCAGATCTACAACGACTGTACCTCTCAACCATCCCAGATTTGCCGGGACTGTCCCGGGACTTGGTGCAAGTCCTGGTGAATGAAGGCTTTTTTCTGGTGAAAAATACCTCAGCTCTCACATTTAGACTTAAAAGCAATAGTAAAAAAATAAAACAATAACAATGATATATATAATGTCAAAGTAGCAACAAATATCCACGGTGGGCGGTGCAGAATTAAAGCTGAACTCCAAGCATATCTAAAACACACGTATTAATGCAGCTCTGTATTCATCAATACATCAGTACATATATATATTTTTTTTAAATGTGAGCAGGATAAGTACCTGAATTTGATCTGGCGTTAACCTCTAGCAATCTGCTGAATGAAGAATTCAAACGGGGAGGGAAAAGCAGCACAAGGAGCCAACCAGTTGTGCTTCAATGCTGATAGGAGGGGGGGGGGGGGGCAGTGACAGATTGATGAGCTCACCAGCCTGTTGCTTCTCCTGGAGAAGGGACTAGACCTGTAAGTAAGTGTTACTAAAAACTCAGGTCTCCTGATCTGCCAGACGAGGTTGTGCAGTGTAGCAGAGCTGTGTAAATCTCCAGACTGGATGGACACAAATACAGTATGTATTCCATCTTTTATGTTTAGCTGTCCGCCTGAAGTTCAACTTTTTACGCATTAAATGTGTGTTTTGGTCACAAATTGTTGTCTTGTGTCTATTTAACCTATCAGAAAATACTGAGACTGCTTCTTTTATCTTTCCAAATTTAGTTGGAGGCATTTTTTCTTAGAGGTAACACATTAAAACATAAGTTCTCTTCAAAGAGCGCTCTGAATTAGGAGGGATCTGCCATTTAAAGTAAATGATGGTATTTTAAAATATCATGTAATTAGCAATTAAAAAAAAAAAAAACAGTTAAAAGGCAAACCGCTTTTCACCCTATTACCGTGTTCCTGGGGGTCTCCCTTTCATCTCACATGGAAAGAAGTTTGTGGTTTTTTTTTTGTTTTTTTTATAAAGTTTTATTTTTCATGTTGTTGATGCAGCGCTCACCTTAAATAATTTTTAAAAAGTTTTTTTTATATAATTTTATAAGCCATTCGGTGCTATAATTTATAATATTGCTTCATATATTAATGTGCAGCCTCTAGAGCTCATTCTCTTTAATAGTTTTGCAGGTCAGCCTTGCTGAACTGATGTACATCAGTTATAAAGGGGCGTGTTAGTAAAATATTTTCAGAGCTTTTCATCCTTTGAAACTGCATGCATATTCATTCTGTGCAAATGCCAGCAAAATGAAATGTTATTAGGCTATTTTTCAACTTGAATGTTCTTCTTTCGTTATTGCCAGTAGATGATGCTGACGAGCGTGTTGATCATCAGCTCCATCTGGTGGCCATAATGCAGTATTTTCCTGTCTCTATAAATTTAAAGTAATTCTAATGCCGCGTACACACGATCATTATTCACGGCGGTTAAAAAAACGCCGTGAATAATGACATTTTAAACAAGGGAACAGCTTGTTCCCCACACACGGTCATTTTTCTCGTCATTTTTTAAAATGACGAGAAAAACGATCGTCTATGGGCTCCGCGGCAGTGTTTCCCTATGGGAAACACTGCCGCGGAAGAAATGTCAGGAAAAACTACGAGAAAAATTAGAACATGTTCTAATTTTTCTCGTCGTTTTTAATGCCGTTTTTCACATCGTGAAAAATGACAAAAAGACCACACACGGTCGTTTTTCTTGTTGAAAACAAAAAATGTCATTTTTCACGACGTGAAAAATGATCGTGTGTACGCGGTATAAAGCTTTATTTATTTCTGTATTTATTTAAAAGAGAAGTATGGGTTAAATTTTTATTTTATATTCATACTTACCTCGGTGGATGGAGCATCGTCTCTTCACTGAGAACTGAGCCACCGAACATCGCCGATGGCTCGCTTCTCACAGATCCCCGAGAGGAGAGCTGCTGACTGTCAGTCAGCCTCTTTCCTCTCTGCTTCTCCACGCTCATTGGAGCGCAGGGGCGGGGAGAGGCTGTCTCAGCGGCTCGCTGAGACTGCCATCAATCAGGGCAGCTGGCGGATCCCGACTTGGAAGTCGTGATGACGCGCTGCCCCGACTGATGACAGTGACGTCAGCGGAGAGCGGACTTCAGACTGCTCTCCGCTGAAAACTGGTCACAGGAGTGGAAAACGAATTGCACTCCTGTGACCCATAGGAGAAGCCCAGCCTAAAAAGCTCAGGCTGGACTTCTCCTTTAATAACAAACACATTAAAAACTTACCTGCTGAATGCAATTGGTTTGCACCAGGGCTGGACTTAGACAAAAATTTGGCCCTGGACTTCATCCAGACTGGCCCACTTTAATTTTGCGAACACGCACAAAAACAGTATATAAACTAGACACGGTGCAGGAGATGGTCAGAGACTGCAGATATACTACAGGAGATGGTCAGAGACTGCGGACATAGTACAGGAGATGGTCAGAGACTGCAGACATAGTACAGGAGATGGTCAGAGACTGCAGACATAGTACAGGAGATGGTCAGAGACTGCAGACATAGTACAGGAGATGGTCAGAGACTGCAGACATAGTACAGGAGATGGTCAGAGACTGCAGACATAGTACAGGAGATGGTCAGAGACTGCAGCTATACTACAGGAGATGGTCAGAGACTGTGGACATAGTACAGGAGATGGTCAGAGACTGCGGACATAGTACAGGAGATGGTCAGAGACTGCAGACATAGTACAGGAGATGGTCAGAGACTGCAGACATAGTACAGGAGATGGTCAGAGACTGCGGACATACTACAGGAGATGGTCAGAGACTGCAGACATAGTACAGGAGATGGTCAGAGACTGCAGACATAGTACAGGAGATGGTCAGAGACTGCGTTTATGACTGAACCCAGTGTAAAGCCCCGTACACACGGTCGGACTTTTGCCCAACAAACTTCGTTTTAAGCAAGTTGGACCAACAATCCGACCGTGTGTATGCTCCATCGGACAAACTTTTTTCGTTTGGTTTTGGATTTCATCGCACAAAAGTTGGGTCTGCAAACGGACAAACTTTTGCCCAACAAAAGTCCGATGGATCAAAGTCCGACCGTGTGTACAGAAAACCATCGGACTTTAGTCCGATGGACAAAACAACTAATGTTAAAATCAACCAACAATAGCAGAAGTTGACCAAAGGGTGGCAGTAAAGATCAGAAAAGAGCAGAAAAAACACGTGATGTTGTAAGAAGTTTTAAGAAAGTTTGCAGAAAAGTCCTGTGGTGTGTATGCTATGGGTGTTCCCAACCAACTCCGTTCGGACAAAAATCCACAGAAAAGTCCGATGGAAGTCCGACCGTGTGTACGAGGCTTAACAGTGTATAGTATCGCAGGGTTGCTCCACTCCATTTAAACCAGCTCTGCAAAGATCAAGTTGGTAATCTTCCTTTGAAAGTACACCCATGTGACAGAAGACAACAGCACATCCCATTTCCAAAATACAAATTGTCTTCCAAAAAGTGATCTGGTCAGGATTAGTGGAGGGCAGTAAACAGTTAATTGGTCTGTGAAGTTTCTAGACGGAACATCACACAAACGGTGCAGCACACACAGAGCTCTGGCTAAATAAGCATTTCAATTACCAGCCAGCCATGTTTCACACTGTCACTGGACACAGAATGACAGAATGATCAGTGTGCAGGATAAGTAGCTATAAAAAAAAAAAGTATGGAGCGAGACGAGAGGGAGAGAAAGGGGGAGAGGGGACTGATCGGTAACCTGCACACTGCCTAGATTTCTGGAAGACACTGCAGCCAGTGTACATGTGAGATGTGACATTTCTCCTGAGTCCTGACAATCTGTGTGCTGCAGGACTGGCTATCTTCCTGTATCTGTGGTCTTTGTGTTTCTCCTTCCTCGCGCCCCCATTCAGCCCCGCTCCAGCACCCGTGTATTCAAATGTGGCGGGCTGGAGAGGGAAAGGGTTACACTGACTGCTGACTGGCTGTGGATGTGTGGGAGGAGCAGAACAAGTCCTCTGTTTTGTCACATATGGCGACCCATCACATTTGGCTACCCGCTGGAGTGCGCATGTGCGACGCCGCCATATGCGTTCCAACACTTTTACGACAAAACAGCACACTAAAACCGTCAGATAGTGTGACGGAAGTGACGCAAATACATTAAAATGTGTTCCACTTGTATTGTATTGTTGCATTGCGGGAGCGTGCCCAGCCTCAACCAATCATAGAACCTATGCCACAAACGTCAATCAATTATAGAGCAGCTCTAGTAAACAGCCCATCCCCCCCCCCCATGCTGCTGTAAACGTTAACCAATGATACAGGTCCTCTAGTAAACAGCCCATCCCACTCCATGTTTATTTGTAATAGATTGTGTGTGTTTATAACGTGCTATGTAATCACATTATATGTGCAAGCAGGATTAAATAGCACCCCCCCCCCCCTCAACCCGAACGTATAAATTAGCATTCATTGTACGTGTTATGTAGATGCAGTGCCACTGATAGGGGTGCACCACCAGTCCTCCTGTAGGGGGCCCAGGCACACAAGGGGGCCCAAACAGCATGGGGTATTTGTGCGGTTTGGCGGAGTGGCAGTTACAGAAGGATGCCCTGTGCGGCCCTCTGCAGCAGCTGAAAGACAGTTTTTCCCCCTTCTCCCAGCTTTCAGCTGCTGCAGGGAGAGACACAGACACTGGGCATCATTCCTGTAATTGCTTCTCTGACACTGATCACTGATTCCCCTCCCTGTTCTGCCAGCTTCAAATCCCCCCCGTGTGTCCCCCTGTCACTGTGAATATAATTTTTTTTTTTAAATGTAAAAAACTAATAAAAAAGGGCTAATTCACACAGGTTCTCTGTTTATGTTTGTGTCCGCTAATAATGATTTTAGTGTATTTTTTGTGAAAATATGGTCTTGATATATTGGGGGGGCCCTGCCAGGTAGGCACTCTGCACTGGGCCTTCGGAAGGGGTTACCTCCCTGGCCTCTTCGTCCCAAATACGGGTCCCCTCGCAAGGCGGCACCCTGGGAGTCCTCGATCCCTAGCGGACCCCAGCCGAAGGTTGCTGGGCCCCGGGCCTTCAAAATAGTACCTCACCCCAGACTGAAGGTGTCTGGGATGGAACAGGAACTCCACCTCCGGGCCTAAGGCACCCGGAGACGACCCTCACTCACCCCCAGGACGAAGGTGCCTGAGCCTGGACCTCGAACGGAAGATGCCCACCCCTTTTATACCCTCTCCCGACAGGCACAGCAGGTTCCCCGCCCCACCGTACTACTGACGATGGGGGACACAAAAGGCACAGCCCTCTATTGGTGGATCAACCCTGGCCCATGGTGACAGCGCCACCTGTAGGCCACAGGGAACTGTACACCAATACTATCTCCAATGAACAGAAATGGTCCATTAACCCTTACAATCAGTGTGTCTGAGCCTAACTACCACTCAGACACTCCCCTTAAATTGAACACCCCGCTACACTAATGTTCAATTTACATAATTTAATTCAGCTGTAGCTGTGCGCGCTCCTGCCACTTTTACACATGTCTGTACCGTGCAAGATTGTTGTTATGGAAGTGTAGCGACCTCACCCCTCTCACCCCTTCTCATTCTCGGCTTGTCTTTCTTTGTCTAGGGGTGTTTGTACCGGAGGGAGGGATGAGATACACCACGGCCCTTGTCCTCCATTGTGAAGAGGTGAAGGCCAGAAAGATCAGGCTTTGTGTAGGTGTCCTAGAGTCAAGTCCTGTCCTTCGTCCCTGACTCCTTTGCTCCTAGTAACCAGATTTCCACACAGTGAATAGGCCCAACTCAGTTTTATTCTTCTCAGCGAATAAACACACAGCACGGTTAAGTTGGATTCTTTTGCAACAACTTTGTCTCAATGGGGTTAGGTCGAGGCACAATCCTTTCCCTTCTCTTGCCAACCACTGTGGTATCACCAGTGGCGAATAGTCACTGCCACTGACTATGTGAAATAGAACGTGAATTACCTTCACTAAAATATCCGTCCAAGGGAGATACCGGAGGCCTCTCTGTCACCAGCGATGCTGCGCCGGACTCTCCAGAGAAGTTCTGCACACCAGACCTCACAAACTCAGACACGGGCACCCAAGGAGTTAGGGTCCCCTCGGATTCCTCCACCCTTTGCGGAACTCAGTCGAAGGTACTGAGCCCCAGGCATCCACCATAGTACCTCACCCCAGGCTAAAGGTGCCTGAGATGGACTCCATTTCCGCTCCGGCCAGGTCAAAGGCACCTGGGCCCAGAACACCGGAATGCCAGCACCCAAGCTGAAGGTGCCTGGGTGCGGCCACGTCCTCCGACTCTGCACTCTGAACCCCCGTGGTAAGGGCGTCCGCCCCTTTTATCTCCTCTCCCTTCGCGCCACAGCGGGTTCCCCGCCCCACTGTACCAGCTCCAGGGGAGGACAAAAAGGCACAGTCTTGCGGTGTGAGTTCACCTCCGGCCCCCGGCAACAACGCCACCTATAGGCCCAGGGAACCTCACACCACCAGAGTCCTCCAAGTACCATAAAAGGACCTCAGATTCCCTAGCAATCAGTGCATCTGGGTTACACTACCTCCCAGATGCTTCCCCTAAATTCAAATACCCGCTACAGAAGTATTTGTGTTGGAACGCATAGCGCAGTGTTTGTATTGTCTGTAACGTCACTTCCGTGACATTATCCGTATTGTCGCAAAACTTTTGGAACGCATATCGGCAAGTTACGCATGCGCAGTGTGAAATTTCTCAGCGCAACGTCACTTCCGTAGCCAAATGTGATGGGTAGCCGAATGTGACGAACCTCGCTTATACAGTACTCTCAAAAGCAGCAGTCAGCGGAGCACAGAGACTCGGGGCTGTCACTGAAAATCGGCCCACCAGGAAACTCCCGGTAGCCCCAATGGCCAGTCCATCCCTGGTTTGCACAGAGCAGCCCCGATCCTCAGCCACAGTTCAATGAACGCCTAGCCACCTCTGGAGAACCCTAGAGTTCCATGGAACCCTGGTTGAGCATGGTTGCTCAAGAAGGTGATTTTTGCATGTTGGTGTCCGTGCAGCAGTGGTAGCTGGTGTTCTTTTCTTTTTGGGGGGGGGGCGGCAAACAAACACCCCCCTGTTGGTTGGTCGGTGGCACCTCCTACCCCAGCACTTAACCCATCGGTTGCAGGTGGGTGGGCACCTACGGGCGACGGGCAGCGGACAGCGGCCAGGTTGCAGGCTCCTACGGGTGGCAGGTTGCAGGCTCCTATGGGCAGCGTGCAGCGGCTCTTGTGACCTCTCTGCATCAAGGTGGCTCCTCCCTGTTCCTCCTAGCTTTCCAATAGGATGTTCTTTCAGCCGACCGGGTGACCAGTGTCAAAACTCACTTTCTGATTGGCCGGGAGGAGAATCAGTGTTACAACAGCGAATATTGATTCGCTGTTGTAACACACCTGGGTGGGCTCGGAGCGCACGTTCTGCGACCCGAGCCCACCCTATATTGAAGCCTATTAGAGCCTCTGGCTCAATTGGTGCTTCAAAAAAACAGCCTCTCTACATTGGAATCCATGCACCAGTGTCCTGAAAAGGGCTGGACACATGGATAGGGGAGCCAGCGATGGACAGGGGAGGGCGGCGCCCGTGCGCCCTTAATAGGTGGACCGCCCTTGCTGTGCAGCACCATCGGGTGCTTAAAGCAAAGTCCTACAACTGTGGGGAAGTTTTTTTTTTTCTTTGCATCTCACTATTAGAGCCTCATGGACCTGAAAAACAGTAAGACTGAGAAAGAATCAAAATCAAATAATTAAAAATGAAACAGTCTCTGACTGCTATGAGTCTTATGCCGCGTACAGACGATCGGACATTCCGACAACAAAACCGTCAATTTTTTTCCGACGGATGTTGGCTCAAACTTGTCTTGCATACACACGGTCACACAAATATTGTTGGAAATTGCGAACGTCAAGAACGCGGTGACGTAGAAGACGTATGACGAGCCGAGAAAAATAACGTTCAATAGCCAGTGCGGCTCTTCTGCTTGATTCCGAGCATGTGTGGAATTTTGTGCCTTGGAAATGTGTACACACGCTCTGAATTTCGGACAACAAGTTTTGTTGTCGGAAAATTTGAGAACCAGCTCTCAAATTTTTGTTGTCAGAAATTCCAACAGCAAATGTCCGATGGAGCCTATACACCAGGGGTCTCCAAACATTCTAAACAAAGGGCCGGTTTATTGTCCTTCAGACTCTTGGAGGGCCAGACTTTGGCAAGCTGTTGTGAAAATTTTCTTGGCTACAGTGGAAGTAAACATCTGGTATTAGGGGGAGGAATAGTGCCCCATTGCTGTATCATAGGAAGGAATAGTGCCCCATTAGTGGTGTCAGTGGGAGAAATGGTGCTCCATTGTCGGTGTCAGATGGCAGAATAGTGTCTCGTATCATTGGAAGGGATAGTGCTCCAAGGGCCGGATAAAGGCAAGCAAAGGGCCGCATCCGGCCCTCGGGCCGCAGTTTGGAGACCACTGCTATACACGGTTGAAATTTCCGACAACACGCCCCCATCGAACATTTGTTGTTGGAAAATCCGACCGTGTGTACGCGGCATAAGGGTCCATTAATGCTAACACAGAGGTAACGCATGTGGTAATGTTGGCATTACTGCAATTCTTGGCATTTCAGGTTCCATGCATTTTGTGCAATGCAATGCTAATCGTTTTGAATGGCACCCCAAGTGCACCTTGACAATGGATGTGCATCTCAAAGTCTCTTACATTCCCCAAGGGCTGCCCCCCTCCCCCCAGTCACATGGGACCCCTATGGAGGTACCTTCAGGCTGACAGCAGGCTGACTCTCCAATCTTGAGTCCAGCAATCAGTGGGTGGAGCTCTCCATCATGGACAAGGAGGTGAGAGGGAAGAGAGCGAGGGAGCTCGCCGGTCCAGAACTGTACAGGTGCCCCATTTTCGTGCATCATCATAACGGCCGGGGAGCAATTGCCATCCTGCCCACCCCCCCTCCGGCCATGACTCCTCTTTGTCTCCCTCTTTTGAGTATAGGAAAGCAGCATAGGTAGCCGATGAGGAGGCGGGCTCAGCCACAAGCCACTCTGCACTTAGTATTTGTGAGGCAGCCGGCATCTCCCAACACCAGCTGCCTGTCACATTTACACAGCCATGCTTGCGGCGTGTGGGATACCAGACACCCCGCACAATCTGCAGGGCGGGTAGGCCACTGAAACCAAGTGAGGGAACTTGTTCCCATGCTTGGCTCCTGTTCAGGAAAAAGCCTTTATTCGCCAAGACACCGGGACTTGCACCAAGTCCCCAGGACAGTCCCGCCAAATCTGGGACGGTTGAGAGGTATGATGGTGTGGCTGTGCTTTAAGTCTTTGCAGATAGGGAAATTTGAACTAGATGGACTTTGTGATTTTTTTCAACCAGACTAATTATTTAAATATGTTAGTATTGCCACTCTGTTCTATTCAACAAAGGCTTTGTGGAAATATAAATATTAACATAAAGGTGTTTCAAAACACATTTAAAGTGGATGTAAACCTGAAAAAAAGGTTTTAATTTAGACTTATACTTGGTACAGTAGAGGATGTCAAGTCATCTGTGCCCAGTCTTGCCACGAAGAGTTAATCCAGCTCTGAGCAATTCTCTTTTTTAGTAAGATAGCTTAACATCCCTTCTCCTTTCTTCTCCAGCTCTCCCAGGATTGGCTGCTCCACACCTCAGCATGATCGGGTATGCTGAAGTCATGTGGTGCCTTTCCTGAGTTTTGACTGGATGTTACTCATCGTGGGGTGTGATCAGTGTGACAAAGAGTAGGAGAGTATAGAGGTGGGCAGGGAGTCTTGTGGCATCACGACTCCGCCCACCGAGCTCTGGCGAAGAGGTCCACCCACTGATTCCTGAGTTTTGCAGGGCTCCTACTACTGAAGGGGGTGACATTTGCAAGGTAGGGATACATGCAGGAGGCTTTCATGTATATATACATTAATACTGTGCCATTAGTTTATACTGGGTGAGTGGTGGTTTTACATCCACTTTAACCTCCTCCTGCCCACGCTATAGCCGAATGATGGCTACAGCGCGGGCCTTAATTGCCGGGAGGCCGTCCTCCCGTGCATGAGCTGCCTCGGTTCTCAGCGTGAGGGAAAAAAAAGCAGATCAACTGTCAGAGGGACATCAGACCCTCAAACAGAGGGCCGTGGCTGCCTCATCTGTGCCCACCAGTGCCACCTATCAGTACCCACCAGTGCCACCTACCAGTGCCTACAGTGCCACCTACCTTTGCCCACCAGTGCTACCTATCAATGCCCACCAGTGCTGCCAATCAATGCCCATCAGTGCCTCATCATCAGTGCCACCGATCAGTGCTGCCTATCAGCATCACCTACCAGTTCCCATTAGTGATCATCAGTGCCACCTATCATCGCCGCCTATCAGTGCCACCTATCAGTGCCCTTCTGTGTCCTGCCCATTAGTGCCAACCATCAGTGCCCATCAGTGCCACCCACCAGTGCCACCTATAAGTGCTACCTATCAGTACCACCTATCAGTGCCCATCAGTGCCTCCTTATCAGTGCCCATCAGTGCAGCTTATCAGTGCACATCAATGAAGGAGAAAGATTACCTGTTTTCTAAATTTTATAACAAACTATGAAACTTTTTTTTTTTTTTTTAAATTAAAGAATAAAATACACAGCAGTGATTAAATACCACCAAAAGAAAGCTGTGTTTTTGTGTGAAAAAAATTATAAACATTTCATATGGATACAGGGTAGCATGACTACACAACTTTCATTCAAAGTGTGAGAGCGCTATAAGCTGAAAATTGGCCTGGGCAGGAAGGGGGTTTAAGTGCCCAGTAGGCAAATGGTTAAGGCTTGCTAACACTAGTGGTTGTAAAGGCGGTGAAACCATGCGGTTGGCACTACCCCTTTTAGATACAGAGGCAGCAACTGGGGGTGCACACATGCTGCAGGCGTGGCAGGAAGCATACGATGCCGCTGCTATCACCTACCGAACACAACTCATTCAAGTGCATGGGGCTGCTGCGCAATCACCCCACAACCGTGTGAAATGCACACAGTCCTGTGCACTAGTATAAGATTCAAAAGATTAACCACTTCAGCCCCGTAAGAATTGTCTGCTCAATGTCCAGGCCATTTTTTGCGATACGGCACTACGTCGCTTTAACTGACAGTTGCGCGGTCGTGTGATGCTGTACCCAACCAAAATTGATGTCCTTTTTTTCCCACAAATAGAGCTTTCTTTTGGTGGTATTTGATCACCTTTGCGGCTTTTATTTTTTGCGCTATAAACAAAAAAAAAAGCGACAATTTTGAAAGAAAAAACACAATATTTTGTACTTTTGTACTTAAAGAAAAATATGTAAAAAAGTGTAAAAAAATAAATAATAATAATACATTTTTTTTTTTAAAACGCCCCTGTCCCCGGTAGCTCACGATCAGTAGTGAACGCACACGTAAGACCCGCCCACATATGTAAACGCTGTTCAAACCACATATGTGAGGTATCGCCGCGTGCGTTAGAGCGCGTGCAACAATTCTAGCACTAGACCTCCTCTGTAACTCTAAACTGGTAACCTGTAAAAAAATTCAAAGCGTTGCCTATGGAGATTTTTAAGTACCGAAGTTTGGCGCCATTCCATGAGTGTGCACAATTTTAAAGCGTGACATGTTAGGTATCTATTTACCCGGCGTAACACCATCTTTCATATTTACAAAAACATTGGGCTAACTTTACTGATTTGTTATTTTTTAATTCATGAAACCATTTAAAAAAAAAAAAGAAGGCGTTTGAAAAATGATTGCGCAAATACCGTGCAAGAAAAAAAGTTGCAATGACCGTCATTTTATTACCTAGGGTGTCTGCTAAAAAAACATATATAATGTTTGGGGGTTCTAAGGTAATTTTCCAGAAAAAGAATGATGATTTGTACATGTAGGAGAGAAGTGCCAGAATAGGCCCAGTATTGAGGTGGTAAAAAAAACCCGGGGTTGAAGTGGTTAATTGGCTTATCCTGCAATTCATTTTCTTGCAGCGGTCTTTCCGATTGGATGCTGATTGCCCTGTCTGACACATATACTCCATAGAGAGAAAGCTCCTGAATGGATCTAAAATATATGATCGTGACAACAGAGCATGACAAGTGAAAGTGCATCAGTAATTGCTTTTTATTACACTGCCAAAAGTGACTCAAACAGTACTTATTTAAAAGGCATGATGGCTTCCATTTAAAATGTCTCTGCAATTTAGTTGAAAGTATTTGGAATAGAAATGATTAAGGTGGGGAGAGAACAGATGTCATCAACATAACAGATAAAAAAGGTACACATATAAGGGACGTCCGCAGAGAGCAGACTTCAGTCCGCTCTCTGCTGAAAACAGGTCACAGGAGTGCAAAACGAATTTCACTCCTGTGATCCAAACGAGCTCTGGCTGGACTTCTCCTTTTTAAGGCGTCAGCATTAGGGTGACCACGTGTCCCGGATTGCCCGGGACAGTCCCGCATTTTGCAGGTCTGTCCCGGGCACCTTCATTCCAGGACAATACAGTGTCCCGGAATGAAACTGACACAGCCACCCCCCGGGCCAATCTAATGCCCCCAAAAAAGGCCGCCACATCACCGCTTTACTCACTGACAGTACTTGTCCTGGCCAGGAATGCCTGGAGGAGCACAATCCCCGCCCCCTGCTTGTGATTGGAGAAATCATAAATCCCGCCTCTTGTGTCCAATCACTGTGCTGTGATTCGTCACAGCACAAGCTGATTTTTGGGAAGGGAGGGTGTCCCTGAATGGTAGTTTGGAAATGTGGTCACCCTAGTCAGCATACCAAAACATTTTGAACAATTTCATGCTCCCAACTTTGTGGGAACAGTTTGGGGATGGCCCCTTCATGACTGCACACCAGTGCACAAAGCAAGGTCCATAAAGACATGGATGAGCGAGTTTGGGGTGGGTGAACTTGACTGGCCTGCACAGAGTCCTTACCTCAACCCGATAGAACATCTTTGGGATGAATTAGAGCGGAGAATGCAAGCCAGGCCTTCTCGTCCAACATCAGTGCCTGACCTCCCAAACGCGCTTCTGGAAGAATGGTCAAACATTCCCATAGACACACTCCTAAACCTTGTGGAAATGCGTCGCTGGCGACCCACTCCCGCTGTGATTGGACACAGAGGGAGCCAATCGGCGGGTCCGGCCAACCCGATGTTCGCTAGTACCCGGTGATCATTCCCAAGAGAGGCAGAACGTCAGTCTGCCTCTCTGGGGAATGATCACCAGGTGCCGGCGAATGCAGATCGCTGTTCTGTGAGAGGGGAAGACGGAGATCTTGCGTTTCTGCTAAGCAGGAACACTGATCTCTGTCTTTCCCCAGTCAAAGCACCCCCCCCCCCACAGTTAGCAAGCACTCCCAGGGAACACATTTAACCCTTTGATCGCCCCTGATGTTAACCCCATTCACTGCCAGTGTCATTAGTACAGTGACAGTGCATTTTTTAGCACTGATCAGTGTATTGGTGTCACTGGTCTCCAAAACAGTGTCGCATTGGGGTTGATTTACTAAGGCACATAGACGGTGCACTCTGCAGGTGCAGTTGCTCCAGAGCTTGGTAAATGAGCAGAAGCTCTGCTGACTTCCATCATCCAATCATGTGCAAGCAAAAATCCTGTTTTTTTTTTCTTTTCTTTGTGATTGGATATTCTTTGTAAAGTGAAAACTTATCTCATTTACTAAGCTCCGGAGTAACTGCACTTTCAGAGTGCAAGTGCCCTTTGCAAAGTGTACAGTCTATTTGCCTTCAGTAAATAAACCCCTAAGTGCCAGATTTTTCCGCCACAATGTCGCAGTCCCGCTTAAAATCGCTGATCGTCGCTATTACTAGTAGAAAAATATAAAAAATATAAAAATTCAATGAATATATCTCTTGGTTTGTAGACGCTATAACTTTTATGCAAACCAATCAATATAGGCTTATTGGGATTTATTTATTTATTTTTACATAAAATATGTAGCAGAATACTACATATTGGCCTAAACTGATGAAGAAATTTTGGATTTTTAAAATTTTTAATTGGATATGTTTTATAGCAGAAAGTAAGAAATATTGTTTTCTTTTTTTCAAAATTGTCGGTCTTTTTTTGTTTATAGCACATAAAAATTAAAACTGCAGAGGTGATCAAATACCACCAAAAGAAATCTCTATTTGTGGGGAAAAAAAGACATACATTTTATTTGGGTTCAGCGTTGCACGACCGCACAATTGTCAGTTAAATTACCGCAGTGCCGTATCGCAAAAAATGGCCTGGTCATGAAGAGTTGGGGGGTAAACCTTCCGCAAACCCGGAAGTAAAGATACTTATGTGATTTCGCCTGTAGGACATATACGTGGGGCGGTCGGCAACCAGTTAAAGTTTCACAGGGACCCAACAATTGTAGAAGTGTCAAATCCCTGTATGTTCAGATTCTTGCGAAACTATGATCCAAGAAAAAGGATCAAGAAAACAATACTAATAATATTACTCTACTGCTACAAGGTTTTCATTCCAAATATTGATCTGGTGACAAAGTCTTTTTAACCACTTCAGCCCCAGAAGGATTTACCCCCTTCCTGACAGGAGCACTTTTTGCGATACGGCACTGCGTTGCTTTAACTGACAATTGCGCGGTCGTGCGACGCTGTACCCAAACAAAATTGATGTCCTTTTTTTCCCACAAATAGAGCTTTCTTTTGGTGGTATTTGATCACCTCTGCGGTTTTTATATTTTGCACTATAAACAAAAAAAGAGCGACAATTTTGAAAAAAAAAAGCAATATTTTTTACTTTTTGCTATTATAAATATCCCCCAAAAATATATATATATATAAAAAAAAAAATTCTTTCTCAGGTTAGGCCGATACATATTATTCTACATATTTTTGGTAAAAAAAAATCACCCATAAACGTATATTGATTGGTTTGTGCAAAAGTTATAGCGTCTACAAAATAAGGGATAGATTTATGGCATTTTTATTATATATTTTTTTGTATTAGTAATGGCGGCGATCTGCGATTTTTATTGTGACTGCGACATTATGGCGGACGCATCGGACACTTTGACACTAATTTGGGACCATTGTCATTTATACAATGAACAGTGCTAAAAAAATGCACTGATTACTGTGTAAATGACACTGGCAGGGAAGGGGTTAAACACTAGGGGGCGATCAAGGGGTTAACTGTGTTCCCTCACTGTGTTCTAACTGTAGGGGGGGGGTGGTCTCACTAGAACATGACAGAGATCTCTGCTCCCGATGACAGGGAGTAGTAGATCCCTGGAATATAAAGGGGGAAAATATTGCGCTAATCTAGAACTGGACCAAAAAGTGAAAAACAAAACAAATAAGAGCAGCTACATACAATGTGACTAGGATATATGAGACTGTGAGTAAAAATGTAGCGCTAAAATTAGGAGAGACCAAATCGCACTTAATGAGACTGGCCTCAAGGTGCAATAAAAGTGAATATAAAATGAATAAGTCCACATAAACGTCCATTCAAAAATCCATAGAATGGGATGATGGAACCAGACGTGAAACAGTATGGGTCATCACATAAACCTTCTTGCAAAGGAGTAAGGTAGAATACTCTTACCGGAACCGGTGGATCTACTTACTAGGCAGATCGTTAGAGCGTGTGAAATCCTAATGGCAAGTCACATCTGCTTGTCTGAAGACTCCAGGTGGACCAAACGGATCACAGATGACAACTCTTTGGAAGGTATCCCGACCTCAAAGGAGACTCTGGATTCACTGGATGCCTCTGTTGAAGTACTTGTGTACGAAATGCGTCGGGCTTGGTACACCACTCCACTTATTGCCCTTTTCAATATTTTTATTGTTTTGTACTGTGATCACTTTTATACTTTGTTGGTTTTTCAATAAGCCCACATTTGACCTGCACTATCGGAGCACCTCCTTCATGTTTTTCTTCCATGTTGTGGTTGATTGGGTTGCTGTTCGGAGTTCCCTCCGTCCTGCCATCTTCTAATCCTGAAAAGCATTCCCCGATTGGAAGTTGTTCTATCATCGCCTGAGGACCACGTGGACATCCAATAAATCCAGAGTCTCCTTTGAGGTCGGGATACCTTCCAAAGAGTTGTCATCTGTGATCCGTTTGGTCCACCTGGAGTCTTCAGACAAGCAGACGTGACTTGCCATTAGGATTTCATACACTCTAACGATCTGCCTAATAAGTAGATCCACCGGTTCCGGTAAGAGTATTCTACCTTACTCCTTTGCAAGAAGGTTTATGTGATGACCCATACTGTTTCACGCCTGGTTCCATCATCCCATTCTATGGATTTTTGAATGGACGTTTATGTGGACTTATTCATTTTATATTCACTTTTATTGCACCTCGAGGCCAGTCTCATTAAGTGTGATTTGGTTTCTCCTAATTTTAGCGCTACATTTTTACTCACAGTAGTAGATACCTGCCATGTTACTAGGCAGAACAGGGTAATGCCTTGTTTACATAGGCATCACCCCTTCTGCCGCTCCGTGTCACAAACACGAACCCCCGGTGGACGAGTCCGCGGGACCCGCGGGCACGCTCATGGAGTACGCGGCAGGCGCACGCACGCCCACTATGCCACGATTTAAAGGGGTTAAGCTTGACCAAAATGGCATAAGGATATGCAGGCTATTTAACAAGGATATTTTTTATACTGTAAACTTCCATCTGGTAGAATAAGCTTGAAACCATCTAAAACATTTCTGTGGGAAGCACTTTGAAGAAACCCAAAGATGTGATCGATGGAAGTGACACTAAAAATCCTTATGAAGTTGTATTTCTTAGTAAATACGCTGCTTGGAAAAGGAAACATAAAAGGTTCAAAGAGCTCCACATTTTACCTATAAGAAATGGACCAGCTGCATCAACTTGTCTTCTCAAGGACCGAAACGGCATTCAGATCTCTAGACAAGATATAAGCCGAAGGGTCGTTTCAGGAATAGATGGGAAGCAATTTAACCTCTTATTGGGCAGCTGCTTGCTTTTAAGAGAAATGTTTTTTAGCCCTGGTTCACACTGGTGCGATTTGACATGCGATTTGACATGTCAAATTGCATGTCAAATCGGCGAAATTTGCCGCAAATTGCGGGCAATGGCACCGTCCTAATCGGTGCAACGCCGCATCTGCGGCGCTGCACCGATTACAAAAAGTAGTTTCTGTACTACTTTTTGCGATTTCAGCCGCGATTTACATTGACATCTGTGTCAGATGTCTCTGTAATCGAGCTGAAATCGGGACTGACAGGCAGGAGTGAAATCGTGCGAGTTCAGCTGATGAATTATAAGAAATATTAGAGAATATTCGTAGGAGTATTGAAGAACGGTGTGGCAGTATAAATGAGCGGGATAGGACAGGAGCAAGAATGGGAGTTAGGAGCAATAAAATGACAATGAGGTCAGCAGAAGTATGTCTATGCCTTCCCCATCAATATACCATATATATAGATATATAGATATATATAGATATATATCTATATATCTATATATATATATATATATCTATATATATTGTGCTCATAAATTTACATACCCTGGAAGAATTTATGATTTCTTGGCCATTTTTCTGAGAATATGAATGATAACACAAAAACTTTTCTTTCACTCATGGTTAGTGTTTGGCGGAAGCCATTTATTACCAATCAACTGTGTTTACTCTTTTTTAAATCATAATGACAACAGAAACTACCCAAATGACCCTGATCAAAAGTTTACATACCCCTAGTTCTTAACCTCCCTGGCGGTATTCCCGAGTCAGGCTCGGGGTGAAATTTCAGTACCATTAGCGGTAACCCCGAACCAGACTCGGGATCGCATTGCACTATCCAGGCAAAGTAACTTACCTTGTTCCCTGGATCCTGCGATGTCTCCTCGATGTGTCTGCGAGCTGTCTCCTCGCTCGATTCACACAGTGCCCGAGGGCCGCCGAGCTCCGTTCCCTGTGAGCGTCAAAAAAGTAAAAACACAATACACATACAGTATACTGTAATCTTAAAGATTACAGTACTGTATAAAAAAATTACACATCCCCTTTTGTCCCTAGTGGTCTGTCCAGTGTCCTGCATGCACTTTTATATTATAAATACAGTTTTTTCTGCCTGGAAACTGGAGATTGTCCATAGCAACCAAAAAGTGTCCCTTTGTTCTGCTTCGCGTTATTGAACTGTTGTATAACACTAGTCAGACAGCTTAACAATAATTCAGAAGTCAAGAAACGGGAGACATCAAATCTGTATGTATTCTTTTTCCGAATAACTTTGTAAAACTACAACATAAGCATAAACAAACATATGTGTCAGTACATTAAAACATTATAGAGCAGCCTCAATCTACCAGTGAAAGTACTCACAGACAATTCCACCATTAGTCCAAGAATAGACAGGAGCTCTTTTACATGCAGTCTGCTTGGATCAGAGAGCAGACACGAAATGAAGGAAATACAGTTCCAGGTTAAAGGTTACTGCCTTAACTGTGAAGGAATTCCTTTTCCTGTGACAAAATAATAACTAACTCTGGCCACTAGATGGCAACAATGTCAAACCAACATTGCAATATAATCTGTAACAGCACATAGCACATATTATTATGATGATATGGGCAGAACACTCCCTGCCTGGCATAATTTATTATGTCATTACATAAATACCACTGCTATGCAGAAAAACATATAAACAAGAAAATTAAATCCTAGCTAGTCCGAGATCAAAACTATAATGTCAGTTACAGGTCTGAGATAAATTCTGGTGGTCTCATTTTTCACAATCTTGACCTCCACCTTTCTGACCTTGCCATCTCTGCTTGGTAGAGCATTGACAATAAGTCCTACGGGCCACTCATTTCTGCTCTCTTGGTTGTCCTTTAACAGAACAACATCACCCACTTTTACATTTGGGCGATCCTCAGTCCATTTCCTGCGGCGTTGCAAATTTGACAGATACTCCCTCTTCCATCTTTTCCAAAAGGTGTCTGCCAAGCATTGTACTTGCTTCCATTGTTTTGCATGAACTTCTGTTGTACTTATGGTTCCAGATGGAGCAGACAAAGAGTTCACCTTTTGAGTCAACAACATTGCTGGGGTAAGGACCATAGGAGTATCTGGGTCTGAAGACACAGGAACTATAGGCCTGGCATTCATAATAGCTGAAACCTCTGCCATAAAGGTGCTTAACGTCTCATGGGTCAAGTGAGCAGGTTTGGTTTGTAGCAACATAGCATCCAAGATTCGTCTAGCAATACCTTTAAGTCTCTCCCAGACACCACCCATATGTGAGGAGTGTGGAGGATTAAAAACCCATGTACATCCTCTGTCTTGTAGAAAGTCTTGTAATTGTGATTCACTGTCACAAATGTTAAGTTCTTTGCAGGCTCCCACGAAGTTTGTTCCTCTGTCAGAACGGAGCAGTTTTGCTGGGCCACGAATTGAGAAGAATCTCCTCAAAGCGTTAATAAAGCTTGACGTTGACATGGCTTCAAGTAGCTCTATGTGTACAGCTCGGGTGGACAAACAAGTAAAAAGGACTGCCCATCGTTTACTGTCCGCACTGCCTCCTCTAGTGCGACGGGTTAAAACAGACCATGGACCAAATACATCTAAGCCCACATTGGTGAAAGGTGGTTGAGCAATTACTCTGTCCTCTGGTAGCTCTGCCATCCTTTGATTTTGTAATCTTCCCCGCAGCTTGCGACAGATGACACATTTGTGTATAGCAGCTGATACCAAGCGTTTGCCACCAAGAATCCAGAAACCTGCGGATCTAATTACACCTTCTGTGATGTGTCGCCCTTGGTGAACTACTTGTTCGTGATAGTACCTAACAAGCAGTGCTGCAATGTGGTGATCATAAGGTATGATGACAGGCTGTTTCTGCAGGGGAAGGGTGTCTGTACTCAAGCAAAGATCTTTAAGGTCTTTAGCCCTGTCTGCTACAGGGAAGGCTTCCATTACTTTTTGGCTGTTGGAAGCGATTTTATGAAGACGCAGGTTGGATTCTGCCAGCATTTGCTTTGCTTTACTAAGTATAGAAATTGCCTCTTCAGGTGTGCTAGTAGAAGCGAGTCCATCATCTACATAAAAATGTCTCAATACAAAATGTTTGGCCTCTTGTCCATAGCACTCTGCATTTTTCTGAGCAGCCTTTTGCATGCAGTATATAGCGACAGCAGGAGAAGGGCTATTACCAAATACGTGTACTTTCATTCTGTACTCGACAATTTCTTTGTCTATGTCATGGTCTTTGTACCAGAGAAAACGTATAAAGTCTCTGTGATCTGCTCTTACAAGAAAGCAGTAAAACATTTGTTGCACATCTGCTGTGAAGGCAACGGGCTCTTTTCTGAAACGCATGAGGACACCTAGCAAAGTATTGTTTAGGTCAGGGCCACTCAACAGTACATCATTTAAAGAGACTCCTTTATACTCTGCGCTGGAATCAAAAACTATTCTTATTTGGTTGAGTTTGTGTGGATGGTAAACACCAAACATTGGTAGATACCAGTGTTCCCTGTCTGCTTCAAGTGGTCCTGCAACTTCAGCGTGATTGTTGTCTAGCATCCCTTTAATGAATTCAGTGAAATCTCTTTTCACTTCTGGCCTTCTCTGCAGAGTTTTGCTGAGTGAATGCAGACGCTTCATGGCTTGCTCCCTGTTACTAGGCAAAACATGTCTTGGTGTGCGAAAGGGAAGAGGGGCTACTCAACTGTGATTGTCATCTTGGTAAGCCTCTTTATCCATAATCTGCAAGAAGGTCTGATCCTCTATAGAGAGGGCCTGTTTATCGTCATCTTTAGTTTTCTGGAACACTGTAATCCCTAGATTGTCTGTCTCAATGTTGGAATTGACTTCTTCTTCACCACATAGTGTAGGAGAGTCAAAGAGTTGTGTTGACCTACCAAAGCTTTCCTTGACAACAAAGCTGTTGTGACAGGGACTGAGAAGAGATGTGCGTCCATTTGTTAACACAGACGTCTTCAAAGTGCTGATATTGTCAGGCTGGTGCACTGTTCCCAGGCAAACTTCTCCTACAATGACCCACCCCAGGTCCAGTCTCTGTGCATAGGGGGCATTATAAGGTCCATTGATTTTCTGGCGCACCTTGTGTACCTGAAGGATGTCTCTCCCAAGAAGTAGTAGAGTTGAAACATCTGGCTCAACAGCTGGGATAAGGTGAGCAATTGAGCGGAGGTGAGGGTGGTGTTGGGCTACTTCTGGAGAGGGAATCTCAGTTTTGTCGTCAGGTATCATGCCACACTCTATTAGGGTAGGAAGTGGGAGCTGTACTTTCTTATTGAAGGATTCAATGGTAAAGTCAGAAGCTCTTCTCCCTGTGGTATCAATTGTCCCCACACATGTCCTTAGAGTGTATGGAACCGCACTTGCTTTAAGATTAAAGATATCAAAGAATTCTGGCTTTGCAAGGGATCTGTTGCTCTGTTCATCTAGCACTGCATACATTTTCACTGCCCTTTCTCTCTTGCCAGTGGGATACACAGTCACTAAACAGATTTTCGAGCATGAACGTGCACTCTTGCCTTGTCCACATACTTTAGTGCAATTAGACATCACTGAGGAGAGTGGGGTCTCTTGTTGCTCCCTGCCCTGATCTTTCCCGGGTTCTACAGTCTCTAGTGGAACATGAGCAGGACCTGGGTGCAAAGCTGTTGTATGTCTCTCACTGCCACATTCTGTACATTCTACTTGTATTTTGCAGTCTTTGGCAATGTGATAAGTGGATCCGCAACACTTGAAACAGATGCCGTTCTGTTTAAGGAAGGACATCCGCTCTGCAATGGGTTTGCTTCTAAAGCCTTTGCATTTCTTTAGTGGATGTGGTTTTTTGTGTATCGGGCAATGTCTATCAGGGTTTTCTATGGTGTGTACCTTGTGGATGCTTTGATAGTCTGTGACTTCTGAAGGTACAGTTGTTTTGTGTGTGGATACAGAAGTCCTACCGTGAGGTCTGTGAGGTTTCTCAGGTCTGTGCGATTGATTGCTGAAGGCGAAACTAGGATCACTTCGGATTTTCGCTTGCTGTCGGACAAACCTAGAAAACACAGAGAAAGGGGGGAAAGCAACACCATAATCTTCTTTGAATTTACCTCCCACAGACATCCACTTGTCTTGCAGATTTGAGGGTAGTTTCTCTACTATGGGATTGGTGCCTCTAGCTGTATCTAGATATGAAAGTCCTGGCAAGTAGCCATCCTCTTTGGCATATTCTATCTCTAATAGAAGATCACTTAGTTCTTGTAGACGCACATTGTCTCTGTAGCCCACCTTGGGAAAGACTTCAAGTTTTTTCAACAGTGCTCCTTCTATTACCTCAGGGGATCCATACGTTTCTTCTAGTCTTTTCCAGGTCATATTGAGTCCTGCTGCAGGGTTGAACAGGTTTGCTCTTCTCATCCTCTTTTTAGGGAGTGGTCTCTTGGCTTACACACAGCTTTGCTGTTGCCATAATTTTTGATTGTATTGCAATCATCACTTAGACCTCTCCCTGAAACTACCTGGCGTCCGGACGTGTCTTATATGTTTAGGTCACTTTATGTCTGTCCTGTTGTGTATGTGCATTATGTGTTGATCAGTCAATCTTGACTGTCATCGTTTTTATATACACGTTGTCCAGTATCCTGGATATAGTCCACGTTACCATGTAATATTTCTCAATAAATCTATTTTGATAAGTTTGCACAAACTGTTCATGAGCCTCCTCTTTTTCCAATCTCTTGATTGGATAGTTTTTTGTTTATGCAGATAGGGGCTGAACAGTGGTTACTTTACATATTTTGTGCTCTCACATGGTATATTACAATTTAGCCTAGTTTACATATTTATACTATCTTCTCATCCTCTTAGCATGCTCTGCTGACTCGGTACCGAGCCATTTTATCATCAAATTAAGTATGTCTGCTGATGAAAAGTTTAGACCTTCAGTTGCATTCAGAAAGGAGGATTTCCATGCCCAATAGTTTTCAGGACAGTCATCAAATTGGAGAAAGCCTGAGCTAATCATTTCTTTGCGGATGAGATATTTGGTGACATCCACTGCATATTGTTGTTCGCCCATGTAATCTATATGTTGAGGTGATGGGAACACTTGTTTTTTGTTCTTAGGGGTTTCTGGTGCTTCCCTCTTGATTTGCTGGCAGCCGCTGACCTCATGTGGTTGATTGGGCCTGCTCAGGGGGCATGTTGATCTCGGTCTGAATTCCTTTGCTTCAGGTTTAAGAGGCTGTTTTTTCGCATGCGCATCAGTAAGGTTCTGGATGTACTTACTTGTATGATCTGTAGAGGATAGAGGTTTTTCTGGAACCTCTGGGTCTTTATACGATTTTTCACTTCCTGACCGACTAGTTCCCATGTAGGCAGCGGCCTCAGCTTCAGCAGCTGCAGCAGCGGTCTGTCGCTTCAGGATGAGCAATTTTGCTTCTTCTTGTGCTAACTCCTGCATCATCATGGCTTCTTTTTGTGCTATGGTAGCTTTCTTTTCTGCTAACTCCCGCATCATCATGGCTTATTTTTCTGCGTACTGTAGCTGGATGCAGGCAGCTTCTGCCTTGGCACGAGCTTTAACTGCTAAGGAACTTGCTGAGGACATCTTGCTAGCTCGTGAAGATCTGGACACATGCGATTGTGCATCCTCTTGCTGGGCACTGGGAATGTTCTCCCTGTCTTGCTGTGTTGGCGATAGCGTGTCATCAGCCTGGTACTTTGTTCCTGATCTTAGACTCATGCTGTACTGATGGCATCTCAGTTTATTCCAGACTGCCACGTGGTTGTCTTTTTACTGTTCTGCTTCGCGTTATTGAACTGTTGTATAACACTAGTCAGACAGCTTAACAATAATTCAGAAGTCAAGAAACGGGAGACATCAAATCTGTATGTATTCTTTTTCCGAATAACTTTGTAAAACTACAACATAAGCATAAACAAACATATGTGTCAGTACATTAAAACATTATAGAGCAGCCTCACTCTACCAGTGAAAGTACTCACAGACAATTCCACCATTAGTCCAAGAATAGACAGGAGCTCTTCTACATGCAGTCTGCTTGGATCAGAGAGAAGACACGAAATGAAGGAAATACAGTTCCAGGTTAAAGGTTACTGCCTTAACTGTGAAGGAATTCCTTTTCCTGTGACAAAATAATAACTAACTCTGGCCACTAGATGGCAACAATGTCAAACCAACATTGCAATATAATCTGTAACAGCACATAGCACATATTATTATGATGATATGGGCAGAACACCCTTTATGTCAAAAGTGGTTTTAGACCAGCTAGAAAACAGCAATAATAAATTAGAATCACTCGCAGAATTAATCAATGGCGATTTGTGGGGAAATTTGTCATCAAACACTAAATCTAATGACAGCGACAATTCTGCAACTGAGCAAATTTCAGTGTTTTTGATTTAATTACATTATTGAATAATTTTTATTATTATTATATTATAATTTGTTATAATTATTTATAGTTATTTATTATATTATAATTTATGATTTTGTGTTTCAAACTTTATCATGCCCGGGATGTCTACTATACTCTTGTTTGGACAGATTTAAGTGAGTTATTCCTAAGACCTGCAGGCCTACAATATAAAACGCCAAATTTCCATGCAAAATAATGGTACCGCTTTCAGCACCTAAAATCTGAAATAGTCATACCGCCAGGGAGGTTAATACCGTGTATTGCCAAAAAAATATTCCTGTAAAAATAAAAAACCCTGCAAGAAAAAGGCATAATGAGCTATTATGCATAGGATACTAGCTCATTATGTGGCTCTTACCTGAGATTGAAGTCCCCGAAGCGCTCCTCGTTCCCCTCCGCCACCGCCGACATGTCCCCTCAGAGCGTCTTCCTTGTATCCCCGCTCCGGCGCTGTGATTGGCCGGAGCGGCGAAGACGTCACTCTGCGCATGCACGTGGGAGCCGTCAAAGCCGGCATTGCCGGTTTTATGAATGGCTATTCTCAGTGTGCCTGTGGTGTTGTCTATGGCGCGCATGCAGTGTTTTTGCAAATATCTCCTTAACCGTGTAGGTAGGTAGATATTTCTTGCACCTACAGGTAAACCTTAATCTAGGCTTACCTGTAGGTGCAAGTTGTCTGATTGGGTTTACAACCACTTTAACATCAATCAGCTTGAAGTCTTTTGTGGTATTTATCTTCTCAGATGGTAAAGCTGCCCATTCCTCTTGGCAAAAAGCCTCCAGTTCCTGTAAATTCTTGGGCTGTTTTGCATGAACTGCATGTTTGAGATCTCCCCAGAGTGGCTCAATGATATTAAAAATGTTTTTAGAGAGTCCTCATTTTACACTTCTTGATTAGAGTTTGAACACTGCTGATTGGCATTCTCAATTTCTTGGATATCTTTTTATATCCCTTTCCTGTTTTATACAATTCAACTACCTTTTCTCGCAGATCCTTTGACAATCCTTTTGCTTTCCCCATGACTCAGAGTCCAGAAACGTCAGTGCAGCACTGGATGAAAGATGCAAGGGTCTGTCAGGAGTCCAGAAACTCACTGACCTTTTATACACACACAGTAATTACAAGGAAAAAGATCACAGGTGAGGATGGTTACCTTTAATAGCTATTCAAACCCCTTTGTGTCAACTTGTGTGCATGTTATCAGGCCAAAATAACCAGGGTATGTAAACTTTTGATCAGGGTCTTTTGGGTAGTAGTTTCTGTTGTGATTATGATTTCAAAAGAGTAAACACAGTTGATTGATAATAAATGGCTTCAGCCAAACACTAACCATGAGTGAAAGAAAAGTTTTTGAGTTATCATTCATATTCTCTGAAAAATGGCCAAGAAATCATAAATTCTGCCGGGGTATGTAAACTTATGAGTGCAACTGTATGTGTGTGTATATATATATATATATATATATATATATATATATATATATATATTGTGACAGCAGGAAGGTAAAGTCACCTGGTTGCATCCAGGGGGGTAGATATATTTCTCCCAGATTCAGGCTTTATGCCGACTTATACAACTAGGGAGTTGATGAAGCCCAGCTGAGGCTAGTGGGCTCATGGATGACTCATACCTCTAGGGAGAGGGCTGGGCGTCGTGCAGGCAGGGAGTTGATGAGACCAGCTGAAGCTTGTCAGCTCATTTAGGCCTCTATAAGAACTCCCAGCTTCATTAGATGTTAGCTCATGCCTGGAACCAGACCTGTGTGGACTGTCTAGGGAGAGTGAACCCCTGTGCGGTGAGGCAAAGCCTGTGTGGCTATTTGTTTGGACTTTTACTAAACCAGGGACTTAGGGACTAGGACAGCACCAGGCTGATCCCAGTTGTTAGTTTAGGAAACCTGCATGTTTAGTCAGAGGTCAAACTGACCAGGATTTATTTTGTTTATGTTTCTTTTTGGCTTTGCTGTGTTTTTGTCACTGTACATAGAGAAATAAACCGCACCTTTTGATTTTGAAAACCACAACCTCCGTCTGCTGGCCCTGTTTTTGTGTGGGGAGCCCAACCAGGGGGTCACACACACCCGCTACCGAGTTAACCCCCTCACAGTTGGTGGAGAACCAGTGGCAGTTTTTTTTAAGCCAGCATGGAGGAGATACTGAAACAGCTGGCTCTAGCAAATGCCAATCAACAGCAGACAAATGCAGGTTTGCAAAGGAGCCTTGCAGCCCAGCAGCAAGCTCATCAACAAGCCCAGCAGCAATCTGAGGCCCGCTTCATAGACCTGTTACAGAAGCAAGAGCAGAGACTACAACAAATGGAAGCAGTAATGCAGCAACGTCCGCAGACCAGTGAGGAAAGCCGTCCCACTAATACCGCGTCCTTTGGGGTGAGTCGTTTATTGACAAAAATGACTGGAGAGGATGATCCAGAGGTATTTTTGACCACATTTGAAAGGACTGCTGAAAGAGAAAAGTGGCCTGAGGAGCAGTGGGCTGGGCTGGTGGCTCCTCTGTTAACTGGTGAATCGCAGAAGGCTTACTATGACCTAGAGCCTGACCAAGCAAAAGACTATGTGATGCTAAAAGCTGAAATATTGGCAAGGCTGGGTGTCACCCTGGCTGTCCGGGCTCAGCGTGTGCATAACTGGACTTTCCAGCTTGGAAAACCCCCCAGGTCTCAAATGTATGATCTCATTCACCTGAGCAGGAAGTGGCTACAGCCAGAGACTTTGTCCGCACCAGAGATTGTGGAACGTGTTGTAATGGATCGGTTTTTGAGAGCTCTTCCTACTGCCATCCAAAAGTGGGTAAGCCATGGAGACCCAGAGAGGGCCAGTGGTCTTGTGGATCGTGTAGAGAAATACTTGGCTACAGAGAACCTGACGGCCTCTTCCAGAGACTCTCGGACTTTCCACCCTAAGACCAGACCATCCCCAGGGGCGGATAAGAGGATTCCAAGGGGTGAGGGTGGAGAGAGTGAGAGGGTGGGAGCTCTACCCAAAGTTTGGCGAGAACAGCCTGGGAAGTCAGGGGCTCAAGAGGCAGCCAAATGGATTGTTTGCTACCGTTGCCGGCAAGCGGGACATATTGCAGCAAATTGCCCGGTTGTGGAGGAACCCATGCAATGTGACTTTCTGATGGACAGACGTCAGTCGCTGTGTGCGACAGTCGCATGCACTGCCATTCGGGGAACTGAGAAACATTTATGCAAAATGTGTATTAATGGTAGAAATGTTGTGGTATTACTGGATTCAGGTAGCCTTGTGACCCTGATAAAGGCTGAATTAGTTAAAACAGAGGTCTCTGGGAATAGCAAGGTAGCTGTTATTTGTGTGCATGGGGACACCCGAGAGTATCCAGTGACTACAGTGTGTTTCGAGACCCCCAAAGGTACCCTCTCTCATCCAGTGGGGTTAGTATCTCAATTACCGCATGATGCCATTGTGGGAAGGGATTTTCCGAAGTTCTGGGAACTGTGGGATGATCCTGAGCCCCCCACTGGTGCCCCTATGCACCAGGAATGTGATAGCCAGAACTCCTCTGAGAGTGGTGAGGACTCTCCAGAATTTCCCTTGTCAGTATTGGCAGGGGAGACTCAAGAAACTGGAGAGGAGCCCACCTCCTCAGACGAAAACCTACCGTCTGTGGAGTTTTCTGATCTGGAGTAGTGATGAGCCGAACACCCCCGGGTTCGGTTCGCACCAGAACCCGCGAACGGACCGAAAGTTCGAACGAACATTAGAACCCTATTAAATACAATGGATGCGAACGTTCGAATTCTAAAGTGCTAATTATAACAACTATTATGCATGTTATTGTCCTAAAAAGGGTTTGGGAACCCGGGTTCTGCACCAGGGGACATGTATCAATGCAAAAAGAAGTTTTAAAAACGGTCGTTTTTCGGGAGCAGTCATTTTAATGATGCATAAAGTGAAAAAAAAAAAGTCAAATATTCCTTTAAATATCGTACCTGGGGGGTGTCTAAAGTATGCCTGTGAAGTGCCACGTGTTTCCCGTGTTTAGAACTGTCCCTGCACAAAATGACACTTCTAAAGGAAAAAAAAGCCATTTAAAACTGCTTGCGGCTTTAATGTAATGTCTGGTCCCGGTAATATGGATGAAATTCTTTAAGAAAAATGGCATAGCTACCCCATGACCCCCCCCCTACCCCAGCCCATTACCAGCCCCTTTGGGTCTTGTATGGATATTAAGGGGAACCCCGCACATAAAATAAAAAAGGCCCTATATACTCTGAACAGCCCTATACAGGCGGTGCATACAAGACAGGGACTGTAGGTTTGTTCTTATGTAGAGTCTGTTTGTAATTTTGAACAGGTACATTGTTGAAGTGTAGCTCCAGTCCAAAAATCTATTTTTAAACTTTTTGGAAAACATAGGTAAGGGTTATCACCCCTGTAACATTTGTTTTGCTGTCTGTGCCCCTGTTCAGAACATTTCACCTCACTTTCCGTCCCAATGACAACTGTTTTTGAAATGTGGTGTTTTTCTTGAAACAAGGATTGCTGATAAAGCATCAGTACAGAGGAGACACCTTTCTCCCATATTTATTCTTACAGGAGAGAATTTTCCTTCCTAGTGGTAGATTTCCTCTCACTTCCTGTTGTCTTCTTGCGTTTGCAAGTAGGAGTCGTTTGTAAGTTGGATGTTTGAAAGTAGGGACCTGCCGTATATACTCTGCAGAAATAGGCCCCTTAGTTGTTGGTGTTGGCACAACACTGTAAGCACTCACAGTTACTCTTGGTTGGTGCTGGAACGCCCTGCTGTCAACTATTATATCAGGAATTTTAATTACATATAATTGTTGAACAGTGGTAGTAAAAATTGGGCCTTTGATGGTGGTGCTGGTGCCACAACACTGTAAGCCCTGACAGTTACTCTTGGTGGGTGCAGCAATGGGCCCTGCTGTGATTTATTAGATCAAGAATTGTAATTACATGCCCCTGTTGAACAGGGGCTGAAAAATTGGGCCTTAGGCACTGGTGGCACAACACTGCAACCCCTCACAGCAACTGTACTTGGAGCACAGCAATGAGCCCTGTTGCAAAGTATTGCTTCAAAAATTGTAATGACACGCCCCTGTTAAACAGGGGCTGAAAAATTGGGCCTTAGGCACTGGTGGCACAACACTGCAACTCCTCACAGATACTGTACTTGGAGCACACCAATGAGCCCTGTTGCAAAGTATTGCTTCAAAAATTGTAATGACACGCCCCTGTTAAACAGGGGCTGAAAAATTGGGCCTTAGGCACTGGTGGCACAACACTGCAACTCCTCACAGATACTGTACTTGGAGCACAGCAATGAGCCCTGTTGCAAAGTATTGCTTCAAAAATTGTAATTACACGCCCCTGTTAAACAGGGGCTGAAAAATTGGGCGTTAGGCACTGGTGGCACAACACTGCAACTCCTCACAGATACTGTACTTGGAGCACAGCAATGAGCCCTGTTGCAAAGTATTGCTTCAAAAATTGTAATTACACGCCCCTGTTAAACAGGGGCTGAAAAATTGGGCGTTAGGCACTGGTGGCGGCACCCATAAACAAAAATGATCTTACAAGCTATCATCATCAATCGTATCATTGAGGACTCGGAGGAGGAGGATAGCCAGTCAACATAACAGCACAGGCACTCAGCATCAGCATCAGTCTTGAAGGGATGTGACATGTTAAAATCAATTAGTCTGTTATATCAGCATCAGGTGTGTGGTAGCTGGTGGTGATCCAAGACTGGTTCATCTTGATGAAAGTCAGTCGATCAACCGAGTCGGTGGACAGGCGCACCCTGTGATCCGTGACAAATCCTCCAGCAGCACTGAATGTGCGTTCCGAAAGAACGCTGGATGCAGGACAGGCCAGTAGCTCAATTGCATACTGTGCAAGCTCTGGCCAGTGATCCATCCTCAAGACCCAGTAAGCCAGAGGATTTTCGGTGGGGAAGGTGTCCAAGTCTGACCTTGCCCCTAGATATTCCTGCACCATGTTTATCAGACGCTGGCGATGGTTGCTGGAACCGATCATACTTTGGGGCTGCGGACTAAAGAATTGTCTGAACGCATCGGTCAGACGGCCACCTTCCCCACCGCTCCTTCTTTGACTGGCCGAAGCCTCAGCAACTCGTTGTCCAGGACCAGGAGTTTGCAACCTCCCAGTCTCTGGGAACGCGTTGCACAGACCTTTCTGCAAGGCCTCCCGGAGTTGTCTCATCCTCTGCTCCCTCTGCGACGGTAACATAAGGTCCGCAACCTTACCCTTGTACCGTGGATCAAGGAGAGTGGCCAGCCAGTAATGGTCCCTCTCCTTGATCCGAAGAATACGAGGATCCTTCCGCAGACTTTGCAGGATCAGGGAGGCCATGCAGCGTAGGTTTGCTGAGGCATTCGCTCCGGAGTCCTCTGGGTCACTAAGGACGACATGATCCGCAGCCACCTCCTCCCAGCCACGTACAAGTCCACTGGTTTCTTGGGACTGTAAATCATCCCTAAAAGACTGCTGCTGATGATGCTGAGTGCCAGCCTCCACCTCCATGCTGACACAATCCTCCTCCTCCTCCTCCTCCTCCTCCTCCTCCTCCTCTTCCTGTGCGATGGGTGGGACAGAAGGAACACTGTCTGGGTAAAGGGGGCCTTGAGAGGCAAGGAAGTCCTCCTCTTCCTGCCTCTGTTCTGCCTCAAGTGCCCTGTCCATTATTCCACGCAGCGTGTGCTCCAACAGGTGGACAAGAGGTACAGTGTCACTGATGCATGCACTGTCACTGCTCACCATCCTCGTGGCCTCCTCAAATGGTGCCAGGACAGTGCATGCATCCCTGATCATGCCCCACTGGCGTGGAGAAAAAAAACCAAGCTCCCCTGACCCTGTCCTGGTGCCGTAGTCGCACAGGTACTCATTGATGGCCCTCTGCTGCGTGTGCAGCCGCTGCAGCATGGCCAACGTTGAGTTCCACCTGGTGGGCATGTCACATATAAGGCGGTTCTTGGGCAGGTTCAACTCCTTTTGCAGCTCAGCCAGGCGAGCACTGGCATTATAAGATCTGCGGAAATGCACACAGACTTTCCTGGCCTGCCTCAGGACATCCTGTAAGCCCGGGTACCTGCCCAAGAAGCGCTGCACCACCAGGTTAAGGACGTGAGCCACACAGGGCACATGGGTCAGTTGTCCCTGTCGGAGGGCGGAGAGGAGGTTGGTGCCATTGTCGCAAACCACCATTCCTGGCTTAAGCTGGCGTGGCGTCAACCACCTCTCGGCCTGGCCCTGCAGAGCAGACA
Source organism: Rana muscosa (assembly GCA_029206835.1). NCBI lineage: Eukaryota > Metazoa > Chordata > Amphibia > Anura > Ranidae > Rana > Rana muscosa. Next base: position 1,069,331,528 of record CM055117.1, read on the forward strand.
GGACCTCTGCCCCAGTGTGGCTTCTGTCCCCCAAACACACCAGCGCAAGCACGGCATGGCATCTTTTTGCCTGCGTACTTGCGTAGCCCCGTGAACGGCTACGGAGCACCGCTGGTTCATAGGACAAACCACAGGAAGAGGCCATGGAGGAAGAAGAAGAGGAGGGGGTGGAGGAGAGAGGTGTGTCACAACCAGTAGTAGCATTTTGGAGGCGTGGCGGTGGGACAACCTCCAACACTACTGCACCTTGTCCTGAATCCTTCCCAGCTGCCAAAAGAGTGACCCAATGGGCCGTGAAAGAAAGGTAACGTCCCTGTCCATGCCTGCTGGACCATGAGTCAGCGGTAATATGCACCTTACCGCTGACCGCCCTGTCCAGCGAGGCCAAGACATTGCCTTCCACATGCCGGTAGAGAGCCGGAATAGCCTTCCGTGAGAAAAAGTGGCGTTTGGGAACCTGCCACTGAGGAACTGCACATTGCACAAACTCACGGAAGGGGGCCGAGTCTACCAACTGAAAAGGCAGCAGTTGAAGCGCTAGCAATTTAGCCAAGCTAGCATTCAACCGCTGGGCATGTGGATGGCTGGGAGTGAACTTCTTTCGACGGTCCAGCAGCTGGGGCAGGGAAATTTGCCTGCTAGAATCGGACGTCGGTGTACTGCTAGCAGAGTGGGCGCAAGTACTTGGCTGTGACACACCTAATTCTACACCTTCATTCCTCTCAGTGCATGTTTCAGAGAGGACTGAAGTTATAGTGGGGTTGGAGATCCCAGCTGATGCGGTGCAAGGAGAGGTCCGCTTTGTTCTTTGGTGTGGGTCTTTGAGGTAGGCTTGCCAACGAGCTGCATGGCAGGTCAACATATGTCTGGTCAGGCATGTGGTACCCAAGCGGCTGATGTTTTGGCCACGCGATATACGCTTGAGACATATGTTGCAAACAGCAGCTGTGCGATCTGATGCACTAGCCTCAAAAAAGGCCCACACCAAAGAACTTTTTGAATGACGGGCAGAGGCAGCGCCCTGCACAGGCGGAGCTCTGCGGTGTGATTCCGTCGGTGTACTGCCCTTACGCTGGCCACCAAAGGGCATCCTGCCTCGTTGGAGATGTGCCTCCTCCTCATCCTCCTCCTCCTCCTCTCTCCTATTAGGCACCCACGTGGAGTCAGTGACCTCATCATCCCCTCCCTCCTCATCACTGGAGCCAATCTGGCAGTATGCTGCAGCTGCTGGAACATGACTGCCAGATTGGTGTCCTTCTTGAGCATCCCCTCTGTCTGCTCTCACGCTACTGCCTTCCTCTAGCTGGGTTTCATCATCAGACCCTTCGAAACGCTGGGCATCCTCCTGGAGCATGTACCCAACACTGTGCTGAAACAGTTCGGGGGACTCCTCAGGAGGAGGACATGGTGGGTCTAGGGAAGGAGTGACTGATGATTTGTCTGACATTGATACCAGGGAAGACGACGCTTTGGCAGCTGCTTTTCCAGTACCCTGAGCCTGGGTGAGAGAGGATGAGGAGGAGGAGGAGGGCTTGGTCATCCACTCTACCAAGTCTTCGGCATGATGTGGCTCAACATGTCCAGCTGCCGAAAAGAAGGACAAGCGTGTCCCATGGCCATGTGCTGATGACAATGCACCGCGTCCACGACCAGCACTGTTGCCCCCAGACACAGAGCCTGCTTGCCCTCTTTTATTGCCTCCTGACTGTCTGCCTCTCCTTGTTTGCCTTCCAGACATTCTAATAGATGGCCTGCAGGGAGATGGGAAAAAAGCAATAAGGGCTACCTTCAGGTGTCCTTCTCTGTCCCTTGAAACAAGGACTTGCAGAGTGAAATAAACTGACACTCTCCCTACCTACAGTTTTCTGTCCCTAGAATAAATGTTTTTTTTAATCACAATATAGCACAAGGACAATTCAGTCACTGTCCTTCCAGGTCCCTGGAAACAAGGACTTGCAGAGTGAAATAAACTGACACTCTCCCTACCTACAGTTTTCTGTCCCTAGAATAAATGTTTTTTTAAGCACAATATAGCACAAGGACAATTCACTCACTGTCCTTCCAGGTCCCTGGAAACAAGGACTTGCAGAGTGAAAGAAAAAAAACACTCTCCCTACCTACAGTTTTCTGTCCCTAGAAAAAATGTTTTTTTTAATCACAATATAACACAAGGACAATTCACTCACTGTCCTTCCAGGTCCCTGGAAACAAGGACTTGCAGAGTGAAATAAACTGACACTCTCCCTACCTACAGTTTTCTGTCCCTAGAATAAATGTTTTTTTTAAGCACAATATAGCACAAGGACAATTCACTCACTGTCCTTACAGGTCCCTGGAAACAAGGACTTGCAGAGTGAAAGAAAAAAAACACTCTCCCTACCTACAGTTTTCTGTCCCTAGAAAAAATGTTTTTTTTAATCACAATATAACACAAGGACAATTCACTCACTGTCCTTCCAGGTCCCTGGAAACAAGGACTTGCAGAGTGAAATAAACTGACACTCTCCCTACCTACAGTTTTCTGTCCCTAGAATAAATGTTTTTTTTAAGCACAATATAGCACAAGGACAATTCACTCACTGTCCTTACAGGTCCCTGGAAACAAGGACTTGCAGAGTGAAAGAAAAAAAACACTCTCCCTACCTACAGTTTTCTGTCCCTAGAAAAAATTTTTTTTTTAATCACAATATAACACAAGGACAATTCACTCACTGTCCTTCCAGGTCCCTGGAAACAAGGACTTGCAGAGTGAAATAAACTGACACTCTCCCTACCTACAGTTTTCTGTCCCTAGAATAAATGTTTTTTTTAATCACAATATAGCACAAGGACAATTCAGTCACTGTCCTTCCAGGTCCCTGGAAACAAGGACTTGCAGAGTGAAATAAACTGACACTCTCCCTACCTACAGTTTTCTGTCCCTAGAATAAATGTTTTTTTTAATCACAATATAGCACAAGGACAATTCAGTCACTGTCCTTCCAGGTCCCTGGAAACAAGGACTTGCAGAGTGAAATAAACTGACACTCTCCCTACCTACAGTTTTCTGTCCCTAGAATAAATGTTTTTTTAAGCACAATATAGCACAAGGACAATTCACTCACTGTCCTTCCAGGTCCCTGGAAACAAGGACTTGCAGAGTGAAAGAAAAAAAACACTCTCCCTACCTACAGTTTTCTGTCCCTAGAAAAAATGTTTTTTTTAATCACAATATAACACAAGGACAATTCACTCACTGTCCTTCCAGGTCCCTGGAAACAAGGACTTGCAGAGTGAAATAAACTGACACTCTCCCTACCTACAGTTTTCTGTCCCTAGAATAAATGTTTTTTTTAAGCACAATATAGCACAAGGACAATTCACTCACTGTCCTTACAGGTCCCTGGAAACAAGGACTTGCAGAGTGAAAGAAAAAAAACACTCTCCCTACCTACAGTTTTCTGTCCCTAGAAAAAATGTTTTTTTTAATCACAATATAACACAAGGACAATTCACTCACTGTCCTTCCAGGTCCCTGGAAACAAGGACTTGCAGTGTGAAATAAACTGACACTCTCCCTACCTACAGTTTTCTGTCCCTAGAATAAATGTTTTTTTTAAGCACAATATAGCACAAGGACAATTCACTCACTGTCCTTACAGGTCCCTGGAAACAAGGACTTGCAGAGTGAAAGAAAAAAAACACTCTCTCTACCTACAGTTTTCTGTCCCTAGAAAAAAAATTTTTTTTAATCACAATATAACACAAGGACAATTCACTCACTGTCCTTCCAGGTCCCTGGAAACAAGGACTTGCAGAGTGAAATAAACTGACACTCTCCCTACCTACAGTTTTCTGTCCCTAGAATAAATGTTTTTTTTAATCACAATATAGCACAAGGACAATTCAGTCACTGTCCTTCCAGGTCCCTGGAAAGAAGGACTTGCAGAGTGAAATAAACTGACACTCTCCCTACCTACAGTTTTCTGTCCCTAGAATAAATGTTTTTTTTAATCACAATATAGCACAAGGACAATTCAGTCACTGTCCTTCCAGGTCCCTGGAAACAAGGACTTGCAGAGTGAAATAAACTGACACTCTCCCTACCTACAGTTTTCTGTCCCTAGAATAAATGTTTTTTTTAAGCACAATATAGCACAAGGACAATTCACTCACTGTCCTTACAGGTCCCTGGAAACAAGGACTTGCAGAGTGAAAGAAAAAAAACACTCTCCCTACCTACAGTTTTCTGTCCCTAGAAAAAATGTTTTTTTTAATCACAATATAACACAAGGACAATTCACTCACTGTCCTTCCAGGTCCCTGGAAACAAGGACTTGCAGAGTGAAATAAACTGACACTCTCCCTACCTACAGTTTTCTGTCCCTAGAATAAATGTTTTTTTTAAGCACAATATAGCACAAGGACAATTCACTCACTGTCCTTACAGGTCCCTGGAAACAAGGACTTGCAGAGTGAAAGAAAAAAAACACTCTCCCTACCTACAGTTTTCTGTCCCTAGAAAAAATTTTTTTTTTAATCACAATATAACACAAGGACAATTCACTCACTGTCCTTCCAGGTCCCTGGAAACAAGGACTTGCAGAGTGAAATAAACTGACACTCTCCCTACCTACAGTTTTCTGTCCCTAGAATAAATGTTTTTTTTAATCACAATATAGCACAAGGACAATTCAGTCACTGTCCTTCCAGGTCCCTGGAAAGAAGGACTTGCAGAGTGAAATAAACTGACACTCTCCCTACCTACAGTTTTCTGTCCCTAGAATAAATGTTTTTTTTAATCACAATATAGCACAAGGACAATTCAGTCACTGTCCTTCCAGGTCCCTGGAAACAAGGACTTGCAGAGTGAAATAAACTGACATTCTCCCTACCTACAGTTTTCTGTCCCTAGAATAAATGTTTTTTTTAAGCACAATATAGCACAAGGACAATTCACTCACTGTCCTTACAGGTCCCTGGAAACAAGGACTTGCAGAGTGAAAGAAAAAAAACACTCTCCCTACCTACAGTTTTCTGTCCCTAGAAAAAATGTTTTTTTTAATCACAATATAACACAAGGACAATTCACTCACTGTCCTTCCAGGTCCCTGGAAACAAGGACTTGCAGAGTGAAATAAACTGACACTCTCCCTACCTACAGTTTTCTGTCCCTAGAATAAATGTTTTTTTAATCACAATATAGCACAAGGACAATTCAGTCACTGTCCTTCCAGGTCCCTGGAAACAAGGACTTGCAGAGTGAAATAAACTGACACTCTCCCTACCTACAGTTTTCTGTCCCTAGAATAAATGTTTTTTTTAATCACAATATAGCACAAGGACAATTCAGTCACTGTCCTTCCAGGTCCCTGGAAACAAGGACTTGCAGAGTGAAATAAACTGACACTCTCCCTACCTACAGTTTTCTGTCCCTAGAATAAATGTTTTTTTTAATCACAATATAGCACAAGGACAATTCAGTCACTGTCCTTCCAGGTCCCTGGAAACAAGGACTTGCAGAGTGAAATAAACTGACACTCTCCCTACCTACAGTTTTCTGTCCCTAGAATAAATGTTTTTTTTAATCACAATATAGCACAAGGACAATTCAGTCACTGTCCTTCCAGGTCCCTGGAAACAAGGACTTGCAGAGTGAAATAAACTGACACTCTCCCTACCTACAGTTTTCTGTCCCTAGAATAAATGTTTTTTTTAATCACAATATAGCACAAGGACAATTCAGTCACTGTCCTTCCAGGTCCCTGGAAACAAGGACTTGCAGAGTGAAATAAACTGACACTCTCCCTACCTACAGTTTTCTGTCCCTAGAATAAATGTTTTTTTTAATCACAATATAGCACAAGGACAATTCAGTCACTGTCCTTCCAGGTCCCTGGAAACAAGGACTTGCAGAGTGAAATAAACTGACACTCTCCCTACCTACAGTTTTCTGTCCCTAGAATAAATGTTTTTTTTAATCACAATATAGCACAAGGACAATTCAGTCACTGTCCTTCCAGGTCCCTGGAAACAAGGACTTGCAGAGTGAAATAAACTGACACTCTCCCTACCTACAGTTTTCTGTCCCTAGAATAAATGTTTTTTTTAATCACAATATAGCACAAGGACAATTCAGTCACTGTCCTTCCAGGTCCCTGGAAACAAGGACTTGCAGAGTGAAATAAACTGACACTCTCCCTACCTACAGTTTTCTGTCCCTAGAATAAATGTTTTTTTTAATCACAATATAGCACAAGGACAATTCAGTCACTGTCCTTCCAGGTCCCTGGAAACAAGGACTTGCAGAGTGAAATAAACTGACACTCTCCCTACCTACAGTTTTCTGTCCCTAGAATAAATGTTTTTTTTAAGCACAATATAGCACAAGGACAATTCACTCACTGTCCTTCCAGGTCCCTGGAAACAAGGACTTGCAGAGTGAAAGAAACTGACACTCTCCCTACCTACAGTTTTCTGTCCCTAGAATAAATGTTTTTTTAAGCACAATATAGCACAAGGACAATTCACTCACTGTCCTTCCAGGTCCCTGGAAACAAGGACTTGCAGAGTGAAAGAAACTGACACTGTCCCTACCTACAGTTTTCTGTCCCTAGAATAAATGTTTTTTTTAAGCACACTATAGCACAAGCACAAAACACACTGACACTCTCCCTACCTATCCTTCTCTTTCCCTAAACTAAAGGAATCCAGGTTAAGCAAGAAAGAAATAACAGTCACTGTCCCTGCCTATGCTGCTCTATCCCTGCTCCGGAACACACTACACTAGGCCGCCGTTGTGGGCGGCCTTTTATAGTGTGGGGCGTGTACTAAACACCCTCAGCAATAATTGGCCACAGGCATCCTGCCTGTGGCCAATCATTGCTCTCCTCGCTGCCGGCGCTGTGATTGGCCAAGCATGCGGGGTCACAGTGCATGCTTGGCCAATCACAGCGCCTGGATGACACTGCGATGGCGTAGTGCATTGTGGGCCGTTCGCGTCACTCGAATTTGGCGCGAACGGCCCAAATCGTTCGATCTTCGTCGAACGATCGAACAGCCGATGTTCGAGTCGAACGTATGTTCGACTCGAACACGAAGCTCATCCCTAATCTGGAGGTTCACAGGGAAAATTTTGCCACAGAACAGTTAAAAGACCCCGCCCTAATAAAGGCACGGGAAAACGTAGTGGAAATAGATGGCGAGTTAGTGAACCCAGATAATACCTGCACTTACCCATACTTCAGCGTAGAGAAGGACCTACTGTATCGGGTGGCAAAAAGGGCAGAAGAAACCGTTGAGCAGCTTGTGGTGCCCAAACCTTACAGGAAGTTGGTGTTGGAGTTGGCCCATGGGCACATTCTTGGAGGTCATCTGGGGACAGAGAAAACCCGAGAGAGGGTATTACAGAGATTCTATTGGCCTGGGGTGATGAAGGACATAGAAAATTATTGTTCCTCCTGCCCTGTGTGTCAGAGGTCGGCCCCGATGCCACATTTCTGTAGCCCGCTGGTCCCTCTACCCATCATTGAGGTCCCGTTTGAGAGAATCGCAATGGATTTGGTAGGTCCTATAATCAAGTCCGCTAGGGGGCACCAGTACATATTGGTTATAATGGACTATGCCACCCGTTATCCAGAAGCGATCCCTCTCAGAAATACCTCGGCCAAAACCATAGCCAAAGAGCTATCTCTTGTTTTTAGCCGGGTGGGTATTTGTAAAGAACTGCTTACGGACCAAGGTACACCCTTTATGTCCCGGGTTATGAAAGAGCTGTGTAAATTGCTCAAAGTGACGCAATTGCGTACATCTGTGTATCACCCCCAAACCGATGGGCTGGTTGAAAGATTCAACAAAACCCTAAAACAAATGTTGAAGAAAGTGGTGGATAGAGATGGAAAGGATTGGGACTGTCTACTTCCTTATTTGATGTTTGCTATTAGGGAGGTGCCCCAATCCTCTACGGGATTCTCCCCCTTTGAGTTACTGTATGGGAGACACCCAAGAGGGCTGTTGGATATTGCCAAGGAAACTTGGGAAAGTGAGAGTTCTCCCCACAGGAGTGTGATTGAGCATGTCGCCCTGATGCAAGATCGAATTGCACAGGTAATGCCCATCGTGAAGGAACATTTGGCCCAAGCGCAGTTGGCACAGCAGAGAGTGTACAACCGTGGAGCAAAGACCCGTACCTTTTCCCCGGGGGATAGGATATTGGTACTTGTCCCTACGGTTGAAAGTAAATTCCTTGCCAAATGGCAAGGCCCCTACGAGATAATGGAAAAAGTGAGCGAAGTGAATTACAAGGTCAGACAACCAGGAAGGCGAAAGCCCGAACAGATATATCACGTTAATCTGTTGAAAGCCTGGAGGGATAGAGAGTCCCTAGTCGCAGAAACTTGGTCACCAGCTCAAACTGGTTGCGTGATTCCGGAGGTTGGAATAGCAGCCACCTTGTCACAACCCCAACAACAGGAGGTTAAGGAGTTTGTGCTTCGCAACAAGGAGGTGTTTTCTGAGCTGCCGGGACAAACATCTGGGGTAGAGCATGATATTATTACCCCGCCCGGTGAAAGGGTGAAGTTAAAACCCTATCGGATCCCAGAGGCCAGACGGGAGGCAATACGGGAGGAAGTACAGAAAATGCTGAACTTAGGGGTGATAGAGGAGTCCCAAAGTGATTGGTCTAGTCCCATTGTGTTGGTGCCTAAACCGGATGGGAGCTGGCGATTTTGTAACGATTTTCGTCAGTTGAACAAAGTTACAAAATTTGACACCTACCCCATGCCACGTATAGATGAGTTGATCGACCGGCTGGGAACAGCCCGATACATGACGACTCTTGACCTCACAAAAGGGTATTGGCAAATTCCCCTGGCCAAGTCGGCCAAAGAGAAAACCGCATTTGTAACCCCAGACGGGGCGTTCCAATATAAGAGAATGCCGTTCGGGTTACAGAATGCGCCGGCCACATTCCAGCGGAAAATGGACCAGATACTGAGGCCCCATCAGAAGTATGCTGCGGCTTACCTGGATGACGTAATTGTCCATAGCACAGATTGGGCCTCACATCTGCCAAAAGTGCAAGCAGTCCTAGACTCTATCCGGGAAGCGGGGTTTACGGCTAACCCCAAGAAGTGTACCATTGGGCAGGAGGAGGCCAAATATCTTGGGTACACCATTGGCAGGGGAGTGATAAAACCCCAACTCAACAAAGTCGAGGCCATCCAGAGTTGGCCACGTCCCAACAGCAAGAAGCAGGTACGGGCCTTTCTGGGAATCGCGGGTTATTATCGGCGCTTCATTCCCCACTTTGCTTCTAAGGCTGTGCCCCTAACCAACCTGACGAAAGGGAAAGGGTCGGTCATGATTAAATGGACCCCCGAGGCTGAGGCAGCATTCCAATTCTTGAAACAAGCCTTATGTAGCCAGCCAGTGTTGTACTCACCCGACTTCTCTAAAGACTTTGTCGTACAAAGTGATGCGTCAGATGTGGGGTTAGGAGCAGTATTGTCCCAGGTCTGGAACGGGGAAGAGCACCCAGTCATTTACCTCAGCAGGAAGTTGAAGTCCCATGAGGTAAATTACGCCACGGTTGAAAAGGAGTGTTTAGCGGTGAAGTGGGCTCTAGATTCCCTTCGGTACTATCTGCTAGGTAGGCACTTTGACATGGTTACGGATCACGCTCCGTTAAAGTGGATGGCTCAAAACAAGGAGACAAATAGAAGAGTGAATAGGTGGTTCCTGGCCCTACAGGAATTCAACTTCACAGTAAAGCATCGCCCTGGCGTTCAAATGGGGAATGTGGATGCTTTGTCTCGAGTACATGAATGCCTGATTGCTGGTGTTCCAACCCCAAGGTTAAAACAAGAGGGGGGGGGTATGTGACAGCAGGAAGGTAAAGTCACCTGGTTGCATCCAGGGGGGTAGATATATTTCTCCCAGATTCAGGCTTTATGCCGACTTATACAACTAGGGAGTTGATGAAGCCCAGCTGAGGCTAGTGGGCTCATGGATGACTCATACCTCTAGGGAGAGGGCTGGGCGTCGTGCAGGCAGGGAGTTGATGAGACCAGCTGAAGCTTGTCAGCTCATTTAGGCCTCTATAAGAACTCCCAGCTTCATTAGATGTTAGCTCATGCCTGGAACCAGACCTGTGTGGACTGTCTAGGGAGAGTGAACCCCTGTGCGGTGAGGCAAAGCCTGTGTGGCTATTTGTTTGGACTTTTACTAAACCAGGGACTTAGGGACTAGGACAGCACCAGGCTGATCCCAGTTGTTAGTTTAGGAAACCTGCATGTTTAGTCAGAGGTCAAACTGACCAGGATTTATTTTGTTTATGTTTCTTTTTGGCTTTGCTGTGTTTTTGTCACTGTACATAGAGAAATAAACCGCACCTTCTGATTTTGAAAACCACAACCTCCGTCTGCTGGCCCTGTTTTTGTGTGGGGAGCCCAACCAGGGGGTCACACACACCCGCTACCGAGTTAACCCCCTCACAATATATATATTTATATGCATAGCCTTGCTTTTACTGTCTCTTGGGGTTGACAATCCCAAATAATAATTTCTGCATAGACAGAGAGACTTCAGGTATCAGATTGGCTGCAACTGATCCTTAGTTTTGGAGATGGCATTTGTTCATTCGCTTTTTGTTTAGTCTTTTGTTTTGTTTTTTGTTTTTTTAAGGCTTTTTTCTTTATTTTCACCAGATAATCTTGTGAATAACACATTTCCTGTCCCTGGGTGGCTACACTCACTCCTCCACTGTATCTATGGAGATAGCCATGGTTGTCACCCAGACTAAATTACTAACATGTCTACTTTTGTTCATCTCCATTACAATGGGGAAGTAGCTTACAGAAGGAAGATAACATTGTTTTAAAATACCAGGTCAGCTCACAGAAAGTAAAAAGGACACAGCATTTCTGTTAAGATCAACAGGTGTTTTCTGTTCTTGCTAATTCAAGTTCTCTCTATCAAAGAGCTGAACCTGTGTCCATCTACAATAAACATTAGTGCCCCAGGACGGCATCATCATCAAAACACGTAGGGCGGAGTGACGTGCTGACGTCACCATCTATCTTGTGTCCCGATGGATGCGTTTGGTTGTGTGTTGGCTGATAAAACCAAACTAAATGTGCTTTTACTTACCTACTGCTGTGAGTGTTATAGCTTTATTACTTAACCACTTCCCGCCCGGTCATTAGGAGATTAACGTCCGGGAAGTGGTTGTGTTATCCTGACTCGACGTCTATTGACGTCCTGCAGGATAACAGCCGCCGCGCGCCTCGGGGGGCGCGCATCGCGGCGATCAGTGGAGCGGTGTGTTAGTCTGACACACCGCTACACTGATCTCGGTAAAGAGCCTCTGGCGGAGGCTTTTTACCACGTGATCAGCCGTGTCTAATCACGGCTGATCACGATGTAAACAGAAAGAGACGTTGATCGGCTCTTCCTCACTCGGGTCTGACAGAGTAGAGGAGAGCCGATCGACAGCTCTCCTGACAGGGGGGTTTCGCGCTGATTGTTTATCAGCGCAGCCCCCCCTTGGATGCCCACACTGGACCACCAGGATGCTGCCCAGGACCACCATGGAAGTACCTAACACGTGGATGGCCAGGTAAGTCCCCCATGGCCATCCACATGTATAATATGCCTAACTTATGCCAATCAGTGCCTACAAATGGGCACTGACTGGCACCATCTTGGCACAATTTTTTTTGTGATGCCCAGCAATGCCACCCACCAGTGTCATCAGTGGCACCCACCAGTGTCCATCAGTGCCACCTATCATTGCCCATCCGTGCCCACCTATCAGTGCCCTTCCGTGCCACCTATTAGTGCCACCCATAAGTACCCATCAGTGCCACCCATAAGTACCCATCAGTGCCGCATATGAGTGCCCATCAGTGCCGCTTACGAGTGCCTATGAGTGCCCATCAGTGCCGCATACCAGTGCCCCCTATCAGTGCCGCCTATCAGTGCCCATCATTAGTGCCCATCAGTGCCACCTCATTGGTGCCACCTCATCGGTGCCCATCAGTGCCGCCTTATCAGTGCCCATCAGTGCAGCCATATCAGTGCCCATCAATGAAGAAGAAAACATACTTATTTACCCAAAAAATTTACAGAAACAAAGAAAAACATATTTTGTTTTCAAAATGTACGCTCTTTTTTTATTTGTTGTGCAAAAAATAAAAATCGCAGAGGCGATCAAATACCACCGAAAGAAAGCTCTATTTGTGGGAATAAAATGATAAAAAATTTGTTTGGGTACAGTGTAGCACGACCGCGCAATTGTCATTTAAATTGCGACAGCGCTGAAAGCTGAAAATTGGCTTGGGCAGGAAGGTGTATAAGTGCCTGGTATTGAAGTGGTTAATAAACCCTCCAAGGATTTTATGTGATGTGGAGCCTTTGGTCTCTTTTTTGATGCCCAACCCCTTTCCAACTGACTACGTGATATCAGAAGTGTGGAGAAGCCCTGAGATGTGGAGAAAGGCCCCGGCTGGATTTTAAGCCACAGGTGTACACGACCCCCTATAATAAATGGTCTACAGGAGCTGGTAAGCAGTTTCTACAGCTGGTGGTGGATTCACTGTGATTTTTGGTAATAAATGATGGACGCTGCCACTAAAAGAGATTAATTCATTATCACATTGCTTGTGAATATCTTTGCACAGATGAATATAGACATGTGCGCCGCCCACAAAATAGAGTTACCGAGCCGACATACAATGACGGCGATTCGCGGGAACGAGCCGATCTGCCGCAGTACCATGACCGCGGCTTGTCGGTAAGTGGTTAACTAACACTGTACAACCTTTCTACAAAACTGCGCTGTTCTCACTTTTCTTTCCCTTGGGATGCTGGGATGGATCAGAGTGGTTCTGATTGGTCAGCACTGGCACATGACCACGCTGACCAAACAGAACTGCTCTGATCTATCCCTAGGGACAGAAAAGGAAAAACCAGCACAGCTTTCAAACTCCAGGACTGCTGCATGGGGCTAAGTGTATCACCATTGGAGATAAGTGCAACTGGGATCATGAGCTTTTCTGATTGGAGAGCTGCAGCTCTGACTTAAGAAGGGGTGTGGAGGTTCTTTACAGAGAGACCACTGCTTCCACCCAGAGATCAAGGGTCCTTATTTGCGACATCCTGGCAGAGGACAGGCTTTTCTACTCAGGCTGTGGCTTGGCACCCCCTTTTTTTATTTTTTTCTGATGCTTCTGAACTGTATGCAGCTGTTTTAAACTGAAACTTCAGTTTGACTTTAGGAAGAAATACAAAACTTAATTAGATGGTATATTGTTCTATCTGCCTGGAGGTCAGTTTTTGCAAATACACAACTAATTTTACCATCTGGGAAAGATAAATTTCCCTAACCTGCTAAAATCAACTTTAAGCCAAGCTTTCAAGGTCGGCATTATGAGAGACCTGCTTGGCTCCGCACAATAATTGATTGATTTGTTTTGCTAATCTTGTTCATATCACACAGCAAAACTTGACTTCCCCCTCAGCATTCAATTACGGAGCTGTGCAAATTATATTCAAAGAGATAATTTCTTATTAGCCATCCCTATTGGATAAGCCAAATATATGTCAATGGAATCTTTTTCATTATGTTCTGTTGCTGCATGATTGCATCAATGTTGTGATTTGCTTTTGGAAGCTACTGTATAAAAGAGAATAAAGATTTATTTTCATTTTTTTTTTTCCCCCCCCAATTGTAAAGAAAGAAAACTGTAATTATTTTCATTGCAAATGATGCACAAAATACCCTGACACTGAAAAATTGGATCAAATACTGATGACAGATTTTTTTTATTTTTCATGTTTGCAAGTTTTCTACAGAGAGAGCCTAAATTTGACAACAGCAAAGACAAAACTAGCATAAAGATTGTGAAATTATTGGTTAAGCACATGCCGGGGGGCGCGCAGCGCGGCGATCAGTGATGTGGTGTGTCGCTTGGACACACCACATCTCCGATCACCGTAAAGAGCCTGTGACGTAGGCTCTTTACCACGTGATCAGCTGTGTCCAATCACAGCTTATCACAGTGTAAATAGGAAGTGCCTGTTATCGATAAGTGGGTCTTATCCCCTGACAGGGGGGGGGGGCGGCACTGATAATCAGTGCATTAATTATCACTGCAGTCCCATCAGTGATGCCTGCCAGTGCCCACCAGTGATGCCCACCAGTGGTGCCAGTCAGTGCCCTACCAGTGGTGCCAATCAGTGCCCATCAGTGATGCCAATCAGTGCCCAATCAGTGCTGCCTTTCGGTGTCCATCAGTGATGCCTGTCAGTGCCTCCTCATCAGTGCCACCTATCGGTGTCCCCCAATCAGTGCCCATCAGTGCCCAAAAAGGCTGGCCATCAGTGCCCATCAGTGTGGCCTATCAGTGCCGCCTATCAGTACCCGTCAGTGCTGCATATCAGTGCCGCCTATCAGTGTCCATCAATGCTGCATTTTAGTGCCGCCTCATCAGTGCCCATCAGTGCAGGGCACATCAGTGAAGGAGATACATTACTTATTTACAAAATGTTGTAACAGAAACGAAAACATTTTTTTTTGTTTAGCAAAAAATAGAAAACACAGAGGTGATTAAATACCACCAAAAGAAATCTCTATCTGTCTCCAAAAAAAATGATAAAAATGTTGTTTGGGTACAGCATTACATGACCAAGGAATTGTCATTCAAAAGTGTGACAGCGCTGAAAGCTAAAAATTGGCCTTGACAGGAAGGGGGTGAAAGTGCCCGGTATTGAAGTGGCTAAGGGTCTATTCACACGTTGTCCATTGTGTGCTGGAGGTGGGGGGGGGGGGGGGCAGTGCCTTGTGTTGTTTCATTTACCTTTTTTTTTTTAAATCAAGGTGACATTCCATTCCTGTCTATACGTCATGTCTTTATGGACCTTGCTTTGTGCACTGGTGTGCAATCGTGTTGGAACAGGAGGGGCCATCCCCAAACTGTTCCCACAAAGTTGGGAGCATGAAATTGTCCAAAATGTCTTGGTATGCTGACACCTTAAGAGTTCTCTTCACTGGAACTAAAGGGCCAATCCCAACCCCTGAAAAACAACCCCAAACCATAATCCCCCCTCCACCAAATGATTGGGCCAGTGCACAAAGCAAGGTCCATAAAGACATGAATGAGCGAGTTTGTGGTGGAGGAACTTCACTGGCCTGCACCCGATAGAACACCTTTGGCATGAGTTAGAGTGGAGACTGTGAGCCAGGCCTTCTCGTCCAACATCAGTGCCTGACCTCACAAATGCGCTTTTGGAAGAATGATCAAACATTCCCATAGACACACTCCTAAACCTTGTGGACAGCCTTCCCAGACGAGTTGAAGCTGTTATAGCTGCAAAGGGTGGGCCAACTCAATATTGAACCCTACGGACGAAGACTGGGATGCCATTAAAGTTCATGTGCGTGTAAAGGCAGGTGTCCCAATACTTTTGGTAATATAGGGTATATAACCAGTGTTAAATTTGACGTCAAATTTGATTTGGTTTTATGATTATCTCCTCTTTTTTTTTTTTTGTGATAATATGGAATGTTGTTTTCTAAATAAAAAAAAGATTTAAATAAGAAAAAAAGAAAAAGGGGAAAAAAAAAAGATATTAAAACATTTTTTAGTTGCTCAATGCAAGAACAACTCAAAACGAAAAAAAAATAAAAAACTGTTAGGGAAAGAAGCAATCTTACCAGTACAGTGAAGTATAGTCGCAGTAAACTCAGTAAAATCAATGGATGCATCGTCAGCATAGAAAGGTACGCAATAACCAGCCAAAAAACAATCAAGATAAAATCTTTCGTTGTGGTCACATCTCTTGAATAAACGATCAAGCTTTTAGGATTTGTAAGTAAGATGATGACAATTTAGTGCTGGCCGCATGCTATGACTGAAGCTATAACTGATCTGGAAGCTAAGGCTTGCCCCTTATCAGAGGCGATCATCAAGAATTTAATGGAGCCGAGGAAAGAAGAATCTATCAACATGAAAGTGATATCCTTATCTACGCTGCCAGTTGACTTCAAACTAAGGGAAACAGAATCCTTAATTTTCTTTTAAGAATACTTAAATAAACTTGTACTTTGCTGTGTCTTGCTGAACTGTATGTAACACAAACGATCACAGTCTCAAACAGCCCCCCTTACAAGCAATAAAAACTTCATTTTTTATTATGGATCATTTGTTAAAATCCATAGTGGCCATACAAGAGCTGACATCTGAGAATTTAACGCACCGTAGTCCCGCAATGTAACAAATCATTCCAATACAGGTAATAACTGCAGGGCGCAGATCCCATTCCAAAAATCTTACGCAGACTCTGTATTTCATCCAAAGAATATGCGCAAGAGCCTAGCAGCCAGGTCCGCTGTAAGGGGGGGGTCCACCGGTCCTCTTGTAGGGGGCCCGAGCACACAGGGGGGCCCACACAGGGAGGGGGTTTAGTGATGGACAACAATTGTGTCTCTCTTCTTCCAGCAGCTGAAAGCTGGTTTCTCCCCCTCTACCTGCTGCCAACTTTTATCTGCAGAGAAAGACAGTCGCCCATCACTAATCCCCCTCCCTCTCAGTGCTGGCTCTAATGTTAGATCTGCTTCCGAGTTTGTTATCTCTGTAACTTTGTTTTTCTCCCTCTGTCTCTCTGATCCAACTGCCCAGCCTTCATGCATTCCCATCGCAATCAGCTGACTATTGTAAAACATTTGGAAAACTGCCACACATTTCAACTCAAATAGGGTCTTTGAATGTACTGCTTCTAATACACTTCAGGCAGTGCACACAGTACCTAATACAGTGTGTACAGTTTATACTACACTTCTGGTGGTGTACACAGTATACAATAAATTGCAGCCGTTGTACACTTTTCTAATACACTTCAGGCGGTGTACACAGTATCTAATGCGGTGTAGTGTGGTGTTGCAAAACAAAAAATACATCATGTCCAGAAGGCCACCAAGGAGAGGCAGACGCTCACAGGCCACTAAAAGAGGGCAAGCAGCCTCTGTGTCTACAGTCAACAGTGGTGGTCGTGGACATGGTGCATCCTCTGCAGGTGGCCGTGGGGCACGCTTGTTCTTTTTTTTCTGCTGCTGGCCATGTTATTGAGCCACAACATGCAGAAGAGTTGGTGGAGTGGATAACAAAGCCGTCCTCATCCAGTGTCACCCAGGCTCAGAGTAGTTTGCCTTCCAATGCAGCTGCCAAAGTGGCCTATTCCACTGGCTCCTTGTCCACAGTCACTCCTTCCGTAGCCCCACCATCATGCATGGAGGAGTCCCCAGAATTATTCGACCACAGTGGCGGTTATATGCTGCTGGAGGATGCGCAGCGCTTTGAAGGCTCTGATGTTGGTTCCCAGGTTGAGGAAGGGAGTAACGTGAGCCTAGAGAGAGGGGGTGCCATAGGACAAGAAACTGGCAGTCATGTTTCACAGCAGGGCCCATTCCTGTGCCCATCAAGAGTATCTGTGAGGGGTTACAGTGTTGTGGCACCACCACCACCTAAGGCCCAATTTTTCTGCCCCTGTTTAACAGGGGCATGTAATTACAATTCTTAATATAATATTTCACAGCAGGGCCCATTCCTGCACCCGACAAGAGTAACTGTGAGGGGTTACAGTGTTCTGGTACCACCAAAACCAAAGGCCCAATTTTCTGCAGCGTATGTAGGGCAGGCCATAGGATATATATATATACTGCTGTTCAGCGTATATATTGCCTGGGGGCCTGGGGGACCCCCACAACATTTTTTTAAAAGTTTTGGTGCGGGGTTCCCCTCAATATCCATACCAGAACTGAAGGGCCTGGTATGTATTTGGGGGGGGGGGGGGCATCCACTGCATTTTTTTTTTTTTATCTATATTGTCGCGATCCGAAAATACATTACAGCTGTGAGCAGTTTTAAATGACATTTTTTCCTTTAGAAATGTCATTTTGCTGTGGCACTGTTATAAACATGGGAAACATGCGCTACTTTACAGGCACACTAAGGACACCCCCAGGCATGATATTTAAAGGAATATTTCATTTTTATTGTTTCACTTTAAGCATTATTAAAATCACTGCTCCATGGGCCTCTTGGCTGCTTCTCTGAATTATGCTCTCCTTGCCCGGCCTGTCAGTTTGGGTGGACGGCCATGTCTTGGTAGGTTTGCAGTTGTGCCATACTCTTTCCATTTTCAGATGATGGATTGAACAGTGCTTCGTGAGATGTTCAAAATGTTATATCTTTTTTTATAACCTAACCCTGATGCCCAAGAAAGCCCGCAAACAGTTTGCTGAAGATAAGCAGACTAAGGACATGGATTACTGGAACCATGTCCTGTGGTCTGATGAGACCAAGATAAACTTATTTGGTTCAGATGGTATTAAGCGTGTGTGGTGGCAATCAGGTGAGGAGAACAAAGACAAGTGTGTCTTGCCTACAGCAAGCATGGTGGTGGGAGTGTCATGGTCTGCTACCGGCACTGGGGATCTACAGTTCATTGAGGGAACCATGAATGCCAACATGTACTGTGACATACTGAAGCAGAGCATGATCCCCTCCCTTCGGAGACTGGGCCACAGGGCAGTATTCAAACATGATACCAACCTCAAACACACCTCTAAGATGACCACTGCCTTGCTAAATAAGCTGATGGTAAATGTGACAGACTGGCCAAGCATGTCTCCAGACCTAAACCCTATTGAGTATCTGTGGGGCATCCTCAAACGGAATGTGGAGGAGCGCAAGGTCTCCAACATCCACCAGCTCCGTCATCATGGAGGAGTGGAAGAGGACTCCAGTGGCAACCTGTGAAGCTCTGGTGAACTCCATGCCCAAGAGGGTTAAGGCAGTGCTGGAAAATAATGGCGGCCACACAAAATATTGACATTTTGGGCCCAATTTGGACATTTTCACTTAGGGGTGTACTCACTTTTGTTGCCAGCGGTTTAGACATTAATGGCTGTGTGTTGAGTTATTTTGAGGGGACAGCAAATGTACACTGTTATACAAGCTGAACACTCACTACTTTACATTGTAGCAAAGTGTCATTTCTTCAGTGTTGTCACATGAAAAGATAGAATAAAGTATTTACAAAAATGTGAGGGGTGTACTCACTTTTGTGAGATACTGTATGACTATAAATAAAACAAATTGTATTCAGCTGGCTTGTTTGCTGTTTTAGCCTGTTTGTTTATTGATTTATTATGAAGAATTGACTGTGTTGTGTATTTCATGACCTCTTTTTTCAAGTGCGTTCAGACTAAAATCTGTACAAGTGTGAGAGATTTATACAGGTCATTGTGTGTAATGAGTTTATCCAATAAGCTCTTGTCAAACGGAAAACATTATGAATGGAAAAGCCGCAGAACTCTTTTATTACTGTAAAAACACGTGATGGGACCACATTGTCCTGAGCCATGGGCCAGCAGATTTGGGTAAAACAGAACAAAAGCAAGACTTAGAAACGTATTGCAATAGCTAAAATGTGGATAGCCTGTATGATTTATTGATTAAAGGAACATTCTACTTACGTATTTACCACATCCTAATATTCTAAAAGCTGAACTCCAGGCAATGAAAACGTTAATTTAAATATATTCCTCCATAGCCACAAAGAATATAAATCCTTTTTTGGGTGCATCAAATGTTTAATATATTGTGCCCAGTGTGTTAAAAAATGCTGGGGTTTTAACCACTTCAATACCGGGCACTTTCACCCCCTTCCTGCCCAGGCCAGTTTTCAACTTTCAGCGCTGTCGCACTTGAATGACAATTGCACGGTCATGCAAACTGTATCCATATGAACTTTTTATCACTTTTTGAGACAGATAGAGCTTTCTTTTGGTAGTATTTATTCACCACTGTTTTTTTTTGTTTTTTGCTAAACAAATTTTGCAAATAAGTTATTTTTCTTCTTCACTGATGTGCACTGATAATGCTGCACTGATGTGCACAGATGGGCACTGATAAGGTTGCACTGATAGGCACTGATGAGGCTGCACTGATGTGTACTGATGGGTACTGATGAGGCTGCAGCAATGAGGCGGCACTATTGAGGCAGTACAGATAGGCACTGATAAGGTTGCACTGATGAGGCTGAACTGATGTGCACAGATAGGCACTGATAATTGGCTGTGAATTGGCTGGCGTCATATGTGATCACATGTCCAGCACCATGGCTTAGCAGAGGCTAAAATGGCAGCTTCTTTGGCAGTAAAGTATAGAAGGGTTTAGTTCCACTTTAATTAGCTCAGGTTAGGCTGAACAATGCTTATGTATATTAGGAGCGAGAAGTGCGTACTGTAACACAATAGGAAACTGTTGGCTCTCTTTCCCTATAATGTACATGAATAGTATTGATTGTTCACTGCGGTGAGTATCTTGGCACATAGTTAATGAAATTGCAGTACCATGATTAATGCCCATTGAGACCTGTTCCCTTCTACACCTCTCTATATTAATGGAGTATAAAGAGCAGCAGGGTGCCACAAGTGAAACAGTCACCGCGCTCGTAATGCTATTGAGGGTTCTTTGTAACAAATATAAAATCAGAAAGACCATTCCATTTACCTTCACAGAGAACATTTTCAGTGCCTGCAACAAGCTCCAAATGCCAGTGCAATGGTAGGCAACGTGGCCCGAAAATTGTCCAAAACAATGTAAGTGCTGATGTTCTTTGCCTCTAGTATTTGCAGGAACCTAGCCTTAGGTCTAAACCCATTCATCAACAAGGGGTGAATCTCACTTTATGGCACTTTAAAGCCCGATGAGCTTTCAGCAAAATTCATTACACCATAGATCTAAACTGAATCAAATTCCCAGGACAGTCCCACACCTAGAACACTAAATAATATCTTTATTTTGATCATAAATTCACAGACATTTACTACTTAATGGTCCTGTAATCTATTTTTTCATGAAATCATTCTTACCAAGACTTTCTGTCGCCTTGTAATGTCCTTCATGGGCTTTGTTTGGAACTGCTCTATGCACACCGCACATCTAGGTGTTCCATCCCGAATCTAGGTGCTCAATCCCAATGATGCTATGCCCTGGGCTGTGTCCTGATATTATCTTTAGAGTAGCATTCCAGGAAAACCCTAACTGGTCTTACAAATGCCCCCCCCCCCCAACACCTATGCTGACTAAGCTGTAGGCAGGTGCAGTCTACTTTCTCCACTGCAGGTGGTGTTCTTCCGAAGCAGTACAGCAGCTGGAGAGGAAGTCGAGAGAAACACGAGCGATCGCGGGTGCCCGGCGGTCTTTGCACCCGCCGGGCACTCGCATTGGCTCCGGGGGCGAGCAGCGAGCGCGCCTCCGCCGGAACGCGTGCCCCTAGTAGCCACAGGGCGAAGCAGCGTAACATAACATTGTTTCGCCCAGCCTTTCTCCACTGCAGGTGGTGTTCTTCCGAAGCAGTACAGCAGCTGGAGAGGAAGTCGAGAGAAACACGAGCGATCGCGGGTGCCCGGCGGTCTTTGCGCCCGCCGGGCACTCGCATTGGCTCCGGGGGCGAGCAGCGAGCGCGAGCGTGCCTCCGCCGGAACGCGTGCCCCTAGTAGCCACAGGGCGAAGCAGCGTAACATAACATTGTTTCGCCCAGCCGAGCCATGTTGCCGCAGTAAAACTGCGGCGGCTTTTCGGCAAGTGGTTAACTTATTATTTAACTTATTTGTAATGTAATAGAGTTTGCCTGGAATTCTACTTTAAATTAGTTACTGAGCATGCACAGTGCAGAGCGCCTGCCCATGCTGCTTACTGAACACAGGAGGGGATTTGCTTGGCATAGGTGCCACTCAGGGAACACTTTATTCTCAATGAATACAAAGCATTCACAGATTGGATGAGGTAGAGATTCTGATGTCACAGCCCTACCTCTCCACCTCTTCCAGTCATAGAACACTTTGCATTCATTGAGAAAATGCAAAGTGTTGCCTGAATGGCACCCATGCTATGGACAGGACAGAAAGCTAGTGGAGATCACTGCAGTAGCAATGCCTATTATATTGATATTCAGCTTCCACAGGTATGACACATACTTTCAAGCTGAATCAGTGTGACTATGCAAAAATTCCCATACCTGGAATTAGGTTTTAAACTTAGATGGTGGAATCCTTTTGAATTAGTTGTGCCACTGGACCAAAATTGTCAGTCCCAGAGAACTATTGAGAATTGTGCAGATAGATATGCAGCTAAGCTACAACATAATCATACATGTGAATGTGCAGTGGAGGTGTAGGATTATGCTAAAAAGTTAATAGGTCTGAAGAGGTCCATGGCAGCTTCCAAGGCTTGAAAAAAGAGCAGTTAAGCTCTGAAACATGTAGCCACTCCCCCCACATTGCGACCCCCTAAATGTGATGTCACTTGCAGTCCTGCGCAGTCCATGCACTCCAGGGTGGCATCTGCTTCCTGAAGACACAATGCCAATCAATAGCAAACCACACTGGGTGGCTTACATCCTCCATCCAGGTGCACAAATCTTTCAGAGCCCAGGCCATGAGATCGGCGTGTCTATAATGGGCGCGCTCCATGGCCACTGACAGGTGCCTGGCTGAGAAATATTGTAGTTCGGTGAGCACTGCAGTTCCCCATCAGGTCTGCACTTGCTGTTGATGGACAGCACATAAGTGCTATTCAGTCCAATAATGGTTTAAGGGAAAACTTATAATGAAGGGCTGCAGCACATATTTATTTAATGGGAGGCCATAGTTCTCCTTTCGAAAAACCACACAAATCAATCTCTTGCGCTGTGTAATGTGCCTCTACATGACCATGCACTCTCTACTTTGATGCCAATAATTGGACAATGCACTTCTTGTTGCCCTCCACAGACTGCGGAATCCAAAGCTCTGGAACATGAAAAGAAACAGAAGGCGCGTAGACCTAGCGCATTATCCTCAATAAATCGGTATTTGTTAGATACAATGGTAAGTATTATACTCACAAACATAGACTTGGTAAAAGCATATCATATAAGCTCTTTCACATCTGTCCATAAAAAAAACTGTCTACATGACATGGGACTGACTCCGTGGAGACGTGAACTTTGTAACACGTTTCAAGAAAGTCCTCTTCCTCAGAGCCTTGAGGATAATGCTTTAGGTCTACGTACCTTCTGTTTCTTTTCGTGTTCCATAGTTCTCCTTTAAAGTGACAGTAATAAATAAAATAATAAACATGTCATACTTACCTGCTCTGTGCAATGGTTTTGCACAGAGCAGGCCCGATCCTCTTGTTCTGGGGCCTCCAGGACAAGGTTGGGGGGGACCAGGGCCGGGACAAGGGGTGGGCAGGAGGGTCGGCTGCACTGGTCACTGTGGTATCATTTGAGATGGGGGGGCACCACAAAGAGGTTGGGAGGAGGGGATTTGTGTTGGGAGGGGGAATTTGGGGGGGCGGCAGGGGCTGAATTGTCCTAGGAGGGGTCATTTGGGGAGGTGTGCTAAAAGTGGTGATTTGAGGGGATTTGCATTGAGAGGGGAGATAGGGGAAGAAGATTGGTGCTAAGAGGGCGAATTTGGGAGGGGGGGGGGCGTTGTGCTAGAAAAGGTAATATGGAAAGGGGGAGTAGGGTATGTGTCCTGGGAGAGGTCATTTTTTTTAGGGGAGGATTTGTGCTAGCAGGGATGATTGGAGATATTTGTGTTATAAAGGGAAATTTGGGGGGGGGGGGTATTTGTGTTAGGATGGGGGATTGGGGAGAATTTGGGCTGGGAAGGGGGATTTGGAGTGGGAGGGGAGAGGATTTGTGCTCAGAGGGGAAATTTGAGGGGTAGAAGATTTGTACTAGGTGTGGGAATTCTTTTCAGGGGGGGGGGGTGGATTTGTACTTGGGGCATATGGGGAACTAGAGAATTTGAGCTGGGTGTGGGGGGGGGGGGGGTGGGGGAGATTTGTGCTGGGAAAGGGATTTCAGTAGGAGGCGGAATTTGGATTTAGAGGAGGGGAAATTTATGCTTAGGGCATAGGCATGCAGATTAGTGGTCGGGGGGTTTGCTGGCACATGATGCTCATACATCTTGGGGTGTGGGGGGCACAATTTGGTATGTTCGCCCTGGGCTCTAGATGACCTTATCCTGGCACTGGGGGGGGGGGGGGACAGAGGTGGGATCAGAACCTTTAGGCTTTAGAACCACTATAAGTGATTATTTTGTCTCTGCTTTCTTAACATGAAATCTATAAAGCATGCTTGTTTATTTCCTTGTAGTGATTTGCCCCTCCCAAATGCCCTTTTTTGACGGTTATAAATCGATGAGCTGCATGACACCTTTTCTCTTTGCTGTGTCTAAACTTTCCCTTAACAACGAGGAACAATTGAGCACAGGGAACATTTTAAGGTTCTTTAAAAGCACAAAAGTACACGGCTAATAAAAAGGGCCTTGTAAAGTTGTTGACTTGACTGTCTTGACTTGCAAAATGAAACGTGTCGGGAGAGATTTCAGGTGGCTAGAATTCTGTCGCTGTGTTGCGCACATTAGAAGGTCTGTTATTTCCAGCAGGTAAACATTTATTTTTAAGTCTGGGAGCAGCTCTACAACCCAGGAGAGCGTAATATAATCATTATCAGTCATCTTAGTTTGGTGCTTGATAAAATTAATGCAGCCAAAGAGCAAAAATATCGGGCAATTAGCATTACACAGTGGCAGGCATTTATCTACTCGGAGAAGCTCGATGACAGCCCTACAAGATCAGTACTGCTGTCTCCCTCGGGAGCAGAACTGTAGGATATTTTTAGCGCACTGACCCTGAAAAGAACATTGACTAGACAAGAAGACTGTAGTTTTATAAGTTGACGTTGATCGTGACGCAAGAATGCCAAAAAAGAATTACAAAAATATTACATATATATATATATAAATATCTATATATATATATATATAATTATAAGGAGTGGTGACTTAAATTGGATGTAAACCCAAAAAAATTTTTTTTTTGTTTTTTTTTTTGCTGTCACATTGTAGAGTATAAGATTTCCTATCATTTGTGCCCGGTCTTGCCACAAAGAGTTAATCCAGCTCTGAGCAATCCTCTTTTATTGTTCAGTGAGATAAAACGGACAAACAGAGAAAAACCTTTGTCTGTTCCGCCCCCTCGCTTTGAGTGACAGGTTATTTACATATCCCGTGCACTAGCTTTAGACAGGCATTCTTTTTTATTTCCCACCCCCACTCCTTTTCTGAAGTCATGTGGTTACTTTTCTGGATTTTGACTGGATGTTAGTGATCATAGCAGAAGGAATACACAGGAGAAAATGCAAGTTGACAAGGGGAGTGTAGAGGTGGGCGGGGAGTCTACTGGCATCACGACTCCACCCACCGAGCTCCAGACAACAGATCCACCCACAGAATCTGCAGTTTTTCAGGTCTCATAACAGACAGAGGGGAGACATTTGACAGATAAGGATACATGCAGGAGGCATCTATATCCTTATAGATCAGCACTATGGCAGTCGTTTAGAAAGGATGAGAGGGGGCTTACATCCACTTTAAAATAGAAGAAACTTCAGTCACTAATATTTCATATAAGCTTTAACATTTTATTGTCATTGCAAAAGTTTTTTTTTTTAATGTTTTTAAATCTGCAGCTCAAATGAAAATAATATCTGGTGATTCTGCCATAAAGGTTCTTTTTTAAAGGGTGATAGTGCTCTATCCTCCAATCGCTCTTTCCTGAGTTTGAGTTCTCAACCTATCAAATGAGCTTCTGTGGCCTATTTTTAATGTAGCACTCTCCTAATTAGGTGCTAGGCTGCCAGGTAAATTTAGTTATTTTTGTCTCTTCTGTAATCAGTGGAACAGTTGCTGTTGTTTTAGACGGATCAGAGACTCACAGGCTGCAGGCTTGATTGCTTCTCCTTGCCTTCTGGAAGGCTCCAGAACATAGGAGTGGAGCAGGTCAAATGAGTAGCCTGAATATTTATGGGGTCTCAGCCAATCCCTGGGGGGGTGTGCCCAGTAGGTGGTTGTAGAGCACATAAATGGTCGGGGATCTCGAACAGTCTTGAGCTTATCCAGGAGGAGAAGTTCCCAGCCTGGAGGGCTACTTCCCTCCCAGGCAGTCCAGCTGAAACTTACCTGAGTTCATGAAGGTCCCAGCTATGCTAAAGCTGGGGGGAGCTGCTTGCTAAAAATCCATGAAGCCAAACAAGGGGAATCCTCTCCCAGGATCCAGTCTGGAGAGTTCACTTAGGAAGTGTCTGTTGTATTCTGGAAGGAGGCATCTAAGTATTCAGGGACCTTGTGAGTACAGACCTGAGGGCAGGGTCTGGGTGACTGTTGCTGCTGTAAGCCCTTGTGCACTAATACTAAGGTTTGCCTGGCCTGGGACATTGCGTATGGTGTCCCAGTGATGTCTATTTCCTGTGCTATTACTAAAGGGATGGTTCAGTGCCCTCGAATTACTGCTCAGCATTTATTTGGAGTACCCCACAGCTCCCAGTGTCCTATCCATTTTTGTCTATAATCTGTATTCAACCAGTTCTAAGGACAATTCCCCACATCCACATCCTAGGTACATAGTAGAACAATAGAAGGAAGGGATACCACCTTCCAAAAAGAAAACAGGACTTTAAAGGATATGGAGTTGTCATATGGGGTTGTCATATACAAACATAGTTAAAATCTCTAGTTGAGTATAAAAATTGCTACCATGGGTAAAACAGTTGCATCATAGATCTTGTCCCTTTTCACATATCTGGGGGTTTAAACAGTTGTTCTGTGGTGAAGTTCGTGAGCACATTGCCTTATTTGCTCGAATGAGATAACATATTGAATTACAAAAAAATTGTTGGGTGTATAATAATTTTCCTTTTTCAAATTTAACAATAATCTAGAGATGTACATTCAAGTTCCCTGAAGAAGCAGAGAAATTGTTCTGTGAAACACGTTGCACCACAATGTACCAATGAAACCAATCTATGTATATACTGGAATTCGCAAATACAGAAAAATTCTAGCCGCTGGGCTATTGTCTGTATATCAGTATATGTTTTTTTTACTCAAATAGAGATTTTAACTATGTTTGTATAATAAAAATGATTTTATATGAATATGCTATATGTGCTCATCTCAATGACAACCCCATATCCTTTAAAGCCCTGCTTTCTTTTTGGAAGGTGGTATCCCTTCCTTCTATCGTTGTCCTATCCATGTTTGTTCATCAATAAATATCAAAAAGGCCCTAGAACAGAACTGTCCAGGCCAGGGCCGGGACAAGGGGTGGGGAGGAGAGGCTGCCCTGGGCTCAATGGTTTATTGCAGGGTGCTCTGACTCTAACCCTAAGGCAGGGCCAGGACAAGGGGTGGGCAGAAGGGACAGTTGCCCTGGGTGCAGTGAAGCAAAGGGGAAAAAAATGGATGCAAGGTGGTACACCCATCCTACGGCATGTATTAATAGTAGTTTAGGGGGGTTCAATTCTGGATTCTTACCCTGACCGCTGGACAACCCTGTCCCGGTACTGCCCTAAGGGAGGGGGCGCTGGATGACTTTGTCCAGGCGCTGGTCCAGGCACCTTCACATATTGGGATACGTACTTCAATTTTTTAGGAACAGTTCAAAACAAAGATACTGCTTAGTCGCAATGAACGTCTGGAGAGAGATGTTCTCTATAAGATAGCAAATCTTCACCTTTTGAGTCCAGGTCCACATTAGGAGCACCAAGCTGCTGCTGTGTTTGCAATTGATAGAAAAAGCAGCTGAACACACTGGGGTCTCCTAGATGGACAAAAACCTTGGCAAGCTTGAGCGCCTGTCTCTATGGAGAGAACCTTTGGGACAGCAGCTTTCAGCTAATAAGATCAAATGTTATTTTGTAGATCTGAAAATTTCTCTGCTAGAAAGTAGCCTAAACCATTGAATGCCTAAAAATTATAATTTATTTATATAACCACTTGCCGACCAGCGGCCATTGTTAAACGGTGGCAGGTCGGCTCGTTCCAGCAAATCGCCGTAGCTGTACGTCGGTTCCTTCACGGCGGTA
This sequence comes from Rana muscosa, assembly GCA_029206835.1. NCBI lineage: Eukaryota > Metazoa > Chordata > Amphibia > Anura > Ranidae > Rana > Rana muscosa. The sequence continues at coordinate 1,069,359,497 of CM055117.1, forward strand.
GCCGCGATGTCCGGGAAAGAGAGCCAGAACGGAGATCTGTCAACGTAAACAGACAGATCCCTGTTCTGACAGGGGAGGAGAGAGAGAGATTTGCTGTTCCTAGTGATTAGGAACAGCAATCTCTCTCCTCCTTCAGTCAGTCCCCTCCCCCCACACACATGAGGGAACACACAGTTAACCCCTTGATCGCCCCCTAGTGTTAACCCCTTCCCTGCCAGTGACATTTACACAGTAATCAGTGCATTTCTATAGCACTGATCGCTGTATAAATGTCAATGGTCCCCAAAAAAGTGTCAAAAGTGTCCCGTCTGTCCGCCGCAATGTCGCAGTCACGCTAAAAATTGCAGATCGCCGCCATTACTAGTAAAAAAATAAAATAAAAATGCCATAAGTCTATCCCGTATTTTGTAGAGGCTAACTTTTGCGCAAGCCAATCAATATACGCTTATTGCATTTTTTTTTTTTTTTTTACCAAAAATACATAATACATATAGAAGAATACATATTGGCCTAAACTGATGAAGACATTTTTTTGGGGTTTTTTTGGAGGATATTTATTATAGCAAAAAGTTAAAAATATTGTTTTGTTTTTTTTAATTCTCGCTTTCTTTTTTGTTTATAGCGCAAAAAATAAAAACCACAAAGGTGATCAAATACCACCAAAAGAAAGCTCTATTTGTGGGAAAAAAAGAACGTCAATTTTGTTTGGGTACAACTTCGCATGACCGTGCAATTGTCAGGTAAAGCGACGCAGTGCCGTATCGCAAAAAATGGCCTGGTCATTAAGGGGGAAAATCTTTCCGGTCTGTTAGTGGATAATTTAAGATATAATATAATTATATATTAATTAATATTAATTTATTATATCATATAATATTATATAAAATATACAGTATTATAGATTTTTTTGATTCCAAGTCAGCCAAGTAACTTTCAGAAGAAGCAATCAGAACTGACACGTTACTTTTAGCCTCTAATATACCAAACGGTGTCAGAGCAGTAATCATATACATACCAGCGTAACCAAAAATATCCATTCTAATCTAACATTTCCTCAGGTGTTTCATTAAATGATGAATGCGAGTCGTTTCCTATGAGTATCTGCGCATTGCTCATCACTCTTCGCCCGGATCATTAGCAAGGTGCCGAGCTGCTGGTTCCACACTGCAGTTATAAAACCTCCATTATCCATGACTAATTACATATCAGAGCATGAGTCCGCATCCACAGCAAGGTGAGCGGCCAACAATTTCCAATTTCCAGGTGACTCTGAAGTCTGTAGTTCACATTGACTTTAAACATTCGCATTACTCACCTGTGCTGAATGGTGATAGGCTTCATTTGTCATGGGTAGCTTATTAAATGATGTGTTGATGCTGGAGATGGGAAAACCTGTGGTCAGCGGCTCTTAATAGCTGATATTAATCCTGTAAGAGGATTTACAGACGCTTTGCTTACAAGAACTTTACAATAAGTGTCCAATTTATACCAATAACAGCGTGGCAGATGCACATACATTTATCTTGCTTATCATCATGATGTCCCTTAGATTCAGCTGATGCACACGCACCACCTTGTGGCTCGTACGGTCATTACAATTCTATTAATTAAGACTGCACTGTGATTGTAACATTTTGAGAACCTAATAACATTTTAGTATACAATAAACATAAATAGTTTTGTATAATCTAAATACTCATTTTATATAAATTAATGTAATTAACTCAAATTAACTTAAAACTTTTAACAATTACTGACCACCTCCGATGGACTGTTCAGTAGACTTGTGCACAACGGAAAAATTCGTTCCGTTTCGGTTCGTTTCTTTCCGGTCCTGTTGATTCGTAATCATTCGTAATTTTGCTAGACGGGATTTTTCGTGTTCGGACTCATTCGTATTTTTGCAAGCGACATTTTTCGTTGAATTTTTTGTTGCTTTATAATTCGTACTTTCGGTAGAGTACGTTGTTTTTCGTTGATTCTGGACACAACTCCTACTTTCGTAACTTTTTTTGGGTTCGTTGATTCGTAATTTTCCGTGTCTCTCTCACAACGACGCTGCCTATTATGCCTAATGTGCTTCGAATGGATTTGTACTTTTCTAAATACATAGCGGTTATTTGTAACGATTCGAAATCTCGTATTTTACTTTCGTTTTTTACATGCGGCTATAGGCTCCGCCCCTGTACACCATTTTGAGAGGGTTCAGCACGGTGAGGGAGAAGCAGAGAGCAGAGCAGAGTGAGTGTTATTGTGCTTCGAATGGATTTGAAATCTCGTATTTTACTTTCGTTTTTTCATGCGGCTATAGCCTCCGCCCCTGTACACCATTTTGAGAGGGAGTTCAGCATGGTGAGGGAGAAGCAGAGAGCAGAGTGAGTGTTATTGTGCTTCGAATGGATTCGTACATTCGTAACTTTTTTCATAACGAATTATGCCGAAGACCTTCGGGCATTCGCTATTTTGCGGTATAATTTATTTCGGATTCGGTTTTATTCGTAATTGCTCTGTTCGGAAATTCGAATGCTTCCGAATGTCCGAAAGTTGCTAAATTCGGACGAATTTTGATTCGTTACGAAACGAATTGCACAAGCCTACTGTTCAGAATCTTCTTTTAGGTATCAATGAGACCTCAAAAATTGTCAATAGTATCATCTTTCAAAAAACCAAGTAGTGTACTGTGCTAAGGTGAAAAAAAAAATGTAAATAAAATTAACAATATAGGACAGCAGCAACTAACCACTTGTATGTGATATAATCATAGTAAACATATAATAAACAAAAACGTTGTGCTATACATAGGTGTGCGCAGCCTATTGCATTATGAGCCAAAGAAGTATAAATTATAGGTGACACAGTATGAATCAGTGATTATACACAACAATGAATATACACGACAGTGAACTATGTTAAATTCAAATGTCTATATGACATCCATAGGTGATCAGTTCTAAAGAAAAATGTAAAAACGTTGCTCTACGTGGTAAATGGAAAATAGGTATTTCAACGGAAATTCCACCACCCAGGTTCAAAGAGGACCCCCTGTGACACATATCACCTTATTAATGGGGACGCTTACCAGAGAGGATGGACCATCTATTTCTAGAGTGGTCTAAAATGCCCCAGAAAGACGTCACGTATGACGAAACATGTCGGATGCCGCTATGCGCTACAAATACTCTACCCTTAAAGTTTCCCCTCCTAGTACACATCTCCTCTCCACTTCAATTCCCCTCTCCTAACACAAATTCCCCCCAAATCCCCCCCTTCTAGCACAAATCTTCTTCCCCCCAACCATAGGTATGCACAGTCTATTGCATTAGGGTGTGCATCCCAAAGTTCAAACACACACTACTGATCACTCACGATGTTCATTCAGAAAGGGTAGGGGATGATCAATTACATATTTACCGGCCCCTTCCTCCACTCATCCTAAAACATCCTTGCAGCAACAGCTGGTGGGAGAGGAGGGAAGCTGGTAGTACTGCAGGAGGAAGGAGGGAGCCAGGGAAAGAGGGGGAATCTGTGCTGTAAAGGGTGATTAGGGTGTGCCTGGGCACACCTGTCACACCCTGTGCGCACGTCTATGCCCCCAACACAAATCCCCCTAAATCACCAATCTTAGCACCCCCTCCCAAATTTCTACTTTTAGAACAATACTTACCCCCTGCCGCACCCCAAATTCCGCCTTCCAACACAAATCCCCCCCCAATCTCTTTGTGGCGCCCCACCTCCTATCATACCACAGTGCCCAAGGCACCCGCCCTTCCGGCCCACCCTTGTCCTGGCCCTACAGACAGGGCTGTGCTGTGGGGCAGCACTAAATAAATTTAAGTACTGGATGGACAGAAATACAAATTAAACATGTGCAATTTGCTTCGGTTCGAATGTAAATTCTGACAAATTTTTGGTTATTCTGAGATTTGGATGTATCCGGATTTTCTATTGCCGGCATTCTTTTGTTTACATTTTGACTCTCAGCGGGAAAGCCTTCTGACAGCTGATGAGTCAATAGTTGTTAAGAACACAGCCGTCGGCTTCCCTGCCTGCTCCTTAACCACTTCAGCCCCGGAAGATTTGGCTGCTCAATGATCCAGGCCATTTTTTGCGACACGGCACTGCGTCGATTTAAATAACAATTGTACGGTATCCAAACAAAATTAATGTCCTTTTTTTCCCACAAATAGAGCTTTTTTTTGGTGGTATTTGATCACCTCTGCGGTTTTTTTTTTGCGCTATAAACAAAAAGAGAGCGTCAATTTTGAAAAAAAACACAATATTTTGTACCCCATTTTTTTTTTAAAAAATAAAAATTTTTCCTCAGTTTAGGCCAATATGTATTCTTCTATGTATTTTTGGTAATACAAATCGCAATAAGCTTAGATTGATTGGTTTGCGCAAAAGTTATAGTGTCTACAAAATAGGAGATAGATTTATTTATTTTTTACTAGTAATGGCGGCAATCTGCAATTTTTATCGGGACTGCGATTTTATGGCGGACACATCGGACAATTTTGACACTATTTTTGGAACTTTGACAATTATACAGCGATCAGAGCTATAAAAATGCACTGATTACTCTGTAAATGTCACTGACAAGGAAGGGGTTAACACTAGATGGCAATCAAGGGTTTAACTGTGTGTTCCCTCATGTGTGTTCTAACTGTAGGGGGATGGGACTAACTAGGAGAGATGACAGATCGTGGTTCCTAGCTATTAGGAACTCACAATCTCTCTCTCCTCACAGAACAAGGATTTGTGTGTTTACACACACACGACCCTGTTTTGCCTCTCGTGCTCGCTTGTGGCCGGCAGGCATTGCGACCGCCGGCCATGAGCATCGACACCCCCGCAGTGCAGCAGGCGCGCGCGCCTGCTATCCCGCTTAAAGGGATCGACGTACAGCTATGACGGTTCGCGGGATCGTGTCGACCTGCCGCAGTATAATGACGGCGGCTGGTCGGCAAGTGGTTAAAGCGGAACTTCAGTCATTTTTTCATCTTTCCATCTATTAAATCTTCTGCCCTTGTTGTTGTTTTAACTTTGGATAGTAAAACATTTTTTTTCTGCCAGTAAATACCTTATACAGCCCACTTCCTGTTTCTTGCCTGGTAAAAAGCCTAGGCTTATGACATCATGCACAGCTCTCTCTCTCTCTCTCTTTCGTTTGCCAGGAAGGGACAGGGGATGAGTCATAAGAGGACCAATGAGAGCTGCAGAGCTGGGGGTTGCCTCTGTGTGTCTGTGTACATCCAGGAAGTGAACAGGCAGCAGCTTCAGCTGCCCACAGTTAAAATGGATGCAGCCAGACTCAGTGGAGGGAGATTTCTGCAGCATATTTGACAAGTACAGAATCACAGTATATATAAAATAATATGCAAAGTGGTTGGAGGGGAAGATTCAGAATTGCAAAGATGTTTTTATTACAAATTATGTGAGCAGACTGCAGTTCCTCTTTAACAATCAGCTATTCATCACACAGAATTTAAATCGTTTCGAAAATGTGGAATTTATTAGAAAATGTATAAAAAAAGCTAAATTAAACGAAACAAAACAAATTCCGAAACAAATCAACAAAACAAAATTAGTAACATAATGAATCTATAAGAAAAAAAATAAAATAATGTTTCCCTTCTGCACGTTTATTACAAATCCATTGGCAGTTTAAACAGCTCCATTATAGTCTTTTAATCTGTGTACTTGGCTGTTTGTCCAGAGCTCAGTTATAAAGCTGAACTTCAGGCAGATAGAAAGGACACAAATGAATTCAGCTCTATAATTTTTAATACACTGTTTCTTTTTTTATGCAAGCAATGTAAGTGCCCAAATTTGATCTGGTATCAGCCTACTGTGCTGCATGTATAGCAGGGATGGAGTGTGAGAGTAACAAAAATGCTGAAGAGAAACATGCTGATAGGAGGAAGGGGCAGAGTGATGGAGAAATGAGCTCATCACTGTCCAGTCACTGACTAGGGATAGGTGCAGGGCAACCTGGGCTGAAAGGAAAGGGGTTGAATTATACTATAATCAGATTGAGGACATCTAGTGGCAGAAAAAGATACTTAAAGCTAAATGTCTAAATCAAAGGTGAATATTTTCCAAACCAAACCTGGGTTTGTGCTTTTATCCTGGGCTATTTATTTCTTATTATTTTTAGCCAGTGTTCAGCTTTTGACTTTCAATTTCCATACTGCTCTTTGTGTTATATTATTTTCAATATCAGCCATGCCTAACTCTCTAGAGAACTGCCTATGCTATTGTCTGTGTTAAATCAAATGTGTATGCATATCAGCACTGCAGTTAGAGCGCTTTATAATTGGTCTACGATGATGTCATTGGAATCAATGTTGTGGGAAAATTAGTAATGAGAGTCTAAATAGTCAGAAACAGCTTCAGCAGGCTGTGCAAAGAGCCATTGTTAGAGATGCGGGATTCAATTAGTCAGCCGTTTCCATTAGGCTGGCTAAATGAGAAAATAAAAACTTGTTAGCTAAGCGGTGAAGAAAACTTAGGTGAAAGGAAATAACAATGAAGCTTTAAGCTGAGATTAAAAATAAAATAAAAATTCGATAAAAAACAGCAATAAATGCAGTTGTACTCCAGTTGATGTCCTTGTGGACGAAACATGTCAGTTTGCAGTGAGTCGGCTCCACAATCATTGCGCTCTTTTGGAAATCCTTGTGATCACATTGTTTTTACATTTGAACACATCAGCCTTGATGTTAGTACTCTGTTTTTAGATAAATCCTTCCATTATGATCTACACTATGTGGATGCCCTTTTTTCTTTTATGAATAATTTTCATGATCATCTACGGTGGACGAGACATTGGGACATTGCATTCTGATCTCCAGTGGCAGCTCTACAGAGTTCCAGCTCCTATTCATACGCGTGTTTAAATCTCTGCCGCTGGCATCTGAGTCCACAGTCTCTGGTAAGAGTACATACCCTCTCTCTCGGGTGTCGGATGCACAATCTCTGGTGACCCTTTAACAGATGATGGTCTATTTTTGTCTCCACTGAATAGACTTTTATTCTTCAACCTCTATCCTCAGATTTCTGTTCCTATGAACTGTTTTGTTTGGATGTTGGTGATCTTTCCAACTTCCATAGCAGAGCCCCAATTTCTGCCCGTTCACTACATTTAAAACAGTTTGAACTTTTAGTGGCCATTGGCATTTGATTTGCATTTACGACTTGTTTGCACTAGCACATTTGCACTTGTTATTGGTGTAGTTACTCAGCACATTATATATATGCATTGACTTTGCATTAACATTGTTGGAATTGTATATATACATTATTTGTGGGTTTACGTTTACCCACGTTCCACTTATAGCGCTGCACTTTTTAACTTTTTATTTTCTGCACAATTTGTCAGATTGTAGTGCTAGCAGCTTTTTGTTATATGGTAGGGCAGTAATTCTTATACGTTCCACTTATAGCGCTGCACTTTTTAACTTTTTATTTTCTGCACAATTTGTCAGATTGTAGTGCTAGCAGCTTTTTGTTATATGGTAGGGCAGTAATTCTTATTTTATTTCATGATTAACAGCACTTTTATGTGTAATTCTCTTAAAAGAGAAGTATGGGTTTCCTTTTTTTTTTGCTTACATCTATTCTATGTGAGCTGCTGATATCTATAAACCCTCTCAGCCCTCTCAAAAGTGCCCCAATTCTGTTAAAATCAAGATAAATACCTGTGGGAGGTTCTACAGTCTTTCATACAGCATCATCCAGACAATGGTGTGAATATAGAGCCTGGATCCACCCCCTTTCCTGTCATTTTACTTGATTGATGTCGGCTCTCCTCCCTCTGCTTGTTTCTGAGACTTCACAGAGCGTAGCTGCTCCCCCCTCCCTTCTCCCTCCTCCCTCCTACTCCTCCCTATCTATCAGCACAGACACATCTCTTAGGGGAGGGGGGACAGAGGCAAGGGGTGTGTTGGTGTGTTGGTGGAGATGTTTACACCCCCTGAGAACTTTTCAAACTGAAAGTGGACCGTTTTTGCCAGCTGAAGGAAAGTTCATGTGCACATGCTGTAAAAACTAAAAGAGGTAGGAAAAAAAGATTAGCTGATATGTGACTAATGTGATATGTACTAGTTATTTAACCCATCCCATACTTCTCCTTTAATCTGAGTATACAAGGTGTGTCTAAAAAGTTCAGTGAATGGTCCGATATCTCAACGGCACCATAGGCCAGGTGCGCGCGCATGCACATGGCTATCCAGAGACACGTTGAGAAGCACCACCTAGTGTGGCGTACATGTGACCATCAGGGTAAACCAACTGCGGGCAGTCAAACATAGCCAGCAACAAGTGAACATCAAGTTCTGCTACAAATTTGGGAAAGCGGCAACAGAGAGGCATTAAATGCTGGTGCAAGTGTACGGGACAGAAGCAGTGAGCAGAAAATGTGTACGCGACTGGTTCAAACACTTTTACGATGGGAAGAAAATTACTAAGGAGGATCCACGTTTGGGTAAGCCTTCAACAAGCAGAACTGCAGACATGGTCGAGCGAGTGTGACAAATGCTGGCACGTGATCGTCGAATGACTCCACGATTGACGGTGGAGGAATTGGGCATTAGCGAGGACACGGTGCACAACATAGTCCGTGAAGATTTGGGTAAGCGGAAGATCTGTTCCCGGTTTGTGCCGCACAAGCTGACAGATGAACAGAAAGCAAAACGGATGGAAACCTGTGGAGATTTCACTACCATGTGTGACAGGGGATGAGACCTGTTGGCCAATTTTTCTAACTGTTTAGGCACACCTCGTATATCAGCTGTCTTTAACTGCTTGCAGATCGGCAAGTAGACTTGAAGAGGGATGGTCAGTGCAATAAGCCAATAAGACTTTACCACTGTGTACATGTGCTAAAAGAATGATGGAGCAGAAGGATGGCCTATTTAGTGTGCTGCCCGTTCACTGTCCATTCAGCAGGCTGGGGGTTTGCGTTCTTGATCAAACTGTACTGTTTCCATAGTGGTGGTCACTGTAATCTGGTGATTTAGCAGTGGTGTCTGGTAAGATTATTAAAAAGGAGGTCCAGTCTGGGTGAAAACAATTAAAAGTCAGCAGCCACAAATGCTGTAGCTGCTGACTTTTAATATTAGGGCACATACCTGTCCAGGAAGCCCACAATGTCGGCACCCCAGCCGATCATTCTTGGCAAGGGAACCCGGTAGAGAAGCTTTTCAGCTTCACAATGGGTTCCCTACTGCGCAATGAGCGAAGCGCGCTGCACTTTCTAATTGGCCCGGGAGCGGGGGAAAGGGGAAGGGGACCTGTCGAAAACAGGTCCTCCGTTCCCCCTTCCCCCTAAAAAGTCCCAAATGTGGCACCGGAGGGGGGGAGGAAGCGTATAAACGAGAGTTCCGAGTTCCACTTTTGGGTGGAACTCCGCTTTCAGATTGCAAAACTGGCTGTACAGTTTTACATATCTTTTCTGCCCATTTTAACCCTCTTGCTTTCAAGGGTTGCGTCAGTTGAGGGTCAGTCAAGGGTTGCATCAGTTGAGGGTCATTTAGGGGTTGCTTCAGTTGAGGTTCAGTCAAGGATTGCGTCAGTTGAGGGTCAGTCAAGGGTTGCTTCAGTTGAGGGTCAGTCAAGGATTGCTTCAGTTGAGGGCCAGCCAAAGGTTGCATCAGTTGAGGGTCAGTCAAGGGTTGCTTCAGTTGAGGGTCAGTCAAGTGTTGCTTCAGTTGAGGGTCAGTCAAGGGTTGCTTCAGTTGAGGTTCAGTTAAGGGTTGCGTCAGTTTAGGGTCAGTCAAGGGTTGCTTCAGTTGAGGGTCAGTCAAGGATTGCTTCAGTTGAGGGCCAGACAAAGGTTGCATCAGTTGAGGGTCAGTCAAGGGTTGCATCAGTTGAGGATCTGTCAAGGGTTGCTTCAGTTGAGGGTCAGTCAAGGGTTGCTTCAGTTGAGGCACCGGTTGAAGCACGGCCATATAAACAGACTTCTAAGAGTTTGCCCCATATAAGGATCCTTGTGAACTCTTATGGTCCATTATAGACTTTTTTTATTTAGTAGTTGCACCTTTTGTCTATTTATTTGCCTGTCTTTATAACCCTCTTGCTTTCAAGGGTTGCGTCAGTTGAGGGTCAGTCAAGAGTTGCGTCAGTTGAGGGTAAGTCAAGGGTTGCGTCAGTTGAGGGTCAGTCAAGGGTTGCGTCAGTTGAGGGTCAGTCAAGGGTTGCGTCAGTTGAGGGTAAGACAAGGGTTGCGTCAGTTGAGGGTCAGTCAAGGGTTGCATCAGTTGAGGGTCATTTAGGGGTTGCTTCAGTTGAGGCTCAGTCAAGGATTGCGTCAGTTGAGGGTCAGTCAAGGGTTGCGTCAGTTGAGGGTCAGTCAAGGGTTGCGTCAGTTGAGGGTCAGTCAAGGGTTGCGTCAGTTGAGGGTCAGTCAAGGGTTGCATCAGTTGAGGGTCAGTCAAGGGTTGCTTCAGTTGAGGGTCAGTCAAGGGTTGCTTCAGTTGAGAGTCAGTCAAGGATTGCTTCAGTTGTAGGCCAGTCAAGGGTTGCATCAGTTGAGGGTCAGTCAAGGGTTGCGTCAGTTGAGGGTCAGTCAAGGGTTGCTTCAGTTGAGGTTCAGTTAAGGGTTGCGTCAGTTGAGGGTCAGTCAAGGATTGCTTCAGTTGAGGGCCAGACAAAGGTTGTATCAGTTGAGGGTCAGTCAAGGGTTGCATCAGTTGAGGGTCAGTCAAGGGTTGCATCAGTTGAGGGTCAGTCAAGGGTTGCATCAGTTGAGGGTCAGTCAAGGGTTGCTTCAGTTGAGGGTCAGTCAAGGGTTGCTTCAGTTGAGGCACCGGTTGAAGCACGGCCATATAAACAGACTTCTAAGAGTTTGCCCCATATAAGGATCCTTGTGAACTCTTATGGTCCATTATAGACTTTTTTTATTTAGTAGTTGCACCTTTTGTCTATTTATTTGCCTGTCTTTATAACCCTCTTGCTTTCAAGGGTTGCGTCAGTTGAGGGTCAGTCAAGAGTTGTGTCAGTTGAGGGTAAGTCAAGGGTTGCGTCAGTTGAGGGTCAGTCAAGGGTTGCGTCAGTTGAGGGTCAGTCAAGGGTTGCGTCAGTTGAGGGTAAGACAAGGGTTGCGTCAGTTGAGGGTAAGTCAAGGGTTGCATCAGTTGAGGGTCATTTAGGGGTTGCTTCAGTTGAGGCTCAGTCAAGGATTGCGTCAGTTGAGGGTCAGTCAAGGGTTGCATCAGTTGAGGGTCAGTCAAGGATTGCGTCAGTTGAGGGTCAGTCAAGGGTTGCTTCAGTTGAGGGTCAGTCAAGGGTTGCTTCAGTTGAGGCACCGGTTGAAGCACGGCCATATAAACAAACTCCTAAGAGTTTGCCCCATATAAGGATCCTTGTGAACTCTTATGGTCCATTATAGACTTTTTTTATTTAGTAGTTGCACCTTTTGTCTATTTATTTGCCTGCCTTATTAAACAAATCCCCATCCATTATAGAAACAAAGAGCTTGTTTACATTTTTACTCCTTCTTAGGAGTAATTAATCGACCCCCGCAACTACCCCCAAGTGTCCTGCGCTAACCTTTGCCTTCTAGATGCCTAGAACCATGTCAGGTGTTAGGATTGAGAGGGGTGGGAGATCAGTAAATAGATGGATGGGTGGTATGAAACCAGAAGCCAACAGAGTATTGTCAAACAATCCGTGCTCAATCAGATTTAAAGAGGGGATCCACCCCCCCAAAAAAATTTTTTAAATCAGCAGCTACAAATACTGTAGCTGCTGACTTTTAATATTAGGACACTTACCTGTCTTGGAATCCAGCGGCACCACACCCGTATTAAATATAAGCTCATGCAAAGGTAAGAACAATAATTCTAGGCAATCATTCATAATTCTCTAATTGAACAAGCTGTAAAGGCTTTTAAAGCATTTGTCTGTGGACAATTATGAATACTTTAGTTGTTCGCCTTTTCGTGGATGCATGCAGTTCAGTTTGGAGGCTTGACATATTCGGTATCTTATTACTTGATGCAACCTCATCTTTTATATTTAAACAAACAATTGAATGTTTTATTGTTTGTGTGCATTAAAACGATTTTTTTTTTTATGTAAGTTTTTTTTCTGAAAATACATTTTTGAAAAACTATAATGCAAATAAAAATTTCAGTTACCAACTTTGCAACTCTGCTTTCAGAAACCATATAATGTTTTTTGTTTTGTTTTTTCATCTTGAATAGAGTAAGGGAAGGTTATAACCCCTGTAAGGTTTATTTTTGCCCTCTTTGTCCCATTGGGGAGATAAACCTTCACTTCCTGTCCCATAGCCAAAACAGGAAGTAAGAAAAAATCTCTGCAAATTAAGGAAATCTTATGGGGACCCCCAAGGCTACCAGAACTAGGGTCCCTATTGGAAGATTTCTCCTCTATTACTTTTCTGGGGGCAACCCAAAATTTGTAATTTTCATTGATAATGATAAACAGGACAAATAGAGAGGGTGAATCTCACTAATGGGGGCACAGACAGCAATACAATCTGACAGGGGTTCTAATCCCTCCCCACTCTTCCCAAAACTAAAATAAAAAATAAATAAAAAAGTTTTCTATTGTTAAAAAAAAAAAGAAAAAAAAGTTTTGCCTTTAGTTATACTTTAAGTAATCGTCAGGCCTAAAGTATGTATTTTAACATGTACACCAAAAATATGCCAAAAATGAAAAAAAAAATGGCTCCAGCAGCAAAGGGTTAAAGGTTAGGGAGTACTGGTCCTCCTCTCGCCACCTGCTGGTGAAATTAAATATTGCAATATATAGAAGCAATCCTTCTAGCTACTGTTATATTTTAATAGTCAGACTTCAGTCCAACCAGATATAAACAGTGGGACCTCTTTCATGAATGCAATCCTAAATCCTTAAAAAATAGTAGTGAAGACCGCTTCCTTCTCTCTGCCCTGCTTTACACAAGCAGCCTTGGGCAGGTCAATGCAAATCCTGGTTAATGAGCTGATTAGCATGCACGCCACTGGGAAGTCTCATTTACATAATCATTTTAAGGCAAGCAAACAAGCACAAGAATTCCACTTTGAAGTTAATTAACAGTTTTACAAGGTGTTCACTTAAATTGAATAGAATAAACGTAGCAAGTTAAAGCTCACCTGGGTAAACTCAGATCCAAGCCTAAAATAGGGAAAAGACAACTGAAATTTGGTTGACTTCAGAAAATCCGCCAGACACTCTGTGGTCGTTTAACATGTTCTAAAGCAAATCTGCTCTCCAAAACAAACGACTGGAACTAACGACACAAACAATCTTCAGTGTGGCCTAAATACTATGTAGCACACAAACCCCTGTCTTTACCTGCATTTAATTAGGCTCCTCGCAGAAAGAGAGAGGCACACCGCACCACAAGCCCGTACCCTCCTGTGTGAGGTGGTTGAGCGTTGTTAGTTTTCGGGCCTGCCTGCGGCTGGAGTTAAATCCTCCCGAGAATGATTCTCACCTCTACCTTAAATAGATGCAAGTCTTTATTTCTCCCCAGTAATGTCCACACCAACTGAAAGTCCAACTTTTATATTTATTTCACACTGGATAACAAATAGTCTCTTTAACAGCAGACAGGTTGGAACAAGACACAGGACAGCTTAGGTTGGAGGAGGTCCAGGCACAAACTCAAATGATTTCTTCAGACTGTTCAGGTTTCACAAACAGTTTTGGCGCACGATCCCTGTCACAGACTGTGAGGTTGGTCTCTGCCACAGACCTGGTGAATAGAAGTCACTGCCACTGACTTGGTGAATAGGGCCTTGCCCTATGAAGTCACTGCCACTGACTTGAAGCGAGTAGGGTCACTGCCACTGACCTGGAGAGTAGGGTCACTGCCACTGACCTGAAGAACTACCTTCCTGAAGTATTTGGCCCATGTCAAGGAGAAAACTATCCCTCCGGAAAATTACCAGAGGCCCTCACCGTCACCACGACTCTGCGCTGGGTCTTCGGAAAGGATTACCTCCCTGGCCTCCTCATCTCAGATACGGGTCCCCTCGCGAGGCGGCACCCTGGGAGCTCTCGATCCCTAGCGGACCCCAGCCGAAGGTTGCTGGGCCCCGGGCCTTCAAAATAGTACCTCACCCCAGACTGAAGGTGTCTGGGGTGGAACAGGAACTCCACCTCTGGGCCTAGGGCACCCGGCGATAACCCGCAACCCACCCAGGCTGAAGGCTCCTGGGCGCGGACGAACCTCACACCCAGGCTGGAGGTGCCTGGGCGTGGACGAAGACCCTCATAGAAGATGGCCACCCCTTTTTATACCCTCTCCCGGCAGGCACAGCAGGTTTCCCGCCCCGCCGCACTACTGCCGAGAGGGGACAAAAAAGGCACAGCCTTGTATCAGTGGTTCAACCCTGGCCTACAGCAACAGCGCCACCTGTAGGCCACAGGGAACTGCACACCAACACCATCTCCCATGAACAAAAATGGTCCATAAACCCTAACAATTAGTGTGTCTGAGCCTAATTACCACTCAGACACTCCCCCTAAATTTAACACCCCGCTACAACTACAAATGTTGACTTCATCTGATGAGGCCGATGCTTGGCCTTGTCCTCTCCTATCTTCTGAGCCTTGCAACCCTTCTCTGTGTGATTGATGGACAGGTTAAAGTGGAGTTCCACCCAAAAATGGAACTTCCACTTTTTGGAATCCCCCCCCCCCCCCCTCCGGTGTCACATTTGGCACCTTTCAGGGGGGAGGAGGGAGCAGATACCTGTGTAATACAGGTATTTTCTCCCACTTCCTGGCATAGATTACCTCAGTGATCACGGTGACTTACGCCACTTCCTGCGCCTACACTGTCCTCCCCCGTTGTCTTCTGGGAGACACACAAGTCCCAGAAGACCAGTGAGGATGCGCAGCGCGACTCGCAAATGTGCAGTAGGGAACCGGGCAGTGAAGCCGCAAGGCTTCACTTCCTGATTCCCTCACCGAGGATGGCCGTAGCAGCAGCCGAGAGCCGAGCGACTGATCGGCATCGGCTGTCGACATCACCGGAGCCCTGGACAGGTAAGTGCCCATATGTTAAAAGTCAGCAGCTGCAGTATTTGTAGCTGCTGGCTGTTAATATTTTTTTTTTAGGCGGATCTCCGCTTTAACTGCCCAATCAGAAATAGGGGGGTTAGATCAAGCCCAAGGCTCCATTCACACTTGTGCTACTTGTCCTGTGACGCAGCCCATTGTTCTAAATTGCACCCGTTCAGATCGGTGCGACTTTGAAAAGGTGGCTCCACTACTTTGATGCGACTTTTAATGCAACTTGCCAGAGGAAATTGTGCGACTTTGAAGGCATGTAAACCCCAACAATTAACTTTTATGTGTGCCTTTTTGGGGCACAGTGTGCCTTCAGTGCACTCCCTGCAGCATACACTAAGGCAGTGCGCTCCCTGCAGCATACACTAAGGCAGTGCGCTCCCTGCAGCATACACTAAGGCAGTGCACTTCCTGTAGCATACACTAAGTCAGTGCACTTCCTGTAGCATACACTAAGCCAGTGCACTTCCTGTAGCATACACTAAGCCAGTGCACTCCCTGCAGCATACACTAAGCCAGTGCACTTCCTGTAGCATACACTAAGTCAGTGCGCTCCCTGTAGCATACACTAAGTCAGTGCTCTCCCTGCAGCATACACTAAGTCAGTGCGCTTCCTGCAGCATACACTAAGTCAGTGCGCTTCCTGCAGAATACACTAAGTCAGTGCACTCCCTGCAGCATACACTAAATCAGTGCGCTCCCTGCAGTATACACTAGGTCAGTGCTCTCACTGCAGCATACACTAAGTCAGTGCGCTCCCTGCAGCATATATTAAGTCAGTGCGCTTCCTGCAGCATACACTAAATGTCAAATATTCAATGAAAATAGTATCAAAAATTACACACATACAGGTCCTTCTCAAAAAATTAGCATATTGTGATAAAGTTCATTATTTTCTGTAATGTACTGATAAACATTAGACTTTCATATATTTTAGATTCATTACACACAACTGAAGTAGTTCAAGCCTTTTCTTGTTTTATTATTGATGATTTTGGCATATAGCTCATGAAAACCCAAAAATCCTATCTCAAAAAATTAGCATATTTCATCCGACCAATAAAAGAAAAGTGTTTTTAATACAAAAAAAGTCAACCTTCAAATAATTATGTTCAGTTATGCACTCAATACTTGGTCGGGAATCCTTTTGCAGAAATGACTGCTTCAATGCGGCGTGGCATGGAGGCAACCAGCCTGTGGCACTGCTGAGGTGTTATGGAGGCCCAGGATGCTTCGATAGCGGCCTTAAGCTCATCCAGAGTGTTGGGTCTTGCGTCTCTCAACTTTCTCTTCCCAATATCCCACAGATTCTCTATGGGGTTTAGGTCAGGAGAGTTGGCAGGCTAATTGAGCACAGTAATACCATGGTCAGTAAACCATTTACCAGTGGTTTTGGCACTGTGAGCAGGTGCCAGGTCGTGCTGAAAAATGAAATCTTCATCTCCATAAAGCTTTTCAGCAGATGGAAGCATGAAGTGCTCCAAAATCTCCTGATAGCTAGCTGCATTGACCCTGCCCTTGATAAAACACAGTGGACCAACACCAGCAGCTGACATGGCACCCCAGACCATCACTGACTGTGGGTACTTGACACTGGACTTCAGGCATTTTGGCATTTCCCTCTCCCCAGTCTTCCTCCAGACTCTGGCACCTTGATTTCTGAATGTACTTTGGACCACTGAGCAACAGTCCAGTGCTGCTTCTCTGTAGCCCAGGTCAGGCGCTTCTGCCGCTGTTTCTGGTTCAAAAGTGGCTTGACCTGGGGAATGCGGCACCTGTAGCCCATTTCCTGCACACGCCTGTTCACGGTGGCTCTGGATGTTTCTACTCCAGACTCAGTCCACTGCTTCCGCAGGTCCTCCAAGGTCTGGAATCGGTCCTTCTCCACAATCTTCTTCAGGGTCCGGTCACCTCTTCTCGTTGTGCAGCGTTTTCTGCCACACTTTTTCCTTCCCACAGACTTCCCACTGAGGTGCCTTGATACAGCACTCTGGGAACAGCCTATTCGTTCAGAAATTTCTTTCTGTGTCTTACCCTCTTGCTTGAGGGTGTCAATGATGGCCTTCTGGACAGCAGTCAGGTCGGCAGTCTTACCCATGATTGCGGTTTTGAGTAATGAACCAGGCTGGGAGTTTTTAAAAGCCTCAGGAATCTTTTGCAGGTGTTTAGAGTTAATTAGTTGATTCAGATGATTAGGTTAATAGCTCGTTTAGAGAACCTTTTCATGATATGCTAATTTTTTGAGATAGGATTTTTGGGTTTTCATGAGCTGTATGCCAAAATCATCAATATTAAAACAAGAAAAGGTTTGAACTACTTCAGTTGTGTGTAATGAATCTAAAATATTTGAAAGTCTAATGTTTATCAGTACATTACAGAAAATAATGAACTTTATCACAATATGCAAATTTTTTGAGAAGGACCTGTATATAAATGAAAAACAAAAGCAACAAGTTGCAACAATTTGGGACTTTGCATGAGGTCATGACCAATAGGAATCATGTACCTCCATCCCTGTCTAGAGTAAAATAAAAAAACATAAGGTGTAAAGGGGATAGGTAAGAAAATTGGGACTTTGTAACTATCCTTCCACCAATAAAAAAGAAAACATAGTCATTGGGTAGATTTCCCTTCACTTCCTGTCCCATAGCCAAAACAGGAAGTGAGAGGAAATCCCTACAAATTAAAATAATCCCTTATATTTTTACATTCCTTAACCACTTAAGGACCGGAAGGATTTACCCCCTTAATGACCAGGCCATTTTTTTGCGATGCGGCACTGCGTTGCTTTAACTGAAAATTGCGCGGTCGTGCGACGCTGAACCCAAACAAAATTTATGTCCTTTTTTTCCCCACAAATAGAGCTTTCTTTTGGTGGTATTTGATCACCTCTCCGTTTTTTTTTTTTTGCGCTGTAAACAAAAAAAGACCGACAATTTTGAAAAAAAGCTATATTTTTTACTTTTTGCTATAATAATTATCCCCCCCAAAAAATGTAAAAAAAATAATAATTTCTTCATCAGTTTAGGCCGATATGTATTCTTCTACATATTTTTGGTAAAAAAAAATCACAATAAGCTTATGTTGATGGGTTTGCGCAAAAGTTATAGCTTCTACAAAATAGGGGATAGATTTATGGCATTTTTATGATTATTTTTTTTATTCACTTGTAATGGCGGCTATCAGCTATTTTTAGCGAGACTGTGACATTGCGGCGGACAGATCGGACACTTTTGACACTTTTTTGGGACCAGTGACATTTATATAGCGATCGGAGTTAAAAATAGCCACTGATTACTGTATAAATGACACTGGCAGGGAGGGGGTTAACTCTAGGGGGCGATCAAGGGGTTAAGTGTTCCCTAGGTAGGTGTTTCTAACTGTGGGGGGAGTGTACTGACTGGAGGAGGAGAGAGATCGCTGTTCCTAATTACTAGGAACAGACGATCTGTATATCCTCCCCTAACAGAACAGGGATCTGTCTGTTTACATTGACAGATCCGCACATTGGCTCTGGCGGGGCGTGCGCGCCCCCTAGTGGTCTTAAAGTGGCCGTCGTACCATAACGGTGATTCGCCCAGGAGAGCCAACCTACCGCAGTATAACTGCGGTGGCTGGTCTTTAAGCCGTTAAATCCCTAATGCCTGGACCGCTACTTGAACGCTAATGTGACGTGATTCAATTATCTCATAAGATATTCTTTAGTGAATTAAGCCCTGGATATAATTTTTTTTGTCACTTTACATTTTGTTCTTGGGTTTAGATACACCAGGGAAATGTACCTGCAGTGAATGATTAGTGAATGTCAGATTCACCACTTTATAAATATGCCCCTTTAAGTTCCTGTGCATATAACAGGGGGCGCACATTAGTAGCGAAAGAAATTAGAGGTTCTAAAATCAGGTCACCAATTAAATACACACAGTTTTCTGTCTTTGTGCTGTGGCTCAACAAACATATGCACAGTCTATTGCACACAGAAGAGTGCTGAAGTGTGAACCCGGGAACAATGTGACATGTGTAGCTTGAAGGAATGTAGCAGATGGAGAGGCACGCATAAGAACTGCGATTTAGAGAGTTAAGCCTCGTACACACGACCAGTTTTCTCGGCAAGAAAACTGCTGGGAGAGCTTTTTGCAGAGAAAACCGTTCGTGTGTATGGTTTCTCGGCAGGAAAACTTCCGGGAATCTCGACAAGAAAAATAGAGAACCTGCTCTCTATTTTTCTCGTCCGGATTCTCGGCAGAGTTTTCCTGCCGAGAAAACTGGTCGTCTGTATGCTTACCTTGTCCAGGTAAACCCGTGCATGCTCGAAAAGACTTTGACGCATGCGCAGTAGCATACAAGGTTAGTGTGGGGTGTAGCAAGATGGCGGCGACGGCATCTAATGTGACAAGTGACGGCTCGTCGTAGTCGATGACGTCACCGCATTCTTGCCATTTGAAAGAACGGTGGTTCTTTTGAATGGTTGCGTGTGTACACAGGTCTTGGCAAGACAAGCTTGCCAGGAATCCCGTCAAGAAAACCAATGTTTTTTTCCCGCTCGTGTGTACAGGGCTTAATCCAAAACTCACTAATAGCCGCACTTATAACGCATATATCTATAGTATGTGATGGTGTCACACAATGGGTGGAATGCTTCTGTTGTGTTTGTTTGGTGTAACCTTATTTTGAGTAAGTCTCCGATGACCAATGAAAAAAAATACATGCCATGAATATCCACTGTGGTTTTCACCAAGATATTTGTACCTTCTTCTGTTTTCCTTTCTGTTCTTGGTATAGAATCCTTACCTGTCCTTGCCCTTTCACGTGTAGTACTACCCCTAGAAGATGTGTTTGATAGATGGTTCCTACCCCCCCCCCAGGAATGACCCAACCTATATCGGTACCTGACAGACACTGACACATCTGGGACTGTGGAATGGGCTTTACTGAAGAGGAAAAAGCCCTCTAAGGTTATACAAATACAGTAAAATATAAGAAAAGTCATCAATACCGGCGCACACAATTTGGAGATGACAACAACCTCAATTTGAGAATGGTTTATCCATGTAGAAGAGGTACTACCTAAGAATAATAGCATAGTCCCGCCATCGTTGGGTCTCATGGACTCATGGTGGAGTTCTCATTCTCCTTGACAGGACTCCACTCTCAAAAGTACACTGACACATCTGGAACTATAGAATAGACTTTACTGAATTTGGCAAAAGCCTTATAAGGGACGTTTTGGGTTAAACAAATACAATATAACATTAGAAAAGTCATCAATTCTGACACACACGATATGGAGATGACAGCACTTCAGATATGAGAATTTTCTACCTACGAGCAAGAGGTTCTACCTAAGAAGAATAGCTTAGTCCTGCCAGCATTGGGGCCTATTAACTCGTGGTGGGGTTCTCACCCTGCTTGGCAAGACTTCACTCTCAAAAACACAGTGACACATCTGGAACTGTAGAATGGGCCTTACTGAAGAGGAAAAGGTCCTATAACGGAAGTTTGGGTTATACAAATACAGTAAAATATTAGAAAAGTCATCAATACTGGCGCACACAATTTGGAGATGACAACAACATCAATATGAGAATGATTTATCCATGAAGGGGTACTACCTAAGAATAATAGCTTAGTCCTGCCATCGTTGGGGCCCATAAACTCATGGTGGAGTTCTCATTCTCCTTGACAGGACTCCACTCCCAAAAGTACACTGACACGTCTGGAATTGTAGAATAGACTTTACTAAATTTGGCAAAAGCCTTATTATTATTATTATACAGGATTTATATAGCGCCAACCGTTTACGCAGCGCTTTACAATATAAAAGGGAGACAATACAGTTACAATACAATAAAATACAAGAGGATTAAGAGGGCCCTGCTCAGAAGAGCTTACAATATAATAGGGTGGGGCAGGTGGTACAAAAGGTTGTAACTTTGGGGAATGAGCTGATGGAAGTGGTAAAAGATTAGTTGCAGACGTGATAGGCTTCCCTGAAGAGATGAGTTTTCAGGGATCGCCTGAAGGTAGCAAGAGTAGGGGATAGCCGGAGAGGTTGAGGTAGCAAGTTCCAGAGGATGGGAGAGGCTCTGGAGAAATCCTGGAGACGAGCATGGGAGGAGGAGACGAGAGAGCTTGACAGTAGGAGGTCTTGAGAAGAGCGGAGAGGACGGTTTGGGATATGTTTGGAAACCAGATTGGTGATGTAGCTCGGGGCAGAGTTGTGGTTAGTATTTTGAATTTAATTTGCTGGGTGATCGGCAGCCAGTGTAGGGATTGGAGGAGAGGGTTGGCAGACACTGAGCGGTTGGTAAGGTGGGTAAGTCTGGCAGCAGCATTCATGATAGACTGAAGAGGTGATAGCCTATGGAGAGGCAGGCTAATGAGAAGGGAGTTGCAATAGTCAAGGCGAGAGATAACAAGGGAGTGAATGAGGAGCTTGGTGGTTTCATTTGTTAAAAAGGGGCAAATTTTAGAGATGTTACGGAGGTGAATTCTACAAACTTTTGACAGCGATTGGACTTGATGCTGAAATGACAAGTCAGAGTCTAGGATTACACCTAGTACCCTGGCGTGAGGGGAGAGACTGATGGTTGCATTGTTGATTTTGATGGAAAAGTCATGGAGGAGATATAAGGAAAGTTTGGGTTATACCAATACAATATAACATTAGAAAGGTCATCAACACTGACACACACAATTTGGAGATTATAGCACCCCAGATATGAGAATGTTCTACCTACGAACAAGAGGTTCTACCTAAGAAGAATAGGTTAATCTTGCCAGTGTTGGGGCCTAATAACTCGTGGTGGGGTTCTCAGCCTCCTTGCCAGGACTTCACTCTCAAAAACACAGTGACACATCTGGAACTGTAGAATGGATTTTATTGAAAGAGGCAAAAGCACTATAATGCCCTGTACACACGATCGGAATTTCCGATGGGATAAAATCCGATGGAATTTTCCGTCGGAATTCCGTTTAAGCTGTCTTGCATACACACTGTCAGACCAAATTCCGACTGTCAAGAACGCGGTGACGTACAACACTATGATGAGCCGAGAAAAATTAAGTTTAATGCTTCCAAGCATGCGTCCACTTGATTCTGAGCATGCGTGTTTTTTTTCTCCGTCGGAGTTCCACACAGACGATCGGAATTTCCGATCGGATTTTTGCCCATTGGAAAAAAATAAAACATGTTCTATTTCTAAACTCCGAAAGAAAAAAGTCAGATGGAGCCCACACACGGTCGGAATATCTGATGAAAAAGTTCCGTCAGACTTTTTTCATCGGAAATTCCGATCGTGTGTACAAGGCATAAGGGAAGTTTGGGTTATACAAAGGCAGTATAACATTAAAACAGTCATCAACACTGACACACAAAATTGGAAGATGACACCCTAGATATGAGAATGGTCTATCTACGAACAAGAGGTTCTACCTAAGCAAAATAACTTAGCCCTGCCGACGTTGGGACCTATTAACTCATGGTGGAGTTTTCACTCTTCTTGACAGAACTCCACTTTCAAAATCACACCGACACTTCTGGAACTGTACAATGGGCTTTACTGAAAGAGGAAAAAGCCCTGTAAGGGAAGTTTGGATTACACAAATGCAGTATAATATTAGAACAGCCATACTGACACACACCATTTTGTGATGCAGCACATTAGATATGAGAATGGGCTGTCTATGAACAAGAAGTTCTACCTAAGAATAGCTTAGTCCTGCTGGCGTTCGGACCCTTTAATTTATTGTGGAGTTCTCACTCTCCTTGGCAAGACTCAACTCTCCAAAGCACAGTGATTGTAAAGCTTTGATTTATAAAAAAAATATATAACAAATATGTCATACTTACCTCCACTGTGCAGTTTGTTTTGCACAGAGTGGCCCCGAACATCCTCTTCTGGGGTCCCTCGGCGGCTCTCGTGGCTCCTCCCCGCATCAGATAACCCACCTAGGAGAAGCGCTATTCCCAGGGGTTACCTTGCGGGTGCGCTCCCGAGTCCATCATTCGGCGTCCATAGCCGCCGAATGTATGACTCAGCCCCGGTGCCCGCGTCATTGGATTTTATTGACAGCAGCGGGAGCCAATGGCTGCGCTGCTATCAATCTATCCAATCAAGAGCTGGGACCCCATGGAGAGAGGGGTAGCGCGTCTCCGCCGAGGGAAATTCAGGGCTTAGGTAAGTAAAATGGGGGGGGGGGGGCTGGGGGGCAGGTCACTGCCTGGTGTTTTTTCACCTTAATGCATAGGATGCCCTTTAACAACAAGAGTCCGATAACACACAGGGGTGGCCAATAGGCCTTTCCCCACACCAATGCTCTGGGGCAGTCTGTTTCTTGACAAAATCTCCTTTAGACAGGATGGATGTGGATGAAGAGTAGGCCACAACTTCTCAGAGAGGTCAGACAAAAGGCAGTCTGCAGCTCTGGGCCTCCCTCTCGAGTCTCCTTGGAAATTATTTTCCTTTGCCTCTGCCCTGTATTGCTACCACTGTAGATCTCTACAATCATTCTCCAGATGGCACGCAGCGGGCCTTACAGTCCACAGCACAGTAGCGGGCTCGTGGCCTCTGAAGTTTGATCCACCATGCAGCAACACATGGAAACTAGACACAGCTCACAACAGTGAGTGGACCTCCTGCGATTTGCCCAGCGCTAGACATGTGCACACTGAAATATTTTGTTTCGGAATTTCGTTTTCGTCCGAAAAATTTATTTAATTAGTTAGTCCCGAAATTCGTTATTTATTTTGTTTCGTTAAAAAAATGCATTAGTCCAAAAATCCAAATTAATTAAGGTTGAATCTGTCAATTGAAGGCTTGTGGTGTCTGTCGAATGTTCTAAGAAGATTCGAAGGGGCAGCTAAACTGTATGACGCCGCAATCGTACATTTCTGGTGGAATGTTTCGCCTACAAGCTATAGAAGAATTCTAATGTTGTATGACACTAGTAATAATTATATCAACCAACATTCAAATTCTTCTATAGCCTATGGGCCGAGAATTTGATCGGAAATGTACGATTGCGGCATCGTACAGTTTAGCTGCTTGTCGAATCTTATTAGAACTTTCGACAGACACCATAAGCCTTCAATGACAGATTCAACGTTTGTATGTTTTTTGCTGCTTCGTCGAATCTTCGTCGTTCATGTCGAATGGTCTACCCCAACACTGTCTCTATAATGTCAAATCTTTCCTCTCTATGTAGAATAATCTTGGACTAATAGAGTTAAGGTTAGGCACATTCGACCACAGGTTCGATAGACACAGATTGTTATTGTCAGCGTCATGTCGAATCTCCTATCTATATCGAACTGTTGTAGCAACAAAAACGAAAATAAACCATTTTTTTATGTCGGATCTTTCGGATTTCGGGATTCTGCGCGTTCGTTTTCGTTTGTTAAAACGATAACGAAAAATACCCGAAATTCAGACGAAAATGCATTCGGACGAAAATGAATGCACTTGTCTAGCCAGCACAAGACATAGGTTCTTGGCTCCCCGAGTCCCCGGAACCTTCCAGTTTCATCCCCTAGGTCAGTGATGGTGAACCTTGGCACCCCAGATGTTTTGGAACTACATTTCCCATGATGCTCATGCACTCTGCAGTGTAGGTGAGCATCATGGGAAATGTAGTTCCAAAACATCTGGAGTGCCAAGGTTTGCCATCACTGCCCTAGGTTCTCCAAACTCTCCCTGGACTCCTTTGACTTGTTCAGCTGTGTGTGAAACCTGAGCTTCAGCTTTTTTACCAAAGCAGTTAAAATTTGTCTGGAAAATGTTAAAAGTAGCCTAGAGTTCCCCCTGTTGGAAAAATGTATATGCAATAGTTTGTTTACTGATTTTTTTAATTTTTTTAGATATACATTTTTAATCCTAGAGAATAAACAAAAAGTTCTTGTTTACACAAAAGATACAATTCATAATGAATGATAGACCTAGCTGATGTGTTTATTTTCTTTTAGGCAGACATTTTTCATAACTGTCTCTATCGTCTGCTTTTCAAACCTAAAAGGTCACTGAATCCTTGTGCATTACACATGTCTGGTAGGCAGAAAATTGAAGTAAATTACATCTGCGCAACATGAATAACGACAACATAGTTTAACATAATTTCGGGGGACGTCTAACTGATTTTGAGTAGGAGTCAATATAACAAAGTCGTTCCTTTTAACGAGGGGCTAAACGGTTTAGCATACATGAGCGGTGGAGCATTTTGTCCTAGTGTGGAGAATGTAAAGTATTCTGCAGAACTTTGGAATGGTAATAGTTCTGTATATTGTAACCTTTTATATTTCTTATAAAAAAACATTTTGAAAAACATTTTCCATTTCCTTTAGTAGGGTACATATGAATATTTTGCCTTGTGTCTTGAACCAGCAAGTCAAGCCTGTTTAACCACTTCAGCCCCGGAAAAGATTTTACCCCCTTCCTGACCAGCGCACATTTTGCGATTCGGCACTGCGCCGCTTTAACTGAAAATTGCGACGCTGTACCCAAACAAAATTGACGTCCTTTTTTTCCCCACAAATAGAGCTTTTATTTGGTGGTATTTGCTCACCTCTGTGTTGTTCATTTTTTGCGCTATAAACAAAAAAATGCGACAATTTTGAAAAGAAAAACAATATTTTTTACTCTTTGCTATAATAAATATCCCACGTTTTTTTAAAAACATTTTTTATTTTTTCCTCAGTTTAGGCCGATATGTATTCTTCTATATATTTTTGGTAAAAAAATTGCAATAAGCGTATATTGATTGGTTTGCGCAAAAGTTATAGCGTCTACAAAATAGGGGGTAGTTTTATGGCATTTTTATTATTATTATTTTATTTTTTTTACTAGTAATGCTGGCGATCTGCGACTTTTATCGGGACTGCGACATTATGGCGGACAGATCGGACAATTTTGACACGTTTTTGGGACCACTGACAAATATACAGCGATCAGTGCTATAAAAATGCACTGATTACTGTAAAAATGTCACTGGCAGAGAAGGGGTTAACACTAGGGGGCAATCAAGGGGTTAACTGTGTTCCCTCTCTGTGTTCTAACTGTAGGGGGATGGGACTTACTAGGGGAGAAGACTGATCGGTGTTACTTTGTATGAACAGACAATAAGTAATTTCTCCCCTGAAAGAACGGGGATCTGTGTGTTTACACACACAGATCCCGGTTCTCGCTCTGTTAGGGCTCTTTCACACGGAGGGACCTTTCAGGTCCGCCTGTCAGTTTTTTAGGCGGACCTGAACGGACGCTCCATGTCCTCCTATGGAGCCACGGATGTCAGCGGTGACATGTCCTCTCACATCTGACCCGCTCTGATCCGCAAATGTGTGACGGAGGAAAACCCTATTTTTCCTTCCGTCTGCGAATCGGATCGGATGACTACGGACTCTACGGTCCGTCGTCATCCGATCCCCCCATAGGGGAGAGCGGCGCTCTGACAGGGCGGTCCCTGCACAGTTTGCGGGTACCGCCCAGTCATCCGCCGGCTCAGCTGGGATCAACGGAGCGATCCCCGCTGAGCAAGCGGAGCTTCACGGGGCGGATCTTCACGGATCCGTCCCGTGTGAAAGAGCCCTTACGAGCGATCGCGGGTGCCCGTCGGTCATCGCGCCCACCGGGCACCCGCGCGCGCCCCTAGTGGCCACAATGGGAAGCGACGTAAGGTAGCGTCAACTTGCCCAGCCGAGCTAACCTGCCGCAGTAAAAACTGTGGCGGCTGGTCGGCAAGTAGTTAAAAAATATATATTCTTTTTTAAATGTGTATACTGTATATAAAGGGGTTAGTACTCACCTTTCAAACGGTCCCTCGCCAGCGCTGGCATCGTCTTCTGTGTGCCGGTCCTCAGCCATCTTTATTGGCCAGCATGAGGTAACATCACTTCTGCACATGCACAGGAGCCACTCATCCCAGCTGCCAGTGATGGGCCTGGCACCGTAAGCTGATCTACGCCTGAACCCACATGAAACTGTCACATGACAGCAGGCTGCCGTCCCAGTCAGCTGCTGTGGTATTCCCCCGCCTTGTAACAGCACGCAGCAAATGGGTGGGGCTGCCGGTGACATTGTTGACCTCATATTGCCACACAGTGACCAAGTATGGCCATGCAGCCATATTAGGTCAATGATGTCACCAGAATCCCCACCCCTTTATTACATGCAGCTGCAGGGCAGGGGAATTCCATGGCTGCAGCTGATTGGGACAGTGGCCAGCTGTCATGTGACAGTTTCCTGTGGGTGTGGCCCAAACCTTAGCTCATCAAATCTACCCCTGACATGCCAGCAATGGAGTTGATTTACAAAAACGAGAGGGTGCAAAATCTGGTGCAGCTCTGCATAGAAACCAATTGGCTTCCAGATTTTTTTGTCAAAGCTTAGAGGAACTGCAGTCTGCTGACATAGTTTGTAATAAAAACATATTTGCCATTCTGAAGCTTCCCCCCAACCACTTTACATAATATTTTATATAAACTGTGATTCTGTACTTGCCAACTATGCTGCAGAAATCTCCCTCCACTGAGTCTGGCTGCAACCATTTTAACTGTGGGCAGCTGAAGCTGCTGCCTGTTCACTTCCTGGATTTACATAGAGGCACATAGGTACACCTCCAACTCTGCAGCCCTGCAGCCCTCATTGGCCCTCTTATGACTCATCCACCCTCCCTTCCTGGCAAACTCTTACGAGAGTGAGAGAGAGAGCTGTGCATGATGTCATAAGCCTAGGCTAATGACCAGACAAGAAACAGGAAGTGGGCTGTATAAGGTATTTACTGGCAGAAAAAAAGTTTTACTATACAAAGTTAAAACAACAACAAGGGCAGAAGATTTAATAGATGGAAAGTTGAAAAAATCACTGAAGGTCCGCTTTAATTGAACAAGCTGAATTTAGAAGCTGATTAGCTACCATGCACAGCTGCACTCTCCAGTTTCCGTAAATCAACGTCGCTTCACATTGTGCTACCATGGTCAGCGATTGTCACTATGAGAACGCCGGTCCAAAGCAATTTGTGAGTGTAGTAGCATCTGAAGGAAGAAGTAAGAGAGCAGCAGCTTTCAGATGCAAAAAAGACATACACTATGGGGTTAGGGCTGCCACCTGTCCGGGATTCACCTGGACAGTACGGGTTTTGAAACATGTGCCCGGGTCTCTGCCCGCCTTAGACCCAGGCACATTATTTAGACCCGCCAGTGGCTCCCTGTGCCTGTGCCTCCACGGCCGGTGTGCGCTGACATCGGGTCCGTTTGATGTGTGCTCCTACTGCCTTAGTGCCTCCATATCTATCAAATACCCCTCACCCCAGCCCCCGCACTGTCAGCACACCTCCGACTTCGCTCAATGTTTTACAGAGTGCAGATGGGACACTGAGGCATGTTGCCGGGTACTGTCCTCTGGTTGGCGGCAGAAGGGACAAGGAGGTGGGGTTGAAGGCGGAGCCTCCCCATTCCCTGCTGCTCTGTTGGAATTTGAAGTGTGCGCCGAGGCAGAGATCGCGCTGGGACTGGAGCTCAGCTTGTAAGGTAAGTTTTTGCCCCCACCATTAGGGATGAGCTCGGTGTTCGAGTCGAACATACGTTCGACTCGAACATCGGCTGTTCGATCGTTCGACAAAGTTCGAACGATTTGGGCCGTTAGCGCCTAATTTGAGTGACGCGAACGGCCCACAATGCACTACGCCATCGCAGTGTCATCCAGGCGCTGTGATTGGCCAAGCATGCACTGTGACCCCGCATGCTTGGCCAATCACAGCGCCGGCAGCGAGGAGAGCAATGATTGGCCACAGGCAGGATGCCTGTGGCCAATTATTGCTGAGGGTGTTTAGTACACGCCCCACACTATAAAAGGCCGCCAGCACGGCGGCCTAGTGTAGTGTGTTCCGGAGCAGGGAAAGAGAAGCATAGGCAGGGACAGTGACATTTTTTTTTCTTGCTTAACCTGGATTCCTTTAGTTTAGGGAAAGAGAAGGATAGGTAGGGAGAGTGTCAGTGTGTTTTACTGTGCTAATCCTTGTTTGTAGGGACAGGGAAGGACAGTGAGGGAAATTCTCCTTGTGCTATACTGTGCTAAAGCATTGATCATCAACCATCTTTAAAAAAACATTTTTTATAGGGACAGAAAACTATAGGTAGGGAGAGTGTCAGTGTGTTTTACTGTGCTAATCCTTGTTTGTAGGGACAGGGAAGGACAGTGAGGGAAATTCTCCTTGTGCTATAGTGTGCTAAAGCATTGATCATCAACCATCTTTAAAAAAAAAAAATTTATAGGGACAGAAAACTATAGGTAGGGAGAGTGTCAGTGTGTTTTACTGTGCTAATCCTTGTTTGTAGGGACAGGGAAGGACAGTGAGGGAAATTCTCCTTGTGCTATACTGTGCTAAAGCATTGATCATCAACCATCTTTAAAAAAACATTTTTTATAGGGACAGAAAACTATAGGTAGGGAGAGTGTCAGTGTGTTTTACTGTGCTAATCCTTGTTTGTAGGGACAGGGAAGGACAGTGAGGGAAATTCTCCTTGTGCTATAGTGTGCTAAAGCATTGATCATCAACCATCTTTAAAAAAACTTTTTTTATAGGGACAGAAAACTATAGGTAGGGAGAGTGTCAGTGTGTTTTACTGTGCTAATCCTTGTTTGTAGGGACAGGGAAGGACAGTGAGGGAAATTCTCCTTGTGCTATACTGTGCTAAAGCATTGATCATCAACCATCTTTAAAAAAACATTTTTTATAGGGACAGAAAACTATAGGTAGGGAGAGTGTCAGTGTGTTTTACTGTGCTAATCCTTGTTTGTAGGGACAGGGAAGGACAGTGAGGGAAATTCTCCTTGTGCTATAGTGTGCTAAAGCATTGATCATCAACCATCTTTAAAAAAACATTTTTATAGGGACAGAAAACTATAGGTAGGGAGAGTGTCAGTGTGTTTTACTGTGCTAATCCTTGTTTGTAGGGACAGGGAAGGACAGTGAGGGAAATTCTCCTTGTGCTATAGTGTGCTAAAGCATTGATCATCAACCATCTTTAAAAAAACATTTTTTATAGGGACAGAAAACTATAGGTAGGGAGAGTGTCAGTGTGTTTTACTGTGCTAATCCTTGTTTGTAGGGACAGGGAAGGACAGTGAGGGAAATTCTCCTTGTGCTATACTGTGCTAAAGCATTGATCATCAACCATCTTTAAAAAAACATTTTTTATAGGGACAGAAAACTATAGGTAGGGAGAGTGTCAGTGTGTTTTACTGCGCTAATCCTTGTTTGTAGGGACAGGGAAGGACAGTGAGGGAAATTCTCCTTGTGCTATAGTGTGCTAAAGCATTGATCATCAAGCATCTTTAAAAAAATTTTTTTTATAGGGACAGAAAACTATAGGTAGGGAGAGTGTCAGTGTGTTTTACTGTGCTAATCCTTGTTTGTAGGGACAGGGAAGGACAGTGAGGGAAATTCTCCTTGTGCTATAGTGTGCTAAAGCATTGATCATCAACCATCTTTAAAAAAACATTTTTTATAGGGACAGAAAACTATAGGTAGGGAGAGTGTCAGTGTGTTTTACTGTGCTAATCCTTGTTTGTAGGGACAGGGAAGGACAGTGAGGGAAATTCTCCTTGTGCTATACTGTGCTAAAGCATTGATCATCAACCATCTTTAAAAAAACATTTTTTATAGGGACAGAAAACTATAGGTAGGGAGAGTGTCAGTGTGTTTTACTGTGCTAATCCTTGTTTGTAGGGACAGGGAAGGACAGTGAGGGAAATTCTACTTGTGCTATACTGTGCTAAAGCATTGATCATCAACCATCTTTAAAAAAACATTTTTTATAGGGACAGAAAACTATAGGTAGGGAGAGTGTCAGTGTGTTTTACTGTGCTAATCCTTGTTTGTAGGGACAGGGAAGGACAGTGAGGGAAATTCTCCTTGTGCTATAGTGTGCTAAAGCATTGATCATCAATCATCTTTAAAAAAACATTTTTTATAGGGACAGAAAACTATAGGTAGGGAGAGTGTCAGTGTGTTTTACTGTGCTAATCCTTGTTTGTAGGGACAGGGAAGGACAGTGAGGGAAATTCTCCTTGTGCTATACTGTGCTAAAGCATTCCTCATCAACCATCTTTGAAATCCTTGTTTTTTGGACAGTCAGGGAAATTGTCGTTGTGCTATTCTGTGCGAAAGCAATCATCCTCAACCATATTTAGAAATCCTTAAGTAAAGGGACAGAGAAGGACACCTGAAGGTAGCCCTTATTGCTTTTTTCCCATCTCCCTGCAGGCCATCCATTAGAATGTCTGGAAGGCAAACAAGGAGAGGCAGACAGTCAGGAGGCAATAAAAGAGGGCAAGCAGGCTCTGTGTCTGGGGGCAACAGTGCTGGTCGTGGACGCGGTGCATTGTCATCAGCACATGGCCATGGGACACGCTTGTCCTTCTTTTCGGCAGCTGGACATGTTGAGCCACATCATGCCGAAGACTTGGTAGAGTGGATGACCAAGCCCTCCTCCTCCTC
Source organism: Rana muscosa (assembly GCA_029206835.1). Classification (NCBI taxonomy): domain Eukaryota; kingdom Metazoa; phylum Chordata; class Amphibia; order Anura; family Ranidae; genus Rana; species Rana muscosa. The sequence continues at coordinate 1,069,391,036 of CM055117.1, forward strand.
CTCATCCTCTCTCACTCAGGCTCAGGGTACTGGCAAAGCAGCTGCCAAAGCGTCCTCTTCCCTGGTATCAATGTCAGACTCATCATCAGTCACTCCTTCCCTAGACCCACCATGTCCTCCTCCTGAGGAGTCCCCCGAACTGTTTGAGCACAGTGTTGGGTACATGCTCCAGGAGGATGCCCAGCGTTTCGAAGGGTCTGATGATGAAACCCAGCTACAGGAAGGCAGTAGCGTGAGAGCAGACAGAGGGGATGCTCAAGAAGGACACCAATCTGGCAGTCATGTTCCAGCAGCTGCAGCATACTGCCAGATTGGCTCCATTGATGAGGAGGGAGGGGATGATGAGGTCACTGACTCCACGTGGGTGCCTAATAGGAGAGAGGAGGAGGAGGAGGATGAGGAGGAGGCACATCTCCAACGAGGCAGGATGCCCTTTGGTGGCCAGCGTAAGGGCAGTACACCAACGGAATCACACCGCAGAGCTCCGCCTGTGCAGGGCGCTGCCTCTGCCCGTCATTCAAAAAGTTCTTTGGTGTGGGCCTTTTTTGAGGCTAGTGCATCAGATCGCACAGCTGCTGTTTGCAACATATGTCTCAAGCGTATATCGCGTGGCCAAAACATCAGCCGCTTGGGTACCACATGCCTGACCAGACATATGTTGACCTGCCATGCAGCTCGTTGGCAAGCCTACCTCAAAGACCCACACCAAAGAACAAAGCGGACCTCTCCTTGCACCGCATCAGCTGGGATCTCCAACCCCACTATAACTTCAGTCCTCTCTGAAACATGCACTGAGAGGAATGAAGGTGTAGAATTAGGTGTGTCACAGCCAAGTACTTGCGGCCACTCTGCTAGCAGTACACCGACGTCCGATTCTAGCAGGCAAATTTCCCTGCCCCAGCTGCTGGACCGTCGAAAGAAGTTCACTCCCAGCCATCCACATGCCCAGCGGTTGAATGCTAGCTTGGCTAAATTGCTAGCGCTTCAACTGCTGCCTTTTCAGTTGGTAGACTCGGCCCCCTTCCGTGAGTTTGTGCAATGTGCGGTTCCTCAGTGGCAGGTTCCCAAACGCCACTTTTTCTCACGGAAGGCTATTCCGGCTCTCTACCGGCATGTGGAAGGCAATGTCTTGGCCTCGCTGGACAGGGCGGTCAGCGGTAAGGTGCATATTACCGCTGACTCATGGTCCAGCAGGCATGGACAGGGACGTTACCTTTCTTTCACGGCCCATTGGGTCACTCTTTTGGCAGCTGGGAAGGATGCAGGACAAGGTGCAGTAGTGTTGGAGGTTGTTCCACCGCCACGCCTCCAAAATGCTACTACTGGTTGTGACACACCTCTCTCCTCCACCCCCTCCTCTTCTTCTTCCTCCATGGCCTCTTCCTGTGCTTTGTCCTCTGAACCAGCGGTGCTCCGTAGCCGTTCAAGGGGCTACGCAAGTACGCAGGCAAAAAGATGCCATGCCGTGCTTGCGCTGGTGTGTTTGGGGGACAGAAGCCACACTGGGGCAGAGGTCCTGTCTGCTCTGCAGGGCCAGGCCGAGAGGTGGTTGACGCCACGCCAGCTTAAGCCAGGAATGGTGGTTTGCGACAATGGCACCAACCTCCTCTCCGCCCTCCGACAGGGACAACTGACCCATGTGCCCTGTGTGGCTCACGTCCTTAACCTGGTGGTGCAGCGGTTCTTGGGCAGGTACCCGGGCTTACAGGATGTCCTGAGGCAGGCCAGGAAAGTCTGTGTGCATTTCCGCAGATCTTATAATGCCAGTGCTCGCCTGGCTGAGCTGCAAAAGGAGTTGAACCTGCCCAAGAACCGCCTTATATGTGACATGCCCACCAGGTGGAACTCAACGTTGGCCATGCTGCAGCGGCTGCACACGCAGCAGAGGGCCATCAATGAGTACCTGTGCGACTACGGCACCAGGACAGGGTCAGGGGAGCTTGGTTTTTTTTCTCCACGCCAGTGGGGCATGATCAGGGATGCATGCACTGTCCTGGCACCATTTGAGGAGGCCACGAGGATGGTGAGCAGTGACAGTGCATGCATCAGTGACACTGTACCTCTTGTCCACCTGTTGGAGCACACGCTGCGTGGAATAATGGACAGGGCACTTGAGGCAGAACAGAGGCAGGAAGAGGAGGACTTCCTTGCCTCTCAAGGCCCCCTTTACCCAGACAGTGTTCCTTCTGTCCCACCCATCGCACAGGAAGAGGAGGAGGAGGAGGAGGAGGAGGAGGAGGATTGTGTCAGCATGGAGGTGGAGGCTGGCACTCAGCATCATCAGCAGCAGTCTTTTAGGGATGATTTACAGTCCCAAGAAACCAGTGGACTTGTACGTGGCTGGGAGGAGGTGGCTGCGGATCATGTCGTCCTTAGTGACCCAGAGGACTCCGGACCGAATGCCTCAGCTAACCTACGCTGCATGGCCTCCCTGATCCTGCAAAGTCTGCGGAAGGATCCTCGTATTCTTCGGATCAAGGAGAGGGACCATTACTGGCTGGCCACTCTCCTTGATCCACGGTACAAGGGTAAGGTTGCGGACCTTATGTTACCGTCGCAGAGGGAGCAGAGGATGAGACAACTCCGGGAGGCCTTGCAGAAAGGTCTGTGCAACGCGTTCCCAGAGACTGGGAGGTTACAAACTCCTGGTCCTGGACAACGAGTTGCTGAGGCTTCGGCCAGTCAAAGAAGGAGCGGTGGGGAAGGTGGCCGTCTGACCGATGCATTCAGACAATTCTTTAGTCCGCAGCCCCAAAGTATGATCGGTTCCAGCAACCATCGCCAGCGTCTGATAAACATGGTGCAGGAATATCTAGGGGCAAGGTCAGACTTGGACACCTTCCCCACCGAAAATCCTCTGGCTTACTGGGTCTTGAGGATGGATCACTGGCCAGAGCTTGCACAGTATGCAATTGAGCTACTGGCCTGTCCTGCATCCAGCGTTCTTTCGGAACGCACATTCAGTGCTGCTGGAGGATTTGTCACGGATCACAGGGTGCGCCTGTCCACCGACTCGGTTGATCGACTGACTTTCATCAAGATGAACTAGTCTTGGATCACCACCAGCTACCACACACCTGATGCTGATATAACAGACTAATTGATTTTAACATGTCACATCCCTTCAAGACTGATGCTGATGCTGAGTGCCTGTGCTGTTATGTTGACTGGCTATCCTCCTCCTCCGAGTCCTCAATGATACGATTGATGATGATAGCTTGGAAGATCATTTTTGTTTATGGGTGCCGCCACCAGTGGCTAAGGCCCAATTTTTCAGCCCCTGTTTAACAGGGGCGTGTAATTACAATTTTTGAAGCAATACTTTGCAACAGGGCTCATTGCCGTGCTCCAAGTACAGTATCTGTGAGGGGTTGGAGTGTTGTGCCACCAGTGCCTAAGGCCCAATTTTTCAGCCCCTGTTTAACAGGGGCGTGTCATTACAATTTTTGAAGCAATACTTTGCAACAGGGCTCATTGCTGTGCTCCAAGTACAGTATCTGTGAGGGGTTGCAGTGTTGTGCCACCAGTGCCTAAGGCCCAATTTTTCAGCCCCTGTTCAACAGGGGCATGTAATTACAATTCTTGATCTAATAATTCACAGCAGGGCCCATTGCTGCACCCACCAAGAGTAACTCTGAGGGCTTACAGTGTTGTGGCACCGCCACCACCACCACCACCACGAAAGGCCCAATTTTTCAGCCCCTGTTCAAAAGGGGCATGTAATTACAATTCTTGATCTAATAATTCACAGCAGGGCCCATTCCTGCACCCACCAAGAGTAACTCTGAGGGCTTACAGTGTTGTGGCAACACCACCACGAAAGGCCCAATTTTTCAGCCCCTGTTCAACAGGGGCATGCAATTACAATTCTTGATCTAATAATTCACAGCAGGGCCCATTGCTGCACCCACCAAGAGTAACTGTCAGGGCTTACAGTGTTGTGGCACCAGCACCACCATCAAAGGCCCAATTTTTACTACCACTGTTCAACAATTATATGTAATTACAATTCCTGATATAATAGTTGACAGCAGGGCGTTCCAGCACCAACCAAGAGTAACTGTGAGTGCTTACAGTGTTGTGCCAACACCAACAACTAAGGGGCCTATTTCTGCAGAGTATATACGGCAGGTCCCTACTTTCAAACATCCAACTTACAAACGACTCCTACTTGCAAACGCAAGAAGACAACAGGAAGTGAGAGGAAATCTACCCCTAGGAAGGAAAATTCTCTCCTGTAAGAATTAATATGGGAGAAAGGTGTCTCCTCTGTACTGATGCTTTATCACCAATCCTTGTTTCAAGAAAAACACCACATTTCAAAAACAGTTGTCATTGGGACGGAAAGTGAGGTGAAATGTTCTGAACAGGGGCACAGACAGCAAAACAAATGTTACAGGGGTGATAACCCTTACCTATGTTTTCCAAAAAGTTTAAAAATAGATTTTTGGGCTGGAGCTACACTTAAACAATGTACCTGTTCAAAATTACAAACACATTCTACATAAGAACAAACCTACAGTCCCTGTCTTGTATGCACCGCCTGTATACGGCTGTTCAGAGTATATAGGGCCTTTTTTATTTTGTGTGCGGTGTTCCCCTTAATATCCATACAAGACCCAAAGGGGCTGGTAATGGGCTGGGGTAGGGGGGGGGGGGTCATGGGGTAGCTATGCCATTTTTCTTAAAGATTTTCATCCATATTACCGGGACCAGACATTACATTAAAGCCGCAAGCAGTTTTAAATGTTTTTTTTTTCCTTTAGAAGTGTCATTTTGTGCAGGGACAGTTCTAAACACGGGAAACACGTGGCACTTCACAGGCATACTTTAGACACCCCCCAGGTACGATATTTAAAGGAATATTTGACTTTTTTTTTTTCACTTTATGCATCATTAAAATGACTGCTCCCGAAAAACGACCGTTTTTAAAACTTCTTTTTGCATTGATACATGTCCCCTGGTGCAGAACCCGGGTTCCCAAACCCTTTTTAGGACAATAACATGCATAATAGTCGTTATAATTAGCACTTTAGAATTCGAACGTTCGCATCCATTGTATTTTATAGGGTTCTAATGTTCGTACGAACGTTCGGTCCGTTCGCGGGTTCTGGTGCGAACCGAACCCGGGGGTGTTCGGCTCATCACTACCCACCATACACTATATACATACAGTTCTGTCATCCCTCCCATACACCATCCATCCATCCATATAGTTCTCCCTCTCCTCCTCATACACCATCCATATATACAGTTCTCCCCCCCCCATATATACAGTCCCCCCCCTCCATTATATACAGTTCTCCCCCCCCATATATACAGTTCTCCCCCCCCATATATACAGTTCTCCTCCCCCCCATATATACAGTTCTCCTCCCCCATTATATACCGTTCTCCCCCCCCCCATATATACAGTCCCCCCACCATATATACAGTTCTCCCCCCATATATATTGTACAATTCTCCCCCCCCCCATATATACAGTTCTCCCCCCTCCCATTATATACAGTTCTCCCCCCCCCCAATATATACAGTTCACCCCCCATATATACAGTTCACCCACCCATATATACAGTTCTCCCCCCCATATATACATTCCCCCCCATATATACAGTTCCCCCCCATATATACAGTTCTCCCCCCATTATATACAGTTCTCTCCCCCCATATATACAGTTCTCCCCCCCATATATACAGTCCCCCCATTATATACAGTTCTCCCCCCCATATATACAGTTCACCCCCATATATACAGTCCTCCCCCCCTTATATATACAGTTCATCCCCCATATATACAGTTCTCCCCCCCCATATATACAGTTCACCCCTATATATACAGTCCTCCCCCCCCTTATATGTACAGTTCACCCCCCATATATACAGTTCTCCCCCATATACAGTTCTTCCCCCCCATATATACAGTCCCCCCCCCATAAACCATCCATATATACACATTATATACAGTTCTCCCCCCATTATATACAGTTCTCTCCCCCCATTATATACAGTTCTCTCCCCCCATATATACAGTTCTCCCCCCCCATATATACAGTTCCCCCCCATTATATACAGTTCTCTCCCCCCATATATACAGTTCCCCCCATTATATACAGTTCTCCCCCCATATATACAGTTCACACCCATATATACAGTTCTCCCCCCCTTATATATACAGTTCACCCCCCATATATACAGTTCTCCCCCATATACAGTTCTTCCCCCCCCATATATACAGTCCACCCCATAAACCATCCATATATACAGTTCTCCTCCCCATATATACAGTCCCCCCCATACACCATCCATATATACAGTTCTCCCCCCATATATACAGTTCCCCCTCCCTATACATCATCCATATATCCATATACACAGTTCTCCTCCCCCCATATATACAGTCCCCCCCATACACATCCATATATACAGTTCTCGCCCCCAAAAATACAGTTCTCCCCGCCATATATACAGTCCCACCCCATACACCATCCATATATACAGCTCCCGCCATACACCATCCATATATACAGTTCTCCCCCTATATATACAGTCCCCCATATATATCTGTGTATATATATATATATATATATATATATATATATATATATACACACACACAGTTGCCCCCCATACACCATCCATATATACAGTTCTCCCCCCCCCCCCATATATACAGTTCCCCCCATACACCATCCATATATCCAGTCCCCCATATATCCAGTCCCCCCCCATACACCACCCATATATACAGTTCTCCCCCCATACACCATTCATATATACAGTTCTCCCCCCCCCATATATACAGTTCCCCCCATACACATCCATATATACAGTTCTCCCTCCATACACCATCAATATATACAGTTCTCCCCCCATATATACTTCCCCCCCTCCCCATACACCATCAATATATACAGTTCTCCCCCCCATATATACAGTCCCCCCCCATACACCATCCATATATACAGTTCCCCCCCATACACCATCCATATATGCAGCTCCCCCCATACACCATCCATATATACAGTTCTCCCCGGGGGACACCGTCCACTGCTCTACTGACACCATCCACTGCTCTACTCACACCATCCACTGCCCTACTGACACCATCCACTGCCCTACTGACACCATCCACTGCCCTACTGACACCATCCACTGCCCTACTGACACCATCCACTGCCCTACTGACACCGTCCATTGCCCTACTGACACCGTCCACTGCTCTACTGACACCATCCACTGCCCTACTGACACCGTCCACTGCTCTATTGACACCGTCCACTGCCCTACTGACACCGTCCACTGCTCTACTGACACCGTCCACTGCCCTATTGACACCATCCACTGCCCTACTGACACCGTCCATTGCCCTACTGACACCGTCCACTGCCCTACTGACACCGTCCACTGCTCTACTGACACCATCCACTGCCCTACTGACACCGTCCACTGCTCTACTGACACCGTCCACTGCCCTACTGACACCGTCCACTGCTCTAGTGACCCCGTCCACTGCCCTACTGACAATGTCCACTGCCCTACTGACACCGTCCACTGCCCTACTGACACCGTCCACTGCTCTACTGACACCGTCCAATGCCCTTCTGACCCCGTCCAATGCCCTACCAACACCGTCCACTGCTCTACCGACACGGTCCACTGCTCTACTGACACCGTCCACTGCTCTACTGACACCGTCCACTGCCCTACCGACACCATCCACTGCCCTACCGACACCATCCACTGCCCTACCGACACCATCCACTGCTCTACCGACACCGTCCACTGCTCTACCGACACCGTCCACTGCTCTACCGACACCGTCCACTGCCCTACTGACACCATCCACTGCCCTACTGACACCGTCCTCTGCTCTACTGACACCATCCACTGCCCTACCAACACCGTCCACTGCTCTACCGACACCGTCCACTGCTCTACTGACACCGTCCACTGCCCTACCGACACCATCCACTGCCCTACCGACACCATCCACTGCCCTACCGACACCATCCACTGCTCTACCGACACCGTCCACTGCTCTACCAACACCGTCCACTGCTCTACTGACACCATCCACTGCCCTACCAACACCATCCACTGCTCTACTGACACCATGCACTGCCCTACTGACACCGTTCACTTTAAGTCCCCCCCCCACTGTTAATGCAATTTGGCCACAGCCACTGTTCACCTTAGCACACCTCATTACTACTCTCTTTGGTGTCCCAGGTATTTTAAAATTCTATAGCATGTATTACAAAAAAATTGCCGTGCGCCACGAAAGTGTTCAGGTTTGGCTTGAAGAAAAGGTGGCAACCCTATATGGGGTTGATTTACTAAAACTGGAGAGTGTAAAATCAGGTGCAGCTCTACATAGAAACCAATCAGCTTCCAGGTTTTATTGTCAAAGCCTAAATAAACAAGCTGAAGTTATAAGCTGATTGGCTACTATGCACAGCTGCACCAGATTTTGCACTCTCACAGTTTTAGTAAATCAACCCTATTAATACCAAAAGTATTGGGACACGTGCCTTTGCGCACACATGAACTTTAATGGCATCCCAGTCTTAGCCCGTAGGGTTCAATATTGAGTTGGCCCACCCTTTGCAGCTATAACAGCTTCATCTCTTCTGGGAAGGCTGTCCACAAGGTTTAGGAGCATGTCTATGGGAATGTTTTACCATTCCTCCAGAAGCACATTTGTGACCTAAGGCACTGATGTTGGACGAGAAGGCCTGGCTTGCAGTCTCCACTCTAATTCATCCCAAAGGTGTTCTATCGGGTTGAGGTCAGGACTCTGTGCAGGCCAGTCAAGTTCCTCCACCCCAAACTTGCTCATCCATATCTTTATGGACCTTGCTTTGTGCACTGGTCCAAATCATTTGTTGGGGGTATTATGGTGTGGGGTTGTTTTTCAGGGGTTGGGCTTGGCCCCTTAGTTCCAGCGAAGGGAACTCTTAAGCAGTGTTGCCAACCGCCAGTATTTTTACTGGCAGTCAGTAAAAAATGGGCACTTTTCTCCTGCCAGTAAATGCCAGTAAGAGGAAAAGGTCGCCAGTAAAAAATATGTCTGTGACGCTTGACTCGGAACTGAGCGTATGCGCAGCTCGGGTCTTGACCCAGCCTGGACCATCCAAGTGCCTGCTACGGTGTGTTTGGATGGTACCGGCATGGGGAGGGTCTGGCGGAGATGGTGCCTGAGCGTGTCATGTGATGTCATGGTGCAAGGGAGCAAAGCGGAGCGGCTAGAACCCTGTGTGCGGGTCTGTGGGACGGGAGCAAGACAAGCCAGGAGCGGGACTGCCAGTGCTGTTTGGACTGGAGGGGACTGAGAGGACCACCTGGTATGGAGAAAAACTGTCACTGTGACTCAAGCTGGGACGTGTCAGTAATGTCAGTGTCGCTGTGAGAGTCCATTTTATGTGTGTGTGTCGCCCATTCTAATTTCCTGCCCCTGTGCCACTTACTTACTATATTGAAATAAAATAAGAACTATGCTTTTTGCCTTAATATCTACCTTAAATCACATTGCTATTTGCATAGTGTACTTTTTTGTAGCCTAAATACAGAAACTTCCCTTACAACTGTAATTTTGTAACTTTTGTAAATGGCAGCAAAAACTTGGCTGTGCCAGTAAATTTTGGGTGTTGTGTCAGTAAATTTTAATCTGCTAGGTTGGCAACACTGCTCCTAAGGTGTCAGCATACCAAGACATTTTGGACAATTTCATGCTTCCAACTTTGTGGGAACAGTTTGGGGATGGCCCCTTCCTGTTTCAACATGACTGCGCACCAGTGCACAAAGCAAGGTCCATAAAGACATGGATGAGCGAGTCTGGGGTGGTAATATACTTACTTTTGGTAATATAGTATATGTAGCGCCCTGCTCCCAATGACTGGGCGCTATGTTAAATTTAGTGGGTGTCTGAGCTTGTAGTTAGCTCAGACTCTGTAAATAATTATGCTAAATCAGCCTCTGTTCCGGGTATGGCTGTGATGGAAAACTTCCCACTGTTTGCCTGTAGGTGGCGTTACCACCCCAGGCCAATGTGGAAGACTGACAGGCCAAAGTGCATTGAGTATCTTTCCCCGGGAACAGTTTAGTGGGAGTGGTCTACCAGCTGAGCATGCTGGGGAAGGGTACTTAAGAGGCAGACGCAATCTTTGGGGTCCTTCTTCCCCTCGCGGCCCTCCTGGAGCGAGGAGTGTGTTGTGTGATTTTGGCCCCGGGACCATGTTGGTCCGAGGCTGCAACTGTACAAAGTAGGCCCCGTTATGCTGACTGGGACCTACCCATTGAATGTGATCCTGTGCTGTCCGTCCTGCGGGAGGAAGCCACTCAATGGAGGAAACCAGGGGAGGACCTGTCCTGGAGAAGACCAAGCGGAAGGCTGGTGTCTTGAGGAAGGCCTGGTGATTCTGTTGGAGGATGCACCGTAGCTAAAGTTCACCTTGCAGTCTGCCGGGTCGGCTTAAAGGCTCTTTGACTGTTTGGCTGGAAGTCATGTGGCAGAGGATCCCGGACTATCCAATTTTGCTCACAACCAGTCTGTGGCAGAGACTGGTCCTGACCATAGTCTGTGCATCATACCGGCTGCTAGGCCAGGTGAGAGGGGCCTATCCGGGTGAGCAATACCCACTCGAGGAAGAGTGGTGAATGACTTTGTAGTTGAGAAGTTTTTCGCCAGTGATCTGTACTGTGTTCCTGAACCTACCCCTTTCTTCCTTCATCCTTCTACTATTCTTCACAAGTTTTAAGCAAAGAAAATAAAACCTAACAGCAGAAGGTTTTACATCTTGTGTGGACATTGGAGTTCTTACAGACTTTCTTCCCCTAGACAACGAATACTGAGGTAACATGCAAGGCCCAAATTTAAACCAGCAGCTCCTACGGGGGTAGTGCTACATATATATAAAGGTAAAAATGGTACAGCATTTTATAAAAAGAAAAAAATATTTATAACACACAAAGGTTTAGCAAATTAAATGTCTTCCAGTTACTGTAGGGGGCGACCCCTTGCCCCAGACTGTCATTTAATAGTGTGGGTGTATGTAATATTGCAAAGGAAAAGCTCTTTATGGGAAATTGAGAATTTCCATGTTGTTAGCAGATTAAACGCAGATTTCACTGGGCAAAGTGATATGATTGAGGTGATCACAAACCATCTGGCTTCATGTACTGTTACTGCTGGGCAGATGGCTACTGAGTTTCTTAATCGGTCCTGTTATGTTACACAGTTACAGCCTGAATGCACCATCTATGTGGACTAACTAAAAAAGTATATATAAGGAACAGCAACAGTTAAGAAGCAAAGTCCGCCACTAATCGCTATGCAGGAAGAACTGCAGCTTTGGTAAAGTCCTTGTATCCACTAATTTCAGACATTCCTCCCCTTTTCATAACATACCCTATAATAGACCCAGTGATCCAGGCAAAATATTCAGCTTTAAACTTTAGTCATTGAGTGTTATGTTACCAGATATTGAACTCTGAAATTACTGCTTTCTTCTTATTCGGTCTTTGTTAAATGTTTACTACCTTGCAGTGTGAGATGTGACAGATTCCTAATTCTCCTATTCTGAGCACATTCCTACTATGATTATCACACACAGCAACCCTCTCTAAATTGATTGTAAATATGTTTTCAGTGCTGTCCTACAAGCAGAGAACATCGCACATCTACTGTAATCCTGGACTCCGCATCTTCAATAAAATATCCACATTTTCTGCTGCTGAAATCAGATGTGTGTGTGCACTGGTTGTGAATGAGAGAGGGAACGTGAGGGAGGAAGGAGAGAGAAAGAGAGAAAGACAGAGGGATAGAAAGAATGGGAGAGAGAGACTGGGAGGAGGAGAGAGAGAGAGAGTGAGAAAAAAAGAAGTGGAGAGACACTGGGAGAGAGAGACTGGGAGGAGGAGGAGAAAGAGAGAGAAAGAGAGAGAGTTGGAGAGAGAGAGAGAGGGAGAATGGGAGAGAGAGAGAGAGACTGGGAGGAGAGAGAGAGATAGCCATTTGGGAGAAAGGAAGGGGGTGAGAAAGTCAGAGGAGGAGGGAGAGCAAGAATGGGAGAGACAGAGAGAGAGAGAGACTGATAGAAAGATAGACGTTTGAAGGGAGAGAGACACTGGGAGAGAATGAGAGAGAGACTGGGAGAGAGAGAGACATTGGGAGGGAGAGAGAAAGACACTAGGAGGGCGTGAGATAGAGAGTTACTTGGAGAGAGAGAGAGCAGGAAAAAGAGAGAGAGAATGGGAGAGACAGAGAGAGAGAAAGAGGGACTGAGAGGGAAAGGGAGATAGAGAGACTCTAGGAGGGAATGAAGTAGAGAATGAGAGACTTGGAGAGAGAGTGAGATGAAGAGAGAAAGAGGGAGAGAGAGAAAGAGACACCTGGAAAGAGAATGAGAAGAGGAGAGAGGGAGAGTGGTAAATACAGAGAGAGAGAGAGAGACTGGGAGGGAGTGAGAGGGAGAGAGAGAGAGAGACTGGGAGAAATAGGGACATTGGGAGGGAGAGAGAAAGAGAATGAGAAATACAGAGAAAGACACTAAGAAGGAAAGAGAGACAGATTGGGAGAGAGATAGACATTGGGAGGGGATGATAGAGACACTGGGAGAGAGTGAGAGAGAAAGACTGGGAGAGAGAGAGAATGTGAGTGTGGGAAAGAGACAGAGAGAGAGACAGAGAGAGACACAGAGAGAGACAGAGAGAGTCATTAGGAGGGAGAGAGAGAGACACTAGGAGGGAGTGAGATAGAAAGAGACTTGGAGAGAGAGAGAGAGCAGGAGACAGAGAGAGAGAGAGAGAATGGGAGATAAAGAGAGACTGAGAGGGAGAAAGGGAGACACTAGGAGGGAGTGAGATAGAGAGAAAGACTTGGAGAGAGAGAGACACATTAGGAGGGAGTGAGATAGAGAGAAAGACTTGGAGAGAGAGAGACACATTAGGAGGGAGTGAGATAGAGGGAGAGAGAGGGAGTGAGAGGAAGAGAGAATGGGAGAGAGAGTGAGAAGAGGAGAGAGGGAGAGTGGTAAATACAGAGAGGGAGAGGGAGAGAGAGAATGGGAGAAATAGGGACATAGGGAGGGAGAGAGAACGACACTAGGAGAGAGCAAGAGAGAGAGAGAGAGAGAATGGGTAATACAGAGAGAAAGACACTGGGAAGGAAAGAGAGACAGATTGGGAGAGAGAGATAGACATTGGGAGGTAATGAGAGAGACACGGTGAGAGAGAAAGACTGGGGGAGAGAGAGAATGTGAGGGTGGGAAAGAGACAGAGAGGGGGAGGGAGGGAGAGAGAGACATTGGGAGGGAGCAAGAGAGAGACACTGGAAGGGAGAGAGAGAAAAGGAGATATTTGGGAGGAGGGGGTGGGTAGAGAGATAAAAAGACTGGAAAGAGTAGATAGAGACATTGTGAGGGGAAGAGAGAGACACTGAAAATAGGAGAGTGAGACATTAGAATGGCGAGAGAGAGAGAGAAAAAGACTGTGAGGAAGAGAGATAGAGAGACACACTGGGAAGGGAGGAGAGAGAGAGAGGCTAAAAGAGGGGGGATAAATGTGGTACAGTTGATAAAACATGAAGGTATTAGAAGGAACAAGAACGAGTATGAGTTGTAGTGAGGATGAGATGGATTGGAAAAATTACTAGCAAAGAGAGGAAGGGAAAAAAGTGTTATGCCGCATACACACGACCGTTTTTCCTGACAAGAAAAATGCAATTTTTTAAATTGGTCATTAAAAAAGGTCGTGTGTGGGCTCCAGAGCATTTTTCGTGACGTGAAAAATGGGCATTAAAAATTTTGAACATGCTCGATTTTTTCTCGTCGTTTTTCTCGTCATGAAAAACGGGTGTGTGTAGGCTTTAACGACGAGAAAAAAATGTGCATGCTCAGAAGCAAGTTATGAAATGGAAGCGCTCCTTCTGGTAAAACTAGCGTTTATAATGGAAATAGCACATTCGTCACGCTGTAACGGACTGAAAAGCACGAGGCTAAAAAGCGCAAGTCAGCTCTCACCAAACTTTACTAACACGAAGATCAGCAAAAGCAGCTCAAAGGGTGGCGCCATCCGAATGGAACTTCCCCTTTATAGTGCCGTCGTACGTGTTGTACGTCACCGCGCTTTGCTCAAGCATTTTTTTTCACGATAGTGTGTAGGCAAGGCAGGCTTGAGAAGAATCTCGTCGAGAAAAACGTCGTTTTTTCAATGACATTAAAAACGGCCGTGTGTACGCGGCATTAGAAGGAATTCATGTAATGGGGTGAAAATGAAGGAAAGGAAAAGGTAGAAAGTGGATAAGTCGGTAGAAAAGGAAGAAAGGGAGAAGAAGTATGGGAGGTAGAAAAGGAAGGAACAAAACGTTTCTGAAGGATGAGATACAAATAAAAAAGAAGACAGAGAGATGGGGAAATATAGAAAAGTGAGAAATAAAAATAGAGGATGGAGAGAGGGGAAAATATAGAAGTGGGGTCAAATGGAGAAGGAAGAAAGTGTGAAGAGAAAAGACTTTGGTAGCTCTGCAGTGAAGTAGTACGTGTGGTTCGGCACAATTTAAGAAACTTTAGCATGGCAGATTTAGGTCCCATACACGAGGAATAACTGTACTGAGAAATTACATTATACAAATGCTCTGCCATTAGTGTCATTACTTGATTTGTGTTCCTAATGGTGTACTACTCAATTATTCATAGCAGAATGATTTGTAAGACATTTCTATAATACGATAAAAAATGAAAAGGAACCCAACAGTGTACAGAGCACCGATTTTTAAAGTGCCCCCCACCGAACAGTCGCACCTACCTTCTCTGTGCTCTGGAGTAAAATGCTGCAAAGCTTCAAGTCAGTCTACCAGCACCTTATATTCCAAAACCCTTCCTGCCCTATCTGAGAATATTTATCACATCATTTGACTTATTGTTCACCCATGTAATAATAATTACTACTTCTATGTGCGTTATTACTACATTTTATTTAAATATGACATTTAAATGTTCATATTTACTAGTAGGGATGAGCTTTGAGTTCGAGTCAAACTCATGTTTGACTCGAACATTGCCTGTTCGCCCGTTCGCCGAACAGCGAACAATTTGGGGTGTTCGCGGCAAATTCGAAAAGCCGCGGAACACCCTGTAAAAGTCAATGGGAGAAATCTAAAGTGCTAATTTTATAGGTTAATATGCAAGTTATTGTCATAAAAAGTGTTTGGGGACCCGGGTCCTGCCCCAGGGGACATGTATCAATGATGTTTTTTCGGGAGCAGTGATTTTAATAATGCTTAAAGTGAAACAATAAAAGTGAAATATTCCTTTAAATTTCGTACCTGGGGGGTGTGTATAGTATGCCTGTAAAGTAGCGCTTGTTTCCCGTGCTTAGAACTGTCCCTGCACAAAATGTCATTTCTGAAGGAAAAAAAGTCAAAGGCTGTAATGAATTGTCGGCTCCCGGCAATACAGAGAAAAGTCATTAAAAGTCATTGTTAAAAAAAAAAAAAATGCGTGGGGGTCCCCCCAAATTCAATTACCAGGCCCTTCAGGTCTGGTATGGATTTTAAGGGAAAACTCTGCGCCAAATAAAAAAAAATGGCGTGGAGTTCCCCCCAAAAATCCATACCAGACCCTTATCCGAGCACGCAATCTGACAGGCCATAAGAAAATAGGGGGGGACGAGAGAGCGCCCCCCCTCCTGAACCGTACCAGGCCACATGCCCTAAACATGGGGAAGATGCTTTGGGGTCTGGACCCCAAATCACCATGTCCCTATGTTTATGGGGACAAGGGCCTCATCCCCACAACCCTTGCCCGGTGGTTGTGGGGGTCTGCGGGCGGGGGGCTTATCGGAATCTGGAAGACCCCTTTAACAAAGGGGACCCCCAGATCCTGCCCCCCCCGATGTGTACAATACCCCTACCATTTCACAAAGAAAGTGTAAAAAATGTAAAAAAAACACACAGACACAGTTGGAATAAGTCCTTTACTAAAAATAAAAAAAATTTAAATAAAAAAAAGATTCCAGCGGTGGTAATCCACTCTCGATCTCCACTCCAGTGATGTCGGTATCCAGCGACGGATGATCTGCAGGCTCCAGCGATGATGTCCAGCGAGGAACAGCACACGGTCCTGTCTCCACCGGAGACACCCCAGGAATGACGTTGCGGCAGCCTGACAGGTCTTATGTAGCTGAGGACGGGGCCACCCGTCACGTGACCCGCCCCCCTCTGACGCAAGGGGAAACCCAGCTTTCCCAGTGACGTGACAGGTGACCCCGCCCCCTCTGATGTAACGCAGGTTTCCCGTTGCATCAGAGGGGGGCAGGGTAAGCCACAAGGCTTCACTTCCTGATTCCCTTACCGAGGATGGCGGCGGCAGCAGCCGAGAGCCGACTTACAGATCGGCTTCGGCTGCTGACATCGCGGGCACCCTGGACAGGTAAGTGTCCATATATTAAAAGTCAGCAGCGGCAGACCTTCGCTTTAAATTTTACTTTGAAATTCTATTAGTGTAATTCCAACTTAAGGCAGTGGACGACTGGGAACCTTTGACTTGGGGGTAAATACAGCCAACTTGCCCTTTCATGGTAGGGACAGATATCGGTGAGCTACATACCATTGTTAATGTTTACGTGCACTTTAAAGCTAACTCCATAGTGTCAGGTGGGAAAGAGGTGTATGATCAAAGTTCACATTTGTAATGTAAATGTAAAATAATGCATTTGGGTGGGAAAAATATGAATGCAATCTACTCACTGGGGGAATCGAGGATGGAAAAGGACCTGGGGGTCCTAGTAGATGATAGGCTCAGCAATGGCATGCAATGCCAAGCTGCTGCTAACAAAGCAAACAGAATATTGTCATGCATTAAAAAGGGGATTAACTCTAGAGATGAAGCAGTAATTCTCTTATTCTACAAGACTCTGGTCCGGCCGCACCTGGAGTACGCTGTCCAGTTCTGGGCATCAGTCCTCGGGAAGGATGTGCTGGAAATGGAGCGAGTAGAGAGAAGGGCAACAAAACTAATAAAGGGTCTGGAGGATATTAGTTATGAAGAAAGGTTGCGAGCACTGAACTTATTCTCTCTTTAGAAGTCGCATGAGAGGGGATATGATTTCAATTTACAAATACCACACTGGTGACCCCACAATAGGGATACAACTTTTCCACGGAAGGGAGTTTAACAAGACACGTGGCCACTCATTAAAATTAGAAGAAAAGAGCTTTAACGTTAAACTGCGTAGAGGGTTCTTTACTGTAAGAGCGGCAAGGATGTGGAATTCCCTTCCACAGGCGGTGGTTTCAGCGGGGGGCATCGATAGTTTCAAGAAACTATTAGATAAGCACCTGAACGATCACAACATACAGGGATATACAATGTAATACTGACATAAAATCACACACATAGGTTAGACTTGATGGACCTTGTGTCTTTTTTAAACCTCATTTACTATGTACCTATGTAACTATGTAACATAAAGAAGCCATTAGTGGTCCATCATCAGTTTATTTTAAATGTGTAGACACTAGCCTGCTGACAATAAGATTTTTGACAAACAAAAACAAGGTGAGCTTGTCAGTCAATCAGAGATGTAGCAAAAAAAAAAAAGGTAGTTACATATTTATGCGTTTTGCTTCATTACAGGAACAACTGCACAAAGAAGGGCTCCCATATTTTTACAATATGCATTTTTATTATGTTTTATTTATGAAGAGCCAACATATTTTGCTGCATAGACATCACGGCCTGTCTAAACTGCTTGGCATCAAACACTAAACCCTTGTCACTCAAGTTTCTGACCTCATACGATAACTTCTCTAAATAATTCATCTCACACAATTCCAGGACCTAAATGACTATGGTGTCAGGACTTTGTAAGAAAACTGAATATTTTTTCCTAATACTTTTTAAATTCATAAATTATATAGCCACTAAACCCCAAAACGTAATTTATCAGATATGACACCAAGAAGGTCAAATGAACTCAATGCCAATTGCATTAAAATGTCATACAACACGTGTGAAGAGTCTCCAGGAAGTCTATATCAAATTTATTGGGAATGTCCTAATATCTGTCCTTTTATGGAAACTACCAAAGCCCTTGTGGAATCATGTTTTGGCCTTCCAATTGCTTTAGACCAAACTCACTATCGTTTGGGCTTACCTATACCAAACTTGACCAAATTAGCTACAACGTTAATTAACCACATTTTAACTGAAGCCAGGTGTTTAATATCCTTAAAATGGAGAAAGATGCCTCAACCATCAAAAGACGACCTCTATAAATACATTCACGAAGTCTATACCTTGTGTGAGGGGGTTAACTCGGTAGCGGGTGTGTGTGACCCCCGGGTTGGGCTCCCCACACAAAAACAGGCCCAGCAGACGGAGGTTGTGGTTTTCAAGATCAAAAGGTGCGGTTTATTTCTCTATTTACAGTGACAAAAACACAGCAAAGCAAAAAGAAACATAAACAAAATAAATCCTGGTCAGCTTGACCTCTGACTAAACATGCAGGTTTCCCTAACTAACAACTGGGATCAGCCTGGTGCTGTCCTAGTCCCTAAGTCCCTGGTTTAGTAAGTGTCCAAACAAATAGCCACACAGGCTTTGTCTCACCGCACAGGGGTTCACTCTCCCTAGACAGTCCACACAGGTCTGGGTCCAGGCATGAGCAAACACCTAATGAATCTGGGAGTTTTCATAGAGGCCTTAAACGAGCTGACAAGCTTCAGCTGGTCTCATCAACTCCCTGCCTGCACGACGCCCAGCACTCTCCCTAGAGGTATGAATCATCCATGAGCCCACTAGCCTCAGCTGGGCTTCATCAACTCTCTCCCTAGTTGTATAAGTCGGCATAAAGCCTGAATCTGGGAGAAATATACCTACCCCCCTGGATGCAACCAGGTGACTTTACCTTCCTGCTGTCACATACCCCCCCTCTTGTTTTAACCTTGGGGTTGGAACACCAGCAATCAGGCATTCATGTACTCGAGACAAAGCATCCACATTCCCCATTTGAACGCCAGGGCGATGCTTTACTGTGAAGTTGAATTCCTGTAGGGCCAGGAACCACCTATTTACTCTTCTATTTGTCTCCTTGTTTTGAGCCATCCACTTTAACGGAGCGTGATCCGTAACCATGTCAAAGTGCCTACCTAGCAGATAGTACCGAAGGGAATCTAGAGCCCACTTCACCGCTAAACACTCCTTTTCAACCGTGGCGTAATTTACCTCATGGGACTTCAACTTCCTGCTGAGGTAAATGACTGGGTGCTCTTCCCCGTTCCAGACCTGGGACAATACTGCTCCTAACCCCACATCTGACGCATCACTTTGTACGACAAAGTCTTTAGAGAAGTCGGGTGAGTACAACACTGGCTGGCTACATAAGGCTTGTTTCAAGAATTGGAATGCTGCCTCAGCCTCGGGGGTCCATTTAATCATGACCGACCCTTTCCCTTTCATCAGGTTGGTTAGGGGCACAGCCTTAGAAGCAAAGTGGGGAATGAAGCGCCGATAATAACCCGCGATTCCCAGAAAGGCTCGTACCTGCTTCTTGCTGTTGGGACGTGGCCAACTCTGGATGGCCTCGACTTTGTTGAGTTGGGGTTTTATTACTCCCCTGCCAATGGTGTACCCAAGATATTTGGCCTCCTCCTGCCCAATGGTACACTTCTTGGGGTTAGCCGTAAACCCCGCTTCCCGGATAGAGTCTAGGACTGCTTGCACTTTTGGCAGATGTGAGGCCCAATCTGTGCTATGGACAATTACGTCATCCAGGTAAGCCGCAGCATACTTCCGATGGGGCCTCAGTATCTGGTCCATTTTCCGCTGGAATGTGGCCGGCGCATTCTGTAACCCGAACGGCATTCTCTTATATTGGAACGCCCCGTCTGGGGTTACAAATGCGTTTTTCTCTTTGGCCGACTTGGCCAGGGGAATTTGCCAATACCCTTTTGTGAGGTCAAGAGTCGTCATGTATCGGGCTGTTCCCAGCCGGTCAATCAACTCATCTATACGTGGCATGGGGTAGGTGTCAAATTTTGTAACTTTGTTCAACTGACGAAAATCGTTACAAAATCGCCAGCTCCCATCCGGTTTAGGCACCA
The DNA here is from genome assembly GCA_029206835.1 of Rana muscosa. Classification (NCBI taxonomy): domain Eukaryota; kingdom Metazoa; phylum Chordata; class Amphibia; order Anura; family Ranidae; genus Rana; species Rana muscosa. The sequence continues at coordinate 1,069,411,137 of CM055117.1, forward strand.
ACACAATGGGACTAGACCAATCACTTTGGGACTCCTCTATCACCCCTAAGTTCAGCATTTTCTGTACTTCCTCCCGTATTGCCTCCCGTCTGGCCTCTGGGATCCGATAGGGTTTTAACTTCACCCTTTCACCGGGCGGGGTAATAATATCATGCTCTACCCCAGATGTTTGTCCCGGCAGCTCAGAGAACACCTCCTTGTTGCGAAGCACAAACTCCTTAACCTCCTGTTGTTGGGGTTGTGACAAGGTGGCTGCTATTCCAACCTCCGGAATCACGCAACCAGTTTGAGCTGGTGACCAAGTTTCTGCGACTAGGGACTCTCTATCCCTCCAGGCTTTCAACAGATTAACGTGATAGATCTGTTCGGGCTTTCGCCTTCCTGGTTGTCTGACCTTGTAATTCACTTCGCTCACTTTTTCCATTATCTCGTAGGGGCCTTGCCATTTGGCAAGGAATTTACTTTCAACCGTAGGGACAAGTACCAATATCCTATCCCCCGGGGAAAAGGTACGGGTCTTGGCTCCACGGTTGTACACTCTCTGCTGTGCCAACTGCGCTTGGGCCAAATGTTCCTTCACGATGGGCATTACCTGTGCAATTCGATCTTGCATCAGGGCGACATGCTCAATCACACTCCTGTGGGGAGAACTCTCACTTTCCCAAGTTTCCTTGGCAATATCCAACAGCCCTCTTGGGTGTCTCCCATACAGTAACTCAAAGGGGGAGAATCCCGTAGAGGATTGGGGCACCTCCCTAATAGCAAACATCAAATAAGGAAGTAGACAGTCCCAATCCTTTCCATCTCTATCCACCACTTTCTTCAACATTTGTTTTAGGGTTTTGTTGAATCTTTCAACCAGCCCATCGGTTTGGGGGTGATACACAGACGTACGCAATTGCGTCACTTTGAACAATTTACACAGCTCTTTCATAACCCGGGACATAAAGGGTGTACCTTGGTCCGTAAGCAGTTCTTTACAAATACCCACCCGGCTAAAAACAAGAGATTGCTCTTTGGCTATGGTTTTGGCCGAGGTATTTCGGAGAGGGATCGCTTCTGGATAACGGGTGGCATAGTCCATTATAACTAATATGTACTGGTGCCCCCTAGCGGACTTGATTATAGGACCTACCAAATCCATTGCGATCCTCTCAAACGGGACCTCAATGATGGGTAGAGGGACCAGCGGGCTACGGAAATGTGGCATCGGGGCCGACCTCTGACACACAGGGCAGGAGGAACAATAATTTTCTATGTCCTTCATCACCCCAGGCCAATAGAATCTCTGTAATACCCTCTCTCGGGTTTTCTCTGTCCCCAGATGACCTCCAAGAATGTGCCCATGGGCCAACTCCAACACCAACTTCCTGTAAGGTTTGGGCACCACAAGCTGCTCAACGGTTTCTTCTGCCCTTTTTGCCACCCGATACAGTAGGTCCTTCTCTACGCTGAAGTATGGGTAAGTGCAGGTATTATCTGGGTTCACTAACTCGCCATCTATTTCCACTACGTTTTCCCGTGCCTTTATTAGGGCGGGGTCTTTTAACTGTTCTGTGGCAAAATTTTCCCTGTGAACCTCAAGATCAGAAAACTCCACAGACGGTAGGTTTTCGTCTGAGGAGGTGGGCTCCTCTCCAGTTTCTTGAGTCTCGCCTGCCAATACTGACAAGGGAAATTCTGGAGAGTCCTCACCACTCTCAGAGGAGTTCTGGCTATCACCTTCCTGGTACATAGGGGCACCAGTGGGGGGCTCAGGATCATCCCACAGTTCCCAGAACTTCGGAAAATCCCTTCCCACAATGGCATCATGCGGTAATTGAGATACTAACCCCACTGGATGAGAGAGGGTACCTTTGGGGGTCTTGAAACACACTGTAGTCACTGGATACTCTCGGGTGTCCCCATGCACACAAATAACAGCTACCTTGCTATTCCCAGAGACCTCTGTTTTAACTAATTCAGCCTTTATCAGGGTCACAAGGCTACCTGAATCCAGTAATACCACAACATTTCTACCATTAATACACATTTTGCATAAATGTTTCTCAGTTCCCCGAATGGCAGTGCATGTGACTGTCGCACACAGCGACTGACGTCTGTCCGTCAGAAAGTCACATTGCATGGGTTCCTCCACAACCGGGCAATTTGCTGCAATATGTCCCGCTTGCCGGCAGCGGTAGCAAACAATCCATTTGGCTGCCTCTTGAGCCCCTGACTTCCCAGGCTGTTCTCGCCAAACTTTGGGTAGAGCTCCCACCCTCTCACTCTCTCCACCCTCACCCCTTGGAATCCTCTTATCCGCCCCTGGGGATAGTCTGGTCTTAGGGTGGAAAGTCCGAGAGTCTCTGGAAGAGGCCGTCAGGTTCTCTGTAGCCAAGTATTTCTCTACACGATCCACAAGACCACCGGCCGTCTCTGGGTCTCCATGGCTTACCCACTTTTGGATGGCAGTAGGAAGAGCTCTCAAAAACCGATCCATTACAACACGTTCCACAATCTCTGGTGCGGACAAAGTCTCTGGCTGTAGCCACTTCCTGCTCAGGTGAATGAGATCATACATTTGAGACCTGGGGGGTTTTCCAAGCTGGAAAGTCCAGTTATGCACACGCTGAGCCCGGACAGCCAGGGTGACACCCAGCCTTACCAATATTTCAGCTTTTAGCATCACATAGTCTTTTGCTTGGTCAGGCTCTAGGTCATAGTAAGCCTTCTGCGATTCACCAGTTAACAGAGGAGCCACCAGTCCAGCCCACTGCTCCTCAGGCCACTTTTCTCTTTCAGCAGTCCTTTCAAATGTGGTCAAAAATACCTCTGGATCATCCTCTCCAGTCATTTTTGTCAATAAACGACTCACCCCAAAGGACGCGGTATTAGTGGGACGGCTTTCCTCACTGGTCTGCGGACATTGCTGCATTACTGCTTCCATTTGTTGTAGTCTCTGCTCTTGCTTCTGTAACAGGTCTATGAAGCGGGCCTCAGATTGCTGCTGGGCTGCAAGGCTCTGTTGATGAGCTTGCTGCTGGGCTGCGAAGCTCTGTTGTTGAGCTGCAAGGCTCTTTTGCAAACCTGCATTTGTCTGCTGTTGATTGGCATTTGCTAGAGCCAGCTGTTTCAGTATCTCCTCCATGCTGGCTTAAAAAAAAACTGCCACTGGTTCTCCACCAACTGTGAGGGGGTTAACTCGGTAGCGGGTGTGTGTGACCCCCGGGTTGGGCTCCCCACACAAAAACAGGCCCAGCAGACGGAGGTTGTGGTTTTCAAGATCAAAAGGTGCGGTTTATTTCTCTATTTACAGTGACAAAAACACAGCAAAGCAAAAAGAAACATAAACAAAATAAATCCTGGTCAGCTTGACCTCTGACTAAACATGCAGGTTTCCCTAACTAACAACTGGGATCAGCCTGGTGCTGTCCTAGTCCCTAAGTCCCTGGTTTAGTAAGTGTCCAAACAAATAGCCACACAGGCTTTGTCTCACCGCACAGGGGTTCACTCTCCCTAGACAGTCCACACAGGTCTGGGTCCAGGCATGAGCAAACACCTAATGAATCTGGGAGTTTTCATAGAGGCCTTAAACGAGCTGACAAGCTTCAGCTGGTCTCATCAACTCCCTGCCTGCACGACGCCCAGCACTCTCCCTAGAGGTATGAATCATCCATGAGCCCACTAGCCTCAGCTGGGCTTCATCAACTCTCTCCCTAGTTGTATAAGTCGGCATAAAGCCTGAATCTGGGAGAAATATACCTACCCCCCTGGATGCAACCAGGTGACTTTACCTTCCTGCTGTCACACTTGGAATTCCTAACTAGTATACTAACTAATTATATTGGTAAATTGAATAAAGTCTGGCGTCCTTGGCATATAACTTAACCTCATCTGTAGATCTGCAACTTTTTCTCTGAATATTTACGGAGAATCCGCGTCACAATTGAATTTGTCCAGCAGGGAGGAGTCTGGGATTCCCTCTCTTCTCCCATGGTTCCCAACACCCACTGTGACCCATGATAAATGCGTAAGGGTCCCCGTTCAGACTGTCAAGGTCTGATAAGTTGGATGCCACTGGCTAGTGAGGGTGCAGGCTGTGGAAAGGTCCATCCAGACCCAAAGCATGCTGCAAAAATGGGAAGAGATAGCCCAGCAGCCACACACCTCACCCGACCCGAGTGGTTAGCAGATGAAAGCAGGTAAACGCAGCCTCGGCTCGATTCATCCAGACCACAACTCCAACATGTTTCGCCCTGTCTTTGTGTTTGTGTGTGTGGTTTTTTTTGTGTGTGTATTTGTGTACTGTGGTTTTAGAATTTTTTAATCTATCTTTTTTACTACCTTCATTTTCTCGTATAGGAAAAGGTCCAGTATAGTTGAAAATGGCCTTTGAAAACCATCAGAAGCCTTTTACAGCAAAAAATGCTGAAAACACTTTAATTTAGCCTTCAATCACTCCAGTGCATTTTGCCAAAATGGAAAAAATGTTTCAGAGATCTCTCTATTTTCATAGAAATGTTAGAGAAATTAAAGCTCACAATTTTGCTCACCCCTAGTTAAGGGCCGGCAACAAGTACAAAGTGACTGCACGTACTTTATGCAATTTTAGGAGGTTGTGGCAGGTACCCTTTAACCTATAAAAGCCAGTTTGGTTACTTCACGTCACGCATTGCTCTTCACATTATGGAATAAGCCAGGAAACATTGAGCTGACACTTTTCTCTATGCATTCCACTGCCCTAGATATCTACTCAGCACTGAGTCTGTATTACAGCTCCTTGCAGCCTGTACTGTACTCCTCTTATTACACAAATTAAATTAAAGTCCAGTGATTTTTGGTGATAAATCTGTTCTGACATCGGAATCGCAGTCATCCTGCCAGGACAGGCACGAGGCACCATGATCTTTACAGTCCTAGCTGCTAAGAAATGTTTTCAGTAGCCTTCAGAAATAAATATTTTTTTTTTTTAGCTAAAGCTCATCAGGGATGTTTGTTGATCTGGGCTGGGGCTGTTGTCTGGGGTCTCACTGTGAAAGGTTACAGAGAGAAATTCCCCCTCGCTGCAGCATTCGATCAGCTTGGCAAGAGTACAGACAACAGAGTCTGGTATCCCAGCTGTGCCGAGCATTGATTGCTTTTGCCTAAAGCAGGGATGCTGTCATCTTCGTCTGTAGGTTGACTCATGTATTGACAAAGGGCTGCAAGCCAACACACACACTGCTGTGCATGCCTCAACTCTGCTCTTTCCACAATGCTTTCCCAATGGAGAGCAGCCGTACGAGGACCGTCTACTAAGCAAATCTTTCCATTTAGGGAGTAATTGCTAGCAGGAGTAACTAAAAGCTTGTCATGCACAAAGTCTCACTTTCTTAAGGGACCCCATTAGCTCTGGAGCTCAGAAGACACATCAATCCTGGCCCAACTCTCTCTGCAATTATGTGCGATCCTCACTGCGCTTGCGGTTGGCAAAAAACAGCCCTTGGATTTAATTATAATGCTCAGAATGTTGCCATCCCATTGGCAGTGGGATCTCCCTACAGTAGAATGAAGTTTGCGGGTCGTTGGGGCACTACGCAGAAAAGCCCCAGCAGGACGATGGAGCAGTTTGCAGGGTCCGCCAGGGAATGTTGTGCAGAGTGTACCTGCTCCCAAGAATGGCTCACCCCTTTCCAGGTACCTATTTTTTTTTTTTTCTTTGGGGTTACTAATCGTTACATAAAATTAAGCCTTTTGGAGTTCAATCAGTTTTTGATTAATTCATCAGAGCGATGCGGTGCAAATCTGTATACCTAGGAGGTGCCTAAAAATGTAGAACATGGATCTACTATATTTCAACTAATCAGAAGCCAACTCTTATCTTATTAGACTCCTGTAGATTGAAATCTGGTTGCTACGGGTTATCCCACTTTGTTATTTCTTGTTGCTAATCATATTTTCCTAATTGTTAATGCCTGATGGAATGATTCTTTATGTACTTACATATCACTTAATCAACTTGCACAAATTGTACATTAGGTTTATATAAGAACATTTTCAATGACCGCTATCCCAAAAATCACTAGATGCTCCCATACAGGCATTGAAAAATAATTGTTTTTGAATTAATAGCTACATAGATGTCAGCTAACATCCCTCATTTTTTGGGATTTGAAGTTTGGGTCAGTTTATTTTTTTCCTTGGCTAGTGAAATGTTTGCTGGTTTTCAATACAGGCCTAGTATTTCTCAAAATAAAGCTTTGTGTGTTTGTATTTATATATACACACACACACACACACACATATATATATATATATATATATATATATATATATATATATATATATATAGAGAGAGAGAGAGAGAGAGATATAAAAAAAATTGTGTGGCTTGCAAATGAATATCCTCTTATCTAGTATTGTTCCCCCTAGTTTTTAAATGTTATTAAAAATTAAAAGCTAGAATGCAAATGAGTATTCACTGATAGATTTTTGGTAATATTGTGTAATTAGTGTTTTTTTTTCTTTAAAGTCTTTCAAGACAGTGTTGCTTGTGAAAGGCTTGGATACACTAGAACAAATATGTGTTCCTGGAAATTCAAAATGTGAAAATTTTGCCGTGTTATTCACTTGGCAAATTTTTCTAAATGCTAAAGATAAATAATCCTTATTTTAGCAGAATTCACTATTACTGTGACTTTGTGCTAATTGGGAATAATATTAACAATAATTACTGTCAAGTGTTTTTATTTTGTTTTTACATTTTTGTGTTTAATAATGTGCTAAGACAATACACATCTCTAATAATGGTATAATGACTTTCTTTATGTCTGCATTGACCTTAAGGTTAGCTCTAATTAGACATTTCTTCCTTTTTAGAGATTCCTAGTTATACTCGTTCTTAAAGTGTGCTGCTAAAAGTGCACCCAGCTTGTTGCAATGAGTTAAGAGATAAATTTCAGGTCACTTACCAGTGTGCTTATAATATAGAGTGTCACATTGAACCAACAGGGTTATAGCACTATAAAAAATCTTTCTGTTATAGATTAGTAGTATGCGTATTTTAGGGGGGTGTGTATTCTGTGAACGTACAACATCTACTTCTATGTAGCTGGAACGCGTTTGGCTTATCCACAGATTCTAAACAAAAGTTAGTGTTTGCAAATTAGCGCACACCTTGGGTTTTGGGGCTTTCGGGGTGCTTAGGTAGATATTGCAATGTATTTGCATTCAGCTAGAACTGCCCGTAATATTATTATTTTTTAATATTACGGGCCCCAGTTAAGAGGGCTGCTGGTATTAATTTGGGCCTTGTAGTGCACCGCTGTCAACCCCTGGCAATGGGCTCTATCCTCCCGTGGCACAGCTAGTAAGGGGAGATAGGACCGCGTGACCGCAACTCTTGGTGACACAGTCCTATGGCAAACACACACAGTGATATACTTTAAACTTCTATTAAAGTAATTGAAACTGACACCAATGTACTTGACCCAGATATTTTACTGAGGCTAATGGGCAAGTAATAAACAACAGTATAACAAGTTGCAGATCCCTGCAATAAACAGTATTAAAGATGAACAGAGTGATAGAATAATGAGGTATTGCTATGAAACTCTAGTGATGCCCTTTTACAACTACTTCCCCTCGTGGGCAGACTAACGCCCAGCAATGTCTACCTACGCAGTCAGGCCTGACTGAGTTAAATGGAAGTTCTGTAAAACAATCTTCACTAGCAATCTTTCGGTGGTGCACTTGATGAACAAACTTTGTAATCCGAACGAGTAGTAAAGATACAGTATTTGTCTATGAGCAAGTGCTCTCTCACCACCCGGACCAGTCCCAGTCCTTTTTTCTCCGCCGATTCGTCTAGGCACATGGATCCACCAACATCCGAGTCTTTGGTCCTCCTGGTGTAGTACAGCAAGGATGAGAAAATGTCTCTAGGGTTCCGCTAGGCTGGCGGAGGGCTCTTTGGAAGAAAGTGCCCAGGCTTCAGGCCTGGGCTTGCAGCAGTCTCGCACAGAGTTCTTGCTTGATAGGCGGGAGGGTCCAAAGAGACCGAACAAACTCTGCCTCCCCTTTATAAAGTCTGCCCCAGCAGTCCTTGCTTCGGGGCAATGCACCTTGGGTGCTGAAAGATGTCTTGGGAAATTTAGTCTCTCGGTATTAAAGGGGAATACCCCGCTACATATACTTTGCTTATATCTACTTTTTTTGTAAAGCGTGACAGAAGCACTTACTGTACAAAGTATATAGTATGCAAAAAAAGCTTGGGAGACCAGAGCAGGTGGCAAAAGTCTTACATAGGGACAGTTGGGTTGAACTTTCCAAAGTTGGTGAGCCTGTGATTTACAGGGGAACAGAGGCGGCACGCAAAGCGTGCCATACTGAACTTAAAGAGGAGCTCCTGGCTCCCCCCCCCCCAAATACTGTAGCTGCTGACTTTAAATATTAGAGCACTTACCTGTCTAGTAATCCAGCGATGTCCTCACCGAGCCGATTTTTCAATCGGAAATCGAGTGCTGGCAGCGCCATCTTGACTAAGGGAAACCGGCAGTGAAGCGAACTGAGCCGGAAGTGGGAGCAAGTGCCTAGCAAAACCAGCTACCCGCTCCCCCCCCCCCAAAAAAAGGTGCCAAATGTGGCAGCGAGGGAGGGAAAGAGGCAGACAAGCGGAGCATCCCCTTTTGGGTGGAGCTCCACTTTAAGGCAATAGTTTAATAGTAGGACAGGGCGCGCCAGAAGAAGTTACAGTACTGTGGTTTGATAGTGACAGGTCCACAAATGATTACCTTATATAGTAATACGGCCCTCTAAACAAACAACAGTGACTTAACAACAAGGTGGCAAAAAGGGGCATTCCTGATGATACCTGGATTACAAACCTGCAATTGTTTGACGATGTGGGAAACAAATGGGCAGCCATGAAAATATGGGAGCAGCAGATGGGTAATTATGACAATATTCAGGCAACACATGGGAAGCCAAGAGAATATTTTGTCAATGAATGGGCAATCATGGCAATATGGGAGCAACAAATGGGCAATCGTGACAATATGTGGCCAACAAATATGCATTATGACAATATGATAGCAGTAACAATAAAAAAAATGGCAATAGTGCTGATAATAGTGATAATAACTGTGGGAAAAACATTGTGAACCCTCCTTCCCCTCCTTACCTTATTCCAGAACAGTCCTTGTTTCAATAAGATGCTGTAGTGCTGCATGTTAGTGTGGGGTGTAGCAAGATGGTGGCGACGGCATCGAATGCGTTCTTGCCATTCAAAAGAACGGCGGTTCTTTTTGAATGGTTGTGTGTGTACACTCGCCGTGCAAAGCAAGCTTGACAGGAATCCCATCGAGAAAAACTGACGTTTTTTTTCTGACGGGATTCCCGCCCGTGTGTACAGGGCTTTATTCTGGGGAAATGTTCCCTCTCTCTTTCTTGTTCCCCAAAACAGGAAGTAAGGGGAAATCTCTACAATTGGGACACAGACAGCAATGAAAACCCAACAAGTTCTAAACCTTTAAAAATGTCCAAGTTCCAAGTGCTCTTAAAAAATTCAGACAGTTTTTAATGGTCTTCAGATTCTCATTAAAGCAACTGAAAAACGTAAATGTGCATAGCTTAGTCTACTCAAGGAAGAAAAGGTTTAGTGCATCCTTTAATTAAAGTGTAAAATAAACTGCTTAGCTCTATTCCAGTTCTATTAAAATTTTATTACACCTTACTAAGATTTTGGAAAGCTTTGTGATTGTAAAACATTAGCAAACTGTATTCTTCACAAAACATAAAGTAGAGATTTGTTTTATTTCTTGGTTCTTTTTCAGTGACTTTTATTTGGTTTCCACCGGCAATAATTTAAATGTTCAGAATATTGCTGATTTGTCCCAGGATGAAGTCATTATTTAAGTAGCGTGTTTGATACATGGTACAGAATTTTTTTTCCGCTGTCTTGCCTTTCCTTTCTTCCCCTACCACTCTCTTCAGCAGCCAGAAGCAAAGAAACTAAGAACCTTATAAGTTTAGAAGTGCTCTTATCAGAGCTTACACATTGGCTTAGATCAGTGGTTCTCAACTCCTGTCCCCAGGGCCCACTAACAGGCCAGATTTTAAGTATTACCTTGGTGAGATGCAGACTAGAATACTGCAATCCCTGAGCAGCAAATTATATCACCTGTGATGCATTTCAGTTATCTTGCAAACCTGGCCTGTTGGTGGGCCCTGAGGACTGGAGATGAGAACCACTGGCTTAGATACTCTATCCCAGGAGTCAAAATTTCAAGTCCTGAGCTAATAGCCAGGCCTTAAGGCTGGGTTCACACTATATGTGGAGCGGCTCACAGCAGGGGTCCAGTGCGTCCCTGTTCTCCGTTTCAGGGGCAAATCAGGTCCGATTATTTGGCATGAATTCGGACCTAAAATGGAGCCAAAGACGCACAGGACCCTTTTGCAGTGCACTGCACGACCGCCCCAGAGGTGTGTGAACCAGCTTCATTGAGAACCAGTCACAGCCTCCTGTCATGCGGATTGGATGCAGGGAAACCCGCATCCAATTTGCATAAGTGTGAACCCAGCCTAAAACCTTATACACACGATCTGATTGTTGGCCAACCGAGCGTCAGATTTTTGTCTTCAGGGCGTGTGCCAGAATCTTCGCTTGCATACTAACGGTACACAATTGTCGGCCAACAAACACGAACATAGTGGCGTACTACGAGGAATTTCAGCTCTTGAGTGTCACCCTCTGGGCCCCTTCTGCTAATTCCGTGTTTGGTGAGCATTGATTCCGAGCATGCGTGTTTGTAGTTTCAACTTTTGTGTGACGAACTTGTGTACTGGCCATTAGAAAATCTGAAAACCAACCGTTGTCCGCCGAAAATTTACTAGCATGTCATCCAACATTTGTTGGCCGAAAGTTGGACAACAATTGTCTGAAGGAGCACACTAACGGTCAGATTTTAGGATAACAGTCTGTCAACAGACAATCCCCTTCCAACAATCGTGTATACGAGGCTTTAGAGTTACTCATCACCAGTTGCCCTATCCAACTCCTACCCTGCCCTGCCCGTAATTCCATCCCTAGACATGCGCTTGTAAATTATCTCATGAAATGACCCTGTAAATGTTTTATGCAGAATTAAGTTAGAGAAATATATATAAACAACAACTTTAACGATATTAACATAAAGCATAAAAATAAATAGTGCAGCGCTTTAAAAGTCCATATATCAAAGATAGAAAAACAGCACAGTAAATCAGTATATAATCCCCGTGATCTTCATAGATGACACATGAACTCTTGATTGCATGCAGGTGGTAACAGACACACACACAGTGAGAGACCTCCACCAACAGATAAATTGGCCGCTCACCTTCCAACATGGACCCTTTAATTATAGAGGGTCACTGAAAAACTTTCCCTTACGGGTTAATCCAAAGCAGATGAAGATGTAAACTTCCCCAAAAGGATTAGGGTCATCAATTCCATATAACATCAGGATCATTCAAAAACTTCCAGGTATTAAGTTCATAGGGCAGTGTTTACATGTGGAAAATATAGAAGCAGACCATAGTGTTTCTCCGTAATAGAAAACAATTTAATGAAAAACGAAAGTAGTGCACTTACATTTAAAAGGCACTAAACCAGTGCCGAGGTACAACAGCGCGTCTGGTGAGACTGTGAATGAACTGCGGGTGACGTCACGAACTTCCCATCCGTACGCACGTTACGTCCCGGTAGGCGGGACTTCATCAGCGGATATGGGAAGAACGCCAGACACCCGCTCTTATAGCAACAAGGCGCCTGTGACTATGGAGACACGATGCAGCGTCACATGACGCCGATAGGGACGTCTGAATCACATGACATCAACCAGGAAGTGTCCCCGTGAGCCAGATATCCACACAAAGACTCCAAAGGCAACCAAAATACATGATAAAAACTTTAAAATAGAAAATATAAATATATATATATCTAAAATTCAACCAGTAAACCAGCCCAGTTGATTAATATAAAATATATGTATATTAATGCAGCAATCAACTCCTACAGTTACTACCGATATGGAGAAAGAGGCTGCTTATACATTGGATAAAAAATAAATAAACAAATCTGGACTGCAGACCTGAATATAGACGTGACATCAACCACAGCCCACAACAATCTCACCAAACCAAAATAAACATACTAAAACAATAATACATTAATAAATCACATATAATAAATGAAAAAAAACATCTACGATCTAATTAACGGTCAGTTATAAAACAATTTATGTCAAATTCGACATTTAACCCGTCAGGGCAAAGAACTCGTGTTTCATGAATCCAATGGGATTCTCTTTTGCTCAGCTGACGGATAAAATTGCCACCTCGCCAATGTCTAGTGACTTTCTCTATGCCCCAGAATCTCAAACCCTTGGGATTTTGTTGGTGGAACTGTTTAAAATGCCTAGAGACATTATGGGTTTTGACCCCCTTTTTAATATTATTAACATGTTCTGCCACACGAACATGTAGAGGTCTCGAGGTTCGGCCTATATATTGGAGTCCGCAATCGCACTCCAGCATATAGACGACCCCCACCGTGGCGCACGTAATCAATTGTTTAATATTGTATTCTTTATTGGTGGCAGATGCCAAAAAAGACTTCCTTTTCTTAAGATTAACTTTGGAGGTCCTGCACGGGACACAACGGCCACATGCGTAAAATCCACCCAGGAATCTAAACATGCTGTTATCTGACGGTACAGGGGGGTTTAGGACACTAGGTGCCAATCGATCTCGCAAGGACGGGGCTTTCTTATAAATGAATTGGGGTTTCTCCGGTAGAACGGGACCAAGAATCTTATCTTGTTTTAAGATGGACCAATTTTTAGCAATAATTTTCTCGAACTTTTTATACTGGACATTGTAGTCCAATATCATTCGAAAATTGTGAGAATCCCCATCAGAAGTTTTACTTCGATCAGTCAATAATGTCTGTCTATCAATCATCTTAACTTGTTCTACCTCTCGGAGCAGAACCTGTTCATCATAACCCTTTTGCACAAATCTAGTGGTCAACACTCGTGATTGGTTTACAAAATCAGATACTTGTGTGCAATTCCGACGCAACCTAATATACTGTCCCCTGGGGATGTTGCACAACCAAGAACGGTGGTGACAACTCCCCAGGGGAATGTACGCATTGCGATCGGTGGGTTTAAAGTGATTGATCAACTTAAAATGATCACTTCCCTTGGTGATGGTAAGATCCAAATAATCAACCTTCTCATTATCTATGGTCCATGTGAGGATAATATTTTTGTTGTTGTCATTAAGATGACTAATGAAAAAATCCAAAGCGGATCTATCACCCTCCCACACCAGGATCAAATCATCAATATAACGAAAATAACAAACTAATTCAGGGGGACGACATGCGAACACTGCCCGTTCCTCCCAGTGGGCCATAAAAATATTGGCCACACTGGGAGCAAAACGGGCCCCCATCGCAACTCCCCTAGTTTGTAAGAAAAAATCCCCATCGTACCAAAAATAGTTCCGGGATAAACAAAAATCCAAACAACTCAAAAGGAACTCCTGATGTCTACCAGACAGCGTAGAGGTGGACAGAGCCCATTCCACAGCCGTCAGTGCATCCTGGTGTCCTATAATGGTGTACAGGGACCCCACGTCTGCTGTCACCAATATACTTTTTTCAGAACACCCCAGAGATTGGAGGATCTGGATAATATGTTTAGTGTCTTTAAGGAATGCTGGCGTTTTAACTACCAGGGGTTGTAAGAATGAATCAATGTATTGCCCTAATCGGGCCCGATTAGGGCAATACATTGATTCATTCTTACAACCCCTGGTAGTTAAAACGCCAGCATTCCTTAAAGACACTAAACATATTATCCAGATCCTCCAATCTCTGGGGTGTTCTGAAAAAAGTATATTGGTGACAGCAGACGTGGGGTCCCTGTACACCATTATAGGACACCAGGATGCACTGACGGCTGTGGAATGGGCTCTGTCCACCTCTACGCTGTCTGGTAGACATCAGGAGTTCCTTTTGAGTTGTTTGGATTTTTGTTTATCCCGGAACTATTTTTGGTACGATGGGGATTTTTTCTTACAAACTAGGGGAGTTGCGATGGGGGCCCGTTTTGCTCCCAGTGTGGCCAATATTTTTATGGCCCACTGGGAGGAACGGGCAGTGTTCGCATGTCGTCCCCCTGAATTAGTTTGTTATTTTCGTTATATTGATGATTTGATCCTGGTGTGGGAGGGTGATAGATCCGCTTTGGATTTTTTCATTAGTCATCTTAATGACAACAACAAAAATATTATCCTCACATGGACCATAGATAATGAGAAGGTTGATTATTTGGATCTTACCATCACCAAGGGAAGTGATCATTTTAAGTTGATCAATCACTTTAAACCCACCGATCGCAATGCGTACATTCCCCTGGGGAGTTGTCACCACCGTTCTTGGTTGTGCAACATCCCCAGGGGACAGTATATTAGGTTGCGTCGGAATTGCACACAAGTATCTGATTTTGTAAACCAATCACGAGTGTTGACCACTAGATTTGTGCAAAAGGGTTATGATGAACAGGTTCTGCTCCGAGAGGTAGAACAAGTTAAGATGATTGATAGACAGACATTATTGACTGATCGAAGTAAAACTTCTGATGGGGATTCTCACAATTTTCGAATGATATTGGACTACAATGTCCAGTATAAAAAGTTCGAGAAAATTATTGCTAAAAATTGGTCCATCTTAAAACAAGATAAGATTCTTGGTCCCGTTCTACCGGAGAAACCCCAATTCATTTATAAGAAAGCCCCGTCCTTGCGAGATCGATTGGCACCTAGTGTCCTAAACCCCCCTGTACCGTCAGATAACAGCATGTTTAGATTCCTGGGTGGATTTTACGCATGTGGCCGTTGTGTCCCGTGCAGGACCTCCAAAGTTAATCTTAAGAAAAGGAAGTCTTTTTTGGCATCTGCCACCAATAAAGAATACAATATTAAACAATTGATTACGTGCGCCACGGTGGGGGTCGTCTATATGCTGGAGTGCGATTGCGGACTCCAATATATAGGCCGAACCTCGAGACCTCTACATGTTCGTGTGGCAGAACATGTTAATAATATTAAAAAGGGGGTCAAAACCCATAATGTCTCTAGGCATTTTAAACAGTTCCACCAACAAAATCCCAAGGGTTTGAGATTCTGGGGCATAGAGAAAGTCACTAGACATTGGCGAGGTGGCAATTTTATCCGTCAGCTGAGCAAAAGAGAATCCCATTGGATTCATGAAACACGAGTTCTTTGCCCTGACGGGTTAAATGTCGAATTTGACATAAATTGTTTTATAACTGACCGTTAATTAGATCGTAGATGTTTTTTTTCATTTATTATATGTGATTTATTAATGTATTATTGTTTTAGTATGTTTATTTTGGTTTGGTGAGATTGTTGTGGGCTGTGGTTGATGTCACGTCTATATTCAGGTCTGCAGTCCAGATTTGTTTATTTATTTTTTATCCAATGTATAAGCAGCCTCTTTCTCCATATCGGTAGTAACTGTAGGAGTTGATTGCTGCATTAATATACATATATTTTATATTAATCAACTGGGCTGGTTTACTGGTTGAATTTTAGATATATATATATTTATATTTTCTATTTTAAAGTTTTTATCATGTATTTTGGTTGCCTTTGGAGTCTTTGTGTGGATATCTGGCTCACGGGGACACTTCCTGGTTGATGTCATGTGATTCAGACGTCCCTATCGGCGTCATGTGACGCTGCATCGTGTCTCCATAGTCACAGGCGCCTTGTTGCTATAAGAGCGGGTGTCTGGCGTTCTTCCCATATCCGCTGATGAAGTCCCGCCTACCGGGACGTAACGTGCGTACGGATGGGAAGTTCGTGACGTCACCCGCAGTTCATTCACAGTCTCACCAGACGCGCTGTTGTACCTCGGCACTGGTTTAGTGCCTTTTAAATGTAAGTGCACTACTTTCGTTTTTCATTAAATTGTTTTCTATTACGGAGAAACACTATGGTCTGCTTCTATATTTTCCACATGTAAACACTGCCCTATGAACTTAATACCTGGAAGTTTTTGAATGATCCTGATGTTATATGGAATTGATGACCCTAATCCTTTTGGGGAAGTTTACATCTTCATCTGCTTTGGATTAACCCGTAAGGGAAAGTTTTTCAGTGACCCTCTATAATTAAAGGGTCCATGTTGGAAGGTGAGCGGCCAATTTATCTGTTGGTGGAGGTCTCTCACTGTGTGTGTGTCTGTTACCACCTGCATGCAATCAAGAGTTCATGTGTCATCTATGAAGATCACGGGGATTATATACTGATTTACTGTGCTGTTTTTCTATCTTTGATATATGGACTTTTAAAGCGCTGCACTATTTATTTTTATGTTATACTCAGGGATTTTGATTATTTGACCCTTAGTGTTCAGCTGCTTAGTAGTACATTATAGTTTATTGCGCGGATTTGTTTCTTTTAACATAAAGCATATTTAATTGATCCGACTGTAATAAATAAAATAAGGATAAAATGTGATTGGCTACTATAGGCACTGTACACATCATTACTGCCTTGTTACCGTATATACTCGAGTATAAGCCAAGTTTTTCAGCACATTTTTTTTGTGCTGAAAATGCCCCCCTCGGCTTATACTCGAGTCACCTTTTTGCGCCTGATCTCCCAAACTTGGCACACATGTAGCCCTACTCTTACTCTACAAGTGTGCAAAGTTTGTTGTCGGGGGGAGCTACGGCCGGGGAGCACCGATTTTTCAAAGCCGGGCACCATTTCCATAGACTCCCATGTTAAACTGTGATTTCTCTGGTAAATTTGGGGACCCGGTACCGGCCGGTAGTAGGTCCCCTGGACCTAAAACTTGGCAAACATGTAGCCCCATTTCTCCTCTATAAGTGTGCAAAGTTTTTTGTCTAGGGGACCTGGAAAGCACCGATTTTTTAAAGCCGGGCACCCCTTCCATAGACTCCCATGTTAAACGTCAGTCTAGTCATGGACACAGTGAGGCATGGGCACAGTGAGGCATGGACACACTGAGGCATGGGCACAGTGAGGCATGGGCACAGTGAGGCATGGGCACAGTGAGGCATGGGCACAGTGAGGCATGGACACACTGAGGCATGGGCACAGTGAGGCATGCACATGGACACAGTTAGGCAAAGTGAGGCACAATAAGGCATGCAGATGGACACCCTAGGCTTATACTCGAGTCAATACGTTTTCCCATTTTTTGTGGTAAAATTAGGTGCCTCAGCTTATATTCGGGTCGGCTTATACTCGAGTATATACGGTAATTAAATATTTAAATGGTATATTAATTATAGCATTAAAAAAATGAAAAGCTAACTTTCTGTTAAAAAAAATTAAATAAAGGAAAACCAATGAATGACACTTTCACTGATTTAGGATGCAGAGACTTACAGCAGAGCACAGCACTGGACAGGGAAGTGGGAGCTGCCAAAGTTAACTTTTCCTATTAACAAGCTGGTGATTGGTTGTTAGGCGGTCTGAGCAACCAATCAACAGCTTGTTAATTACAAAAGTAAACTTTGGCAGCTCCTCCCCCGCCCCACCCCATCTAGTACTTTGTTGACTCTCGCTGTATGCCAGGCCGTGCTAAGAGAATGACGGGGGGCGCAGGCTAAGAGGAGAATTGGCCCCCATTCAACCCCACGTGACAGTGGCATCTGCCCCTTCCCCCCCGGATGAGGCTCCACACTCGCCCTCAGCTTATTTCCACTCGCCTAATGCGAGCAGGCGAGTGGAAATTTTGAAGGCTGCTTTATCCCCTTCCCGCAGAATTATCAGCATTAGGGATGAGCAGAATGGTTTCAGCAGAATTGATTTCACTGCAAAAATTTACCGATTTTATTTTTGCCAAAATTTTACCAAATTTTGCCCAATTAAAGTAATTATGGTTAAAACCATACATTTTAAATTTTGTTCCAACTTGGGCAAAAAAATAAAAAAATGGAATCCCTCAGTAGCCCATAAAGATAGAAAAGCAGCTTCTGCTATACTCACCTCTTCTCTTGTGCCGTCTCCTGCAGAAGTACCTGCTCACCCATCCAGCAGCAGTCTTCCGGGTTGAAGGAGGCTCGGTGTTATTCAACCCACTTCCTGTGTCACGGGTCTGCCCCCACCCTGGACTCACAGGAGAATGTTGTCATTAAACGGCGCCTGCTCTCTGGAGAATTCAAGATCCACCTAAATGTCACAACTCATTCAGCTGCATGTAGGTGTAGTTAGATATGTTTTACATTTATATTGCCTTTTGTAATTTATTGAGTACAGTACCTATAGCTCTATGTCTGTTTTAAAGTGAAGCTTTACCCAAAATGCTTTTATTTTCTTCTTGTATACAGTAGGGAACAGCCAGGCCCTCTATAAGTTTCATATTGTTGTAACTTGCCCCAAAAGCTTAATTTCTTTGTCTCCGCAATTCCTTTTGAAATTACGAAAAGACTCTTAAAGTGGTAGTAAACCGACAAAAAAATGCCCCTTGCAAAATAATGGAATAATGTGCTAGTATGCATCACTTACTAGCACATTATGAAAGACTTACCTTAGAACGAAGCCCTCCACGCTGTGACCGCTGACAGGGCTTCCATCTTCACCTGGTCTTCCTTCTGGGTTCACAGGCTTTGGCTGTTTGACTGGCCGAGCCGCGTTGATGTCACTCCTGTGCATGCGGCACACTATCCATTGAGAGCGCAGTGTGCATGCACCGTTGACGTTACTGGCTGCTACTATAGTAAATATCTCCTAAACGGTGCACGTTTAGGAGATATTTACTGTACCTACAGGTAAGCCTTATTTTAGTCTTACCTGTAGGTGCAAGTAAACAAGGTAGACTTTACTACAACTTTAAAGCATATCCAAGGTCAAAAGGTAAAATTATATCCACATTGTTTTTACATTTCCAGCCTACTCCTTATTTCTTAGCCTACTCCTGAAGTTTGTAAACTTACTCCATGAAGATCCACACACAATAACGTCCTTGAATTCTGTGACACATACTGTATTCCTTGTGTCCTGTGAGTAGGTACTGCTGTGTCACACATTTCACAGAGCCTGCTTTCTAAACTACACAGGTACTGAGAGGAGGAATTTCAGGAGGAGGAATTACTGCTTGCAGGCAGCAAGGTACCATGGGATATGTAGTCCTTAGAATTTAAAAGTAAACAGCAGAGGAGAAGCTGCAAAGCATGCAGGGAATCAAGAAAGCTGTGGAAAAAGATGGCCAGCAGACAGGCAGAACTCACAACATGAAAGAGTTTTTTAAAGCAAGCTTATTTTGGATTGCCAAACACAACTATTGTTTGTATTGGTATGCCAATGGTGATGTTACAAAATAAAAGCGTATACGGTGACTATAGATCTCCTTTAACCACTTCAGCCCCAGAAAAAATTGGCTGCTCAATGACCAGATTTTTTTTTGCGATTCGGCACTGCATCGCTTTAAATGGCAATTGCGCGGTCGTGTGATGCTGTACCCAAACAAAATGGACGTCCTTTTTTCCCACAAATAGAGCTTTCTTTTGGTGATATTTGATCACCTCTGCGGTTTTTATTTTTTGCGCTATAAACAAAAAAATAGCAACAATTTTGAAAAAAAAAACACAATATTTTGTACTTTTAGCCCCAATTTTTTTTTTAAAAAAAGCTATTTTTTTTCTCAGTTTAGGCCAATATATATTCTTCTACATATTTTTGGTAATAAAAATCACAAAAAGCATATATTGATTGGTTTGCGCAAAAGTTATAGCGTCAACAAAATAGGGGATAGATTTATAGCATTTTTGTTATTATTATTTTTTTTACTAGTAATGGCGGCGATCTGCGATTTTTATCAGGACTGCGACATTATGGCAGACAGATCGGACACTTGTGACACATTTTTGGAACCATTGACAATTATACAGCGATTAGTGCTATAAAAATGCACTGATTACTGTGTAAATGTCACTGGCAGGGAAGGGGTTAACACTAGGGGGCGATCAAGGGGTTAATTGTGTTCCTTAAAGGGGAGTTCCAGACTTTTTTTATGTTTATTAAAAGTCAGCAGCTACAAAAAGTGTTGCTGCTGGCTTTTAATATACATACACTTACCTGTTCAACTGTCCAAAGCCGTGCCGCCCGGAGCTCCGCTCCTCTCCCCCCCTTCTCCGCCGGCGCCTCCATTCATAGTGTGGGCACCCGGCCGTGACAGCTTTCGGGTTCACGGCCGGGCACTCACTGCGCATGTGCGAATGGCGCAGCGTTCTCTGAGTGGACAGGCGATCACCTGGGATCTGTCACGTCCCAGGTGATCGCCTACAGGGAGGGGCCGCCAAAAGGCGATATGACAAATCGCCTAGGCGGCCCCAGGGCGGAAGGAGAAAGTGGGACAGGAAGTCCCACTCCTACTGCAGCCTCCACTCCCCCCACAAAAAAATGACATGCCAAATGTGGCATGTAAGGGGGCGAGGAGTGGATTAAGCGGAAGTTCCAAATTTGCGTGGAACTCCGCTTTAATGTGTGTTCTAACTGTATGGGGAAGGGGACTCACTATAGGAGATGACAGATTATGGTTTCCATCGTGTAGGAACTCACGATCTGCATCTCCCCTCAGAACAGAACAGGGAGGCCACCACATCATGGCTGTATGTCAAGAATCCACTCCCAGTGCTGAACAGGAAGAGAAAATCTGTAACAGGATGTGCACTTTCTAAGAAATATATAAAGCTGAAGACAGCAGATATACATGTAAAATGTATGTAAGGAGATTTGTTTCATCTGAGGCTGTTCACTTCACTGGGTATATGTGAGGGTTTACATCCACTTTAACATTAACAGTTATATAGTTAGTCTGGTTAAAAAAAAGTCCATTCAGTTTAACCCACAGAAACAAAAACACACACAAATTGAAAACCTCCATATACACAATCCTATTCACCGTTGATCCAGAGTAAGGAAAGAAAAACCAATAAAGCATGATCCAGTTTGCTTCGAGGGTGGGGGGGGGGGTGGGGGTCCTTCCTGTGGCAGTCGGATATTCCCTGTATGAACTTTACTAATAAAAATTAGTATCCAGTTACATGTTGTGTACTTAGGAAAAAATCCAGGCCTTTTTTTTTTAAACAATCTACTGAGCTCTTGAACCAGGGAGTCTATTCCACATTTTCGCAGCTCTTAAGCCCTGTACACACAGGCGAGAATCCAGTCGGGAAAAAAACGTTGGTTTTCTCGACAGGATTCCTGGCAAGCTTTTCTTGCCAAGCCCTGTGTACACACGCACATTTAAAAAAACCGCCGTTCTTTTGAATGGCAAGAACGCGGTGACGTCATCGACTACGACGAGCATGCTCTCGTCACATTCGATGCCGTCGCCGCCATTTTGCTTCACCCTACACTACCCTTGTAAGCTACCGCGCATGCGTCGAAGTCTCATCACGCATGCGCGGGCTTACCTGGGGACAGGTAAGCATGTAGCCTCGTACACACGCACAGTTTTCTCGTCGGGAAACAGGCCGACGAGAATCCCGATGAGAAAATAGAGAGCAGGTTCTCTATTTTTCTCGTTGAGATTCCCAGCAGTTTTCCCGACGAGAAACCATACACACGACCGGTTTTCTAGGCAAAAAGCTCTCCCAGCAGTTTTTTTGCCGAGAAAACCGGTCGTGTGTATGAGGCTTTACTGTGAAGAAACCTTTCCGTATTTGGAGATGCAGTCTCTTTTCCTTCAGAAGTAATGAGTGCCCCCTTGCCCCTTGTCCTATGTGATGACCTTAAAGTGAATAACTCAACACCAAGTTCACTATATGGACCACTTACCGTATATACTCGAGTATAAGCCGACCCAAATATAAGCCGAGGCACCTAATTTTACCACAAAAACTGGGAAAACGTATTGACTCGAGTATAAGCCTAGGGTGTGCCTCACTTTGCCTCACTGTGTCCATGCCTCACTGTGTCCATGACTAGACTGACGTTTAACATGGGAGTCTATGGAAGGGGTGTCCGGCTTTGAAAAATCGGTGCTACCCGGCCGTAGGTCCCCCGGACAAGGAACTTTTCAAACTTGTAGAGGAAAAGTGGGGCAAGTTTGGGGTCCAGAGGACTTACGATCGGCTGGTACCGGCTCCCCAAATTCCGGGAGATCAGGCGCAAAAAGGTGACTCGAGTATAAGCCGAGGGGGGCATTTTCAGCACAAAAAATTGTGCTTAAAAACTCGGCTTATACTCGAGTATATACGGTACGTATTTTTACATGGTGATCATATCCATCCTTAACCACGTCAACTCCATAAGACTTTAACCCCAAAATGAGAAAACATCTGGTGTTGGGATTTTTAAGGCAATACAAAAAAGAGGGGGAGAAAACTCAATGAAAAAATTATCTGAATATTTATTTGTACAAAACCGCATAAAACTGACACATACATAAGAAAATAACATAATTGTACAAAAGAGCACATGTATACATGAATATAACGTATTGTACAGTAGCTACATGAATCTGACATATTGGAATATTTCAAGAAGGAATACAATAGCCTGGATTGACCACTCCAGCTGGAGGCAGATCAAGAAAGGCTTATCCAACGCGTTTCAAACTGTAAACGTCCTTCATCAGGGATTTCAAATGTATTAGTTTCTAACAGGTCAAAATTCTATTGAATACAAAAACAATGAAATACGTTTTCCACTTTAATTTCAATTGTTATATATGAAGAAATAAAGAAAGAAAGAAAAAACTTACACAAAGATCATATATATATTATTCCATAAATGCTCCCACACATGCATCCCAGGCTCCAGTTACACCATGTCGTGGATTCCCCGATGCCCTCAAATTTCCAGGGACCCTTCCCGTCAAAACATGTCCATATAAGAAGTACGGACATATAAATAAATTGGTCCAAGATAGGTGCCTTGAACAAAAAATATATATAACATACATAAGTATGGATATAATTCTATTAGGGAATGAAATAATTATCCCTAGAAGTTATAAATGTAATACCTGCAGATGGGAAATGGAGATCTAGAATTCGGGTTCATCAGGTAAACATGACTTATATGAGAAGACAAAACCAATGGATAATTAGGTCCAAAGATGTATGTCCTAAAACCAAAGATGAAAAAATATTAAATGTAAATATAAAGGGACGTTGTATCCATCAAAGGAGAGAGAAGAAAAATTCTTCCTTCTCCTAAGCAGAACAACTCCAAAAGCTTCAAAATATTACCTGCCAGAAAGATCGTGAATCCAGATTAGTATCCAAAAAAGGTCCCATACAGCAGAGTTCCATACAGAAGCATCCTCTGCCTGCCAGCAGAGGGAGAGAATGACACCATATAACTCCTTTGGCGTCCTATATATCCCTCTGCTATGTCTGATTGGTCCAGGGAAGATCACATGACGCACCTGCTCATTGAGCAGAGCGTCATGTTATCATGGAAGTGTCGCGCCTCCCACGCTGAGTCACGTCGAGCGCCGGTCACATGACGCAGCCGCACCAATCAGCGGCGCGTCTGCCATCAGCGCATTTCTGCAGCACACCAGGGAAGCGCGGCACAAAATAACCCACGGCCCCATCACATAACCAATAGGACGCCACATATCATACCCTGCTAGTATAGCAAGGATCTGACAAACGGCACCCCTGCCAGACCAGTCCTCATTCTGATCCGTCCCGCACCGCAGGAAGTGCAGAGACGGCCATCTTGAATGTGGGCAAAGTGAAGGGATACCAGATGTAAAAGGTAGGTTTGGATGGGAAAGATGATACTGGATTGCCGTAGGACAATCAGACATTAAAATGTGCACCAATATAAACTGGTGCCCAGGATATAGATCCGTCTCCCACACCAAATGCATGTGGGCGGGGAACGGACCAGGGACTAATACTACCGGTGCCGTTTTAAACCTATGGGAGAAAAATGATTTTTTCCTCCCATAGGTTTAAAACGGCACCGGTGGTATTAGTCCCTGGTCCGCTCCCCGCCCACATGCATTTGGTGTGGGAGACGGATCTATATCCTGGGCACCAGTTTATATTGGTGCACATTTTAATGTCTGATTGTCAAGATGGCCGTCTCTGCACTTCCTGCGGTGCGGGACGGATCAGAATGAGGACTGGTCTGGCAGGGGTGCCGCTTGTCAGATCCTTGCTATACTAGCAGGGTATGATATGTGGCGTCCTATTGGTTATGTGATGGGGCCGTGGGTTATTTTGTGCCGCGCTTCCCTGGTGTGCTGCAGAAATGCGCTGATGGCAGACGCGCCGCTGATTGGTGTGGCTGCGTCATGTGACCGGCGCTCGACGTGACTCAGCGTGGGAGGCACGGCGCTTCCATGGTAACATGACGCTCTGCTCAATGAGCAGGTGCGTCATGTGATCTTCCCTGGACCAATCAGACATAGCAGAGGGATATATAGGACGCCAAAGGAGTTATATGGTGTCATTCTCTCCCTCTGCTGGCAGGCAGAGGATGCTTCTGTATGGAACTCTGCTGTATGGGACCTTTTTTGGATACTAATCGGGATTCACGATCTTTCTGGCAGGTAATATTTTGAAGCTTTTGGAGTTGTTCTGCTTAGGAGAAGGAAGAATTTTTCTTCTCTCTCCTTTGATGGATACAACGTCCCTTTATATTTACATTTAATATTTTTTCATCTTTGGTTTTAGGACATACATCTTTGGACCTAATTATCCATTGGTTTTGTCTTCTCATATAAGTCATGTTTACCTGATGAACCCGAATTCTAGATCTCCATTTCCCATCTGCAGGTATTACATTTATAACTTCTAGGGATAATTATTTCATTCCCTAATAGAATTATATCCATACTTATGTATGTTATATATATTTTTTGTTCAAGGCACCTATCTTGGACCAATTTATTTATATGTCCGTACTTCTTATATGGACATGTTTTGACGGGAAGGGTCCCTGGAAATTTGAGGGCATCGGGGAATCCACGACATGGTGTAACTGGAGCCTGGGATGCATGTGTGGGAGCATTTATGGAATAATATATATATGATCTTTGTGTAAGTTTTTTCTTTCTTTATTTATTTCTTCATATATAACAATTGAAATTAAAGTGGAAAACTTATTTCATTGTTTTTGTATTCAATAGAATTTTGACCTGTTAGAAACTAATACATTTGAAATCCCTGATGAAGGACATTTACAGTTTGAAACGCGTTGGCTAAGCCTTTCTTGATCTGCCTCCGGCTGGAGTGGTCAATCCAGGCTATTGTATTCCTTCTTGAAATATTCCAATATGTCAGATTCATGTAGCTACTGTACAATACGTTATATTCATGTATACATGTGCTCTTTTGTACAATTATGTTATTTTCTTATGTATGTGTCAGTTTTATGCGGTTTTGTACAAATAAATATTCAGATAATTTTTTAATTGAGTTTTCTCCCCCTCTTTTTTGTATTGCCTTAAAAATCCCAACACCAGATGTTTTCTCATTTTACATTTATTCGGGATGTTGGCAATTACATGTTGGGTTGCATGAGGTGTTATACTTTTTTAAGACTTTAACCCCTTCATGACCAGGCCATTTTTTGCTATTCGGCACTGCGCTGCTTTAACTGGTAATTGTGCAGTCATGCAACACTGTGCCCAAATTAAGTTGATATAACTTTGTTCACAGCTTTTTTGGTATATGATCACCAAAGACATGTATTCTGCTACATGTCTTTGATTAGAAAAATCCCAATAAGTGTATAGGGATTGGTCTGGCTGAAAGTTATAGTGCCTACAAACTATGCTATATATACTGGATTTTTTTTATACTACTAATGGTGGTGATCAGCAATTTATAATGGGACTCCTATACTGTGGCGGGAAATCTGACACTAACTGACTCTGGGGAAAACTGACTAACTGCCACTGACATCGCCAGTGACATTAATACAGTGATCAGTGTTAATACACTGTCACTGTACTAATGACACTGGCTGGGAAGGGGTGCCTAACTATGTGTGTATGTAATTTACACTTGCTTCGGGTTCAACAAGGTTTCAACAAGGCTTTGGACAGGCTGTGTTAAAGCTCTCTGAACGCCAGTCAAAGGTCCTGTCACTAAATAAAATTGTTAGCTTACAGTCCTGTTTACACCTTGCTTTTGCTTTGGTTTGGTTTTCTTTGCTTTATACCCCATGTAACTTCAGTGGTGCTTCAAAGCGTCTTCAAAGCCTCCATAGAGGTCTTTGGCAAAGCTTGCTAGAAGCCCTACTGAAGCCTCACTGAAGCCTCACTGAAGCTCCACCAAAGCCCCACCGAAGCCCCACCAAAGCCCCACCGAAGCTCCACCAAAGCCCCACCAAAGCCTCATTGAAGCACCAAGCAAAATCAAGGTATAAACATGACTGTAAACTAACCATTTTATTTAGTGACAGGAGCTTTGACTGGCGTTCAGAGAGCTTTAACAAAGCCTGTCCGAAGCCATGTTTTGAAGCAAGTGTAAACTAGCCCTTACAGGGGCAAAATTATGTCTCTCTCTGGAGACCATACCTCTCTTAATACAAGAAAGAACTTTTCTCACTTTGGAAACCGCAGCTTGGCATGGCATGCTATTGAGCTTATGATCTACCAAAACCCCCAGATCCTTCTCCACTACGGATCCCCCCAGTTGTACTCCCCCTAGTATGTATGATGCATTCATATTCTTAACCCCCAAGTGCATAACTTTACATTTATCAACATTAAACCTCATCTGCCACATAGTCGCCCAATTAGACAGAGCATTGAGGTCGGCTTGTAAATTGGAGACATCCTGTAAGGACGTTATTCCACTGCATAGCTTGGTGTCACCTGCAAAGACAGAAATGTTACTTTTAATCCCAGACCCAATATCATTTATAAACTTATTAAAAAGTAAGGGTCCCAGCACTGAACCTTGGGGTACACCACTGATAACCTTGGACCATTCAGAGTTATGGCCCGTACACACGATCCAAATATCGTACGACAGTTTGTAACATCAGGGGTGATCAAAGGGTTCAAGTGTTCCCTGTGCTTTCTAACTGTGTGGGGGGAGGTGCTTTGACTAGGGGATGACAGAGATCCGTGTTCCAGCTTAGCGGAAACACAAGATCTCCATCTTCCCCTCTCACAGAACGGTGATCTGCCTTGTTTGCATATGCTAACGCGGAAAAACGTTGAAAAACTCACTGCAAATCTACTGGCGTTTTTGTATAGTTATTTTAACATCCAGTGTGCATGAGGCCTAAGTTACTGATTTCACTTTTGCCTGAAATTTCACCTTGTGGACTTAATAGACAAACGTTTGTGCTTTTCTGTTTGAATCTGGTGGGGAAACTGTGATGTATGGTTCCCTGGGGCCCACCGGGTGGCGCTGTCACTTTGGGCCCAGGGTTGAGCCATCGTTGGAGTGTCGTACCTCTTTTGGCCTCTCTCGGTGGGTGTATGGTGGGGTGGGGAACCCGCCGTGCTTGCTGGGAGAGGGTATAAAGGGGGCAGCCATTTTTGGTGGGGGGAGTCGAGTCCCAGGCACCTTCAGCCTAAGGGCGGTGGTTCGTGTCGGGAGTCTAGGCGGCCTAGGCCTAGAGGACGTTCGGAGACATCGGCGCATGCGCCATAGACATCGGCGCCCGTCTCATTGGTAAATATCTCTTAAACCGTGGAGGTTGGGAGATATTTCAAGCACCTACAGGTAAGCCTTAATCTAGGTTTACCTGTAGGTAAAAGTGGTTGTAACGGGTTTACAACCACTTTAAAGCATGCTATCCCACATTTGTCTGTGGAAAATCCAACAACAATTGTCCGATGGAGAATACAAATGGTCGGATTTTCTGACAACAGCCTGTCATCACTCAATTCCCATCGGATAATCCGATCGTGTGTACGAGGCTTAAGTAGAGTTTTATTTTTCTCATCAGGCTAACACTTCATTCATTTATTTTTCTCTAAGATCAGACAGTATCTGTCAATTCCTATGCATCTTCAATTAGCAAATTATTCATTGCACCAAATCATGAACATTTTTGAGCATTCTTGCGATGCAAAGTCAGGTGCTGGGTTTAACACACTCCAAGGAAACTGCCTGCATGGAGTTTGTAGATTCTTCCTAGGTTTGTGTAGATTTGCTCTCAAGACTGTGCTTTCCTTCCACAACCCAAAAGCACTTTTATTAGGTATATGTACACCCAATCACTAAGAGCTTAACATGTTAATGTAATTTCAATAGTCACTTATCAACAGGGCTTTTGTACTGTATGTAATGGCAAGGGGTGCTGGAGTGTTCTGGAGGGTCTATTGATGCTGGCTGCTGGGGGATCTATTGTTGCTGGAGTGGATCTATTTTTGCATGGTGGTCTATTGTTCTTGGGGAGGTCTATTGTTGCTGGTTTTGCTGAGTGGCGGGGGGCTTACATTGCCAGCGGGTCAGTTGTTGCTGGAAGGGATCTGCTGTTGGATGCTGGCTGCTGGGAGAGGTCTATTGTTGCTGGGGTGGTATTTTTTTTACTGTTGTCCATTTTTGCTGGGGGAAGTCTATTGTTGCTGGGGTCTATTGCTGTTGGCTGCAGTGGATCTATTTAACTGCTTTTCTTTTTATCATACAAATTACTTAGCACCACAAAATGATACTTGGCTCTGTATTCTCTAAAAGGGGCAGTACTGAGAAGTGGAATCAAGAAACTGTACTTTCCGGGGGGTAGAGGGTGGAGACAAGAATTGGTAAAACATTTTTGGGCGGGGGCGGCAAACAATCCACCAGGCACCCTTCCCCCTGGTCAGTTGGTCACCAGCCCCGCACTTACCCCATCTAGGTGATTGCAGCGGGTGGTGGCATCACCCCGCATCTCCGCCTACTTGTGCATCTCCTCCCTCCTCCTCGGTGGCCAACAGGATCGCTTCTCCTCCCGTCCAATCGGGTGACGGGTCTTAGGACATGCTTCGCTATTGTCACACAACTTTATTAAAGCCTATTTGAGCCTCTGGCTCTAATCAAGTGCTTCTGAAAAAAAAAAAATCATTGTAATTCATGCTTCCGGCACCCACATGTAGATTACGGGGCCGGATGCATGGATTAGGGGGGCAGCACCCCTGCTTCCTGGCCACCACTGCCCCTGTCCTGCTGAAGAAAAGCATCCCCATAACATTATGCTGCCACCACCATGTTTCACAGTGGGGATGGTTTGTTCAGGGTGATGTGCAGTGTTAAGCCTTATACACACGATTGTAATTTCCGATGAAAAAAGTCAGACAGAATTTTTTCATCGGATATTCCGACCGTGTGTGTGCCCCATCTGACTTTTTGCCGTCGGAATTTAGAGAGAGACTAAAAAAATTTCTATCGGAAATTCCATTAGTCTGTATGGAAATCTGAGGGAGAAAAAAAAAACACGCATGCTCAGAATCAAGTCGATGCATGCTCGGAAGCATTGAACTACATTTTTCTTGGCTCGTCGTAGTGTTGTACGTCACCGTGTTCTTGACAGTCGGAATTTGATGTGACAGTGTGTATGCAAGACAGCTTGAACGGAATTCCGTCTGAAAAATCCGTCTGAGTTTATCCCAACAGAGAATCCGATCGTGTGTACGGGCTCTTTCACACGGGCAGATCCCGTCATGATCCGCCCCGTGAATATCCGCTTGCTCAGCAAAGATCGCTCCGTTGATCCCTGCTGAGCTGGCGGATGACTTGTCCGTCTCTGCACACTGTGCAGAAACGGACCGGTCGGAGCGCCGCTTTCCTCTATGGGGAGATCGGATGAAAATGGACCGTCTGTCCGCTTTCATCCGATCCGATCCGCAGACGGATGGAAAAGTAGGATTTTCCTCCGTCATGCTAAACGGACCATAGCGGAGACTGATGTCGTTGGATATCAGCGGATGTTAATCCGCTGACATCCGTTATCCCATAGGGATACATGTATGTCCGTTTTTCATCCGAAAACAGATGGATGAAAAATGGACATACGGAACGTCCATGTGAAAGAGCCCTTAAAGGCATTAGTTTTAATGTTACATAGTTACATAGTTAGTTTGTAACATGGCAAAACGTGGAAAATATTGAAGGGGTATGAATATTTTTTCGGGGCACTATATAATAGGGTGACCAGACATCCCCCGTTTCAGGGGACAGTCCCCGGATTGAGGACACTGTCCCCGGACCAAGTCTGTCCCCGGTTTTGTCCCCGGATTGGATTTGAACAGGGGCTGGGGCAATTTCAAAGACAGCCAGTGCAGAATAAAAAAAAAAGCTCCTACTAGCTTAGGGGGGTGTATTTTTTTCCCATTATCTGTGCCCCTTTCTGATGATCATGTGCTGGTCGGAGCGGAGGGAATATTTCTTCAGTTTCGGGCGCATGCCCATTCTGCTCCTTCTCACATGTTCTTCTGCCTTGGCTTAAGTCCCAGGCCAAGCCGCCTGCCTGCTTATCTCCTTGCCTTCCCTGGCGGAGCGAACTTCCTCCGCTCCCCACCCAGTAGTAGCCGGGGCCTGGAGCATAAGAATTGACAGGCTGTTAGGCGGGTGGCGGTGGCGACGGGCAGAGAGTCGCTAATTGCCGCCATTACTAGTAAAAAAAAATATGTCCCCGGATTTCATTTTAAAAATCTGGTCACCTTACTATATAATATACCTTCCTATTTATTTACTAAGGCAGCATCCGGATAAAACATAGTTACTGTTAATTTAGGGAGTTTAGTCTTGCTTTAAGTACATGTAGACAGGAAGTGGCTGCAAAGAGATCAGTAGTCCTGAGCAGGGATGAGCCGAACACCCCCCTGTTCGGTTCGCACCAGAACCTGCGAACAGACAAAATGTTCGTGTAAACTTTAGAACCCTATTAAATACAATAGACTCGAACGTTCGAAATCTAAAGTGTTAATTATAAAGGCTGATATGCAAGTTATTGTCCTAAAAAGTGTTTGGGGACCCGGGTCCTGCCCCAGGGGACATGTATCAATGCAAAAAAAAGTTTTAAAAACGGCCGTTTTTTCGGGAGCAGTGATTTTAATAATGCTTAAAATGAAAAAATAAAAGTGAAATATTCCTTTAAATTTCGTACCTGGGGGGTGTGTATGATATGCATGTGAAGTGGCGCATGTTTCCCGTGCTTAGAACTGTCCCTGCAAAAAATGTCATTTTTGAAAGAAAAAAAGTCATTTAAAACTGACTCGCGGCTATTAATGAATTGTCGGCTCCCGACAATACATACAAAAGTCATTGATAAAAAAAAAAAAAAGCGTGGGGGTTCCCCAGAATTCAATTACCAGGCCCTTCAGGCCTGGAATGTATATTAAGGGGAACCCCGCCGCAAATTAAAAAAAAAATTGACGTGGGGTTCCCCCAAATATCCATTCCAGGCCCTTCAGATCTGGCATGGATTTTAAGGGGAACTCCACCCCAAATTTAAAAAAAAAATGGCGTGGAGTCCCCCTAAAAATCCATACCAGACCCCTTATCCGAGCACGCAACCTGGCCGGCCGCAGGGGAAAAGGGGGGGATGAGAGAGCGGCCCCCCTCCCTCCTGAACCGTACCAAGCCACATGCCCTCAACATGAGGAGGATGTCCCCATGTTGATGGGGACAAGGGCCTCATCCCCACAACCCTTGCCCGGTGGTTGTGGGGGTCTGCGGGCGGGGGGCTTATCGGAATCTGGAAGACCCCTTTAACAAAGGGGACCCCCAGATCCCGCCCCCCCCCCTATGTGAATTGGTAAGGGGTACATTGTACCCCTACCATTTCACGAAGAAAGCGTAAAAAAATGTTTAAAAAAACACACAAACACCTTGAAAAAGTCCTTTATTTAAAAAAAAAAAAACATTCCAGCGGTGAAATCCAGTGTCCCGCGGCGATCCCGATGTCCAGCGCTGTCCTTCATTGGTTGTGCCTGAGCGGACCTGATGGGGAACTCCCTCTCAGTATTTTAAATGTATAGACCCGCCCCTTCTAAAGTTCCCCATCAGGTCCGCTCAGCGGACCAGATGCGGAACATGAGAAGGGGCGGGTCTATACATGTATTACCAAAGTGAGAGCAGTTCCCCATCAGGTCCGCCCCCTCGGTATGTCGGACCCGCCTACGTCATTGGCTTGAGCGGGGAACTTCCTTCACTGTGTAATTTAAATTTACATAGTGAAGGAAGTTCCCCGCTCAAGCCAATGACGTAGGCGGGTCTGACATACCGAGGGGGCGGACCTGATGGGGAACTGCTCTCACTTTGGTAATACATGTATAGACCCGCCCCTTCTCATGTTCTGCATCTCGTCCGCTGAGCGGACCTGATGGGGAACATGAGAAGGGGCGGGTCTATACATTTAAAATACTGAGAGGGAGTTCCCCATCAGGTCCGCTCAGGCACAACCAATGAAGGACAGCGCTGGACATCGGGATCGCCGCGGGACACTGGATTTCACCGCTGGAATGTTTTTTTTTTTTTTTTTTTTAAATAAAGGACTTTTTCAAGGTGTTTGTGTGTTTTTTTAAAAAAAAATTACGCTTTCTTTGTGAAATGGTAGGGGTACAATGTACCCCTTACCAATTCACATAGGGGGGGGGGGGCCGGGATCTGGGGGTCCCCTTTGTTAAAGGGGTCTTCCAGATTCCGATAAGCCCCCCGCCCGCAGACCCCCACAACCACCGGGCAAGGGTTGTGGGGATGAGGCCCTTGTCCCCATCAACATGGGGACATCCTCCCCATGTTGGGGGCATGTGGCTTGGTACGGTTCAGGAGGGAGGGGGGCCGCTCTCTCGTCCCCCCCTTTTCCCCTGCGGCCGGCCAGGTTGCGTGCTCGGATAAGGGGTCTGGTATGGATTTTTAGGGGGACTCCACGCCATTTTTTTTTTAAAATTTGGGGTGGAGTTCCCCTTAAAATCCATGCCAGATCTGAAGGGCCTGGAATGGATATTTGGGGGAACCCCACGTCAATTTTTTTTAATTTGCGGCGGGGGTTCCCCTTAATATCCATTCCAGACCTGAAGGGCCTGGTAATTGAATTCTGGGGAACCCCCACACTTTTTTTTTTTTTTTATCAATGACTTTTCTATGTATTGCCGGGAGCCGACAATTCATTAATAGCCGCGAGTCAGTTTTAAATGACTTTTTTTCTTTCAAAAATGACATTTTATGCAGGGACAGTTCTAAGCACGGGAAACATGCGCCACTTCACATGCATATCATACACCCCCCCCCCCCCCCCCCCCAGGTATGAAATTTAAAGGAATATTTCACTTTTATTGTTTCACTTTAAGCATTATTAAAATTACTGCTCCCGAAAAAACGGCCGTTTTTAAAACTTCTTTTTGCATTGATACATGTCCCCTGGGGCAGGACCCCAGTCCCCAAACACTTTTTTGAACAATAACTTGCATATAAGCCTTTATAATTAGCACTTTACATTTCTCCCATAGATTTTTCGAATTTGCCGCGAACACCCCAATTTGTTCGCTGTTCGGCGAACGGGCGAACAGGCAATGTTCGAGTCGAACATGAGTTCGACTCGAACTCGAAGCTCATCCCTAGTCCTGAGATACAACAACTAATAAAAAATGGTGAAAATAAGTATTCCATTAGAAAAGGCAGTTGGTTATGATATTCAGCGCTTTAGCAAACAAAGTGCCAAACAGTTAGGGTTTACATCTACTTTAATTGGTGTGTGTCTAAAGTAGTCCTCGAGTGTGCATATGCATGGCGGTATGTGTGGTAGGGAAATTAGATTGTAAGTTCCTTTGAGATCAGGGACTGCTGTGTATGGATCATTGATCTCTAATGTGTTGTGTAATCTAGAAGATGCATTGGGGCACACACACATCAATGTGCACAGTTACACACAATGGTATAAAGCTGTCTGCCATTAAGGAAAACAACAACCTCTGTTAATGATGAATGATTTTGAAAGTTTAGAAGAGAAGTTACAAAGTAAAACTAAAGATTAGAAAACAGAGAGATTAACACATGTGTGAAGGACATTACTATGCACCTGACTTCTTTGTCAAAATGGGAGACAGTCCTGACTCCTGGGCAGTTGCCAGATTGGACAAAATATAAAAAAAACTCCATATAAACTAATTCACATACCTCAACTACAAGAGAAATTCATTTCTGTTGTTTCGGAACTAGTTATCTGCTTAAAGTGATATTAAAGTCTTGGGGTTTTTTTTGGTTTTAAAACACTCGCCTGCTCTGTGAGGTGGTTTTGCACAGAGCAGCCCAGATCCTCCTCTTCTCAGGTCCCTCGCCGCCATTCAGACACTGAGCCGCGGCTCGGCCCCACCCCCTCTCTCTTCTCATTGGCTTGCTGACTTTGATTGACAGCAGCGGGAGCCAATTATTATTATTATTATTATTATTATATAGCGCCAACAGTTATAATACAAAAAAATACAAGAGGATTAAGAGGGCCCTGCTCAGAAGAGCTTACAATCTAATAGGGTGGGGCAGGTGATGGTGCCTGCTGCTGTCTCAGCCTAGAGCCAAGGCCCTCGTGCAACGTCGCTGGATGGAGATGGGGCTCAGGTAAGTATTAGGGGGCTGGGGGGGCTGCTGCACACTGAAAGTTGTCTATTTTATTGCATAGAATGCATTAAGATAAAAAAACCGTCTGCCTTTAGAGCCACTTTAAGGCCCCTTTCATACTGGGGCGGGCAGGAGCGGTGGCGGTATAGCAGCGCGATTTGCAGCGCTGCTATACCGTCGTTCTTACCGCGGTATGCGGTCGCTAGGGGGGTGAATTTAACCCCCGCTAGCGGCCGAAAAAGGGTTAATACCGCCCGCAAACCGCGGCTATTGCCACGGTTTGCGGGCGGTATTACCGCGGTGTCCCATTGATTTCAATGGGCACCCACGGTAAAGGAGCGGTGAACACACCGCTCCTTTACCGCTGTAAAGAAGCGGCTAGCAGGACTTTTGGAGCGGTCCTGCTAGCGCACCGCTTCAGTGTGAAAGCCTTCGGGCTTTCACATTGAAGGCTACAGCTAATATTAGCGCTAAACCGCATGAAAAACGCCCCAGTGTGAAAGGGGCCTAACTGGTACCCAGACTCTTTCTGCTTAATGTGGAGATTAACTATCTCTGCAAATTGCACAACAAGACATTCTAAGGAGATAACAGTATGTTCTAACAGCATATTTCTGTAGTCTTTCTAGCAAGTACATTATTATATAGAACCTAGCATTAGCATATAAGCCCCAAAAATGTTTAACTTAAAGAGAAATATATAATTATATTTTGATTATCACTGGGCCAAATTATTCTGCCTGTCAAAAGTTTAACTAAACTTGGTATTATCATTTTCTTCTTTTTTTTCCCCCCCCTATCCTACAAATAAATATATTTTAGATTTTATTGGCTTTAATTACTGTAAAAGTGTTAATAATTATTCAAAGGCATTGTTTAGAATTATTAAATTAATACTGTATTTTGTCTTTACTTTTAGGCCAGCCCCGCTCCGATAATTGTGAACACAGACACCTTGGACACCATCCCCTATGTTAGCTATACTCCATTCCATGAAAACACGGTAAGGCGAATATAATGTATACTGCATATTGATCCCTTTAGTGGATAAAGTTGAACTGCAGGCAAACTAGTTAAAGCGGAGTTCCACCCAAAAATGGAACTTCCACTTTTCGTAACCCCCCTCCGGTGACACATTTGGCACTTTTCAGGGGGGAGGGGGGTGCAGATACCTGTCTAAGACAGGTATTTGCACCCACTTCCGGGCATAGACTCCCGTGTCTACGCCACTCCCCCAGCCCCCCCCCCCCCGCCGTCTCCTGGGAAACACACTGTTCTCAGAAGAGAGCGGGGACCAGTGACGGCGTGCCGCGCTACTCGCGCATGCACAGTAGGGAACCGGGCTTCACTTCCTGAATCCCTCACCAAGCATGGCGGCGGCAGCATCCGAGGACCGAGCGATTGCTCAGCCTCGTCTGCGCGGGCGCGCTGGACAGGTAAGTGTCCATTTTTTTATAGTCAGCAGCTGTAGTATTTGTAGCCGCTGGCTTTTTAAAAAAAAAATTGGGTGGACCTCCTCTTTAGCACACAAATGAATTACTATAGGGTAGCAGTTTTGTCTGCCAAAGGATTTGTGTTTTTGTCTGTGATTTACACAGCCCCGACACACAGCCAGCACAGCCCTGTCTGGGAGAGCAGGAGACCTGATTTTTCTCTGCTGCCGTTAAAGCGGAGCTCCGCCCAAAAGGTGCAGTTCCTCTTGTTTGCACCCCCCTACTACCACTATTTTTTGGGGGGGCTTTGAAAAGTACTCGCTCTCATTTCTGGCTTAGATCACCACAGGGATCTGAGCCGGAAGTTGGGACATCCCTCCTTCCCACACAGTCTTCTGGGACTTATCACAGGTCCCAGAAGACTACAGGACATTCACAAGGCATAGTTCGGCTCGCACATGCTCAGTAGGAAAACGGTTGTGAAGCCGCAAGACTTCACTTCCTGTTTCCCTTACTTGCTATGCCGGTGCCTGCACCTGAAGAAGATTAAAGAATCGGTTTGCATGAGGACATCGCTGGATCCCTGGACAGGTAAGTGTCCTTATATTAAACGTCAGCAACTATAGCTGCTGACTTTACATTTTTTGGGAGGAGCCTGGAGCTCTTTAAATAATACTTACAGGTCTTGTCCATCCTCTAGCCTGTGTCTGGACAGTGAAAGGAGCTCTCTATTTATCTTGCAAGTGCAGTATTTGAAAAAAAAATTGATGCTGTATTAATGATTACAGAGCTGCATGCATTTGTGTCTTTGGCATCTCCCGGGGATTTAGCATTGTAGTGAAGGTATAGCATATGTTTACTGACCACATATTTTATGCATATTATTGTTATATGTACCTTGAAAACAATTTCATGTGACTTTCACTTTTTTGACTCTCTTGCTGTTACATATTTTCATTGTTGTATCCCATGTAAGGGGTTTTACCCTTTCCTTCTTTATACAAAACAATACACATTTTGAGTATACAAATACTTACAGTGGATATAAACCCTCACATATACCCAGTGAAGTGAACAGCCTCAGATGATACACAGAGATGAAACAAATCTCCCTACAGAAGTTTTACATCTATATCTGCTGTCTTCATCTTTATATATTCTTTAGAAAGTTCACATCCTTTTAGAGATTTTCTCTTCCTGTTCAGCACTGGAAGTGAAGCCTGGGCATACAGCCAAGACAGCTGATTGGAGGAAAGGAACACACCCCCACTCCACATTGGTAGAGACTTGCAGAGCTGTTCTATTTATAGCAACCTCCCTCCCTCAACACAAAATTCAGGCTGGTTTTATCACAGTTGACAGAGAACTGGTCAGAAGTTATCATGCTGATAACAGAAGAATGGAGCAGGAGAAAGCCATGGGACTTAGTGCTTTGAAGAGAGATAAGGAAACAGTGGATATAAAAAGTCTACACAACCCTGTTAAAATGTCAGGTTTCTGTGGTGTATAAAAAAAAGAGACAAAGATGAATCATTTCAGAACTTTTTCTACCTTTAATGTGACCTATAAACCTATAAAGTGTTAAATTAGAAGTTCAAAAATGTCCTAATAGTTACAAGCGAATCTCCACTTTCATATAGGCCTCCAGTGGAGAACTGGGGGTCAGAAGGGTATTTGCCACCAGGGCTAATATTAGGAAGATATGTTGGACTGCTGGCCATGAATAGAAATACATCACCATTCAAACCCCCCTTAGCCCTGGTTCACACTGGTGCGTTTTGACATGCGATTTGGCATGTCAAACGGCGATATTTGCTGCAAATTGCCGGCAATGGCACCATCCTAATCGTTGCGACGCCGCATCTGTGGCGCTGCACCGATTTCAAAAAGTAGTTTCTGTACTACTTTTTAGACATGTGCACACTGAAATATTTTGTTTCGGAATTTCGTTTTCGTTAGAAAAATAAATTTATTTAGTTACTCCCGAAATTCGTTTTTATTTATTTTGTTTTTCGTTAGAAATTGCATTCGTCCGAAAATCTGAATTAATTAAGGTCGAATCTGTCATTGAAGGCTTATGGTGTCTGTCGAATGTTCAAAGAAGATTCGACGGAGCAGCGAAACTGTACGACGCCGCAATCATACATTTCCGGTCGAATGTTCTGCCTACAAGCTATAGATGAATTCTATTGTATGACTAGTAATAATTATATTTTTTAATTACTATTACTAGTCATCAGGGATGAGCCGAACACCCCCCTGTTCGGTTCGCACCAGAACCTGCGAACAGACAAAATGTTCGTGTAAACTTTAGAACCCTATTAAATACAATGGACTCGAACGTTCGAAATCTAAAGTGTTAATTATAAAGGCTAATATGCAAGTTATTGTCCTAAAAAGTGTTTGGGGACCCGGGTCCTGCCCCAGGGGACATGTATCAATGCAAAAAAATGTTTTAAAAACGGCCGTTTTTTCGGGAGCAGTGATTTTAATAATGCTTAAAATGAAAAAATAAAAGTGAAATATTCCTTTAAATTTCGTACCTGGGGGGTGTGTATGATATGCATGTGAAGTGGCGCATGTTTCCCGTGCTTAGAACTGTCCCTGCAAAAAATGTCATTTTTGAAAGAAAAAAAGTCATTTAAAACTGACTCGTGGCTATTAATGAATTGTCGGCTCCCGGCAATACATACAAAAGTCATTGATAAAAAAAAAAAAAAAAAAGCGTGGGGGTTCCCCAGAATTCAATTACCAGGCCCTTCAGGTCTGGAATGGATATTAAGGGGAACCCCGCCGCAAATTTAAAAAAAAATTGACGTGGGGTTCCCCCAAATATCCATTCCAGGCCCTTCAGATCTGGCATGGATTTTAAGGGGAACTCCACCCCAAATGTAAAAAAAAATGGCGTGGAGTCCCCCTA
Source organism: Rana muscosa (assembly GCA_029206835.1). Lineage (NCBI taxonomy): Eukaryota > Metazoa > Chordata > Amphibia > Anura > Ranidae > Rana > Rana muscosa. The sequence continues at coordinate 1,069,450,028 of CM055117.1, forward strand.
AAAATCCATACTAGACCCCTTATCCGAGCACGCAACCTGGCCGGCCGCAGGGGAAGAGGGGGGGACGAGAGAGCGGCCCCCCCTCCCTCCTGAACTGTACCAGGCCGCATGCCCTCAACATGGGGAGGATGTCCCCATGTTGATGGGGACAAGGGCCTCATCCCCACAACCCTTGCCCGGGGGTTGTGGGGGTCTGCGGGCGGGGGGCTTATCGGAATCTGGAAGACCCCTTTAACAAAGGGGACCCCCAGATCCCGGCCCCCCCCTATGTGAATTGGTAAGGGGTACATTGTACCCCTACCATTTCACGAAGAAAGCGTAAAAAAATGTTTAAACAAACACCTTGAAAAAGTCCTTTATTTAAAAAAAAAAAAAACATTCCAGCGGTGAAATCCAGTGTCCCGCGGCGATCCCGATGTCCAGCGCTGTCCTTCATTGGTTGTGCCTGAGCGGACCTGATGGGGAACTCCCTCTCAGTGTTTTAAATGTATAGACCCGCCCCTTCTAAAGTTCCCCATCAGTTCCGCTCAGCGGACCAGATGCGGAACATGAGAAGGGGCGGGTCTATACATGTATTACCAAAGTGAGAGCAGTTCCCCATCAGGTCCGCCCCCTCGGTATGTCGGACCCGCCTACGTCATTGGCTTGAGCAGGGAACTTCCTTCACTATGTAAATTTAAATTACACAGTGAAGGAAGTTCCCCGCTCAAGCCAATGACGTAGGCGGGTCCGACATACCGAGGGGGCGGACCTGATGGGGAACTGCTCTCACTTTGGTAATACATGTATAGACCCGCCCCTTCTCATGTTCCGCATCTGGTCTGCTGAGCGGACCTGATGGGGAACTTTAGAAGGGGCGGGTCTATACATTTAAAATACTGAGAGGGAGTTCCCCATCAGGTCCGATCAGGCACAACCAATGAAGGACAGCGCTGGACATCGGGATCGCCGCGGGACACTGGATTTCACCGCTGGAATGTTTTTGTTTTTTTTAAATAAAGGACTTTTTCAAGGTGTTTGTGTGTTTTTTTAAACATTTTTTTACGCTTTCTTTGTGAAATGGTAAGGGTACAATGTACCCCTTACCAATTCACATAGGGGGGCCGGGATCTGGGGGTCCCCTTTGTTAAAGTGGTCTTCCAGATTCCGATAAGCCCCCGCCCGCAGACCCCCACAACCACCGGGCAAGGGTTGTAGGGATGAGGCCCTTGTCCCCATCAACATGGGGACATCCTCCCCATGTTGAGGGCATGTGGCTTGGTATGGTTCAGGAGGGAGGGGGGGCCGCTCTCTCGTCCCCCCCTCTTCCCCTGCGGCCGGCCAGGTTGCGTGCTCGGATAAGGGGTCTGGTATGGATTTTTAGGGGGACTCCACGCCATTTTTTTTTAAATTTGCGGCGGGGTTCCCCTTAATATCCATTCCAGACCTGAAGGGCCTAGTAATTGAACCCCCACGCTTTTTTTTTTATTTTTATCAATGACTTTTGTATGTATTGCCGGGAGCCGACAATTCATTAATAGCCGCGAGTCAGTTTTAAATGCATTTTTTTCTTTCAAAAATGAAATTTTTTGCAGGGACAGTTCTAAGCACGGGAAACATGCGCCACTTCACATGCATATCATACACACCCCCCAGGTACGAAATTTAAAGGAATATTTCACTTTTATTTTTTCATTTTAAGCATTATTAACCACTTAAGCCCCGGACCATTTCGGGCCATTAGGACCAAGCCTGTTTTTGGGATTCGGCACTGCGCTGCTTTAACTGTAAATTGTGCGGACATGCAATGTTGTACCCAAATGAAATTTGCGTCCTTTTCTTCCCACAAATAGAGCTTTCTTTTAATGGTATTTGATTGCCTCTGCGATTTTTATTTTTTGCGATATAAATGGAAAAAGAACGAAAATTTTGAAAAAAAAAGATATTTTCTACTTTTTGTTATAAGAAAAATCGAATAAACTCAATTTTAGTCATACATTTAGGCCAAAATGTATTCAGCCACATGTCTTTAGTAAAAAAAATGTCAATAAGCGTATATTTATTGGTTTGCGCAAAAGTTATAGCGTTTACAAACTAGGGTACATTTTCTGAAATTTACACAGCTTTAAATTTATGACTGCCTATCTCATTTCTTGAGGTGCTAAAATGGCAGGGCAGTACAAAACCCCCCCAAATGACCCCATTTTGGAAAGTAGACACCCCAGGGAAATTGCTGAGAGGCATGTTGAGCCCATTGAATATTTTTTTTTTTGTCCCAAGTGATTGAATAATGACAAAAAAAAAAAAAAAAAAATTACAAAAAGTTGTCACTAAATGATATATTGCTCACACATGCCATGGTTATATGTGGAATTGCACCCCAAAATACATTCTGCTGCTTCTCCTGAGTACGGGGATACCACATGTGTGGGACTTTTTAGGAGCCTAGCCACGTACGGGACCCCGGAAACCAAGCACCGCCTTCAGGATTTCTAAGGGCGCAAATTTTTGATTTCACTCCTCACTACCTATCACAGTTTCGAAGGCCATAAAATGCCAAAATAGCACAAAACCCCCCCAAATGACCCCATTTTGGAAAGTAGACACCCCAAGCTATTTACTGAGAGGCATGTTCAGTCCATGGAATATTTTATATTTTGCCACAAGTTGCGGGAATATGACAAACTTTTTTTTTTTTGCACAAAGTTGTCACTAAATGATATATTGCTCACACATGCCATGGGCATATGTGAAATTACACCCCAAAATACATTCTGCTGCCTCTCCTGAGTACGGGGATACCACATGTGTGGGACTTATTGGGAGCCTAGCCGCGTACGGGACCCCAAAAACCAAGCACCGCCTTCAAGGTTTCTAAGGGCATAAATTTTTGATTTCACTCCTCACTACCTATCACAGTTTTGAAGGCCATAAAATGCCAAGATGGCACAAAACCCCCCCAAATGACCCCATTTTGGATAGTAGACACCCCAAGCTATTTGCTGAGAGGCATGTTGACCCCATTGAATATTTTTTTTTTTTTGTCCCAAATGATTGAATAATGACAAAAAGAAAAAAAAAATGTACAAAAAGTTGTCACTAAATGATATATTGCTCACACATGCCATGGTTATATGTGGAATTGCACCCCAAAATACATTCTGCTGCTTTTCCTGAGTACGGGGATACCACATGTGTGGGACTTTTTGGGAGCCTAGCCGCGTACAGGGCCCCAAAAACCAAGCACTGCGAACGCTGCAGTTATGTGTGTTGTGTTTGGTAAGTGACAGTGATCGATCGATACTGCACTTGGGTGGGCTGGGCTGGGCTGGGCGGAGGGGCTAAACGCAGGCGCTAGCAGGTATCTGGGCTGATCCCGCTAACACTGCGTTTTTGGGAACCCTAAACCGCTGGGGATGCTAGTATAGATCTGATCAGATCTGATCAGATACTATACCACTAAGGGGGGTGTATGCTTTGCGCGTGGGTGTTAGCGTTACTGTCACTAACCTAACACTGCCTGGGGCGACGCAGACCCTCTCTGGCGCTAAAACCTAATTGATCTCACCCGCCGGGCGATCAGGGGGGTTAAACCTTTATTGGGTTATATACGGCGGGTGCCCTGATGCTATAAAAAGCAAACTAATCAACCAGCGTCACCCGTAACCTTTATATGGTGATCACTGGTGAAAGGGTTAACTAGGGGCAATCAGGGGGTTAAAATCTTTATTAGGTTAAATATGGGGGTACCTGACACTATATAAAAACCTGACGGGTAACCTAAATAACTAAATAACTTACTGGCTAACCAGTGACACCAGTGACGCTTATACGGCGATCACTGGTGAAAGGGTTAACTCTAGGGGCAATCAGGGGGTTAAAATAATATATGGGGGTACCTGACACTAATAAAAACCTGCGGCGAACCTAAAAAAAAATAACTGCCTATCTAAAACACCAGCGACACGAATACAGCGATCGGAAAAACAATCGCTTAGTGACGCTGAAGTTAGGGGGTGAAAGGGTTACCTGGGGGGTGATCAAGGGGTTAAACCTTTATTAGGGGGGGTTAGGGGGCTACCCTGGACCTAAAGGGGCCTAATCCTAACTGCCCTGCAACTTTTTACAATCACAGATGACACTAAATGCAGTGATCAGTAAAATAAATGATCACTGCAATCAGTGACACTGTGATTGGGGGCTTTGGGGTGACCTGGGGGGTGATCTGGGGGTGACTGGGGGGTGATTTGTGTGCCTATGTGTACCTACGTGTCAGTGGACTGTTAGTGCACTAACCTGCTTCCTCTCTGCTGGGCGCCGGGAACGGAAAGACCGCGGCGAGGGAGATGACATCACTTCCTCCAGCCTTGTTTACATCACATGGCGGAGGAAGCATTTTCATTGGCCGGGAGCGATCGCGAGGGGGGGGCGGAATCGAGCGCCCCCCCCCCTCATGCCTGATCGCTCCCGAACACTTAACGGCCGCTCACTGCAGTGAAGGGGGGTCCGGATGGACCCCCCAACTGCACAAAGGCGATCACGTAGATCTACGTGATTCTGCCTGTCCGTGCCATTCTGCCGACGTAAATCGGCGGTGGGCGGTCGTTAAGTGGTTAAAATCACTGCTCCCGAAAAAACGGCCGTTTTTAAAACTTATTTTTGCATTGATACATGTCCCCTGGGACAGGACCCGGGTCCCCAAACACTTTTTAGGAAAATAACTTGCATATAAGCCTTTATAATTAGCACTTTAGATTTCTCCCATAGATTTTTCGAATTTGCCGCGAACACCCCAATTTGTTCGCTGTTCGGCGAACGGGCGAACAGGCAATGTTCGAGTCGAACATGAGTTCGACTCGAACTCGAAGCTCATCCCTACTAGTCAACCAACATTAGAATTCTTCTATAGCCTATGGGCTGAGCATTTGACCGGAAATGTACGATTGCAGCGTCGTACAGTTTATCTGCTCCGTAGAATCTTCTTAGAACTTTCAACAGACACCATAAGCCCTCAATGACAGATTCAACGTTTGTATGTTTTTCGATGCTTCGTTGAATCTTCGTCGTTCATGTCGAATTGTCAAGTTAGTTCTAGCTATTTTACTGCTCCTCCTCTTTGGTTACAATCAGCCAATAACATTCATCATCATCATTGTTTTATTTTACTTCCCCCACCCAATTCCAGCAGTGATCTTTTCTCTCTATGTCGAATCTTTTCTCTCTATAATGTCAAATCTTTTCTCTCTATAATGTCAAATCTTTTCTCTCTATGTCGAATCTTTTCTCTCTATAATGTCGAATCTTTTCTCTCTATGTAGAATAATCTTGGACTAATAGAGTTAAGGTTAGGCACATTCGACCACAGGTTCGATGGACACAGATTGTTATTGTCAGCCTCATGTCGAATCTCCTATCTATATCGAACTGTTGTTGCAACGAAAACGAAAATTAAGCATTTGTTTATGTCGGATCTTTCGGTTTTCGGATTCTGCATTTTCGTTTTCGTTTGTTAAAACAATAACGAAAATACCTGAAATTCGGACGAAAATGCATTCGGACAAAAACTAATGCACATGTCTACTACTTTTTGCGATTTCGGCCGCGATTTACATTGACATCTGTGCAGAAACCTGCACAGATGTCTTTGTAATCGCGGCTGAAATCAGGACTGCCAGCGAGAGTGAAATCGTGCAAGTTCAGCTGAACTCGCACGGCTTCACTCCCGCAGCCCAGTGTGAACCTGGGCTTTGAGTGGGATTTGGTGTAACACGTACTGGGCATTGTTTATCTATGTGTTCCCTGTTCAGAAATGCAATTGCAGTTGTGGGCAGTGAGAAATCTTCTTGCAGCTTTCCTTTTAGTTTAGAGATGTCATGTGACCAAATGCCAAGAGCCATAAAGAAAGCTGATCCCCGAAGATGAGGCACAATAAACCATGGGAACACCCACCTTTCACCATACCTAGCAATCAGTGAGGCACCATGGCAGACTTTACGGCCCTTTCACACGGACGTGTCAGTGTGCGGGCTCCGCTTTGCTCAGCAGGGATCGCTCCGTCGATCCCCGCTGAGCAGGCAGATGACAGGTCTGTCTCCGCACACTGTGCAGGGACCGACCTGTCAGAGCACCGCTCTCCCCTATGGGGGATCAGATGACGACGGACCGTAGAGTCCGTTGTCATCCGATCCACCAGACGGATGGAAAAGTAGGGTTTTCCTCCGTTACACTTTGGCGGATCGGAGCGGGTCGGATGTCAGCGGGCATGTCACCGCTGACATCCGTGGCTCCATAGAGGTGCACGGAGCATCCGTTCAGGTCCGCCTAAAAAACTGACAGGCGGACCTAAATGGTCCGCCCGTGTGAAAGGGGCCTTAGGCTCAACTCATGCAGCTTTGCACAAGGATGAGGATCGTTATTTTCAGCCAGGTGCATCTTAGATTTTAACTCTCATTGGACTGAATAATTCACTTTTTCAAAAATTTCGGATACTAATTCTGGCGTATTAGATTTTTGTATTGAGCCTTTTTCCCGGTACACATTCTTTGGCTCACAGAAAGATGCCTATACCAGAAAATGGCTAGATGATTGAGTTGCCTCCAAGGTCAAAGTTTCCTAGAAGACAAAGGATCTGCATTGACACATAATAATATATTAATCAGTATAGCTTTCACTGAAGGCCCTTGTGTGAAGCCACACTTTCAATGCTGCTGGATAATAAATAATACTCTAACTCTACTGTTTGGGAAAACTTCTGTCAAGAATTTTGCAGCGCTATCAGTTTTTCAATAACGACATAGTATCATTGTCACAGGGTTGCGGGTTTGCAGATTAGATTAAAAATTTGATTAATCTGCAGTAATCGTCTGAAGAGATGCATATAACATTTACAATTACATCACTCTGAGGAACAGTAACGCTTTAAGAATTAGAGCTCTTTTGTTTTTGCTGCCAAATTCTTTATTCGCCATTTCTAATGCCAAACATTTTATGTAAAATTTGATGATGGTTTGAGACTCTATTAGGTAGCAGTTATCGTATATTAAAGCAAAGATTCGTTATGAGTTATTATTGTGACATTGAAAGTCATTTTTGATGTTTCGCTTTTTTTTTTTTACTGGCTTACAGTTGCAGACATTGAGGACAACTTGCAGGTGTGCCCTCAAGTGGGTTCCTGTGGGGTAGACAGTGATTACAGCATCCTGGCAAGAAAGATTTGGCAACATTGATTTTGCAGCAAAATTACCTATTGCGTTGTTGGCAAAATAGTGCTGAAACAGAAACATTCAATTTAGCTCAATGACCCATCCTGGCGATTTTTGCTTGAAAAGAAAAGATCAACTCTATTTTTTACCTTTTATATAGAGCAGTGGTTCTCAACCTGGGGGTCGGGACCCCCTCGGGGGTTGAATTACAATTTGCCAGGGGTCACCAAATCCTGGGCTGTTCCTGAAGCCTGCACCACTCTCCCAGCCTTTTTGCAGCCGTCCAGCAGGGCTGTCCCTGGAGCCTGTGGCCACCCAGCATGGCTGTTCCTGGAGCCCACGACCGCCCACTTAGCTGCCCATTCAGTTCACAGCATGGGTGGGGGGAAGAGACTAGAGGTCAGCTGACTGGTGAGGAATGTGAAGTGGGAGGGGATGGAGGAGACCCCATCTCCTGATTTCGGCATAGGTGTCACTGCTGCGATACACCACAGAGCTGGAGACACAGTGAGTAACACTACCTGTGATTAGTTGCCATTAAAGTTGCCATTAAAAGTCCACACTACAGTTCTCAGATCAGCAGATGACCTTGATCAAGAGCACCTAATTTGGCTGATCAGAACTCCCCCCAGCACTGCCACTCATCCCATCCCCCCCACCAAGGAGTAAGAAAAGGAATAAAAATAGAGAATACATGGAAGGAAGAGGAAAAGAGTGGGAGGAACAAAGAAAAAAGGGAGAGAAAGAATAAGAGAAAGAACAAGAAAGGCGGCTAGAGAGAGGGATGGGGGGGAAAAAACAAGAAATTAGGATAGAGAGAGATAAAAGGGAAAGAAAGGAGAACAAAGAGAAAGAGTGGTACATCCTAAAATGTAACATAAGGGGTTTTAATACTGTACGAGTGGAAGGGACTCGGGGAGCGCTAAATGTCTGTGGTTTAGGTGCGCAAATTACTTGTCTTGCATTGGGTGCTGACAACCCACACTACGAAAATAATTTTACTGTTAGGGGTCTCCACAACTTGGGAAATTTTATCAAGGGGCCACGGCACTAAAAAAAGGTTGAGAACCACTGATTTAGAGGGTGTTTTTTTGGAAGGGGGGGTTAAGAGAATTGGTGTTTTTGTGTATTTTTATTTTGGCACAGCATGTCAAGGATAGAAAAAGTGTATCTAATGTCAAAAATGTTAGTTTTGTAGACAGTAAAGATAAGTTAAAACCCCTACCAGCTTTTTTTTCTTATCTGTGTCCCATTGGGGAGATTTTCCTTAATTTCTCACCCTGTAGACACAACAAGAAAATAAGGGAAATTTTGTTAAAGTGAGGGAAATCCTTCTTTAGATAGTTGTCACCAGAACAGGTTTCCTCACTCTTTTCTGAAAACCACTCAGAAAGTTTGGGGTTTAAGTGATACCCTTTATCGGCTAACTTGGGTTATTAAAGTTGCAGACTTTCGGAATAATTTATATCCCTTCATCAGGCTTGATGCAGAAAGCTTGCATCATTAATAACTTAAATCAGGGGTGCCCAACATTTTGAAGCACGAGGGCCACTTAAGCAACTTGATAACTGGTCGTGGGCCACAATCAGCGGAGCGGGCGGATATGCAGAGTGGACACGGACACAGCCAGATCCAATTGGAGGTAGGACACAAGTCGGTTTACATCTGCCACTCCTTAGAGGTGAATGGAGGGTCCAAATGGGTTGGACTGACCATGTGAAAGGGGCCCATGGCTGCTTTCACACTGATGCGCTGCGGTTTATCCGCACTGCGGGTACAACGCAGTCTACCTTTGCCTTTTCTACACTTTGCAATAGACTTTTATTATATTCTGCAGGTTTGGTGCACTTTCAGAAAGCTCACCAAACTTCCAGATAATAACAGAAGTCTACAGCTCAGTTCAGGTAACCCACAGGTAAACTGCTCTGCACCTGCGGATCAGTTTTAAAGCAGCCCAGTAACCACTGCAGAACAGATATGCCCATATATACACTGTGATTTTAGTAATAAACTGACCTTTAATGACAGTATTCTATTCCATCTCAGAGCAGGATGTCGCAGGCCACATCAGAGGGCTCCTTGGGCAGCCCTGACTTAAATGAAATTAAATTTTGCTATTATCACACAAAAGTTCCTCCCGCCAATCAGGAGGCAGGTCTGTAAGACCTGTTTCCCGACTGGCCAAAGCGTCAGGCGATCCTATTAGATGCGGAGGAAGCTGGAGCAGCGGACACCGGAGCTTTTGCGGCCGCTGCCCACACTCCAGGAGGAGAGGACACCACAGCCTGCCACACGAGCGGGTAAGTGCCGACCGCCTGCAGGGGGGGTGTTGTTTGTTTGACCCCTCCAAAAGAAGAACCCACCAGCCACCACTGGTCCCACTGCTTCCGCCATGGAGTCCCATCTGCTTACGCAGCGTGGCACACAGGTGATCACAGATGCATGCATAAATGCAAGCTCTGAAGGCAAGACTGAGTGTTTCCAACTCATAACTGTAGTATATAGGAATTGTGTATAAGGAATGGCCAACCCCCAGCCAACTCCCCTTGGACCACCTAAGGAAAATGGCACATTCCTAACGTTCCATTAGTATGAGTCAACTAAAGTGACCACCCTTATGTCCTTATATGGCCCCTTAATCAAGGCTTGGGACTTAGGATTCCATTAGCGAGCTCGCTTGCTGAACCCAGAAGAGTCGGCAGCCTCTTGATAACGTCACAAAGAACATGTTGGCGTGGGACCCGATCAGTAGAAGAAAAGAAGAAGATCTCAGCAGGACAGTGCTGGATCCTCTGGGTGGGTGAGTTTCTGAACTGTGCAGAGAGTGCACTCTGATAAGCAAGGGTTAAAAAAAAAAATACATAAAAAAAAACATGGGAGGGAGGATAAAAATTTGTGTCCGGACCAAACTAAAGCTAATCCCTAAGGCCAGTTTCACACTGGGGCGGTGGGGGCAGTGGCGGTATAGCGCCGCTATTTTTAGCAGTGCTATACCGTTGGGATTTCAGAGGTATTTGGCCACTAGCGGTGCGGTTTTAACCGCCGCTAGCGGCCGAAAAAGGGTTAATACCACCCGCAAACCGCGGCTACAGCCACGGTTTGCGGGCGGTATTACCGCGGTATCCCATTAATTTCAATGGGAAGGAGCGGTGTAGGAGCGGTAAACACATCGCTCCTCTCACCGCTCCAAAGATGCGGCTAGCAGGACTTTTTTTTAAGTCCTGTTAGCGCACCGCTCCAGTGTGAAAGCCCTCGGGGCTTTCACATTGGAGAGACAGGAGCCGCTGTTTAGGCTCGTTTTGCAGGCGCTATTTTTAGCAAAATAGCGCCTGCAAACCACCCCAGTGTGAAAGGGGCCTAATAGAGACAAGATTTAAAAGTTTACATACTATGCTTAGACACAAAAACATTAAAGTGTCTCTAAACCCAAGGACAAAAATGTCAACTATTACAAGTCCTAAGACTACGTGGCTGCAATAGTTAGTGTTTTTTCTTATATTTTGACCCGTGATCCTGCCAATAATGCATATTTTGTCATATAGTGAAGGTAAGGGGAGTATTTGGAAGTCCACATTAAGAACTGGTAACTATAATCAGTCCAGCACAGGCAGAGATCATGGGAATTTATCAGCTCACAAGATTTCTGGCAGCAGATAAAGAAGTTTATTGTCAGGGTTTACATACACTTTAGCACACAATGATACGATTAAAGCCTAACTCTGGGTTCACCTGGAGTCCCATTGGCAATAATATATATTTATATATTATATATATATATATATATATATATAGCGATACCCCCGAAGGAGCTGCTGGATTAATTTTGGGTCCTGCCGTTACCCCACACTTCACCGTCCCAGAACTTAAGAGTCTATGTTAGTAGTTTTGAAAAAGGTGATTGCCAGTCACTTCAGTCTTTTTCTTAATTGCTTTATTACACAACTTCAGGTAGGGGATAGAGGGTTAGGGGAAGTTTACCTTGGTTTCTTTCAGATCAATTAATGCGATTCTTGAATCCAGATGACATAGCTCTCTACCTCTGGTTCTTGCCACTACCGGATAGGCCTCTCACACCGACCTAGCAGCCGGACAAAGTCTCTGACACAGACTTGAGTGATAACGGACAATGTCTCTGCCACAGACTTGAGTGAAAAGTGGAAACTCCTGGATAATCCCCTGCCACAGGATGGTTTAGCCAGTAGTCAGTTAGTTAGGTCAGCTGCACAGTACCTGAACCTTTAAGCCATCCGGCAGTACTGTGAGGTAGGTTACTTGGGTGCATCCTCCAAACGAGTCACCAGGCCCTTCCTGAGATACCAGCTATCATCTCGGTCCTCTCCAGTAAGGTCCTCCCCTGGAATATTCTCCGCTTGAGTGGCTTCTTCCCGCAGGACAGACAGCACGGGATCACCTTCAGTTAAGTAGGCCCCAGACAGGCTTCTGGGCCTACTTGCAGCAAACACAGCAGCATAGCCTCCGGCCTGGAGGGCCATGAGGCAAGACGAACCCTGGAGCACATGGCACTGCCCCTTAAATATCCTTCCCCCAGCATGCCCAGCTACAAAGAAGCTCCTGATTGGGCTGTTTTCTGGAGAAAGAATATCCAATACACTTCAGCTGGCTGTATTTCTCACACTGGCCTGTGACAATAGTGACACCTACTGGCAACAGTGGGAAATGCGCACAACAGCCAAAGCTGGAACAGAAATCAACAAATTTACATAGATCACTCTGAGCTATTTACAGCTCAGATAACCCCTAAATATACACATAGCGCCTACTCAAAAGTAGCAGGGTGCTACACACTCCCCCCACTACAATAGACGATGTCCCCATCATCTGGAAAAAAAATGACTCTCAATCCCGAGAGTCGGTATCTGAACCACAAAAACTTGGATGGGAAAGGGAAGGGTGAGGTAGTAAGAAGAATAGTTACAGACTTAACATGAACACACAGTAATATTACATCACATATGTTACCTGTTGCAAAGTACGATTGATAGGTGCAGCGGAGTCAGTTCAGATCAGACATTGTGTAGTAACAGGAACTGGCTTCTTTATTGGAACATAACCACACTAGCAAAGATGTCACTTCACATTGTAAGAAGAATCACAGACAGGAAAAAGAAACCAACAAGTACATCACAGTATACAAGAAATACAACACATCATAGAGAAATACATAGCATAGCATATCACTGAGCATTAGCGACATCTTGTGTCCTTTTTCTAAACTGCAGTCAAATACAGTAAGCTAAGCTGAAAGTTTGTTGTATCTCCAACATTACCAACCCTCACTCTATAACCACCCACTCTCCAGAAGCTCGATAGGAGATCCGGTCACCTGAAAAACAAAATTATGAACACACAAAAATATCACAGCACAACTAATTAACATAGGAGCAAAGCTTCACTCTTTTTGGGAGAATGAAACCTCCCTCCAGTTTTGAATGTAAAATAAGACTAAACTGTAACTTGAAAGTCCAGCCCTCTCTGTGAGCAAACTTCCACCACCTAGTGGCAGAAAATCAATATGACACAAAGGAAAGTCCTTAATAGCCAAGTACTGAAACAGGTGGGGAAAAATCTTGACCCCAAAGTTCTCCCAACCTAACACCATCTAGCTATGTATCCAATAGTCCATTTTTTTTAGCAAGAGAATTTTTTTTCAGTCTCTTTGCAGAACTAAAGTTAGAACAGTCATTTTTTTATTTTAAATGATCACCAATAGAACCGGGGATCTGGCAAGGTCACTGTTTTTCCTTGGCTATCCATGGTGGTAACAAAAAAAGACAACATTGTCTTTTCCTGGTCTGCGGATGACAACCTTATCAGCATAGATGTGCCGGCCATAATTCCACTGCAGCAAGCATCCGTTGAAACGCTCATCCATAGCAACAGAATATCCAGCTTTTCTGAAAGGTTTTGGCACAGACAAATGGTCCCAAATGGTTTCACTGTACCATTGTTCCCGTTTGGACTCGATTTCCTGAATGAGCTCTTTGGGGACATGAAACTCCAGGCCATACTCGGTGGCAACTTTCTTTATGAGCACTCTCTGCAACCGGGCAAGTTTTGGCAGAGCTCTAGTGTTTCCCAATCCTGGAAGCACACATGGATTTGGTGATTTCTGCACCATGGATCTGGCAGATGATTTCTCAGGTGCAATTGGGCTGTTGGGGTTCACCAAAGTCTCTCTAATAACACTGGGGGGTTCCACACTGGGTGTTGTCTTCCTATCTAATGCTGCCCATTCTAAGAAGGTAAAGGCAGAAGCAACGTCCTCCCCATTAGCCCACAACAGTTCTTGTGACATAGTCTCAAATAAATCATCATCTCCAGAAACATCTGACAGGGAGTCTAACTCAGAGTCCCTTAATTCCTCCGCAGGCAAATATTTACATACAGTCCCAGATATGTTTTCCCCAGATCTCTCACCAGTTCCTGTTGTGGATTTTCCAGGGGTCAGGCCAGGGGTCAGGCCTTCCTCTGGCTCCGGATCTAGTAGTCTGTGGGGTAGGCCTCTACCGCGGCCGTGGGATGCCTTCACATATCCCACCTTCCTCTGGACAGGTGCAGCGGGGACAGGTGCAGCGGAGATAGTAGCAGGGGCGATGTCCGCTGATGGCTCCCTGGCAGCAATAGCAGTGACATCCTCTGTAACAGGAACCCTCACCGCAGCAGGCGTGGTGGGTGTAGATTTCACCGCAGGAGCAAGGGCAGCAGCTTCTACTGTAGCAGTACCCATGGCCCAGTCTACTCGGTAGGCACGGGGTGACATGGTAGGTTGCTCCACTGCGAACAGGTACTCCCCGCAATGCAGGCACCGGACAAATGGACGGGGATGTATGGCCAGTCCCTCACACTTGGGGCATATCATACCCAGCACTTCCAGGTCTCCGATCGTGTACAACACAAACCGCCCATGCAGCTTCAGGCGAATGCCGGTATCCGTCAGCAGGATTCCGATAAGCATGGCACTTGCAGCGGGGCTAGTAGGAAGCATCTTAGGCCCCATTACAGATTGCATCAACGAAAATGCAGACATGACTGAACTCTAATCCAGTGTTTCTCAACTCCAGTCCTCAAGGCGCCCCAACAGGTCATGTTTTCAGGATTTCCCTCAGATGAAACAGCTGTGGGAATTACTAAAGCAGTTAAACTGATCAAATAACCTGTGCAAAATAATGGAAAGCCTGAAAACATGACCTGTTGGGGCGCCTTGAGGACTGGAGTTGAGAAACACTGCTCTAATCCTCTGTCTCTTCAGCGCCAGACACACACACGCGCTTCACGCAGCAACAGGCGGGAACTATTCCCTCTTGCTCTTTTAGTCACTTAGTTTCCTGGGCTTTCTTGGCTCCGCCCCCACCTACGCAGTTAGAAAAGTTGATTAGAACTGAAACCCTGTTGTCCCAGAAAGTAACAAAGCCCAAGGCCCTCTTTTAGCATAGACTCTCGGTGAATGACTTTCCTTAGGTTGCTATGGGTAACGGCAATCCTGAACGAACCCCCACATGTAGCGATACCACAGAAGGAGCTGCTGGATTAATTTATATATATATATTTTTAATGCTACTTGCATTTTTCTGAAGTCTTTAGGCCAGTCGGTTGACGTGCTGGGTCTTTTTTCCTTTTTGGTCTCCCAGAGGTGCGCAGTCCTTCAGTTGCAGGGATCAGCCCTAACATGATTATGTCCCTCTTTGCATGACTATATTGAAATGAAAAGTGTTGTAGTGACACCCTACAGGGAGTAGGCCCCTGACACCCTGCAGTGACAGTATCCCCACAGTCTTCTGGGTTGACTGATGCTGGGCATCATTCAGCCTGGAAGACTGCAGGTATGTTGTGACAAAAAAAAAAGGACTGCGGAATTTTTTTTATTTGAAGATAAGTCTTTTAGCATGAGCCGCTTTCTCATTTTTCAAACCTGCTAATAGGAACAGGTTTAATTTGGTAAACATTTGCCAGAAGATGGGCTTGAGACTGATGGCTGTTATTAGTGTAGGTTGCTAACAGTTTGAGGCAAATTTAGTTTTTGGCTCCCCTGTAGCCAGTGGAGTGAAGTTTGATTGATTATGGCTGTTCTGGGTTCTGCTGGTTGCAGGCTCAACTACTTTCCCCTGCTTTCTGGTAGGTTTCAGAATTTAGCGGGTGGGAGAGGTACACATTTACTTGCACATATTTATGTGGCTTCAGCCAGTCCCTGGCAGGAAGAATGACCAGTAGGAGGATGAGGTGGATATAATTAGGCTAGGGCCTTGAAAAACAGGGTCCTTGTCCTGTGGGAGAAGACCCAGCTTGAGGGCTGTCACCCTCTGGGACACATAATTGAAGTTTAGAAAAGGCCATCTGAGTCCCAGCTCCAGTTGGAGCTAGTGGGTCCACATTCAAATTTTTGGAGCACAGTTGCAGAAGGTCCACAGAGTATCTGACCTGGAGGCACACAATCAGAAGCTGTTTGGTACTGAAGGAAAGCATGCAAGTACGAAGGACACAGTGAGTGCAAGCCTGAAAAGATCCAAGAGACCATCATTGTCAACTTTTAGGAAAGCTGCTTCAAGTTTGCTGGCTCAGGTTTTGCTTTCACAATGGAGTCCCCTGAGTTGTAGTTCAATAATCACCAGCTTCAAGAGCGTGGTTGCACCCTGAAGAGACAGTACAGTTAGAGATCATCCTCCATTACTTATTGCACTAATTCTGGGGTATCCCAAGGCTCACCCTACCCAAATGTATTAGGCAATAAATCTAAAAAATAAAATTTCTTGTTCATACATCACGGGACACAGAGCAGCATAGTCATTACTATGTGGGTTATATAGAATTACCTTCAGGTGCTGGCACTGGCAACTTCCAAAACAGGAAGTACCCTCCCCTATATAAGCCCCTCCCATCCGGGAGTACCTCAGTTTTTTGCCAGTGTCTAAGGTGTTGGCCAAGGTTAACATGTATTCATCTGGGCTTGTGTACAGGTTCTCTGGGCCTTAGCAAGCTATTCCGGATCCGACCAAAAAAGCTTCATAGCTAAACGGTCGGTACCCGGGCCTTGCAGAGAAGAGCAGGGTTTTGCCTGTAATGCCTCTCTTAGGAGGGCTGGACCCTGGGATCCAGAGCTCTGGTCATACCCAAAACCAAGAGGCTATCTGTGCAGGGTGCTATACAGGTCCAGGGGAGTGGAATCCTTGGGAACCCGGTCCCTGAAGGTCTAGTACAATGCCTGCCGTGAGAGGTGAAGTTTGGGCTTCTGTGGACCAAACAAAGTCCTGCGGCGGGGAAAAGGTAAGTGGGGGCCCCTCAGGAACTTGGTTCTATTGAGGGGACCCCCAAGCCTAATATGTCTTTCTGCCTGTTACCTAAAGGGTATTCCCGCTAATAGCTGTATATGCCTAAGAAATCCTAGAAATGTTTTTTCATAAGGGAAGTTTTAAAAAAACTGTAAACCTGGAAATGTTTTTTCATAAAGGAGGTTTTAAAAAAAAAAAAAAAAGACAAAGGTGCGGTACCTGTGTTTGTCCACTAGAGGCCGCTGTGGAACGTCTTTTTTCTTGGGACTATTCCTTCCATGGTGAAAGTCCAGGCAGATGAGTGAGCTCTCTATCAGGGAAGCTGCATTCCTCTGTCATGCTGCCAAGTAGTTTCCTTCCATCCCCGAGTCCTGGTGAAACAGGGACCCTGGCTCCTCTCCCTACATGGCGCCAAGAGCGCACACGTGCACGCGCGCGCGCACACATGCTTTCCTTTTATAAGGTTTAGCTTCAAAAAAGGGGGCGGAGCCTGGCGGATGACGCGCTCTGTGCGCTCAGCGCTTCTGCGCATGTGCGGGCGTCCCAGCAAGATAAAAGGACTCAGTCCACGCTGCTTGCTATGGACACAGAGCATGAAAAGGAGCTGGTAGCATGGTATAGGGGCTTACAGTAGACACCCACTGATGTACATAGCAGCAAATTGCATTAGACTATTTCAGTAAGGGGTGTATTGCGGCTGGAATACCTCAGCTTTGAACTAAGGAATATGCCGCCTAAAAAACTCCGAGATATACCTCTCAGGAAGTGTAGGGGGTTTCCATCGGGCTCTGAGGATCTGGAGCAGTCATCTGCACCCTCCTCCCCTGAGAAATCAGAGGTTAATACCCATAAGGAACCCCCGGGGGTGCCAGGTACTGCGGCTGTCCTCAGTCCACCTGCTCCTGCATATATAACAGAGGAGGTTTTTTCCTCAACTCTGGAGGGATTGGAGCAGAGATTGGCTGCATTGATCGCTTCTTCTCTATAGGAAAGAAAGCGCGCCAGATCTCCATCACCTCCATTAGAGTGCCTGTTGGCAGAGCAACAGTCCCAGGAAGGGACCGACCTACCTGAAGGGGATCAGGAGGAGGTTAGCTCTGTTTTTGAGGAATCGACAGTAGATGAACCATTTTCAGCATCACAGACTGAAAGATTGTGGGTCCAGACCCTAACTGACATGGTTCGATCTGCATTTAAAATGCCTCTTGTTGAACCATCAACTACTGCTGTCTCCTCAGTGGGGTCGCTAAAAGCTCCCCAGGTTAATTGCTCCTTTCCAATACATCCATTATTGGAAGGACTTATATACCAGGACTGGGAACATCCTGATAAACTATTTGTTCCGCCTAAAAGGTTTCCGGTGATCTATCCCATGGAGGAAAAGTTCACCCAGAGATGGAATGTTCCTACGGTGGATGCAGCCATCTCTTCTGTGAACAAATCACTGACATGTCCAGTAGATAATGTTCAAATGTTCAAAGATCCAGTGGATAAAAAATTGGAATCTTTATTAAAATCTGCTTTTTCCACAGCAGGGGCTGTTACACAGCCAGCAGTGGCAGCTATTGGGGTCTGCCAAGCTTTAAAGGATCAAATGAAAATGGTCCTGAGGGATTTGCCAGACCAGCAGGCCCAGGCTCTGGCTGATCTGCCTAGAGCATTATGCTTTGCGGTTGACGCCATTAAGGATTCTATCCATCAGGCCTCCCGCCTCACGCTGTCTTTGGTACATATGCGTAGGCTTCTGTGGCTCAAAAACTGGTCTGCTGAAGCTCCCTGTAAGAAGCTCTTAGTTAGCTTCCCATTTCATGGGGAACGCCTTTTTGGCGAAGACCTGGATAAGTATATCCAGAAGATTTCCAGTGGTAAAAGTACTCTCTTACCGAGTAAAAAGAGGTCTAGGGGTCCATCTTTTAAGAGGACTACCTCTCCTATCCCTGTGACGTCTGCTACTAAGCAGTTCCGACGGCCTCCTCGGTCAAACTCAGGAGGTAAAAATCAGGGACAGCCACAGGGTAATAAAAAGCCCTGGATCCGAAGAGGTACTAAACCAGCCTCCAAGTCAAGCCTATGAAGGGCTGCCCCCACTCAAACGGGTGGGGGGAAGACTTCAGTTGTTCGCAGAGACCTGGCGGGAGACGATCAAAGACAGATGGGTGCTCTCCGCAGTAACTCTGGGATACAAGTTGGAGTTAAAAGAGTCTCCTCCGTCCCATTTTATGTGGTCAGGCATGCCAAGAGACCCTCTGAAAAGAGGGTCTCTCCTATTGGCGTTAGAACAACTATTGCTCCAAGGAGTAATTATGGAGGTTCCTATGGAAGAGTGGGGGTTGGGTTTCTACTCAAACCTTTTCACAGTCCCGAAGCCAAACGGGGACATAAGACCCATATTGGACCTAAAGAGTCTAAACAAATTTCTAAACGTCCGGTCTTTCCGGATGGGGTCGATCCGATCGGTCACCGCTGCCCTACAAGGGGAGGAATGGTTAGCCTCGATCGACATCAAAGATGCTTACTTGCATGTTCCCATCTTTCCAGGTCATCAAAAATTCCTACGCTTTGCAGTAGAAGGGCGCCATTTTCAGTTCAGAGCCTTACCATTCGGTCTGGCCACAGCACCACGAGTGTTCACAAAAATTCTGGCCCCACTGTTGGCCGATCTAAGAACACGGGGTGTAACGATAATGGCATACCTAGACGACCTGTTGTTGATGGACCACTCAGTTGCCAAGCTAGAAGTGGTAATTGTCGATACAATCAAGTATCTAGAGTCTCACGGTTGGGTCATCAACCTGGACAAGTCAGCCCTACAGCCAGTGAAAAACCTGGTATATCTAGGGCTACGGCTGGATTCAGACCAGAGGAAGATTTTCTTACCTCTAGACAAGGTATCCTCTTTGAGGGGCTTGGTCCGTCTGCTTTGTGCAAAAAGACAGCCGTCCATACGCCTGTGCATGAGGCTGCTAGGAAAGATGGTAGCATCATTCGAAGCTGTGCCATATGCCCAATTCCACTCAAGGAATTTACAAAGGGCCATATTGTCAGCCTGGAACGGAAAAGTTCAGGCTCTAGACTTCCCGATGGCTTTGTCCCCTTCCGTTCGGAAGAGTCTCTGCTGGTGGTTGATCCCCCAGAATCTCCAGAAGGGAAAACCCTTCAGCCCGATATCTTGGAAGGTGGTCACTACAGATGCCAGCCTTATAGGCTGGGGGGCAGTACTGGAGCAATGGTCTCTCCAGGGCAGATGGTCAAATGTAGTAAAAACCCTGCCCATCAATCTCTTAGAGATACGAGCAGCCCGGTACGCCCTAGTAGCCTGGACATCCAGACTCCAAGGGTCCCCTGTCAGAATTCAATCAGACAATGCCACAGCAGTGGCATATATCAATCATCAGGGAGGCACCAGGAGTCGTGCAGCCCAGAGGGAAGTAAGTCACATCCTGGAATGGGCAGAAAAGCATGTCCCATGTATATCAGCTGTCTTCATTCCAGGGGTGGAGAATTGGAAGGCGGACTTTCTGAGTCGCCAACAGTTATGCCCAGGGGAATGGTCCCTTCATCCCGAGGTCTTCCGAGCAATATGTCAGCGGTGGGGAACACCGGATGTAGATCTGCTAGCATCCAGATTCAACGCAAAGGTGGACAGATTTGTCTCCCGGACAAGGGATCCCCTCGCTTGCGGCTCGGATGCTCTGGTGTTCCCTTGGGATCAGTTCAGACTGATATATGCATTCCCTCCGCTACAATTGTTGCCTCGACTCCTTCGCAGAGTCAGGTTGGAGAAGAAGCCGGTGATCCTGGTGGCTCCAGCGTGGCCCCGAAGGGCCTGGTACGCGGAGATCATCAAAATGTCTGTGGGGAGTCCTTGGACCCTTCCACGTCGTCCGGACCTGCTTTCGCAAGGACCGATATACCACCCTTCCTTACTAACTCTAAGTTTAACGGCCTGGCTATTGAATCCCACATCCTAAAGAAGAGAGGTCTCTCTAACTCTGTGGTATCAACTATAATCAATGCCAGGAAGCCTGTATCCAGGCAGATCTACTATAGAGTTTGGAAGGCGTACATCACTTGGTGCGAGGCCAGAAAATGGCATCCACGTAAGTACGTTATAGGCAGAATTCTGGACTTCCTGCAGTGGGCTGTAGACAGGAAGTTTGCCTTAAGTACTATCAAGGGCCAGGTTTCGGCCTTGTCAATACTATTTCAAAGGCCCCTGGCTATGCATTCACTTGTCAAATCCTTTATGCAAGGTGTGACTCGTATTATTCCACCGATTAAGGCTCCCATATGCCCATGGGATCTAAATTTGGTTCTGTCGGTTCTGCAGAAGCAGCCATTTGAACCTTTGCGGCACATTTCCTTGGTTCTACTCACCAGGAAATTGATATTTTTAGTAGCCATATGCTCGGCTAGAAGAGTGTCGGAATTAGCCGCCATGTCCTGTAAAGAGCCATATCTGGTTATCCATAAGGACAGAGTAGTATTACGTCCTCACCCAGCCTTTCTTCCTAAGGTGGTATCGAGGTTTCACTTGAACCAGGATGTGGTTCTTCCTTCTTTTTTCCCCAAACCAAGCTCGGTAGAGGAAAAGTTATTGCATTCTTTGGATGTAGTAAGAGCAGTTAAAGCTTATCTAAAAGCCACTGCTCAGATTCGTAGAACGGATTCTTTGTTTGTTCTGCCGGAAGGCCCCAGAAAGGGTCAGGCAGCATCAAAATCTACTTTAGCCAAGTGGATTCGACAGGTCATAATACAAGCCTATGGCTTGAGAAGTAGACCGCCTCCGTTCAAAGTTAGGGCGCACTCCACGAGAGCAGTTGGAACTTCATGGGCAGTGCATCACCAGGCCTCCCTGGCGCAAATTTGTAAGGCCGCAACGTGGTCTTCAGTACACACGTTTACTAGGTTCTACCAGGTGGACGTTAGAAGTCAGGAGGATGTCGCCTTTGGGCACAGTGTGTTGCAGGCCGCAAAAGATCCTCATGCCTGATGGCGCCCAGCTTATGTATGGTGTATCCCCCCCCTCATGTGGCATTGCTTTGGGACGTCCCACATAGTAATGACTATGCTGCTCTGTGTCCCGTGATGTATGAACAAGAAAGTAGGATTTTTAAAACAGCTTACCTGTAAAATCCTTTTCTTGGAGTACATCACGGGACACAGAGCTCCCACCCCTCTTTTGGGGACACGTATTGCTTTGCTACAAAACTGAGGTACTCCCGGATGGGAGGGGCTTATATAGGGGAGGGTACTTCCTGTTTTGGAAGTTGCCAGTGCCAGCACCTGAAGGTAATTCTATATAACCCACATAGTAATGACTATGCTGCTCTGTGTCCCGTGATGTACTCCAAGAAAAGGATTTTACAGGTAAGCTGTTTTAAAAATCCTACTTTCTGCCTGGTTCTTGTTAGGGGAAACTGGGGGCCTACCGTGTGCCTGGTTGTTTGTACCCACTAGGGAATAGAACTCGGGACAAATAGCAGAACCCATTAGGGATCTATGTGCTATACACATGTAAAAAAAAATAATGTAAAGCTCCCATACAAATGTTAATGCCCTTAATGTCTTTGAAGGGGGACACGTTGCGCATCAGGCAGGGTAGGACAAGTCAAATACATGTATATAATAAAAGGGAGCATTCATACTTGTGCTGGAAGCAGGCATTTTATTGATTTGAATGGGATCATTGCAAGTTTCTGTTTACTAATAGATGTAGAGCCAAGCAGAGGCGGCTCTCTAATTAGGCAAATTAGGCGATTGCCTAAGGCCTCGCCCTTTTTAAAGGCCTCGCCCCCTAGTTTGCCTAAAGAGACGCCTCTGCTATCCTCCAGCATCAATCCTATTATCCTAGTACAGTCAGCGCAGGGGAGCTTTGTGCCCGCCTCCTTCAGTTTACAATCAGTCCTCCTCAGCCAAGACATTGCTTAAAGGCAGAAAGCACCTAAACCACTCAATAATCCATCCAATCAGGAACTGCCCCTTTCAGTATCACTAAGTAAATGATATTCCACCTTCTATATAGCTGGCTACTAACCCGGATACCCAGCCAATTACAACCTGAAATTTGCTAAATGATTACTAAACAGACTGAAAGAGAGATTTCAAATATAATATATTAGGAATGGCTTGTATGACAACATATTTTGATTTGTTATGTAAATTGTTTGATTATAATATGTGCAAACAATTTAATTCTCTTTTTTTTTTTTTTTAGCTCAACGGGTCGGAAATTGAATATGAATTTGAAGAAATTACATTGGAGCGGGTAGGTCTAATTACATTAGTACATTTTCTTCTACGTACAGTAATTAAAATATATATACATATTTCTATGTTTATTTTTTTACTGACTGCAATTCATTTTCTGTTCTTGGTGTTACCTTTTTTTTTTTTTTTATTTAACAGTTGCTGAGTCATATTTTTCTTGCTAGTTTGATATATGAATATATATATATATAAATATATATATATATATATATATATATATATATATATATATATATATACAGTATATATATATATATATATATATATATATATATATATATATATATATATACACAGTATATATATATATATATATATATAATGTTTATTTAAGGTTTACATATAGTGTATGTAAGACAGGTTTTTATTGTTGTCTGTGTCTCGACTAGGGAGATTCGCCCTCTCTACATGTCTTGATAACCATTGCCTTTGGGACTTAAAGTATAATTAAATGGAAAAACTTTGATGTGTGGTGGAGTGGAGGGGGAATTAGACCACTTGTCAATTTTTATTTCTGATTTCGCCCTCTTTATTTGTCCTGTTTACCATTATCATGGAAAGTGAATGTAAAAGAAAATCACAAATTTGGGGTTGTCCCCAGAAAACGAATAGAGGGGAAATCATCCAAGGAGGACACTAGTTCTGGTGACCTGGGGGTCCCCACGGAATTATTTTAATTTTCAGGGATTTCCTCTCATTTTTTTTTTCGGCTATGGGACTGAAAGTGGAAGGAAATCTTTCAATAGGACGCAGATGGTGTTAAAAAAAAATCTGACAAGGGTAACCTATAACCCTCCCTTGCTCTATCCAAAATGGGTAAAAATGTGCCTATAGTTCTACTTTAAAAAAATAAATCTAAAGTTGTAAGTTGTCAATGGACAACTTGGACAACAATGGGAATAGAGTTGAGTCAAAGCCAGGATTTTAAGATAATTTCTGGTAATTTTTTTTGTTCTGATTTAATACCGGTGACTCCTCCAGGTCATTATTATAGATTTTGGTAGAGCGAGTCTTTGAGAATTTTTTGAGTGTTTTATATAGCAGTATAAGCATTAGAAATATTTAATGTTTGGTTGAAAGTGTTTCATTCTACTTTAAGATTTCCTCTTACTTTCTGTAATGTCTCCAAGACAGAAAGAGGATAGAAAATCCCCCCACCAGGGCACAGGCCACAAACAATTAACTAACGGGTTTTAACCCTTCAAGACTTCATCCAAAATAATAAAAAAAAAGGTTTTGCCTATTTATACCCTTTCAAGATAATTGATAATATATAAAGAGCTTTTTAGGCCTGTAAATAATTGTGATAATTATCTCATCCAGAAATTTTTTTTCCTAAAAACAGAGTGTGTTTCCTATTCAGATACCCCAGCCCACACTGTAGCCTTTTTGCTATTGGAATGGGAGAAACTGCTATACATTTTTTAAGATATCATCTTTAACCACTTCAGCCCCGGACCATTTGGCTGGCCAAAGACCAGAGCACTTTTTGCGATTCGGCACTGCGTCGCTTTAACTGACAATTGCACAGTCGTGCGACGTGGCTCCCAAACAAAATTTATGTCCTTTTTTTCCCATAAATAGAGCTTTCTTTTGGTGGTATTTGATCACCTCTGCGGTTATTATTTTTTGCGCTATAAACAAAAATAGAGCGACAATTTTGAAAAAAATTCAATATTTTTTACTTTTTGCTATAATAAATATCCCCAAAAAATATATAAAAAAACTAATTTTAGGTTTAGGCCTATACGTATTCTTCTACATACTTTTGGTAAAAAAAAAGGGATTTTTATAACAGCTTACCTGTAAAATCCTTTTCTTGGAGTACATCACGGGACACAGAGCGACTTAGTCATTACTAATGGGTTATATAGTTTACCTTCAGGTGCTGGCACTGGCAACTTCCAAACCGGAAGTACCCTCCCCTATATAAGCCCCTCCCATCCGGGAGCACCTCAGTTTTGTAGCAAAGCAATAAGTGTCCCAAAAAGAGGGGTGGGAGCTCTGTGTCCCGTGATGTACTCCAAGAAAAGGATTTTACAGGTAAGCTGTTATAAAAATCCCTTTTTCTTTTTCGTACATCACGGGACACAGAGCGACTTAGTCATTACTAATGGGACGTCCCAAAGCAATGCCAAATGAGGGGAGGGATACATAAGCTGGGCGCCATCAGGCATGAGGATCTTTTGCGGCCTGCAACACACTGCGCCCAAAGGCGACATCCTCCTGACTTCTAACGTCTACCTGGTAGAATCTAGTAAACGTGTGTACCGAAGACCATGTTGCGGCCTTACATACTTGAGCCAGGGAGGCCTGATGATGCACTGCCCATGAAGTTCCAACTGCTCTTGTGGAGTGCGCCCTAACTTTGAACGGAGGCGGTCTCTTATACAAGCCATAGGCTTGTATTATGACCTGTCGAATCCACTTGGCTAAAGTAGATTTTGATGCTGCCTGACCCTTTCTAGGGCCTTCCGGCAGAATAAACAAAGTATCCGTTCTGCGAATCTGAGCAGTGGCTTTTAGATAAGCTTTAATTGCTCTTACTACATCCAAAGAATGTAATAACTTTTCCTCTACCGAGCTAGGTTTGGGGAAAAAAGAAGGAAGAACCACATCTTGGTTCAAATGAAACCTCGATACCACCTTGGGAAGAAAGGCTGGATGAGGACGTAATACTACTCTGTCCTTATGGACAACCAGATATGGCTCCTTACAGGACAAGGCGGCTAATTCCGATACTCTTTTAGCCGAACAAATGGCTACTAAGAAAATCAATTTCCTGGTGAGAAGAACCAAGGAAATATGTTGCAATGGTTCAAACGGTTGTTTCTGTAGAACCGACAGAACCAGGTTTAAGTCCCATGGACATATGGGAATACTAACCGGAGGGCTAATACGCATCACTCCTTGTATGAAAGCTTTGACTAGTGAATGCGAAGCCAAGGGCCTTTGAAAAAATATTGACAAGGCCGAAATCTGACCCTTGATAGTACTCAAGGCCAGCTTCCTATCTACAGCCCACTGTAGGAAGTCCAAAATCCTACCTATCACGTACTTACGTGGATGCCATTTCTTGGCCTCACACCACGTAATGTACGCCTTCCAGATCCTATAATAGATCTGCCTGGATACCGGCTTCCTGGCATTGATCATGGTAGATACCACAGAATTAGAGAGCCCTCTCTTTTTCAGAATGTGGGCTTCAATAGCCAGGCCGTCAAACCTAGGGCTGGTAAGGAAGGGTGGTATATCGGTCCTTGCGACAGCAGGTCCGGACGATGTGGGAGGGTCCAAGGACTCCTCACTGACATTTTTACAATCTCCGCGTACCATGCCCTTCGGGGCCACGCTGGAGCCACCAGAATCACTGGTTTCTTTTCTACCCTGATTCTGCGGAGTAATCGCGGTAACAATTGTGGCGGTGGGAATGCATATATCAGCTTGAACTGATCCCAAGGGAACACTAGGGCATCCGAGCCACAAGCTAGGGGATCCCTTGTGCGAGACACAAATCTGTCCACCTTTGCGTTGAATCTGGATGCTAGCAGATCTACATCCGGTGTTCCCCACCGCTGGCATATTGCCTGGAAAACCTCGGGGTGAAGAGACCATCCCCCCGGGCATAATTGTTGGCGACTTAAAAAGTCCGCTCTCCAATTTTCCACTCCTGGGATGA
The DNA here is from genome assembly GCA_029206835.1 of Rana muscosa. Taxonomy (NCBI): domain Eukaryota; kingdom Metazoa; phylum Chordata; class Amphibia; order Anura; family Ranidae; genus Rana; species Rana muscosa. The sequence goes on from CM055117.1 coordinate 1,069,476,442, forward strand.
AAACCGCGGATATGGCTGGGACATATCTTTCTGCCCACTCCAGGATGCAATTTGCTTCCCTCTGGGCTGCACGACTCCTGGTGCCACCCTGGTGATTGATATATGCCACTGCTGTGGCATTGTCTGATTGAATTCTGACAGGGGACCCTTGGAGTTTGGATGTCCATGCTACTAGGGCATACCGGGCTGCTCGTATCTATAAGAGATTGATGGGCAGGGCCTTTTCTGCTTCTGACCACTTGCCCTGTAGAGACCATTGCTCCAGTACTGCCCCCCAGCCTATGAGGCTGGCATCTGTAGTGACCACCTTCCAAGAAACCGGACTGAAGGGTTTCCCTTTTTCCAGATTCTGGGGCACCAACCACCAATGGAGGCTCTTGCGAACGGAAGGGGACAGGGACATTGGTAAGTCTAAAGCCTGAACTTTTTTGTTCCAGGCTGACAGTATGGCCCTTTGCAAATTCCTTGAATGGAATTGACCGTAAGGTACCGCTTCGAATGAAGCCACCATTTTTCCCAGCAGCCTCATGCACAGGCGAATGGATGGTTTTCTTTTTGTACCCACTAAGTGGGTCAAATCTTTTAAAGACGACACCTTCTCTGGAGGTAAGAAAATCTTTCTCTGATTTGAATCCAGCCTTAGCCCTAAGTATTCCAGACTTTTGACTGGTCTTAGAGCTGACTTGTCCCGGTTGATAATCCAACCGTGATATTCCAGATACTTGATTGTCTTGTGAATAGCTACTTCCAGCTTTTCCACTGAGTGGTCTATTAGTAGCAGGTCGTCTAGATATGCCATTATCGTTACACCTTGTGTTCTTAGATTGGCCAATAGTGGGGCCAGAACCTTTGTGAACACTCGTGGTGCTGTGGCCAGACCGAAAGGTAAGGCTCTGAACTGAAAATGGCGCCCTTCTACTGCAAAGCGTAGAAATTTCTGGTGGGCCGGAAAGATGGGAATATGCAGATAAGCATCCCTTATGTCGATCGAGGCTAACCATTCCTGCCCTTGTAGGGCGGTGGCCACCGATCGGATCGACTCCATCCGAAAAGTCCTGATATTTAGGAACTTGTTTAGCCCTTTTAGATTTAATATGGGCCTCACGTCCCCATTTGGTTTGGGGACTGTGAAAAGGTTCGAGTAAAACCCGAACCCGCTTTCTTCCAAGGGAACCTTCATGATTACACCTTGGAGCAATAGTTGTTCTAGTGCCAGAAGGAGGGATCCTCTCTTCTGGGGATCTCTTGGCACGTTTGACCTCATAAATTGGGCAGGAGGAGTGCCTTTTAACTCCAGCTTGTATCCCAGACTTACTGCGGAGAGCACCCATCTGTCTCTGATGGTGTCCCGCCAGGTCTCTGTGAACAACTGAAGCCTTCCCCCCACCCGATTGAGTGGGGGCAACGCTTCATGACTTGGGGGGAGGTTTTGTACCTCTCTTGATCCAGGGCTTCTTGTTACCCTGTGATTGTCCCTGATTTCTGCCCCCTGAATTTGACTGCGGAGGCCGTCGGAACTGCTTCACAGCCGATGTGCCCGGGACTGGAGAAGTAGGCCTCTTAAAAGAAGGACTTTTACTCTTGTTCTTAACCGGTAAGAGTGAACTTTTACCGGCAGAAATTTTCTGGATATATTTGTCCAGATCTTCTCCAAATAAGCGTTCTCCATGAAATGGGAAGCTAACCAGCAGTTTCTTACAGGGAGCTTCAGCAGACCAGTTTTTGAGCCACAGAAGCCTATGCATATGTACTACAGACAGCGTAAAGCGGGAGGCCTGTTGGATTGTATCCTTTATGGCGTCCACCGAAAAACACAAGGCTCTAGGCAGGTCAGCTAGGGCAAGAGCCTGCTGATCTGGTAAGTCCCTTAAGACTTGTTTCAACTGATCTTTCACTGCTTGGCAGACTCCAATCGCTGCTACCGCAGGTTGTGTCACCATGCTTGCTGTAGAGAAAGCAGATTTTAGTAAAGACTCCAATTTTTTATCTATTGGGTCTTTGAACATTGGAACATTATCTACTGGACATGTCAGTGATTTGTTCACAGAAGAGATGGCTGCGTCCACTGTAGGGACCCTCCATTTTTTTATGAACTTATCCTCCATGGGATAGATCACCGGAAATCTCTTGGGGGGAGCAAATATTTTATCAGGATGCTCCCAATCCTGATAAATAAGCCCTTCTAATAAAGGGTGGATTGGGAAGGAACAGACAGCCTGGGGAGCTTTTAGCGACCCCAGCGAGGAAACCGTAGTGGTTGGTGGTTCCGCCAGAGGCATTTTAAATGCTGATCGGACCATGTTAGTCAGAGACTGAACCCATAATCTTTCAGCCTGAGATGCTGAGAAAGGTTCTTCCACTGTTGATTCCTCCATAACTGAATCAACCTCATCCTGATCCCCTTCAGGTAGGTCAATCTCTGTGTGGGGCTGTTCCTCCACTAACAGGCACTCTGAAGGAGGAGACGGAGATCGGACGCACTTTCCCTGTGACAGGGAAGCAGCGATCAATGCTGTTAATCTCTCTTCCAATCCTCCCAGAGTTGAGGATAAAACCTCCTCTGTTATATATACAGGAGCAGGTGGACTGGGGACAGCCGCAGCACCAGGCACTCCTGCGGGGTTTCTACGGCTACTGACCTCTGAATTCTCAGGGGAGATTGGTGCAGTACAAGCATGCCCAATATCCTCAGAGCCCGATGGAGACCCCTTTGGCTTCCTGGAAGACTTATTTCCGGAGCGTCTGGACGACATATCCTTTAAGCACAAAGCTGAGGTATTCCCGTCGTCATACACCAATTTTGCTGGTAATAGTCTAACACAGTTGCTGCTATATACCAGCTGGTGTCCACTAAAGTGCCTTTCTATGGGGATGCCTGCATCAACCGCCTCTGTGTGCCACTGTTTGTTGCTAGCTCTGTTTGCATCCAGCTGACACTTGTACTGTGTCTTTATACAAGCTGGGACGCCTGCACATGCGCAGAAGTGCCGTGGCGCGCATCGAGCGTCATCCACCCGCCCCGCCCCTTTTTTTTCTTGGGAGGCGCGTGCACGCGCCCGCGCGCACGCCCGTGCGCCATTGGCGCCCTTTTCGAAAATCAAACAGGGACTAGGAGCCAGGGCCCTTTTTGCCGGAGGGCCTGTGCGGTGGATGAGCGCAGCAACAGGGCAGAGGAAGTGGATTCCCACAGAGAAACTTACCAACTGCCTGGATCTTTTGACTTGAGAAAACCAAAGATCCACATGACAAGAAAAATGGACCACAGCGGCCTCTAGTGGTTTAACACAGGTACCGCGGTCCTCCTTTTTTTTTTTTTTTTCTTGACTACTATTAAAATTTTACATTTTCAGTAGTTACAGGCATACACAGATATTAGCGGGAATACCGTTAGGTAACAGACAGAAAGACAAATTAGGCTTGGGGGTCCCCCAATAGAACCAAGTTCCTGGGGGCCCCCACTTACCTGTTCCCCGCCGCAGGACTCTGTTTGGTCCACAGAAGCCCAAACTTCACCTATCACGGCAGGCATTGTAATTAAACCTTCAGGGACCGGGTTCCCAAGGATTCCACTCCCCTGGACCTGTATAGCACCCTGCACAGACAACATCTTGGTCGTGGGTATGACCAGAGCTCTGGATCCCAGGGTCCAGCCCTCCTAAGAGAGGCATTACAGGCAAAACCTTGCTCTTCTGCTGCAAGGCCCGGGTACCGACCGTTTAGCTATGAAGCTTTTTTGGTGGGATCCGGAACAGCTTACTAAGGCCCAAAAGAACCTGTACGCAAGCCCAGTGAAAACACATGTTACTCTTTGGCCAACACCTTAGACACTGGCAAAAAACTGAGGTGCTCCCGGATGGGAGGGGCTTATATAGGGGAGGGTACTTCCGGTTTGGAAGTTGCCAGTGCCAGCACCTGAAGGTAAACTATATAACCCATTAGTAATGACTAAGTCGCTCTGTGTCCCGTGATGTACGAAAAAGAAAATCGCAATAAGCAATTATTGATTGGTTTGCACAAAAGTTATACCGTATACAAAATAGGGGACAGTTTTATGGCATTTTTATTAATATATTTTTTTTACTAGTAATGGCGGCGATCAGCGATTTTTATCATGACTGCGACATTATGGTGGACACATCGGACACTTTTGGCGCTTTTTTGGGACCATTCACATTTATACAGCGATCAGTGCTATAAAAATGCATTGATACTGTGTAAATGTGACTGGCAGTGAATGGGTTAACCACTAGGGGGCTACAAAGGGGTTAAGTGTGTCCTAGGGAGTGATTATAACTGTTAAGGGGTGTGGCTACCAGTGACACGTCACTGATCGCTGCTCCCGATGAGAGGGAACATTCGATCAGTGACATGTCACTAGTAGGAACACCACCCGGTTCGGTTTGCATCCAGAACATGCGAACAGGCAAAAAATTTGTTTGAACGCGCAAAATATGTTAAAGTCTATGGGACACGAACTTGAAAAATCAAAAGTGCTAATTTTAAAGGTTAATATTCAAGTTATTGTCATAAAAATACTGCCCCAGGGGACATGTATCAATGCAAAAAAAAGTTTTAAAAACGTCCGTTTTTTCGGGAGCAGTGATTTTAATAATGCTTACAGTGAAACAATAAAAGTGAAATATTCCTTTAAATTTCGTACCTGGGGGGTGTGTATAGTATGCCTGTAAAGTAGCCTATGTTGAGGGGATGTGGCCTGGTACGGTTCAGGAGGGGGGGTACTCTCTCGTCCACCCTCTTTTCCTGCGGCCAGTTTTTTTTCAATTTGGCGGAGGGTTCCCCTTAATATCCATACCAGACCTGAAGGGCCTGGTAATGGAATTTGAGGGGGACCCCCACGCATTTTTGTTTTACTTTTCAATGACTTTTAATGACTTTTATCTGTATTGCCGGGACCCGACAATTCATTATAGCCGCGAGTAGTTTTAAATTACTTTTTTTCCTTTAGAAATGTAATTTTGTGCAGAGACTGTTATAAACACGGGAAACATGCGCTACTTTACAGGCATACTATAGACACCCCCCAGGTACGAAATTTAAAGGAACATTTCACTTTTATTGTTTAATTTAAAGCATTATTAAAATCACTGCTCCCGAAAAAACTGCCATTTTTAAAACTTGTTTTTGCATTGATACATGTCCCCTGGGGCAGGACCCAGGTCCCCAAACACTTTTTATGACAATAACTTGCATATTAACCTTTAAAATTAGCACTTTAGATTTCTCCAATAGACTTTTAAAGGGTGTTCCGCGGCTTTTCGAATTTGCCGCGAACACCCCAAATTGTAGGCTGTTCGGCGAACGGGCGAACAGCCAATGTTTGAGTCAAACTCATGTTCGAGTCGAACTCATGTTCGACTCGAACAGATAGCCCATCCCTAGTCACTAGTGCGCACGACCACGCGGCGGAAAATTTAAAGGGACGTATCTGTACGCCCATTTGCCTGTCCGTGCCATTCTATCGACGTATATGTGTGTGCGGCGGTCGGTAAGTGGTTAAAAAGTTAGAAAGGATAATGTTGACACACCAAATTTACCTATGTGTAGCATTTTTGCCATATCATCCAAAATACAATTATTTATCTGCCAGCACACTTCTTGTCATCCAATAATTCCCATAACACTGTACATGAGAGTTCTATTTTCATAATAATTGCTCAAAAACTTACCACATGGTAAATTTTTTACTTACTTTACTACATTAAATTTTCATGGTTGGTTTTGCTGTTGGTCAGGTTTGACATTAGGGTTGATTTACTAAAATAGGGGCTGCTGTTCTTTAAAAAAGTTAGTAAATAAGGTGAAACTGTTTGTCTTCGATTACTGAATTATATGTGAAGGATATAAAAAAAGTTTTTTTGATAGCAGATGATTGAGTATTTAAAGTGAACTATCATTTGCCTTGCTAGATGAAAAGCCTGTACACCTTACTAAATCTATTCTATTGAGTAGCAGAAGTCTAAGGAAGAGTTTTTAGTATACATTTATACCATTAAATAGCTCTTAAATCTGACATCCAGTCTTTCCTTCAGTCTTGAACAGGGCCCTCTCATGTACTAAAATTGAAACCAAAGTTGGAGAAAAATGTGGACTTTAACCACTTCCATACTGGGCACTTATACAGCTTCCTGCCCAGACCAATTTTCAGCTTTCGGCGCTGTTGCAATTTGAATGACAATTGCACGGTTGTGCTACACTGTACCCAAACTAAATTTTTATAATTTTTTTCCCACACATAGAGCTTTCTTTTGGTGGTATTTGGTCACCTCTGCGATTTTTATTTTCTGCTAAAATAATTTAAAAATGACCGAAAATTTTGAAAAAAACACATTTTTTTTGTTTCAGTTACAAAACTTTGTAAATAAGTATTTGTTTTCTCCTTCACTGATGGGCACTGATGGGGCTGCACTGACAGGCCCTGATAAGGCAGCACTGATGGGCACCGATGAGGCGGCGCGGATGGGCACCGATAGGCAGCGCGGATGGGCACCGATAGGCGGCACGGATGGGCACCGATAGGGGGCACGGATGGGCATAGATAGGCAGCACGGATGGGCACAGATGGGCACAGATAGGCGGCACGGATGGGCACAGATAGGCGGCACGGGTGGGCACCGATAGGCGACACGGATGGGCACTGATAGATGGCATGGATGGGCACTGACAGGTGGCACGGATGGGCATGGATGGGCACTGATAGGTGGCATGGATGGGCACTGATAGGTGGCACTGTAATGTGTTAATGGATGCCAATCAGTGCCAAACAATAATGCCTGCCAATCAGTGATGCCCATTGTGGGCACTGATTGGCATCCATTAGGGGCACTGATTGGCATCCATTAGGGGCACTGATTGGCATCCCTGGTGGTCTAGGAAGGCATACCTGGTAATGGGCATCCCTGGTGGTCCAGTGTGGGCATCCTCAGGGGGGCTGTGCTGATAATTGATCAGCACAAACCCCCCTGTCAGAGGAGCAGCTGATCGGCTCTCCTCTACTCGCGTCTGACAGACGCGAGTGAGGAAAAGCCGATTACCGGATTTTCCTGTTTACATGTGATCAGCCGTGATTGGACACGGCTGATCACGTGGTAAAGAGTCTCCGTCGGAGACTCTTTACTTAGATCGGTGTTGCGGGGTGTCAGACTGACACCCTGCAACAATGATCGCCGCGATGCGTGCCCCCGGGGGCGCGCAGCGGCTTAAAATCCTGAGGACGTCATATGACGTCCAGTCAGGATTTTAAAACCACTTTGCCGACGTCAATCCGCTATAGTGCGGGCGGCAAGTGGTTAAGGTGCCAATCATAACACCAGGAAAAAAAAAGATAAACAAGCAAGTAATTAAAGCACATTTTATTACACATCATCATGCTAAAAGGTTATATATAAAAAAAAAAAAAAAAAAAAATTGATATACAATCACTAAAAAGAGAGTTTCCCACTAGTCATGCCTGGCCCAAATATTCTACAAAAAAATAGAAGACACATGGTGATATAAACATCAAAATACTATACAATGATACAGTTCCAGAAATGCAAGAGGAGGTTCAATGTTCTTGATGCGTTTCACAGCTTGATTGCTTCCTCAGGAGACCATATGAAAATACGTAAAAAGTGCTGCATCCAATAGAAAAGGACCCAGAGCAGGCCAGGGAAATGGGGGAAGAAGGGAAAAGAAAAAGGGGTACAGAGGTTGTGGTGGCTCAATGGAGGCTTCTTGGTAAACTGCCTTGGTCATGCACTAAATCCATCCACAGTATGGAAATCATAAACTAAAGACAAGGCCACCTTCCTGAGTTAACTCACCAGGGGAATCCCCACACTGAAAATGTGGCCAAAACGTAAGAAAAATGCTGATCCAAAAGCCAAACTGTACTCCCATCAGACACCTCACAGTTAGCCATATAACCATGTCTTCTATCTATGTGGAATATTTGGGCCAGACATGACTAGTGTTCTGTCGGGGAAACCCCCTTTTTAAATTGTAAAGTATATCAAGTTTCTTATATATATGTAACCTTTTAGCATGATGATTTATAATGAATGACCTTTTTTTGCTTTTAATGCGTACTTGTTAACTTTTTTTCCTGGTGTTATGATTGGCACCATAAAGTCCACATTTTTTACCCAACTTCGGTTTCACTTTTTGAATTAGGATGTGGTGCCAAAATTTGCAGATTGTGTCCCTATGTTTTCTGCTTCCTGTACTGAAATAGCTTACTCTGATTTCACTGCACACTGTGAGCTTTGCCCAAATAGTGCCTGCCGCGTTCCCTACCTGGAGGAGTCGGGGGGGCCTAACTGCCCCTTCTTTGGATTTCAGTCTTCTTTTAAACATGGAAGATCAGCATCACATGTGGACATTACCTAGGGCAGTCTGTAAGCAGGACCCAAAGGGGCAGGGATGTTTGTGACCTCATAATATGCGCATATTGCCGTATTAGGTCCATGACATCATTAGCATCTCCACCCTTTGGTGTATGTCACCTCTGGGGCAGGGAATCTCCTACCCACAGCTAACTTTTGGGTTTGGGCCAAATCCAAGACTTTCTGTTGTGCTTATTGCAAACTTCAAACTAGTAAGGACATTTCTTTGGCCTGTAACTAGCTGGTGCATCTTAACTTAAGTGTTCTATAACCTCAAATCAAGGCTTTCATTTTAAATTTGTTGTGCAAGTGGAGTTGCTTCCATTTGCATCTCTGATCCACGGACCCCAGTGCAGTGTCTCTCAGGCAGTACTGCAATGACATACTTCAAATCTTTAAAGGAAATCTGTACTGAAAGAATATGTAGGCTACCTTTGCTGACCTCTATTCTTAAAAAATATGGTCTAGATCACACAACCTGGGCCTGCTCATCAGTGCGTAGACTACCACAGTGGACAATAAATTGTGATATTTAAATCTGGGGCTCAGTCCAATGCAAACTGATTTCCCAGACTTTGTGGATTGATGGCAGTGGACCGGTCAATTATTTGAATAGAAATTACAGGCCTTCAGCTGCCTTACATGTTCATTAAATGTATTTTTTACATACAACCAGTACAAATAATTGAATTTGACCTGCTATCAGCCTTTTGTAATCTCCTGTACTGAATAACTCAGACTGAGAGGGAGAGAAGCAGCACAAACAGCCGGTCACTTGTGGTGCTGTCATGTGCGAATAAGGAGCATGCCAACAGGAGGAGAGAGCAGAGTGACAGAGAGATCAGTCTGATCAATATTCCTATCACGCATGTTCCTGGTAGATATGGCTCATAAAATGGTGGGTGCTGCAGCGATTATCAGTTGGGTCCTGGAAACAACAAACATGCGTACATACTCGCCAGCACACCATGGATCGACAACTTCTGTCCAAAAGTTTTAATGAAAGGGATCACATCACAAAGGAATGTGATGTGATCCCTTTCATTAAAACTTTTGGACGGAAGTTGTCAATCCATGGTGTGCTGGTGAGTATGTACGCTTGACAGAAAGATCAGTCAGCTGCTTCTCCTTTCAGGCTGGGGGGTAGGTAGGTAGACGACCTGTAAGTGTTGCTTAGCTGAACGTGAAAATCGTTAGGTCTTTTGTCCTATTGTCAGTAGCTTGCAGCGCTCCTGCACCATTATAGCTGCTGGTTCCATCATCCTGGTTTTGGCTTTGATGCATTTTCCCTGTCTGTGTGTCCACCTGCAAGGTGATTGATATAGCAAGTCTCTGGGTGGAGAGCAAACCTGTTTTAAGCCAGCCAAGCCTACAGTCTCATGCTTGTGATATTGCATTTATACACCTGTTCCAAGCACCCTGTTTGTTTGCTCTGCTATTTGGATTTCCCTGTTTATGATCTTGGATCGGGTATCAGCTTTTCTCTGAACTCTGCCTGCCTTTTGACTATGGATTAGACCCTGACTACTCTGAAAATTGCCTGCCTTGTACCTGGACTGTCATTGAACCAATCTACCTGTCTGATAACCGCAAATACTGTTTGCTTTGCTCAGTTAATACCTGCCCTGCTGTGGTAGCCAGGCACTATAACATTGTGTATAAGTCCTGGGGGCAACTAAGTACCTGTAGATCTGCTTGCCTTATGGGAAAGGGGGCTGCTATAGGTGGAGAAGCTAGCTATAGTGTCTGACCAAATGCGTTAGGGGTAAGCATGACACCTACCAAATGAGGCTGTGCTGTGTGGCAGAGCTGCATGAATCTTAGCACTGGGTAGAAAGAAATGCAAATCCTTTAGCAGGTAAAATAACTCCTATATGTGTGATTCATTAGTTTATTTAAAGTGCAGAATAGTAATTGTATGTTAAAGAGGGCTCAAATACCTTTTATTAAAATTCCTGCTTTAAGAAGAACGTGTCCAACATAGCGCATTTGCATTACTTTGGGTCAAAAACAGGTAGCCCGACCATCGCGACGGATAAACGGCAATTGAGTCTGGCCGCGGCGGTATTACAAGGAATTGGCAGTAATAAAATAACTTTCAGCTTCACAGTCCACCGCTTTAAAGATTCATTCCTAATTAAATGCGTACATTGAAATTGTAAGAAACCGAAGCGACGCAGTCACTAATAATTTTAATATCTCCATTAGTATTCGGGAGGCGACAGTGGCAGACACTACTGAGAAAGATAATTAGGTGAAAATCATTCCTTTAACACTGATTGTAAAATGACTTCAGTATTATATAGCTAAAATTTAAACAAGCTGTTCCTCGTATGTTTGTATAATGGAGCCACAAATTAATGTGTTAGGAGTTTGTATCCCTTGGCTGACAGATGTTGCTATGAGCCATAAAAATAAAAACTAAAATAAAAATAAAGGAAGCCTTTAATGCACCGTACATGATAAAACACAAGTTATACTTTATATATAACCAAACTTTTTTTTTCCTTTAGGTTTTTTCCTGTTTCAGTCAGGGCTGGACCTAGCCTATCTGATTTGGGGGTGCAGTAAAAAAAGTCATGGGTCATAATGTCCACAGTGTGTGTGAGTCATTGCAGTCTATCACACAGTGGCATGACCTGGGAAACACTATTAGGCCTCATGTTTTTACAGCCGCGTTTTTTACAGCTTAAAAACGCCTGTCCATGTTAGTTTATAGCTTCATGCCCACCTAGGCGTTTTTGAGCTGCAAATAGCATAGGCGTTTTTAAGCTATAAAAAAAAACAGGACCAGTGCGTTCCGCGGCGTCGGCGTTAGGCATAAATTGCGTTTTTGAGCTCCGGCGTTTTTTTTTTTTTAAATACGGTCGAAAAATTTATACAATAACATGGACAGGCGTTTTTAAGCTGTAAAAAACGCTCAAAAACGCGGCTGTAAAAACGTCCGTGCGCATGAGGCCTTAAACAGAACTTGCGCCCCCCCCCCTATATCAGATGTCCCTATTAGAGTCCCCTTTAAAACATGACTACTCATCAAAGATCCCTGTGACGGATCTCGAATACCCCAGGTGGGCACATCCGCCAGACCTGTGTCTCCTGTCCTCCAAACGCACCCGCAGCCTGCAGATTCGCCATAACCAGCCCTTAACCCCTCAATCACGAGACAATCCACACAGGTGTTGAGGGTTAAACATGCAGAGCATCAACAGTTTATTAAATCCAAAACATACACTTTTACACACAGTTAGGGACACTCCCCTTAGCCTTGTCATAGAGGGGGGGTAGGGGACAAGGAAGAACCAATGGGAACTTTTTTTTTTATAAATTCTTTTTATTGGTTTTGAATACAATGCAGTACAATACAGTACAATACAACAACACCCAAAGACACACATCTTACATAGAAAAATATCTGGGTAGGCAACATGCCCACCCGGCATTTGCCATGCTTGGCTTTACTTACGCAGACTAACATAGTCTTCCTAATCTTCTTAAATCTATATCTATACCCCCCCCACCCCCCTCCCATCCTTTTTTTTTTTTTTTTAACATTTGTTTTTTAATGAATTTTATATGCATTAACATACATTGGTGGATGTGTCGACTAGACAGCATCCATATACCGGCCTATACCAACCGTCTAACATAGACCAATCTAACCAACCTTCCCCTTCCCTCCCCCCCCCCTTCCCACCCCCAGTCACATCTCGACTATTAGACGGATTTTGACATCAGTCACTTATAATTCTATCCATGCTGATTCCTGGTGTCCTAATCTACCAACTCGGTTTTGCCATGTTTAGCCGTCTAGACACATCACATGGGAAAGAGCCATTCAAGTTCCTTTGCCTGCGCCCCACAACCTTCCTACCCTACAGTACTATCAGAGTTAAGCCATGAGTGCCATACTTTATTAAATTTCCATATACATCCCCTACTCTCATAAGTGGCTTTGTAATAAGGTAACATTGAATTTACTAGGCCCTTCCAAGCGGAAACGCTTGGAGCCACCGGTTTTTTCCAGGCAAGCAGGATAGCCTTCCTGCCATAGAAGAACAGTATACTCAACATTGTACGCATTGCTCTTGAGGGCACCACATCATCAACCAGACCCAGGAGACAGGTTTTTACATTCATTGGGATCGGGACAGACAGGAGATCTGTAATACATGCAGTGATATCTTTCCAGAAATTCTGTATGATTGGGCAATGCCAGAAAATGTGGTCAGCGTCAGCAGGTGAATGGGTACATCTCCAACACTCCGCCGAGATCGAGGGAAAAATTCTCCCCAGTCTAGCCGGTGTGTAGTAACTCCTGTGTAAAAATTTGAATTGTATCAATCTGTCCCTGGCCGAGATGAGATTCTTAAAAGGTTGAGACCATAAGTCCTCACAATCATCGCCCTGTACCTCTGGGACCTCTCTAGCCCAGTTTTCCCGTCACCTAGTGATAGCTTTAGGGGTCACCTTAAAGAATTCCTTGTATGTGTCTGAGAGAGGCTTTGCCAGTTCCTCTCCTGTCAGCATCATTTCCAGGGATGAAGGCACAGATTCGACCCTTATTTCCTGAAATTGAGCTTGAAAAGCATGTCGGATCTGTAGAAATCTAAACAGGTAATGACTGGGGAGGCCGTGTCTAGATTTAAGTTGTGAGAAGGTTTGTATTTCTCCAAAAGTCGTTATGTCTTTTAACGTCTTAATTCCTCTAACCGCCCAGATCATAGGATCTGGTAGGTTATAGAATTGTGGTAAATTTGGGTTCATCCAAATAGGGGTAGAGGGCGACACCCCCCGATAGTTGGGGCACGCTGTCTTCACCGCCATTTCCCAGGCTTTAATGTTTGCCTTCATCGTCTGTGTCAGTGGGAGATCCGATCTGGTGCCTCTAAATAGTGCATATTTCAGGCTTTCATATGATCCCAAGAGGGCCGCCTCTAAAACTGTAGCCGCATCCCCATCATCTGCCACCAACCACCTGCGGGCAAAAACCATTTGACCCGCCAGATAGTATTTTTGCCAGTCCGGCACCGCTAGACCCCCTTGCGCTCCTGGTTCCTGCAATACTTTTAGTCCAATTCTGGTGGGCCGGGGGGTCCACAAGAAGGTTGAGACCACACTGTCAAACTTCCGAAAGATAGCTTTCGGAATCCAGACTGGTGCGTGGCGCAGGAAGTACAATACCACAGGGAGAAATTTCATCTTTAAGAGACTTATTCTGCCTACAAGGGATAGTGGGAGCTTGGACCAGGTCAGAGTCTTCTGCTTAAGTCTCGTAATTAGGGGAAGTATATTAAGAGGGATATAGTCCTGCACATTTGCCGTCACCTGAACTCCTAGATATTTTAGAGAGGAGACCCACTGTAATGGTAACTTGGGGTCAGCCTTGTCCCTGGCTCCTGGATCTATCGGCAGGATAGAGGATTTACCCCAGTTCACTTTCAGACCCGAGAAGGTGGCAAAGCGATCGATTGTCACCAGCGCTTTTTTCAGGGACTCCCCCGGGTCATCCAGGAACAGCAACATGTCGTCCGCATATAATGCCAAGGTTTCGTCAATCGTACCCACCCTTATGGAATTAATGTCTCAATCCGACCTAAGTGCCACTGCCAACGGTTCAAGAGCAAGGGAGAACAGGAACGGGGACAGTGGGCAACCCTGCCTGGTCCCCCTACCCACCTCAAAGAAATCCGAGGTGGAGGTTCCTAGCCGAACAGCTGCTCTCGGTCGTCTGTAGAGCAGAGACACCCACCTCCTATATTGCGGTCCAAACCCCATCACCTCCAAAACCTTGAACATATACAACCAATCGACGGAGTCGAAGGCTTTCTCGAAATCTATAGATACTATAATTCTTTTACTGTCAGGTTTTGGTGGAATCTGCAGATGTGTGAAGAGTCTCCTTAGGTTCGTGTCCGTTGACTTACCTGGCATAAAGCCCGTCTGATCAATGTTAACGATGGATGGGAGTACTGTCGCAAGCCTGAGGGCTAGTATCTTGGTCAAGATTTTTAGGTCCGTGTTAAGTAAAGCTATCGGCCTGTATGAAGCACATTCCCTCGGATCCTTGCCTGGTTTTAAAAGTAGAACCATATAGGCTTCCATCATGGAATCAGGCAAGGTATCACGTTCGTGGCAATACTCCAGAAGTGCATTTAGCCGTGGAGCCACCACTTCTATATTAGCCTTGTAAAAGTCAGTCGGGAGACCGTCGGGACCCGGGGCTTTGTTAGGGGGGAAAGTAAAGATGGCCCGTTCAATTTCTTGTTTCGTAAGTCTAGCATCTAAAGTGCGCATGTCCGTGTCATTTAATTTGGGTATGGGTAAGTCATTTAAGAGAGATTCCAAGGTCGACCTGTCATAAGGAGGGATAGGAGAGTACAGGGTGGAGTAATATTGAACAAAGGTGTGCATAATGCGCCCCGGTTCGTCTATCAAGTTCCCCGCTGTGTCCTTTATTACTGGAATGCAGGTGGGTGAGTGGTAATCAGCCACCAGCATGGCCAATAGTTTGCCATTTTTGTCCCCTTCAGCAAAGGTCGATTGTGCGTTCCTGACTAGGTCTGCACGGGCCTGCCCTGTAAAATGTACCGATAATGTACGTCTCGCTTCCATCAAGGCTGTATACGAGGCCCCCGTGGGGGCGTCAGCATACGCCCCGGCTCTCACTCTTTCCTCCTGCTGCAGCATCTCTGTCTCTTCCCCATCATTTTTCCGCACTACTTTAATGGCTGAGATGTACTCCCCTCGTGTCACTGCCTTGAATGCATCCCAAACAATCGCGGGATCAGCTGTGTCTTCGTTGGTTGACCAGTACCCTTGCACGGCTTCAGTCACCTGAGCCGAGACCATTTCGTTTTGTATCCAGCCCGGTTGAAGCCTCCAACCCCCCCTCCGGGCCCCCACCTGAAAGGACAGGGTGACCGCAAGAGGGTTGTGGTCCGTTAGGCCCCCCGGGAGGTAAGAAACCTCCTTGACCCACGGCAGCAGCAGCCCGTTCCCGAAGGCCAAGTCGATTCTAGCGGCCGACCTGTGCGTTGTGGAGACATGAGAGTAACACTTATCAGTTGGATGCTTCCACCTCCAGAGTTCAGTTAAATTTGCCACCGATCCCCAACCATTCAAGTCTGAGGACCCCTTCCTATTCAGATTGGTGGAGTCCAAGGCCGCATCCAGGACGGCATTGAAATCCCCCAATACCACCAGCGGCAAATGAGCATAAGGAGCAAGTTTACTCAACAGACCGACCAACAGTTCTATCTGGAACGGGGGGGGCACATATACATTTACCATTACAATACTTTTATAACATACATCCATCACCACCACCACATATCTACCTCCCGGATCAGAAATCACTTGTGTTATCGAGCAGGGGATGGACCTACTTATCAAGATTGAAACTCCTCTAGCAAAAGTAGAGTATGTCGAGTGCAGGGCTTTTTGGATCCACGGTTTCCGCAAGGAAAGGACCCTGCTACCATCCAAGTGTGTTTCCTGCAGGAGGATGACATGTGGTCTGGTCCGTTTAAAGTACTGGAATATTGACGCCCTTTTTAGTTTGTTATTCAGGCCCCTAACATTCCAGGAGACAATCTTAATCTCATCCGCCATCTATTCTGAAATAGTCATAGCACATACTGCCCTGAAACAATGGCGCTCCCGGTGCCTGACGGCCCGGCGCCCCACCCCCCCAAGGCAGGAAGATTATATTCCCAGTGCAGAGTAGCTCCCGGCACCAATAGTTTCTTAACTCGTTCATCAAAAGAACACACAGCATAATGAATTGGACTAAATATTTTGTGCAACCTTCCCCATGTCGAGATGTGACTGTATTCAAACCCACCCTTGCTTTTATACCAACAACCCCCCCAACAACAACAACTTCGGTATATAGCTTCATCCCAAAACCAAAGAACAAAAAGATATCTTCTGCGGCTTCCAGCCGCCGTGACCTAAAGTTCGGCAGCTCTGTTTTCCTCCTCCGCCTCTCCACGTGCTCCTTACAGAATTAACACCGGGGTTACTCTCAGGGGGGCAAAGTGCAGCGAACATGCGTAGAAAGGAGTCAAAGTGCATGAGAGGCAACCCACTTTTGAAGAAAAATAAACTATAAAAATATAAAAATATATAGAAAGCAAAAAACAAAGGTAGATTTGTAAAGAAGGGGGATTCAAAAAGGACAGCGTGGGGGAACCAAGCCGAGTCAGGAGCAGGTATCGATGACAAACCATAGCTGAGAACCAGCCCCCCGTCTGTGCGGATCACATTAATGGCCGAGACCCGTATATTGTGACCCCCTCCCAGTGGGGGGCCAATGTGGTGCTCAAAAATCAGGACACGGCTGCTCCCCCCTCCGAAATGGGAGGGCTAACAAAAAAAAAAAAAAAAAACCATCCGGATCTATGCGGGAACCTCTGGGGGGGAAAATAAACCTGTACGAGAGCTGGACCCCAGCCTGGCCACCACCTCCAGGACAAAAATATGACGCTTAGAGAGCTTTTTCCATCCACTCGCAGGCCTCCTCGGGGTGTTCAAAGAACTTCACTGTACCTTTAAATTGGACTCTGAGCTTGCTTGGGTACAGCATGCTGTACGTAATCTCTTTTTCCCTTAAGCGCCGTCTGACCTCTGTGAAGGATCTTCTCTTCTGCTGTGTGGCCGCGGAGAAATCTGGAAACAGCATAATTTTTACATTTTCATGTCGTAGCTCTTGCGTTCTTCTGGACAGGGCTAGGATCATGTCCCTGTCCCTAAAGTTCAGGAAACGGACCAAGAAGGGACGAGGGAAGGCACCCGGTGGCCTATTTCCGGTGGGGACTCTGTGTGCCCGTTCGACCACATACGTGGGAGGCATCTCTGGCATAGAAAGCAGGTGTTTAAAAAACCCTTCAGCAAACTGCGCAGGTTTGTCACCTTCAGCTCCCTCTGGGAGTCCCACCACCCTTATATTATTGCGCCTCTGTCTGTCTTCAGCATCTATGGCCCTATGTTGCAGGGCCCTCACCTGGTCTCTGAGCTCTGCTAGCTGGGCTCCATGGCTGTGGGATGTGTCCTCCACTTCCGACACCCGCGTTTCCACTGTCGTCAGGCGGCCTCGGATCTTGTCCAGGTCATGCCTGATCAGGTTACACTCTGAGGAGAGATGATCTATCCTCCCCATCAGCTCTGTCTTGCTGGCGCTGATAGCTTCCAGGATTGGCCGAGTAATGGCGTCCGCATCCACCACGGGAGACTGCTCCATCATCTGCTCCTCCTCGCCCAGCACTTTAGCCTGCGCCATCTTGGACGATCTCCCTGTGCTGGCGCGCTGGGGCTGCGGCGGTGAAGAAGCCAACATGGCGTGGGCGGGGCCAGCCACCGTGTCCTTCCCAGCCCGAGTCTGCCGCTGCTCCGTGTGACCCCTCGTTGCCTTCCTTGCGGATGAGGAAGGCATCCTTAGCCTCCGCAGACCTTCCCCCGTTCGGTAGTGTGTTTGTGGGATGTAAAAACGTCCCGGTATGCACGGATTTTAGTTCGGAGTAGCGGAGCTGTGGGCGCGTGCTGCTGCCTTGCTCACATCCGGCCGGAAGTCGAACCAATGGGAACTTAACATTGAAACAGAGACTACAGTTAAACATAAAGGGATTATGGTAAGCAGGCAGCCCTTCAATACACATCCCCTGCGGAGAGATGCCTGCAGTCCAGACCATTGTCTATGTGCCATGACTCAACACAGCTAAACACAGCAACAAGAGGGAGGGATGGGGGAGAAGGGATGTAGCATTACATTACATTATCTCAATGCCAGCTTCTCCCCCCAGTCTCTCAGTCTGGGCCATAATCTGTGGGTAAGCGGCCAGCCCACAGTCCCTTCCAAAACACACAGTGACAGTGGGTTCTGTCACATTTCTCCCCTTTTAAAAACAGACTAACCAGGTTCCTGACCCCCAACTGGTCTGGACCTGCGTTAGTCACAAACTTCCACCCCAGGCAACCAGGAAAAGGAAAAGTACGTCTCTGGCGCTGGGGAGCAAAATCGCACATACAGTCTCCCGTGAAAAAAACAGCCGCTGCAGATTGGGAACAGCTGTCCGCACTCCCGTGATCCGGGGCTGGGTTGCAGATATTGAGGGGAGCTGAATTATCCTTTGCCCCGATGCCAGCGGTTCCGCTGGTAGGGAACGTAGGCTGGTAGTGCTATGCATTTGGGGAGGAAAAGGTACTTGCTTTTCTCCTGGAGTAGCTACCAGCCGCTGAGGAGGTATCATGCAGGGACTATCTCCCGGACTCTCCATCTCTTTTTCTGATGCTGGGCAGAGGCCAACAGCACTCTGCCCCGTAGCCAGTGCTTCTGCTAGGGGGGCATATACAACGGTAGAGTTCAGCCGCTGGAGAGGGGGAAGGGTTTTCTCCCCTCCTGGTTCTGTGACCGGCTGCTGAGGCGACTTCTGGCAGGGGCTGTCTCCCAAACCCTCCAAAAACCTACCGAGGGCTGGGTCGGGGCCGGTGACACTCTGCCATGCAGCCAGCGCTTCTGCTGGGGGGATATACACTGGGATAGTGTCCAAGTGCTGGGCAACCAGCTCACTGAGGTCATCCCTCGGACTCCCTGGATCTAACTCTGAGGGTGGGCAGAGGCCAGTGGAGCTCTGCCCCATAGCCAGCGCTTCTGCTGGGGGGATGAACACTGGGGTAGTGTCCAAGTGCTGGGGAAACAGCTCACTGAGGTCATCCCTCGGACTCCCTGGATCCAACTCTGAGGGTGGGCAGAGGCCAGTGGAGCTCTGCCCCGCAGCCAGCGCTTCTGCTGAGGGGATGAACACTGGGGTAGTGTCCAAGTGCTGGGGAGGGAGAATTGCTTCCTCCACTCCCTTTGGGGATATCTGCTGTTGGGGAAACGGCTCACGAAAATCATCTCTCAGACTCTCCGGATCCAACTCTTTTTCTGATGCTGGACAGAGGCTAGTGGCACTCTGCCCTGTAGCCAGCGCTTCTGCTGGGGCACCGGATGCGATACTCTCGACTTGCTGCTGATCACCATTTACCAGCCTTCCAGCGCCCGTCTCAACTTCCCCTTCTGAGACCTTTATGCTATTATCTTGTCTCTCTGCTTGGGGAACCTCCTGTGCGTTCCGGCATTCTAGCACTCGCAGTGCCCTCTGTATCATCGCCGCTTCTTCCATTGCGGTTAGGACGGGAAAACGTAGGGGCGCCCCTAGCCCCATTTGCTCCACATCTTTGTGACTGTCCCCTATTTCTCCAGGACAGTCCCAGGCAACGGGAGCCATGCCAGGCTGCTGATCACCGTCAAACAGCCGCTTGTAGGCAATCTCGAGCTCCCATTCCTGCTCAACCAGGAACTCCAATTCCTCCAGGTCACATGCCTCTTCAGGGAGGTCCAGCACCTCATCTCGGCAGTCCAGGATGTTTTCCAGCCGCCACTCCTCATCGCTCCCAAAGTCTGGGTCTCCGTACATTTTTTGATGGAGCAGCCCCACGCCGCCGTAGCCAACGCCTTCTGTCGGGCTGCCATCTGCTGTACTTGGCCACAGTTGAGCCGCAAACCACCGGAGGGCTCTGTAGCTGGCGTCCAGCCTCATCTCCTCCTGGACCAATCTTCCGAGCTCTGTCTTCCACTCATCTCGCGGTTGTTCCCTCAGGAACACCTCTCGCGCATGGTACTGCGTCCAGTACATCTCTGTGGAGGAGGGAAGGATCTTCCCCTGATGGTGCCGCTCATGGCTTAGCGTTTCATGCCAGAGTTGCCAGCGGATCACATCCTCCCAGCCGAGCATGGTGCGCTCTATCACTGGTCCCCGATGTTGCTTCCGCATGCCTTGCAGCCTCCTCCCGAACTCCGCTCTCATGCTGGCCGGTCCCCGTATTGCTCCTCGGCGGCTGCCCGGATCTTGAATCCTGGTGGTGGTTTGGATGTCCCAGACTGCAGGAGACACCCCACTGCTGCCACCACTGTGACGGATCTCGAATACCCCAGGTGGGCACATCCGCCAGACCTGTGTCTCCTGTCCTCCAAACGCACCCGCAGCCTGCAGATTCGCCATAACCAGCCCTTAACCCCTCAATCACGAGACAATCCACACAGCTGTTGAGGGTTAAACATGCAGAGCATCAACAGTTTATTAAATCCAAAACATACACTTTTACACACAGTTAGGGACACTCCCCTTAGCCTTGTCATAGAGGGGGGGTAGGGGACAAGGAAGAACCAATGGGAACTTAACATTGAAACAGAGACTACAGTTAAACATAAAGGGATTATGGTAAGCAGGCAGCCCTTCAATACACATCCCCTGCGGAGAGATGCCTGCAGTCCAGACCATTGTCTATGTGCCATGACTCAACACAGCTAAACACAGCAACAAGAGGGGGGGATGGGGGAGAAGGGATGTAGCATTACATTACATTATCTCAATGCCAGCTTCTCCCCCCAGTCTCTCAGTCTGGGCCATAATCTGTGGGTAAGCGGCCAGCCCACAGTCCCTTCCAAAACACACAGTGACAATGGGTTCTGTCACAATCCCCCTTACATCAGGTGTCCCAATCAAGAGTGCCCCCTTACATCAGGTGTTCCCATCAAGAGTTTCTCCTTACATCAGGTGTCCCCATCAAGAGTTTCTCCTTACATCAGGTGTCCCCACCAAGAGTGTCCCCTTACATCAGGTGTCCCCACCAAGAGTGTCCCCTTACATCAGGTGTCCCCATCAAGAGTTTCTCCTTACATCAGGTGTCCCTATCAAGAGTTTCTCCTTACATCAGGTGTTCCCATCAAGAGTTTCTCCTTACATCAGGTGTCCGGGACCATCAAGAGTTTCTCCTTACATCAGGTGTTCCAATCAAGAGTGTCCCCATCAAGAGTGCCCCCTTACATCAGCTGTCCCCATCAAGAGTGCCCCCTTACATCAGGTGTCCCCATCAGAGTGTCCCCATCAAGAGTGCCCCCTTACATCAGGTGTCCCCATCAGAGTGTCCCCTTACATCAGGTGTCACCATCAAGAGTGCCCCCTTACATCAGGTGTTCCCATCAAAAGTTTCCATTACATTAGGTGTCCCCATCAAGAGTGATTCAAAAAGGTAGAGGCCAGCCACCTGGGAAGTGGATGACTTGGTTGGGGTGACGGGGGTCCCAGATAGTGAAGGGATCAGTGTGCTTGGATCCTTTCCCTAGCAGTGCAGACCTCATCCTGGGTCTAGCTGCAGTATGTGGCTTCCTAAAGATCTGGCCTGGGGATCACGAGTGTGAAGCCTCAAGAAGAAGAAGCAAGGTGTGCACTTTCCAGTAAGCCCAGGGTGGAATTCAGTAAAGTGTGGAGCGAAGTGAGTGTCATCAGAGTCAGGGAGGGTAATGTGTAACAGGCTGGCAGAGCTGGGATGTGTTTCACATTGCTGACTCAGAAATTCTACAGATACAGGTGGTGGGTGATTAGGGAGATGCTCACCCACTGTGCCATAAGAGAGAGATGCATGTAAGATTGTGACGGGGAGTGCTGCTTTAACGGCACCTCAAGCATGTACCTGTAATTCCTCTGTCAGCCCCTGGGGGCAGAAGACCACAATAGTGACACCCCCATATACCTGCTAACACGCAGATACATGGAACACCCTTGCATCCCATGTGGGCAAAACCCAGCCCCCACACAGGTGTATGCTTAGGTATGCCCATGTGAATGAAGCCAAACCCTAAGTGTTCAAGTTTCTTTTACAACAATCTCATCACTTGATTCTGTTGTTTATTTCATTGCTGTCAGCTGTTGCCAGTGTGAATGGATCCAATGGCTGAAACCTGGGAGCCGATCTACAGAGAAATCTGCCACTGGTGAATACAGAGCAGCTCCTTAGCTTGTTAACCTCGGTCCTCCTTCGGGCCTGCACTTTTCAGGCCATGCGGAGGTCCACTACATCTGTGACATGGACTAAGATGCTGTAATGCCCAATTATGGATAGTGGGAGACCTTCAATATCATGCCTTGAGGTCTATTCATGGAGTGAAGGGAGGAAACCTTACTCATACAGTACATCTGTATCCTGACCATATAAACTTTCTCAATCAGGCCTTCCAAGCTACATCTTACAGCACGCCATTGGCTCTCTAAAAAGGGGTACCTGAGATTTAACCCTATCTTACTTCTTTTCACCAATTGTTTTCAATGATCATCCTGTGAGACTATACATGAATTCTTCTGGGAGTCCAATCCTCTATGACTTCTTCTTGGGGCATCAAAGCTAAAAGGTATATTGCTATTTACAAAAGATACTAGCGGTACATGCCCTCAGGATCCAACTAGAGTAAGTTAGGACTTACCATGTTTTTTTTTACCGTGACAAATAAAGCTCTAGTTGGATCCTGAGGGCATGTGCGCAGGGCAGGACTTAGGGTGGTAAGGCAAGTCACTTTCGGGCCCTACCCTGGGCCTGAGTCACTTTCGGGCCCTACCTTCTATACATTACTTTAAATAGAACAATTCAATAAAAAATTCAAGAGGAAGTAAACCCCGGCCAATTTTTGCAGTTTTTCAATTATTAAGTTATAACAGCTCATCGCAATGCAATACATATATATATATATATATATCCCAAAAATGCGGCCTGCAAATATCTTTTTTAGGATGGTTTCGTTCTCTGTATTTCCGGGTATCTCAAGTGCCATTCGTACTGCTGTTATGTGATTCAAATTATGACGTCGCCTCCGCCCTTACTGTCTCCCTGTCGGTAATCTCGTGCATGCGCCGTTGCGCCGTAACCATTCGTTGCTGTGTCTGCGGCTGCTGTTTTCTTTCACTCCCCTTTTGTGATGTCTTCTTTAGTCACATGAGGGAGTATCAGGAAGAGTGGAAGGAGCTAAACACAGCGAGATTTCTCCTCTGTGCCGGACAGAGGAGAAGTTCTCGCAGACTGCATTTCGGCAAGCTTTAAATGCCGGTTTAGAGGGGCTAATGTGCGCAAGCGCGGGGCCCCCTATTGGGCGGGGCCCATGGGCTTGCACCCAGTCAAGCCCAATGGTAAGTCCGGGCCCTGTATGTGCGGTAAACGTCGGGACTTACTATGTTTCTTTTACTGTGACAAATAAAACTCTAATTGGATCCTGAGGGCGTGTGTCGCTGAAATATCTTGTATCTTTTATCCATGGTCCAAGGCTCCTTCTTGGGGCCTCAAAGCTAAATGGAATATTGCTATTTACAAAAGATACTTTAGCGGCACCCGCCCTCAGAGCTTTATTTGTCACGGTAAAAGAAACATAGTAAGTCCCAACACTTGCTTTAGCGTTGGGACTTACTATGTTTCTTTTTAATCGTGACAAATAAAGCTCTAGTTGGATCCTGAGGGCATGGGCCGCTAAAGTATCTTTTATCCATGGTGGATGATGTGCAGGAGCCATTAGCAAGCACTGCATCTTCACTATCATCTGAGCACATAGGGGGTCTGAGAGACGGTGAGTTTTTGACTGTTTATATTATCATTTACCACTGCACAGATTCTTTCCTTCACCAGTAATAGGCCCCCATTTTTCTCAGAGTTTTTCACCACTTCTGTTCTGAACTTCTGTTCTCATATTGCAATTAGAAAGTAGAGTCAAATCTCTTAAAGCTGGTGAAGTTGCAGGAAGCACATAAGTTTGCTGTCCTTCTTTCGTGACAGGACCACAATCCCCATCACCACTGTCACCATTTTTTTCTTCTATATCCAATGGTTTATTATTTGGCATTGGGCTACCAGTGATGATTTATCTTGTCCCAGAACTCCACTCCTCTTACAGATGCCAAGAGTGGACAAATATCGAAGACTTTATCATTCAGGAGAATGTGGGCCAAAATGACAAATGGCAAGACAGAGCCATCAACACAGTATTAGCTAAGATGGATGTCTTCTTTTTACATAAAGTAGATGAGGTTGAAAAAAGACACAAGTCCATCAAGTCCAACCTATATGTGTGATTATATGTCAGTATTACATTGTAAATCCCTGTATGTTGTGGTCATTCAGGTGCTTATCTAATAGTTTTTTTAAACTATCGATTCCCCCCGCGGAGACCACCGCCTGTGGAAGGGAATTCCACATCCTTGCTGCTCTTACAGTAAAGAACCCTCTACGTAGTTTAAGGTTAAACCTCTTTTCTTCTAAATTTAGTGAATGGCCACGTGTCTTGTTAAACTCCCTTCTGCGAAAAAGTTTTATCCCTATTGTGGGGTCACCAGTAGGGATGAGCTTTATGTTCGAGTCGAACATGAGTTAGACTCAAACATTGGCAAATTCGAAAAGCCGCGGAACACCCTTTAAAAGTCTATGGGAGAAACCTAAAGTGCTAATTTTAAAGGCTAATATGGAAGTTATTGTCATAAAAAGTGTTTGGGGACCCGGGTCCTGCCCCAGGGGACATGTATCAATGCAAAAAAAAGTTTTAAAAACTAACGTTTTTTCGGGAGCAGTGATTTTAATAATGCTTAAAGTGAAACAATAAAAGTGAAATATTCCTTTAAATTTCGTACCTGGGGGGTGTCTAGAGTATGCCTGTAAAGTAGCACATGTTTACCGTGTTTATAACAGTCTCTGCACAAAATGTAATTTCTGAAGGGAAAAAAAGTCGTTTAAAACTACTCGCGGCTGTAATGAATTATCGGTCCCGGCAATACAGAGAAAAGTCATTGAAAGTCATTGAAAAATAAAAAATAAAAATGCGTGAGGGTCCCCCAAAATTCCATTAACAGGCCCTTCAGGTCTGGTATGGATATTAAGGTGAACTCCGCGCCAAAATAAAAAAAAATGGCGTGGGGTTCCCCCAAAAATCCATACCAGACCATTCAGGTCTGGTATGGATTTTAAGGGGAACCCCGCACCAGAAAAAAAATGGCGTGGGGTCCCCCCATAAATCCATACCAGACCCTTATCCGAGCACGCAACCTGGCAGGTCGCAGGAAAAGAGGGGGGACGAGAGAGCGCCCCCCCTCCTGAACTGTACCAGGCCACATGCCCTCAACATGGGGGAGGATGTCCCCATGTTGATGGGGACAAAGGTCTCATCCCCACAACCCTTGCCCGGTGGTTGTGGGGGTCTGCGGGAGGGGAGCTTATCGGAATCTGGAAGCCCCCTTTAACAAAGGGGACCTCCAGATTCCGCCCCCCTCCCTATGTGAATTGGTAACGGGGTAATGACGTGCAAGCAGTGTTGACAGTTCTTTTATAACCGAGATCGGAAACCCCCGTGACGTGTTAGAGGGGGCGGAGTTAACCATCCCGCCCCCTCTAACGCGTCATGGGAAACCCCGTGACGCGTTAGAGAGGGTGGGGTTACCCGTCACGGGTGGCCCCGACCTCAGTTATAAAAGAACTGTCAACACTGCTTGCGCATCATTAGCCGGGAGGTTCCGGTGCAGGGAAGATGCGCGTCTTTCATCACTGGAGACTCGCCGCATCATTGGAGATTCATGGATCATCGCTGGACAGACTGCATTACAATGCTGGAATGTCTTTTTTTATTTTTAATAAAGGACTTTTCACAACGGTGTCTCTGTGTTTTTTATTTTTTTTTACACTTTCTTTTGTGAAATGGTAGTGGTTCAATGTACCCCGTTACCAATTCACATAGGGGGGGCTGGAATCTGGGGGTCTTCTTTGTTAAAGGGGGCTTCCAGATTCTCAAAAGCCCCCCACCCGCAGACCCCCACAACCACCAGGCAAGGGTTGTGGGAATGGGGCCCTTGTCCCCATCAACATGGGGACACCCCCCCCCCCTATGTTGAGGGCATGTGGCATGTGCCAGGTTGCGTGATTGGATAAGAGTCTGCTGTGGATTTTTGGGGGGGACCCCACGCCATTTTTTTTTTAAATTCTTGTGCGGGGTTCCCCTTAAAATCCATACCAGACCAGACCAGTGATAGGAAATCCACCGCCAGGCTCCACCTCGACTAGTTTCGCCACCTTCTCACGTGGCTGCCTCTGGAGGAATGACTCCAGAGGCAGCCATGTGAGAAGGTGGGGAAACTACTCAAAAGTATTTGAGGTAGAGCCTAAAGGAGGTGAGTGAGCAATCTATGTGGTGGTGGGATCGCTTTTCCTTGAAATTTGTTTGAAGATTTATCACTCAAGTTATTTTTTAGGCACCACGTGGAATATATTTGTTTCATATTCATATTTTTGGACTTTTTTATGTAATTTCTTTATTATTATTATACAGGATTTATATAGCGCCAGCAGTTTGCGCAGCGCTTTACAACATCAGGGAAGACAGTACAGTCACAATACAATTCAATACAGAGGGATAATTTATTACTGTCATTTGTTACTATTTTATATTGTTTTATTTCACCATTGTCCATACAGCGCTGCTACACCTACAGTATATCAGTTATTATTGGTTTTTTTTGTGGGAGCACAATAGTGGCAGCTGCAGTATTTTCCACAGATATTTCAATATCACAAGGTTAATTATCACCTAAGTTTAATTAGTGTCATCAGCAAGTTTTATTTATTAATTTATTCATTTTAATCCTTACACCATTACCATACTAGCGCGCAACTACCACTATTTACATTTGTTCTCTAGCACAGTCTAGCTTTCCCAGCTGGCAACCATGAGGTAGTTTACAGAACAGTCTATTTTCTCATAGCGGGGGGGACCATGAGTCAGGCCTCTCAGATTGCTATCTTGTAGGGAGTCAGTCAGGGTCTCTACTCACGAGTTCTGAAGCAGGTAAATCCTCAGACTCAATCCCTTGATAAAGAAGTCCAGCATCCAGTCCAGAGGTGCTTCAGGGGCAAGCAGCACTCTAAAGCTCACAGATCCATCCCTGTTGAGGAAAAGATCATCTGCTTAAAGCTTCAGGCTATTTACTACTTCCCAGACCACCTTCTGATCACATCTGCCCATGGATTGGCCAGGGCATAGTAAATATTCAGGTCAGACATTTGAATTTCCCACCCTAACTCCCAGCCTGTTAAACCATGAGCAGACCAAGGCTAAAGATCACTGCTCCACCTCCCACTGGTATATTGTACTGCCTAGTTGCTGGCAAGGATCATGCTTGTAGGAGGAGTCAGCAAAGGGATGAGCTTGTTAGTCTGCAGATGCTTCTTCATTGTCCAATCACAGGCCGCGGTTGAGAGATGGCGAAGTTGTATTTCTTGAAGCTGAACTCAAACTAGATATTGAAGGCATAAATGAATGCTCTGTAATCCTCTAACATTGTGTATTTTGTAAATACAAGCAATGTAAGTACTTGAATTTGGCCTGCTATCCGCCTCTTGTGGTCCTTGTTTAGCAAGGCTGGAGTGTAAGAGGAAGAAGCAGTTCATGTGTTGACTTGAGGCATGCTGATAAGAGGAGAAAGCAGAGTGACAGAGAGATGAGCACATCACTGCGCTACTTCTCCTTTCACTGTGCATTCACAGACTGAAGTGAATTCATGGTGACCTGGACTCAGAGGAACAGCTGTTGAGTGAAGCTAGCAATTAGACTGAGGACATTTAAAGGAAGAAAAAAGTACTATGGGGGAAATGTCAGGATTGAAGTTGAATATTTCAGCAAACATTGGCTTGTTATTTTATAATTCATTCGGCTATTAATTTTTATCTCATTTTATTTTGGCTGGAGTCTGCTATAACTGAAGTAGGGAAAGGTTAGGTCACCAGAAATTCAGCAATGGAATGGCAAAAATACAGATTTGTTATGCTGGCCATACACGGGTTGAATTTCGAAAGAACTTTCTTTCAAAGATCTTATCTAAGAATTTTCGTTAGTATTTCGCACCATTAGTGGGCTGCAGCAACAGCCGATTTTCGGGCGGCCATCAAATTTTATTAATCCACCATGTTGGATATTTTTTGAAAAAACTAAAAATTTTCCAATCAATGATGAGAGAATCGTGCGAGAAATGTAATCAAAAACGAAATGCGCATGTGTATGAAAAGAAAATTCCCGGACAGAAACGTAGGTTCCTGGAAAGAAAGAAGATTCCCAGACACAAAAATTATTTTCTGTAGGAACATGAGGTGAAATTGAAGGTTTGGTTGGTCGAATTTCGAAATCAATGGTGGCACCATCGGACCACAAAACGCACAAATTTTCTGATTTTCAAAAGAAAGTTCTTTCGAAATTCGACCCGTGTATGGCCAGCATTAGCAGGTAAAACGGCTCCAATCTATAAATCTTTGCAACATGATAACACAATGAGACTTGGTAGATGGAGCACAAGGTCTCTGCCAACATCGGTCCAGAACCAGAATTTACATGTTGAGCATATGGACTCCTTAAAAATGTCTTCTGGGCGGCAACAAAAAAAGTTTGCTGTGAATGAAATACTAGCCCTGTGACAGGGAGTTTTGGATCTTCTTAGAAAGTCAAATTATTCTCCAGTGCATTGTGGAGGGACAGAAAATCTATATGTAGTCCTTTGTGTTAAAGCTTTCTCGCCTGGAGTGAAACTTTTCATCTCTCTCCCTCTCGAGACAATAATAATTACGGCAATGATCCTTTCGGCTTAAAGGAATTATCAAAGCAAGGTTTCAGAAAGCGACTAATGAGTTTAAAATGTATAGTCCCTTATATCTCTGAAATGTTCTTCTGCAATGATATTGATGAAAGTCATACACAATACCAGTGCCTGCTTGAAAATAATAATAATAAAAATTACAAATTCAAAAAGTAACAGCAATTAAATAATGTAATGAAAAATGAAAAGGGTAAGAATTAAATTCAAAATAGCATTTGCCATTGCATTTACATAATTAAATAATAATAATTAAAGAATAGATCACTTTTAATTATTATTAGTTCTTTAACCACTTGCTGACTGCGCTATAGCTGATTGACAGCTACAGCACGGTCGTCTAGTTCTGGGACGCCGTCATATGACGCCGATCAGGATCATGAGGAGAGGAGAAGAGAGCCGATAACCGGCTTCTCTAAAAGGGACGCCTACACTGATAATCAGGCACTGATTATCAGTGCAGTCCCAACAGTGCCCACCAGTGCTGCCAATCTGTGCCCACAAGTGCTTCCAATCAGTGACCACCAGTGCTGCCAATCAGTGCCCACCAGTGCTTCCTCATCAGTGTCACCTATCAGTGCCGCATACCAGTGCCCATCAGTGCTGCCTATCAGTGCCCATCAATGCTGCCCACCAGTGCCCATCAGTATCACCTATCAGTGCTCATCAGTGCTGCCTAGCATTGCCCATTAGTGCCACCTATCAGTGCCGCCTATCAGTGCAGCATCAGTACTTCCTCATCAGTGCCCACCAATGCCGCCTCATTAGTGCAGCCTATCAGTGCCTATCAGTGCGGCCTCATCAGCGTACATCAATGAAGGAGAAAAATTACCTGTTTGCAAAATTTTAGAACAAACTATGAAAGTTTTTTTTTTTTTTGTTTTTTTTTAATGTTGGTCTTTATTTGTTTATTTAGCAAAAAATGGGAAAAAAAGTGGTGAGCTAATACCACCAAAAGAAAGCTCTATTTGTGTGAAAGAAAATTTGTGTGAAAGAAAATTATAAAAATTTTGTTTGGGTACAGTGTTGCACGACTGTGCAATTTTCATTCCAAATGTGACATCGCTGAAAGCCAAAAATTGGCTTGGGCAGGAAGGGGGTAAAAGTGCCCAGTAGGCAAGTGGTTAAAGTGCACTTTTCCCTAAAATGTGAGGTTCTTTTATTACATACTGCCCCCTCTTCCCATCTGTAAGGAAAAAACGTAGATTTAAAAAGGAAGAAAATATTCTTGCCTTATCCCTGACTTTTGTACTGGAGACGCGTGATGTGACTATCCTTTTGGCATGATCCTGGGAACGTTGACGGTCGGAATTTAGTGTGACCGTGTGTATGCAAGACAGCTTGAGCGGAATTCCGTCGGAAAAATCCATCGGAGTTTATCCCGACGGAAAAACTGGTCGTGTGTACGCGGCATAAGTGTAGCAATATGGTTACATTTAATGAAGGTACAACATTTTGCAACTCACATGGTTGATGATTAAAACCGGCACATCTAAGTATGCAGGCATCTGGGGTAAAGCTGTCCATATAGACCGTCCTCCTCACCGCCGGCTCTCACCGCTGTCAAGACCTATGAATAAATGGTCTGCAATCGTGACCGGGAAGACTGCCCTGCAGTAGAGCGATCTGAAAATGAGGCTTGAATTGCTCGTGGAGTGCAGCATCGAAGGGATGACGTTGACGGCGGTATGGAGGACGGTCTATGTGGACAGCTTTACCCTGGATGCCTGCATACTTAGATGTGCCTGTTTTAATTATCAACCATGTGAGTTGCTAAATGTTGTACCTTCATTAAATGTAACCAGATTGCTACACTTACTGTATACGCACTTTATTCCTCCCTCCACAGGCCTCCTCCCTGCTGTGTTACCATCACCAGAAGTTACCCCTCTTTGCCACTCATCCAGTCTCAGCTTCTCTGATGTCATCAAGTACAATTCAGAACCAGTGGTCCTGCATTGTATATGAGTACATAGAGATCCCAAAAAGGAGGAAAGTGTTTGAGCATGCCAGCTGCAGGGAGAGTGAGGAATAAGGTAGGTATTTTTTTTTCTATCCCTCTACCCCCTAGGCCAGGGGTCCACTAACTTTATAAACAAAGGTTCCAGTTTACTGTCCTTCAGACTTTAGGGGTGCCAGACTGTGGCCAGTGAGAGTAGAAAATGTCCTGGTGTCAGTGGAAGTAAGCAGTGTCCCATCATTGGTGTCAGTGGAAGGAATAGTGCCCCATCATTGGTGTCAGTGGAAGGAATAGTGCCCCATCATTGGTGTCAGTGGAAGTAAGCAGTGTCCCATCATTGGTGTCAGTGGAAGGAATAGTGCCCCATCATTGGTGTCAGTGGGAGAATTAGTGTCTCATCTTTGGTGTCAGTGGAAGGAATAGAACCCCATTGTTGGTGTCAGTGGGAGGATTAGTGTCTCATCGTTGGTGTCAGTGGGAGGAATAGTGCCCCGCCCATCATTGGAGCACAGGTGTGTCAGGAGGAAGGTGCCTCTGAAGCTGCTCTGTGAGAAGGGAGTGGTGGTGAAATCTCTCCCAGCTCTCCTGGCCCCCTTTCTGGGGAGGCCATGGAGGCCAGCGGGGCCTCTCCTGCTGGAGGCTCCCAGCCATCTCCTGGGCCATCAGGTGAACTGCCTGCCTCTGCACAAGCTGATCTCTCTGCCCCTGGTGAGGATGAAGGCTCGGAGGCCATTCGGGAGCGAGTGGTGGCCGGGATTAAGGTCCTGAACAGGGAGAGGGACAAGCTCTACAAGCTGAGAGCAGAGTTGAAGCGCCTGCGAAGGCAACGTGAGGGCTTACATAGCCAGAAACGGGGATCCATGGATCCGGAAATCCAGCTGGCCAAGGTCCGTGTTGATCATCAGGAGACCATCGTGGCCATGATGGAAGGCAGAGATGGGCCCTTTAAGGAAAAATTTTGTAACGACAAAAGGTTTGGAAGGGTGACAAAGATGGAGGTGGAGGAGGAGGAGACCCCCAGTTCTGACCCCCTGCCCCCCCAGGGAGAGGTAAGCAGCCCCAGGCCTTCCCAAGATTTAGGAGGTATGCTGAGGGCCATCCAGGTAATGGAGTCTCCTATGCGGGGGGATCAGATGGTGTTTAACGAGGAAGACATTACTGATGATGTGCCTGATAAAGTAAAGCCTGCTAAGTCCCATGTTGTGGATAAGACTGTTTTTGTACCATCTAGCACCATGACTGATAACGTGCCTAATGACAATGTTGTGCCTGCTGAGGCTGCAACGCAGCAAGACTTGCATTCAAAAAATGTCATTTCTGTAAATGAACTGCAAGTGTCAGAAGAGCCCATTAACCCTTCTTTGGCTGAGTCCAAAGCTGTTTGCCCCACTGCTGCTGAGGGCTCTACAGTGCAGCATCAGGAGACAACTGGTATTGCAGCAACTGTGACTATTGCTGATGGGAATGTGTGTGTGGCTGAAAAAAATCCTCCCAGTTCAGGTGTGATGAACAATGGTCCCAGTACAAGTGTGATGAACAATGGTCCCAGTACACGTGTGATGAACAATGGTCCCAGTACAAGTGTGATGGACAATCCTACCAACTCTGTTCATGCAGATAATGTGCAGACTAATGTGACTTCAGTGTGGGCCCCTGGCCCTGAGAAACCTACATTTGCAGAGGTGGCACACTCTGCTCCTGGTAGTCCCGCTCCCAAGCGGGGTTTTCCCCTACAAGCTGCCACTTTGAGCGCCCCAGGATCTGGTCTTGGGTCTCTGGTTTCTGCTGGGGGTCCCAGACGGAATGTAGTTATTCTGAAATGGGAAGGTGGTGCCATCCCTCCAGCACGGCGTGCAGTGGTAGATATGATATTGGAGATGGGACCTGTATGCCTTTATACACGTAGCTGGGACAAGGGACTATACGGTTAGTTTCACCAGGCCAGAGGGTCTTGACCTGTTCTGGGAGCGATATGAGGCTCGGTGCAGGTCAAGACCTGAATGGGAAGGTCTGGTCCCAGTTGCGGTTTCTCAGAGGTCAACAGTAAAAAAAATTACCATTATCCTGACCAATGAGAGTGTTCCTGCTCGGGATCTAGAGGTCTGGTTAAGGAACTATGGGGAAGTTTTGACCAAACCTAATAAAATCCATGATGAGCGTAACATCTGGACTGGGGGATGGTCGGTAACAGTCAGGTTGGCCAGGGATGGGAATGTTGTCCGTCACCTGCCCTCCTCAGCTTTCATAGGGAGGGATAGGATGACTGTTTTCTACCCTGGTCAGCCGAAGCTGTGTCACCGCTGTGGAGAAAAGGGGCACTTGAGCTCCTCCTGTTCAGCCTTGATGTGTTCAGTGTGTCGGGGGCAGGGTCATATGGCTAAGGACTGTACCAGGAAGATCAGGTGCAACCTGTGCCTGCGCCTTGGCCACCCCTACAGCAGGTGTCCTGAAGCCTGGCACAATATGGAAAAGGAGGTAGTAGATGACATGTCAAGGCTGGACAGGATGGAGGGTGAGACCCCTGGTGTACCATCCTCCTCTGCGGTGACCCACTCCCCTGGTCCTGCTCAGGATCCCTCTCCAGTTCCTGTGGCCACCCCTCCTGTGTCTGTAAGTACTCCTTCTGTTTCTGTCTCTGTGTCCCCCCAGCCTACTGTACCCTCTCCTCTTGTGTCAGAACCTTCCAAGTCTGTGCCCCCCGAGTCAGTTACCCCCCAGGAGTCTACCCCTCCTGAGTCTGACTTAAAGGGATCACCCCCCCCACCAGCGTGTACTAAAAAGGTTGCTTCTTCCTCTGTAAAGAAGTCTTCTAGAAAGACTTTAAAGAAAAAAGTAAGAGATGAGGGCATCTCTGAGGCTGACCTGCAGTACCTGGAAGAGAGAAGGAAGGTTGGGAGGCGGAAGAGGCAGGCGGTGAGGACGGAACGGGGACGGGAAGCTCCGGTTCCTGTCTCCAGCTGTCATAGGTCCTCCAAGTGGGATATTTCTTCATCCGGAGCTTCTTCTGAGAGAAGTTCCGATTCCGAAATGGACTTTGAGGCGGCCTCTAGAAAGAGAGAGGCTTCTGGTGATGAGCAGCAGAGGGGAGCTAAGAAGCAATCCACCCAATAACCCAAATGGCGGTTCCCCCTCCGTTAAAAGTGGTGACAATTAATGTCGCCAGCATTAAGTCAGTAAGAGCTCGTTCTATGGCCTTCTTTTTGTTCAGCCAATTAGATGCTGAAATTTTATTTTTGCAAGAGACTAGGCTCACCTCCTTGGCAGATATTCATATGGCCAAGAGAGAGTGGAGGTATGGTCCATCTTACTGGTCTCTTGCGGCCGAGCCTTACGGCGGTGTGGCGGTGTTGTTTAAAACCGGCATGGTAACTGTCCGGCGGGTTATTGAGGTGGAGATTGGGAGATGTATGGTCTTAGACGTCCTTGTGGGAGGGCAGGACCTGCGCCTAATCAATGTTTATGGGCCGCACACAAAGTGGGACAGGAAATGCCTTTTTACAAGGATCAAGCCATTTCTTTTTACATCCCGGCAAGTGGTCTTTGGAGGTGACTTTAATACAATAACTAGGCCCAAGGACAGGAAGGACTTCAAGGACAGGCTGGGATATGATAGCGTTTTTTTAAATAGTATGATTAGGGATGCTGGTCTTGTGGATGTGCACATTAAGCACCTCCCAGATGACACCGGGTTCACTTTTCATCGTGGTAATAGTCAGAGTAGGATAGATAGGTTTTTTTTGAAGGAGGCCTCTGCTTTCTCGCCCCCAGTGGTGCAGGCAGTAGAGTTCTCTGATCACTGTATGCTATCTGTGGTACTGAATGCTTCAGACGCCCCTCAGAGGGGCAAGGGCATCTGGAGATTAAATTCGACACTACTCAAGGAAGAACATGTTAGACAATCCTTTGAGGAATTCTTTCAGGCACAGGTGACCATCCTGGACTTTTGTAGCAGCAAGGCTGAGTGGTGGGAGCTGACCAAAAAGAGGATCGCTGGATTCTTCAGGGGCCTAGCCAATAGAAATCAGTTTAATAAATACATGACCTACCAACGTTTACGGAGGAAGCTGGATATTCTTGTCTCGAGAGGAGGAGATCCTGGGGCAATCTCCGAAGTGAAACTCCTTCTCAGGAAGTGTCAATATGACCGGCATGCCTCTTTGGTTCTGGAGAGGGACTATGGGAAGTACCACTCGCCTGACCCTTACCAGAACTGCAAACAAGGTGTAGCTGTTAAAACGGTCGTTGGCCTTAAGGACAGTACAGGTTCCTTGACAAAGTCCAGGTCAGGGATTCTGGAGGTCGTGAGGTCTTTTTATGCCGACCTTCTTGGGAGGAAAGAGCTTGATCGTGACAAGATGGAAAGCTTTTTGGACTCTACTCCAGGTCTAAATGGTGGAGATGTTCCATTGATGAATTTGACAGAGGAGATCACAGTCGAAGAGGTGATGAGGGCAATTGAACAGCTTGCCATCAAAAAGTCGCCTGGACCGGATGGCTTGACGGCTGAGTTTTACAAAGCCTTTAAGTCTATTCTGGCCCCGCATTTGGTAGAGGTTTTTAACAGTTGCCTTGCTGAGGGGGTGCTTTCCCCTTCCATGAGGCACTCGGCTGTGATTCTTCTTTCAAAGGGTAAAGATCCTTTGATGATTGAGAATTGGCGCCCCATCAGCCTTCTTAATGTCGATAGAAAGATACTGGCAAAGATATTTTTCTGGCGCCTATCGTCAGTGGCAGAGTCTTTGCTTTCTCGCCATCAGCACTGTTCGGTCCAGGGTAGGTGCACCTTCTCAGCGGTTTTAGCTGCCCGGGAGGCCTTGGAGCGGTGCAGGGCTGCAGGCTGGGGAAAGTATTTGCTGACATTGGATCAGGCAAAGGCTTTTGATCGTGTTAACCATGAGTACCTGTGGTTGCTCCTTAGTAAGTACGGTCTGCCGGGTGGTTTTGTCGATTGGCTGAAAGTCTTGTATAAGGGGGCAGAAAGCTTCCCTCTTGTTAATGGTTGGGTTGGACAGTCCTTTGGGGTTGGCTCCGGGGTGCGCCAGGGTTGTCCCCTGAGTCCCCTGCTCTATGTGTTTGCAATCGACCCCTTCATCAGGAGGCTAGAGAGCGGCATGTTGTGTGGGGTACCAGTGGGGCTCCCGGGTGAGCCGCCATTGAGGGTTGTTGCCTATGCGGATGATGTGTCGGTGATTGTCACTGGGACGGATGAAGCGGAGGAGGTGGTCTCTCTGACATCACGGTATTCTGAAGCATCAGGCTCCAAGATCAATCAGGAAAAGACTGAAGTTTTCTGGATGGGAAAGGATGGTGAGGGTTTTGATCTCCCGGACACCTTTCCAGTGCCCCAGGAAAGAATTAAGATACTAGGCATTGAATTTGGACCCGGCGATTATGGCCTCAAAAACTGGGAAGGCAGACTGGAAATTGCCAATACTAAGGTGGTCAGCTGGAAGAGATGGAAGTTATCTATGAGGGAAAGGGTTGATCTGATTAAGACTTACCTGATTCCGATCTTCTTGTATGTCAGCTTTGTCTGCATCTTGCCAGTGTCTCTCTATGCTAGGGTCAGTAGTGTGTTCTTCCAGATGCTGTGGGGGAACAGACTGAACCCCATCAAGAGGAATGTCACCTACCTATCCAGGAGGGAGGGTGGCTTAGGTATGGTCAACCCAGTTCTTTTCTTTTCACTGCTATTTCTAAAGTTTAACATTGGTAATATGCTTGCAGTGGAACCTCCTGGATGGGTAGGCATATTTAGATCTTGGTTTAGGCCTTTTCTACGACTTTGGGAAGAAGGTGGCCAAGTGAAGAATCGCAGGGGTCATCGTGGTCAGCTACCAGCCTATGTCGCTCCGTGCCTGAAGTTACTGCGGCAGTGGCGATTGTCGGCTGAAGATCTCAGATCGGTTCCAAGGAAAGTCCTTATGAGTCGAGTCTTGAGCGAAGTCTTTCATGACCCACTGGCCTTAAGGGATTGCCCGGGCCCAGTTTTGAGGGCGGGGTTAAGACTGATTAATTTGGATAGAGTACCCCCTAAATTTAGGGATCTGGCCTGGTTGTGCTTCCATGGGAAGCTCTATGTTCGGGGCAATTTGAAATTCCGCAGTGGGATGGATCGTAGCTGTCCTCGGGAGGAGTGTGCAGATGAGGAGGAGACTATGGATCATTTTCTGCTTCATTGCCCTTTTAACATAGAGGTGTACAAACAGGTGGGGCGGGCCCTCGGTGTCCCTTTCCTCTCCAGGCTGGGTTATGCTGAGTGGGTGTACGGAGCATTCAATACCGGTGGAGTTTTTTGTTTGGATACACTTTTTTTAGTTAGCCTAGTAGTCCGTTATTTCACCTGGAATGCACGGTGTCAGGTCAGCATTCGGCAAAAAATCCTTCCTGTTGAGGTGGTGGTGTATGACATTTTGCATGAGGTGGGGAAGATTCGGGAGCTTGAGAGAGACAAGCGGGGTCAGGGGGCTTGGTTGAAGGCGTGGAGGGGTTTCAAGCCTCCCTGACTGCCAGGAGTCTCTTTCCCGGGTGTGGCTGTCTGTCTCTTATCACCCTAGATTATCAGTATTTTTGATTAGTTTTTGATAAATGGCTGCGTACATAGGTGATGGGTTGTGCCTCTTAGGCCCTCTCTGCTGCTTTATGTAGATAGTTTTCTAGGGATGTTTTGGTAGTGGATTATGTATATATTGTATATATTCTGAACATGGATGTGTATTCCTTTGTTTTCTGTTGAAGTTTTGTACTATGGTTTTGTTTTTTACTTTTGTATAAAAATTGGTTGCTTGATTCTTTTCAATAAAAGATCAATAGTGTCCCATAATTGATGTCAGTTGGAGGAATAGTGCCCCATCATTGGTGTCACTTTCAAGTCTTGCCACAGATTCTCAATGTGATTTAGGTCTGGACTTTGACTGGGCCATTCTAACACATGAATGTGCTTTGATGTAAACCATTCCATTGTACCTCTGGCTGTATGTTTAGGGTCGTTGTCCTGCTGGAAGGTGAACTTCCACCCCAGTCTCAAGCTCAAGTCTTTGCAGACTCTAATGCCCTGTACACACGAGCGGAATTTCCGTCGGAAAAAAGTTGGATGTTTTTTTCGACGAAATTCTGCTCAAGCTTGGCTTGCATATACACGGTCACACAAGCATTAAAAACCCGGTGATGTACAACACTACGGCAAGCCGAGAAAAATAAGTTCAATGGTTCCGAGCATGCGTCAAATTGTTTCCGAGCATGCGTGTTTTTTTCCCGTCGGAATTGCATACAGACGATCGGATTTTCCAATAGGAATTTTTTCTGTCCGTTGACCTGCTCTCAAACTTTTGCTGGCGAAAATTCCGACAGCAAAAGTCAGATGGAGCATACACACGGTCGGAATTTCCGATGAAAAGCTCACATCTGGCTTTTGCTGTCAGAATTTCCGATCGTGTGTACGCGGCATTACAGGTTTTCTTTTCAGATTGCCCTGTATTTGGCTCCATCTTCCCATCAACTCTGACCAGCTTCCCTGTCCTTGCTGAAGAAAAGCATCCCCACAACATGATGATGCCACCACCATGTTTCACGGGGGGGGGGTTCAGAGTGATGTGCAGTGTTGTTTTTCCCCCACACATAGTGATTTTCTTATAGTCCAAAAAGTTACATTTTGGTCTTATCTGACCAGAGCACCTTCTTCCACATGTTTTCTGTGTCCCCCACATGGCTTCTCTTATAGCTTTCTTTCAACAATGTCTTTCTTCTTGCCACTCTTCCATAAAGGGCAGATTTGTGGAGTTCACAACTAATAGTTCTCCTGTGGACAGATTCTCCCCCCTGAGCTGTGGATCTCTGCAGCTCCTCCAGAGTTACCATGGGCCTCTTGGCTGCTTCTCTGATTAATACTCTCCTTGCCCGGCCTGTCAGTTTAGGTGGACGGCCAGTGCCATACTCATTCTATTTTCAGATGATGGATTGAACAGTGCTCCATGAGATGTTCAAAGCTTGGAATATTTTTTTATAACCTAACCCTGCTTTAAACTTGCCTGGTGTGTTTCTTGGCCTTCACAATGCGGTCCCGAGTGCGTACAGCTCACCCGGATAGTCACTCAATAGCACTAGCAGCCATCATGAAGCTCGAACTGTGACTTAGTCCCCTCCAAGGACAAAGTCAAGGAGATCCCTCCTTAAAGGGGTTGTAAAGGTTTGTTTTTTATTTTCTAAATAGGTTCCTTTAAGCTACTGCATTGTTGGTTCACTTACCTTTTCCTTTGATTTACCTTCTAAATGTTTTTTTTCTTTGTCTGAATTTCTCACTTCCTGTTTCTCCTCACTAAACTTCACACCATCATCCGAGTGGTGTGGAGTCATCCAGAACAGCTTACTGAACAGCTTACTGAGGAGGAACAGGAAGTGAGAAATTCAGACAAAGAAAACAAAGAAAAAAAATATTTAGAACGGAAATCAAAGGAAAAGTTAAGTGAACGAACAATGCACTAGCTTAAAGGAACCTATTTAGAAAATAAAAAACGAACCTTTACAACCCCTTTAAGTTAAGGTGACCAGATTTTTAAAATGAAATCCGGGGACATATTTTTTTTTCTACTAGTAATGGCGGCAATCAGCGACTCTCTGCCCATCGCCGCCGCCGCCCGCCTCACAGCCTGTCAAGTCTTACTCTCTGGGCCCCGGCTACTACTGGATGGGGAGCAGAGGAAGATCACTCCACCAGGGTAGGCAAGGAGATAAGCAGGCAGGCGGCTGGCCAGGACTTGAGCCAAGGCAGAATACATGCAAGCAGAGCTGGATGGGCACCCGAAACTGAAGAAATATTCCCTCCGCTCCGACCAGCACATGATCATCAGAAAGGGGCACATATAATGAAAAATATACACCCTCCCCCCAAGCTATTAGGAGCGGCAGAGCGGGGGTGTGTAATTCAGATTTTTTTTTTTTAATTCTGCACTGACTGTCTTTGAAATATGCCCCAGCCCCTGTTCAAATCCAATCCGGGGACAAAACCGGGGACAGACTTGGTCCGGGGACAGTGTCCTCAATCTGGGGACTGTCCCCGGAAACCGGGGATGTCTGGTCACCCTACTTTAAGTAACGACACTCCACAAAGGCAGTCTGCGAAGAAAGGAATCCTTCCCTCCGACAGGTCACCAGGCCTCTCCCGAGACAGCAATCTTGTATTACTCATCTCCTCTATGGGACCGATCCTCCCCTGGTTTCCTCTCTGGTTGTAGACCCAGTTCAAGGTACTGGTCCACCTGGAACTCCGCAGCCTCGGGCCGAAGGTGCCCGAGACTCCTTAGTCAAAGTTGGGCGCACACCCCCCCTTAGAGGGGCACACTCCTCCGGGTACAGGTCCCGGGAACTACTCTGAACAATGGCGTCTGCCCTTTATATACCCTCTCCCGGCATGCATAGCAGGCCGGAACCGCCCACCGCACGGCAGCCGAAAGAGGACGTCCAATAGCCACTCCATCACCTGTGGTTCAACCCCGGGTATAAGTGACAGCACCACCTATACGCCTAAAGGGGAACTGCATGCCAGGTGACACAGCAGCAAGGCAGAGTCCAAACAATTAGAAGACCCAAGCCAACTACCGCCCAGGTCACCCCTAAATTTAAGCATAGCGACCCCCCTAGGTAGGGGTCCGCTACATACACCCCTCCCCTAGAGAGACACTGTCCCCAGTGTCTGAAATAAATCTGCACACTCAATCCTGAGCAAGCGCAAATTTATTCCTGGAACTATATACAATGAATTTGGTACCTGAATCAAAGCCTGGAATTATAGTAAAGGGAAAAAGGACAGAAACAGTTTTCAATACACATACTTTAACAATCCCTACCATCATCCTATCACAACTGTATCCCACCCATTCTCCGGTGTAGTTGCTTGATGGTCTTCCTGCATGGGAAAGAAAAACACAGCACACGATAAAACATCCTATCATTATATTCAGAAGTTAGCTATCTCTCCGAGAAAAGATAACTCCCTTCAACTAAAGCTGCATACACTAAACCTAACACAGGTAATAACGTTTCTCAATGCTAGTGTATCAAAGGGTATTGGAAACCACCACCACCTAGTGGCAGCACACATCACTACCTAACCTAAGTGTGCATAGACGCACCACAACACAAGAATCTCTTTTGTTGATCACAGGGGCTTCCAGCTTGGCACTGACTAACTCTACCCCA
This sequence comes from Rana muscosa, assembly GCA_029206835.1. Lineage (NCBI taxonomy): Eukaryota > Metazoa > Chordata > Amphibia > Anura > Ranidae > Rana > Rana muscosa. Next base: position 1,069,517,457 of record CM055117.1, read on the forward strand.
AAGTTCAGTTCTCTTTTTTTTTTCAAAAGAGGGAAGGAAACAAGAAAAATTGTCCTTCAAACCTCCAGAAAGTAAAAGTCCCACTTCAGAGGTAAAAATGGGGGTCAGGGAGAACAAGAGATTTCCAGTCCTTATCCAAAGTTTCTATTGAATAGATCACATCGTCTTTGCTACAGATCACGACCCGATCTGCGTATATGTGCCGACCGAGAGTCTAATCTTTCCGGCATCCTTTATATCTCTCGGTCATGACGGCCAAACATTTAAAGTATCTATGGCCTCTCTTTACCTCCAAGTGGTCCCAAACATAGTCACTGTACCAACGTTCCCGGGAGGCTTTAATCTCGAACAACAAGTTCTTTGGAACGTACGGATACTCCCAACCATATTCCGTAGCAAACTTCCGATGCAAGAGCCGTTGCAGTCGGGCCAAAGGCGGGATAGTCGCACGATCTCCAGCTCCTGGCAGAACAACTGCATCCGGAGCTCTCCGGGGGTGCACAGGCTCTGACTGTGGCATAGGCGGCCTCAATGGGGAACAGGCCTCCGGAACAGCAGGAACGGAAGACACCGGAGCATGCAAAGCGGGCACAGGAACAACTTCTCCAGCAAGAATAGGGGCTTCCACTCGGGGTGTAGTTTCCCCAGAGTCCATGAGTGATCCCTCTTTTATGCTTCGGGGTGCGGACAACAGGGTTTTGTCCCATTCCTTCCTGAAAAACATTTCATCTATTTCAAAGTCATCACCAAAGTCAGAGGAAGAGTCTATGTCCGAGGTGTCACACTCCTCTGCTGGCAGATAGTTCCTGGTCAACACTGACTCTTTCTTTTTTTAAAGTTCCCGCGGGTAAGGCACCCATGTCTCCGCAAAGGCAGTCTGCGAAGAAAGGAATCCTTCCCTCCGACAGGTCACCAGGCCTCTCCCGAGACAGCAATCTTGTATTACTCGTCTCCTCTATGGGACCGATCCTCCCCTGGTTTGCTATCTGGTTGTAGACCCAGTTGAAGGTACTGGGCCCACCTGGAACTCCGCAGCCTCGGGCCGAAGGTGCCCGAGACTCCTTAGTCAAAGTTGGACCGCACCCCCCCCCCCTTAGAGGGGCACACTCCTCCGGGGACAGGTCCCCGGGAACTACTCTGAACAATGGCATCTGACCCTTATATACCCTCTCCCGGCATGCAAAGCAGGCCGGAACCGCCCACCGCACAGCAGCCGAGAGAGGACGTCCAATAGCCACTCCATCACCTGTGGTTCAACCCCGGGTATAAGTGACAGCACCACCTATACGCCTAAAGGGGAACTGCATGCCAGGTGACACAGCAGCAAGGCAGAGTCCAAACAATTAGAAGACCCAAGCCAACTACCGCCCAGGTCACCCCTAAATTTAAGCATAGCGACCCCCCTAGGTCGGGGTCCGCTACATAAATATCTACAGTCAGGTCCATAAATATTGGGACATTGACACAATTCTAATCTTTTTTGCTCTATACACCACCACAATGGATTTGAAATAAAATGAACAAGATGTGCTTTAACTGCAGACTTCCAGCTTTAATTTGAGGGTATTTACATCCAAATCAGGTGAACGGTGTAGGAATTACAACAGTTTGTATATGTGCCTCCCACTTTTTAAGGGACCAAAAGTAATGGGACAGATTAACAATCATAAATCAAACTTTCACTTTTTAATACTTGGTCGCAAATCCTTTGCAGTCAATTAAAGTCTGAAGTGTGGAATGCATAGACATCACCAGACGCTGGGTTTCACCCCTGGTGATGCTCTGCCAGGCCTCTACTGCAACTGTCTTCAGTTCCTGCTTGTTCTTGGGGCATTTTTCCCTTCAGTTTTGTCTTCAGCAAGTGAAATGCATGCTCAATCGGATTCAGGTCAGGTGATTGACTTGGCCATTGCATAACATTCCACTTGTTTCCCTTAAAAAACTCTTTGGTTGCTTTCGCAGTATGCTTCGGGTCATTGTCCATCTGCACTGTGAAGCGCCGTCCAATGAGTTCCGAAGCATTTGGCTGAATATGAGCAGATAATAATATTGCCTGAAACACTTCAGAATTCATCCTGCTGCTTTTGTCAGCAGTCACATCATCAATAAATACAAGAGAACCAGTTCCATTGGCAGCCATACATGCCCACGCCATGACACTGCTTTGGATCATGAGCAGTTCTTTTCCTTCTCCATACTCTTCTCTTCCCATCACTCTGGTACAAGTTGATCTTGGTCTCATCTGTCCATAGGATGTTGTTCCAGAACTGTGAAGGCTTTTTTAGATGTTGTTTGGCAAACTCTAATCTGGCCTTCCTGTTTTCGAGGCTCACCAATGGTTTACATCTTGTGGTGAACCCTCTGCATTCACTCTCGTGAAGTCTTCTCTTGATTGTTGACTTTGACACACATACACCTACCTCCTGGAGAGTGTTTTGTGATCTGGCCAACTGTTGTGAAGGGTGTTTTCTTCACCAGGGAAAGAATTCTTAGGTCATCCACCACAGTTGTTTTCCGTAGTCTTCCGGGTCTTTTGGTGTTGCTAAGCTCACCGGTACTTTCTTTCTTTTTAACTTGTTGGAGCCCGGGCCATAGACAAATGATGGCCACAAGGTGGCTCTAGAAATCCGGGAGGCCGTCAATAGACGGCCTCGGCTCCTCCGGCCACTGGGGGGTGCGCGAGCGCCGCCGGTGGCGCGAGCGCGTGCCCGGCGCGTCACTGAGATGCCGATGCGCGTGCCTGGCGGCCGTTACACAGACAAGGACGTGGATCTGTGTGTGTAAACACACAGATCCACATCCTGTCAAGGAGAGGAGACCGATGCTGTGTCCCTTGTACATAGGGACACAGATCGGTCACCTCCCCCAGTCAGTCCCCTCCCCCTACATTAACAATCACTCCTAGGGAACACATTTAACCCCTTCCTCGCCCCCTAGTGTTAACCCCTTTCCTGCCAGTCACATTTATACAGTAATCAGTGCATATTTATAGCACTAATCGCTGTATAAATGTGAATGGTCCCAAAAATGTGTCAAAAGTGTCCGATGTGTCCGCCATTATGTTGCAGTCCCAATAAAAATCGCAGATCGCCGACATTACTAGTAAAAAGAAAATAATAAAAAAAAAAAAATCATAATTCCATCCCCTATTTTGTAGGCGCTATAACTTTTGCGCAAACCAATCACTATACACTTATTGCGATTTTTTTTTTTACCAAAAATATGTAGAAGAATACATATCGGCCTAAACTGAGAAAATTTTTTTTTTTTAAAAACAATTGGGATATTTATTATAGCAAAAAGTAAAAAATATTGTGTTTTTTTCAAAATTGTCGCTATTTTTTTGTTTATAGCGCAAAAAATAAAAACCGCAGAGGTGATCAAATACCACCAAAAGAAAGCTCTATTTGTGGGGAAAAAAGGACGTCAATTTTGTTTGGGAGCCACGTTGCACGACCGCGCAATTGTCAGTTAAAGCGATGCAGTGCCGAAAGCTGAAATTTTGCTTGGGCAGGAAGGGGGTATATGTGCCCAGTAAGCAAGTGGTTAAGGATGTTCCAAACATTTGATTTGGTCACACCTAATGTTTTTGCTATCTCTCTGATGGGTTTGTTTTGTTTTTTCAGCCTAATGATGGCTTGCTTCACTGATAGGGACAGCTCTTTGGATCTCATATTGAGAGTTGACAGCAACAGATTCCAAATGCAAATAGCACACTTGAAATGAACTCTGGACCTTTTATCTGCTCCTTGTAAATGGGATAATGAGGGGATAACACACACCTGGCCATGGAACAGCTGAGCAGCCAATTGTCCCATTACTTTTGGTCCCTTAAAAAGTGTGAGGCACATATACAAACTGTTGAAATTCCTACACCGTTCACCTGATTTGGATGTAAATACCTTCAAATTAAAGCTGAAAGTCTACAGTTAAAGCACATCTCCGTTTCATTTCAAATCCATTGTGGTGGTGTAAAGAGCCAAAAAGATTAGAATTGTGTAGATGTCCCAATATTTATGGACCTGACTCTATAATAAATAAAAAATCTCCATCCTGATTGGTTCTCTTTGCAATGAAAAAAGAATCGCCCAGTAATTGTGCAGGGATTCACCAGGTAGATGGCAAAATGATTTGCTAGATAAACACGTAAATAATGTACTACCAACGCATATAAAGAGTTATTTTCCCAGCACAAGACTCATTAGCCGCTCATGTGGCACTAAATCAAATGTAGCCAATTCACAAGGGGGTTGCGTAAGGGCTTGGGGACATGTTGTGCATCACCGTAATGAAACAAGCCCCGGAGCTGACGGCAGTTTAAACTCCCACATAGAAGCTCTGTCCCTAATCCTGCTGCATTTTTCATGCCGAGCCGATTCCTCATAATTTATGCAATTTCATTTTTTTGTTACTCTGGGATTCTCGGCATTCGGCGCTGCCCTTTCAGGATGAATATGTTTCATTGCAACTTATCTTAACGTTTTCTCCTAGCGTGTTGTTAATGACCTAATTAGCATGTAAAGGCGACTGCGGGAGAAAGTTTAATCATACAGTTTGTGAGGAGACCTGTCAGAAGTTATAACCGTTCCCTCTTGAATTTATAATCTGCGCCTTGGAGAGAAGCGCTCAGGAAAATGACTTCACGCGGTTGGCTGAACTGCGCATGATAAGGCACCTCTGGCCGGTGATTATGAGTTGCCCAATTCTGCCTAAATCAGCAAGATTAGGTGCACAGAGGCGGCTGGCAACCTGGCAATTCTAACGTTTGCCAGACGCTCTCGAAAAAACTCATTTTAACCACTTGTTGTCTGGGGCCATTTTTAAATTTTTCACACACATGTTAAAATCAGCATTGTTTGCTGTAAGTTGATTTAGAACTGTCAGACTGTACATATTTATTAACCACTAAGGCCCCTTTCACACTGACACGTTTTTCAGGCAGTTTAGCTCTAATAATAGCGCTGCTATACCGCCTGAAAAAATCGTGCCCGGCAGTCTTCAGTGTGAAAGCCCAAAGGCTTTCACACTGAAGCGGTGCGCTAGCAGGACCGCTCCAAAAGTCCTGCTAGCCGCATCTTTACAGCGGTGAAGGAGCGGTGTGTTCACTGCTCCTTTACCGCTGCTGCCCATTGAAAGCAATGGGAGACCGCGGTAATACTGCCCGCAATGCGCCTCTGCAGAGTCGCATTGCGGGCGGTATTAACCCTTTTTCGGCCGCTAGCGGGGGTTAAATTCACCCCACTAGCGGCCGCATACCGCGGTAAAAACGAAGGTATAGCAGCGCTAAAAATCCCGCCCCAGTGTGAAAGGGGCCTTAAGGACCGAGCCTCTTTCTGAGATTTGGTGTTTACAGGTTAAAAACTTTTTTTTTTTTGCTACAAAATTACATAGAACCCCCAAACATTATATATTTTTTTCTAACACCCTAGAGAATAAAATGGCGGTCGTTGTAATACTTTTTGTCACACCGTAATTGCGCAGCGGTCTTACAAGGGCACCTTTTTTGGAAAAAAAACCACTTTTTTGAATAAAAAAATAAGACAACAGTAAAGTTGGCCTAATTGTTTTTATATTGTGAAAGATAATGTTACGCCGAGTAAATTGATACCCAACGTGTCAAAGTTGTGCCCGCTCGTGGAATGGCGACAAACTTTTACCCCTAAAAATCTCCATAGGTGACGTTTAAAAATTTCTACAGGTTGCATGTTTTGAGTTACAGAGGAGCTCTGGGGCTAGAATTATTGCTCTCGCTGTAACGATCGCGGCGATACCTCACATGTGTGGTTTGAACACCGTTTTCGTATGCGGGCGCTTCTGCGCGCAAACTCGTTGGGGCTGGGCGATTTAAATTTTTAATTTTTTTTTCTTATTTATTTTACTTTATTTTTTTTATTTTGACACTGTTTTAAAAAAAAAAATTGGGTCACTTTTATTCCTATTACAAGGAATGTAAAACATCCCTTGTAATAGAAAAAAGCATGACAGGTCCTCTTAAATATGAGATCTGGGGTCAAAAAGACCTCATATCTCATATTTTGACAAAAATTAAATAAAAAAAATATGTCCCTTTTAAGAGCATTGGGCGGAAGTGACGTTTTGACGTCATTTCCGCATTGCAGTGATATTGGAGACAGGTGGGGGCCATCTTCCCCTCACTCGTCTCCATACCCAGGCAGGGAACAGACGCGATCGCCTCTGCCGCTGCCGACGGCTCCGGTAAGCAGCAGAGGGCACCGGAAATCAGCGGGGAGGGGTGGCACTCTCCCGCCGCCGGTAAAAGTGATCTTGCGGCGGATCCGCCGCAGAGACCACTTTTATCTGAAAGAGGACCACCCGCTGAAGAAGCTGCTACCATAACAACGGTATTCCTCTTCAAAGTAGCAACGTATTCCTGCGGTGGGTGGTCCGTAAGTGGTTAACCACTTCCTGCAAACCGCCATGGCTGTACGTCGGTACTTTGACGTAGAATTCCGGGGTTACGGCAGAAGCTAGCTGCCATAACCCTGGAATTTTCTGCAATGGCGGGCAGTCCTCTTTAAGATAAAAGTGGTCTCTGCAGCGGATTCGCCGCAAGATCACTTTTATCGGCGGCAGGAGAGGTTACCGGAGCCACCGGTAGCGGCGGAGACGATCCAATGCTGTCCCTCATTAGCATGGAGCCGAGTGAGGGAAAAATAGCTCCCACTCGGCTCCATACAATTGGTTGACAGAAGCGACGTCAAACGGTCTTAAAGGGGAATTTTTTTAATTTAATTTTTACTTTTTTTTATTGAATTTGAGTGTAAATGTGAGATCTTAGGCGTTTTGACCCCAGATCTCACATTAAAGAGGTCCTTCAATTAACTTCCGCCCAATGCTCTTAAAGGGACATATTTTTTTAATTTAATTTTAGTCAAAATATGAGATATGAAGTCTTTTTGACCCCAGATCTCATATTTAGAGGACCTGACATGATTTTTTCTATTACAAGGGATCTTTACATTCCTTGTAATAGGAATGAAAGTGACCCAATTTTTTTTTTTTTAAAAGAACAGTGTATAGAAAAAACTAAAAAGTAAAATAAATAAGAAAAAAAATTCAAGCGACTCGTCCCGCTGAGGTCACGCGCAGTCGCGCCTGTATATGCAAATGGAGTTCAAATTACACATGTGAGGTATCGCCGCGATCGTTAGAGCGAGAAGAATAATTCTAGAACTAGAACTCCTCTGTAACACAGAACTGGTAACCTGTAGATTTTTTTAAACGTCGCCAATGGAGATTTTTAAGTGTCAAAGTGTGTCGCCATTTCACGAGACGGCGCAATTTTTAAGCATGACATGTTGGGTATCAATTTACTCAGCATCCAATTGACTATGGAGTAAAAAACAAAGTCCAGATAACAAAACACAATACAATGTGATTTGGTGTGATTGTTGTCTCCAAATTGAAGGTGAGGCCCGACGCGTCTCAGGATGAGATCCCTTCTTCAGGGGCATTCCTTCATGGAGAGCACACAATATCTATACCAAAGATAAACAAAAAGGAAATGGTGTCACATAAACAGGAACAAAAATGTATTTCAATTGGTTGCCTTAAAAAGTCCCAACCCCTTTAGGGGGACCCCTTTCCTTTGTTCATTTACACACGGGATGTTGGCAACACCCTAGTCGCCTTTTGGTGGAACAATTTTCCTCTTAGTTATACAATTTACTCAGCATAACATTATCTTTCACAATATAGGGAAACATTGGGCTAACATTTTAATTAAAAAAAAAAAAAAAAAAAAATTCCAAAGAAATTGCGCTTGTAAGACAGCTGCGTAAATATGGTGTGATATAAAGTATTGCAATGAGTGCCATTTTATTCTCTAGGGTGTCTGAAAATATATATATATATATATATATATATATATATATAATGTTTGGGGGTTCTAAGTAATTTTCTAGCAAAAAAAAAAATATATTTTAACTTGTAAACAACAAATCTCAAAAAGAGGCTTGGTCCTTAAGTGATTTAAGGCAGAGGCCCTGGAAAAAATGGCGGCAGTTGCCATTTTTTATGTCCTATGATATACCCACACTCATTTATCAGACACAATTTTTCAGAAAAAAATACACTAACATGAATATTAATGCGTACAAACACAATATCATACCCATTTTTAGTAGAATATAAAATACGATGTTGTATCAAGTAAATAGATACCAAACATATCAAGACTTAAAAATTGTGTGCACCTGAGAAATGGTGACCGACTATAGTACCTCATTTTTTTAAAGCCTTTACAGGTCATTAGGGTGAAGTTTATTGTGAATGGTTGCCCTGGAATAATTTCTCTCACTTTAATGCTCACAGTGATACCTCACAAATGTGAGATCATTGTGTGTTTGCATTAGTGTGTATGAATAGGGGAATGGGGGTTTGTTAACTTTTTATATTGTTTTTATTTATTTTAATATATATATATATATATATTTTAACACTTTTAATTTTCTTTTCGTTCATTTTACTTTATTGCTATCACAAAGGGGCTAACAAGCTTTAGGCAGGTGACAGGTCCTCTTTATGGAGAAATCAGGGGGTCTATTAAGCCCCCAATGTCTCCCCTGCTCTCCAAAGCACCTAGTCCAGCACAGATCATGCTTGATTAGCTGCGTATAACAGCCAGAGAATGACAGCTCAGGGTGGGGGGTTACTCGTCCCTTCTCAGAACTGTAATGCCGCGTACAGATGATCAGACATTCCGACAACAAAACCGTGGATTTTTTTTTCCGACGGATGTTGGCTCAAACTTGTCATGCATACAGAGGATCACACAAATGTTGTCGGAAATTGCGAACGTCAAGAACGCGGTGACGTACAACACGTACGACGAGCCAAGAAAAATTGAAGTTCAATAGCCAGTGCGGCTCTTCTGCTTGATTCCGAGCATGCGTGGAATTTTGTGCGTCGGAATTGTGTACACACGCTCGGAATTTCCGACAACAACTTTTGTTGTCGGAAAATTTGAGAACCAGCTCTCAAACATTTGTTGTCGGAAATTCCGACAGCAAATGTCTGATGGAGCCTACACACGGTCATGATTTCCGACGACAAGCTCCCATCGAACATTTGTTGTCGGAAACTCCGACCGCGTGTACGCGGCATTAAAGTGGATGTAAACCCACTCTCATTCTTTCTAAACTACTGCCATAGTGCTGATCTATAAGGATATAGATGCCTCCTGCATGTATCCTTATCTGTCAAATGTCTCCCCTCTGTCTGTTATAAGAACTGAAAAACTGCAGATTCTGTGGGTGGATCTGTTGTCTGGAGCTCGGTGGGTGGAGTCGTGATGTCAGTAGTCTCCCCGCCCACCTCTATACTCCCCTTGTCAACATGCATTTTCTCCTGTGTATTCCTTCTGCTATGATCACTAACATCCAGTCAAAATCCAGAAAAGTAACCACATGACTTCAGAAAAGGAGTGGGGGTGGGAATTAAAAAATAATGCCTGTCTAAAGCTAGTGCACGAGATAAGTAAATAACCTGTCACTCAAAGCAAGGGGGCGGAACGGACAAAGGCTTTTCTCTGTCCGTTTTATCTTACTGAACAATAAAAGAGGATTGCTCAGAGATGGATTAACTCTTTGTGGCAAGACCTGGCACAAATGATAGGAAATCTTATACTTTGCATTGTGACAGCAAAAAAAATAAAAATTCGGGTTTACATCCACTTAAAAAAGCTGATTGTTAGCAGTAAAAATTTACACCACAATCATGGCTGCAGCTGCCATGATTTTGATGTAACCATTTGTTGACAGGTTGTATATATTGTGACAGCAGGAAGGTAAAGTCACCTGGTTGCATCCAGGGGGGTAGATATATTTCGCCCAGATTCAGGCTTTACGCCGACTTATACAACTAGGTGGAGAGTTGTATAAGGCTAGTGGGCTCATGGATGACTCATACCTCTAGGGAGAGTGTGGGGCGTCGTACAGACAGGGAGTTGATGAGGCCAGGTGAAGCTTGTCAGCTCATTTAGGCCTCTATAAAAAATCCCAGATTCATTAGGTGTTAGCTCATGCCTGGAACCAGACCTGTGTGGACTGTCTAGGGAGAGTGAACCCCTGTGCGGTGAGGCAAAGCCTGTGTGGCTATTTGTTTGGACTTTTACTAAACCAGGGACTTAGGGACTAGGACAGCACCAGGCTGATCCCAGTTGTTAGTTTAGGAAACCTGCATGTTTAGTCAGAGGTCAAACTGACCAGGATTTATTTTGTTTGTTTCTTTTTGGCTTTGCTGTGTTTTGTCACTGTACATAGAGAAATAAACCGCACCTTTTGATTTTGAAAACCACAACCTCCGTCTGCTGGCCCTGTTTTTGTGTGGGGAGCCCAACCAGGGGGTCACACACACCCGCTACCGAGTTAACCCCCTCACAGTTGGTGGAGAACCAGTGGCAGTTTTTTTTAAGCCAGCATGGAGGAGATACTGAAACAGCTGGCTCTAGCAAATGCCAATCAACAGCAGACAAATGCAGGTTTGCAAAGGAGCCTTGCAGCCCAGCAGCAAGCTCATCAACAAGCCCAGCAGCAATCTGAGGCCCGCTTCATAGACCTGTTACAGAAGCAAGAGCAGAGACTACAACAAATGGAAGCAGTAATGCAGCAACGTCCGCAGACCAGTGAGGAAAGCCGTCCCACTAATACCGCGTCCTTTGGGGTGAGTCGTTTATTGACAAAAATGACTGGAGAGGATGATCCAGAGGTATTTTTGACCACATTTGAAAGGACTGCTGAAAGAGAAAAGTGGCCTGAGGAGCAGTGGGCTGGACTGGTGGCTCCTCTGTTAACTGGTGAATCGCAGAAGGCTTACTATGACCTAGAGCCTGACCAAGCAAAAAGACTATGTGATGCTAAAAGCTGAAATATTGGCAAGGCTGGGTGTCACCCTGGCTGTCCGGGCTCAGCGTGTGCATAACTGGACTTTCCAGCTTGGAAAACCCCCCAGGTCTCAAATGTATGATCTCATTCACCTGAGCAGGAAGTGGCTACAGCCAGAGACTTTGTCCGCACCGGAGATTGTGGAACGTGTTGTGATGGATCGTTTCTTGAGAGCTCTTCCTACCGCCATTCAAAAGTGGGTAAGCCATGGAGACCCAGAAACGGCCGGTAAACTTGTGGATCGTGTAGAGAGATACTTGGCTGCAGAGAACCTGACGGCCTCTTCCAGAGACTCTCGGACTTTCCACCCTAAGACCAGACCATCCCCAGGGGCGGATAAGAGGATTCCAAGGGGTGAGGGTGGAGAGAGTGAGAGGGTGGGAGCTCTACCCCAAGTTTGGCGAGAACAGCCTGGGAAATCAGCGGCTCAAGAGGCCGCAAGAAGGATCGTTTGCTACCGCTGCCGGCAAGCGGGACATATTGCAGCAAATTGCCCGGTTGTGGAGGAACCCATGCAATGTGACTTTCTGATGGACAGACGTCAGTCGCTGTGTGCGACAGTCGCATGCACTGCCATTCGGGGAACTGAGAAACATTTATGCAAAATGTGTATTAATGGTAGAAATGTTGTGGTATTACTGGATTCAGGTAGCCTTGTGACCCTGATAAAGGCTGAATTAGTTAAAACAGAGGTCTCTGGGAATAGCAAGGTAGCTGTTATTTGTGTGCATGGGGACACCCGAGAGTATCCAGTGACTACAGTGTGTTTCGAGACCCCCAAAGGTACCCTCTCTCATCCAGTGGGGTTAGTATCTCAATTACCGCATGATGCCATTGTGGGAAGGGATTTTCCGAAGTTCTGGGAACTGTGGGATGATCCTGAGCCCCCCACTGGTGCCCCTATGTACCAGGAATGTGATAGCCAGAACTCCTCTGAGAGTGGTGAGGACTCTCCAGAATTTCCCTTGTCAGTATTGGCAGGGGAGACTCAAGAAACTGGAGAGGAGCCCACCTCCTCAGACGAAAACCTACCGTCTGTGGAGTTTTCTGATCTGGAGGTTCACAGGGAAAATTTTGCCACAGAACAGTTAAAAGACCCCGCCCTAATAAAGGCACGGGAAAACGTAGTGGAAATAGATGGCGAGTTAGTGAACCCAGATAATACCTGCACTTACCCATACTTCAGCGTAGAGAAGGACCTACTGTATCGGGTGGCAAAAAGGGCAGAAGAAACCGTTGAGCAGCTGGTGGTGCCCAAACCTTACAGGAAGTTGGTGTTGGAGTTGGCCCATGGGCACATTCTTGGAGGTCATCTGGGGACAGAGAAAACCCGAGAGAGGGTATTACAGAGATTCTATTGGCCTGGGGTGATGAAGGACATAGAAAATTATTGTTCCTCCTGCCCTGTGTGTCAGAGGTCGGCCCCGATGCCACATTTCCGTAGCCCGCTGGTCCCTCTACCCATCATTGAGGTCCCGTTTGAGAGAATCGCAATGGATTTGGTAGGTCCTATAATCAAGTCCGCTAGGGGGCACCAGTACATATTGGTTATAATGGACTATGCCACCCGTTATCCAGAAGCGATCCCTCTCAGAAATACCTCGGCCAAAACCATAGCCAAAGAGCTATCTCTTGTTTTTAGCCGGGTGGGTATTTGTAAAGAACTGCTTACGGACCAAGGTACACCCTTTATGTCCCGGGTTATGAAAGAGCTGTGTAAATTGTTCAAAGTGACGCAATTGCGTACATCTGTGTATCACCCCCAAACCGATGGGCTGGTTGAAAGATTCAACAAAACCCTAAAACAAATGTTGAAGAAAGTGGTGGATAGAGATGGAAAGGATTGGGACTGTCTACTTCCTTATTTGATGTTTGCTATTAGGGAGGTGCCCCAATCCTCTACGGGATTCTCCCCCTTTGAGTTACTGTATGGGAGACACCCAAGAGGGCTGTTGGATATTGCCAAGGAAACTTGGGAAAGTGAGAGTTCTCCCCACAGGAGTGTGATTGAGCATGTCGCCCTGATGCAAGATCGAATTGCACAGGTAATGCCCATCGTGAAGGAACATTTGGCCCAAGCGCAGTTGGCACAGCAGAGAGTGTACAACCGTGGAGCAAAGACCCGTACCTTTTCCCCGGGGGATAGGATATTGGTACTTGTCCCTACGGTTGAAAGTAAATTCCTTGCCAAATGGCAAGGCCCCTACGAGATAATGGAAAAAGTGAGCGAAGTGAATTACAAGGTCAGACAACCAGGAAGGCGAAAGCCCGAACAGATATATCACGTTAATCTGTTGAAAGCCTGGAGGGATAGAGAGTCCCTAGTCGCAGAAACTTGGTCACCAGCTCAAACTGGTTGCGTGATTCCGGAGGTTGGAATAGCAGCCACCTTGTCACAACCCCAACAACAGGAGGTTAAGGAGTTTGTGCTTCGCAACAAGGAGGTGTTCTCTGAGCTGCCGGGACAAACATCTGGGGTAGAGCATGATATTATTACCCCGCCCGGTGAAAGGGTGAAGTTAAAACCCTATCGGATCCCAGAGGCCCGACGGGAGGCAATACGGGAGGAAGTACAGAAAATGCTGAACTTAGGGGTGATAGAGGAGTCCCAAAGTGATTGGTCTAGTCCCATTGTGTTGGTGCCTAAACCGGATGGGAGCTGGCGATTTTGTAACGATTTTCGTCAGTTGAACAAAGTTACAAAATTTGACACCTACCCCATGCCACGTATAGATGAGTTGATCGACCGGCTGGGAACAGCCCGATACATGACGACTCTTGACCTCACAAAAGGGTATTGGCAAATTCCCCTGGCCAAGTCGGCCAAAGAGAAAACCGCATTTGTAACCCCAGACGGGGCGTTCCAATATAAGAGAATGCCGTTCGGGTTACAGAATGCGCCGGCCACATTCCAGCGGAAAATGGACCAGATGCTGAGGCCCCATCGGAAGTATGCTGCGGCTTACCTGGATGACGTAATTGTCCATAGCACAGATTGGGCCTCACATCTGCCAAAAGTGCAAGCAGTCCTGGACTCTGTTCGGGAAGCGGGGTTTACGGCTAACCCCAAGAAGTGTACCATTGGGCAGGAGGAGGCCAAATATCTTGGGTACACCATTGGCAGGGGAGTAATAAAACCCCAACTCAACAAAGTCGAGGCCATCCAGAGTTGGCCACGTCCCAACAGCAAGAAGCAGGTACGAGCCTTTCTGGGAATCGCGGGTTATTATCGGCGCTTCATTCCCCACTTTGCTTCTAAGGCTGTGCCCCTAACCAACCTGACGAAAGGGAAAGGGTCGGTCATGATTAAATGGACCCCCGAGGCTGAGGCAGCATTCCAATTCTTGAAACAAGCCTTATGTAGCCAGCCAGTGTTGTACTCACCCGACTTCTCTAAAGACTTTGTCGTACAAAGTGATGCGTCAGATGTGGGGTTAGGAGCAGTATTGTCCCAGGTCTGGAACGGGGAAGAGCACCCAGTCATTTACCTCAGCAGGAAGTTGAAGTCCCATGAGGTAAATTACGCCACGGTTGAAAAGGAGTGTTTAGCGGTGAAGTGGGCTCTAGATTCCCTTCGGTACTATCTGCTAGGTAGGCACTTTGACATGGTTACGGATCACGCTCCGTTAAAGTGGATGGCTCAAAACAAGGAAACAAATAGAAGAGTGAATAGGTGGTTCCTGGCCCTCCAGGAATTCAACTTCACAGTAAAGCATCGCCCTGGCGTTCAAATGGGGAATGTGGATGCTTTGTCTCGAGTACATGAATGCCTGATTGCTGGTGTTCCAACCCCGAGGTTAAAACAAGAGGGGGGGGTATGTGACAGCAGGAAGGTAAAGTCACCTGGTTGCATCCAGGGGGGTAGATATATTTCGCCCAGATTCAGGCTTTACGCCGACTTATACAACTAGGTGGAGAGTTGTATAAGGCTAGTGGGCTCATGGATGACTCATACCTCTAGGGAGAGTGTGGGGCGTCGTACAGACAGGGAGTTGATGAGGCCAGGTGAAGCTTGTCAGCTCATTTAGGCCTCTATAAAAAATCCCAGATTCATTAGGTGTTAGCTCATGCCTGGAACCAGACCTGTGTGGACTGTCTAGGGAGAGTGAACCCCTGTGCGGTGAGGCAAAGCCTGTGTGGCTATTTGTTTGGACTTTTACTAAACCAGGGACTTAGGGACTAGGACAGCACCAGGCTGATCCCAGTTGTTAGTTTAGGAAACCTGCATGTTTAGTCAGAGGTCAAACTGACCAGGATTTATTTTGTTTGTTTCTTTTTGGCTTTGCTGTGTTTTGTCACTGTACATAGAGAAATAAACCGCACCTTTTGATTTTGAAAACCACAACCTCCGTCTGCTGGCCCTGTTTTTGTGTGGGGAGCCCAACCAGGGGGTCACACACACCCGCTACCGAGTTAACCCCCTCACAATATATATATATATATACGTCAATGTTTTAATGAGAACTTGAAAGAAGTAGTAGGAGAGAGGGTTAGGGGAGGTTTCAGATACCCTTTTTGCAGATCACTTCCAGACTCCTTGAATCCAAAGACAAAAACAGCTTTCTCTTAGAAGATCTTGGATACCTGGATAGGCCTCTCACACAGACCTAGCAGCCAGTAGAACTCCTGGATAGGCCTCTCACACAGACCTAGCAGCCAGTAGAACTCCTGGATAGGCCTCTCTCACAGACTTAGCAGCCAGTAGAACTCCTGGATAGGCCTCTCTCACAGGACTCAGCAGCCGGTAGAACTCCTGGATAGGCCTCTCACACAGGACTTAGCAGCCAGTAGAACTCCTGAATAGGCCTCTCTCACAGACTTAGCAGCCAGTAGAACTCCTGGATAGGCCTCTCTCACAGGACTCAGCAGCCGGTAGAACTCCTGGATAGGCCTCTCTCACAGGACTTAGCAGCCAGTAGAACTCCTGGATAGGCCTCTCTCACAGACTTAGCAGCCAGTAGAACTCCTGAATAGGCCTCTCTCACAGACTTAACAGCCAGTAGAACTCCTGGATAGGCCTCTCTCACAGGACTCAGCAGCCGGTAGAACTCCTGGATAGGCCTCTCTCACAGGACTTAGCAGCCAGTAGAACTCCTGGATAGGCCTCTCTCACAGACTTAGCAGCCAGTAGAACTCCTGGATAGGCCTCTCTCACAGACTTAGCAGCCAGTAGAACTCCTGAATAGGCCTCTCTCACAGGACTTAGCAGCCAGTAGAACTCCTGGATAGGCCTCTCTCACAGGACTTAGCAGCTGGTAGAACTCCTGGATAGGCCTCTCTCACAGGACTCAGCAGCTGGTAGAACTCCTGGATAGGCCTCTCACACAGACTTAGCAGCCAGTAGAACTCCTGAATAGGCCTCTCTCACAGACTTAGCAGCCAGTAGAACTCCTGGATAGGCCTCTCTCACAGACTTAGCAGCCAGTAGAACTCCTGAATAGGCCTCTCTCACAGACTTAGCAGCCAGTAGAACTCCTGGATAGGCCTCTCTCACAGGACTCAGCAGCCGGTAGAACTCCTGGATAGGCCTCTCACACAGGACTTAGCAGCCAGTAGAACTCCTGAATAGGCCTCTCTCACAGACTTAGCAGCCAGTAGAACTCCTGGATAGGCCTCTCTCACAGACTTAACAGCCAGTAGAACTCCTGGATAGGCCTCTCTCACAGGACTCAGCAGCCGGTAGAACTCCTGGATAGGCCTCTCTCACAGGACTTAGCAGCCAGTAGAACTCCTGGATAGGCCTCTCTCACAGACTTAGCAGCCAGTAGAACTCCTGGATAGGCCTCTCTCACAGACTTAGCAGCCAGTAGAACTCCTGAATAGGCCTCTCTCACAGGACTTAGCAGCCAGTAGAACTCCTGGATAGGCCTCTCTCACAGGACTTAGCAGCTGGTAGAACTCCTGGATAGGCCTCTCTCACAGGACTAAGCAGCTGGTAGAACTCCTGGATAGGCCTCTCACACAGACCTAGCAGCCAGTAGAACTCCTGAATAGGCCTCTCTCACAGGACTTAGCAGCCAGTAGAACTCCTGGATAGGCCTCTCTCACAGGACTCAGCAGCTGGTAGAACTCCTGGATAGGCCTCTCTCACAGGACTTAGCAGCCAGTAGAACTCCTGGATAGGCCTCTCTCACAGGACTCAGCAGCCGGTAGAACTCCTGGATAGGCCTCTCTCACAGGACTTAGCAGCCAGTAGAACTCCTGGATAGGCCTCTCTCACAGGACTCAGCAGCCGGTAGAACTCCTGGATAGGCCTCTCTCACAGGACTTAGCAGCCAGTAGAACTCCTGGATAGGCCTCTCTCACAGACTTAGCAGCCAGTAGAACTCCTGAATAGGCCTCTCTCACAGACTTAGCAGCCAGTAGAACTCCTGGATAGGCCTCTCTCACAGACTTAGCAGCCAGTAGAACTCCTGGATAGGCCTCTCTCACAGACTTAGCAGCCAGTAGAACTCCTGGATAGGCCTCTCTCACAGACTTAGCAGCCAGTAGAACTCCTGGATAGGCCTCTCTCACAGACTTAGCAGCCAGTAGAACTCCTGGATAGGCCTCTCTCACAGGACTTAGCAGCCAGTAGAACTCCTGGATAGGCCTCTCTCACAGACTTAGCAGCCAGTAGAACTCCTGGATAGGCCTCTCTCACAGACTTAGCAGCCAGTAGAACTCCTGGATAGGCCTCTCTCACAGGACTTAGCAGCCAGTAGAACTCCTGGATAGGCCTCTCTCACAGGACTTACCAGCCAGTAGAACTCCTGAATAGGCCTCTCTCACAGACTTAGCAGCCAGTAGAACTCCTGGATAGGCCTCTCTCACAGGACTTAGCAGCCAGTAGAACTCCTGAATAGGCCTCTCTCACAGACTTAGCAGCCAGTAGAACTCCTGGATAGGCCTCTCTCACAGACTTAGCAGCCAGTAGAACTCCTGGATAGGCCTCTCACACAGACTTAGCAGCCAGTAGAACTCCTGGATAGGCCTCTCTCACAGGACTCAGCAGCCGGTAGAACTCCTGGATAGGCGTCTCTAACAGGACTCAGCAGCCGGTAGAACTCCTGGATAGTCCTCTCTCACAGACTTAGCAGCCAGTAGAACTCCTTAATAGGCCTCTCTCACAGACTTAGCAGCCAGTAGAACTCCTGAATAGGCCTCTCTCACAGACTTAGCAGCCAGTAGAACTCCTGGATAGGCCTCTCACACAGACTTAGCAGCCAGTAGAACTCCTGGATAGGCCTCTCACACAGACTTAGCAGCCAGTAAAACTCCTGGATAGGCCTCTCTCACAGACTTAGCAGCCAGTAAAACTCCTGGATAGGCCTCTCTCACAGGACTTAGCAGCCAGTAGAACTCCTGGATAGGCCTCTCACACAGACCTAGCAACCAGTAGAACTCCTGGATAGGCCTCTCTCACAGACTTAGCAGCCAGTAGCACTCTTGGATAAGTCTCTCTCACAGACTTAGTAGCCAGGAGCTAGTTACCTTGATTTAGCTTTGTAGAGTAAGATTCAGCTTCACAGTGTCAGGACCTTTAAGCCATCCGGCAACACTGTTATGCCTTGTACACACGATTGGATTTTCAGATGAAAAAAGTCAGATGGACATTCGATCGTGTGTGGGCCCCATCAGATTTTTTTCCATCGGTGTTTAGAAATAGAACATGTTTTATTTTTTTCCGATGGAAAAAAAACGATAGGAAATTCCTATTGTCTGTGTGGATGGAGAAAAAACCCACGCATGCTCAGAATCAAGTCAACGCATGCTCGGAAGCATTGAACTTGATTTTCCTCGGCTTGTCGTAGTGTTGTACGTCACCGCGTTTTGAACGGTCGGAATTTGGACTGACAGTGTGTAGGCAAGACTGATGGAAGATAGCTTGAACGGATTCCATTGGATTTTATCCCATTGCAAAATCCGATCGTGTGTACAAGGCATAAGAGTAGTTTAGATATAGATGCATCCTCCAAACTAGTCCCCAGGCCCTCCTGAGAGACCAGCCTTCATCCTGGTTCTCTCCAGCAAGGGTCCTCCCCTGGGATCTCCTCAGCTTGGCTCGGCTTCTTCCAAACAGGCAAGACAGCCTAAGGACCACCTCAGGATTAGTAGGCCCCAGACAGGCTTCTGGGCCTACTTGCAGAACTTGCAGCAGCACATTCTCGGGCCAGGAGGGCCACAAGGTGAAGACTGACTAAAAACACATGACATCTGTCCAATAAATACCCCTACCCAGAATGCACAGCGGCCAGGAACCTCCTACTGGGCTGTTTCTGGAAAAATAATATTAATTACAGTTCAACCTAGTTGTAATTCTCACACTGTCCTGTGGCATCAGTGACACCTACTGGTAATGCACAACTCAGTCAAGTTTAGAACAGAACCATATAAACTGTACAATCAAATCTGAGCTATTTACAGTTCAGCCAAAAAACTAAATTTACACTATAGTCCCATTTTTAGGAACAGGGGGCTACAGTGGTCATGGTAGTGAATGTGTTAATCTCCCATCCCCGTATTGGTGGTTATGGCAGTAAAAAGTGTTAACTGCAGCCCCATTTTTGATCACTTATCTATTACACGCCCCACACCGCTCTCTCTCTCTCTCCCCAGGCCAAAACTTTACTTTTACTGTGGGCGGGGAGCTCACACCAGCCACAGTACTGTCTCTCTCTCTTTCAGGGTCGGGCACTGGTACACAGAAAGCATTGCAGCACCTGGCACTCCACTACCACTCTTTTTTCTGATTGGTGCCCAATAGCATCCTTGACACCAGTGACATATCTCTGGGCCCATTTATCTTCAGGCCAGGAGATTCCCAACCAGCAGCTGAATGCAAACAAAGGGGTGGGGGTGCTGGCTGACAACATGACCAGATATGGACATAGCCCATAATTTCTTCCTCTTTGTTTAAAATCAAGCCTCCAGCATGGGAATCTGGCAGTTGTGGCCGTGAGTGCAACGGGAGCAGATGTGATGACTGATCTGTGTTTTTGTTTAGGCAGGCATCATTTATTGAGAAGGATATGGATCTACATTGCTGGAGGACATGATTGGCAACAGATTTACACTGTGGGACTTTTTTTAACAAAGGACTTGTGAAAGGTGTGTGTGTTTAAACACATATGTACCCCTTACTCGTTTATATAGAGGAGGGATGGTATCGATTTTGGGGGTTTTCATGGGTTTTTGTTTTCTTTAAACAGGCCAGCAGCAAAATCATTTACCGCAAAAGGATTTCTGCTTCTTTCAGAACATTTCAGTTTTTCTGCAGGTGTCACAGGAATTTTTATGACATGCCCCAAGCCTGCAATTTAAAGAAATTGGGCATTTTTTATGTTTTACTTTAACCACTTAAGGACCGAGCCTCTTTCTGAGATTTGTTGTTTACAAGTTAAGAATTTTTTTTTTTTTGCAAGAAAATTACTTAGAACCCCCAAACATTATACATTTTTTTTCTAATACCCTAGAGAATAAAATGGCGGCCGTTGCAATACTTTATGTCACACCGTATTTGCGCAGCGGTCTTACAAGCGCACTTTTTTGGGGAAAAATACACTTTTTTGACTTAAAAAATAAGACAACAGTAAAGTTAGCCCAATTTTTTTTTATATTGTGAAAGATAATGTCACGCCAAGTAAATTGATACCCAACATGTCACGCTTCAAAATTGCGCCCGCTCGTGGAATGGCGACAAACTTTTACCCTTAAAAATCTCCATAGGCGACGTTTAAAAAATTCTACAGGTGGCATGTTTTGAGTTACAGAAAAGGTCTATGGCTAGAATTATTGCTCTTGCCCTACCGATCGCGGCGATACCTCCCATGTGTGGTTTTCAATTGCGGGCGCTGCTCACGTATGCGTTCGCTTCTGCACGCGAGCTCGTCGGGACAGGGCGCGTTTTAATTTTTAATTTTTTTCTTATTTATTTTACCTTTAATTTTTTACATTGTTCTTTTAAAAAAAAAATGGTGTCACTTTTATCCCTATTACAAGGAATGTAAAGATCCCTTGTAATAGAAAAAAGCATGACAGGTCCTCTTAAATATGAGATCTGGGGTCAAAAATGCACTAAAATGCAATAATAAAAAAAAAAAATGTAATTTGAAAAAATAAAAAAGATGTCCCTTTAAGAGCTATGGGCGGAAGTGACGTTTTGACGTTGCTTCCGCCCTGCTATGGTATGGAGGCGGGTAGGGGCCCTCTTCCCCTCACTCGTATCCATACCCAGGAAGGAGAAGGACACAATCGCTTCCGCAGCTACCGACGGCTCTGGTAAGCGACGGAGGGCACGGGAGAGCGGCAGGAGGGGGGGCCCCTCTGCCGCCGTCGATAATGGTGATCTTGCTGCGAATCAGCCACAGAGACCACCATTATCGGAAACCGGACCGCCGGCTGAAGACGAGGATACCTGGGTTATGGCATAGCTGGCATAGCTGCTGCCATAACAGGGATATCCCTCTTCAAAGTGCCGACGTATATAGTCGTCCGGCGGTCCGGAAGTGGTTAAGCCTTGTTCCAGGCTGAACAGAATTAATTTTTTTTTTTTGCATTGGTACGTCTTCTGAGACGAAGCCCAGCCCCCCATGCCCTTTGTTTGACATTCCCCAATAGCTTTAAAAGGGACAAAATAGATTTTAATGGTACAGCTTTAATTTACTTCAGATTTACATTAGACATGTGCAATTCGTTTCGTTCCAAATTCGTTTTTTAACTAATTTTGACAAACTCGTTCATTCGGAAATATCCGAATTTCCGATTTTTTCAGAATATTCGGAAATTTGAAAAATTTGAAAATTCAGAATTTCGGAAATTCGAATATAGGAATGAAAATCCGAAAAATCAAAAGAACGAAAATCCGAAAACAGGAATGAAAATCTGAAAGTAAGAACAAAAATCTGAGAATGCGAAAACCCGAAAATTTGAAAATCAGAAATAATTTGGCAGTTAAATTATAGGTATTGGAATTTCCTTTCAAAGTTAGTGAACGTAACGAATACGAATTTATCCAAAGTTACAAATGATCTGAAATAACGAATGCCGTATCTAAACGAATGGAACTCAACAAATGAATAATAATAAATAACAATAGTATTAATAATAAAAATGTTTTATTATTATTTATTAATTCATTACGTTCCATTTCTTTAGATGAGGCATTCGTTATTTCGGATAATTCGTAACTTTGGATAAATTCATATTCGTTATATTCACTAACAGACAAATTTGAAAGGAAATTCCAATACCCATAATTTAACCACTTGACAACTGGGCACTAAACCCCCTTCGTGCCCGGACCAATTTTTAGCTTTCAGTGCTGACGCACTTTGAATGACAATTGCGCGGTCATACAACGCTGTACCCAAAGGATATTTTTATAATTTTTTTTCCCACAAATAGAGCTTTCTTTTGGTGGTATTTGATCACCTGCGGTTTTTATTTTTTGCGCTGTAAACAAAAAAAAGACAGAAAATTTTGAAAAAAAACACAATATTTTTTTACTTTTTGCTATAATAATATCCTAATTTTTTTTAAAAAATTATTTTTTTTTCTCAGTTTAGGCCGATACGTATTCTTCTATATTTTTTTGGTAAAAAAAAATGCAATAAGCGTATAGTGATTGGTTTTACTTTTTTACTAGTAATGGCGGCGATCTGCGATTTTTGACAGGCCTGCAATATTGTGGCGGACATATCGGCCACTTTTGACACTATTTTGGGACCATTCACATTTATACAGCGAACAGTGCTATAAAAATGCACTGATTACTGTATAAATGTGACTGGCAGGGAAGGGGTTAACACTAGGGGGCGAGGAAGGGGTTAACTATGTTCCCTATTTGTGATTCTTACTGTGTGGGGGAGGGGACTGACAGGGGGAGGAGACCGATCTGTGTCCCTATGTACAAGGGACACAACATCGGTCTCCTCTCTCCCTGACAGGACATGGATCTCTGTGTTTACACACAGAGATCCACGTCCTGCCTCTGTCACAGCTGATCGCAGGTGCCTGGCGGACATCGCGGTCGCCAGGCATGCGCATCGGCATCACGTGACCACAGCGGGCACAGCTGTTCCCCCGCTGCGCGCCCTCGGCGGCGCGCAGGGGGAGAGAAACAGCAGGACGTCCATGCACGTCCACTCAGCACTTGAGAGCCGCGCTGCAGACGTCTTTTGTCTATAGCGCGGGTCTCAAGTGGTTAATAATTATTTTCAGTTAGTTATTATTCATTCAAATTTTCGGCAGTGCACATGTCTATTTAACATTCAAACTTTTGTTAGAGAGATGTACTGGTGACCATTTGTAATCTTGAGAGAAACTAAGGGAAGACTCTGAATGTTATAGTTGTCCCCTGAACAAAGGTAAGGGTAAATCGTCCAATGAGGACACCACTTTCATGGACAACTTCCTAAGATGGGAAGGCCCCTCAGTTTGGAAGATTTCCTCAAATTTTCTGTTGTGCCTCTGGAACAGGAAGTGATAGGAAATTTCCCCAATGGTACTTGGGCAGCAAAAATTAACTGTCTGGATTTTAATCCTTTCCTTCTCTAGCTCAAACATTAAAAAAGGGTTATCCATACATGCCCTTTAAATACAGTATATGGCTCCTGCTGGTTGGAATGGGTGGAGTTCAGGATGACTGGCGCTCAGATTGTAGTGTGTCAGAACTATAAAGGCACCATTGGGTGGAAAATCATCTGCCCAGTGGTGCTTGCACTCACAACTGGCTATATACACCACTGGAGAGGGTAAATCTACCCAGTGGAGACACAGACAGCAAAAAAGCCTGATAGCAGTTCTAAACCTTTACTATTTAGATATTAGACATGTGCGCCGTCAATAAATTTGTTTTGTTTTGTTCCGTTCCGTTTCGTATTAGACGAAAATTCGAATTTCGTAATTTGTGTCCGAAATTCAATTTGGATTTGTTTCGTACGAAATACGAATTTTCGTTAGATTCTTTAACTTTTCATAACAATTACGAACATTCGTTATGATGAATTTAAAAAGCAAAAAATACCTTTCTCAATATGGCAGACGTCGACTCATTATGCTCATTATGAGGAGCTCCCACCATCCCTGTGCTGTGCTGACTTCCTCCTGGGGCTCTACCCCTGCTGTGCTCATTATGAGGGGCTCCCATCATCCCTGTGCTGTGCTGACTTCCTGGGTTTGTAGTAGCCCGTTAATTCGTATTTCGTGTCCGAAATTCAATTTGGATTCATACGAAATATGAAGTTCGCTAGGTTCGTTAACTTTTCGTAACAATTACGAACATTCGTTATGAGGGGCTCCCACCATCCCAGTGCTGTGCTGACATCCTCCTGGAGCTGTACCCCTGCTGTGCTCATTATGAGGGGCTCCGACCATCCCTGCGCTGTGCTCATTATGAGGGGCTCCCACCATCCCTGTGCTGTGCTGACTTCCTCCTGGGGCTGTACCCCTGCTGTGCTCATTATGAGGGGCTCCCATCATCCCTGTGCTGTGCTGACTTCCTGGGTTTTTAACTTTGAATTATTATTATTAATATTAACGAAAATTCTTATTTTGTCCAATTCTGAATCTCCCATTGACTACCAGTACCAGTCTGAGCAGTCTCCCACTCCCGAAACGAAATTTGTCAACAAAATGTTGTATTTCGTATAAGATTCGTAAGAATGGGCGCATGTGCGGATGCCTGAGAGAGAAGTCGCATCTCCTTAGAGCTCCGCTCCCGGGTTAAACAAACCGGAGAACCGAAAGCTCATACATTACCGTGAACGGCACCAGCTCCTACAATTCACTCCCAGGAACACTCCGGCGGAGATAGGATGGTTACAAGGGGCCCAAAAACAAAATATAAGGTTGGAAGCTCTAAAGAAGCGCTGCTCCGGCCGACATCCAAGATGGCGCCGCCTGGTACCTCACAGACCCGCATACAGCGCACTCCTAAACCCCTGTCACACAGTCTCAAAACTTAAGACATGGATGGTGAATCTGACTCTGACAATGGTATCTCTGAAACTGTTACTCAGTCTAACATGTTTAAACAGTTTGAAAAAATGCTTCAGAAAGCTTTGAAGCAAAAATCAGACCAAATAACAGAAAAACTGACAAGGGAGATAAGGGAGCTGGGGCACAGAACAGCTGAGCTGGAAGTGTGTTTAGATGATATTGAAACTACCACACAGCACTTTACCACAACAATTGAACAACTTAAGGATGAGAACCTTTTACTACAAAATCGTTTGGAAGATCAGGAGAATAGGGATCGTCGTTCCAACCTAAGAATTAGAGGACTCCCTGAATCAGACATAGACTTACAAGGTACTATGAGTGCACTTTTTCAGGAATTGCCCCCAGGTATTTCACCTGAGAGATTAGAAATAGACAGAGTCCACAGAGCCCTAACCCAACGCAAACCCAATGGTCCCCCTAGGGATATTATAGTCAAATTCCACTACTATAAAACAAAGGAACAATTACTTGCTGCAGCCAGAGGCAAAAATACTCTTGATTTCCAGGGCAATGCTTATCAACTTTTTGCAGACCTCTCCCCACTTACTGTGACTAAAAGGCGTTCAATGAAGCCACTGCTGCAAGTACTTCAGAAGCACCAAATTGTATATCACTGGGGTTTCCCATTTTCTCTCCGCTTTACTCATCTTGAAACCAGATATACCTGTCGTACATCAGATGAATTACTGTCAGCCTTAACTGATCTAGGCCTTATGGATCACACTAATTCTAAAGACCAATCTCGCAGACGAACGGCTTCTAGATCACCTCCACAAGAAACCAACTTGGATCCAAGTTCCTCTGGTTATATAAGGCAGAATCTTCATAAACGAGGACGTTTTGATAGTCGGGTACCAATAAATGTGGACTCAATGGACTGACTGTTCTCTTTACATTAATCTGATCCACACTTTTCCCTTCTTATAGGGTATATTGGACAATGCTTTATCGTGAAAAGCATTACACTACCTCTGAATGAAGAGTTAGAGTCCTGTTTTATATTATTTTTTATTATTTTTATTTTTAAAGGAAAGAAGAAAAAAAGGAATATATATATATATATATATATATATATATATATATATATATATATATATATATATATTTATATATATATATATATATTTGTATTCCTAATTTTTATGTTTTTATTTATTTATTTTTTTCCTACCTTTATTTATTTCTAATACTTATGAAATATAATTTTTTTGTGCTTGTTTATTAATTTTTTTAATCAAATATATGGTTTAACTTGCATTTTTTGAGAATAGCGTCTCTTAGTCTCTATATTGACAAATATGTCTAACATTTATTTTATATAGCTATTGATACAGTTAGTTTTTTTTTAATGTATATATATATATATATATATATATATATATTTATTTTTTTCTAATTTTTTTTTTGTTCTTCTTGCTTTCTCGTGCTTGTTTTTTAACTGCTTTAATCGAATATATGGTTTAATATAGAGACTAGCGTTTCTTAGTCTCTATATTGACGCATTTGTCTAACATTTATTTTACATACTTATCGATGCTGTTGTTTTTCTTCCTTTTTTCTCACATTTGCAGTCTTATTAATAGATAAATGTATACGTTTACTAATATAATATTTGTGAGTTCTCCGGTCTTGTTTCTCCCTTCAGAACCTCTTGCAGCCCTCTTTATACCCTCTGACTCCTGCTACCATTATGCAGGATTCGGATGGTGACCATGGAACCCCTCGGAGATATTTTGTTACTTCTCCGAGATGTTCCTACGCCCTATTAGTACATCACTATTTAATGACGTTCTATACATTTATTAGGGCTACTCATTTATTTTGTATTTTCTTCTTTTTTTATTTTCTTTTTTTTCACTTCTTTTTCTTTTCCGTCTCCCTTGGTGGCAGTTCAGGCTTCAATCCCGGGTTTTATTAACCCTAATATGATACTTATCCTTAACATGTCATGGCCCCCATAAATATCTTATCTTTAAACGTACAAGGCTTCAACGTCTCACAAAAAAGAACTAAGGCTATGCGTTCATTTTCAGCTAAAAAAGCTCACATAATTTTTCTCCAAGAAACACACTTTATCAATAAAGCTTCCCCTAAATTTCTTTCCACCTCCTACCCTCAATTCTACACGGCTTCAGCTACAACTAAACAACGTGGGACCCTGATCGGTTTCCACCGTTCGACACCATTTACCCTTAATACACAATTATGCGACCCTGAAGGTAGATATGTTTTATTAACAGGCTTTATTGCTGACACTGAAGTCACATTAGTATCATATTATGCCCCAAATAAGCGTCCTGAAGCTTTTTTATCGCACCTTTTTCAGCTAATTGAAACACATAAATTTGGAACGATAATATTATGTGGTGATTCCAATACTACTGTTTTTCCTTTCTTGGATAAGTCCCAGCCAGCTTCTAACTCTACTACTCATAAACGTTCCTTCCAATCTCTACTTACTTCTTTTCATTTAATGGATACCTGGCGGGAACTTAATCCAACTACCAGAAATTTCATACATTACTCTTACCCACACAAATCCTTCTCACGAATAGACCATGTCTTCATCCCCTCAAGTATGCTCCCTGAAGTAATATCTTCTAATATAGTCCCATTTCCATGGACAGACCACTGCGCTGTTACCGCTACAATTACCTCTCCGATACCCAGGTCACATGATACAACATGGTGTATTAATGATTCCACCCTAACTCATCCCTTGCACCGCCTAGATATTGAATCGGCTCTTAATGAATATATCTCATTTAATGACACTGATGATTAGACTTGTGCACAACGGAAAAATTTGTTCCGTTTCGGTTCGTTTCTTTCCGGTCCTGTTCATTCGTAATCATTCGTAATTTTGCTAGACGGGATTTTTCGTGTTCGGACTCATTCGTATTTTTGCAAGCGACATTTTTCGTTGAATTTTTTGTTGCTTTATAATTCGTACTTTCGGTTTGTTTTTCGTTGATTCTGGACACAACTCCTACTTTCGTAACTTTTTTTGGGTTCGTACTTTCGGTAGAGTACGTTGTTTTTCGTTGATTCTGGACACAACTCCTACTTTCGTAACTTTTTTTGGGTTCGTTGATTCGTAATTTTCCGTGTCTCTCTCACAACGACGCTGCCTATTATGCCTAATGTGCTTCGAATGGATTTGTACTTTTCTAAATACATTGCGGTTATTTGTAACGATTCGAAATCTCGTATTTTACTTTCGTTTTTTACATGCGGCTATAGCCTCTGCCCCTGTACACCATTTTGAGAGGGTTCAGCACGGTGAGGGAGAAGCAGAGAGCAGAGCAGAGTGTTATTGTGCTTCGAATGGATTCGAAATCTCGTATTTTACTTTCGTTTTTTACATGCGGCTATAACCTCCGCCCCTGTACACCATTTTGAGAGGGAGTTCAGCACGGTGTGGGAGAAGCAGAGAGCAGAGCAGAGTGAGTGTTATTGTGCTTCGTATGGATTCGTACATTCGTAACTTTTTCATAACGAATTATGCCGAAGACATTCGGGCATTCGCTATTTGCGGTATAATTTATTTCGGATTCGGTCTTATTCGTAATTGCTTTGTTCGGAAATTCGAATGCTTCCGAATGTCCGAAAGTTGCTAAATTCGGACGAATTTCAATTCGTTACGAAACGAATTGCACAAGCCTACTGATGATAGCTCTGCCCTTACGCTATGGGAAGCCCATAAATCTGTCATTCGGGGCAGGTTGATACAACAGGCAAGATCTATTAAAAGAGATCGTAAGATTTTGTTCACTAAACTTGAAGCAAATTTTAATGCTTGTCACTTTGCTCATCAATCTACCCCGAATGCTAACACTAATTCTAAATTGAAAAAAGCCCAGCTTGAGTTGGACCTTTTTTTGACAGATACGGCAGACAAACTTTTGCGTAAACGGCAACATACCCAATACCTCAAAGCTAATAAACCTGATACCCCTATGGCCCGCAGCCTCAAAACAATTGACCGTTCACAGACTTCATTTAGTCTTAAAACATCCAGAGATGCTTACACCAGTAATCCATTAAAAATCTTGGAAATTTTGCGATCTAATCTAGCAAAACTGTACGCCCCTAACCTAAATTTTGATAAAACTAAAGCAGATACTTTGTTTTCAGATATTAAACTTCCCACTATGACACCTGACCAATATGCATATTTGGAGAGTCCCATAACGTCCTCAGAAGTTAAAGCTGCTATTAAAGCTTTGAAGCCGCATAAGAGACCGGGCCCTGGTGGGTTTTCTGCATCATATTATAAACAATTTGATTCAATTTTAATTCCTCTATTAACTAGAGCCTTCAATTCTCTATTAGCTGGTCACTCGTTCACTCGTTCAAAACTGAAACACTAACCTCCATCATAGCAATGATTCCCAAACCTAAAACTGACTCTACCTCTTGGACTAATTATCGTCCTATATCCCTTTTAAATTTAGACATTAAATTATTAGCTAAGCTCTTGGCTACTAGATTAAACAGCATTATAGGTAAGCTTATCCACCGTGATCAAACAGGCTTCATGCCTTTGCGTCAAGCGGGGGATAATGTTAGAAGAGCACTTTTACTAATTCACACTGCCAAAAAGAGACGTATTCTAACTTGCCTTTTATCATTAGATATTAGGAAAGTGTTTGATTCAATCAGCTGGCCATATCTACAATATACTCTTCAAAAATGGGGTTTTGAAAACAATTTTTTAACTTGTGTTTCCTCATTATATAGTACTCCAAAAGCTTATGTCAGATACCTGGGTTACAAATCAGCTATGATGGATATTAGGAGAGGTACTCGGCAGGGCTGCCCCCTATCCCCTTTGCTTTTTGCCCTACTTATTGAACCTTTAGCATGCTTAATTAGAGATACTGTAATCCCAATATCAAAGGAGTGGAATTAGGTGGGCATCCCCATAAATTGAGTCTTTTTGCGGATGACATACTAATTTTATTATCCCATCCTCATGTGTCCGCCCCAAATCTATTGAATACTCTGGACAAATTTGCAAAGATTTCTGGATTATGTGTTAACCATGCTTAATATTTCCTTATCATTATCTGAATTATAGCAAGCTCAAGAATCTCTACCTTTTAATTGGGCATTGCGCCATATCTCATATCTCGGGGTCCAACTTACTTCTTCTTTACCTGACTTATTTTCAGTTAATTATTTACCCTTACCCTTACTAAAATTAACCACTAGCCTGATAAAACAATGGTCCTCTCTTCCTTTGTCTTGGCTTGGGAGAATTAATGCCACCAAGATGTCAATCTTACCAAAGTTCCTTTACCTATTCCTATTCATATACCTCCTTACTAGGCTTGTGCAATTCGTTTCGTAACGAATTGAAATTCGTCCGAATTTAGCAACTTTCGGACATTCGGAAGCATTCGAATTTCCGAACAAAGCAATTACGAATAAGACCGAATCCGAAATAAATTATACCGCAAATAGCGAATGCCCGAATGTCTTCGGCATAATTCGTTATGAAAAAGTTACGAATGTACGAATCCATACGAAGCACAATAACACTCACTCTGCTCTGCTCTCTGCTTCTCCCACACCGTGCTGAACTCCCTCTCAAAATGGTGTACAGGGGCGGAGGTTATAGCCGCATGTAAAAAACGAAAGTAAAATACGAGATTTCGAATCCATTCGAAGCACAATAACACTCTGCTCTGCTCTCTGCTTCTCCCTCACCGTGCTGAACCCTCTCAAAATGGTGTACAGGGGCGGAGCCTATAGCCGCATGTTAAAAACGAAAGTAAAATACGAGATTTCGAATCATTACAAATAACCGCAATGTATTTAGAAAAGTACAAATCCATTCGAAGCACATTAGGCATAATAGGCAGCGTCGTTGTGAGAGAGACACGGAAAATTACGAATCAACGAACCCAAAAAAAGTTACGAAAGTAGGAGTTGTGTCCAGAATCAACGAAAAACAACGTACTCTACCGAAAGTACGAACCCAAAAAAAGTTACGAAAGTAGGAGTTGTGTCCAGAATCAACGAAAAACAACGTACTCTACCGAAAGTACGAATTATAAAGCAACAAAAAATTCAACGAAAAATGTCGCTTGCAAAAATACGAATGAGTCCGAACACGAAAAATCCCGTCTAGCAAAATTACGAATAATTACGAATCAACAGGACCGGAAAGAAACGAACCGAAACGGAACAAATTTTTCCGTTGTGCACAAGTCTACTCCTTACTTCCTGAGACTCACGCAAAGGAGAGTGATGTCCTTTATATGGGGTTCTACTAAACCCCGTATACCTAGATTGACTCTTTACCTTGATAAACTGAAAGGTGGATTGGGTATACCTAATTTTCCCTCCTACTATTTTGCAGCTCAATTACCTCAACTCTCCAAGTACCATGCAACTAATGAGTCTCCTTTATGGGTAGCGATTGAATCTGTAGATATTGACCCCATTTCAGTGGCTAATATGCTCTGGTTATATCCTAAAGACAGACCTAATTTCTCTAACCCCATAACTAAACATTCTCTAGCTATCTGGGACAAATTTAGAACTACCAAAAATTTACAATCTATACACAATCCTCTCCTTTCCTTTATTAGAAACCCCTCATTCTACCCTGCTTGGAAATTTCCCTTATCATTTGTAGCTTGGTCCACAAGAAATCTGATTCGATTTCATAATCTATTTTCTTCCGATGACATTCTTACGTTTCCAACACTATGCGATAAATACGGGCTCCCCATGAAGGAGCTCTTCCGTTATCTACAAATTAAGAATTTTTATACATCCTTTATCAGAACGGGATCTATTCTTAACCAAATGACACAATTCGAATCTGCAATAGTGACCCCCATATAAGAGGACTAATCTCACTTTTATATAAACAACTCAAGTCTATACCTGACGATATTTTACCAACCTACACCAACAAATGGACACAGGACATGGATAGAACATTTTGTAAAAACGATTGGGATAGTATATGGTCAGCCACCAAACATTCTTCGCCAAACTGCTTTGCGTTGGAAACAAACTTTAAAGTCCTGGCACGATGGTACCTAGTTCCAGCTAGGATAGCCATATTTGTCCTCTCATACCCAAATCTATGTTTCAGAGGCTGTTCCTCACCTGGTACACACTTCCATATATGGTGGCAATGCCCAATCGTTCAATCCTTCTAGAAAAAAATATTCAACATGGCTTCTACGGCCTTAGAAATACCAATCTCTCCTGATCCAGCATTGGCACTCTTAATCTCAAGCCTCTTGAACTGAACAAGTCTCAATTCCAATTACTTTTACGCCTCACTACTGCAGCTAAACAAACTATAGCTAAGGCCTGGAAAACCCAAACTTTAGTTGTAGCTGAGACCAAACATAGAATTAATAGAGCCCTTATTTTTTCCAAAATGTCTGCTATTGAAGATAACAATATTACTACATACAATAAGGTATGGAAACCATGGATTAAACACTTTTTACCCCCAGATTTTGATCAATTACTGTTGATGCCTTGCTAAAATATTTTAATTATTTACTATTCATTTCTATAGTCAAATGTTGCCTTGGCTTTGACTGGAGTGCCACCTGGGGAGACAACCTTTATCTCTCTTTTTCTTTCTCTATACTTTCTTTTCTATATATTTTATTTGTCCCCTATTTCCTCTTTTTCTCTCTGCACTGCTTCTATTTTTCTATTCTTGTTATTTTTTTTATTATTTCCGTAGTACTGATCATATACACATACGACTTTATGTCCATTACACGATTTACATACATACTTCTAAGGTTTCATTTTACCAACCACTTAGATTCCTTATCTGACATATGCTTTGATAGGAAAGTATTTAATTGAGCATTGAGATTTAATAGCAATCTCCTGTTTTATCTCTTATCAATAATTCACTATCTACAATATAATACTCTACTATTCCTTATCGTGCCCCCATCTGCTCACAATTTGTTCCCTTTTGGGGTGAGCGGATGGTCTGGAGGCATGATATATTACTTATAGTATAACTTGTTATTATTGCTCTAATCATTTTTATCCCTCTATTTGTATTATCATAATTGTTAATAGGTTCTTAACCTTTACTACTTTTCTTTCAACATGGATTGTTAGTGATTGTTGGATTTAATTTCAATTCTACTTTTTTCAAGTATGTAATGCTCATAATACATGTTATTTATATGTAAAATTTCAATAAAAATATTAAACAAGAAAAATTCGTAAGAATAGAAATTCGTATTTCGGATGCTTCCGAATGTACAAATTTTCGGAAATTTGTACGAATTTTCGATTCGTACGAAATGAATCGCACATGTCTATTAGATATTATTATGTGCCAAATGACCTCTGACATCCTTCAAAAGCTAACAATGGGCCCATGATTGGAGAGGAATTATTTGATTTATCAGATTTCTCCGCAATATTGAGCTGTATATACATTTAAAACTTGGCTAAAAATAGATTTAGAAAAATATGTAATGTACTGTATTCACAGATGGTATGGCAAAGGTGGCACCCAGGAGACTGGTGTATTCATTTTACTTGTACAATCACTGAGCTTTAAATAAAAATAATAACAGATGGTTAGTTCTTTTATGATAATTTCCTGTTTAAATTAACAGTGCTTCACACTTAGGATTTTGTTTTGAATTGTTTTCCAAGAAATGTACAGTGCCTCGAAAAAGTATTCATACCCCTTGACATTCTGTCATGTTACAACCAAAAACGTAAATGTATTTTATTGGGATTTTATGTGATAGACCAACACAAAGTGGCACATAATTGTGAAATAGAAGGAAAATGATAAATGGTTTTCAATTTTTTTTTACAAATAAATATGTGAAAAGTGTGGGGTGCATTTATATTCAGCCCCGTTTACTCTGATACCCCTAAAATCTAGTGGAACCAATTGCCTTCAGAAGTCACCTAATTAGTAAATAGAGTCCACCTGTGTGTAATTTAATCTCAGTATAAATACATCTGTTCTGTGAAGCCCTCAGAGGTTTGTTAGAGAACCTTAGTAAACAAACAGCTTCATGAAGGCCAAGGAACACACCAGACAGGTCAGGGATAAAGTTAGGAGAAGTTTAAAGCAGGGTTAGGTTATAAAAAATATTCCGCCTGTCAGTTTTTTCGGTGCTCCATGCAAACCTATGGAGCGACGGATGTCAGCGGTGACATGTCCGCTGACATCCGACCCGCTCCGATCCGCTAAAATCAGACATATGGCGATACGTCACCATTCGTCCGTGGCGGATCGGATCAGGTGAGATCTGATGAAAACAGACATGCTGTCTGTTTTCGTCTGATCTCTCCATAGGAGACAGCGGCGCTCGACAAGCCCCTCCCCGCTCAGTGAGCAGAGAGGGACCTTTCATCCGCCAGCTCAGCGGAGATCAATGGAGAGATCTCACGCTGAGCTGGCGGACTCCCCTGCGATGGATCCGCCTCGTATGAATGAGGCCTTAATCAGAGAAGCAGCCAAGATGCCCATGGTAACTCTGTAGAAGATTGCAGAGATCCACAGCTCAGGTGGGAGAATCTGTCCACAGGACAACTATTAGTCGTGCACTCCATAAATCTGGCCTTTATGGAAGAGTGGCAAGAAGAAAGCCATTGTTGAAAGAAAGCCATAAGAAGTCCTGTTTGCAGTTTGTGAGAAGCCATGTGGGGGACACAGCAAACGTGTGGAAGAAGGTGCTCTGTTCAGATGAGACCAAAATTTTACTTTTTGGTCTAAAATCAAAACGCTATGTGTGGCGGAAAACTGACACTGCGCAATACCCTGAACACACAATCCCCACTGTGAAACGTGGTGGTGGCAGCATCATGTTGTGGGGATGCTTTTCTTCAGCAGGGAAAAAGGGAAGCTGGTCAGAGTTGATGGGAAGATGGATGGAGCCAAATATGGCACAATCTTAGAGTAAAACATTTCAGAGTCTGCAAAAGACTTGGGACTGGGGCGGAGGTTCACCTTCCAGCAGGACAACGACCCTAAACATACAGCCAGAGCTACAATGGAATGGTTTAGATCAAAGCATATTCATGTGTTAGAATGGCACAGTCAAAGTCAAGACCTAAATCCAATTGGAAATCTGTGGCAAGACCTGAAAATTGCTGTTCACAGATGCTCTCCATCCAATCTGACAGAGCTTGAGCTATTTTGAAAAGAAGAATGAGCAAAAATGTTACTCTCTAGATGTGCAAAGCTGGTAGAGACATCCCCAAAAAACTGTAATTGCAGTGAAAGGCGGTTCTAAAAAGTATTGACTCAGGGGGGCTGAATACAAATGCCCCCCACACTTTTCACAGATTTATTTGTAAAAAATGTTGAAAAACCATTTATCATTTTTCTTCCACTTTACAATTATGTGCCACTTTGTGTTGGTCAATAACATAAAATTCCAATAAAATACATTTACATTTTTGGTAGTAACATGACAAAATGTGGAACATTTCAAGGGGTATGAATACTTTTTCAAGGCACTGTAAATAACAATTGCCTCTTTGTAAAAACACTTTGGGATTGATTTATAAACCACTTGTCGACCATAGTGAGCTATGACTAAGCGTTAAGAAAGTGTGAAATGCGTTAGCTGTCGATGGTGTTCTTCTGGTGTCCCGTCTATTTGTGTTTTTGGACATGTTTTTACGGACTTGCTGAAAATGTGGAAAATTTCAAGGGGTATGAATACTTTTTCAAGACACTGTAAAAATTCCAGTAAACAAAAAAAAAAAAAACGTTCCTATAGTTTCTAAAGGTAGAAATGTAGACCTCCAATTATGACTTAAATTTAGAACTGTAGCTAGACTATGGACAATATTACCAGCAGTGAACAAGCTTTAGGATAAGTCAACATTAAAGCGGAAGTAAACTCATCGATTTAACAGTTTCAAAAAGCAGTTACATTCCCGGCATGCCGGGAATGCTAACTGTCACATTGGTTGTGCTCTCAACCAAACTGTCAAACCATCCAATGGTTGGTGTCATAACTGATCACATGTGCAGCATCATGGCAGTTGAAGGTTAAACAGAGGCCAAGATGGCAGCTTCCTTGGCTGAAAATGATAGGAGGGTTTACTTCCACTTTAACCTCTGTATCTCCCTCCACAGTGCAGCGATTCATCCTCAGATTTCACAATAACATACCTCCCAACACCAGATGCTGACAAATAGGGATAACATGAAATGGAGACAACATGCAGCAAAAAGTTTTTGTGACTAAGCTGTGTTGGATGTTGGGTGTGGCCAAAAAGGATATGATTAAATACAGTCTAAAAATACTCACAGTCAGGGCTTTTTTTCTCAGAGAATAGGTGCAGGAACTCCACCCTTCCAAGTCACCCTTGACTCCACCCCCTACCCACCTCTGAGCACCGTTCCTTGGTTCCACCCCTTATCCACCTCCCAGTACCACTACTTTTAGAGAATGCAGAAACAAGTATTTTGTGGTGCTAAGTATTTTGTATAGAATTTGTTAATGATAACAAAGGCAGTAAAATAGATCTAGCAACAATGGGCACCCCAGCGACAATAGATTAACCCCAGCAACAATGGACTCCCAACAGCCAGCATCAATTGACCCTACAGCAGCCAGCATATCCCTCCCGGTAACGATTGACCCCCTGCAACATAAGACCCACCCCCAGCAACAATAGACCCCCACTGCAAAAATAGATCTCCCTCCAGCAACAATAGATTCCCCAGTAGCCAGCATCAATAGACCCTCCAGCAGCAAGCAAAAAAGACCCCTTCCCTCAACAGTACATCCCTCTTAGCAATGACTGACACCCCCCAGCAACACTAGATTCCCCACGAGCTACAGAAGAACTCCCAAGCAACAATAGACCCCCATCCTTTGCAAAATAGATCCCCTCCAGCAACAATAGATTGCCCAGCAGCCAGCATCAATAGACTCTTCAGCACACCCCAGAACCTCTTTCCATTACATACATTCAGTGCAGGAGGTGCCGGAACTGCGATCCCCCTGAAAAAAAGCCCTGCTCACAGTATACACCAAAAGTCTTTGCAAGCCTGGATATTGCCTTGTAAAAGTAGCAGTGACATCATCACTGTGCATAGCCTGTGCTGAGAGGAGAGCAGTGGGAGGGACCCAGTAGGCCCCACCCACTACAGACTGAATATAGAAAAGTACAGGAGGGGGTGGAGGCAAGACCAGTTACCCTACACAAGGAGAGAGAGCAGCAGTGAGCGGTCTTTATTACAGGAAACTTCTCCACAGAGGGAACGTCTCACACTGGATTACTGCACAGATCTGGAAGAAATACACAAAACATTCCAAGATTCAAGGAAGAATACACATGATTCTTGTATTTGCTTATACCCGAGTTTACCTTTAAATGCGCATCAATATATAGCTGCATCTGGGTTTTTTTTGAAAAGTTTTAGAAATGTTGGTGTAGCGGGGTCTTTAAATTTAGTTGGGGTACACCTGGGTGGTAGTATGAGACCCAGGTGTGTAATTGTGAGAGGTTTTGGACCCCTTTGTGTTCGTGGAGGATTGGGTGGTGTATTATTCTCCTTGGCCTGTGGGTGGCGGGGTACCCGCAGGCTCAAGGTAGAATCACTGCCACAGTGCTACCCTTTTTGTCCCTTTCTGGAGATGGTACGGCGAGGGCGGGGAACCTGCCGTGGTGTCGATGGGAGGAGATAAAAGGGGGAGACGCCCTCGCCACGAGGTCTTCGAGGATCTTCTCTTCATGCACCCAGGCACCTTAGGCCTGGGTGCGGGCGGTCCGGAGTTCTGGCCCAGGCGCCCTAGGCCTGGCCGGAATGGAGTTGGAGTCCATCCCAGGCACCTTTAGCCTGGGGTGAGGTACTAGATCGGAGGCCTGGGGCCCAGTAACTTCGACTGGGTCCCGCAAGGGCAAAGTGATCCGAGGGTCCCCGAGGTGGACGGGACCCGCATCTAAGGTGAGGAGGCCGGGGCGGTCACCCGTCCGGAATTTCCGGAGCAGCATCAACCCGGTGACGGATGGGCCTCCGGTAACTCCCTTAGAGGGACATCTTCCCCTGATAGGGGCCACAGCGCAGCAAAGGTACTCCTAGCTACGTTCTCTTGAGTTGCTGGTAGAGACTCACAAGTTCTATGTTCTGTGCTAATCAAGGCTACGATAACCGCTGGTGAAACCACAGTGGTTTAGATTTGAAATCAGGATAGTGCCTCGACCTGCTCACCCCACCGTATCAGGCTGTTGAAACGTTCCAACCAGTTGGATGCTGAAGTACTGTTTATTGTGGAGCTTACAATAAAGCAAGAGTTGGACTGTGATCGGTGTGTGGACTCTGGTTAATGGGAGCAAAGGAGGGTGCCAGCATAGCAGGACTGAGTTTCATAACTAAAGCACATTGGCCCAAGGAAGATACTGATACTGGCCTTCACCTCACCCACAGCTATGGGGAGGACATGGGCCGTAGCGCATCTCACCCTGTCGTGTGACATACCCCTAGACCAAGGAGATAGGGTGAGGTCGCTACATTGGTAATGCCGAAAAAGTTAAATAGTTAAATTATCAGTCTTCTCAACACGCTGTGTCTCCAAAAATACACACTGAATTATCATAAACTAGAAGAATGTGCCAAACAACCGAGGTAATTAACAAGTTGGCTGTGTGAGCAACTTTCGATCGGCCATTTGAAAATAGGCAATTAGTGATCATTAGCCCTCAGGTTAAAAAAAAAAAGCATTGTGCTAATGCATCTGATACTGGTATACATGGGAGACTAGCATTACAGGGAAAGAGTATTTCACAGTATGTGGATATTTATGTGTTATAGATCCAGTGTTTATGTTAAAGTATATCTAAGAGGTAATTCACACCAAATACATGTAGCACACAGACCCTTTTTCCTGCTTACTTTCACTTGCAGAGTAGGGCACACCATGCCACGGCCCGTATCCTCCTGGTATAAGAGGTTGAGCGGTGTTCATACAATTTTTGGGTCCTGCAGTGAGTCAACTCCCTCTATTGGTTCTCGTCCCTAGAATGTAGGGAAAAGTCTATTCTTTCTCTTAAAAGAAGGCCAATGTCCAGACGGTTTAAACTCCAACAAACAAGTTTATTTTTCTGGCTTGGAACTTAGTGGGAGAAAGTTGAAGCTAGAGAGAGAGTTGGGTAGGGAGGTAGGTTCAGGCACGCGACACCCAATTACCCTATTCTCCACTCAAGCCTGAGTGGGTATTGCTCACCCAGATAGATCCCTCTCACAGTTCTAGCAGCCGGAGTGAAACACGAACAAGTTACTTTGGATTTCGTCCCCTTCAAGGACAAGTTCAGGAGATCCTCTGTCACAGAATCCTTTAGTTCCCGAATCTAGAACTCTCTAGCGCCTGCAACTTTAGAAACCATAAGTGCCAAGGGGCACATCACGGGAGCTATTGTTCAACTCACGGAATCCTTCCCTCTGATAGGCAACCAGGCCGCTCCTGAGACAGTGACTTCCTTCACCGATCCTCCGGACAGGTCCTCCCCTGGTTTCCTCTCTTTCAGAGCCGGCCACCCTCCCTCGGGTACCCTGGGACTCCGATGGTTTGGTTGTAGA
Organism: Rana muscosa; assembly: GCA_029206835.1. Taxonomy (NCBI): domain Eukaryota; kingdom Metazoa; phylum Chordata; class Amphibia; order Anura; family Ranidae; genus Rana; species Rana muscosa. The sequence goes on from CM055117.1 coordinate 1,069,556,919, forward strand.
CCCAGTTGAAGGTACTGAGCCTACCTGGAACACTATAGCCTCGGGCTAAAGGTGCCTGAGACTTCTCGACCAATTTCACGCACCCCTGGCCAGCAGGGCCAAAGGGCGCGACTCTCGCCACCAGGGGTCCCCCGTGGAATCCCCCGGCCACTCTCCCCACCTGATGGTGTCTGCCCCTTATGTACCCTCTCCCGGCATGCACAGTAGGTAGACCACGCTGCCGAGAGAGGACACCCAATCACACTACAATGCCACCTGTGGTTCGACCCAAGACCTGGGCAACAGCGCCACCCGCATGTCAAAGGGAACTATACACCCAGGCAACACCATAGCAGAGCGGAGTCCAATCCAAGAATCAGAAAACCTGAGCCAAACTATTGCCCAGGCTGCCCCTAAATTTAAGGCACAGCGACCCCAATTTTGGGGGTCCGCTACACACAGAAGGCTACGCTTGGCAGCCTTGCCTTATGCAGTCCCACCATAATGACAAGGCAATTTGTGGGATATGTCATTAAAACGCATCGGCACTGCTACCTGATCTGGTGACAACTGTCTAAAGTGGGGGTCGGCAACCCATATATCGGGATCTACCCATCAACCGCAGGCACCACTGCCTGCTTTGCCGATCCTTCCCTTCTGCTGCCTCAGGCTCCACTGCTCCCATCTTCATTGCAGAGTGGAGAGTGGGAGACAGCACAGTACTGGACGGAGGGCGAGAGCCGCCTCAGTTAACCTTTCACGTCAACCATCAGGTGATTGGTTGCAAGGACGTCGGACAGTCCTGGCAACCAATTGCCTGCTGGTTAACTTAAAAGGTGAAGTCCACCCTAACACTAAAATCCCTAAATCTACAGACATCGACAATCTAACACTAACCTATCTAGCCCTATAAAGAAGAAATCAGTATACATACCTTTTTTGAAGCTGATCCGGACCGGTCTCCAGCGTCGGAAGCTTTGCAGAGGACACAGCCGACTACAGCTGTGAAATGAATGGGGAGTGACATCACCCATAGACTTACTATGGGGCTTCCGTTGTTGGCTGCCTCTTCTGCACCCACCTCCACAGCAAAGCAGCCGCTGACAGCTCAGTGTGGGATCGGGTCGGATCGGTTTTAAAAAAGGTATGTATACTGATTTCTTCTTTATAGGGCTAGATAGGTTAGTGTTAGATCGTGGATGTCTGTAGATGCAGGGATTTTAGTTTTAGGGTGGACTTTTACTTTACTTTAACTCCGTCCTCCGTCCAGTACTGTGCTGTCTCCTGTTCTCTGCTCTGCTGTACATGCTGTCAGGTAGAAGAGTGTTACCTACACAGTGCTGTGTGTTTGTGAAGAGGCAAAGTACACTAGGTTGGTGGGGGGGGTGCTTAGGACACTACTGTGGGGGGTTTAGAGGGGCAATGGACAATGCAGTGGGGGGGGGGGTGGATGGGGGTGATGCAAAGGGGCAGATGACACTTCTATGGGGGAAGAGGACACTACTGTGGGGGGCAGAGTACATTACTGATGATGATGTGTAGGAGGGCAGAGGACACTACTGTGGGGGGAGGGACAGAGGACACTACTGTGGAGGGGGGCAGAGGACACTACTGTGGAGGGGGGCAGAGGATGCTTCTGTGGGGGGAGGAGCAGAGGACACTACTATGGGGGGGCAGAGGACACTACTGTGGGGGAAGGGGCAGAGGACACTACTGTGGAGGGGGGCAGAGGACACTACTGTGGGGGGCAGAGGACACTACTGTGGGGGAAGGGGCAGAGGACACTACTAAGGGGGAGGGGCAGAGGACACTACTGTGGAGGGGGCAGAGGATGCTAATGTGGGGGGAGGGGCAGAGGACACTACTGTGGGGGGGGCAGAGGACACTACTGTGGGGGGCAGAGGACACTACTGTGGGGGAAGGGGAAGGGGTAGAGGACACTACTAAGGGGGAGGGGCAGAGGACACTACTGTGGAGGGGGGCAGAGGATGCTATTGTGGGGGGAGGGGCAGAGGACACTAATGCAGAGGGGGGCAAAGGACACAACTGTGGGGGGGCAGAGGACACTATTGTGGGGGGGGGCAGAGGATACTACTGTGGAGGGAGGGGCAGAGGACACTAATGTTGAGGGAGGGGCAGAGGAGGCTACTGTGGGGGACAAAGGACACAACTGTGGGGGGGGGGCAGAGGACACTATTGTGGGGGGGCAGAGGACACTATTGTGGGGGGGCAGAGGAAACTATTGTGGGGGGCAGAGGACACTACTGTGGGGGGCAGAGGACACTACTGTGGGGGGGCAGAGGACACTATTGCGGGGGGGCAGAGGACACTACTGTGGAGGGAGGGGCAGAGGACACTACTGTGGAGGGAGGGGCAGAGGACACTAATGTGGAGGGAGGGGCAGAGGACACTACTGTGGAGGGAGGGGCAGAGGACACTACTGTGGAGGGAGGGGCAGAGGACACTACTGGGGAGGGAGGGGCAGAGGACACTACTGGGGAGGGAGGGGCAGAGGACACTACTGGGGAGGGAGGGGCAGAGGACACTACTGGGGAGGGGGGGCAGAGGGCACTACTGTGGGGGGAGGGACAGAGGGCACTACTGTGGGGAAAGGGGCAGAGGACACTACTGGGGAGGGAGGGGCAGAGGACACTACTGCTGTACATGCTGTCAGGTAGAAGAGTGTTACCTACACAGTGCTGTGTGTTTGTGAAGAGGCAAAGTACACTAGGTTGGTGGGGGGGTGCTTAGGACACTACTGTGGGGGGTTTAGAGGGGCAATGGACAATGCAGTGGGGGGGGTGGATGGGGGTGATGCAAAGGGGCAGATGACACTTCTATGGGGGAAGAGGACACTACTGTGGGGGGCAGAGTACATTACTGATGATGATGTGTAGGAGGGCAGAGGACACTACTGTGGGGGGAGGGACAGAGGACACTACTGTGGAGGGGGGCAGAGGACACTACTGTGGAGGGGGGCAGAGGATGCTTCTGTGGGGGGAGGAGCAGAGGACACTACTATGGGGGGGCAGAGGACACTACTGTGGGGGAAGGGGCAGAGGACACTACTGTGGAGGGGGCAGAGGACACTACTGTGGGGGGCAGAGGACACTACTGTGGGGGAAGGAGCAGAGGACACTACTAAGGGGGAGGGGCAGAGGACACTACTGTGGAGGGGGGCAGAGGATGCTAATGTGGGGGGAGGGGCAGAGGACACTACTGTGGGGGGGGCAGAGGACACTACTGTGGGGGGCAGAGGACACTACTGTGGGGGAAGGGGAAGGGGTAGAGGACACTACTAAGGGGGAGGGGCAGAGGACACTACTGTGGAGGGGGGCAGAGGATGCTATTGTGGGGGGAGGGGCAGAGGACACTAATGCAGAGGGGGCAAAGGACACAACTGTGGGGGGACAGAGGACACTATTGTGGGGGGGCAGAGGATACTACTGTGGAGGGAGGGGCAGAGGACACTACTGTTGAGGGAGGGGCAGAGGAGGCTACTGTGGGGGAGGGGCAGAGGACACTACTACAGAGGGGGCAAAGGACACAACTGTGGGGGGGGGAGAGGACACTATTGTGGGGGGGCAGAGGACACTATTGTGGGGGGGCAGAGGACACTATTGTGGGGGGCAGAGGACACTACTGTGGGGGGGCAGAGGACACTATTGTGGGGGGGCAGAGGACACTACTGTGGAGGGAGGGGCAGAGGACACTAATGTGGAGGGAGGGGCAGAGGACACTAATGTGGAGGGAGGGGCAGAGGACACTAATGTGGAGGGAGGGACAGAGGACACTACTGTGGAGGGGGGCAGAGGACACTACTGTGGAGGGGGGCAGAGGATGCTTCTGTGGGGGGAGGAGCAGAGTACACTACTATGGGGGGGCAGAGGACACTACTGTGGGGGAAGGGGCAGAGGACACTACTGTGGAGGGGGGCAGAGGACACTACTGTGGGGGGCAGAGGACACTACTGTGGGGGAAGGAGCAGAGGACACTACTAAGGGGGAGGGGCAGAGGACACTACTGTGGAGGGGGGCAGAGGATGCTAATGTGGGGGGAGGGGCAGAGGACACTACTGTGGGGGGGGGCAGAGGACACTACTGTGGGGGGCAGAGGACACTACTGTGGGGGAAGGGGAAGGGGTAGAGGACACTACTAAGGGGGAGGGGCAGAGGACACTACTGTGGAGGGGGGCAGAGGATGCTATTGTGGGGGGAGGGGCAGAGGACACTAATGCAGAGGGGGCAAAGGACACAACTGTGGGGGGGCAGAGGACACTATTGTGGGGGGGGGCAGAGGATACTACTGTGGAGGGAGGGGCAGAGGACACTACTGTTGAGGGAGGGGCAGAGGAGGCTACTGTGGGGGAGGGGCAGAGGACACTACTACAGAGGGGGCAAAGGACACAACTGTGGGGGGGGGGGAGAGGACACTATTGTGGGGGGGCAGAGGACACTATTGTGGGGGGCAGAGGACACTACTGTGGGGGGGCAGAGGACACTATTGTGGGGGGGCAGAGGACACTACTGTGGAGGGAGGGGCAGAGGACACTAATGTGGAGGGAGGGGCAGAGGACACTAATGTGGAGGGAGGGGCAGAGGACACTACTGTGGAGGGAGGGGCAGAGGACACTACTGCAGAGGGGGCAAAGGACACAACTGTGGGGGGGCAGAGGACACTATTGTGGGGGGGCAGAGGACACTATTGTGGGGGGGCAGAGGACACTATTGTGGGGGGGCAGAGGACACTATTGTGGGGGGGCAGAGGACACTACTGTGGAAGGAGGGGCAGAGGACACTACTGTGGAAGGAGGGGCAGAGGACACTACTGTGGAAGGAGGGGCAGAGGACACTACTGTGGAGGGAGGGGCAGAGGACACTACTGGGGAGGGAGGGGCAGAGGACACTACTGGGGAGGGAGGGGCAGAGGACACTACTGGGGAGGGAGGGGCAGAGGACACTACTGGGGAGGGGGGGCAGAGGGCACTACTGTGGGGGAGGGACAGAGGGCACTACTGTGGGGAAAGGGGCAGAGGACACTACTGGGGAGGGAGGGGCAGAGGACACTACTGGGGAGGGAGGGGCAGAGGACACTACTGGGGAGGGAGGGGCAGAGGACACAACTGTGGAGGGGGGCAGAGGGCACTACTGTGGGGGGAGGGGCAGAGGACACTACTATGGAGGGGGGCAGAGGGCACTACTGTGGGGAGTGATGTGAAAGGAGGCATAGGGCACTACTGTGACACACTGGGGTTGTTTTACTAAAGGCAAATAGACTGTGCACGTTTGAAAGTGCAGTTGCACTTTACAAGTGCAGTTGCTCCAGAGCTTAGTAAATTAGGTAAAGGTTCACTTTGCAAAGAACAACCAATCACAAGCAAGCAAAATAAAAAAAAAACTGTACTTTTGGTTGCACATGATTGGATGATGAAAGTCAGCAGAGCTTTTCCTCATTTACTAATTTCTGGAGCAGCTGCACTTGCAGGATGCAACTGCATTTTCAAAAGTGCACAGTCTATTTGCCTTTAGTAAATCAACCCCAGTGTGTTCTTCAATTCTTCATGCCATCTTGTTATTAAGGGCTTGATAGTATTTTTTAGTTTTTTTAAAGGGTGCGGACCCACCCCAACCCCTGCCCAGCGATCTCAGATTTCCTCTATGTCGTCCAGGTAGATCTCAACCTCTGAAAGTTTACCTTCCCCTGGTCTAAGGTTCACCACACACATTTCAATTTGATTGTACAATCTCCTTTAGATCTTCCAACACTTATATAGTGCAAGGGCCTGCCTGATTGGATACAAACTTGATTAGACAGATTAGGAAGGTTCTCACATTACAGTAAGTCTAAAGATGATTGTGTAGTCAGGTTGTAATGTGTATGGTGACCCTAAGGACTCGTACACACGACCGGTTTTCCCGGCAGAAAAACTGCCATGAGAGCGTTTTGCCGGGAAAACCGGCCGTGTGTATGCTCCATCGCAGTTTTTCCGACAGGAAAACTGCCACGAATCACGGCGGGAAAAAACTGAGCTGGTTCTCTATTTTCCGCCGGGATTCCCAGGGGACTATTTCCCGTCGTGAAAACCAGTTGCGTGTATTCTTTTCCGAGGGCAAAAAAAACGTGCATGCTCAGAATCAAGTATGAGATGGGATCGCTTGTTCTGGTAAAACTAGTGTTCGTAATGGAGATAGCACGCAGTAACGGACTGAAAAGCACGAGGCTGAAAAGCGCGAATCGTCTCTCACCAAACTTTTACTAACACGTGATAACACAAGATCAGCAAAAGCAGCCCAAAGAGTGGCGCCGTTGGAATGGAACTTCCCCTTTATAGTGCCGTCGTACATGTTGTACGTCACCGCGCTTTGGACCGGCGGGATTTTGTATGACAGTCTGTACGCAAGACAAGCTTGGCAGGAAACCCGTCAAGCTTGGCAGGAATCCCGTTGGGAAAACCAACGTTTTTTTTCCTGCCAGGAAAACTGGTCGTGTGTATAGGGCTTCGGAGGGGACTTCTTCTCACTTTGGAGAGATGTCCACTGACCTCCTGTTGTATCTCTGGGACAGGAAGTGAAGGGAAGCACTGGTCCTGCTCCGATGGCTTTAGCTCTGCCAATGTTGTTTGTTTTTGATCCCATCCTCTCTTAGTATAAGGTGACCAGATTTTGTAAATGAAATCCGGGGACATATTTTTTTTTTTACTAGTAATGGCGGCATTCAGCGACTCTCTGCCCGTCGCCGCCCGCCTCACAGCCTGTCAAGTCTCACTCTCCGGGCCCCGGCTACTACTGGGTGGGGAGCGGAGGAAGATCACTCCGCCAGAGAAGGCACGGAGATAAGCAGGCAGGCGGCTGGCCGGGACTTGAGCCAAGGCAGAAGAACATGCGAGGGGAGCTGAATGGGCACCCGAAACTGAAGAAATATTCCCTCCGCTCCGACCAGCACATGATCATCAGAAAGGGGCACCGATAATGGGGAAAAATACACCCCCCTAAGCTAGTAAGAGCGGTGGAGCGGGGGTGTGCAATTCAGAATTTTTTTTATTTTTTATTCTGCACTGACTGTTTGTTTTTAAAAATTGCCCCAGGCCCTGTTCAAATCCAATCCGGGGACAAAACCGGGGACAGACTTGGTCCGGGGACAGTGTCCTCAATCCGGGGACTGTCCCCTGAAACCGGGGATGTCTGGTCACCCTCTCTTAGTATCCAATTAAGAAAATGAGATGATAGAGGTATAAATGATACAGGATTTAGTAATGCATTATTCTGTTCCATTTGTATTCTATAAGTATATTTTTTATATATATGTTCTCAGTTTTCTTTTTTATTGTTTTAGGGAAATTCTGGCCTTGGATTTAGCATTGCCGGAGGTATAGATAATCCTCACGTAGGAGACGACCCGGGCATTTTTATTACCAAGATCATCCCAGGAGGGGCAGCAGCAGAAGATGGCAGACTCAGGTAAGATGAGATAAGGCTGTCATTTGATGTGTACTTCTACTGAAAGCATGAGACTTCTTTTTTTTAATATATATATATATAAATCTATCACATCCATAGCAAAGTCACTGTTCTGAAAAAAATGTAAAAAATATTACTGCGCGGGTGATAACAACCATATGTGAAATAAAAGCTGCTTGCAATATCACAACAGAACCAATTGTGCAAAAACATATGGAGCGGTACCCCCGTAGGGGCTGCTGAGTGATTGTGGCCCACCTGTCACCCCAGCCCGGCATTCACTTCCAGACACTCCAATTCAATGAACAAGTCCATCAGCTTTGTTTTTGTATTTTATTGAGGGATTAGAACTTGGATGGGGCCAAGGAATTCATGGGATGCCCAGGAAAAAGATTGTTGCATGGTTTGGGACAATTTGGATACTCTCCTCAAGCACAACACTTGCTGCAGACTATCTCTCCTTCTCCCTCCAGCACAATTCTTCAGGTGCCGCTAGCACATGGTTAGGCCTGACTGGTTTCAGCCAGGCCTTAGCAAAAGTACCTTATTACAGGCAGGAACCGCGGGCCCCTATGGTGTAGCAAAGAATGTTCTGGTGCTAGCTGCCCTCTTTGGTGGACTACTGATCTCAGTTACCCCTCTGCAGACCCTGACAGCCCTCCCGGCTGCAGCGGCCCGTCTTCACTGCCCATGACATCTAAGTCTCTCCCGCTGGCTCTACATCCATCTTCGACTGCACACTCCCAGTCCACTCCGTCATGCCTCCCAGCTCTCCCAAATGTGCCTGCCAGTCACCAACCGACACCTGGTGGATCCCTCCTGGAGACTTGCCCGGCAGTTTTCCCCGCTGTCCTCTCCTGCTCCTGTTTAGGACACCCCTTGGGTTGTGTGGGATTCCTGTTCAGCTCCGAGTCCCTGGCCCAAGGTCACCGCCCCTCAGACAAAGGGGGGGCTTCCTCAAAGGCCCCGACAGCCTAATACTCCATCTCCAGTTCTTCCACACAATCAACTCCTCCCCAGCTGGGCTGACTCTAGGTATTTAAGAAAGCCTGCCCCCTGCCAATCCAGGTTGGGGATTGGTCAGAGCTCCTTAGATCAACCCAGACAGCTACACCCTTCTTCCCCACCTTCCTTCTAGAAGTCTCTAGAAGCAGAAAGGAGGTAACCGAAAGATGAATCTAGCTGTGAGTCACCAGCCTACTCTAAACCACTCCCAGCCCCACAAATCAAAACAAACAAGCTTTGAGCTAGGTCTACCTAAATTTACCTGTTCTACAAAATGGGGATTGAGAACGTCAGCTTGTGACGAAACGCATCTGGGGGAGCACGTAGTGACGTCACCACGTCGTTTTGAGGAGGAAGGGCTCCTTACTTTGCTGGTCGGCAAGTTTTATGCGTTATACTTCTACTTTTTATTAAGTACATTACTTTTAAATGATTAAACCATTAAGACAGTATTACACTATGGTCCTTCTCCTTTCCTTTTCACGATACCTAAACAATATCACGGACCTTATGATACGCTGAAGGACCTTATGACGCTGAGGAACATCTCGGGTGTTAGTCTGCTTTCTGGTCAAACCACTCTGCATGCAAGCCAAAGGCCACGGCTGGGTTATAGCCGAATGCGCTTTTGTGCTTGCCTTCTGGTAAGCGGCCATTTGATTATGGTGGTGGGCACTTTATTTGTGATAATCACTGCAGTGTCACTACACAAAATTGTTTATTTACAGACCACTGCATAGCTGATGGACTTTCTTGCGTCGGTTATTCAATTAGCTGCTTAAAGTGGAGTTCCACCCTCTTTTTGAACTTTGCTGCATCCTCTCTATAATTGTCCCCTTAAGAACAATTGGCATATTTAAATTTTTTGTTTTTAAAACTCACGTTTTGCTGGGACTCTTTTTGTATCTCCCGCCGCGGCCGCTGAAAACTCTGCGCGTCATACACTGATCGCTCGGCCTCCTGGGAGATATTTGTCATCGATTCCCAGGAGGCTCATCGCGTTCCCATGTTCATGTAGGCACGCCCATCCTGCCCTCCCTCGGTCCGCCTGGTGACCACCTTCCTCCGCTCCTCCCTCCCTCCCTACCCAGCGAGCCTCAGCCTGTCACATCTCACACTGCACTGTGTGATGATGTGACCGGTGTTCTGCTGAATAAGATCCCCAGGCAGAGGTGGAGGCGCTGAAGCGCCAGAGTGCTCCCCTCCCTCCTCCTTCTCCTCTCCTCTCTCCACCGATCACCGCCGCCGCCACGTTCCCTGCCGAAGCCCCCCACCCTCCTCCCTCCTCCTCCTGTCAGAGGAGGAGAGCGAAACAGCTGCAGATCGGAGGGGCTGTCTCTGACCAGTCGCGCAGTGACGTTGCTGGGGGGGGTTAGTACTAATAATGGAGGGGGGGGTTAGTACTAATAATGGAGGGGGGGGTGGTTTGTTCTGGGGGGGTCAGTACTAATGATGGAGGGGGGGTGGTTTGTTCTGGGGGGGTCAGTACTAATTATGGAGGGGGGGTGGTTTGTTCTGGGGGGGTTAGTACTGATGATGGAGGGGGGTGGTTTGTTCTGGGGGGGTTAGTACTAATGATGGAGGGGGGTCAGTACTAATGATGGAGGGGGGTGGTTTGTTCTGGGGGGGGGTCAGTACTAATGAAGGAGGGGGGGTGGTTTGTTCTGGGGGGGTTAGTACTAATGATGGGGGGTGGTTTGTTCTGGGGGGGTCAGTACTAATGAAGAAGGGGGGTGGTTTGTTCTGGGCGGGCTAGTACTAATGATGGAGGGGGGGTGGTTTGTTCTGGGGGGGTTAGTACTAATGATGGAGGGGGGGTGGTTTGTTCTGGGGGGGTCAGTACTAATGAAGGAGGGGGGTGGTTTGTTCTGGGGGGGTTAGTACTAATGATGGAGGGGGGGTGGTTTGTTCTGGGGGGGTCAGTACTAATGATGGAGGGGGGGTGGTTTGTTCTGGGGGGTTAGTACTGATGATGGAGGGGGGTGGTTTGTTCTGGGGGGGGTTAGTACTAATGATGGAGGGGGGGTCAGTACTAATGATGGAGGGGGGTGATCAGTACTAATGAAGGAGGGGGGGTGGTTTGTTCTGGGGGGGTTAGTACTAATGATGGGGGGGTGGTTTGTTCTGGGGGAGGTCAGTACTAATGAAGGAGGGGGGTGGTTTGTTCTGGGGGGTTAGTACTAATGATGGAGGGGGTGGTTTGTTCTGGGGGGGTTAGTACTAATGATGGAGGGGGGGTGGTTTGTTCTGGGGGAGTCAGTACTAATGATGGAGGGGGGTGGTTTGTTCTGGGGGGTCAGTACTAATGATGGAGGGGGTGGTTTGTTCTGGGGGGGTCAGTACTAATGATGGAGGGGGGGTGGTTTATTCTGGGGGGTCAGTACTAATGATGGAGGGGGGTGGTTTGTTCTGGGGGTGGTCAGTACTAATGATGGAGGGGGGGTGGTTTGTTCTGGGGGGGTCAGTACTAATGATGGAGGGGGGTGGTTTGTTCTGGGGGGGTCAGTACTAATGATGGAGGGGGTGGTTTGTTCTGGGGGGGTCTGTACTAATGATGGAGGGGGGTGGTTTGTTCTGGGGGGTCAGTACTAATGATGGAGGGGGGGTGGTTTGTTCTGGGGGGGTTTGTACTAATGATGGAGAGGGTGGTTTGTTCTGGGGGGGTCTGTACTAATAGAGGGGGATGGTTTGTCCTGGGGGTCTGTACTAATGGAGGGGGTGGTTTGTCCTGGGGGGTCTGTACTAATGGAGGGGGGTGGTTTGTTCTGGGGGTCTGTACTAATGGAGGGGGGGGAGGAAAGCCACACAGCCTGGCGCCATCCCTAGCAGAGAAAGGAATGGAGTCATTGCCAGAATACAGATCTGGGCTCTACCCAGTGGAGTCGCCACGGGCAATTCAGAGTGAGCCGACACCTGATCAAAGGAACCGCTGTTGCTGTATCGCTGGGTCAGGTGAGAGGGCCAATCGGCCATTATCTACTAACGTCCATAGGAACTGCAGTCTCTGACCATCTCCTGTACTATGTCTGCATAGATACGATTCGATGTGCTGGGGGTGATGCAATGTGCTGTAAATGATGCGATTTGACGTGCTGGGGGTGATGCAATGTTCTGTGGGCCATGCGATTCGATGTGCTGGGGGTGTTGCAATGTGCTGTGGGCCCATGCGATTTGACGTGCTGGGGGTTATGCAATGTTCTGTGGGCCATGCGATTCGATGTGCTGGGGGTGTTGCAATATGCTGTGGGCCCATGCGATTCGATGTGCTGGGGTGATGCGATTCGATTTGCTAGGGGTTATGCAATGTTCTGTGGGCAATGCGATTCGATGTGCTGGGGGTGTTGCAATGTGCTGTGGGCCCATGCGATTCGATGTGCTGGGGGTGTTGCAATGTGCTGTGGGCCCATGCGATTCGATGTGCTGGGGGTGTTGCAATGTGCTGTGGGCCCATGCGATTCGATTTGCTGGGGGTTATGCAATGTTCTGTGGGCCATGCGATTCGATGTGCTGGGGGTGTTGCAATGTGCTGTGGGCCCATGCGATTTGATGTGCTGGGGTGATACGATTCGATTTGCTGGGGGTTATACAATGTTCTGTGGGCCATGCGATTCGATGTGCTGGGGGTGTTACAATGTGCTGTGGGCCCATGCGATTCGATGTGCTGGGGTGATGCGATTCGATTTGCTGGGGGTTATACAATGTTCTGTGGGCCATGCGATTCGATATGCTGGGGGTGTTGCAATGTGCTGTGGGCCCATGCGATTCGATGTGCTGGGGGTGTTGCAATGTGCTGTGGGCCATGCGATTCGATGTGCTGGGGGTGATGCAATGTGCTGTAAATGATGCGATTTGATGTGCTGGGGGTGATGCAATGTGCTGTGATTGATACACACACATACCCCTCATCCCTCACCTTCGGCCTTCTCGTCCCTCATCCCTCACCTTCGGCCTTCTCGTCCCTCATCCCTCACCTTCAAATACAGAAATCTGTTGCTAAGGGTAAGAGCTTTAAAAATGTCCTAATTGTAAACTAAATAATTTGTTTCTGTGCAGATATATCTACATAATAAGATTATATATATATATATATATATATATATAATGTAGATTAGTGATGAGCCGAACACCCCCGGGTTCGGTTCGCACCAGAGCCCGCGAACGGACCGAAAGTTCGCACGAACATTAGAACCCTATTAAATACAATGGATGCGAACGTTCGAATTCTAAAGTGCTAATTATAACAACTATTATCCATGTTATTGTCCTAAACAGAGTTTGGGAACCCGGGTTCTGCACCAGGGGACATGTATCAATGCAAAAAGAAGTTTTAAAAACGGACGTTTTTCGGGAGCAGTCATTTTAATGATGCATAAAGTGAAAAAAAAAAAAGTCAAATATTCCTTTAAATATAGTACCTGGGGGGTGTCTAAAGTATGCCTGTGAAGTGCCACGTGTTTCCCGTGTTTAGAACTGTCCCTGCACAAAATGACATTTCTAAAGGAAAAAAAAGCCATTTAAAACTGCTTGCGGCTTTAATGTAATGTCTGGTCCCGGTAATATGGATGAAAATCTTCAAGAAAAATGGCATAGCTACCCCATGACCCCCCCCCCCCTACCCCAGCCCATTACCAGCCCCTTTGGGTCTTGTTTGGATATTAAGGGGAACCCCGCAACACAAAATAAAAAAGGCCCTATATACTCTGAACAGCAGTATACAGGCGGTGTAAACAAGACAGGGACTGTAGGTTTGTTCTTAAGTAGAATCTGTTTGTAATTTTGAACACGTACATTGTTTAAGTGTAGCTCCAGCCAAAAAATCTATTTTTAAGCTTTTTGGAAAACATAGGGAAGGGTTATCACCCCTGTAACATTTGTTTTGCTGTCTGTGCCCCTGTTCAGAACATTTCACCTCACTTTGCGTCCCAATGACAACTGTTTTTGAAATGTGGTGTTTTTATTGAAACAAGGATTGGTGATAAAGCATCAGTAGAGAGGAGACACCTTTCTCCCATATTAATTCTTACAGGAGAGAATTTTCCTTCCTAGGGGTAGATTTCCTCTCACTTCCTGTTGTCTTCTTCCGTTTGCAAGTAGGAGTCGTTTGTAAGTTGGATGTTTGAAAGTAGGGACCTGCCGTATATACTCTGCAGAAATTGGCCCCTTACGTGTTGGTGTTGGCACAACACTGTAAGCACTCACAGTTACTCTTGGTGGGTGCTGGAACGCCCTGCTGTCAACTATTATATCAGGAATTGTAATAACATATAATTGTTGAACAGTGGTAGTAAAAATTGGGCCTTTGATGGTGGTGCTGGTGCCACAACACTGTAAGGCCTGACAGTTACTCTTGGTGGGCGCAGCAATGGGCCCTGCTGTGAATTATTAGATCAATAATTATAATTGCATGCCCCTGTTGAACAGGGGCTGAAAAATTGGGCCTTTGGTGGTGGTGGTGGTGGTGGTGGTGGTGTTGACACAACACTGTAAGGCCTGACAGTTACTCTTGGTGGGCGCAGCAATGGGCCCTGCTGTGAATTATTAGATCAATAATTATAATTGCATGCCCCTGTTGAACAGGGGCTGAAAAATTGGGCCTTTGGTGGTGGTGGTGGTGGTGGTGGTGGTGGTGGTGGTGTTGACACAACACTGTAAGGCCTGATAGTTACTCTTGGTGGGCGCAGCAATGGGCCCTGCTGTGAATTATTAGATCAATAATTATAATTGCATGCCCCTGTTAAACAGGGGCTGAAAAATTGGGCCTTTGGTGGTGGTGGTGTTGACACAACACTGTAAGGCCTGACAGTTACTCTTGGTGGGCGCAGCAATGGGCCCTGCTGTGAATTATTAGATCAATAATTATAATTGCATGCCCCTGTTGAACAGGGGCTGAAAAATTGGGCCTTTGGTGGTGGTGGTGGTGGTGGTGGTGTTGACACAACACTGTAAGGCCTGACAGTTACTCTTGGTGGGCGCAGCAATGGGCCCTGCTGTGAATTATTAGATCAATAATTATAATTGCATGCCCCTGTTGAACAGGGGCTGAAAAATTGGGCCTTTGGTGGTGGTGGTGGTGGTGGTTGTGGTGGTGTTGACACAACACTGTAAGGCCTGATAGTTACTCTTGGTGGGCGCAGCAATGGGCCCTGCTGTGAATTATTAGATCAATAATTATAATTGCATGCCCCTGTTAAACAGGGGCTGAAAAATTGGGCCTTTGGTGGTGGTGGTGTTGGTGGTGGTGGTGGTGGTGGTGGTGTTGACACAACACTGTAAGGCCTGACAGTTACTCTTGGTGGGCGCAGCAATGGGCCCTGCTGTGAATTATTAGATCAATAATTATAATTGCATGCCCCTGTTGAACAGGGGCTGAAAAATTGGGCCTTAGGCACTGGTGGCACAACACTGCAACCCCTCACAGATACTGTACTTGGAGCACAGCAATGAGCCCTGTTGCAAAGTATTGCATCAAAAATTTTAATTACACGCCCCTGTTAAACAGGGGCTGAAAAATTGGGCCTTAGCCACTGGTGGCACAACACTGCAACCCCTCACAGATACTGTACTTGGAGCACAGCAATGAGCCCTGTTGCAAAGTATTGCATCAAAAATTGTAATTACACGCCCCTGTTAAACAGGGGCTGAAAAATTGGGCCTTAGCCACTGGTGGCGGCACCCATAAACCAAAATGATCTTCCAAGCTATCATCATCAATCGGATCATTGAGGAGGAGGAGGAGGATAGCCAGTCAACATAACAGCACAGGCACTCAGCATCAGCATCAGTCTTGAAGGGATGTGACATTTTAAAATCAATTAGTCTGTTATATCAGCATCAGGTGTGTGGTAGCTGGTGGTGATCCAAGACTGGTTCATCTTGATGAAAGTCAGTCGATCAACCGAGTCGGTGGACAGGCGCACCCTGTGATCCGTGACAAATCCTCCAGCAGCACTGAATGTGCGTTCTGAAAGAACGCTGGATGCAGGACAGGCCAGTAGCTCAATTGCATACTGTGCAAGCTCTGGCCAGTGATCCATCCTCAAGACCCAGTAAGCCAGAGGATTTTCGGTGGGGAAGGTGTCCAAGTCTGACCTTGCCCCTAGGTATTCCTGCACCATGTATATCAGACGCTGGCGATGGTTGCTGGAACCGATCATACTTTGGGGCTGCGGACTAAAGAATTGTCTGAACGCATCGGTCAGACGGCCACCTTCCCCACCGCTCCTTCTTTGACTGCCCGAAGCCTCAGCAACTCGTTGTCCAGGACCAGGAGTTTGTAACCTCCCAGTCTCTGGGAACGCGTTGCACAGACCTTTCTGCAAGGCCTCCCGGAGTTGTCTCATCCTCTGCTCCCTTTGCGACGGTAACATAAGGTCCGCAACCTTACCCTTGTACCGTGGATCAAGGAGAGTGGCCAGCCAGTAATGGTCCCTCGTCTTGATCCGAAGAATACGAGGATCCTTCCGCAGACTTTGCAGGATCAGGGAGGCCATGCAGCGTAGGTTAGCTGAGGCATTCAGTCCGGAGTCCTCTGGGTCACTAAGGACGACATGATCCGCAGCCACCTCCTCCCAGCCACGTACAAGTCCACTGGTTTCTTGGGACTGTAAATCATCCCTAAAAGACTGCTGCTGATGATGCTGAGTGCCAGCCTCCACCTCCATGCTGACACAATCCTCCTCCTCCTCCTCCTCCTCTTCCTGTGCGATGGGTGGGACAGAAGGAACACTGTCTGGGTAAAGGGGGCCTTGAGAGGCAAGGAAGTCCTCCTCTTCCTGCCTCTGTTCTGCCTCAAGTGCCCTGTCCATTATTCCATGCAGCGTGTGCTCCAACAGGTGGACAAGAGGTACAGTGTCACTGATGCATGCACTGTCACTGCTCACCATCCTCATGGCCTCCTCAAATGGTGCCAGGACAGTGCATGCATCCCTGATCATGCCCCACTGGCGTGGTGAAAAAAAACCGAGCTCCCTTGACCCTGTCCTGGTGCCGTAGTCACACAGGTACTCATTGATGGCCCTCTGCTGCGTGTGCAGCCGCTGCAGCATGGCCAACGTTGAGTTCCACCTGGTGGGCATGTCACATATAAGGCGGTTCTTGGGCAGGTTCAACTCCTTTTGCAGCTCAGCCAGGCGAGCACTGGCATTATAAGATCTGCGGAAATGCACACAGACTTTCCTGGCCTGCCTCAGGACATCCTGTAAGCCCGGGTACCTGCCCAAGAACCGCTGCACCACCAGGTTAAGGACGTGAGCCACACAGGGCACATGGGTCAGTTGTCCCTGTCGGAGGGCGGAGAGGAGGTTGGTGCCCTTGTCGCAAACCACCATTCCTGGCTTAAGCCGCGTGGCGTCAACCACCTCTCGGCCTGCCCCTGCAGAGCAGACAGGACCTCTGCCCCAGTGTGGCTCCTGTCCCCCAAACACACCAGCGCAAGCACGGCATGGCATCTTTTTGCCTATCTTTTTGCCTGCGTACTTGCGTAGCCCCTTGAACGCCTACGGAGCACCGCTGGTTCCGAGGACAAAGCACAGGAAGAGGCCATGGAGGAAGAAGAAGAGGAGGGGGTGGAGGAGAGAGGTGTGTCACAACCAGTAGTAGCATTTTGGAGGCGTGGCGGAGGAACAACCTCCAACACTACTGCACCTTGTCCTGCATCCTTCCCAGCTGCCAAAAGAGTGACCCAATGGGCCGTGAAAGAAAGGTAACGTCCCTGTCCATGCCTGCTGGACCATGAGTCAGCGGTAATATGCACCTTACCGCTGACCGCCCTGTCCAGCGAGGCCAAGACATTGCCTTCCACATGCCTGTAGAGAGCCGGAATCGCCTTCCGTGAGAAAAAGTGGCGCTTGGGAACCTGCCACAGAGGAACCGCACATTGCACAAACTCACGGAAGGGGGCCGAGTCTACCAACTGAAAAGGCAGCAGTTGAAGCTCTAGCAGTTTAGCCAAGCTAGCATTCAACCGCTGGGCATGTGGATGGCTGGGAGTGAACTTCTTTAGACGGTCCAGCAGCTGGGGCAGGGAAATTTGCCTGCTAGAATCGGACGTCGGTGTACTGCTAGCAGAGTGGCCACAAGTACTTGGCTGTGACACACCTAATTCTACACCTTCATTCCTCTCAGTGCAGGTTTCAGAGGGGACTGAAGGTATAGTGGGGTTGGAGATCCCAGCTGATGCGGTGCAAGGAGAGGTCCGCTTTGTTCTTTGGTGTGGGTCTTTAAGGTAGGCTTGCCAACGAGCTGCATGGCAGGTCAACATATGTCTGATCAAGCATGTGGTGCCCAAGCGGCTGATGTTTTGGCCACGCAATATACGCTTGAGACATATGTTGCAAACAGCAGCTGTGCGATCTGATGCACTCGCCTCAAAAAAGGCCCACACCAAAGAACTTTTTGAATGACGGGCAGAGGCAGCGCCCTGCACAGGCGGAGCTCTGCGGTGTGATTCCGTCGGTGTGCTGCCCATACGCTGGCCACCCAAGGGCATCCTGCCTCGTTGGAGATGTGCCTCCTCCTCATCCTCCTCCTCCTCCTCTCTCCTATTAGGCACCCACGTGGAGTCAGTGACCTCATCATCCCCTCCCTCCTCATCACTGGAGCCAATCTGGCAGTATGCTGCAGCTGCTGGAGCATGACTGCCAGATTGGTGTCCTTCTTGAGCATCCCCTCTCTCTGCTCTCACGCTACTGCCTTCCTCTAGCTGGGTATCATCATCAGATCCTTCGAAACGCTGGGCATCCTCCTGGAGCATGTACCCAACACTGTGCTCAAACAGTTCGGGGGACTCCTCAGGAAGAGGACATGGTGGGTCTAGGGAAGGAGTGACTAATGATGACATTGATACCAGAGAAGAGGACGCTTTGGCAGCTGCTTTGCCAGTACCCTAAGCCTGGGTGAGAGAGGATGAGGAGGATGAGGTGGGCTTGGTCATCCACTCTACCAAGTCTTCGGCATGATGTGGCTCAACATGTCCAGCTGCCGAAAAGAAGGACAAGCGTGTCCCATGGCCATGTGCTGATGACAATGCACCGCGTCCACGACCAGCACTGTTGCCCCCAGACACAGAGCCTGCTTGCCCTCTTTTTTTGCCTCCTGACTGTCTGCCTCTCCTTGTTTGCCTTCCAGACATTTTAATGGATGGCCTGCAGGGAGATGGGAAAAACAGCAATAAGGGCTACCTTCAGGTGTATACTGTGCAGGAGGCTTAGCAACAATGACACTGACACTGTCCCCTGCCTATCCTTCTCTGTCCCTAAACTCAAGGATTTCAAATATGGTTCAGCAAGATTGGTTTAGCACAGAATAGCACACTGACAGTTTCCCTCACTGTCCTTCTCTGTCCCTACAAACAAGGTTTAGCACAGAATAGCACACTGATAGTTTCCCTCACTGTCCTTCTCTGTCCCTACAAACAAGATTTAGCACAGAATAGCACACTGATAGTTTCCACGAGTGTCCTTCTCTGTCCCTAAACTCATGGATTTCAAATACGGTTCAGCAAGATTGGTTTAGCACAGAATAGCACACTGACAGTTTCCCCGAGTGTCCTTCTCTGTCCCTAAACTCAAGGATTTCAAATATGGTTCAGCAAGATTGGTTTAGCACAGAATAGCACACTGACACTTTCCCTCACTGTCCTTCTCTGTCCCTACAAACAAGGTTTAGCACAGAATAGCACACTGATAGTTTCCCCGAGTGTCCTTCTCTGTCCCTAAACTCAAGGATTTCAAATACGGTTCAGCAAGATTGGTTTAGCACAGAATAGCACACTGACAGTTTCCCTCACTGTCCTTCTCTGTCCCTACAAACAAGGTTTAGCACAGAATAGCACACTGACACTTTCCCTCACTGTCCTTCTCTGTCCCTACAAACAAGGTTTAGCACAGAATAGCACACTGACACTTTCCCTCACTATCCTTCTCTGTCCCTACAAACAAGGTTTAGCACAGAATAGCACACTGACAGTTTCCCTCACTGTCCTTCTCTGTCCCTACAAACAAGGTTTAGCACAGAATAGCACACTGACACTTTCCCTCACTGTCCTTCTCTGTCCCTACAAACAAGGTTTAGCACAGAATAACACACTGACACTCTCCCTACCTATCCTTCTCTGTCCCTAAACACAAGGAATCCAGGATTAGTAAAGGAAAAAAATTACACTGTCCCTGCCTATGCTTCTCTTTCCCTGCTTCGGAACACACTACACAAGGCCGCCGCGCTGGCGGCCTTTTATAGTGTGGGGCGTGTACTAAACCCCCTCAGCAATAATTGGCCACAGGCATCCTGCCTGTGGCCAATCATTGCTCTCCTCGCTGCCGGCACTTTGATTGGCCAAGCATGCGGGGTCACAGTGCATGCTTGGCCAATCACAGCGCCTGGATGACACTGCGATGGCGTAGTGCATTGTGGGCCGTTCGCGTCACTCGAATTTGGCGCGAATGGCCCAAATCGTTCGATCTTCGTCGAACGATCGAACAGCCGATGTTCGAGTCGAACGTATGTTCGACTCGAACACGAAGCTCATCCCTAATGTAGATATATCTGCACAGAAACAAATAATTTCGTTTACAATTAGGACATTTTTAAAGCTCTTACCCTTAGCAACAGATTTCTGTATTTCTAGAATATTATTGCTTGTACATACTGGAGGGGAGGAGGGGAGGAGATGTTTACATAAATAGGGGGCGGCAACTTGCTATGAAACTGGAGAGAAAATGTAACATGAAACTGAAACCGATTACACTGCTTGTGATATCCAGGAAGACATATGCAGTCTGGCTTCAGATGCTCACACTTAAAATGGCCATGGCCTATTTCTAGTTTATACACTATCTAAATGCTGTAATAACCTAACAAAACAGACCTTAGTTTACAGACTAACTTTACTAGAATACATTAAAATTGTGTATTCTAGAGGTATTTTTATTTAAAGAGTGTAATTTCGGCCGGAACACCACTTTAATACTGGTGTACGTTTGGGATGTTATACATCTGTTCATACACCAATTTTTATGACATCCTAAGGACTGATGTGGACTTTTTTTAATATTACTATTATTGGCACAGTTTTCCTTTTTTGTTTACAAAGTGGCACATAATTGTGAAGTGGAAGAAAAATTATAAATGGTTTTCAACATTTGTTACGAATAAATATGTGAAATGTGTGGTGTGCATTTGTATTCAGTCCCCTTTACTCTGATACCCCTAACTAAAATCTAGTGGAACCAATTGACTTCAATTAGTAAATAGAGTCCACCTGTGTGTAATTTAATTTCAGTATAAATACAGTTGTTCTGTGAAGCCCTCAGAGGTTTGTTAGAGAACCTTAGTGAACAAACAGCATAATGAAGGCCAAGGAACCCACCAGACAGGTCAGGGGTAAAGTTGTGGAGACGTTTAAATACTTCCCATCCCGCCTATTGACATATAATGTCCACAAGGTGGCTCTGCCATCCTGGGTGGACGTCATATGACGTCCTCGGTCCTCCCGGCCGCTAGGGGGTGCGCGCCCCCGCCGCGTCCATCGGGTGCCGATGCGCGTGCCTGGCGGCCGCGATGTCCGCCAGGTACCCACAATCTGTAAACACAGAGATCCACGTCCTGTCAGGGAGAGGAGACCGATGGGGTGTCCCTTGTACATAGGGACACCGACCAGTCACCTCCCCCAGTCAGTCTCCTCCCCCTACAGTTAGAATCACTCCCTAGGGCACACATTTAACCCCTTGATCGCCCCCCTAGTGTTAACCCCTTCCCTGCCAGTCACATTTATACAGTAATCAGTGCATATTTATAGCACTGTTCGCTGTATAAATGTGAATGGTCCCAAAATAGTGTAACAGTGTCCGATTTGTCCGCCGCAATATCGCAGTCCTGACAAAAATCGCAGATAACCGCCATTACTAGTAAAAAAAAAATAATACAAAAAAAATGTCATAAATCTATCCCCTATTTTGTAGGCGCTATAACTTTTGCGGAAACCAATCACTATATGCTTATTGCGATTTTTTTTTTTTTTTACCAAACATATGTAAAAGAATACATATCGGCCTAAACTGAGAAAAAACATATATTTTTTTTTAAATTGGGATATTTATTATAGCAAAAAGTAAAAAATGTTGTGTTTTTTTCAAAATTGTCAGTCTTTTTTTGTTTATAGCGCAAAAAATAAAAACCGCAGAGGTGATCAAATACCATCAAAAGAAATCTCTATTTGTGGGAAAAAAAGGGCGTCTATTTTGTTTGGGAGCCACGTCGCACGACCGCGCAATTGTCATTCAAAGCGTGACAGTGCTGAAAGCTGAAAATTGGCCTGGGCAGGAAGGGGGTGAAAATGCCCGGTATTGAAGTGGTTAAAGGAGGGTTAGGTTATAAAAAAAAAATCCCAAGCTTTGAACATCTCACGGAGCACTGTTCAATCCATCATCCGGAAATGGAAAGAGTATGGCACAACTGCAAACCTAGCAAGACATGGCCGTCCACCTAAACTGACAGGCTGGGCAAGGAGAGCATTCATCAGAGAAGATGCTTTTCTTCAGCAGGGACAGAGAAGCTGGAGCCAAATACAGGGCAATCTTAGAAGAAAACCTGTTAGAGTTGAGTTAAAAGACTTGAGACTGGGGCGGAGGTTCACCTTCCAGCAGGGCAACAACCCTAAACATACAGCTAGAGCTACAATGGAATGGTTTAGATCAAAGCATATTCATGTGTTAGAATGTCCCAGTCAAAGTCCAGACCTAAATCCAATTGAGAATCTGTGGCAAGACTTGAAAATTGCTGTTCACAGACGTTCTTCATCCAATCTGACAGCTTGAGCTATTTTGCAAAGAAGAATGGGCAAAAATGTCCCTCTAGATGTGCAAAGCTGGTAGAGACATCCCCAAAAAGACTTGCAGCTGTAATTGCAGTGAAAGCTGAATACAAATGCACACCACACTTTTCACATATTTATTTGTAAAACATTTTGAATACCATTTATTCTTTTTCTTTCCACTTCACAATTATGTGTCACTTTGTGTTGGTCTATCACATAAAATCCCAATAAAATACATTTTTGTTTTTGGTTGTAACATGACAAAATTTGGAAAATTTCAAGGGGTATGAATACTTTTTCAAGGCACTGTAAATAACAATTGTCTCTTGTATAAACACTTACTGACCATAGTGAGCTATGACTAAGTGCTAAGGAAGCGTGAAATGCTTTAGCTTTTCTCTTCTATTTGTGTTTTTGGACTTGCTGAAATAAAGGTGATTTTACTGGACGCGCGGCCAACCAGAATTATTTTTTTGTTCATTGGAATCCGTGATGGATGGGGCCAGCACCTGGTCTGTGTGTTAGTGGGGGTGGAGATGTGAGCCTGACCTAGAGTGGTGTTCACACATATTATACACTTGCCGACCAGGCTTTTTCTGGCACTCCAGTCCCATCTCCTCCATTTCATGTCCTCCGCCTCCAGTTCCATCTCCTCCACATCATGTCCTCCTCCTCCAGTCCCATCTCCTCCATGTCATGTCCTCCTCCTCCAGTCCCATCTCCTCCACGTTATGTCCTCCTCCTCCTCCTCCAGTTCCATCTCCTCCATGACATGTCCTCCTCCTGCTCCTCCTCCTCCAGTCCCATCTCCTCCATGTCATGTCCTCCTCCTCCAGTCCCATCTCCTCCATGTCATGTCCTCCTCCTCCAGTCCCATCTCCTCCATGTCATGTCCTCCTCCTCCAGTCCCATCTCCTCCATGTCATGTCCTCCTCCTTCTCTAGTCCCATCTCCTCCATGTCATGTCCTCCTCCTTCTCTAGTCCCATCTCCTCCATGTCATGTCCTCCTCCCCCTCTAGTCCCATCTCCTCCATGTCAGGTCCTCCTCCTCCTCCTCCAGTCCCATCTCCTCCATGTCATGTCCTCCTCCTTCTTCTCCTCCAGTCCCATCTCCTCCATGTCATGTCCTCCTCCTCCTCCTCCTCCTCCAGCACTATCTCCTCCATACAATGCCCTTCCCATCCCAAGTATGCCCCCCTCTCCTTCTCCCCGATAGGTCAGTCCTCTGATGATCGGGGTGATATATCTCTCCCCGGGCTCACCTCGCTCTCTCCGGACACACAGCTCAGCTCTGCTCTGATCACACTTCCATAAAGCGATATTCAAACTGCCCACCGCAGCCAATCTCTCTCCCCGCTGGAGCCTATTGGCTGTGATATCTCCCGCCCGCCAATGAAAACTGGCTGACACCTTAAAAGGGGGCGGGTCAGGAATGTACATTGCACGACTACGAATGGCTCGATTGCAGATATGCCACGCCCTTTATCGGCTGATTGGTTTTCAGACTGAAGATTTCACGACCATCCTAATGTGTTTTTTACTATGTGATTGGATGAACGGTCGTAAGGGTAAAACTCCGCCCATAAGAAGTGCGATTGGTTCCTTATACAATAATAGGCCGGGACGACAGGATTTTTTCACCCCCCTGTTGGGGTTGGTCTTTATTAAGAAGACATTATATAACAATTGACAGACATACATAGCTCATCCAGGAGCAATACAATAATAGGCAGATAAAACAAGACAGGAAGACAGTACTCACCATACGTGAAAAAACACATCATGTTCTCAATCACACTCACAATCGCCTAACTTCTCAGAAATTTTCAGCACCTCAAACCTTGTCAACTTGCCCGAGAGGGGGTGGCGGGATGAGCAAGTACTTGTGGCCCAGTATACGGGGACAGTAGCCCAGACCTAATGCCAACATATGATTAGAACTGTTGAGTCCAGGGCAGCCAGACCCGATCAAATTTCTGAGGGCATCCCCTATTGATATAAGTTAACTTATACATCGGTAATACCGCATTTATAGAGGAGTCCCATGATTCCACCTTGGGGGGAGAGGGGGAGGACCATTTCTTAAGAATTTCCTTTTTGGCGTAAAACAACAACAGAGAGATGAGCAACTTAGTGTAACGGGGTCTTTGGTCATCCTCATGTATTCCCAGCAGGGCTAATTCGGGCGACACCGGGAGAGACAGTGTGAGGCGGATATTAATACTGTCAAAGACCTCAACCCAAAATTACATCACTGAGGGACAAGTCCAGAACATATGTATAAATGTGCCATCAGAGGAGTGGCATCTGGGGCAACTTGGAGATCTATCAGGGCAGATCTGATGCAGTCTCTGAGGCGTGTAATAAATGTGATGCAGGAATTTGGTTTGCAACAGCTTATCCCTGGAAGATATCACCAATTTGGTCCCATCCTCAAAACATTCCTTTCAAGTTTCCCTATCCAGGCTGG
This sequence comes from Rana muscosa, assembly GCA_029206835.1. Lineage (NCBI taxonomy): Eukaryota > Metazoa > Chordata > Amphibia > Anura > Ranidae > Rana > Rana muscosa. The sequence goes on from CM055117.1 coordinate 1,069,581,641, forward strand.
GAATATCAGACCTCCACTTCTCCCACAGAGCGTTCATCTTAGGCGAGTCAACCTCCAGGAGGGTGAGGTAGAGTGTAGAGAGAGTTTTCTTAAGAGTCTCCTGAGCCAGGATCTCCTCAATAGGGTCAGCGGTCAGGCTGACAGACTGGGGTAATTGGGCTCTAGCTGCATGCCTCAGCTGATAGTACCTAAATAACATCCGCCCTGGAAGTCCATTCTTGTCAACTAGGTCTTGGAAGGAGAGCAATGACCCAGACCGAATAACATCCTGGAGGACTTTAATCCCATACCTGGCCCACAATTGCGGATCCGGTATCGTCCTAAAGTGAGGGAGGGAGGGGTTACCCCATAGCGGACAAAAGGGAGGCGTAGGAACCTCTTCCTAGCAATAAGCCATAGCCTAAGGGTTGTCTTAGTGGGTCTCGGAAGTGAAGGGTACGCAGCAGCACCTCTATACACCAGATTCCCCAATTCCCAGCATGGCAGCCTCCAAGCAGGTAGCCGCATTTAACCTGGAATGCTCAAACCACCATCTCACAGTAACTAAGATCGCTGCCCAGTAATAAACTAGTAAATTGGGGAGTGCAGGTCCCCCACAGTGGACCGGGAATTGCAAGGTGGACCTGGCTAGCCTAGGGGAAGATCCCTTACATATAAAGGAGCCATTGCAGATGTTCAACTCCTTAAAAAAGGAGTTGGGGAGCCAGACCGGACAGTTCTGAAATACATGATTGAATCTGGGTAAGAATAGCATTTTCAACACGTTTATGTGACCCAGGAGATTTAGGCTACTTTCACACTGAAGCGCTGGATGCGCTGGCGGTATAGCGGCGCTATTTTTAGCGCCGCTATACCGTCATTTTTGCTACGATTTGCGGGCGCTAGCGGGGTGATTTTAACCCCCGCTAGCAGCCGAAACAGGGTTAAAAACGCCCACAAAAACGCCTCTTTGTGGGGTTTTGCAGGCGTTTTGGAGGCGCTACCCCATTGTTTTCAATAGGCAGGGGTGCTATAGGAGCGGTATTTTTACCGCTCCTATTGCGCCTCAAACATGCGGCTTGCAGGAGTTTTTTTTCCCTCCTGCCAGCGCACCGCTCCAGTGTGAAAGCCCTTAGGCTTTTACACTGGATACAAAGGAGCGGCTTTTTCAGGGCGCATTGCAGGAGCTATTTTTAGCACAAAGCGCCTCAGTGTGAAAGGGGCCTAAGAGTCAATTCTTTCCATTCCGAATCATAACTTAGCGAATTAATCCGAAATTCATTTTGATCAATTTGTTATGTTATAATTCAGAGATTCTGAAAGATCCACCTCTGTCCAACCCACACAGGAGTGCATAAATAATCTCTAGAGGTGCATTAAATGGAAATTTTGGTGCCGTAAACCAAAACCGCGTGACATGAAAAATTGCAACTACCAGAAAATATATACTTTTTGGTGGTTTACCTCATTTTCGTGCCTTTAATGTGCATCATAACATGTTTAAAAAAAAAAATGACTCTGGTCGTGAAGTGCATGCAGTGCATCCATTCTGTGCCCCTCCATATACCACAAGATTATTTCACCAACACCAAGTGCAACCCCAAGGGCTTACTCACACTTGTGGTTGGAGGCAGTAAATCCCTGCAGTTGATCCATTCTTTTACTGCCCCCCCCAACCACAACCCCTTTGAACTGCAGAGGCAGTTTTGACTCATGGGTGCGGCAGAATTGATACCCCTGGTGGTGTGCTTGCTGCACGCCAGTGTGGGTTTAAGGGGTTAACGTGGGTGGTGAGGAGGCAGTACAACGCTTCCCACCACCTGTTAAATGCTCTCTGAAGAGTTATTCAGATTCGGATTGCTGTTTCGAGACCAAAGCTAGTGTAAATGTAGATGACCAGTTAAATCAATAAGCTGGTCTAAAAAGGTGTTGTTTTTATATATTTATATATTTATATATATATATATATATATATATATATATATATATATATATATATTTATCTATCTATATTTTGTGTGTGTGTATATAGATAGATAGATAGATCTACAGTAAACACAATATTGCAATATTGTGAAAAGTATTGGGACACCTGCCTTTACACACACATGAACTTTAATGGCATCCCAGTCTTAGTCCGTAGGGTTCAATATTGAGTTGGCCCACCCTTTGCAGCTATAACAGCTTCAACTCTTCTGGGAAGGCTGTCCACAAGTTTTAGGAGTGTGTCTATGGGAATGTTTGACCATTCTTCCAGAAGCGCATTTGTGAGGTCAGGCACTGATGTTGGATGAGAAGGCCTGGTTCGCAGTCTCCACTCTAATTCATCCCAAAAGATGTTCTATTGGGTTTAGGTCAGGACTCTGTGCAGGAGAGTCAAGTTCCTCCACCCCAAACTTGCTCATCCATGTCTTTATGGACCTTGCTTTGTGGACTGGTGCGCAGTCATGTTGGAACAGGAAGGGGCAATTCCCAAACTTTCCCACAAAGTTGGGAGCATGAAATTGTCCAAAATGGTATGCTGATGCCTTAAGAATTCCCTTCACTGGAACTAAGGGGCCGAAACCCAACCCATGAAAAACAACCCCACACCATAATCCCCTCTCCAGGCCAGTCAAGTTCCTCACACCCCAAACTCGCTCATTCACACTATAGTGCCAAAAGTATTTTGCCACCCCTCCAAATAATTTGGTGTAATTATTTTGGTGTACGTAGACTGCACCCAATGCGTTTCGTCACCTGGACGTTGTCAGGAGACTGGGGACATCACTGTTATTACCCCTTCACAAATCAATACTCCCACTCCAACTACTGACTGCTGGAGTCCAAGGGCTGAACAGCTAGTAACAAATATATATATTGCCCACAAGCTGGGCACCAGGGCACTTGATGCTGCTGTGTTTTTAGCAATTATTTGATTTGTAGAACCTGTAGGGTACACCATATCCTTCAGATGCTGGGGATGTTGGAATTCACACCATTTATCCCTTTATCTTCCCTAATTTGGGACCCGCTTGACCAGTTTTCTTTATCTGGTTTCTAAAGGTCACTGATGAACTTTGTTCTACTTTTCGTTAAATGGTATTAAACCTTTATTTATTCATCCTGATAACTAATGCAGATGAATAAATAAACTGATGGTACCCAATGGCTGATTGGAAAATCTGAATAATGCTAATGTTTTCTGAAACCCGCTAATGCGCACTTACCCTGCCAGAAATATGAATTTGAGGTAGATAATTACACTGTATTCCATGGGGAAGTTTAACTTTGTAATTATTTATTGTGCTATGACTATTTCAACATCCCCTAATTTAAAGACATCTATTAGACATATTTTAGCCTTCAGAAAATTATCGGCATTAACACCTGCTCGTGTTTATTTTGTTCTTTAATTTTTCGGCTTTACGTGCTCAGAAATATAATTTTGTTCTTGAAAAAAAATGGCAGATAAAAATTAATTCATCCAGTTTGTTTGATGCCTCATGATTAGTGATGCAAATGCACAAAAATTATTAAAATAAACATGGCACTTTACAAACATGAGTGAGCAGAGATTGAGAATCCTTATTTGAGTTAAAATCTGAAAATTTTCCCAAATTACAATCGTCTTATGGATGGGTGAATCTGTTTTTTTATTTGCTTACATAAGCAGTTCTTAAACTGAGGTATGTGAACCCCGGGTGTACCTGTACACAGGTATGGGTTACCTCAAAGTCTTCTTTTGATATGGTGGATCATCAGTCTGTTCCAGGTTTTGACATCAGTAAACTGGTGAAGGGTCATAATGTGATTGGTAGACAACAATCTAAGGTCGCTATCTCACATGCATATACAAACATACTAAGGCCCCTCTCACACGGGGCGGGCTCTGCTTGCGATCCGCTTGCTTAGCAGGGGATCTGCCCACTGATCCCCCTGCTGAGCAGAGCAGAATGGGCGGATCACTGGTCAATGTCTATGTTTTGTCTATGTCCCCTATGCCTGCCTATAATACACCCCTGACTTTATTTTTGGGTTTATAACAGCAGACTAGGGGAATAGATTGCATTTCATTCCGTAGGGTTGTAACCAAGTAGCGCTACTACAATATGTGCATTACAAATGAAAATACACCCTCTCACAAGTGTAATAATAAATGAAAAAAAGCAAGACAACAACAAACTTAAAAGTTGCAATCTAAAAAAAACAATAAAAAGATCTGATAAGTGCTTATGTTTCAAAGTCTCTTTCAGATGCAGTGAATAATTGTTATATATAAAAAATTAATTCAGTTTTTCTCCCAACTGTTGTTATCACCATGCGATTGATGGTGGAAGTGCAGAATAAATGGTAAAAAGTCCTTTCCACCAAAATGTCATACGTGATGATTTAACAAACACCCAAGAAGAAGTGATGACAGAAGGATCCTCCACCTATGAAATGCTGCCGCTTACCAGAAGCTGAGATCTCTTGTTAGGGAGATCGTACACGCTTTGGGCTATTTCCCCTGCCCTGGGTCTCTGCACCCTGGAGTCTGAAATGCCGTCAATGGTTCTCAATCAAAGGCTCCGCAATAGCATTCATTTCCATGTGAACAAAAAAGGGGAATGCCACCATAGCGTAATTCCATTAAAACATTTATTCCACAAATAAAAGAATCACACTTACAGTTAAGCTGATATTATAAAAAAAGGGGGTAATACTGCGCTGGACAAATGTATATGTAGCGGGGTCCTCAAATTGATGGGATACACCTGGGGAATAGTGTGACCCAGGTGTATAATTGTGTTAGGGTTCAGACCCCTTTTTGTTTCGTGGAGGATTGGAGGATGTAGTATTCTCCTTTGCCTGTGGGTGGCGGGGTACCCACAGGCTTCAGGTAGAATCATCTTCTGCAGTGCTCCCTGTTTTGTCCCTTCCCGGAGATGGTATGGCTGGGGCGGGGAACCCGCCGGGCCGTTGATGGGAGGAGATAAAAGGGGGAGACGCGCTTACCACGAGGTCTTGCGGAGAAGGAGGTCCTCGGAGGAGGAGGGTTGCGGTCCGCACCCAGGCCCCTCAGGCCTGGGTGCTGGAGATCCAGGAGTCTGGTCCAGGTGCCCATGGCCTGGTCCGGAGTCATGTTGGCGTCCATCCCAGGCACCTTTAGCCTGGGGTGAGGTACTATCGAGGAGGCCTGGGGCCCAGTACCTTCGACTGGGTCCCGCTAGGGTGGACTGTCCGAGGGTCCCTGAGCGGAGGGACTCGTATCTGAGGTGAGGAGGCCAGAGAGGTTACCCACTGGAGACCCGGAGCAGCACCAACCCAGTGACAGTGGGCCTCTGGGAACTCTCTTGGGAGGACACATCCCCCTGATAGGGGCCACAGCGTATCGAAGAGGGCTCCATTGCTGTTCATAGGGGTTGCTGGAAGAGACCCTATCTTTCCTGTTCTGTAACAGCCGGATTGGCTTAGGCGCCGCTGGTCATAGTACAGTGGCATAGAACTTAAACTTTAGGAAGTGCCTCGATCTGCTCGCCCCACCGTTGGCAAGGTTATAGGTCCCAACCAGTTTGCTGCAAAAGAACTGTTTATTGTGCTTTGCGTATTGGAGTGTCAAATAAACAAGTGTTGGACCTTTCTCCGGTGTGTGAACTTCAGTTACTGGAAGCAAAGGGGAGGCTGGTGAGCTTGCAATTACAGACTCAGTGCATTCACAGAACACACCGGCCCGAGGAAACATCAGTAAGTGGCCTTCACCTCCCTACTACAATGGGGAGGACATGGGCCGTGGCGCATCTCACTCTCACAACCCAGGAACCCCTAGACATGAGTTGGTGTGTAACCGATAAAGATGGAGAGAGGGTGAGGCCGCTACACGTGGGGGCTCGTGAGTCCGGGATAGAGTGTGTTCTAAAGATGGACTTGAGAATGTCTACATTTGAACTTTGCTGCCCAGAGGAGTTCCGAGCAGATCGGCCATATTACTGGCCAAAGTGCGTCCCTGCTCGGAGTTGTGGAAATGACCCTAACACGGGAAAGGCCCATGCGGAGGAGCGGAAAAAGGGAGAAGTCCAGCCGTGTGACGTACTGCACGTGGGGACTGTTAACGCACTGCGCCACGAGGCACCCCATGGCGACATCGTTCGTGGGCGGAGTCAAGAGGAAGCCCGCGAAAATGTACAGCTCATGGGAGGAGTCTGGCCAAGTGTGGGGATACACGTGGAGACTCCGGCGCGGGGTCAGTACATGATGGAGCAGCAGATAGTCGGGATGACCTCAAGTGCCCCGTGGATTATGGTTCCTCACCCCACGAGAATGACTTCCTTTGCTGCCCCCATCACAGACACGGGGATAAGACTTAGGCCCCGAGGGCGGTTGGCTCTGTACACTTGCAGAGACACGGAGGCCCTCGGTGTGATCTGTCCCGGCTGCTCGGGACTGGTGGTCACCCTGAAGCCATTCGGGCGATGTGAGGAGTGCAGAGAATTCCTTTTTGAGGTCGAGTCGTCCACAGCAAGGCCCCGGGCCCTTCGCCTCAACCACCTCACGGGTACCGCTACTCCGGAAGGGGAGATCAAGGCCTTTGTCGAGGTTCCCGTGCGCGCTGACCAGGGCGATGGACTGCCCAACAGAGAAAAATCCGAGGATGCTGCCTCGGTCGCCACAAGTTCTCTGCTCCCACCCCCGAAGAGGAAAGTTGGCCTAGTACAGGCATCCTATGGACGTGGTCGAGCTTCACCCCGCTGCTTGCCTGGCCTGGATGGCGCCGGTCGAGAAGGAAGTCCCGGACATCCCAGTCCTCTACAAGGGTCAGGTGAGCCAGGGGCTGGGACTGTGGTGGTGGTTGGAGGTGTCGGGGGCCCATTGGAGGTGGAGCCCCCCAGGGAGGATGATTCTGTGTCCACCGGAAGATATCTGCCTGCGGAGATGTATGACACCTCCGACCTAGAGTCGCTGTCTGACTGCGGAGATGATGGCGAGATAGACGAACTGTTCAGCCGCAAGGGCTGGGATAGAATGCCACTTCTTGCTTCCCGTGCGGTACGGGATTCACCTATGTACACAGGAGACAGCACACCTCGGGTGGAAGACCCGCAGATTACGAGGGAACCTACCCCTCCACCGGTGTCCTCACCTACTGTTACCTCACCTGCTTTGGTTGTGGGGACACCCCGCGCTTCTCTGAGAGCACCGAAAGTCAGTTTCAGGGAGCTGGTAAAGGCACCTCGGCATCCGGAAGCTATTGAGCTGCCTGGAACTGGAGAGAAAGCCACTATGCCACCTTTGGCCCGCTTGCAGAGACTGTTTTGCCACAAAGTAGCTCGGGAATATGGGTGGGAGTACCCGTATCTGCCCCGGGACTTGCTGTTTGAGGTGGAAGTCTGGAGAGCAAGATGGTATGACGAGTTTGTGTGGGACAAGTTGAAGGTGCCTCATGCTCGCAGGTACCTGGAATGTGTGCCGGCAGTGTCTAAGAGGTTTGAGGACTGCAGAGCTGAATGGAAATTGGGGCGCCATATCCATGCTGACAAGATAGTCATTTGCAGAAGAGAAGGAGAAGATGTCGAGTATTCGATAGAGGCATTTGACAAACACCTGAAACCCCTGTATCTGCCGGATCCAAAGTTTTACTTATAGGAGAAAAGAACTCCTGTTTATTTCCTTTGTGCACTTGAACTTTCTGGAAGAGCCATTCCCAGACACCCAGGACTGTGCCCTGCTTTTGTTTTTATTTGGGCTTTTTCTTTTTCTCATTGGAGACTTGGGGCTGTTGTGTTTTTTTGTGTTTCCCCTTTTCTTCATGTGCCAAAGGCAAGGACATTTGGGAATAGTGGCAGAGTAGGGAAAAGCTGGAAGAACGAAGACTCGTTGAGTGTCATGACCGCGGCGTTGTCACCAGGTGGCAGTGTTGCGCAACAAATGTTTGAAAATGTTTCACACACACATCACCTTGCTTGTTGGAGTGAGTGGGTCTCTCGGCTGACGGGCCCACTCATGCCAAATGACAAGAAATTATGTTAGGATGTTGTTTTTTTTTCTTTCCCCTGCAGGAGAATCGTCAATCAAGACCATTGAGAGTGGGTGGCTCTTAGACAGTGTGGGAGAGGGGTTGTGATTATGCAGATGTTTAAAGTGTTTTATGACATAAGTTGTTTTATATGTTCCCCATTCCCTGAGCAGGTCTTGGCACTTGGGAAAAATTTAGAGGAACTGCCTCAGGGGTTTCACTCCATGTCACCACTTTATGGGAGGCATGGGTGTGCACCTGACGCTGGGGACCAGCGTCCAATCACAGGGGGGAATGTGTAGCGGGGTCCTCAAATTGATGGGATACACCTGGGGAATAGTGTGACCCAGGTGTATAATTGTGTTAGGGTTCAGACCCCTTTTTGTTTCGTGGAGGATTGGAGGATGTAGTATTCTCCTTTGCCTGTGGGTGGCGGGGTACCCACAGGCTTCAGGTAGAATCATCTTCTGCAGTGCTCCCTGTTTTGTCCCTTCCCGGAGATGGTATGGCTGGGGCGGGGAACCCGCCGGGCCGTTGATGGGAGGAGATAAAAGGGGGAGACGCGCTTACCACGAGGTCTTGCGGAGAAGGAGGTCCTCGGAGGAGGAGGGTTGCGGTCCGCACCCAGGCCCCTCAGGCCTGGGTGCTGGAGATCCAGGAGTCTGGTCCAGGTGCCCATGGCCTGGTCCGGAGTCATGTTGGCGTCCATCCCAGGCACCTTTAGCCTGGGGTGAGGTACTATCGAGGAGGCCTGGGGCCCAGTACCTTCGACTGGGTCCCGCTAGGGTGGACTGTCCGAGGGTCCCTGAGCGGAGGGACTCGTATCTGAGGTGAGGAGGCCAGAGAGGTTACCCACTGGAGACCCGGAGCAGCACCAACCCGGTGACAGTGGGCCTCTGGGAACTCTCTTGGGAGGACACATCCCCCTGATAGGGGCCACAGCGTATCGAAGAGGGCTCCATTGCTGTTCATAGGGGTTGCTGGAAGAGACCCCATCTTTCCTGTTCTGTAACAGCCGGATTGGCTTAGGCGCCGCTGGTCATAGTACAGTGGCATAGAACTTAAACTTTAGGAAGTGCCTCGATCTGCTCGCCCCACCGTTGGCAAGGTTATAGGTCCCAACCAGTTTGCTGCAAAAGAACTGTTTATTGTGCTTTGCGTATTGGAGTGTCAAATAAACAAGTGTTGGACCTTTCTCCGGTGTGTGAACTTCAGTTACTGGAAGCAAAGGGGAGGCTGGTGAGCTTGCAATTACAGACTCAGTGCATTCACAGAACACACCGGCCCGAGGAAACATCAGTAAGTGGCCTTCACCTCCCTACTACAATGGGGAGGACATGGGCCGTGGCGCATCTCACTCTCACAACCCAGGAACCCCTAGACATGAGTTGGTGTGTAACCGATAAAGATGGAGAGAGGGTGAGGCCGCTACATATATATGTAACAAAGAGAGCCGCCAACACTGCTAATAGAAAAAAGCTAGAGATAATTGTAAATAAAAGTGTAGCGCTACGTAGGTAAATGGTGTATAATAGTGAATAAATACACAATACAATTATAATGCTAATATAGTAAACACGTGCAACACCCAAAAGTAACGTGCTAGGTGATACGTGTGTTGTGGTGATTAAACAATAATAGTATAACCCATAATGGTTGACACAGCATGAAATTTATATTCTAATCATACAAAGTCCATGGAGAGAAAAAATTAATCAAACGAATATTTAAAAAGTTCAATCCAGGAAAACGTGTTCAGTCAAAGTGTGAACTTGCATTCCAAATTTTCTGTGTAGAGAAGTGATGTGAAAACCGCCACCAAGGGTGAGTTGAAGGAGGCTTACCAGAAGTCTCGGACTTGGAGAGGCATGCGCCACCCAAATCAGAGAAGGCTTAAGGGTAGGTTAAACCTAATATAGATGGTCTGGAAATGGAGGATAATCTGGAGTCGAAGGAGTTTATCCACTTCAATTAAACGGGACATCCAACACGCCAATCACCAATACATGTAAGGGCTCGGTATCCAAGATGCATACGTGTGAAGATAAAAGAGCTCACATAGCATGATACCGTTTGGAAAGAATTTAATAAAAAAGCATAACAAAGTAACACTCACATTTAAGATGGTCTTAAAAGCATAATATCAGGTACAAGAGCGATGTGTACGGACAGAATATTAATTTCATGCTGTGTCAACCATTATGGGTTATACTATTATTGTTTGATCACCACAACACACGTATCACCTAGCACGTTACTTTTGGGTGTTGCACGTGTTTACTATATTAGCATTATAATTGTATTGTGTATTTATTCACTATTATACACCATTTACCTAGGTAGCGCTACACTTTTATTTACAAGCTGATATTATAAGGCAGTTGTATAAAATTCGAGCCGGCCGGCTCTCGATCACAGCCCGTGACTTCCAGGACTGACAGTACGTGGTGACGTCAGCAAGCCGCTTTACCCTACGCCGTTTCGTCAAAATTGACGTCTTCCAGGGGCACGAGAGGCGTGCTGACACACCGCCTTAAATACATATCGTAGCGAGTAACGCCCAGTTCTGATCTCCTGGCGTCCACACTTTAAAATCGCCATTTTGGAGACTGGCAATTGACCTCAATACACGGGATATGAACTAAAATTACAGCAGGAGTATCCCATTGAATATAGCTACAGAAATTAAAAAAACAAAAAGGGATACATATAGCTAAGAGTAAAAATGAACAAATACAATTTAAATTGAAATAAAAGATGTACGTTAAGGGTAGTTTGAACTGACACCTCTATTATATCCATCTGTAGCAGTCAATACAAAGCCTCTACGGCCATATTTGGTACTACAGGGGAATTATATCACCCACTGTTCAGATGGTGTGAACCAAAAATATAATATAAATACTAGAATGTGAATTCATTTAGCAGAAAATAGAAAAAGAATAAGGAATAAATCCCTTCTTCATACATGCTTGTATTTAAAATAATGCTATACATTGTTATTAATAGTGGCAACATCTTCATCTATTCAAGAAACTGGTCTATTTAAAAAAAGAAAAAACTACAATGAGTTACAAAAAAGAGAAAAATACATTTTTTATGTGTATTATTTAATGTTGACAATACTATCTAGGTAAAGTGAAAACGCTTCTTAATTAGAAGACAACTTCACTCCAGCTTCATTCCACCTATCCAACACCACATGATATGTCAAACATGCTAAATGTTCATTGGTGAAGCTCCATACATGATTCATCATTCCATAGGTCCCTATGAGCAATCTTCACAGTATTTTGACATTGTGGGCATACAGTATATGTTCAATTAAGAACCAAATTGACAAAAAGAGAGAATATTTAATCTGCAGCAACCCTCCATTGCTCTATATTCCAATTAAAGTGTCTTCCTTATTACGACAACCAGGAAATCAGAAATAGTTCACATTTCAGACAGTATCAACTGTTATCAATAAATACGTTAACATCTGTATCTATGTTAAAGCCATACAGGGTATAGCAACGAACCCTATGTATCCATGCCATTTCTAACCTCGAGATTTCTCTTACTAGAGAGCTACCTCTCCAGTGTGCACTAAATTTATCTATTCCTAGAAAAGGTCTGTTGGCTGGATTACGGTTATGGTGGATAGCATAATGTTTAGAAACGGAATGGAAACGGAAACCACTTTTGATGTTGGTAATGTGTTCCCCCAAGCGAACCTGCATGGATCGCTTGGTCCTGCCAATGTACTGGAGCCCACAAGGACATTGTAAAAGATATACAATGCCTGTTGAGCTACAAGTAATAAAGGGCTCAATTTGATGTACATTAGATGTGCTGGTTGACACAAAAGATTCTGTTTTTCTATTTCTGGATTTATTTAATTTACAAATCTGACATCTCCGACATTGGTGGTATCCAGTAATATTCGGGAAGAATTACACTTTCTTGCTGGGGGGGGGGGGTCTACAACATTTGGGGCAATCCTATCCCTTAGGGAAGGAACCCCTCTGAAGATGATCTGACGGTTGGCAGGAAGAAAGGTTTTAATGATCCTGTCATTCTCCAATAGGTGGCAGTGTCTCCGGAGAATTTTTTTATTCTGGTAATGTTGAGTAGGGATGAGCTCGGTGTTCGAGTCGAACATAAGTTCGACTCGAACATCGGCTGTTCGACCGTTCGGCGAACATCGAACGATTTGGGCCGTTCGCGCCAAATTCGAGTGACGCGAACGGCCCACAATACACTGCGCCATCGCAGTGCAATCCCGGCGCTGTGATTGGCCAAGCATGCACTGTGACCCCACATGCTTGGCCAATCACAGCGCCGGCAGCTAGGAGAGCCATAATTGGCCACAGGCAGGTTGCCTGTGGCCAATTATAGCTCAGGGGGTTTAGCACACGCCCCACACTATAAAAGGCCGCCAGCGCGGCGGCCTTGTGTAGTGTGTTCCGGCGCAGGGAAAGAGTTACATAGGCAGGGACAGTGTCAGTGCTATTTGTCCCTCAAACTTGTGTGTAGGGAGAGAGAAGGATAGGCAGGGAGAGTGTCAGTGTCATATTCTTTGCTAAACCTTGTGTGCAGGGAGAGAGAAGGATAGGCAGGGAGAGTGTCAGTGTCATATTCTTTGATAAACCTTGTGTGCAGGGAGAGAGAAGGATAGGCAGGGAACAGTGTCAGTGTCATATTCTTTGCTAAACCTGGTGTGCAGGGAGAGAGAAGGATAGGCAGGGAGAGTGTCAGTGTCATATACTTTGATAAACCTTGTGTGCAGGGAGAGAGAAGGATAGGCAGGGGACAGTGTCAGTGTCATTGTTGCTAAGCCTCCTGCACCTTATACACCTGAAGTTAGCCTGTATTGCTGCGTTTTCCTGGTGTGTTACACCAACAGGCATTTGCAGCACTTACAGCGGGCAGAGTGTGCCTCCTGATCATATTACACCTGAAGTTAGCCTGCTTTTTCCTGGTGTGTTACACCAACAGGCATTTGCAGCACTTACAGCGGGCGGAGTGTGCCTCCTGATCATATTACACCTGAAGTTAGCCTGTATTGCTGCTTTTTCCTGGTGTGTTACACCAACAGGCATTTGCAGCACTTACAGCGGGCGGAGTGTGCCTCCTGATCATATTACACCTGAAGTTAGACTGTATTGCTGCGTTTTCCTGGTGTGTTACACCAACAGGCATTTGCAGCACTTACAGCGGGCGGAGTGTGCCTCCTGCACCTTATACACCTGAAGTTAGCCTGTATTGCTGCTTTTTCCTGGTGTGTTACACCAACAGGCATTTGCAGCACTTACAGCGGGCGGAGTGTGCCTCCTGCACCTTTTACACCTGAAGTTAGCCTGTATTGCTGCTTTTTCCTGGTGTGACACCAACAGGAATTTGCAGCACTTACAGCGGGCGGAGTGTGCCTCCTGATCATATTACACCTGAAGTTAGCCTGTATTGCTGCGTTTTCCTGGTGTGTTACACCAACAGTCATTTGCAGCACCTACAGCAGGCGTAGTGTGATTCCTGCAAAATATACTCCTGAAGCTAGGCCTTATTGCTGGTTTTCCCATTTCCCTGCAGGCCATTAGAATGTCTGGAAGGCAAACAAGGAGAGGCAGACAGTCAGGAGCCAATAAAAGAGGGCAAGCAGGCTCTGTGTCTAGAGACGCGGTGCATCGCCATCAGCACGTGGCCATGGGACACGCTTGTCCTTCTTTTCGGCAGCTGGACGTGTTGAGCCGCATCATGCCGAAGACTTGGTAGAGTGGATGACCAAGCCCTCCTCATCCTCCTCATCCTCTCTCACCCAGGCTCAGGGTACTGGCAAAGCAGCTGCCAAAGCGTCCTCTTCCCTGGTATCAATGTCATCATCAGTCACTCCTTCCCTAGACCAACCATGTCCTCCTGAGGAGTCCCCCGAACTGTTTGAGCACAGTGTTGGGTACATGCTCCAGGAGAATGCCCAGCGTTTCGAAGGGTCTGATGATGATACCCAGCTAGAGGAAGGCAGTAGCGTGAAAGCAGAGAGAGGGGATGCTCAAGAAGGACACCAATCTGGCAGTCATGTTCCAGCAGCTGCAGCATACTGCCAGATTGGCTCCAGTGATGAAGAGGGAGGGGATGATGAGGTCACTGACTCCACGTGGGTGCCTAATAGGAGAGAGGAGGAGGATGAGGAGGAGGCACATCTCCAACGAGGCAGGATGCCCTCGGGGGGCCAGCATAAGAGCAGCACACCGACGGAATCCCACCACAGAGCTCCGCCTGTGCAGGGCGCTGCCTCTGCTCGTTATTCAAAAAGTTCTTTGGTGTGGGCCTTTTTTGAGTCGAGTGCATCCGATCGCACAGCTGCTGTTTGCAACATATGTCTCAAGCGTATATCGCGTGGCCAAAACATCACCCGCTTGGGCACCACATGCTTGACCAGACATATGTTCACCTGCCATGCAGCTCGTTGGCAAGTCTACCTTAAAGACCCACACCAAAGAACAAAGCGTACCTCTCCTTGCACCGCATCAGCTGGGATCTCCAACCCCACTATACCTTCAGTCCTCTCTGAAACCTGCACTGAGAGGAATGAAGGTGTAGAATTAGGTGTGTCACAGCCAAGTACTTGCGGGCACTCTGCTAGCAGTACACCGACGTCCGATTCTAGCAGGCAAATTTCGCTGCCCCAGCTGCTGGACCGTCGAAAGAAGTTCACTCCCAGCCATCCACATGCCCAGCGGTTGAATGCTAGCTTGGCTAAATTGCTAGCGCTTCAACTGCTGCCTTTTCAGTTGGTAGACTCGGCCCCCTTCCGTGAGTTTGTGCAATGTGCGGTTCCTCAGTGGCTGGTTCCCAAACGCCACTTTTTCTCACGGAAGGCGATTCCGGCTCTCTACCGGCATGTGGAAGGCAATGTCTTGGCCTCGCTGGACAGGGTGGACAGGGACGTTACCTTTCTTTCACGGCCCATTGGGTCACTCTTTTGGCAGCTGGGAAGGATGCAGGAAAAGGTGCAGTAGTGTTGGAGGTTGTTCCGCCGCCACGCCTCCAAAATGCTGCTACTGGTTGTGACACACCTCTCTCCTCCACCCCCTCCTCTTCTACTTCCTCCATGGCCTCTTCCTGTGCTTTGTCCTCGGAACCAGCGGTGCTCCGTAGGCGTTCAAGGGGCTACGCAAGTACGCAGGCAAAAAGATGTCATGCCGTGCTTGCGCTGGTGTGTTTGGGGGACAGGAGCCACACTGGGGCAGAGGTTCTGTCTGCTCTGCAGTGGCAGGCCAAGAGGTGGTTGACGCCACGCCAGCTTAAGCCAGGAATGGTGATTTGCGACAATGGCACCAACCTCCTCTCCGCCCTCCGACAGGGACAACTGACCCATGTGCCCTGTGTGGCTCACGTCCTTAACCTGGTGGTGCAGCGGTTCTTGGGCAGGTACCCGGGCTTACAGGATGTCCTGAGGCAGGCCAGGAAAGTCTGTGTGCATTTCCGCAGATCTTATAATGCCAGTGCTCGCCTGGCTGAGCTGCAAAAGGAGTTGAACCTGCCCAAGAACCGCCTTATATGTGACATGCCCACCAGGTGGAACTCAACGTTGGCCATGCTGCAGCGGCTGCACACGCAGCAGAGGGCCATCAATGAGTACCTGTGCGACTACGGCACCAGGACAGGGTCAGGGGAGCTCAGGTTTTATTCACCACGCCAGTGGGGCATGATCAGGGATGCATGCACTGTCCTGGCACCATTTGAGGAGGCCACGAGGATGGTGAGCAGTGACAGTGCATGCATCAGTTACACTGTACCTCTTGTCCACCTGTTGGAACATACGCTGCGTGGAATAATGGACAGGGCACTTGAGGCAGAACAGAGGCAGGAAGAGGAGGACTTCCTTGCCTCTCAAGGCCCCCTTTACCCAGACAGTGTTCCTTCTGTCCCACCCATCGCACAGGAGGAGGAGGATTGTGTCAGCATGGAGGTGGAGCCTGGCACTCAGCATCATCAGCAGCAGTCTTTTAGGGATGATTTACAGTCCCAAGAAACCAGTGGACTTGTACGTGGCTGGGAGGAGGTGGCTGCGGATCATATCGTCCTTAGTGACCCAGAGGACTCCGGACCGAATGCCTCAGCTAACCTACGCTGCATGGCCTTCCTGATCCTGCAAAGTCTGCGGAAGGATCCTCGTATTCTTCGAATCAAGGAGAGGGACCATTACTGGCTGGCCACTCTCCTTGATCCACGGTACAAGGGTAAGGTTGCGGACCTTATCTTACCGTCGCAGAGGGAGCAGAGGATGAGACAACTCCGGGAGGCCTTGCAGAAAGGTCTGTGCAATGCGTTCCCAGAGACTGGGAGGTTACAAACTCCTGGTCCTGGACAACGAGTTGCTGAGGCTTCGGTCAGTCAAAGAAGGAGTAGTGGGGAAGGTGGCCGTCTGACCGATGCATTCAGACAATTCTTTAGTCCGCAGCCCCAAGGTATGATCGGTTCCAGCAACCATCGCCAGCGTCTGATATACATGGTGCAGGAATACCTAGGGGCAAGGTCAGACTTGGACACCTTCCCCACCGAAAATCCTCTGGCTTACTGGGTCTTGAGGATGGATCACTGGCCAGAGCTTGCACAGTATGCAATTGAGCTACTGGCCTGTCCTGCATCCAGCGTTCTTTCAGAACGCACATTCAGTGCTGCTGGAGGATTTGTCACGGATCACAGGGTGCGCCTGTCCACCGACTCGGTTGATCGACTGACCTTCATAAAGATGAACCAGTCTTGGATCACCACCAGCTACCAAACACCTGAAGCTGATATAACAGACTAATTTATTTTCAAATGTCACATCCCTTCAAGACTGATGCTGATGCTGAGAGACTGACCTGTTATGTTGACTGACTATCCTCCTCCTCCTCAATGATCCAATTGATGATGATAGCTTGGAAGAACATTTTTGTTTCTGGGTGCCGCCACCAGTGGCTAAGGCCCAATTTTTCAGCCCCTGTTTAACAGGGGCATGTAATTACAATTTTTTATGCAATGCTTTGCAGCAGGGTTCATTCCTGCACTCCAACTAGAGTATCTGGGAGAGGTAGCAGTGTCGTGGCACCAGCACCAGTGGCTAAGGCCCAGTGGCTAAGGCCCAATTTTTCAGCCCCTGTTTAACAGGGGCGTGTAATTACAATTTTTGATGCAATAATTTGCAACAGGGCTCATTGCTGTGCTCCAAGTACAGTATCTGTGAGGGGTTGCAGTGTTGTGGCACCAGTGCCTAAGGCCCAATTTTTCTGCCCCTGTTTAACAGGGGCATGTAATTACAATTCTTGATCTAATAATTCACAGCAGGGCCCATTCCTGCGCCCACCAAGAGTAACTGTGAGGGGTCATAGTGTTGTGGCAACACCAACATGTAAGGGGCAAATTTCAGCTGAGTATATACAGGCCCCTACTTTCAAACATCCAACTTACAAACGACTCCTCCTTGCAAACGGAAGGATACAACAGGAAGTGAGAGGAAATCTACCCCTAGGAAGGCAAATTCTCTCCTGTAAGAGTTAATATGGGAAAAATAGTGTCTCCTCTCCACTGATGCTTTATCACCAATTCTTGTTTCAATAAAAACCCCAAATTTTCAAAAAACATTTGTCATTAGGACGGAAAGTGAGGTGAACTGTTCTGAACAGGTGCACAGACAGCAAAACAAATGTTACAGGGGTGATAACCCTTCCCTATGTTTTCCAAAAAGCTTAAAAATAGATTTTTTGGCTGGAGCTACACTTAAACAATGTACCTGTTCAAAATTACAAACAGATTCTACATAAGAACAAACCTACAGTCCCTGTCTTGTATGCACCGCCTGTATATGGCTGTTCAGAGTATATAGGGCCTTTTTTATTTTGTGTGCGGGGTTCCCCTTAATATCCATACAAGACCCAAAGGGGCTGGTAATGGGCTGGGGTAGGGGGGGGGGGGGCTGTGATGGGGTAGCTATGCCATTTTTCTTAAAGATTTTCATCCATATTACCGGGACCAGACATTACATTAAAGCCGCAAGCAGTTTTAAATGGCTTTTTTTCCTTTAGAAATGTAATTTTGTGCAGGGACAGTTCTAAACACGGGAAACACGTGGCAATTCACAGGCATACTTTAGACACCCCCAGGTACGATATTTAAAGGAATATTTGACTTTTTTTTTTCACTTTATGCATCATTAAAATGACTGCTCCTGAAAAACGGAAGTTTTTAAAACTTTTTTTTGGATTGATACATGTCCCCTGGTGCAGAACCCGGGTTCCCAAACCCTTTTTAGGACAATAACATGCATAATAGTCGTTATAATTAGCACTTTAGATTTCGAACGTTCGCATCCATTGTATTTAATAGGGTTCTAAAGTTCGTGCGAACTTTCGGTCCGTTCGCGGGTTCTGGTGCGAACCGAACCCGGGGGTGTTCGGCTCATCACTAATGTTGAGTAGAAAAAGTGGTAATAAATGGAACAATGGGTCTCTCCCTTTGTTTCTTAGGGCTATCCTTTAGCAATGTTGATCTATCAATTGCGGCTACCTCTTCCAAGGTTTTTTCCAAAATGTCAGAGTCATAGCCCTTTTCCTCCAATCTTACTAGTAGAATGCTTGCTTGAGCTCTGTAGTCGCCTAGGGTTGTACAGTTGCGTCGCATTCTAATGAACTGGCTCTTTGGCACTGATCTGAGCCAAGGGTCATGATGGCAACTCCCCATTGGTATAAAGGAGTTGCGATCTGTTTTTTTAAAGAAAGAGGTGGTTGAAAACTTGCCGTCTGTTTTTGATATTACTAGGTCCAAAAAACTAATTTTATCTCTACTTGATTCATGGACAAATCTAATCCCCCAACTGTTGTTATTGATGGTAGAGAAAAATTCATTCAGTTGTAAACTGGTGCCGTCCCATAGGAGGAGGACATCATCAATATACCTGGCCCATAAGGTCAGGTATGGGCTCCGGTCTTTAAAGATGGCATCCTCCTCCCATTTGGCCATAAAAAGGTTTGCCAGACTGGGGGCATACTTTGCCCCCATGGCGACATAACGTTGTTGATGGTAATATTGATTTAATCAACGTGGTGTCACCATGGGGGCAAAGTATTTACTACTTATGTGATGAAAGTCTGTAGAGGTGGATGTGCATGAGACTTTAAATGTGTGGGATAATTAACACAATAGGTGTAAAGAGAACATAAAGGATACCCACTCCAATGCCCCTCCTCGCTCCAAAGAAGCTCGCCTGACGAGTGATCCCCTGATGAAGACACGTGACGATACGCGTAGGGATTGGAGCTTTGCTGACATACCAGGACTCGAGCAGGTAGACGAGCGAGGCGCTCGTAGGATATCCTGCATTCTCTTTTAAAATACATGTGAGTGTTATATTTATATTGTCTATTTTAATAAAACCTTCCGGTACGGGATTATGCGATGTCTGGCCTGTCTTTTTATATTACATTGAGCACTATGTCCATTTGAGATCCCTTGCTGCACTGAGACCTAAACAGAGCCACAGACAACCAGAGGGATGATGAGTTTAGCGCTCGTGGAGACATTCCCACATTGTTTCCTTATAAATTGAGTGCATTCCTGGCGTGTGTTTGTGTCTCTGGACAGCAGCAGAGCTACACTATGATTATTATTTTTTTCTGGCTTTATATATGACGCCTGAGAGGATTGCAGCAACAGGAAGGAGACCGGCACTGCCAAAACTACTGTTTACCAGTTCTCAACACCCTGTGACCTGTTTATGCTAAGCTTAATTAGCAACAAGGTAAGCTGCTTGTAGACCCCCCCAGCAAGAAAGTGTCATTCTTCCAGAATATTACTGGATACCACCAATGTCGGAGATGTCAGATTTGTAAATTAAATAAATCCAGAAATAGAAAAACAGAATCTTTTGTGTCAACCAGCACATCTAATGTACATCAAATATAGCCCTGTATTACTTGTAGCTCAACGGGCATTGTATATCTTTTACAATGTCCTTGTGGGCTCCAGTACATTGGCAGGACCACTCGATCCATGCAGGTTCGCTTGGGGGAACACATTACCAACATCAAAAGTGGTTTCCGTTTCCATTCCGTTTCTAAACATTATGCTATCCACCATAACCGTAATCCAGCCAACAGACCTTTTCTAGGAATAGATAAATTTAGTGCACACTGGAGAGGTAGCTCTCTAGTAAGAGAAATCTCGAGGTTAGAAATGGCATGGATACATAGGGTTCGTTGCTATACCCTGTATGGCTTTAACATAGATACAGATGTTAACGTATTTATTGATAACAGTTGATACTGTCTGAAATGTGAACTATTTCTGATTTCCTGGTTGTCGTAATAAGGAAGACACTTTAATTGGAATATAGAGCAATGGAGGGTTGCTGCAGATTAAATATTCTCTCTTTTTGTCAATTTGGTTCTTAAATGAACATATACTGTATGCCCACAACGTCAAAATACTGTGAAGATTGCTCATAGGGACCTATGGAATGATGAATCATGTATGGAGCTTCACCAATGAACATCTAGCATGTTTGACATATCATGTGGTGTTGGATAGGTGGAATGAAGCTGGAGTGAAGTTGTCTTCTAATTAAGAAGCGTTTTCACTTTACCTAGATAGTATTGTCAACATTAAATAATACACATAAAAAATATATTTTTCTCTTTTTTGTAACTCATTGTAGTTTTTTCTTTTTTTAAATAGACCAGTTTCTTGAATAGATGAAGATGTTGCCACTATTAACAACAATGTATAGCATTAATATAAATACAAGCATGTATGAAGAAGGGATTTATTCCTTATTCTTTTTCTATTTTCTGCTAAATGAATTCACATTCTAGTATTTATATTATATTTTTGGTTCACACCATCTGAACAGTGGGTGATATAATTCCCCTGTAGTACCAAATATGGCCGTAGAGGCTTTGTATTGACTGCTACAGATGGATGTAATAGAGGTGTCAGTTCAAACTACCCTTTACGTACATCTTTTATTTCAATTTAAATGTTATTTGTTCATTTTTACTCTTAGCTATATGTATCCCTTTTTGGATTTTTAATTTCAGTAGCTATATTCAATGGGATACTCCTGCTTTCATTTTAGTTCATATCCCGTGTATTGAGGTCAATTGCCAGTCTCCAAAATGGCGATTTTAAAGTGTGGACGCCAGGAGATCAGAACTGGGCGTTACTCGCTACGATATGTATTTAAGGCGGTGTGTCAGCACGCCGCTCGTGCCCCTGGAAGACGTCAATTTTAACGTAGGGTAAAGCGGCGTGCTGACGTCACCGCGTACTGCCAGTCCCGGAAGTCAGGGGCTGTGATCGAGAGCCGGCCGGCTCGAATTTTATACAACTGCCTTATAATATCAGCTCAACTGTAAGTGTGATTCTTTTATTTGTGGAATAAATGTTTTGATGGAATTACGCTATGGTGGCATTCCCCTTCACATGGAAATGAATGCTATTGCGGAGCCTTTGATTGAGAACCATTGACGGCATTTCAGACTCCAGGGTGCAGAGACCCAGGGCAGGGAAAATGGCCCAAAGCGTGTACGATCTCCCTAACAAGAGATCTCAGCTTCTGGTAAGCGGCAGCATTTCATAGGTGGAGGATCCTTCTGTCATCACTTCTTCTTGGGTGTTTGTTAAATCATCACGTATGACATTTTGGTGGAAAGGACTTTTTACCATTCATTCTGCATTTCCACCATCAATCGCATGGTGATAACAACAGATGGGAGAAAAACAGAGTTAATTTTTTATATATAACAATTATTCACTGCACCTGAAAGAGACTTTGAAACATAAGCACTTATCAGATCTTTTTATTGTTTTTTTTTAGATTGCAACTTTCAAGTTTGTTGTTGTCTTGCTTTTTTTCATTTATTATTACACTTGTGAGAGGGTGTATTTTCATTTGTAATGCACATATTGTAGTAGCGTTATATTTTGTTATTTGCGCAGCTTATTTTTTCTGAATCTTTTTATATAGTGTGTGTCTCACATATTAAGTTGCAGCAATATTTTCTTTAAACACCAGGACGAGCGCTGTAATTCACCAAATACACTTGTAACCAAGTAGGCATTAGAATGCTGCACTCGGACTCAGTTATTACTACTTATGTGATGAAAGTCTGTAGAGGTGGATGTGCATGAGACTTTAAATGTGTGGGATAATTAACACAATAGGTGTAAAGAGAACATAAAGGATACCCACTCCAATGCCCCTCCTCGCTACAAAGAAGCTCGCCTGACGAGTGAAATGCGTCAGTATAACATTATCACATTGATGATGTCCGGACACAGATTGGTCTCTACGGACACTCTGCCTTCACCTGGGAATGAGCTGCAGAATTAGCAGGAGGGTAAACATGGAGACTGTAGCGTGTGGTGCTTGGTGTGTAGGGAGCGGAATAATTCCCCCCTGTGAAGTCAGGAGGACAGTTTGGCGCCAGCTGGTGTGGCCTGGGAGTGCCGGGGAGTGGTGAGATACACTGGAACAATCTACACCCTGTTGGGTTTACATATCCACTCCCCTGCTGACACTATCCCACCAACCAACCCCTGATAGGAAGAAAAAAAGGCTTGACTGCCTCACTCCTATGCAATTTTTTTATATAAGTGTTGGATACAAAGGTGAACTACAGGTATCAGCTTACATGTTTCACACCAAGGTTGGGTGCTTACTCATAGCTACTTACGAGCCACGGAAACACTAGGACTGTGTACATGGAGGCTGCAGCGTGTGGTGCTTGGTGTGCAGGGAGAGGGATATCTCCCCCCTGCCATTGCCCCCATTGATACTATCCCACCAAGCACACCTTTAAGACACACAAGCCCCCAGTCCCAGCGGCCCATCCCTATCTCAGGAAATTGCTTCACCAATATACTCCATACCTACATAATATGGCTACTCGCATACATGTGATTTATGCAAACATCCTGGGACTGCAATAGGATTGATCCACCCATGCCATGCATACCTTTATTACCTGGACTGTACTAATTGACCCGTGGAATACCAAATTGATCCCCTTACAGAGCAATTTTTGCTACTCTGGATCTGCAACTAACTTCTTTATTGTGGTCTTTTTTCTTCCCATACATACATTTGGAAGTGAAGGGAAATTTCCCCATCAGGACAGAGTCAGCAAAAAGTAACTTTATAATGGTTTTTAACCTATCTCTGCTCTATCCCAAAAAGGTTTTGGCTATACATGGAAAACTTTATTTCTACTTATTTTTAAAGCGTATGTAGCGCTACCCCCAGTTAAGAGAGCCGCTGATATTGATTTGGGCCCTGTAGTGCACTGCTGTCAACCCCTGGCAATCGGCTCTAACCTCCCGTGGCACAGCTGGTGATAGAGGGATAGGACCGCGTGACCGCAACTGTTGGTGACGCAGTCCTATAACAAACATACACAGAATATACTTTAAAACTCCTATTAAAGTAAGCGGAACTGACACCAAATGTACTTTACCCAGATATTTTACTGAGGCTAATGGGCAAGTAATAAACAACAGTATAACAAGTTGCAGATCCCTGCAATAAACAGTAATAAAGATAAACAGAGTAATCAGAATAATAAAGTATTGCTATGCAACTCTAGCGCTGCCCTTTTACAGCTACTTCCCCTCATGGGTAGACTAACACCCAGCAATGTCTACCTATGCAGTCAGGCCTGACTGATCTAAATGGAAGTTCAGTGAAACAATATTCGCTAGCAATCTTTTCGGTGGTGCACTTGAAGAACAACTTTGTAATCCCAACGAATAGTAAAGATAAAGGTATCTGTCTTTAAACAGCTCTCACCACCCGGGCAAGTCAAAGTCCGTTTCCTCCATCGATTCGTCTAGGAACAGGAATCCACCGACATCCAAGTCTTCAATCCTTCTGGTGTACTGCAGCAAGGAGGATTAGATGTCTCTAAGGCTCTGCTAGGCTGGCAGAGGGCTCTTTGGAAAGGAGCACACGGCCCAGGCTTCAGGCCTTGTGCACACAGCAGTTCAGCACAGACATCCTCTTGCTAGGAGAGGGGTTTCCAAAAAGACCGACCAAAACTCTGCCTCCCCTTTATAAAGTCTCCCCCAGCAGTCTCTGTTCTGGAGCAATGCACCCTGGGTGCTGCAAGATGTACTGGGAGATGTAGTCTCTCTCTCCTCTGCTTTCACTTCCATAATGTCTCTTTACTTCCTCCCGACTCACCTCTCACCTGGAACTTCTTGTCTCTCTGCATTAAAGGGGAACACCCCGCTACACACTCCCCCCACTTGAACTCTTTGGTCCCCAAAGATAAACTTCAACAAATACTGTTTACCATTTTGGACAATGTCGAGCATGATGTTGGCATAGGGAATTCCCACCAAAACTTTGGGATGGAACTCTCTTGCCCACAGGTCACACTACCATGAGTGGCCTGCCTAACTGTGCCAGAGAGTGAGCTGGGGTTGCCCTCCACCAAATGGACGGTGGAAGGATCAGGTTGTTCAACACTTCTCCTAGCCGTTACAACAGAGTCCTCTGAGCTTGTCCCCATTTGGGGGTAAGTTAGTTTCTTGGGAGGCCTGATGACTCTGCGAGCCCTCTGCTCTCTTGGTGCTTCTGACTCTGGCACCACAGGCTCTTCTTCAGGAGTAAGTTCAGGTAACATTGCTGGTTCTGGAACCTCTGATTCAGAAGTCGACTGACGTATGGAATCTCTAGAGTCCTCCTCTGCGCAAGTGTCAGGAACATCTTCCCAGTAATCAGCTGAGGGACTGAAGGGTATGAATTCAGTAGCCTCCGGATTCAGCGTTGCATCTGGGGTATCCCCTCCATTTGGGAGATCTATGGCGGACGTTCCCAGAGTCGAGGG
This sequence comes from Rana muscosa, assembly GCA_029206835.1. NCBI lineage: Eukaryota > Metazoa > Chordata > Amphibia > Anura > Ranidae > Rana > Rana muscosa. Next base: position 1,069,606,445 of record CM055117.1, read on the forward strand.
AGGCCACAGCCAGTCCAGTTCTCCACCTTCTTCTGTACTCAATTGGGAGGCCTCCCCATCTTTGGCTCGAGAGGTCTGGGACCGAGTGTTCGGCCTAGGAATATCCAGGATAGAGGCCGGTTCAGGGGAGTCTCTCACGGGAGGTATTCTGACTGCCTCAGCAAGTGGGAGCAGGTGGTTCCGATGCCACGTCTTCAGTGGACCCACCTTTCCTTCTGGCTTTAGTTTGTAGACAGGCAAACCGGGCAACTTCCTACAGACAACATAGGGCTCAGATCTCCACCTGTCGGCAAGCTTGTGTTTTCCAGGGACCCCCAGATTGCGTAGCAGTACTCGGTCCCCGGGCTGCAGATCTTGCACTCGAACCTTCAGATCAAAATTTCTCTTGTTGCGGGCCCCCCTTTGATCCGAAGCCACCTGGGCTTGTTCATAGGCCACCTGCAAGCTACGTCTAAGTCTGTCCACGTATCCCTTGTGGGATGTAGCTGAGGTATTGTCTATAGAAGTGCCAAAGGCCAGGTCCACAGGTAGCCTTGCTTCTCTCCCAAACATAAGTCGATAAGGGGAGTAGCCAGTGGCGTCACTTGTGGTACAGTTATAGGCATGTACTAGGGCTGATATGTGCTGACTCCAGTGTTGCTTCTTCTCTGTTTCTAAGGTTCCCAACATGTTGAGCAGGGTCCGGTTAAATCTCTCCGGCTGAGCATCTCCTTGTGGGTGGTAAGGCGTGGTTCTGGTCTTCTTTATTCCTAATGAATCCAAAAGTCTTCGGATCAACCGACTCTCAAAGTCCCTTCCTTGATCTGAGTGGAGTCTCTGTGGTAGTCCGTAATGGACAAAATACTTCTCCATAAGTATCTTGGCCACGGTGGATGCCTTCTGGTCTTTGGTTGGGAAAGCTTGAGCATAGCGGGTGAAATGGTCGGTTATTACCAGAACATTCCCCAATCCACTCAGGTCGGGTTCGAGGCAGAGAAAGTCAATGCATACCAGATCCATTGGGCCTTGACTCTGTAAGTGGCCCATTGGGGCAGCTTGATGGGGTAGGGTCTTTCTCTGAATGCATCATGCACAGGAATGGCAATACTCCTCTACTTCTGCCCTCATGCAGGGCCAATAGAACCGATTTCTGACGAGCTGGAAGGTCCTTTCTGCCCCTAGGTGACCATGATGGTCATGCAGGGCAATTAGTACAGTCTCTCAGTGCTTCTCTGGAAGAAATAACTGCCACTTATCTTCTGAGTCATCAGAGGGGCCCCTTCGGTAGACCACTCCCTGATGTACCTGTAGCCTGTCCAATTCCTTCCTCAACAGGCGAGCCTCCTTTGAGGGGTGATGTAGGAATTTGTTGGGATCCTGATTCTCCAGGGCTTCGAGGACCAATCTCCCCATGGGGTCTTCCAATTGGTCACACCTCAACTCCTTCTTGGACAGTCTCGGTAGGTTGTCTTCCTCCAGTTGAGTTACCCCACAATAGTGTTTGGGGACTCCTACCATGGTAACCCCTATTTCTTCTGCTCTGGAGCCTCCTCTGGCTTGGAATTCAGCCCCTTGACAAAGGGCCCGCACCCCGTCCGGTGCCACTTGGGTCCAATATCTTCCCAGTCATTTGTCGTGGCATGAGACCTCCGGGACAGGGCATCTGCATCCCTATTTCCGGCTCCTGGTCTGTACTTCAGACTGAAGTTGAATCCAGACAATGCGGCCAACCACCTGTGTCCGGTGGCATCTAGTTTCGCGGTGGTGAAGAGGTAGGTCAGGGGGTTGTTGTCTGTCTTCACAGTAAACTCTGCCCCATACAAGTAGTCTTTTAGCTTGTCTACTACCGCCCATTTGAGGGCCAGGAATTCCAGCTTATGAGTGGGGTAATTCTTTTCTGAGGGGGTCAGGCTCCTGCTCACATAGGCCACTGGTTGCAGTTGTCCTTCATGTTCTTGGTAGAGTACACCACCTAGACCCTCATGGCTGGCATCCACATGTAATTCATAAGGTCTGGTAGGGTCGGCGTAGGCCAGGACTGGGGCAGTGGTTAAGCTCCTCTTCAGAGCATGAAAGGCCTCTTCACACCTTGGGTTCCACTGATCTTGAACTGACTCACCAGGCCTCCTGGGCCCTGAGTCATCCTCTTCCCCTTCTGCCTTTAGCAATTCATTCAACGGGCGGGCAATCCGAGCAAACCCCTCCACAAACCTCCTATAATAGGAGCAGAACCCCAGGAAGGATCTGAGCTCTGTTACTGTGGTGGGTCGTGGCCAGGAAGTGACTGCTTCCAACTTCTCAGGATCTGTGGCCACCCCTTCTTCAGACACTATGTGCCCCAGATAGTTCACAGAAGACTGGTAGAACCGACACTTCTCGGGGGAAAGCTTAAGTCCCTCTTCGTTGAGTCTTCTCAATACTTTCTCCAACCTGGCTTCATGTTCTTCCAAGGTTCTTCCAAAGACAATGACATCGTCCAAGTACACAAGGACTTCTATAAGATTCATGTCTCCAACAGTCTTCTCCATAAGGCGTTGAAAGGTAGCAGGAGCTCCAGACAGACCCTGAGGCATCCTATTGAATTCGAAGAATCCCACCGGGGTTATGAAGGCTGTCTTCTCCCTGTCTTCTGGGTGCATAGGGATTTGATAGTACCCACTCTTGAGGTCCATCACACTGAACCATTTGGCTCCAGACAAACTTTGTAGGGCATCTTCTATCCTTGGCGTGGTGTATTGGTCAGGGATGGTTCTCCTGTTGAGAGTCCTGTAATCGATACAAAGCCTCAACGACCCATTCTTCTTTCTGACCACCACGATTGGGGAGGCATAGGGACTTCTAGACTCACGGATAACACCAGTCTTCTTTAGTTCTACATGTTGTTCCCTCAGATCCTCCAGATCTGCCAGGGGGACCCGCCTGACCCTCTCTCGGAAGGGCTTATCTTCTTGGAGGCGGATCCGATGGGTGGCACTTCTTGCACACCCCACATCGAATTCATCTTCGGAAAAGATCTTCTCCCACCTGGTCAGCTGGGCCTTGGCTCTTTCTTTCCAAGCCCTGGGTAGGTTCGGGTTTTCCACGGACAGTTTCTCCCAAACATCTCCTCCGTCGCCCGTCCCCTTGACTTCGGACCAAGTGACCGGGGCAGCAGGGCTCACCTGACCAAGCAACACTCTGGCAGGGATCTCCATGGGTCCTCCCGTAGTGTTCCTAACACTCACCGGAACTCTGCCATGGGCCTTCTTCAGGGCCTTGAACGGAATCACTTCTGGTATCACTTCCAGGCCTGAGGACTCTTCCCTTGGGTCTGATTCCAGCATGACAAAGGGGCCAGGTTGTTCCCACGAAAGCTTCACAGTGGCCCTAAGACAGGTTACTTCTCCGGGCTGTAGCACTACTCCTTCTCTGCCAAGTCTCCACACCTTCCCTATCCCCTCTCCCGGGGTCTTCTGCTCTAAGACCAGTCGTTGGTAGGCCGTCTTTAGCATGGGATGGATTTTGGTGGCTGAATGGTTTCTCTCTTTCACTAGAGGGGTCAGGAGTCTCCTGACTAGATCCGTGTTTGTCCCAATGATCAGGGAAATCTTGCTGGCTCCAGGCAGCCGGGGACACACAACTGCCAGGGTGTCAAACACTTCAGCCTTCCCAGCCACGGATGGGTCGAAAGTCATCTTTATGGGCAGGTACCCATCATAAGGGAAACTCTGGGTTCCAAGTCCCCATATCTCCAGCTCTTCTATCTTCTGGATAGGCAGATGACTCAAGTGCCTATCATAGAAGTCCCGGTATAGTAAAGTCACCTGTGCTCCGGTGTCCAAAAGAGCTTTAGTATAGACTCCTTCCACTTGAATGGGCACAGTAGGAGACGGGCCCACCAGTTCCTTTGGGTATGGCCGGACTGGGGTCACCTCTTTTTTTTTGCTTTCGACCCTTGCCCTGCTCCTTTTGGACTTTAATTTTTCCTGAGCCTGGCATGCATTGACTTTCTCCCTCTCAATGGGGGCACAAACCCGCTGAGGGATGTTATTGTTCCTTTTAGGTGGATGTTCCTTCTTTGGGGTGCTGTACTTCCACTGAGGGGTCTTGCCCCCTCCCTCTGGGGTACATCTTGGTGGGGGTGTACTATACCTCCTCCTAGGAGTTTTGTCTCCTCCATTCTTGGCCTTTTTTTTTAGTTTGGAGCGCACTGAAGATGATGGGCACCCGGTTGACTCCTTCACCGGGGCCCCTTTGGAGTTTCCCGCCGGCTTGCAATTATCTGTTCTCTTCTTCTTTGGGCTGGAGCATACGTTAGCAAAGTGGCCACTCCCTCCGCAGTTATAGCAAATCACCTCTTCTCGGTCCTGTAGGGAGGCCGGTGCTGAGGTGTTCGGGAACAACTCCTTTCTTGGGCTTGGTTTCTCTCGTCTTCTCTGATCTTTCTCCATCAAAGAGGTCAGCATCTCCAACACTTGGGCCATTTGCGATTTCAGAGTGTCAACCTCTGCATCTCTTTCTGGGCTCTTGACCGAATGGACCAACACTGGTACAGGTGTGACATTCGCCTTGGCCACCTGCTGATCTTCCTCCAGCGCCTCTTCGTCCCTAATAATTTTTATTAGATCAGAGTAGGTTAGTGACATTCCTCCTCCTGAGGTTTTCAGGTGCAGCCAGACCGGGTCTGAGCGCCGCGCTCCCCTCATGATCTGCTTCATGCGTGCTTCATCTGCATCTTTGGGCAGCATTCCCTTCTTCAGTACAATCTTGCATAACTGCCTGTTCAGCCTTCTAACATATTCTGACAGTTTCTCATTCGGCTGCTGGAGAGTGTGTTCAATTTGATAAATCATCTCTGACACCTTCTCCAGCTGACCAAACTCTTCCTGCAGCATGGCCAGGCAATCTTGAGCTGTACAGTTTTCATTTCCAAACCGGAAGCTCTTCACCGCTTCTGCCGCGGCACCTTTCAGACTTTCTAAGACTCGCTGTCTCTTCTGTGCCTCAGGCACCTCCCATGCTTCTACTGCCTGCAATGCCTGTTCCACCCAAGTGTCAAAATCTTCCTCCCCCGCAGGGACGGGGAGCTTCCCTGAGAAGGTGCTAAGCTTCCGGTAACCAGCCTCCACATGCACCGTACTGCTTTTCTGGCACTTAATTACAAGGTCTCCTAGAGCATTCAACAATTCAGGCCCTATAGCGGCCAGCGGTGATCCCGGGCTTAATAGTTCCTTAAGCTTTTCTGCTTTAGGGGATAGTGGTGGAGATAATTGTGGGAGTGATGGCTTTGGTGTCTGAAACCATTCTTCCTTCACTGGCAGCGTATGTATCAAGTGATAGATCTGATTATCTATGGCTTGTATACTCTGACTTTTAAAATGCTCTGGGATTTCGTTTTTCCATTCTACCAGTGCGTATGTAAACAAGATCACTGGATCTGGCCTAAAATCCATCACCCATGCTTTGTGGCTCGGAGACAGTAACAATACGAGCTGTTTTATCTCCTCTTCCTTCCATCTTTCCCCCGGGAGTACAATGACTACCGCCGCGGTTGGATCGGCGCCAATCGCTGCGCACCACTGTGACATTGCCAGCGGGTCCATGCTGGTACTTCTGACCGGCTTGATTGCAGCGTGCAACGTACAAGGATCCCGGACTCGAGCCCCCACGTGTAGCGCTACCCCCAGTTAAGAGAGCCGCTGATATTGATTTGGGCCCTGTAGTGCACTGCTGTCAACCCCTGGCAATCGGCTCTAACCTCCCGTGGCACAGCTGGTGATAGAGGGATAGGACCGCGTGACCGCAACTGTTGGTGACGCAGTCCTATAACAAACATACACAGAATATACTTTAAAACTCCTATTAAAGTAAGCGGAACTGACACCAAATGTACTTTACCCAGATATTTTACTGAGGCTAATGGGCAAGTAATAAACAACAGTATAACAAGTTGCAGATCCCTGCAATAAACAGTAATAAAGATAAACAGAGTAATCAGAATAATAAAGTATTGCTATGCAACTCTAGCGCTGCCCTTTTACAGCTACTTCCCCTCATGGGTAGACTAACACCCAGCAATGTCTACCTATGCAGTCAGGCCTGACTGATCTAAATGGAAGTTCAGTGAAACAATATTCGCTAGCAATCTTTTCGGTGGTGCACTTGAAGAACAACTTTGTAATCCCAACGAATAGTAAAGATAAAGGTATCTGTCTTTAAACAGCTCTCACCACCCGGGCAAGTCAAAGTCCGTTTCCTCCATCGATTCGTCTAGGAACAGGAATCCACCGACATCCAAGTCTTCAATCCTTCTGGTGTACTGCAGCAAGGAGGATTAGATGTCTCTAAGGCTCTGCTAGGCTGGCAGAGGGCTCTTTGGAAAGGAGCACACGGCCCAGGCTTCAGGCCTTGTGCACACAGCAGTTCAGCACAGAGATCCTCTTGCTAGGAGAGGGGTGTCCAAAAAGACCGACCAAAACTCCGCCTCCCCTTTATAAAGTCTCCCCCAGCAGTCTCTGTTCTGGAGCAATGCACCCTGGGTGCTGCAAGATGTACTGGGAGATGTAGTCTCTCTCTCCTCTGCTTTCACTTCCATAATGTCTCTTTACTTCCTCCCGACTCACCTCTCACCTGGGACTTCTTGTCTCTCTGCATTAAAGGGGAACACCCCGCTACACGTAATTCCACTTTTGTTGAGAAAAAAACATTCCCCTCTGGGTGATCTATGTACATTGCAGGGATTTTAACAAACTTTCCTGCAGATTCCTACCTTTTGTTATTCTGAAGAAATCACTGTTTGTCCCTCTTAAAACAGCTATAATAAATAAGAAAAGTGCTTTAAAAAAAAACAAAAAACGAAGGAACACTATCATCATTTAAATGTTACAAAGAATATAACAGAATTTGTAAAAATTAAATCAAGGCCAATCACTCCAAAGACATGCTGGTAGGTTAATTGGCTTCTGTCCAAAATTGGCCCTAGTATGTGGGTGTGAGTTGGGGGCCTTGGATTGTGGGCTTCTTGAGGGTAGGGACCGATGTGGGTGTGTGATGTGTGTGTGGAGCGCTGCGTAGGTTGACGGCACTATATGGGTACCTTAAATAAAAATAATAATATAATGAGACACTATGTACAGGGATAGGGAGAATTGTAGACATGCACCCACACTCACTCAGGTTGAACTGGTTGAACTGGTTTCTTTATTCAACCTTACTAACTATGTAAGGCCGCAAAAATGCAAAACAGCCGACAAGCTTGCAAATAAAAAGTAAGACAAACCCCCAAAAAAATTTCAAATATATTAATATCTGGAGAGCGTGACTGGCAACAAAGAGAAGGCAAATTTATTGAATACTTTCTTCAGCTCTGTGTATACAAAGGAGCATGGGGGAACTCATGTCCATAGGGAGGGTATTGACACAGCCTCAGATGATCCACAATGGCTCTAAAGTGATATGGTCCAGAAATATTTAGACAGAATAAAGGGGAATAAAGCACCTAGACCAGATGGCATAAACCCATAAACCCTAAAAGAATTGAGCTTGGTCATTTCAAAGCCATTGTGTCTAATTTTTTGGGGATTTTTTAATGACTGGAATAGTACCATTGGATTGGCATAGGGCCAATGTGGTGCCTATATTTAAAAAGGGGTCAACGTCTATACCAAGTAACTATAGACCTGTTAGTTGAACTTCAATAGTTGGGAAGATCCTGAAAGGTTTAATAAAAGACCACATAGATGAGTTCTTGCTAGAAAAATATATGTATATATTTTAACCACTTCCCTACCCAGCTATAGACATATGACTGCCGCAAGAATCCTCTGTCCCTCCGGGCGGCCGTCACATGACGTCTTTGGCTTCCCGGGCCTCTAGGGGGCCGCGGTGTCTGCCAGGCACCCGCGATTGCCTGTCACACAGCAGGGATGTGGATCTGTGTGTGTAAACACACAGATCCACGTCCTGTCAGATGAGAGGAGACCGATGGTGTGTTCCCAGTACAGAGGAATACACATCAGTCTCCTCCCCTTGTGAGTCCCCTCCCCCTACAGTTAGAATCACTCCCTAGGTAACACATTTAACCCCTTGATCGCTCCCTAGTGTTAACCTCTTCCCTGCCAGTGACATTTACACAGTAATCAGTGCATTTTTATAGCACTGATCGCTGTATAAAAGTGAATGGTCCCAAAATAGTGTCAAAAGTGTCCGATATGTCCGCCGCAATGTCACAGTCACGATAAAAATCGCAGATCGCCGCCATTACTAGTAAAAAAAAAATAATAATAATAAAAATGCCATAAGTCTATCCCCTATTTTGTAGGCGCCATAACTTTTGTGCAAACCAATCAATATACGCTTATTGCAGTTGTTTTTACCAAAAATATGTAGAAGAATACATATTGGCCTAAACTGAGGAAGTAATTGGTTTTTTTTTGTTTTTTTTTAAATGGGATATTTATTATAGCAAAAAGTAAAAAATATTGTTTTTTTTCAGAATTGTTGTTCTTTTTTTGTTAATAGCGCAAAAAATAAAAACCGCAGAGGTAATCAAATACCACCAAAAGAAAGCTCTATTTGTGGGGAAAAAATTATAAAAAATGTCATTTGGATACAGTGTTGCATGACACGCAATTGTCATTCAAAATGTTACAGCACTAAAAACTGAAAATTGGCCTGGGCAGGAAGGGGGTGAAAATGCCCTGTATTGAAGTGGTTAAGCAACAGAGAGCATGGATTCATGAAAGACAGGAGTTGTCAAACAAACCTGATTTCTTTTTACGAGGAGGTAAACAAAACCTTAAATTTTTTTTAATTGGCTTCAAGCCCCATGGCAGTGGCATGGAGATAGGGTCCATCTCTGACCTTGATTGCCTTGATGGAAGCATGTTAAAAGTTACAGCTGCGCACATTTTGCGGATCTTATTTTTTCATGGGGTGGGGGGCACAGGACTTTAGCTTCTCAAACAGATTTGCTGGCAAGCACTTGTTGGAAAAAATTGCAACGTCCTTTGAGATTGCATGATAAGGACAAACAAATATTATAAAAGAGCAGAGGAGTAAGCAGATGTTTCATATGAAATAAGAAGGAGAACAGAGCGTGTTTGGGTGAAGCTCAGCTGCGTCTGTACTTTGATAGTCACATGTGTTCAGCCCAAATTAGCGTCACACAGCGCCCGGAGCAACGCACAGACTTCCGAATGACTCAAATTGCGGTGCTGGTCACAGTCTATCCTTCACAAACATAGAGACTGTTTATTAACCTCTAGTGGAGAAAATCAAGCAGGATCTCTGTTTCAAAATATTTTTGAATGTCTCTTTTAATACGCATATTTACTGTAAGGAAAGAAAAGAATGAAGTTCACTTTGGACTATTCTGGAAAGATAGCACAACATCATGTTATTGTTTATTTGTTTGTTTATTGTTTGTACTGTGTGTATCTCACATGAAAATTTATGCTTTTGATAGCGCTGTATTACCTAATGTTTTTATGATTATATATGTAGCACTACCCCCAATTAAGAGAGCTGCTGGTATTAATTTGGGCCTGTACCTTACTGCCGTCAACCCCCGATAAACTGGCTCTGACCCTCCGCTGGCACAGCTGTTAAACAAGTGAGATTCGGCAGCACACAAGTAACAAAAACCACAATGCAATATACCTTCACTCTTTAAGACTAAAGTACCTGGGCTGGCCGTCTCTCTGGAACAGTGATGTAAGTAACTGAGTTAGAATAAACGCAGTTACGTACGTAGTTACTTTAGAGGGTAACGAGTAATCTAACTGATTACTCTTCCCCTCATGGTAATGCAGTTACCATTACTTGGGCGGCGTTACCCCAATTACATCTACCGCCACTAGATGGCAGTAGTGTAATTCCTCTTCTCCTCTATGACCGGGTCTCTCTCATGTCACGGCACTGACGGCAGTCACGCTGCTCCCCGCTGCCCCTCCTCTCTTCTCGTCCATCCCCATTTGCTTGTGACATCATCTGGGATGGACGAGAAGAGAGGAGGGGCCGCCGGGGAGTAGCGTGACTGCTGTCAGTGCCGTGACATGAGAGAGAACTTATTACACATGCTTCCTGCGCTACTCTGCATGGCTGGTAAACAATGTGCTATGTGCCCTGCCCTGATGTGCTATGTGCCCTGCCCTGATGTGCTATGTGCCACATGTCCTGATGTGCCCTCATGTGCTATGTGCCCTGTGCCCCATGCCCTGATGTGCTATGTGCCCCAGGCCCTGATGTGCTATCATGTGCCCTGATGTGCTATGTGCCCTGATGTGCTGTGCGACCTGATGTGCTGTGCGCCCTGATGTGCTATGTGCCCCATGCCCTGATGTGCTATGTGCCCCATGCCCTGATGTGCTATGTGCCCTGATGTGCTATGTGCCCTGATGTGCTATGGGCCCCATGCCCTGATGTGCTATGTGCCCTCAAAAAAAAAGTCAGTTACTTTGCTGAGTAACTAATTACTTTTTCAATGTAGTAACTGAGTTACTAACACAATTACTTTTTGGGAGAAGTAATTTGTAACTGTAACTAATTACTTTTTTGAAGTAAGATGACCAACGCTGCTCTGGAACAGTTAACAGTCCACACACCGTGATTGCTTAACCATAAAATATCTTTACTAGGTAGTGAAAAGGTTAGGTTAACAGACAGGCATTTAAACATGCAGAGCCCTGCAAAGTCAAAGTTATGCGCAATATCACCACTGTTTTGATATACCAATCTTATACACGCTAATTGTCTCTAATAGAGCTGCGCTCGCTAGCTTCCCCCTCATAGGCAATATGGCGCCCGAACAATGTTCCCGTGAGTTATAGTCACTTCTATAGAAGGGATCTTCGCTAGCAACGTTGGTGCACTTTTACATTTGTAATCCAAGGAATAACTCAGTTAGTTGTACTCCTACTGTAGTTTTGGGCCTAAAGTCACAGGCAATGAGACGCCCAACTTCAATTGCACAGCACGCTATACTGGGTGCACAGGTGTGATGGTGGTGGGGCCTAGGTAAAGAATCACAGGCCTAACACAGTTAAGAATTCCTGAGCAGTGCTCTCTCACCCGACCAGACCAATCCGTCAACCGATCCCGCTGCTGGGCTTCAGCACGCAATCTCCCGGTCACACACAGTCTCCGATCTTCCGGACAACCAAAGGGGAAGGTGAAGATGGCTCGACCCTCAGGAACTCCGAGACGTCAGCAGGCTCTTTGGATGAGGCTTCTCTCCCTCTCCGATTAGCAGGCTTGCTCTCACTCGGTAGGCCCGGACACCTCCGGCCTAAATCAATACGATAGGCCCCAACAGGATCCAAGTTGCTGGGCGGGCGATGTCCAAAGAGACTGGGCGTTGCTCCTCCTTCCTTTAAATAGTCTATTCCCAGCAGACCTTGCGCCGGGCAATGCACGATGGATGTTCCATTGCACTGTGGGGTATGGTAGTCTGTGTAGTACCCTTGCTATTGGAGTCCAACTCTCCCGGCACCACAAATCCCACCATGCACTTCCCTTCTCATTGTCAATCAATGGCCAGCATATTACCCAATAGGAACCAGGGGAGAATGGGACTCACTTAATGCAATATAGTCTCTTATGAACACCATAAAGTGCCACCCCGCTACATATATATAGTTACATTGCTCCATGCTGGACCAGTGTACAGTGCCTTGAAAAAGTATTCATACCCCTTGACATTTTCCACATTTTGTCATGTTAAAACCAAAAACTTAAATGTATTTTATTGGGATTTTATGTGATAGACCAACACAAAGTGGCACATACTTGTGAAGTGAAAGGAAAACTATAAATGGTTTTCAATCTTTTTTACAAATAAATATGTGAAAAGTGTGGGGTGCATTTGTATTCAGCCCCCCGGAGTCAATACTTTATAGAACCTCCTTTCACTGCAATTACAGCTGCAAGTCTTTTTTGGGGATGTCTTTACCAGCTTTGCACATCTACAGTAGAGTGAAATTTTTGCCCATTCTTCTTTGCAAAATATCTTAAAGCTCTGTCAGATTGGATGGAGAGCGTCTGTGAACAGCAATTTTCATGTCTTGTCACAGATTCTCAATTGGATTAAGGTCTGGACTTTGACTGTGCCATCTAACACATGAATATGCTTTGATCTAAACAATTCCGTTGTAGCTCTGGCTGTATGTTTAGGGTCGTTGTCCTACTGGATGGTCAACTTCTGCCCAAGTCTCAAGGCTTTTGCAGACTCTGAAGCCCCATACACACTATCAGTTTTTCTGCAGGTTTTTGTCTTCAGGTTTACCAAAACCATCTAATATGAGGTGAAACCTTTAGGCTGGGTTCACACTTGTGCAGTGAGAATTCCAGCTCTCTTATCTCTGCAAAAAGATAAGAGAGCTGTTCAGCAGATCATCTCCATTTTAGCTGCGAATTTGGTGACCTGGGAGAGAGGAGGGGGAGGGGGGAAGTGTAGTGAGGTGAAGGAGAGAAATCCTGATGAGAACTAAACACATCAGATGCGTGCCCATAGAAGATAATGGACCTGAATTCGCACCTGAGCCTCACTGCAATGCCTAGAAAACGCACACTTTTTTTGGCAATGCGCAGTGCGAATGCATCGCACATATGTGAACCAGCCTCATTGAAATCAATGTATTTTAAAATGTTATGCAAATTGGATGCGGTGTAAGCCGCAACCAATTCGCGTAGGTGTGAACCCGGCCTAAGAGTTTCAATTCGTATGCAATTAGGCCGGCCCTTGCACTACATGGTTTTGGTAAACCTGAAGACAAAAACCTGCAGAAAAACTGATAGTGTGTATGGGGCTTAATAGGTTTTCTTCTAAGATTGGCCTGTATTTAGCTCCATCTTCCCATCAACTCTGACCAGCTTCCCTGTCCCTGCTGAAGAAAAGCATCCCCACAACATGATGTTGCCACCTCCATGTTTCACGGTGGGGATGGTGTGTTCAGGGTGATGTGCAGTCTTGGTTTTTCACCACAAATAACGTTTTGCTTTTAGACCAAATAGTTCAAATTTGGTCTCATCTGACCAGAACACCTTCTTCCACATATTTGCTATGTCCCCCACATGGCTTCTCAAAAACTGCAAACAGGACTTCTTATGGCTTTCTTTCAACAATGGCTTTCTTCTTGTCACTCTTCCATAAAGGTCAGATTTGTGGAGAGCACGACTAATAGTTGTCCTGTGGACAGATTCTCCCACCTGAGCTGTGGATCTCTGCAGCTCCTCCAGAGTTACCATGGGCCTCTTGGCTGCTTCTCTGATTAATGCTCTCCTTGCCCGGCCTGTCAGTTTAGTTGGACGGCCATGTCTTGGTAGGTTTGCAGTTGTGCCATACTCTTTCCATTTCCGGATGATGGATTGAACAGAGCTTAATGAGATGTTCAAAGCTTGGTTTTTTTTTTTATAACCTAACCCTGCTTTAAACTTCTCCACAACTTTAACCCTGACGTGTCTGGTGTGTTCATTGGCCTTCATGATGCTGTTTGTTCACTAAGGTTCTCTAATGCTTTGTACACACGATCGGAATTTCCGATGAAACAAGTCCGATGGACTTGTTTCATCAGAAATTCCGATCATGTGTGGGCCCCATCTGACTTTTGTCCATCGGTGTTTAGAATTAGAACATGTTTTAAATTTTTCCGATGGAAAAAAAACGATAGGGAATTCCTATCGTCTGTGTGGAACTCCGACAGAGAAAAAACCCACGCATGCTCAGAATCAAGTCGACGCATGCTCTGAAGCATTGAACTTAATTTTTCTCGGCTTGTCTGAGTGTTTTACGTCACGGCGTTTTGGACGGTCGGAATTTAGCCTGACAGTGTGTATGCAAGACAGCTTGAACGGAATTCCGATGAAAAATTCCATCGGATACTCCGAACGTGTGTACAGGGCATTACAAACCTCTGAGGGCTTTACAAAAAAGCTGTATTTATACTGAGATTAAATTACGCACAGGTGGACTCTATTTACTAATTAGGTGACTTCTGAAGGCAATTGGTTCCACTAGATTTTAGTTAGGGGGTATCAGAGTAAAGGGGGCTGAATACAAATGCACGCCACACTTTTCACATATTTATTTGTATAAAAAAATTGAAAACCATTTATCATTTTCCTTCCACTTCACAATTATGTGCCACTTTGTGTTGGTCTATCACAAAAAAAAAAAAAAAAAACAATAAAATACAATTTCCGTTTTTGGTTGTAACATGACAAAATGTGGAACATTTCAAGACACTGTAACTATATAAAATAACTATATAAAATATCCATACCTGGAATTCTTTGTTAAAGTGTTAGTTCACCTTTATATTTTTTTTCTGTATGAATTTAAAGCGGTAACTTGGTATAGCCCAGGGGCACCAATCACCATTCCGGTCAGTTGCTTACCCTAGGTTCAGTTGCTGTGCACCCTTGCAAATACAGGCCCTGACTTTGCATCCTTCACAACAGACAGAGAGTCGACAAACCAACATTGTACCATGTGTTGACCGTTCTGATCGTTATACAGCTTTTTATGTTCTGTTTTATGTAGAGTTTTCCTGGCATTGAATCCCGGCTCCATTAAACAAGCAATCTGTTCTGAGTACATTGAGTCTGTTTGCTGCTTGGGACTTGCAAAGATAAAACGCCTTGACACAGGTCACTTCTCTATATTGCACAGATCACATATTTTACTACGTATTATGTCCATGGTTTGTCCTTCAAGTTATATTTGTTCCGAAGAGAAAAACGAGGACATGCAGATGTACCAGTGCCCATCATGGATACCCTTCAACTGAAAGTTCTGCTTGTAAAATGCAATTATAGCAGATCCAAACAGTTACACTTTTATATGATTTGTTTCCCTAAAGAGAAACTGCTATTAAATTTCAAGTGACGGCATGATAAATGATCACAAGTGGTTGATTTACTAAAACTGGAGAGTGCAAAATGGTGCAGTTCTGCATAGAAACCAATCAGCTTCCAGGTTTTTTGTCAAAGCTTAATTAACTACTTACGGACTAGACTTGCGCACAACGGAAAAATTTGTTTAGTTTAGTTTATTTTCGGTCCTGTTGATTCGTAATTTTGCTAAACGGAATTTTTCGTGTTCGGACTAATTCGTATTTTCGCAAGCGACATTTTTTCGTTGAATGATTCGTATTAATGTAAGCCTTATTTTTAGTTGATTTATAATTCGTACTCTCGGTAGAGTACCGTATATACTCGAGTATAAGCCGACCCGAATTTAAGCCGAGGCACCTAATTTTACCACAAAATAATGGGAAAATGTATTGACTCGAGTTTAAGCCTAGGGTGTCCATCTGCATGCCTCACTGTGCCTCACTTTGCCTCACTGTGTCCATGTGCATGCCTCACTGTGTCCATGCCTCACTGTGCCTTACTGTGCCCATGCCTCACTGCGTCCATGCTTCACTGTGCCCATGCCTCACTATGCCCATGCTTCACTATGCCCATGCCTCACTGTGCCCATGCCTCACTGTCACTGTGCCCATGCCTCACTGTGCCCATGCCTCACTGTCACTGTGCCCATGCCTCACTGTCACTGTGCCCATGCCTCACTGTCACTGTGCCCATGCCTCACTGTGCCCATGCCTCACTGTGTCCATGCCTCACTGTGCCCAATCTCCCTACCTGATCTCCGGCTCTGTGTGACTAGACTGATGTTTAACATGGGAGTCTACGGAAGGGGTGCCCGGCTTTGAAAAATCGGTGCTCCCCAGCCGTAGGTCCCCCGAACAACAAACTTTGCACACTTGTAGAGGAAGAGTGGGGCTACATGTGTGCCAAGTTTAGGGTCCAGGAAATTTATGGATGGCCAGGATCGGGCACACAAATCTGAAGATGGACACAGACTCGAGTATAAGCCGAGGGGGGCATTTTCAGCACAAAAAAATGTGCTGAAAAACTTGGCTTATACTCATACATTGTTTTTTGTTGATTCAGGACACAACTCCTACTTTCGTAACTTTTTTTTGGTTTGTTGATTCGTAATTTTACGTGTCACAATGGCGCTGCCTAACGTGCTTCGAATGGATTTGTACTTTTCTAAATACATTGCGGTTATTTGTAACGATTCGAAATCTCGTATTTTACTTTTGTTTTTGACATGCGGCTATAGCCACCGCCCCCTGTACACCATTTTGAGAGGGAGTTCAGCACGGTGAGGGAGGAGCAGAGAGCAGAGCAGAGTGTTATTGTGCTTCTAATGGATTCGTAAATTCGTAACTTTTTTTGGGTTCGTTGATTCGTAATTTTACGTGTCTCTCACAATGG
Organism: Rana muscosa; assembly: GCA_029206835.1. Taxonomy (NCBI): domain Eukaryota; kingdom Metazoa; phylum Chordata; class Amphibia; order Anura; family Ranidae; genus Rana; species Rana muscosa. Next base: position 1,069,622,687 of record CM055117.1, read on the forward strand.
CGCTGTCTAACGTGCTTCGAATTGATTCGTACATTCGTAACTTTTTTTTGGTTCGTTGATTCGTAATTTCCCGTGACGGATCACAACAAGTCGACTTGCTGTTGCATTAGGCCGCATTAACGCAACAACGAATTATGCCGAAGGCATTCGGGCATTCGCTATTTGCGATATAATTTATTTTGGATTCGGTTTTATTCGTGAATGCTTCCGAACGTTCGAAAGTTGCTAAATTCGTACAAATTTTGATTTGTTCCGAAACAAATTGCACAAGCCTATTACGGACCGCCCACCGTCGTTATACGTCGGCTCTTTGAAGTAGAAGTATGTTTTTATGGCAGCAGCTAGCTGTCATAAACCTGGTATCCACTTCTTCAGCGGGCGGTCCGGTTTAAAATAAAAGTGGTCTCAGCTGCGGATTCGCCACAAGATCACTTTTATTGGTGGCGGGAGAGGGCCCCCCTCCTGCCATGCTTTGATGCCCTCCGCAGCTTACCAGAGCCGCCGGCAGCGGTGGAGGCGATCGGATCTTGTCCCCTGCTTGGCATGGAGCTGAGTGAGGGGAAGATGGCCCCCAGCAGGCTCCATACCATTGCAGGACTGAAGCAACGTCAAAACATCACTTCCACCCATCGCTCTTAAAGGGACATTTTTTTTATTTTATTTTGTTTCAAACAACATTTTTTTTTTTTATTGCATTTTAGTGTAGATGTGAGATCTGAGGTCTTTTTGACCCCAGATCTCATATTTAAGAGGTCCTGTCATGCTTTTTTTCTATTACAAGGGATGTTTACATTCCTTTTAATAGGAATAAAAGTGACACATTTTTTTTCCTTTAGAAATTTAATTTTGCTGCGGCACTGTTTCACACATCAGACTAAGGGGACCCCCCAGGCACAATATTTAAAGGAATATTTCATGTTTATTGTTTCACTTTAGGCATTATTAACCACATCAAAACTGGGTACTTTAGCCCCCTTCCTTCCCAGACCAATTTTCAGCTTTCAACGCTCTCGCATTTTCAATGACAATTGCGCGGTCATGCTACACTGTACCCAAATGAAATTATTATCATTTTGTTCACACAAATAGAGCTTTCTTTTGGTGGTATTTATTCACGACTACGTGTTTTATTTTTTGCGATATAAGCGAAAAACAAGCAGAAATTTGAAAAAAATAATATATATTTTCGTCTTTCTATTTAAAAAAAAAATCCAATCAAATTTAATTTTGGCATAAATTTAAGCCAAAAATATATTCTGCTACATGTTTTTGGTAAAAAAAATCCCGTTAGGGGTATAATAATTGGTTTGTGTGATCACGGACATATGTATGCAAATGATCATGTACAGATGTGCGCAGGTGATCACGGACATATGTGTGCAAATGATCATTGGGACATATGATTTTACTGTCATATATGTGGGGGACAGGTGTTTTTACTATGTGGGGACATGTGTGTGTGGGGACATGTGTGTGTGGGGACATGTATTTTGGGGACATGTTTGTTTACTTTGAGTGTTTATACTGTGTGGGGACACTAGGCTGGTGATCAGTGAGTAAAAAGCTGAAAAAAACAGCTCATACTCACTGATCACCAGCCAGCTGCAGCGATCCGCTCTCCTCTCCTCACCGACGACTTCTGTGTGAGGAGAGGAGAGCTGATTGCCTAGCAACCGGCTTTCTGTTTACATCACATGATGACTGTGATTGGACACGGCCGTCATGCGATCAGGAGGGCCAATCACAGAGCCCTCCTGCCGAATCGAGATGCGCCGTGTCCGGGTGACCCAAGTGCATCGGGATCGCGCCGCTGCGCGGGAACGCGCGCGCGATCCCCCTCCTTCTGAGGGACGTTCCTGAACGTCCACTCAGAAGGAGAGAGCGCCCACTCGGCCGTATATGTACAGTGGCCGGGTGGGAAGTAGTTAAAATCACTGCTCCTGAAAAAACGGTTGTTTTTAAAAAAAGTTTTATTTGCATTGATACATGTCCCCTGGTGCAGTACCTGGGTCCCCACACAATTTTTATGGCAATAACTTGCATATAAGCCTTTAAAATGAGCACCTTTGATTTTTCATGTTCGTGTCACATACTGTAGACTTTAATAGGGTTTGCATGTTTGCACAAATATTTTTGCCTGTTCCCATGTTCTGGTGTATGTCTTCACATTACTCCACATTACTCCACATGGATGCCTTCATACCCCAAAGTGTTGAGACGCACTCGGTGAACTATGTGTGTCGGTTACTTGCAATACACCTCTTTAGTAACTTCAGACCATGCAAGTACAACATTTCAGTATTTTATTTAGGAAAAGTACAAACTGGACATTTCAAGTGAAGTACAAGCAAATACAGTCCTTTAGAGGCACTCTTATGCAGATATAGGTCCTTCAGAGGCATGCTCCGGTGCTGGTGTCTTCGGGGTGAACCTAAGGTTCAGATAACTTTACATCTCAATAGTGGTAGATGACCTCTTTTTGCTTCTCGCAAGTATTATTGTTAATTTCTCTCCCTTACCGGCCCCAGTTACAGCTATCTCTCTCCCTTGGGCTCTCCACAGGGGAACTCCCTGAACTCTCTGTCCCTCAGACAGAACTTGGATCTCGGGCCTGGGCTTCTCTTACCGGACAACTATCCCATATTTATATACCACAGGATTAGTGGGCCAGACCCAGAGAACAACCTGCTAAAAGACCAAAGAACTGGGAAAGGCATCAACTCTTACCCTCTCAGCTGAAACAACACCTGTCTGGCTATTTCAACCTGCTTATACGTGGCCTTGCAGGCTTTGGAGGACCACCCTAGCTACTCTTTCTCAAATCTTATATACAAAGGTGGCACAGAACTGAGGAAAACTCTCCTAAACTCCTTCTCGGCTTTGACGTGTCACATGACCCTGCATAGGGGAAGGTTAGGAGTATGATTGGTATGACCTTGCCTGGAAGTGTTGGATAGCCCCGGTATGGCCTTGCCTGGAAGTGTTGGATAGCCCTGGTACAGCTTTGCCTGGAAATTATGGATAGCCCCGGTACCTGTACCTCTTTAAGTCAGTGAGGAATGGATTAACTGCCCACCAACCAGATGAGTATTCAACATGTCTCTATTTAGATTTGATTAAAATAGCGACAGGGTCACATTCACCTGTATATCTAAAAATCCTTTACTTGCCGACTCCCTTTAAATATTGTGACTCATAGTAACTGATTTGTTTTTATGTTTAATGAAAATGTATGTCTTTCTCTGGCAATGCTCAGCGATGTTGTATATTGTCATCTCTGTACAGCTCACAGCATGCCATCCACATTGAACTCTTGCTTTGCTTTCGTATGCTATTAAAGTTATGTGACAGAGCATTGTGCCGAAATAAAAGAAAGGACTGTAGCACTACCCACGTAGGAGCTGCTGGTTTAGTTTTGGGTCTGCACTCTGCCAGTCAACCCCCAGAATTTGGCTCAATCCCCTCTGGCACAAATGGACAATAATATGATTGAGGACCCCAATTGGCTGTAAGGGACCTCAATGATACACACTCACAACAATAATGGCAATAAAAGGGTTGTTACCTTGGTGTTGTTCACCTGCCACTCAGCTGCAAAGACAGAGTTCCACACAAATTGTAGCTTAACCAATGGTGATATGTTTACTTGGTAAAGAAATGAAATAAAGGTTATACAATAGGCATTCAATACATACAGCTCCCTGTATAAATCAATGAATGAAGTACCACCGGTTTAAAATACCTTTGAAATCCGACCCTACTAACATAACCTGAGGGCCAGACTTGAGCGGGGGTATGGTGGAGGAATCTCCCAGTGCAGTAATATCAACACTGGGGTACTTCTCCACCAAGTCTCACATAAACAGCAGTAAACACGGGGTAATAAAAACAGTTATCACTAATATGCAGAATCACAACTCTATGGCTCCCCCTAGTGGACAGTTCAATTGGTGCGTGTCGTATAGCAACCACTTGCAAAGGTAGAAAAGCAGACAATTATCCCTTTAAGAGTCAGGTAATCTTCAGCTAGCCACGTTGGTGCACTTAAAGATTTGTATTCCAAAAGATAGGGTGAAGAAAGAAACTGCTGATTGAGGCACACGGACTAACAGTACAAGGGGTACTAGTTTCCCCAAGGCGTTGAGTTTCTAAGAGCGGAGATGCAAACGCCAGCAGATACAAATGAGGCTTGTGATAGTCACACTCCTGGCAGTCAGTTAACTAAATTGATGGGCAAGTGCCCGCTCACCAGATGAGGCCTTGTCTTTCTGCTTTTCCTCTCAGTCTGAAACCCTCCTTCACGAGGCCCCTGGTCCATCACCCGGTTTCACGAGGCCCCTGGTCCATCTCCCAGCTGTCCTCTGGATGACGATGGATAAACGGCTCTGGATGCTGCGAGCTGCAGACCGATCCTCCTCCGGTTGATCAGCGGGACTGTCCGCAGGGATCCCTCTTTGGCTAGGCGATCCGCTCTTGGTCTCCGTAGGCCCAGGCTTCTCAGGCCTAGGCACACTCACAGCAGGCCTCAACACAGGCCTCCTGCCGGCTTGAAGATGGCGTCCAGAGAGAGCGTGCTATACGGCACGCTTGTCTTAAAAAAGGTCCTCCCATCAGGCCACTGGTAGCACAGTGGCCTTGTGGGCAATGTAATCTCTGTGCAACTTACTGTAATGGAGTCTTTGTCTCTCGGTAATTGAATCAAACAAGTTGTAACTGACTAGCATGAAATAAACACCGAAGGGAGCCAAACTTATATACACAGCACGGATTGCAGTCCTTAACGATGCTTGCAATGGTAACACCTTGCTACAGGACGCTTGTTTTATTTTTTTTATTTTTTTGTTCTCTGCTGAATTATTTGCATTGAACTTGCCTGAATGTGTTTTTCAGGGTCAATGACTGTATTCTCCGAGTGAATGAAGTGGATGTCTCGGAGGTGTCACACAGCAGAGCTGTAGAAGCACTAAAAGAAGCCGGTTCCATTGTTCGTCTATATGTACGCAGAAGAAGACCCATCCTTGAAACTGTTGTAGAGATTAAACTTTTTAAAGGACCAAAAGGTATTGTATCTATTGTAATGTATGTACATTATTTGCACAAAGGCAATGTTTATATAAGGAAGGCTGATTTTTTTTTTTCTATCTTGCGTAGAATGTGTGAAACAAAGCAAATCTCAGAAAAAAAAAGATCACAAACACTCAACTCTCCCCCCCCCCCACCTTCCAAACACCACCCCCGCAAACTCATTTGTACAATAGTTGCTGAAAATACAGATACAATTAAATAACCCATTGAGGACCAAGTATTCTCAGAATCTATTTATCATAATGCTAGAATACTGTAGATGTAAAGCCAACTGAATGAGACTTAAGTCCCGTACACACGATCCGAATATCGTACGAAAAATGTCGTCCGAGGAAGAATCGTACGATAATCGGATCGTTAGTACAGAGCTTCGAGAGCCGATCATGACAGTTCATCCGATATTATTTTATCGGACATGCACGAAAATTTTCCTCGTACGATACCAGATCGTACGATTTTCATTTAGTCAGTATAGTTGTCGTCCGAAAATACAATACAAATACATTACAACACATGACATCACTTCCGATTTTTTTTTCTGTCGTACGAGAATTTGCGTGACTTTAATAACCTATTTAATTTTACTTGTGACTATTAAGCGAAAAAAGTTGTACGATCTGTCGTACGATATTCGGATCATGTGTACGGGGCATTAGTTTGTACAGCAAATCATAAACAACCACCATTTTTTTTTAATGAAATTCAGTTTTCAAACTTTTTTTGCGGAATCTTAACATCTTTGCAGTCACTATTTGCGTACTCCAGTGATGGCTCCATGGCATTTCTCAAAGCGTGTTTCCCAATGGTAATAAGAGTGAACCATGCTTGTGTTTGAAATGGCCATCTTCAGAAGATCATATGGCTGGTGAAAATGTTTAACAGCTTGCCGGCCAGCGCACAACGATATACGTCGGCACAATGGCACGGCTGCGCAAATGGGTGTACAGATACGTCCTCTTTAAACCCGCGGACTCGATGTCTGCCAGAGTCCCGCGATCGTGACACAGAGCTGCAGAACGGGGAGATGCCTATGTAAACAAGGCATTTCCCTGTTCTGCCTAGTGACATGACAGGGATCTACTGCTCCCTGTCATCGGGAGCAGTGATCGCTGTCATGTCACTGGTAGCCCATCCCCCCCACAGTTGGAATCATTCCCTAGGACACACTTAACCCCTTGATTGCCCCCTAGTGTTTAACCCCTTCCCTGCCCGTGTCATTTACACAGTAATCAGTGCATTTTTATGCACTGATTACCAAAATATTTTTTACCAAAAATATGTAGAAGAATACGTATCGGCCTAAACTGAGAAATAAATTATTTTTATTAAATATTTTTTGGGATATTTATTATAGCAAAAAGTAAAAAATATTGCTTTTTTTTCAAAATTTACGCTTTTTTTTTGTCTATAGCACAAAAAATAAAAACCACAGAGGTGATCAAATACCACCAAAAGAAAGCTCTATTTGTGGGAAAAAAAGAACGTCAATTTTGTTTGGGTGCAATGTTGCATGACCATGCAATTGTCAGTTAAAGCGACGCAGTGCTGTATCGCAAAAAGTGTTCTGGTCAGGAAGGGGGTAAATTCTTCCGGGGCTGAAGTGGTTAAGCACAACTGGAAAGAAGGGATAGAGAACTGTCGCCCTATAACAGGAGAAGTGCCTTGACAAGGGCCCTCATGACAGAATCAATGTGTTTCAAGGGTTTAGAAACTTCCCCTTCATCAGGGCATCATCACATGTTTTGGGGTTCAATTAACAGAAAGCCAACGTGTACTTGTGTTGTAGCCCTAGTGAAGAGGAGGATTCTGAATCCCCAAAATGCATTGATCCAAAACGTTTGCCAAAGACTGGTTATGACTAGTGTGAGATTGGGGCGATTAAACTCATGTGGTAGGTGCCTTTACAATGAGTTGCGCCAGTCCAAAACTGTATTTTAGGGCATGGCAGCCAAGTCCAAGATCATACGGATAGGTCTTTCCCACGCAAGGGGTTCGCACAAACATAACTTTAGACTCCTGGCTCTCTTGTAGCAACTTTAATGCTCTGAATACCTCTGCAAGGTCTTCCTGGCCAATAAACACCTTTTGGACTTCCTGACCATCAAATACATCCCAGTGTTTATGCCCAGACACTGTATCCTAGCTCTGCGTCTTTACTTGCAGCTCCCTAGCTGCACTGGTCCCTCCTGGACTCACTCTGTACAGCTTCCTTGCTGCTTCTGTCCCACATGGACTCTCTCTTGTCCCTCATGGACTCTCTTTTGTCCCTCTTGGACTTTCTCTCCTGGACTTAGATGCCCGGCAGCATCTCACATGACTCCCATCACAAACACTGACCTCCCTCAGAAGGGTGGGGCTCTGTGCGCTATTTCTGGCTCCAATATGAAGCCAGCACACACCTGAGCCATTAGTGTGTCTGCTTCTAAAAGCGGTAAGGCTGGGTTCACACTGGTGCGACAAGAGACTCGTCCTACTTTGGATCCGACTTTGCCCTGCGACTTGAAGCCGATATACGTCCGACTTTCAATGAACGGGGATCCGACTTGGATCCCTAGCCAATACCAGGTACTGTGTTTGGTATGAATCTTGAGGGCCCCCCTGCCCCAAAGCACCCACCCCCCATGTTAAGGGCATGCGGCCTGGTATGGTTCGGGGGGGGCGCTCGCTCGTCCCTACCCCCTTTCCTGACCGGCCGGGCTGCGTGCTCGAATTAGGGTCTGGTATGGATTTTGGGGGGACCCCCATGCCGTTTTTTCGGCGTAGGGGGTTCCCCTCAATATCCATACCAGACCGAAGGGCCTGGTATGCTCTTGGAGGGGGAACCCATGCCAGTTTTTTATTTAAAATTTGGTGTGGAGTTCCCCCTCAAGATCAGCAGAGCATAAGTCGCATGGAAAAGTCGGATCATGAAAGACGGCGTTTCTACTTTGATCCGACTTCAGTGATATTCAATGGGCTGAAGTAGGATCAAAGTCGGACCAAAGTAGTACAGGGAGCATTTTCAAAGTCGGACCGACATGTGTCGGACCAGTTAAGAGACGGCTCCCATAGGGAAACATTGATTTTCACAATTCATGCGACATGAGCTCCTAATGTCGGAGCGTTTGTCGCACCAGTGTGAACCAGGCCTCAACCACCATTTTACCGACTAGCAGGGGGTCACCCTGCTACACTAGACAAGGGGTGTTGATGGTACAATGTAGGTTGTTTTACTAAAACTGGAGAATGCAAAATCTGGTACAGTTGTGCATAGAAACCAATCCGCTTCAAACTTCAGCTTGTTCAATTAGGCTTTGACAAAAAAAAAAAAAAAAGAAAACTGGAAGCTAATTGGTTTCTATGCTGAGTTGCACCAGATTTTGTACTCTCCAGTTTTGGTAAATCAACTCCAATGTTTTCTATGCTAAAAGGTGCATAAAGTTCCTCATGCAGGCTGGAAAATGTACCTAATATTTCTAGGAAAAATGTATTATTATTATTATTATTAATAAACAATATTCATAATATGACAAATATTTATATTTGTTTTTTAGCCCTGACTGTAATAAAGAAAAAAACAATGTACAAAACCACCATATAATTCCCTTAAAGGGGAAGTAAACACATCCATATAACCATTTAAAAAAACAGTTACATTTCCGGCACGTGCCGGGAATGTAACACTCCCATTGGTTGTGCTCTCAACCAGACTGTCAAACCATCCAATGGCTGGTGTCATAACTTATTACATGTGCAGCATCATGGCAGTTGTAGATTAAATGGAGGCCAAGATAGCAGCTTCCTTGGCTGAAAACGATAGGAGGGTTTAGTTTCACTTTAACCACTTGCCTCTAGCCCGCATTTTACTGCAGGTGGGCAGTTTGTACAGGCACAATCACGTACCTGTACGTCGGCGGGGAACGGACACAGCAGCATTTTGTCAACAGCTTTGAGCAAATGATTCATGGCTGAGATCTGCTGATTGGCTGTGTCCAATCACAGCCCAGAGCCCTGTGTTCACAAAAAGACAAGGGTCTGTACAGAAGGAAAGATCTCTGTGATTCTTCTCTCTGCAAAGCAGGGAGAAGGAACAAATAGAAATTCAGTAAAAAGCAACACATATTACACACAATACACATAGTTGGGCACACACTTAACCACTTGATTACCCTAAGATGTTAACCCATTCCCAGCCAGTGTAATTAGAACAGTGACAGTGTATAGGAGTGGTTACCAAACTGTGTCTGGGGGGGCAGATGTGTTTTTTTGCTCATCTTTATCTGGCCCTTGGAGCACTATTCCACCCACTGGCACCAATGATGGAGCGCCATTCCCCCTACTGACACGATCAACATGGCACTAATGGGGCTCTAATGCTGGGGCATGTTCTACTTATACTGGCCACAGTATGCTCCCCCCCCCTTAAAGCCTGAAGGACAGTAAACTGGCCCCTTACTTAGAAAGTTTGGGGACCCCCCCGGTGTAGTGATGAGCCGAACACCCCCGGGTTCGGTTCGCACCAGAACCCGCGAACGGACCGAAAGTTCGAACGAACATTAGAACCCTATTAAATACAATGGATGCGAACGTTCGAATTCTAAAGTGCTAATTATAACAACTATTATGCATGTTATTGTCATAAATAGGGTTTGGGAACCCGGGTTGTGCACCAGGGGACATGTATCAATGCAAAAAGAAGTTTTAAAAACGGTCGTTTTTCGGGAGCAGTCATTTTAATGATGCATAAAGTGAAAAAAAAAAAAGTCAAATATTCCTTTAAATATCGTACCTGGGGGGTGTCTAAAGTATGCCTGTGAAGTGCCACGTGTTTCCCGTGTTTAGAACTGTCCCTGCACAAAATGACACTTCTAAAGGAAAAAAAAGCCATTTAAAACTGCTTGCGGCTTTAATGTAATGTCTGGTCCCGGTAATATGGATGAAATTCTTTAAGAAAAATGGCATAGCTACCCCATGACCCCCCCCCCTACCCCAGCCCATTACCAGCCCCTTTGGGTCTTGTATGGATATTAAGGGGAACTCCGCACATAAAATAAAAAAGGCCCTATATACTCTGAACAGCCGTATACAGGCGGTGCATACAAGACAGGGACTGTAGGTTTGTTCTTATGTAGAATCTGTTTGTAATTTTGAACAGGTACATTGTTGAAGTGTAGCTCCAGCCCAAAAATCTATTTTTAAACTTTTTGGGAAACATAGGTAAGGGTTATCACCCCTGTAACATTTGTTTTGCTGTCTGTGCCCCTGTTCAGAACATTTCACCTCACTTTCCGTCCCAATGACAACTGTTTTTGAAATGTGGTGTTTTTCTTGAAACAAGGATTGCTGATAAAGCATCAGTACAGATGAGACCCCTTTCTCCCATATTTATTCTTACAGGAGAGAATTTTCCTTTCTAGGGGTAGATTTCCTCTCACTTCCTGTTGTCTTCTTTCGTTTGCAAGTAGGAGTCGTTTGTAAGTTGGATGTTTGAAAGTAGGGACCTGCCGTATATACTCTGCAGAAATAGGCCCCTTAGTTGTTGGTGTTGGCACAACACTGTAAGCACTCAGTTACTCTTGGTTGGTGCTGGAACGCCCTGCTGTCAACTATTATATCAGGAATTTTAATTACATATAATTGTTGAACAGTGGTAGTAAAAATTGGGGCTTTGATGGTGGTGCTGGTGCCACAACACTGTAAGCCCTGACAGTTACTCTTGGTGGGTGCAGCAATGGGCCCTGCTGTGAATTATTAGATCAAGAATTGTAATTACATGCCCCTTTTGAACAGGGGCTGAAAAATTGGGCCTTTCGTGGTGGTGGTGGTGGTGGCGTTGCCACAAGACTGTAAGCCCTCAGAGTTACTCTTGGTGGGTGCAGCAATGGACCCTGCTGTGAATTATTAGATCAAGAATTGTAATTGCATGCCCCTGTTGAACAGGGGCTGAAAAATTGGGCCTTAGGCACTGGTGGCACAACACTACAACCCCTCACAGATACTGTACTTGGAGCACAGCAATGAGCCCTGTTGCAAAGTATTGCTTCAAAAATTGTAATGACACGCCCCTGTTAAACAGGGGCTGAAAAATTGGGCCTTAGGCACTGGTGCCACAACACTCCAACCCCTCACAGATACTGTACTTGGAGCACAGCAATGAGCCCTATGGCAAATTATTGCTAAAAAAATTGTAATTACACGCCCCTGTAAAACAGGGGCTGAAAAATTGGGCCTTAGCCACTGGTGGCGGCACCCATAAACAAAAATGATCTTCCAAGCTATCATCATCAATCGTATCATTGAGGACTCGGAGGAGGAGGATAGCCAGTCAACATAACAGCACAGGCACTCAGCATCAGCATCAGTCTTGAAGGGATGTGACATGTTAAAATCAATTAGTCTGTTATATCAGCATCAGGTGTGTGGTAGCTGGTGGTGATCCAAGACTGGTTCATCTTGATGAAAGTCAGTCGATCAACCGAGTCGGTGGACAGGCGCACCCTGTGATCCGTGACAAATCCTCCAGCAGCACTGAATGTGCGTTCCGAAAGAACGCTGGATGCAGGACAGGCCAGTAGCTCAATTGCATACTGTGCAAGCTCTGGCCAGTGATCCATCCTCAAGACCCAGTAAGCCAGAGGATTTTCGGTGGGGAAGGTGTCCAAGTCTGACCTTGCCCCTAGATATTCCTGCACCATGTTTATCAGACGCTGGCGATGGTTGCTGGAACCGATCATACTTTGGGGCTGCGGACTAAAGAATTGTCTGAACGCATCGGTCAGACGGCCACCTTCCCCACCGCTCCTTCTTTGACTGGCCGAAGCCTCAGCAACTCGTTGTCCAGGACCAGGAGTTTGTAACCTCCCAGTCTCTGGGAACGCGTTGCACAGACCTTTCTGCAAGGCCTCCCGGAGTTGTCTCATCCTCTGCTCCCTCTGCGACGGTAACATAAGGTCCGCAACCTTACCCTTGTACCGTGGATCAAGGAGAGTGGCCAGCCAGTAATGGTCCCTCTCCTTGATCCGAAGAATACGAGGATCCTTCCGCAGACTTTGCAGGATCAGGGAGGCCATGCAGCGTAGGTTTGCTGAGGCATTCGCTCCGGAGTCCTCTGGGTCACTAAGGACGACATGATCCGCAGCCACCTCCTCCCAGCCACGTACAAGTCCACTGGTTTCTTGGGACTGTAAATCATCCCTAAAAGACTGCTGCTGATGATGCTGAGTGCCAGCCTCCACCTCCATGCTGACACAATCCTCCTCCTCCTCCTCCTCCTCTTCCTGTGCGATGGGTGGGACAGAAGGAACACTGTCTGGGTAAAGGGGGCCTTGAGAGGCAAGGAAGTCCTCCTCTTCCTGCCTCTGTTCTGCCTCAAGTGCCCTGTCCATTATTCCACGCAGCGTGTGCTCCAACAGGTGGACAAGAGGTACAGTGTCACTGATGCATGCACTGTCACTGCTCACCATCCTCGTGGCCTCCTCAAATGGTGCCAGGACAGTGCATGCATCCCTGATCATGCCCCACTGGCGTGGAGAAAAAAAACCAAGCTCCCCTGACCCTGTCCTGGTGCCGTAGTCGCACAGGTACTCATTGATGGCCCTCTGCTGCGTGTGCAGCCGCTGCAGCATGGCCAACGTTGAGTTCCACCTGGTGGGCATGTCACATATAAGGCGGTTCTTGGGCAGGTTCAACTCCTTTTGCAGCTCAGCCAGGCGAGCACTGGCATTATAAGATCTGCGGAAATGCACACAGACTTTCCTGGCCTGCCTCAGGACATCCTGTAAGCCCGGGTACCTGCCCAAGAACCGCTGCACCACCAGGTTAAGGACGTGAGCCACACAGGGCACATGGGTCAGTTGTCCCTGTCGGAGGGCGGAGAGGAGGTTGGTGCCATTGTCGCAAACCACCATTCCTGGCTTAAGCTGGCGTGGCGTCAACCACCTCTCGGCCTGGCCCTGCAGAGCAGACAGGACCTCTGCCCCAGTGTGGCTTCTGTCCCCCAAACACACCAGCGCAAGCACGGCATGGCATCTTTTTGCCTGCGTACTTGCGTAGCCCCGTGAACGGCTACGGAGCACCGCTGGTTCATAGGACAAACCACAGGAAGAGGCCATGGAGGAAGAAGAAGAGGAGGGGGTGGAGGAGAGAGGTGTGTCACAACCAGTAGTAGCATTTTGGAGGCGTGGCGGTGGGACAACCTCCAACACTACTGCACCTTGTCCTGCATCCTTCCCAGCTGCCAAAAGAGTGACCCAATGGGCCGTGAAAGAAAGGTAACGTCCCTGTCCATGCCTGCTGGACCATGAGTCAGCGGTAATATGCACCTTACCGCTGACCGCCCTGTCCAGCGAGGCCAAGACATTGCCTTCCACATGCCGGTAGAGAGCCGGAATAGCCTTCCGTGAGAAAAAGTGGCGTTTGGGAACCTGCCACTGAGGAACCGCACATTGCACAAACTCACGGAAGGGGGCCGAGTCTACCAACTGAAAAGGCAGCAGTTGAAGCGCTAGCAATTTAGCCAAGCTAGCATTCAACCGCTGGGCATGTGGATGGCTGGGAGTGAACTTCTTTTGACGGTCCAGCAGCTGGGGCAGGGAAATTTGCCTGCTAGAATCGGACGTCGGTGTACTGCTAGCAGAGTGGCCGCAAGTACTTGGCTGTGACACACCTAATTCTACACCTTCATTCCTCTCAGTGCATGTTTCAGAGAGGACTGAAGTTATAGTGGGGTTGGAGATCCCAGCTGATGCGGTGCAAGGAGAGGTCCGCTTTGTTCTTTGGTGTGGGTCTTTGAGGTAGGCTTGCCAACGAGCTGCATGGCAGGTCAACATATGTCTGGTCAGGCATGTGGTACCCAAGCGGCTGATGTTTTGGCCACGCGATATACGCTTGAGACATATGTTGCAAACAGCAGCTGTGCGATCTGATGCACTAGCCTCAAAAAAGGCCCACACCAAAGAACTTTTTGAATGACGGGCAGAGGCAGCGCCCTGCACAGGCGGAGCTCTGCGGTGTGATTCCGTCGGTGTACTGCCCTTACGCTGGCCACCAAAGGGCATCCTGCCTCGTTGGAGATGTGCCTCCTCCTCATCCTCCTCCTCCTCCTCTCTCCTATTAGGCACCCACGTGGAGTCAGTGACCTCATCATCATCTCCCTCCTCATCACTGGAGGCAATCTGGCAGTATGCTGCAGCTGCTGGAACATGACTGCCAGATTGGTGTCCTTCTTGAGCATCCCCTCTGTCTGCTCTCACGCTACTGCCTTCCTCTAGCTGGGTTTCATCATCAGACCCTTCGAAACGCTGGGCATCCTCCTGGAGCATGTACCCAACACTGTGCTGAAACAGTTCGGGGGACTCCTCAGGAGGAGGACATGGTGGGTCTAGGGAAGGAGTGACTGATGATGAGTCTGACATTGATACCAGGGAAGAGGACGCTTTGGCAGCTGCTTTTCCAGTACCCTGAGCCTGGGTGAGAGAGGATGAGGAGGAGGAGGAGGGCTTGGTCATCCACTCTACCAAGTCTTCGGCATGATGTGGCTCAACATGTCCAGCTGCCGAAAAGAAGGACAAGCGTGTCCCATGGCCATGTGCTGATGACAATGCACCGCGTCCACGACCAGCACTGTTGCCCCCAGACACAGAGCCTGCTTTCCCTCTTTTATTGCCTCCTGACTGTCTGCCTCTCCTTGTTTGCCTTCCAGACATTCTAATAGATGGCCTGCAGGGAGATGGGAAAAAAGCAATAAGGGCTACCTTCAGGTGTCCTTCTCTGTCCCTTGAAACAAGGACTTTGACAGTGAAAGAAACTGACACACTCTCCCTACCTACAGTTTTCTGTCCCTAGAAAAATTTTTTTTTTAAAGCACAATTTAGCACAAGGAGAATTCACTCACTGTCCTTCCAGGTCCCTGGAAACAAGGACTTTGACAGTGAAAGAAACTGACACACTCTCCCTACCTACAGTTTTCTGTCCCTAGAAAAAATGTTTTTTTTAAGCACAATTTAGCACAAGGAGAATTACCTCACTGTCCTTCCAGGTCCCTGGAAACAAGGACTTTGACAGTGAAAGAAACTGACACACTCTCCCTACCTACAGTTTTCTGTCCCTAGAAAAAATGTTTTTTTTAAGCACAATATAGCACAAGGAGAATTCACTCACTGTCCTTCCAGGTCCCTGGAAACAAGGACTTTGACAGTGAAAGAAACTGACACACTCTCCCTACCTACAGTTTTCTGTCCCTAGAAAAAATGTTTTTTTTAAGCACAATTTAGCACAAGGAGAATTACCTCACTGTCCTTCCAGGTCCCTGGAAACAAGGACTTTGACAGTGAAAGAAACTGACACACTCTCCCTACCTACAGTTTTCTGTCCCTAGAAAAAATGTTTTTTTTTAAGCACAATTTAGCACAAGGAGAATTACCTCACTGTCCTTCCAGGTCCCTGGAAACAAGGACTTTGACAGTGAAAGAAACTGACACACTCTCCCTACCTACAGTTTTCTGTCCCTAGAAAAAATGTTTTTTTTAAGCACAATATAGCACAAGGAGAATTCACTCACTGTCCTTCCAGGTCCCTGGAAACAAGGACTTTGACAGTGAAAGAAACTGACACACTCTCCCTACCTACAGTTTTCTGTCCCTAGAAAAAATGTTTTTTTTAAGCACAATTTAGCACAAGGAGAATTACCTCACTGTCCTTCCAGGTCCCTGGAAACAAGGACTTTGACAGTGAAAGAAACTGACACACTCTCCCTACCTACAGTTTTCTGTCCCTAGAAAAAATGTTTTTTTTAAGCACAATTTAGCACAAGGAGAATTACCTCACTGTCCTTCCAGGTCCCTGGAAACAAGGACTTTGGCAGTGAAAGAAACTGACACACTCTCCCTACCTACAGTTTTCTGTCCCTAGAAAAAATGTTTTTTTTAAGCACAATTTAGCACAAGGAGAATTACCTCACTGTCCTTCCAGGTCCCTGGAAACAAGGACTTTGACAGTGAAAGAAACTGACACACTCTCCCTACCTACAGTTTTCTGTCCCTAGAAAAAATGTTTTTTTTAAGCACAATTTAGCACAAGGAGAATTACCTCACTGTCCTTCCAGGTCCCTGGAAACAAGGACTTTGACAGTGAAAGAAACTGACACACTCTCCCTACCTACAGTTTTCTGTCCCTAGAAAAAATGTTTTTTTTAAGCACAATTTAGCACAAGGAGAATTACCTCACTGTCCTTCCAGGTCCCTGGAAACAAGGACTTTGACAGTGAAAGAAACTGACACACTCTCCCTACCTACAGTTTTCTGTCCCTAGAAAAAATGTTTTTTTTAAGCACAATTTAGCACAAGGAGAATTACCTCACTGTCCTTCCAGGTCCCTGGAAACAAGGACTTTGACAGTGAAAGAAACTGACACACTCTCCCTACCTACAGTTTTCTGTCCCTAGAAAAAATGTTTTTTTTAAGCACAATATAGCACAAGGAGAATTCACTCACTGTCCTTCCAGGTCCCTGGAAACAAGGACTTTGACAGTGAAAGAAACTGACACACTCTCCCTACCTACAGTTTTCTGTCCCTAGAAAAAAAGTTTTTTTTAAGCACAATTTAGCACAAGGAGAATTACCTCACTGTCCTTCCAGGTCCCTGGAAACAAGGACTTTGACAGTGAAAGAAACTGACACACTCTCCCTACCTACAGTTTTCTGTCCCTAGAAAAAATGTTTTTTTTAAGCACAATATAGCACAAGGAGAATTCACTCACTGTCCTTCCAGGTCCCTGGAAACAAGGACTTTGACAGTGAAAGAAACTGACACACTCTCCCTACCTACAGTTTTCTGTCCCTAGAAAAAATGTTTTTTTTAAGCACAATTTAGCACAAGGAGAATTACCTCACTGTCCTTCCAGGTCCCTGGAAACAAGGACTTTGACAGTGAAAGAAACTGACACACTCTCCCTACCTACAGTTTTCTGTCCCTAGAAAAAATGTTTTTTTTAAGCACAATTTAGCACAAGGAGAATTACCTCACTGTCCTTCCAGGTCTCTGGAAACAAGGACTTTGACAGTGAAAGAAACTGACACACTCTCCCTACCTACAGTTTTCTGTCCCTAGAAAAAATGTTTTTTTTAAGCACAATTTAGCACAAGGAGAATTACCTCACTGTCCTTCCAGGTCCCTGGAAACAAGGACTTTGACAGTGAAAGAAACTGACACACTCTCCCTACCTACAGTTTTCTGTCCCTAGAAAAAATGTTTTTTTTAAGCACAATTTAGCAGAAGGAGAATTACCTCACTGTCCTTCCAGGTCCCTGGAAACAAGGACTTTGACAGTGAAAGAAACTGACACACTCTCCCTACCTACAGTTTTCTGTCCCTAGAAAAAATGTTTTTTTTAAGCACAATTTAGCACAAGGAGAATTACCTCACTGTCCTTCCAGGTCCCTGGAAACAAGGACTTTGACAGTGAAAGAAACTGACACACTCTCCCTACCTACAGTTTTCTGTCCCTAGAAAAAATGTTTTTTTTAAGCACAATATAGCACAAGGAGAATTCACTCACTGTCCTTCCAGGTCCCTGGAAACAAGGACTTTGACAGTGAAAGAAACTGACACACTCTCCCTACCTACAGTTTTCTGTCCCTAGAAAAAATGTTTTTTTTAAGCACAATTTAGCACAAGGAGAATTACCTCACTGTCCTTCCAGGTCCCGGGAAACAAGGACTTTGACAGTGAAAGAAACTGACACACTCTCCCTACCTACAGTTTTCTGTCCCTAGAAAAAATGTTTTTTTTAAGCACAATTTAGCACAAGGAGAATTACCTCACTGTCCTTCCAGGTCCCTGGAAACAAGGACTTTGACAGTGAAAGAAACTGACACACTCTCCCTACCTACAGTTTTCTGTCCCTAGAAAAAATGTTTTTTTTAAGCACAATTTAGCACAAGGAGAATTACCTCACTGTCCTTCCAGGTCCCTGGAAACAAGGACTTTGACAGTGAAAGAAACTGACACACTCTCCCTACCTACAGTTTTCTGTCCCTAGAAAAAATGTTTTTTTTAAGCACAATATAGCACAAGGAGAATTCACTCACTGTCCTTCCAGGTCCCTGGAAACAAGGACTTTGACAGTGAAAGAAACTGACACACTCTCCCTACCTACAATTTTCTGTCCCTAGAAAAAATGTTTTTTTTAAGCACAATTTAGCACAAGGAGAATTACCTCACTGTCCTTCCAGGTCCCTGGAAACAAGGACTTTGACAGTGAAAGAAACTGACACACTCTCCCTACCTACAGTTTTCTGTCCCTAGAAAAAATGTTTTTTTTAAGCACAATTTAGCACAAGGAGAATTACCTCACTGTCCTTCCAGGTCCCTGGAAACAAGGACTTTGACAGTGAAAGAAACTGACACACTCTCCCTACCTACAGTTTTCTGTCCCTAGAAAAAATGTTTTTTTTAAGCACAATTTAGCACAAGGAGAATTACCTCACTGTCCTTCCAGGTCCCTGGAAACAAGGACTTTGACAGTGAAAGAAACTGACACACTCTCCCTACCTACAGTTTTCTGTCCCTAGAAAAAATGTTTTTTTTAAGCACAATTTAGCACAAGGAGAATTACCTCACTGTCCTTCCAGGTCCCTGGAAACAAGGACTTTGACAGTGAAAGAAACTGACACACTCTCCCTACCTACAGTTTTCTGTCCCTAGAAAAAATGTTTTTTTTAAGCACAATTTAGCACAAGGAGAATTACCTCACTGTCCTTCCAGGTCCCTGGAAACAAGGACTTTGACAGTGAAAGAAACTGACACACTCTCCCTACCTACAGTTTTCTGTCCCTAGAAAAAATGTTTTTTTTAAGC
The DNA here is from genome assembly GCA_029206835.1 of Rana muscosa. Lineage (NCBI taxonomy): Eukaryota > Metazoa > Chordata > Amphibia > Anura > Ranidae > Rana > Rana muscosa. Next base: position 1,069,641,605 of record CM055117.1, read on the forward strand.
ACAATATAGCACAAGGAGAATTCACTCACTGTCCTTCCAGGTCCCTGGAAACAAGGACTTTGACAGTGAAAGAAACTGACACACTCTCCCTACCTACAGTTTTCTGTCCCTAGAAAAAATGTTTTTTTTAAGCACAATTTAGCACAAGGAGAATTACCTCACTGTCCTTCCAGGTCCCTGGAAACAAGGACTTTGACAGTGAAAGAAACTGACACACTCTCCCTACCTACAGTTTTCTGTCCCTAGAAAAAATGTTTTTTTTAAGCACAATTTAGCACAAGGAGAATTACCTCACTGTCCTTCCAGGTCCCTGGAAACAAGGACTTTGGCAGTGAAAGAAACTGACACACTCTCCCTACCTACAGTTTTCTGTCCCTAGAAAAAATGTTTTTTTTAAGCACAATTAAGCACAAGGAGAATTACCTCACTGTCCTTCCAGGTCCCTGGAAACAAGGACTTTGACAGTGAAAGAAACTGACACACTCTCCCTACCTACAGTTTTCTGTCCCTAGAAAAAATGTTTTTTTTAAGCACAATTTAGCACAAGGAGAATTACCTCACTGTCCTTCCAGGTCCCTGGAAACAAGGACTTTGACAGTGAAAGAAACTGACACACTCTCCCTACCTACAGTTTTCTGTCCCTAGAAAAAATGTTTTTTTTAAGCACAATTTAGCACAAGGAGAATTACCTCACTGTCCTTCCAGGTCCCTGGAAACAAGGACTTTGACAGTGAAAGAAACTGACACACTCTCCCTACCTACAGTTTTCTGTCCCTAGAAAAAATGTTTTTTTTAAGCACAATTTAGCACAAGGAGAATTACCTCACTGTCCTTCCAGGTCCCTGGAAACAAGGACTTTGACAGTGAAAGAAACTGACACACTCTCCCTACCTACAGTTTTCTGTCCCTAGAAAAAATGTTTTTTTTAAGCACAATTTAGCACAAGGAGAATTACCTCACTGTCCTTCCAGGTCCCTGGAAACAAGGACTTTGACAGTGAAAGAAACTGACACACTCTCCCTACCTACAGTTTTCTGTCCCTAGAAAAAATGTTTTTTTTAAGCACAATATAGCACAAGGAGAATTCACTCACTGTCCTTCCAGGTCCCTGGAAACAAGGACTTTGACAGTGAAAGAAACTGACACACTCTCCCTACCTACAGTTTTCTGTCCCTAGAAAAAATGTTTTTTTTAAGCACAATATAGCACAAGCACAAAACACACTGACACTCTCCCTACCTATCCTTCTCTTTCCCTAAACTAAAGGAATCCAGGTTAAGCAAGAAAGAAATAAAAGTCACTGTCCCTGCCTATGCTGCTCTATCCCTGCTCCGGAACACACTACACTAGGCCGCCGTGCTGGCGGCCTTTTATAGTGTGGGGCGTGTACTAAACCCCCTCAGCAATAATTGGCCACAGGCATCCTGCCTGTGGCCAATCATTGCTCTCCTCGCTGCCGGCGCTGTGATTGGCCAAGCATGCGGGGTCACAGTGCATGCTTGGCCAATCACAGCGCCTGGATGACACTGCGATGGCGTAGTGCATTGTGGGCCGTTCGCGTCACTCAAATTTGGCGCGAACGGCCCAAATCGTTCGATCTTCGTCGAACGATCGAACAGCCGATGTTCGAGTCGAACGTATGTTCGACTCGAACACGAAGCTCATCCCTACCCCGGTGTATAGTATTATCACTGATCAATGTTTTAGTGTCATCGGTGATGTCAGTGTCAGAGTTAGTCAGTTAGTGTACCTACCAGCCAGCGTCAGTTAGTGTCAGATTGTCTGCCACACTATCACTCCCACTATAAGTCGCTGATCACCACCATTACTAGTATAAAAAAAAGAAAATAATAATAAAGATTCCAATATATACAGTATATTCTATAGTTTGTACACACTATAACTTTCACACAAACCAATCAATATACACTTATTGGGATTTATTTTTACCAAAGACATGTAGCAGAATTCATTTTAGCCGAAATCTAAATAATAAAAAAAAAAAAAAAATTATTGGATATGTTTTATAGCAGAAATTAAAAAAATATTGTTGTTTTTTTTCTAAATATTTGGTCTTTTTTGCATTTAAATAAAAAAAAAAAAACCCAGAGGTGATCAAACACCACCAAAAAAGCTCTATTTGTGTAAAAAAAAAAAAAGCTGTAAATTTCATTTGGGTACAATGTTGCATGGCCAGTACCGCACAATGGCCAGTTAAAGTAGCTCAGTGCTGAATAGCAAAAATGGCCTGGCCATGAAAAGGGGTAAAACCTTCTGGTGGTCAAGTGTTTAATCTGGCACTGTGAATATGAATGTTGTGTCTTCTTACTAATTATATCTTGTAACTAATTACGGTACATGTTTGAACCCAATACAGGTTTGGGTTTCAGTATCGCGGGAGGAGTCGGAAACCAGCACATTCCAGGAGACAATAGTATTTATGTAACCAAAATTATCGAAGGAGGAGCAGCACAAAAAGATGGCCGCCTACAAGTCGGGGATAGGTTGCTGATGGTGAGAGTGACTGCTACACAAAGTTTATTACTTTCAGAATTTGAGGCTTGATCACCAACTACACCCAAAATGTATACCTCCATTTTTTGGTTTAAATTCCTTCCTGTGCTGTCACTGCTGTCAGGGATTCCAGTATAGAGATCTGAGATTGGCTTTTCAGCTGAATTACTTGTGTCACAGATCTGTGAGTTCTTTTTGATTAAAAGTAGGAGGCACATTTTTAAGTAATAGGAAGTAGTAGAGAAAGGACTTTATAGCCACGGCAAACCAACTTATTAGTAGCACCACATCCCTTAGTTCAGGGGTGTCAAACTCAATTTCATCGTGGGCCACATCAGCATTATGATTGCCCTCAAAAGGGACAGTTGTATCTGCAAGAATAGATGTCCAGTGCATCCCCTCCCCTTTACATTAGATGTCAAGAGCCACCCCACCATCAGAAGTTGAGTCCCCCACTCTCCCTTACATCACAGTGCACCCCCCCGCCTTTCCTTATGCTGCTTCTGGGATGAAGCTGGATGCATTGCTTGAAAGCAGAAAGTAAGGGTCCAGAGTAGGACCAGAGGAGGGCTGGAGCTCTCCTGCAGCTGCAGGAGAGGTGTTAGGGCCACATGAAATGACCTGGAGGGCCGGATTCGGCCTGCGAGCCTTGTGTTTGACATCTGTGCCTTAGATGAATAGATAGGAGGAATTACATGAGATTTTTAAGGTGCAGAATAAGGTCCAATGATATCGAAATATAATATAAAATAATTTTTATTTATTATTATTATTATTTATTATTATATATATCCACAGCAATATATGAAGAATTAATTTGGACCAATGACAACTTAAATTTGGCTTAAGAGCTAATTCAGTCGGTCAAGCTGCACCATGACATTTGGGAATGATATTTTAAAATGCTTTTAAACAGTACACTTAAAGCGTTTATTACTCCAACACTTCATATTCCTGATATGTTCCTGCTGTACCATGTACTTGTATGAGAAATTATCCTGTTCTCTTTGTATTGCTTTCCTTTATGTGAAATCCCTGGTGATCCTGCTTGCTTTCCTATTAAAAACTGACCACACTAAGCAGCTATGCTGGGAACTCAGTGTACTCTCCTCCAATGATCAGACTTGTCCTGACACTCCCCCGCTGCACAGCCAAAGGGATCAGTGTGCTGCTGCTTACCCTCCGCCCAGCTCTTATGCAGCTGAGAACAGAGGAATCACTTATAAAAAATTGAAAAAATTGTATTTATAATGTTTTTTTTTATATCTATACAAAAATAGTTTGCCTTTTGTTTCTATTTTAAACTGAATGGGTTGTTTTACAAGGTGAGCTTTTACAATCACTTTAAGCCCTGGTTCACACTGGTGCGATTTGACATGTCAAATCAGCAAAATTTGCCGCAAATTGCGGGCAATGGCACCGTCCTAATCGGTGCGACGCCGCATCTGGAGCGCTGCACCCATGGGCGTCACCAGGGTGGGACCTGAGGGGGCCACGTCCCCCCCAATTTTACTGTGTGCCCCCCCATGTGCCCCCCCAAGGTAAGTTGTTAGTATTAACAGTGCCGCGGCTATCTGAGTTTCCGTCCGCGGCGCTGAATGACTGAATCTGACTTGTAACAGACGTCAGCCTGTCAGGTGACATTGCGTCTGACGGTCACGGCCGCCGCTATTGATTATGGGAATTGTAGTCCGCGGCGCCGCCTACATCGTGCTCAAGCTCCCTGCTCCAGGGGTGGAGTCAGTGAGTCACTGAGAAGAGCAGCGCAGCCAGCCTATCGCGTGCCAACTCCCATCGTCGGTTATTTATGATAAATAAATTATCATATTTTGCCCGCCAACTCCAGTCCAGTCACAGTGCATCTGCCACCAGTGCTGCCACAGGAAAGGTAGGTCACTTTTAAAAAAAAACAGTAAAAATGTGCTTGCAATTGCATTACCATTTATAATTTAAATCTGAAATAAATAGCTGGTGGTTCTGGTGCCGGACAACAGTAACTTCAAAGATACATAAGACAGAGCTCTCATGGAGGTAACAGAAAAAATACTTAACTAATATTAGAAAAGCATGATGAAAAGATGAAGTAATATTGACTAAATAGTATATAGGAGGCTTTGTTTTTTCTTTTTGCAAAATCCAAACCAATGTGTTTTAGAGGTTAAAATATATATCATTGACCCCCAATATAACCCTACAGAGGAAAAAATCTTCAGATGCCATTAAGGAGGACACAATTCTTGAGTTCACCAACTTTCTGGAGCCTTAGGCCCCATGCACACGAGACGCTGTTATTTGCTGTTGAACGCGCGTTCAGAGGCAGTTGGACGCTTTTTTCAACTGCCCCTGAACCCATTCAATGTTATCCTATGTGTCCATGCACACACTCTCGTTTTTTGGCGTTTACAAGCAGTTGCGTTTAACCTCGTTTTTTCAGAAGCAAAAAAATGGGTTCAGACGCAAAAGTTTTCCACGTTTCAGACGCTAAACGCTGCTAAACGCGGCTAAACGCGGTACCAGCGTTTTTCCGCGTTTGCGTTTATAAGCGTTTTTAAAGGTGACCTATTTTTTAACATTAGAAATCTCAAAAATGATGGCAAATGATGAAAAACTATTAAAAAATATAAAAGAAAACTGTAATTGCTTGCATTGCATTGTGGACAATCCACAACTTGTGGCAGGTAACGTGGCAAGTGGACAATCCACAGCTTGTGGCAGGTAACGTGGCCAGTGGACAATCAACAACTTGTGCCAGGTGACGTGGCCAGGTGACGTGGCCAGGTGACGTGGTCAGTGGACAATCCACAACTTGTGGCAGGTGACATGGCCAGGTGACGTGGCAGGTAACGTGGCCAGGTGACGTGGCACGTGATGTGGCCAGGTGACGTGGCAAGTGGACAATCCACAACTTGTGGCAGGTGCTGTGGCTAGGTGACGTGGCAGGTAACGTGGCCAGGTGACGTGGCCAGGTGACGTGGCATGTGGCATGTGACGTGGCAAGTGGACAATCCACAACTTGTGGCAGGTGACGTGGCCAGGTGATGTGGCAAGTGGACAATCCACAGCTTGTGGCAGGTAACGTGGCAAGTGGACAGTCAACAACTTGTGTCAGGTGACGTGGCCAGGTGACGTGGCCAGGTGACAATCCACAACTTGTGGCAGGTGACGTGGCCAGGTGACGTGGCAGGTGACGTGGCCAGGTGACGTGGCAGGTGACGTGGCAAGTGGACAATCCACAACTTGTGGCAGGTGACGCGGCAGGTGACGTGGCAAGTGGACAATCCACAACTTGTGGCAGGTGAAGTGGCTAGGTGACGTGGCAGGTAACGTGGCCAGGTGACGTGGCCAGGTGACGTGACAAGTGGACAATCCACAACTTGTGGCAGGTGACGTGGCCAGGTGATGTGGCAGGTAACGTGGCCAGGTGACGTGGCAGGTGACGTGGCCAGGTGACGTGGCAGGTAACATGGCCAGGTGACGTGGCAAGTGGACAATCCACAACTTGTGGCAGGTGACGTGGCCAGGTGACACGTGATGTGGTCAGGTGACGTGGCAAGTGGACAATCCACAACTTGTGGCAGGTGACGTGGCTAGGTAACGTGGCCAGGTGATGTGGCCAGGTGACGTGGCAGGTGACGTGGCCAGTGGACAATCCACAACTTGTGGCAGGTGACGTGGCTAGGTGACGTGGCCAGGTGACGTGGCTAATGGACAATCCACAACTTGTGGCAGGTGAAGTGGCTAGGTGACGTGGCAGGTAACGTGGCAGGTAACGTGGCCAGGTGACGTGGCAAGTGGACAATCCACAACTTGTGGCAGGTGACGTGGCTAGGTGACATGGCAGGTAACGTGGCCAGGTGACGTGGCAGGTGATACGGTAAATACAAGTACACTGCGGCTCTCTCAGCTGCTGCTACTCACTCTGGTCTCACAAACTGGCTGAAATGGTTAAAATTTACTGTTTTTTGAGCTTAGGGAGGGTCTTATGATGAAACGCTTATAAACGCAAACGCGGTAAAACGCCGCTAAACGCCAATAAACGCGGCTGCAAACGCGCGTTTTTAAACGCCGGTTTCAGCGTTTAAAAACGTGTGTTCAGCAGAGTTTGCACCTGCGTCTCGTGTGCATGGGGCTTTACTCTATTCCATTTCTTGAACTTTATCGGCTATGTAAAATAGCTTGTGTTTTGCCAGTCAGTAGTGTCTCATGTGAAAGAAGCTTTTCTGCACTAAAGTTAATAAAATCATTCCTACGCACAACAATGACTGAGGAAAGGCTTTCAGATCTTGCCACATTGTCAATTGAGGCCAGACTTGCATCCCAAATAAATATGGAACTTGTAGTTAGCAGGTTTGCATCAATCCATTCATGTTTAAGCCTATATTAGCGTGAAAGACAAAATTTAAGTTCAATTTTTTTCTTTATGCTGTGCACTTTAAAAGCATAACACTGCATATTTGTTGTGACGTTGCACTTTATTTTACGTGCACTTGTTTCCTTATTTAAGAATTGCTATTTGAAAGTTAGATATTTAGAGTTAAAGGGACACTATAGGGTCAGGAATACCAACAGGTTAATTTCATTCTCCTCTGTCTGTCCTATGAGGCTGCAGGATCCCTGACCCTCTGTCTGGACAGTGCTGATCACATGCACCCTCCCAAGAAAAAAAATAAACCTCTCTAGCAATGCACACCAAACTGAGCATGTACAGCTTGCACCAAGACTGTACTATCAGGAGGGGACTGTGGAAGAAGGGGAGGATCAGAGAAGACAGGATCAAACAGCCTTTTTACACAATGCAGAGGTTTAGCCCCTTAGGTTTCAAAGTGAGTATAACAAGCATGCTTTATTGCATATACAGACTGATTTTACTGTTGTGGGTTTAGGAACAATTAAAGCTCAAGTTGTTCTGGTGACTATAGTGTCCCTTTAACAAAAATTGTTACAATTATTGTTGTTCATTTATATAACTATAGCTTGAATATGTTTTGGTACATACCTGGAAAAATTATTATTATTGCCTATGCTTCAAAATAGGTATTGCAGTTCATTTTGCAATGTTTACCATTATGCGGTTTAATAGTGTTTTTTTGTAGGGGATTTTAAATTATTATGTACACTTCAACTATAGACCTAAATTAGCATGATGTAGGGCCAACCCTTCTTAGTAGTTTTTCATGGAAGTAGGGCTAAATCAGCTTTTCTTACAGGACAAGCTAGCCCATTATAGTTGGCCCTTCATAATGCAAATTTTTGTCTATGGCTATGGGTCACATTAAAGGGACTCTCCAGCTTCCTTCTCGGAAGTATGCCTAGGCACTTTTTGCACATTGATAAAAGTCCGCAGTTGGACTGAAATGTTGACGCTCAAGTGTATTGTATGTTGCACAAATAAAACAAAGGTGAATTTGTAACAAGACCTCTGGAGTGCATTCTATTCTTGATTTTTTTTTTTTTAATACAAATGTGTGTGTGTGTATATATACTGTATATATGTATGTGTATATATGTGTGTGTGTGTGTGTGTGTGTATATATATATATATATATATATATATATATACACACACACACACGTTTTATGGTTGGCCCCCCTACTTTTGTCCTTGTCCCCCCATGTGCCTCCCCTAAATGTGAAAGCTAGAGACGCCACTGGCTGCACCTCTTTCAAAAAGTCGTTTCTGTACTACTTTTTGCGATTTCAGCCACGATTTACATTGACAACTGTGTCAGATGTCTCTGTAATCGTGGCTGAAATCGGGACTGACAGGCAGGAGTGAAATCGTGCGAGTTCAGCTGAACTCGCATGGCTTCACTCCCGCAGCCCCAGTGTGAACCTGGGCTAAAGTAGAACTAAAAGTAAAACTTTTTTTTTTCATTTTGGGAGGTTATAACCCCTGTCCCATTTTTTTTTTTTTTTTTGCCATCTGTGTCCAATTGTCCAATTGTCACTTCCTGTCCCATAGCCAAAACAGGAAGTGCGGGGTAATCCCCCAAAGTGAGAGAATCCCTGGTTGTCACTTGAACTAGTGCTCAAATTAGATTTAAAAGGGAAGATTTTCCCCTTATTCCTGTTCTGGTGACAACCGAAAATTTGGGATTTTCTTTCACTTTCTCTCATGGTGACAATGGTACATGGAACAAATAAAGAGAGAATTAATCTTCCTAACAGGGGGACAGACAGCAATAAAAACCTGACAGGTGTTCCAATCCCAATCTACGCTATCCAAAAAATAAACGAAAAAAAAAGCTTTCCCCTTAGTTATACCTTAAAGAATAACTCCACTTTTGTTGGGAAAAATAAAAAAACATTCCCTCTGGGTGATTATTAGGGATGAGCTTGGAGTTCGAGTCGAACATTGCCTGTTCGCCCGTTCGCCGAACAACGAACAATTTGGGGTGTTCGCGGCAAATTCGAAAAGTCTATGGGAGAAATCTAAAGTGCTAATTATAAAGGCTAATATGCAAGTTATTGTCCTAAAAAGTGTTTGGGGACCCGGGTCCTGCCCCAGGGGACATGTATCAATGCAAAAAAAAGTTTTAAAAACGGCCGTTTTTTTTAGGAGCAGTGATTTTAATAATACTTAAAATGAAAAAATAAAAGTGAAATATTCCTTAAAATGTCGTACCTGGGGGGTGTGTATGATATGCATGTAAAGTGGCGCATGTTTCCCGTGCTTAGAACTGTCCCTGCAAAAAGTGTCATTTTTGAAGGAAAAAAAGTCATTTAAAACTCACTCGCGGCTATTAATGAATTGTCGGCTTTTATCAATACATAGAAAAGTCATTGCTAAAAAAAAAAAAAAAAAGCGTAGGGGTTCCCTCAAATTCAATTACCAGGCCCTTCAGGTCTGGAATGGATATTAAGGGGAACCCCGCCGCAAATTTAAAAAAAAATGGCGTGGGGTTCCCCCTAATATCCATTCCAGGCCCTTCAGATCTGGCATGGATTTTAAGGGGAACTCCACCCCAAATTAAAAAAAAATGGCGTGGAGTCCCCCCAAAAATCCATACCAGACCCTTATCCGAGCACGCAACCTGGCCGGCCGCAGGGGAAGAGGGGGGGATGAGAGAGCGCCCCCCCCTCCTGAACCGTACCAAGCCACATGCCCTCAACATGGGGAGGATGTCCCCATGTTGATGGGGACAAGGGCCTCATCCCCACAACCCTTGCCCGGTTGTTGTGGGGGTCTGCGGGCGGGGGGCTTATCGGAATCTGTAAGACCCCTTTAACAAAGGGGACCCCCAGATCCCGGCCCCCCCATGTGAATTGGTAAGGGGTACATTGTACCCCTACCATTTCACGGAGAAAGTGCCAAAAAATATAAATAAAAACACACAAACACCTTGAAAAAGTCCTTTATTAAAAAAAAAAAAAAACATTCCAGCGATGAAATCCAGTGTCCCGCGGTGATCCGATGTCCAGCGCTGTCCGTCATTGGTTGTGCCTGAGCGGACCTGATGGGGAACTTCCTCCGCAGTGTTTTAAATGTATAGACCCGCCACTTCTAAAGTTCCCCATCAGGTCCGCTCAGCGGACCAGAAGCGGAACGTGAGAAGGGGCGGGTCTATTCATGTATTACACAGCGAACGAAGTTCCCCATCAGGTCCGCCCCCTCGGTATGTCCGACCCCGCCTACGTCATTGGCCTGAGCGGGGAACTTCCTTCACTGTGTAATTTAAATTTACACAGTGAAGGAAGTTTCCCGCTCAGGCCAATGACGGAGGCGGGGTCTGACATACCGAGGGGGCGGACCTGATGGGGAACTTCGTTCGCTGTGTAATACATGTATAGACCCGCCCCTTCTTATGTTCCGCATCAGGTCCTCAGCCTTACACCTAGTCATTGGCTGAGCGGACCTGATGGGGAACTTGAGAAGGGGCGGGTCTATACATGTATTACAAAGTGCGAGAAGTTCCCCTGAGGGGGCGGACCTGATGGGGAACTTTAGAAGGGGCGGGTCTATACATTTAAAACACTGCAGAGGAAGTTCCCCATCAGGTCCGCTCAGGCACAACCAATGACAGACAGCGCTGGACATCGGGATCGCCGCGGGACACTGGATTTCATCGCTGGAATGTTTTTTTTTTTTCTTTTAATAAAGGACTTTTCCAAGGTGTTTGTGTGTTTTTATTTAAATTTTTTGACACTTTCTTCGTGAAATGGTAGGGGTACAATGTACCCCTTACCAATTCACATGGGGGGGGCCGGGATCTGGGGGTTAAAGGGGTCTTCCAGATTCCGATAAGCCCCCCGCCCGCAGACCCCCACAACCACCGGGCAAGGGTTGTGGGGATGAGGCCCTTGTCCCCATCAACATGGGGACATCCTCCCCATGTTGAGGGCATGTGGCCTGGTACGGTTCAGGAGGGAGGGGGGGCCGCTCTCTCGTCCCCCCCTCTTCCCCTGCGGCCGGCCAGGTTGCGTGCTCGGATAAGGGTCTGGTATGGATTTTTGGGGGGACTCCACGCCATTTTTTTTAAAATTTGGGGTGGAGTTCCCCTTAAAATCCATGCCAGATCTGAAGGGCCTGGTATGGATATTTAGGGGGAATCGCACGCCATTTTTTTTTTAATTTGCGGCGGGGTTCCCCTTAATATCCATTCCAGATGTACCCCTTACCAATTCACATAGGGGGGGGCCGGGATCTGGGCCTGGTAATTGAATTTGGGGGAACCCCCACGCTTTTTTAAAAATTTTTTATCAATGACTTTTCTATGTATTGATAAAAGGCGACAATTCATTAATAGCCGCGAGTGAGTTTTAAATAGACTTTTTTTTAGGGCTGTGGAAAGTAACTATTAATTCCTCGATTAATCGATGAATTGCTTTGATCGATCAAAATTATTTTGATCGATCAAAATTCGATCAAAATTCTTTGGGCTTGCCGTGTCCATCTGAATGGTTTCTTTGCTGTGCCTTCATATCTGCATGCCGGCAGGACCTTACTATCTGCCACACGCAAGGGCTGTTACACTTCCCTCTATCAACCTGGGATTCTACAGCCATCCACTGGGAGTTGTGATCGTTCCCTTCACAGGACATCTACCTGCCGACGGACTGATGTTAGCCCCTTCTCATCTGGATTCAGCAGTGGTATCGTTGTACACATTTTTATACCAGTATCATACTTAGATACATGTTTTTATGACTGCTTTTGCTACCATAGATTTTATCTCCAGTGCAATATTTATTTTGTTACCTACTTGAAGACTATAAAAGTTTTAATGCTATTCCCACTGAGCGCTGCCTTTGTGTGTTTTTTGTATCCTGCTATCGATTTTTCCAGTGGTTGGTAGCTGCACTGGGAATCCACCTGCAAGGAGATCAGCTAAAAGTAGTTGGATATCTATGTGCGTTATAATTAATCGAAATTAGTCGATTAAAAAAAAATATCGATTAATCGAACACGAAAATTTTAATCAGTAACAGCCCTACTTTTTTTCCTTCAAAAATGACACTTTGTGCAGGGACAGTTCTAAGCACGGGAAACATGCGCCACTTCACATGCATGTCATACACACCCCCCAGGTAAGAAATTTAAAGGAATATTTCACTTTTATTTTTTCATTTTAAGCATTATTAAAATCACCGCTCCCGTAAAAACGTGTATTTTTTAAACCTTTTTTTGCATTGATAAATGTCCCCTGGGGCAGGACCCGGGTCCCCAAACACTTTTTAGGACAATAAATTGCATATTAGCCTTTATAATTAACACTTTAGATTTCGAACGTTCGAGTCCAATGTATTTAATAGGGTTCTAAAGTTCACGCAAACATTCTGTCTGTTCGCAGGTTCTGGTGCGAACCGAACAGGAGGGTGTTCGGCTCATCCCTGATGATTATGTACATCACAGGGATTTTAACACACCTGTATCCGATTCCTAACTTTTGTTAGCTGTTTGTTTCATCATGCCCTTTGCAGACTGATTCTGAATGGGAGGGTCTGGTTCATCATAATCACTTGCCGTACTCTGTGTCCTAATGAAAAAAAGTTGCAGGGTGTGCATCCCTTTAAAAGTGTTTAACTTCTGAAACGTGTGTTGGAATATAATGTGTATCTCACTGGCCTCTCACTGCTGACACCTGAGGGTATTTATTGATTATGTTATAGGCTTGAGCATCTAAGACAGGTATTTGCACCCACTTCCGGGCATAGACTCCCGTGGGAGTCTACGCCACTTCCCCCCCCCCCCCCCCCGCTGTCTCCTGGGAAACACACTGTTCCCAGGAGAAAGTGGGGACCAGTGATGGCGTGCCGCGCTACTCGCACATGCGCAGTAGGGAACCGGGCAGTGAAGCCGCAAGGCTTCACTTCCTGATTCCCTCATCGAGGATGGCGGCGGCAGCATCCGAGGACCGAGCGATTGCTCATCCTCGTCTGCCGACATCGCGGGCGCGCTGGACAGGTAAGTGTCCATTTTTTAAAAGTCAGCAGCTGCAGTATTTGTATCTGCTGGCTTTTAAAAAAAAAAATTTGGGTGGACCTCCGCTTTAAGTGCCCCCATTCCCAGATATTCATACTCACCTTTCTTGCTCTGTGGGGCTTTCACAAAGCTATGAGTAAACACTGAATAAGTGTGAAACGCGTCAGCTGTCCTAAGGTTTTGTTGCTGTGATATGTAGTGCCTGTTTTTATCCTATTTTTGACAATAAAGCCACGTTAGATTGGAGTGCGGCTGTCCTAATCATCTTTGTTCCTAATTGAGCTTTCACAAATCTAAGGAATCTCTTTGTAATCAGTGCAATAAAAGGATTCCTTCAGAATTTGATTGCACAAAATGGGCAGGCTGCTCAAAAAATTATTATTATTGCGTACACACGATCGGAATTTCCGACAACAAATGTTCGATGTGAGCTTTTGGTCGGATATTCCGACCGTGTTATGCTCCATCGGACATTTGCTGTCGGAATTTCCGACAACAAATGTTTGAGAGCTGGTTCTCAATTTTTCTGACAAAAAAAGTTGTGGTCGGAAATTCCGACCGTGTGTATCCAATTCCGACGCACAAAAATTCTACGCATGCTCGGAAACAATTCGACACATGCTAGGAATCATTGTACTTAATTTTTCTCGGCTCGTCATAGTGTTGTACGTCTCCGCGTTCTTGACGTTCGGAATGTCCGAGCAACATTTGTGCGACCGTGTGTGTGCAAGACAAGTTTGAGCCAACATTCCGTCTGAAAAAAATCCACGGTTTTATTGTCGGAAATTCCGATCGTGTGTACGCGGCATTACTAGCAAAAAAAGTCAAAGAAAATTCAAACACTCTCAAGTTTTTTTTGTTGTTGTATCAAATGATGGTTTTCAAGTGAAAGATCATTATAAACCATCTAATGTCCATCAAGTGTTTGTTATTATGTGCGTGTCCAACATAAGACTTTAAAAATGGTGTCTTGCACCGCACTCCAAATTTGCATAATTTTGCTGCATGCAACCGTTTGTAGAAACATGCAGAGACGTAATCATTCAACAAATGTATTTCTCTTTTTTCCTTAAGGTTAATAATTACAGTTTAGAAGAAGTGACACATGAAGAAGCTGTAGCCATTCTGAAGAACACGTCAGATGTAGTTTACATAAAAGTAGGGAAACCCACAACAATATATATGACGGATCCTTACGGACCTCCGGATATCACTCATTGTAAGTACTTTGTGGAATGTAATGAACTTATATTTAGAAAAAAATCGATTAGTTAAGCTTTAAAGCGGGTTACCTGCACTGAGCCGTAGACTTAAAGAAGTCTACGGCTCAGTGCAGGTAACCCGCAGGCACACTGCGCTTTACCTGCGGATCAGTTTAAAAGCAGCCCAATAACCAATGCAGAAGACATGCCCATATATACACTGTGATTTTAGTAATGAACTGACCTATGAAAATGAACTTTCTATTAACAGCTTGCCAATGTAAAAAAAAAATATATATATATTTTTTTTACTCACTTCTATCTGGCTGTTACTAGGCAGATTTCGTAATCTGCCTAGTTCCTGGTCCTAGGTGGTTCAACTTCCTGTTCTAAGCCCTCATTGCCTCCTGGGAAATGATGACACTCATTTCCCAGGAGTCTCTGGGCATTACTGTCCCTAAAAATCACCCAGCATGCACCTCTCCCTGAAAACCAGGAAGAAAAAGGAACTGGGCTTCACACGCCCACACATATGATGGATACGGCCACAACATGAGCTGGAGGATATAAGGCAAGTGTTTGCAATAATTTCTGGAACAATTGGGGAGCTATTAATATGTTTTAGGGATTATTTAATGTGATTAATTTTAGCTTGCAAAAAAAAAATATATATATTCCCGAAACCCAGTGTAGCGGGTACTTGAATTTAAGGGAGGCATCTGGGTGGTAGTGTAACCCAGATGAACAGATTGCTAGGGGATCCGAGACCCTTTTCTGGTTCTTGGAGGACTCTGGTGGTGTGAGGTTCCTTGCGGTCCACAGGTGGCGCTGTTGCCCTGGGCCAGAGCTGAATTCACACCGCAAGACTGTACCTTTTTGTCCTCTCCTGGAGCTGGTACAGCGGGGCGGGGAACCCGCTGGGATGCAAAGGGAGAAGGGATAAAAGGGGCGGACGCCCTTACCACGCGGTTCAGAATTCGGAGTGGGAGTCGGAGAATGTGGCCGCACCCAGGCACCTTCAGCTTGGGTGCTGGCGTTCCTGGCTAGAGCGGAGATGGAGTCCATCCCAGGCACCTTTAGCCTGGGGTGAGGTACTATGGCGGAGGCCTGGGGCTCAGTACCTTCGACTGAGTTCCGCGAGGGTGGAGGAATCAGAGGGGGCCCTAACTCCTGGGGTCTGGTGTGCGGAACTTCTCTGAAGAGTCCAGCGCAGCATTGCTGGTGACAGAGAGGCCTCCTGTTTCTCCCTTGGATGGATCTCTTTCCCCTGACAGGGGCCGTGTTAGCGAAGGTAATTCACATTCCACTCAATATAGTCAGTGGCAGTGACTATTCGCCACTGGTGATATCACAGTGGTTAGCATCAGAAGGGAAAGGATTGTGCCTCGATCTATTCCCCCCATTACTACTCAGTAGAAGAATCTGTTTATTGTTTGGAAAGAAGAATAAAACTGAGTTGGACCTACTCACTGTGTGGAACTCTGGTTACTAGGAGCAAAGGAGTCAGGGACGAAGTACTGGACTTGACTCTAGGACACCTACACAAGGCCCAATCTTTCTGGCCTTCACCTCTCAGCTATGGAGGACATGGGCCGTGGTGTATCTCATCCCTCCCCCCAGCACTGAGACCCCTAGATGAAGAAAGACAAGCCAAGAACGAGAAAGAGAGAGAGGGGTGAGGCCGCTACACCCGCTTTAAGACACAAATTCATGCCTCTATGTATTCATTAATCCATCATTAAATATTTTTTTTCAAATGCAAGCAGTAAAATGTACCTGAATTAGATTTGGGACCAACCCCTGTGCAGCAGAGCTTAGATGGGTAGAGGGAGAAGCAGCACAAGGAGCTAACAGGGAACAGGCTGATGGGAGGACATAGCAGAACAGGAGAGAATTGAGCTCTGCGTGTCCTGAATGGCCAGGCAATCTTTTGATCTTTTGGGACCTGTGACGTGTCCCAGAAGATTGCAGGGAGAGGAGGAGTCGCCTAGGCGGCCCGAGCGGAAGTGGGAGCTGGGTACCTGTCAAAACTAGGTACCCACTTACCCCCCCCCCCCCCAAAAAAAAATGACATGCCAAATGGGGCATGTCAGGGGGTTAGGAGTCCTTAAAGCAAAGTTCCACTTTTGGGTGGAACTCCGCTTTACCTGCAGCAGAAAAAACAGACAGCTGTGTAAATATCAGGACTGGATGAAAAGCAATAGAAGTCCTTTGGCGGGTAAAAGAGCTCCTACATATAAAATAACTATATGAGTGGGGTAGATGGCGCTGCCAATCATATAGTTATTTTACACCAGTCCCTGGGAACAGGGATCCAAGGGGAGGCAGCAGCCTATCCACATCCTAAGTGCGGATCCCACAGATCATCTATCAGCTCCTACATATACACTCACCGGCCACTTTATTAAATACACCTTGCTAGTTCCGGGTCGGACAATCTTTTGCTTTCAAAACTGCCTTCATTCTTCCTGGCATAGATTCAACAAGGTGTTGGAAACATTCCTCAGAGATTTTGGTCCATAGTGACATGATAACTTCACTCAGTTGCTGCAGATTTGTTGGTTGTACATCCATGATGCAAATCTCCCTTTCCACCACATCCCAAAGGTGCTCTATTGGATGAGATCTGGTGAGTGTGGAGGCCATTGGAGTCCAGTGACCTCATTGTCCAGTGGTGAGATGATTGGAGCTTTGTGACATGGTGCATTATCCTGCTGGAAGGAGCCATCAGAAGATGGGTACACTGGAGTCATAAAGGGATGGACATGGTCAGCAACAATACTCAGGTAGGCCGTGGTGTTTAAGCAACGCTCAATTGGTACTCAGGCATCCAAAGTGTGCCAAGAAAATATCCCCCACACCATTACACCACCACCAGCCTGAACAGGTGATACAAGGCAGGATGGATCCATGATTTCATGTTGTTTACACCAAATTCTGACCCGACCATCTGAATGTCGCAGCTGAAATTGAGACTCATCAGACCAGACAATGTTTTTCCAATCTTCTATTGTCCAATTTTGGTGATCCTGTGCCAATTGTAGCCTCAGTTTCCAGTTCTCAGACAGGAGTGGCACCCGGAGTGGTCTTCTGCTGCTGTAGCCCATCTGCCTCAAGGTTTGATGTGTTGTGTGTTCTGAGATGGTATTCTGCATACCTTGGTTTGTAACGAGTGGTTATTTGAGTTACTGTTGCCTTTCTATCATCTTGCCTATTCTCCTTTGACCTCTGACATCAACAAGGCATTTTCCTCCACACAACTGCCACTCACTGGATATTTTCTCTTTTTTGGACCATTCTCTGTACACCCGAAAGGTGGTTGTGTGTAAAAATTCCAGTAGATCAGCAGTTTTTTATTTACTCTAGATGACTAAATGCATTGAGTTGCTACCGTGTGATTGGCTGATTAGCAATTTGTGTTACCGAGCAATTGAACAGATGTAGCTAATAAAGTGGCCAGTTCTTTTGGTGGTATTTGATCACCTCTGAGGTTTTTTTTTTTTTCGCTATAAACAAAAAAGACGACAATTTTGAATAATAAAAAAAAAATTTTTTTTTTACTTTCTGCTATAAAACCTACCCAATAAAAAAAATTTAAAAAATCAAATTTTTTCATAAATTTAGGCCAATATGTAATCAGCCACATATTTTTGGTAAAAAAAAAATTGCAATAAGCGTATATTGATTGGTTTGCGCAAAAGTTAGAGTGTCTTCCCCTATATAGGGGAAAGATTTATGGCATTTTTTTTTTTTTTTACTAGTAATGGCGGTGATCAGTGATTTTTAGCGGGACAACGACATTGCGGCGGACAGATCGGACCCCTAACTGACATTTTTTACACTTTTTTGGGAACCAATGACATTATTATAGTGATCAGTCATAAAAAAATATGCACTGTTATTGTAATAATGTCACTGGCAGGGAACGGGTTAACATCAGGGGTGATCAAGGAGTTAAATATGTGTTTTTAAAAGAGAAGTATGGGTTTCCTTTTTTTTTGTTTACATCTATTCTATGTGAGCTGCTGATATCTATAAACCCTCCCAGCCCTCTCAGAAGTGCCCTCATTCTGTTAAAATTGAAATAAATACCTGTGGGAGGTTCTACAGTCTTTCATACGGCATCATCCAGACAATGGTGTGAATATAGAGTCTGGATCCACCCCCTTTCCTGTCATTTTGCTTGATTGATGTCGGCTCTCCTCCCTCTGCTTGTTTCTGAGACTTCACAGAGCGTAGCTGCTCCCTTCTTCCTCCTCCCTCCTACCCCTCCCTATCTATCAGCAAAGACACGTCTCTTAGGGGAGGGGGGACAGAGGCAGGGGGTGTGTTGGTGAAGATGTACACACCCCCTGAGAACTTTTCAAACTGAAAATGGACCGTTTTTGCCAGCAGAAGGAAAGTTCATGTGCACATGCTGTAAAAACTAAAAGAGGTAGGAAAAAAAAGATTAGCTGATATGCGACTAATGTGATATGTACTAGTTATTTAACCACTCCCATACTTCTCCTTTAACTGTATGGGGGATGGGCTGCCTGGGACAACATACAGATCCTGCATAGCAGGAAGACAAGATCCTGTGTCATCCCCTGACAGAATGGAGAGCTGTCTTGTTTACTTCGGCAGATCCCCGTTCTGTCACTGCGGGGAACGATTGCGGGAGGCCGGCGGACATCAAGTCCGCCAGACGTGCTGATTGGCTCCCCCCGCTGGCCAATGGGCGCGCACGCCGCCCACAAAATCTTGTGCACAAAAAAGCGTACACCTACGGCGATTTGCGCAGCTGAGCCAACCTGCTGCAGTATAACTGCGGCGGCTGGTCGGCAAGAGGTTAAGCTGCTTTTGCATTGTTCTTGACATGTTTGAGGATAAGGGCAGTTATGACATGAACAAAAGCCCCTGCACATAGGTCCTTAAAGTCTTGAAGATGGTGAATGTCTCATGTCTTCAAGTAATTTAAAGGGACGTTCCTCTTGTGGCTAGTTGAGAATGAATACAATGGGGTTGATTTACTAAAACTGGAGAGAGCAAAATGTGGTGCAGCTGTGCATGGTAGCCAATCAGCTTCTAACTTCAGCTTCTTCAATTAAGCTTTGACCAAAAAAACTGGAAGCTGATTGGTTTCTATGCAGAGCTGCACCAGATTTTGCACTCTCCAGTTTTAGTAAATCCACCCCCAATGTCTGTCTAAGGTAAGGTGACCAGATTTTTAAAATGGAATCCGGGGACATTTGTTTCTTACTGGTAATGGCGGCAATCAGCGACTCATAGCTAAACTGCAATATTGCGGTGGACAAATCGGACACTAAGTGACACTTTGTGGGAACCAGTGACACTAATACAGTGATCAGTGCTAAAAATATGCACTGTCACTGTACTAATGTTACTGGCTTGTAAGGGGATAACATCTAGGACAATCAAAGGGTTAAATGTGTGCCTAACAAGTGTTTTCTTACCGTGGGGGAGGTGCTTTTACTAAGGGAAGGCATAGATCCATGTACCTGCTTTGCAGGAACACAGGATCAATGTCTTCCATACTGACAGAATGGCGATCTCCCTCGTTTACATAGGCAGACCACTGTTCTGCCTGTGTACATAACGATCTGCGGGTACCGGTGGACATCGAGTCCACCAGAGCCGCTGATTGGCTCCCATATAGGGTGACCACATTTCCAAACTACCATTCAGGGACACCCCCTTCCCAAAAATCAGCTTGTGCTGTAACGAATCACAGCACAGTGATTAGACTCAAGAGGCGGGATTTATGATTTCTCCAATCACAAACAGGGGGTGGGGATTGTGCTCCTCCAGGCATTCCCGGCCAGGACAAGTACTGTCAGTGAGTAAAGTGGTGATGTGGCAGACTTTTTTGTGGGCATCAGATTGGCCCAGGCAATGTCCACGTGGTCACCCTACTCCCATACCCAGAAATGCAGGATCACGTATATACGTGATGCTGCGCAGCGCGACCGCCCAGTAGCAGTAAATCTGCTATCAGGCGATCAGCAACTGGTTAACATTATCAGTATTATGATAACTCACAGGCAGCAGGCACTCTATCATGACTCTGGCTGGCTCTGTCACAGTCTGTCACATGACATGGCTGCTGGGTGCTGATTTTGTTAACTTATGACCAATAAGTTAACAAAATCAGCACCCAGCAGCCATGTTATGTGACACACTGTGACAGAGCCAGCCAGAGCCATGATAGAGCGCCTGCTGCCTGTGAGTTATGATACCATCCATTATGCAAAAGAGAGACAGACACAGTGCAATGTAGTCTATTCACAGACACCCCCAAAGAACACCTGTGTTGAAGCCTCGAAGGCACTGGCAGCCCCACAATGGGATCCTCTTCCCCTCTCTTCCTGCTGCTGGATGCCGTCAGCTGAGCTCAGCTGCCTCTCTCTGCCCATCGCCCGCCTCACAGCCTCTCAAGTCTCACTCTCTGGGCCCCGGCTATTACTGGGTGGAGAGCGGAGGAAGATCACTCCACCAGGGAAGGCAAGGAGATAAGCAGGCAGGCGGCTGGCCGGGACTTGAGCCAAGGCAGAAGAACATGTGAGCGGAGCTGAATGAGCATGCACCCAAAACTGAAGAAATGGTCCCTCCGCTCCGACCAGCACATGATCATCAGAAAGGGGCACAAATAATGGGAAAAATACACCCCCCCCCTAAGCTAGTAGGTGCGGCGGAGCAGGGCAGGGGGGGGACGGGGGGAATCCAGATTTTTTTTTTTTTTATTCTGCACTGACTGTCCTTGAAATTGCCCCAGCCCCTGTTTGAATCCAATCCGGGGACAGACTTAGTCCGGGGACAGTGTCCTCAATCCGGGAACTGTCCCCGGAAACCGGGGATGTCTGGTCACCCTAGTCTAAGGAAGGCTGTCTCATGACAAAAATGGCCGATCAACATTCCAAAAGAGCTGCCATTTTGGTAACGAGAAAAAACTAAGCAGGGATCCTCGTTAGGACACACACGGAGGGAGTTCCTACTTCACTGATTAAAGGGAAATACATCTTAATGTAATTCAAATTTTTATCCATTAAGGCTATACACAATAAGATCTCTTGGATTATGGCTCAAGAGAAGATGGTTAGCATATCAACTAATTGAATCCCTAAATTTGAGGCAATATGGGAACCTTGGGCAGTTTTCTGTGGCGTTTCTTTGAAGGTCAGGCATGACCCTGACCGCTCTTATTCCTAAAGGGCCTCGTGTTCGGCATGTGATTTCTTATTTCTTTCTTCTTCTATTCTATCTTTTCTTGGTTCTTTTATCTTTTGTTTTATTTATTTTTATTTTATTTTTGTTTCGATGCTTAAACATGATTCAAAGATTTGATATCATTATTTACTGTGTTCTTATTGCGGTATTTCCAAGTCTTAAATTTGATCGGCGTTATTGTATATGAGTGTAGTACTGTTCTTCATTAAGATTCCGAGTTCCTTTTTATTGGTTTCATATGAGGATGGCGGGCTGGGGGGGGGGCCTGACCTGGGCGCAGGATGATCCCGTTAGGGGCGTCCAGGTGGGGTGTGACTTCCCTGAATGCCTATTTTTCATTTTTTTTAATTTTTTTTTAATTTCTTGATGAGAACATTGTGACATAAACAATTGGAAATAACCCTTTGTCATGTTTAAACAACAATTTTTTAAGATTTTCTGTACATGTCTTGAATTGAAAAATAAAAATTTATTGAAATGGGAGGGAAATACATCTTTAAAGCTCAACTCCAGGAAAACAAGGAAATACCTGGATGAAATATACACACACCGGTCACTTTATTAGGTACACCTGTTCAATTGCTTGGTAATACAAATTGCTTATCAGCCAATCACATGGCAGTAACGCAATGCATTCAGGAATCTAGACGTGGTGAAGATGACTTGCTGAAGTTCAAACCGAGCATCAGAATGGGGAAGAAATGGGATTTCAGTGACTTTGTACGTGGCATGGTTGTTGGCACCAGACGGGCTGGTCTAAGTCAGATTCACACTGCCAGCGGGCCACGTTAGCGGTAAAGCGCTGCTAGTTTTAGCCCCCCCTTCGGGAGGTCCGGTACTTACTATGCGGCGGGCTGTGTCCTCCTCTCCTCTCCTGCTGTGTCCTCCTCTCCTCCTGTGTCCTCCGGGCAGCGGCAGCGGTGGGTCCAGTCCAGCGTGTCTCCTTATCCACAGATTGCCTGGCGCTTTGGCCAATCGGGAAACATGTCTCACTGACCTGCCTCCTGATTGGCGGGGAGAAACTGTTGTGTGAAAATAGCAAAAATTCATTTGCTATGGTCACACAATTGGGTGGGATTGGGGCGCACTCTCTGCGCCCCGAGCCCACCCTATTTTGAAGCCTATTAGAACCTCTGGCTCTAATCAGGTGGTTCGAAAAACACCCCCCCGCCATAAAAAATCATGTGTCGGTGTCCTGAAAGGGGCCAGGCACATGGATAGGGAGGGAGGCAAATGTGTTGGGGGGGCGGAATTTCACGATTTTGAGGTACTGACTCGAGTATAAGCCGAGGGGTATACTTTCAGCCCTAAAAAAAGGGCTGAAAAACTCGGCTTATACTCGAGTATATACTGTACTTATTGGTAAAACAGGAAGGACTGGACAAATACAATTGACTGTATGTACATTTCAAAATGAAACCAAATAACTTTCCAAGTAGACATGTGCACTGCCGAAAAATTACTTAGTTTTCGTTTCATTTGTTTTTTGTTTTTTTGTTTTTTGTTTTTCGTTTTTCGGGTCATTTGTTATGATCACAATTCGTAAATTTGTAAATTCATAGATTTGTAAAAATTAAAATTGTAATTTGTTCGAAAATCAAAAAAAAATGAAAATGTGAAAGAAAATCCATAAATTCGACAGAACGAAAATCTGGAAATTTTAAATACTAACTAACTAATGAGCTTTCCAAGTAGACATGTGCACTGCCAAAAAATTCATTTTCGTTTCACTCGTTTTTTGGGTCATTCATTACGATCGCAATTTGTTAGTTCGTAAATTTGAAAATTCGTAAATTTGAGAATTCGTAAATTCGAAAATACATAAATTCGAAAATTCGTAAATTTGTAGATTAAAATATTAAAATATCTAAAAATGAGAAAGAAAATCCATAAATTTGAAAGAACGAAAATCTGAAAATTCTCAATAATAACTTACTAATAATAACTAACTATTCAAATTTGTCTGTTAGTGAACGTAGCGAATACGAATTTATCCGAAGTAACAAATGCTGAATCTAAACAAACGGAAGGGTACAAGCTATTAATAAATAATAATTAATAAATAATAATCATAATAATAAAAAGTTGTTATCATTATTATAATTCTTATTAATTTGTTACGTTCCATTCGTTTAAATACGGCATTCGTTATTTTGGATAATTCGTAACTTCGGATAAATTCGTATTTGTTACGTTCACTAACAGCCAAATTTTAAAGGAAATTACAATACCTATAATTTACTAGTTAGTAATAGTTAAGTAGACTGTGGATTGAGCACCCGGGAGCTCTGCTTTCTATGTGATGTATGGGTAGTAGCACTGACTTTTTTGTTTATATTTTCAATATGAGCCCTGAGATAACACACAGTTTTCATTTATCACCAGCATATTCTCCTCCTCTGGAAAGTCACATCCTCAGCAGCGCTAACAATGGCACACTGGAATACAAGAGTCCTCTGACGCCAATCTCTCCAGGAAGATATTCTCCTATCCCAAAGCACATGCTTGTGGAGGATGACTACACCAGGTCAGAAAACGTCTTACATATCTTTTATTTTTAACACAAGCTGCCTTGTAGCGTCAGTATCACTGTGTGGGGAGGACGCCTCCTTAGACTGCCATTGACATTGTAATGTTTTTTTTTTTTTTTGCTGTGGACTTTGAGGAATTGCTGAATGTCCTACAAGCTTTACAGTACTGTGTTTGCTTTATATATTTTGGGATGCACTGTAACTTACTTAAATAAACTTAGGAACATTACTCTGGCTTTCTCCATTACTTCCAAATAAATGATGGGTCAATAAATTTCAAGGTCTTGGCTGGTCCAAGTAATGTGTTAGCATAAGTTGTACCAGGGCTTGACAAAAACAAGAAGCTAGATAGCCAAGTCTCCTGGCTGAACTCCAGGCACGTGTGTAAGAACTTTATGGACAGAAATACATATACTTTGGCAAATAAAACAGCTCCCATATATGTTTTTAGCTGTTCACCTGGAGTTCACCTTTAGAAAAATTGCACCTGGGAACCAGTTTGTTTTTAAGCCTTTTGTTTTGCCAATTTAAAGCCTCATACACACGGTCGGACTTCAAACAAACTTTTCCGTGGATTTTTGTTCACAGGGCGTTGGCCGTGAACTTGGTATGCATACACATGGCAGGACTTTTTCAGCCAACTTTCACCAAATCATGTGTTTTTTCTGCTCTTTTCTGCTCTTTACCACCACCCTTTGGTCAACTTCTGTTATTGTTGGTTGATCTTAACATTGGTTCTGAGGATGCGTGTTTGTGCTTTGGACTAAAGTCCGATGGACTTCTGTACACACGATAGGATTTTGCACCGTAGGACTTTTGTTGCCGAAAAGTTTGTCCGTTTGCAGAGTGAACATTTGTCCGATGAAAAACACGGTTGGATTTTTTTGAAAACCTGCTCATTTCGAAGTTTGTTGTCAAAAAGTCCGACCGTTTGTATGAGGCTTAAGATTGTTTCCTGGTTTCTAAAGCATCTGCTGGTTCATAGGTTTGATTGGTCTGCTCTTGAGATTGGCTTTCATTTGTCCACCCCTGGCTTATGCTAAACAAAAATCTATAGTATGTATTGAACATTCTGTCATTTAGTATCCAAGGCTACGGTCTTTTTTTTTTTTTTTTTTGAGATTTAAACCGTAGAAAAAGTGGATGAGCTCTGATAAACCATGGTATAAAAAAATCTTCGGAACATATTGCTACCTGCAGGATAAATATTTAAACGATGTAACCCAACAGAGGACCTCACTTTTGTCCAATGTTCTCAGTATATCATATGGAAAATGTTTCAGATTTCTTTCAAGGTTACATAAGATAATGGAGCCATTTTTTTCACAATCTCTAATCACACGGGCCCTTCAAAATGTAGTACAGAGAAATAAGGAGACTTATTAAAATAGAAATTAGCATTGTTGGCAATTGCAACCAATCAAAACTTTGTATATACTGTATTTTTTGAACACCAATATAACAGGATTGGTTGATTAACAAAGGCTGTTAGGGGCAAACTCCAGACTTGCAAAATGTGCGTTACCTTTTGGCCTAACAAAATTTCAATCTTAAACACAAAAGGGCTATTTATACATGTTTTCACACAAGATTTACATGACTTTCACCCAACTGAATCCAGTTGAAATTAGAAAAAATATGTGAATGTATGGTGTAAGTTGAGCGAATCTTGTGTGAAAACACCCAAATGATGGATGAAAAAGGTCCACAAACGTCTTGTATCTCAAGGCCTTGAGGACCAAACATGGCAGGAGGCATCAGTTTTAACCCTCTGTCAGTCATAAAAAAATTATATTTTTTATTTAATTTACCATAAAAGTTGGAAATTAAAGTGTGTAATATAATAGACAATTCAAGTGTATTATTAAGCTCAGGGAATTTTAAAGATGTTAGAAACCCTAAAATAACCTAAAAAATCTCTACCCAAAATAGCCTGTGTGTACAAAATTACTGTTTACAGTGCCTCGAAAAAGCATGCATACCCCTTGAAATTTTCCACATTGTGTCATTTTACAACCAAAAAGAAAATGTTTTTTATTAGGATATTATGTGATAGACCGACACAAAGTGGTACATAATTGTGAAGTGGAAGGAAAATGATAAATGGTTTTAATTTTTTTTTACAAATAAATATCTGAAAAGTGTGGCGTGCATTTGAATTTATCCCCCTTTAGTCTGATACCCCTAACTAAAATCTAGTGGAACCAATTGCCTTCAGAAGTCACCTAATTAGTCCCCCTGAGTCAATACTTTGTAGAACCACCTTTCACTGCAATTATAGCTGCAAGTCTTTTTTGGGGATGTCTCTACCAGCTTTGCACATCTAGAGAGCAACATTTTTGCCCATTCTTCTTTGCCAAATAGCTCAAACTCTGTCAGATTGGATGGAGAGCGTCTGTGAACAGCAATTTTCAAGTCTTGCCACAGATTCCCAATTGGATTTAAGTCTAGACTTTGACTGGGCCATTCTAACACATGGATATGCTTTGATCTAATCCATTCCATTGTAGCTCTGGCTGTATATTTAGGGTCGTTGTCCTGCTGGAAGTTGAACCTCTGCCCCAGTCTCAAGTCTTTTGCAGACTTTAACAGATTTTCTTCTAAGATTGCCCTGTATTTGGCTCCATCCATCCACCCAACAACTCTGACCAGCTTCCCTGTCCCTGCTGAAGAAAAGCATCCCCACAACAGGATACTGCCACCACCATGTTTCACAGTGAGAATGGTGTGTTCAGGGTGATGTGCCGTGTTAGTTTTCCGCCACACATAGCATTTTGCTTTTAGGCCAAAAAGTTCAATTTTAGTCTCATCTGCCTAGAGCACCTTCTTCCACATGTTTGCTGTGTCCCCAGCATGGCTACTCGCAAACTGCAAATGGGACTTCTTATGGCTTTCTTTCAACAATGGCGTTCTTCTTGTCACTCTTCCATAAAGGCCAAATTTATGGAGTGCACGACTAATAGTTGTCCTGTGGACAGATTCTCCCACCTGAGCTGTGGATCTCTGAAGCTCCTCCAGAGTTACCGTGGGCCTCTTGGTTGCTTCTCTGATTAATGCTCGCCTTGCCTGGCCTGTCAGTTTAGGTGGATGGCCATTTTCGGATGATAGATTGAACAGAGCTCCGTGAGATGTTCAAAGCTTGGGATATTTTTTTATAACCCAACCCTGCTTTAACCACTTCCGAACTGCCCACCGCACATATACTGCGGCAGGGCGGCCTGGCTGTGCGAACCGATGTACCCATACGTCGGTCCGTGTGTGAGATACAGCGGGCGCAAGCGCTCTCGCCTGCGGGTTCAGCGAACTCGATGTCCACCGGCCACCCCGCAATCACGGTAAAGAGAGGCAGAATGGGCATCCTCGTTATGACACGGGACAACTCAGAGATCTGCTGTTCCTAGTGATCAGGAACCGCGATCTCTGTGTTGTCCCAGTGAGCCCATCCCCCACACAGTTGGAACACACCCAGGGAACACAGGTAACCCCTTCATCGCCCCCCTTGTGTTATCCCCTTCTTTGCCAGTGTCATTTATACATTGATCAGTGCATTTTTTTTAGCACCGATCAGTGTAATAATATCTCTAGTCCCCAAAAAGTGTCACCTATGGTCAGATTTCTCTGCTGCAATGTCGCAGTCCCGCTAAAAATCGCAGATCGCCACCATTACCAGTAAAAACAATTTAAAAAAAAGTCCATAAATCTATCCCATAGTTTGTAGACGCTATAACTTTTGCACAAACCGATCAATATACTCCTATTGCAATTTTTTCCAAAATATGTAGAAGAATACACATTGGCCTAAACTGGTGAATAAATTTATATTAAACACTCAAAGCGCTGAAGTCCAGAAAATCAATGAAGGCAATAAGCTGATGGAAAGATGGATTTTAAAGCCAAAACAGTTCCACAAGAATCCGTCAATAGAGTATATATGTATGGAAAGGAACCGTTGAGATCCTAATAGTAGGGGTTAAATTAGTAGGGTGTAACATAGGTTTAGCCGTGCTGCTCCATCAATCAGCGGGAAGACTGACAGCTGAAAAGACAAGGATAAAAGAAAGAGCGCACCGGCCCTAGTGTGACACCGTTTATTAAAAAAAGATATAGACAAACTAATTTTAGTACACTCACATTGTGTTGATAAAAACAAGCGCATCCATAGAGGCTGTGGTTGCTCTCCTGAGTCTAAAAATCCAAGCTGGATGTGAAGCGAACTGACAGTCTCTGTCTGAATAGTCCACGAGGAGCCGCCAACAAACTGCACGAGAGTCGCCCGCTCTCAGTGAGGATCCTGGAAAGCAGAGAGACTCCATACACGGACACGTGATCCTCAGAAGCCAGCTGATGAATGACGCTTGGTGGTTTTGCTATGACTACACGTTTCGGAGGGCGTGGCCTCCCTCTTCAGGTCTATCATGTGGTTTTATAGGAGCACATGCACGTGTCCTTGTGTGGAGTCTCTCTGCTTTCCAGGATCCTCGCTGAGAGCGGGCAGATCTTGTACAGTTTGTCAGTGGCTGCTCGTGGACTATTCAGACAGAGACTCTCAGTTCGCTTCACATCTAGCTTGGATTTTTGGACTCAGGAGAGCAACCACAATCTCTATGGATGCGCTTTTTTTATCAACACAATGTGAGTGTACTACATTCATTTGTCTATATCTTTTTTAATTAAACGGTGTCACACTAGGGGCGGTGCACTCTCTCTTTTACTCTTGTCTTTTAAACTGGTGAATACACTTGTTTTCTTATATTTTTTGGGGGGATATGTATTATAGCAGAAAGTAAAAAATATATATATTTTTTTAAATTGTCAGTCTTTTTATGTTTATAGCGCAAAAAAAAGAAGAAAACGCAGAGGTGATCAAATAACACCAAAATAAAGCTCTATTTGTGGGAAAAAAAGGACTTTAATTTTATTTGGGTACAATGTCGCATGACCGCGCAATTGTCAGTTAAAGCAACGCATTGCCGTATTGCAAAAAATGGCCTGGTCATTAAGGGGGAAAATCCTTTCCGGTCCTTAAAGCTGGCCATACACGGTTCAAATTTCTAAAGAATTTTCTTTCGAAAATCGTATCAAAGAATTTTCAGACGAATTTTGCACCATTAGTGGGCTGCAGCAACAGCCGATTTTCGTGCGGCAATCAAATTTGAGGAATTGGACATGTTGGAAATTTTTCGAAAAACGAACAATTTTCTAATCAATGATGGTAGAAATGTAATAGAAAAAAAAAATGCGCATCTGCAAGAAACGAAAATTCCCGAAGAGAAAAGAATATTCCCGGAAAAAAAAGAATATTCCCGGCCGAATTTCGAAAATCAATGGTGGCATCATCGGATCACAAAAAAAAAAAACTTTCTGATTTTGAAAAGAAAATTTGTTCGAAATTCGACCCGTGTATGGCCTGCTTAAGTGGTTAAGAAAAGGGTATGTCCCATATCCCCCCAAGGAATTTTTCTTCTTCACTGATGTGTGCTGATGAGGCACCACTGATGGTCACTGTTAACTTGCACAGATCAGCACTGATGGCGCTGCACTGATAATCAAAGACATCATTAAGGGAGCAAATCCCTCCGGGGCTAAAGTGTTTAAGTGGTTGACTTTATACCCTACCTGTCTGGTGTGTTCTTGGCCTTCATGATGCTGTTTGTTCACTAAGGTTCTCTAACAAACCTCTGAGGGTTTCACAGAACAGCTGTATTTATACTGAGATTAAATTACACACAGGTGGACTCTATTTACTAATAAGGTGACTTCTGAAGGCAATTGGTTCCACTAGATTTTAGTTAGGGTTATCAGAGTAAAAGGGGTTGAATACAAATGCACGCCACACTTTTCAGATATTAATTTGTAAAAAAAGTTGAAAACAATTTATAATTTTCCTTCCACTTAACATCTATGTGCCACTTTGTGTTGGTCTATCACATAAGATCCCAATAAAATACATTTACGTTTTTGCTTGTAACATGACAAAATGTGGAAAGTTTCAAGGGGTGTGAATACTTTTCGACATGAAATTCCTCTGCCAATCTCCTCCTTGTTTTTTTTTTTTAGAATTAATGGTCACATAAAAACAGCAACAGGTAGCAAGTAGTATGACATCAAGGTGTCACTAACAATAAAGGCTTTACATGTGAGTTTTACAAGCAGGGCTCCAACATCGGCTTCCAATAAAAAGTTGAAGAATAGATTTGGTAAGAGGCTTTCCTTAGAGAAACACAACATGTTTTGACAACCATCTGACCTAGGTGCCTGAACTAAATTTAAGCTATGATGACCTTATCCTAAGGCCCCTTTCACACTGAGGCGTATTTCAGGCATTTTAGCGCTAAAAATAGCGCATAAATAACGCCTGAAATACTCCTGCCCCAGTATTCTCAATGTGAAAGGCCAAGGGCTTTCACACTGAGGCGATGCACTGGCGGGAGGAAAAAAAATCTCCTGCAAGCCGCATCTTTGGAGCGGTGAAAGGACCGGTGTGTATACCGCTCCTTCCCATTGAAATCAATAGGACACCGCGGTAATACCGCCCGCAAACCACGGCTACGTATTAACCCTTTTTCGGCCGCTAGTGGGGGTTAAAACCGCACCGTTAGCGGCCGAATATTGCGGTAAATACGATGGTATAGCGGCGCTGAAAATCGTGCCGCTATACCGCCACCGCACCTCCCCGCCCCAGTGTGAAAGGGGCCTAATGGTTTTTAAAATGTTTTGCCTACTGGGTGAATCATTGTGTAGCCCAACATGGAAACTTTTTTAAGGGCAACTACCATCCACCGTCTGCATGTATGTTGGATTTCTTCCACTACTTGGACTAAGCTATGTGTCACATGGATCAGAGTTCTGTTGTGATTGTCTGCTACCCTAAACTCACATGAACTGTTCCTTCTCTGTGGGTAATTTAATTAGGAATTAAACGCAAATTGGTGTTAATGTCAACAGTTCGGAGTTTAGAGTTTGGAGTTCACAGAATAACAGTGTGAATAATCTTGGCAACCAATTGGGAAATTTGACTTTCGATGGTAATGAAACTGGTGGATAATGTTCTGTTTGGTTGACATCAAGCACAGTATAATCTTTATCTAATATCTAATCAGCTCAATAGATATTGTATGTTTATTAGGAGACATGCTCATTTTAAATTTGACTCTGCCCATTTCATTTAACTTTTGAGTGACTTAATTTAAAAATAATATACAGTGAAACCTCGGATTGCGAGTAACGCAGTTAAAGAGCGTTTCGCAATACGAGCATTTATTTGTTTTTGAAAATCCTGACTCGGTTTGCGAGTGTTGTCTCGAAAAACGATCAGGATTCAAGCCACAGCGGTGTGCAGTACCGCATTTGGCCAGAGGTGCCGGAGCCGAGCGGAGCTGATCAGAGCCGATCGAAGCCGTTCGGGAATACTCGGAAATACTCAGTTCCTGAGCATTTCTGAGGTTTTCCGAGTTCAGCCAAGCTGTCCCCGAGCCTTTCCAAGTATTTCCGAGGCTCTCTGGTGCCCCCCCACCACCTCTGGCCACATGCGGTATTATATGCCATAGAAGTCAATGCGGAACACATTATTTTCGTTTTCCATCTACTTCTATGGGGAAACTCGCTTTGATATGCGAGTGCTTTGGATTACGAGCATTCTCCTGGAACGCATTATGCTTGTAATCCAAGGTTCCACTGTACTACACTGCCTTGACCTATCCTTGCTATTTTATAGACGTTAAATGTAGATGTTCTCTTACAAAATGACCACCGGGTTTCTTTTTGAAATGATAGTGGGCAAAATAGACCTTTTTTTTTTTTTGTGCACCGTTGAAATAGCTTGGTCCCAATATTTACCTTTCTCCTTGTGATGTCTTGACAAAAATTATTGAAATATTTCCAAACTGTAACATAATAACGATGCCGATTTTTTAGGTAGAACACATTGTTCACTTTGCCAACTGTTGTAGGGTTATGAGTCAAGATGTGGCTACAATTAAGGAAAAAAAAAATTTTTTTTTTTTCCATAGCAGTATTAAATATAGCCTATTTATAAGGCAACATTATAATAAAAAAAAGTTCTTTGCATTGTAAGTTCAAAATTACATTCCAAAAGTATATGTGGGTCAATTTAATATAAACAGACACACTGTCTGGCATTTATTTCAGGCATTTACTCAGATTTAGGTCAATTTTAAATTAGGTAAAGCCAAAACTGCTTTTTAATTTTTGGATAGAGTCCACATGTGTCCCATTGGGAAGATTTCCCTTCACTTCTTGTCTCAGAAATACATCAGGAAGTGAGAGGAAATCTCTCCAAAGTAAGGGAAGTTCCTCCCTTGGACAGTTGTTATTGGAACCCCCAATGGAAGGTTCCCCCCCTCTGAACATGTTCTGGTGACATTTTGGATTTGCTGTCACTTTTAGTCACAGTAACAATAGGCATAGGATGAATAGAGAGCAGGCACAGACAGCAGTAAAAACCTAACAATGGTTCCAACCCTTTTCTACCTTATCCAAAGCTAAAAGTAAAAGTTTTGGGATTAAACTTAAAAAAAAAAAAAGCCTGAACCAGATTTGGAATTTGAATTCAGCAGGCCAGCATAAACATTGTTCCTTTAATAACTCAGCCCGTGGTTTTATTCATCAAAAAGGAAGTAGATATACACTATATTACCAAAAGTATTGGGACACCTGCCTTTACATGCACATGAACTTTAATGGCATCCCGGTCTTAGTCCGTAGGGTTCAGTATTGACTTGGCCCACTCTACAGCTATAACAGCTTCAACTTTTCTGGGAAGGCTGTCCACAAGGTTTAGAAGTGTGTCTATGGGAATGTTTGACCATTCTTCCAAAAGAGGATTTCTGAGGTCAGGCGCTGATGTTGCACAAGAAGGCCTGGCTCGCAGTCTGCGCTCTAATTCCTCCCAAAGGTGTTCTATTGGGTTAAGGTCAGGACTCTGTGCAGACCAGTCATGTTCCTCCACCCCAAACTCGCTCATCCATGTCTTAATGGACCTTGCTTTGTGCACTGGTCCAAATCATTTGGTGGAGGGGTGATTATGGTGTTGGGTTGTTTTTCAGGGGTTGGGCTTGGATCCTTAGTTAAAGTGAAGGGAACACTTAAGGTGTCAGCATACCAAGATATTTTGGACAATTTCATGCTCCCAACTTTGTGGGAACAGTTTGGGAATGGCCCCTTCCTGTTCCAACGTGACTGCACACCAGTGCACAAAGCAAGGTCCATAAAGACATGGATGAGTTTGGGGTGGAGGAACTTGACTCAACCCAATAGAACACCTTTGGGATGAATTAGAGCGGAGACTGCGAGCCGGGGCTTCTCGTCCAACATCAGTGCCTGACCTCACAAATGCGCTTCTGGAAGAATGCTCAAACATTCCCATAGACACTCCTAAACCTTGTGGACAGCCTTCCCAGAAGAGTTAAAGCTGTTATAGCTGCAAAGGGTGGGCCAACTCAGTATTGAACCCTACGGACTAAGACTGGGACGCCATTAAAGTTCATGTGTGTGTAAAGGCAGGCGTCCTAATACTTTTGGTAGTATAGTGTAAATTATATATGTACATTTTAAGAAGATCAATAATTAACTGGCTAAATTAATCAATTTCTTAGGTGGTTCGTGAAATAGTTTACAGTCCCAAATTTTCACAAATTTGCTACTGAAAAAAAAAGGTGTTTTTTTAATCATCTAAGAAGCTCAATGTATTTTACTATGTGCTTGCTATTAATTATCATGCTCCTGTGATACATTGTTATTTTTTTGGTAGTAGATTTTAAATCAAAGACCCACAAGGAGACTCATCAACGGACAGGGCTTGATGTAACCATGCACTTCCAAATCTTGGATTCTATACCATTTCTACTAAAACCATGTTTGTTGAGTTGTATGCTATGAAGAATCGGGATGGCCTGCAGATTTTAAATTCACCCACAATGCATTTGCATTGCTTTGTTGACTTTACCTCAATTTCCATTGATGTGGTTGTCCATTCTTGTCGTCTTTCTCCAATTTGCATTTTGAGTTAATAAAAAAAAAAAAAAAAAAAAACACCCCCTGGCTGCTCATACTCATACCATCAGGAATATTACGGAGACTCCCTATACAAAAAGGCATAATTAATATCCTAATAAGTTTTAAGGCATCTGTTTACATTTTTTTAGATTTATGTAAAACTGTAATATGACACAAACTGTAAAAAAAAAAAAAAAACACATGAGCATGATAACTTAGCTAATAGTTTTGCATTTTAATTATTTTGTTCTACAATATTAGCCAGAAGTGCATTTCTATAAGCACAATGTGATGCTAAGAAAGCAAGTATATTCGAGCTGCAAGTTTCTCCTTTGTGAAATTGTGTTTTATGACATTTATCTATGTGTAAATGATTCTTTGATATCTTAATAAATATGTGGTGTTGGCATGATTCATAAAGAAAGGTTCTAAAATCATTTTTAGTATACTTGATTATTTACTTTGTTTTTAATTTTTTTTTTTTTTTTTTACATTTTAATTCTATAAAAATATATATATATATTTTTTCTTTTACTTTTTCTTTACCTTTACCTTTAGCCATTTAACCATTAAAAGTGAAAATTACCTCTTCAGTAAATCAGCCCTAATATTAAAAAAAATAATAATTGTACTACATATGGTGATATATTCTAGGATGATATATATTACCAAAAAAAATTAAAAATGTGAGACCATACATTTCCTAACTAGACTAGATTAGTGAAATAATTTATACATTCTTTCTTTAGTTTAGTTTTATATATATATATTTGGATACATGTGTAAACTGTTTAGGAGTTAAAAAGTGATTACAATTCAATACATTTATTTTTAAATTATTTAAAATCATTTTTAGTATACTTGATTATTTACTTTGTTTTAAATGTTTTTATTTTTTTTTTACATTTTAATTCTATAAAAATATATATATATTTTTTCTTTTACTTTTTCTTTACCTTTACCCATTTAACCATTAAAAGTGAAAATTACCTCTTCAGTAAATCAGCCCTAATATTTAAAAAAAGCAATTTACTATATATGGTGATATATTCTAGGATGATATATATTACCAAAAAAAAAAAAAAAAAAAGTGAGACAATACATTTCCTAACTAGACTTAAGTGAAAGAATTTATACATTCTTTCTTTCGTTTTATATATATATATATATATTTGGATACATTTGTAAACCGTTTAGGAGTTAAAAAATGATTACAATTCAATACATATATTTTGTGCATTGCTTCTAGTTATAGAGGAATTTCAGGGGAAAAAAAATTAAAAATTAAAAGTCAGCAGCTCCAAAAACTGTAGCTGCTGACGTTTAAAGTGGAGTTCCACCCTGAAAAAAAAAAAAAAATCACCAAAAATCTACAAATAAATAAAAAAAAAAAAATGAAAAAAAAAAATTTTACTTACCAGAAATAGCAGTTGCTATGCGGAAGTCCCTAATCTGCCTCTTCATCCTCTGCGGTGGATCTTCTTCCTCGTCCTACACTCGGATTCTTCTTGTGAATGGGGCGCGCTGCCTTCTGGGAACTGTGTATATCCCAGAGAGCAGCCGTCCCATTCACAATGCGCTGCGCTGCTCGCGCATGCACAGTAGAAAACAGGGAGTGAAGCCACACGGCTTCACTGCCTGTTTCTCTTACTGAGGATGGCAGGAGCTGCCAGGAGCGAGGGATCGGCCTCGGGGGGGCTGACATCATGGGCGAGTAGGACAGGTAAGTGTCCTTATTAAAAGTCAGCAGCTACAGTGTTTGTAGCTGCTGACTTTAAAAAAAATAAAAAATTGCGGGTGGAACCCCGCTTTAATATGCAGACACTTACCATCCCAGGGATCCAGTGCTGTCTTCACCCGGGCTGGTTTTTCACCAAGCTTCGGGTCTACGGAGCCGCCATCTTGACTGTGGGAAGCTGGACGGGACTTCCTAATGCTTCACAGCCAGCTCCCCATTGCATACGCACTTGATGAATGGTCCTGCAGTCTCCTGGGACAGGTGAACTTATCTCCTTGGAGAGGTCCAAACATCCGCTATGCTCAACTAGGAGGGAAAGACACAAGTGAGAACGGGTACCTGCCAAAAAATAGATACCCACTCCCTAAAAATTAGCGGAACTTCCTTTTGTAAGGCTCCGTTTACACCTAGGCGTTGCTGTTTTTCCGGCGTTTTTTCTGGCATTTTTTTTGGGCAGAGTTTTGTAGCGTTTTTGTACAGGCGTTTTCAAGGAAGGTTAAAAGGTCACCAATGTAAGAGAATTAAAAAGCCGGTAATCTGCCAAAAAATAAGCTCCTGTATTTTTTTGAGTGATGGGCGTTTTTGCTTTAGGCGACAGAACGCTCAGATGTGAACAGGGGCCATTGAAATGAATGGGGAGCCTAAGTGAAGTTCTGCTTTAATCAATAATGCTAAAATGGGGAAAACGTTCATAATGTGCCCCTGACAGAAAAACTATCCTGTAACACAGGGGTGCCCAACCAGTGGCCCTCTAATGTGGCCCACGACCTCCTGCTCTGGGATGGCTGGTTGGCAAGCCCAGATTGCCGGTTGACGACCTGCTATCCGAGAGCATCAGTGTTGTAAATGAAGCAGGCGGTAGAGAAAGCAAGTGGCTTTTCAGAAAGTGCACCACACCTGCAGGATATAATAGACGTCTATGGCAAAGTCCAGCTAACCAGAGGGAAAACCACAGGTACACTGCACCGCAATAGACCGCAGACCATCAGTGTAAAAGCAGCCTTAGGCCCTTTTCACATGATCGGTCCGACCCAATCGGACCCTCCATTCACCTCTATGGAGCGGCAGATGTAAACAGACTTTTGTCTGTTTACACCTGCCTACCTCCAATACGATCTGCTAAAAAAAACTAAAGTGGATCTGCCCCCTTCTATCTGATTGGATCGGAGGGCCCATAGAGTAGATTGCGCTGTGTCTGTGTCTGCTTTGCATATGCAGACTGGACACAGACCTGTCATCTGCCCACTCCGCTCATTGTGGCCCGCGACTGGTTACCAAGTCGCTTAAGTGGCCCTCGGCCTTCAAAAGGTTGGGCACCCCTGCTGTAACAGAAGAATTATTTTTTTAATGCTAAGCCTGTAAAGAAGACTTCAGTGGGCTGAAACTCTAATCTTCACTTTCTCTCAGAGCTATGGTCACTGCCGGTATCTAAAAAAAGAAAGAAAACAGGAGGGTGCACCGACCTAGTGTATTACCACTTACAGGTTTATTAAAATTTAAATAAAAAGCAATAGTCCTACTCACAGACAAAGCTTAAATACAAGCTTATCGGACGAGATGGCTGGAAATCTTGGCATTCACCGATAGGACTTGACAACAGGGAGGGTCGGACGATACCCCAAAAACATCCGAATGGTCCGGACCATTTAGGCTCTGATGAAAGGGGTGCGCCCCTGAAACGTAAGCCATCTGGATGTTTTTGGGGTATCGTCCGACCCTCCCTGTTGTCAAGTCCTGTCGGTGAATGCCAAGATTTCCAGCCATCTTGTCCGATAAGCTTGTATTTAAGCTTTGTCTGTGAGTAGGACTATTGCTTTTTATTTACATTTTAATAAACCTGTAAGTGGTAATACACTAGGTCGGTGCGCCCTCCTGTTTTCTTTCTTTTTCTAGCCATATGAACACCCATTGTTCTGAGGAGGGCTGCAAGACTATAGACTTTGCCTCTAGACAGAACCACGCCACCTATGTTTTGAGGATACACCGAGAGCGCAGGAGATTTTTGTTTTGTCACTGCCGGTATCTAACATTCCTGGATGACTAAATTTTTGTGACTGCACTGGACCAATCACCAAGTACTAATGCGGGTACATGGGGAGCATCTAGAGCACTGTGTATGTTATGGCTTAAAGCGGAGGTCCGCCGATTTTTTTCTTTTTTAAAAAGTCAGCAGCTAAAAATACTGCAGCTGCTGACTTTTAAAATAAGGACACTTACCTGTCCAGGGCGCCCGCGATGTGGCACCCGAAGCCGATCTATCCCTCGGCTGTCGGGTGCTGCCGCCGCCATCTTCGGTAAGAGAATTAGGAAGTGAAGCCTTGCGGCTTCACTTACTGGTTCCCTACTGTGCATGCGCGACGTGTGCTGCACAATTCCACTGGTCCCTGCTGTCTTCTGGGACCTGTGTGTCTCCCAGAAAACAGCGGGAGGGAGGGAGAAGGTGCCGAAAGCGGCGTAGATACCCGCGGGTGGCTCGGGTATCTATTCCCGGAAGTTGGAGCAAAATACCTGTATTAGACAGGTATCTGCTCCCCCTACCCCCTGAAAGGTGCCAAATGTGACACCGGAGGGAGGGGGGGAACTGGAAAAGCGGAAGTTCCATTTTTGGGTGGAACTCCGCTTTAAGTGAGCAGTTTACACAGGGCAGCTGAGCGAAGTGATGGGGTAGTGAAGGAAAGGCATGTGTTGCAGGTGAGGGGTAGAACACAATAAAATGAAAAGTTAGCAATTTGCATTGTTTAGGGATGCAAGTCTATTGTTCTTCCATTTAAAAATATCTAAATATCAAAAATTATAAAAACTTGAAACCTATAGCTTTAGATAGCCATGCGTAATTATTTTTTGTTTTAAATCACTCCTACATTGCTGTATGTGAAGAATATGCCAACATTTTATTAGTTTCATTCAGTTAATATGTAAAGAATGATAGGTAATACCCTAAATATAAAAAGAAAAAGTTGAGTAAATAGGACTTTTAGGCTCCGTTTACACCTAGGTGTTGCTGTTTTACAGGAATTTTTCAGTGTTTTTTCAGGCCTTTTTTGCAGAGTTTTTGCAGTGCTTTTGTACAGGCGTTTTTAAGGTTAAAAGGTCACCAATGTAAAATAATAAAAATGCCTGTAATCTGCCAAAAAAAGAAGCTCCTGTACTTTTTTGAGCGATGGGCGTTTTGATTAGGCGACAGAACGCTCAGACATGAACAGGTGCCATTGAAATGAATGGGCTTTGTCTTGTTGGGCGTTTTTGGGCATTTTTAGAGCTGAGCCTTAGAGCAAAAGAACGCCCAAAAATGCCTAGGTGTGAACGGAGCCTTAAGGTGCATCTAGTGTCACTGTCAGGAAACAACACATATAAACACATTTCCAAAAACTATGAATTTTATTGTAAGGAGCATAAAAAAAAAGGGTTAGTGAACCCAAGAAAAAAACATATTTATATGAATACCATAAGGTTTGGCAAAAAAAAAAAAAAAAAAAAACTATGCATGTGCAATTTGTTTTGTTTCAAATTATTTTTTTAACAAATTTTCACAAATTCGTTAATTCGGAATTATCCGAATTAACGTAAACCTGTTTAATTAATTTTTCTGAAAATTCGTAAATTTGAGTATTCGAAAAAACGTAAATTCGTAAATTTGAGAGTAAAAAAAAATGAAAATTTGAAAATCTGAAATAATAACTGACTAATAATAACTTAACTATTACTAACTATTAAATTATAGGTATTGGAATTTTCTTTCAAATTTGGCTGTTAGTGAACGTAACGAATACAAATGTATCCGAAGTTACGAATTATCTGAAATAACGAATGCCGTATCTAAACAAATGGAACGTAACAAATTAATAATAATAAATAATAATAATAAAAACGTTTTATTATTCTTATTATTTATTATTAATTTATTCTGTTCCATTTGTTTAGATGCGGCATTCATTATTTCGGATAATTCGTAACTTTGGATAAATTTGCATTCGTTACGCTCACTAAGAGCCAAATTTGAAAGGAAATTCCAATACCTATAATTTAATAGTTAGTGATTATTAGTTAGTTAGTTATTCTTTCGAAATTTTGGATTTTCTTTCTTATTTTCAGATTTTCGAATTTTCAAATTTATGAATTTTCAAATTTACGAATTTATCGATTGTGATCATAACGAATGACCCGAAAAGCGGAAAAAACCCCCAGAATGAAACGAAAATTAACACATTTTTCAGCAGTGCACCTGTCTACAAAAAACACCTTCTCCAAATGTAATAGTACAAAAACAGAGGATACTAATAGTACCAGAACATAATATATCATACAGAATGTGGGAGGTGTCTATCCCAACGTGTTTCACATATTGAGCTTCTTAAGGAGTTTAAGGGGTGCAACTGAAGCAGTGGCGGAATTTTCAGGGTCGCAGCAGTCGCAGCTGCGACTGGGCCCTGTAGTTCCGTGAAGTCCGGGGGGCCCGCCCGCCGCCCGTGTGAGGGGCCCGCCAGTATGAGGAGCCGTTCCGCCGCAGGGATCGGGTGCTGACAAGGCAGTGGATGCAGGGGCGGCACCGCGGCAACCCCCCAAGACTCCCAAGACATCTCCCCTGCCTGCACCTCTGGCTGGCCGTTTAGAGTGCAGTGGGGAGATGTGGGAGGAGGTGGGAGGAGGTGGAAGGCGGCGATCGGCAGCTCTATGGTGCCTGTGTGGGCAGCAAGATCTCCCTGGGGCTTGTAGTACTCGAGTGTCAGTGTGTATACAGAGGAGAGGGGAGGGGAGGGGCCTCTGACCCGGGCAGGTATTAGTTTCACTTTCACTCTGCTTGCACAATGTTGCTGATGCCCGGGTCAGAGGCCCCTCCCCCCTCACATGGTTCGGATATAGAACTACTAGCCCCAGGAAGACCCCCCTGCCTGTGGACACCATAGAGCTGCCAATCGCCACCTCCACCAGCCAGGTACAGGGGAACCCCTGCAAGGGGGGAGTCAGCTGTTTGGGGACCCTGATGTAAGAGGGGGGGGTTTTCTGGGGACACTAATGTAAGGAAAGGGGCCTCTGGGGACACTAATGTAAGGAAGGGGGCCTCTGGGGACACTAATGTTAGGGGGGGGGGCTCTCTGGGGACCCAGGTGTAAGGGGGAGCTCTATGTGGACCCTGGTGTAAGGGGGGGGCTCTCTGCGGACCCTGGTGTAAGGGGGGGCTCTCTGGGGATCTTGGTGTAAGGGGGGCTCTCTGAGGACCCTGGTATAAGGGGGGCTCTCTGAGGACCCTGGTGTAAGGGGGGGCTCTATGGGGACCCTGGTGTAAGGGGGGCTCTCTGGGGACCCTGGTGTAAGGGGGGGCTCTATGGGGACCCTGGTGTAAGGGGGGGCTCTATGGGGACCCTGGTGTAAGGGGGGCCTCTATGGGGACCCTGGTGTAAGGGGGGCCTCTATGGGGACCCTGGTGTAAGGGGGGGCTCTATGGGGACCCTGGTGTAAGGGGGGGGCTCTATGGGGACCCTAGTGTAAGGGGGGCTCTATAGGGACCCTGGTGTAAGGGGGGCTCTCTTGGGACCCTGATGTAAGGGGAGGCTCTCTGGGGACCCTGGTGTAAGGGGGGCTCTCTAGGGACCCTGATGTAAGGGGAGGCTCTCTGGGGACCCTGGTGTAAGGGGGGGGTGGCTCTCTGAGGACCCTGGTGTAAGGGGGGCTTTCTGGGGACCCTGGTATAAGGGGGGCTCTCTGGGGACCCTGGTGTAAGGGGAGGCTCTCTGGGGACCCTGGTGTAAGGGGAGGCTCTCCGGGGACCCTGGTGTAAGGGGGGGCTCTCTGAGGAACCTGGTGTAACAAGGGACTCTATGTGGACCCTGGTGTATGGGGGGCTCTCTGAGGACCCTGGTGTATGGGGGGATCTCTGGGGACCCTGATGTAAGGGGGAGGCTCTCTGGGGACCCTGGTGTAAGGGGAGCTCACTGGGGACCCTGGTGTAAGGGGGGGCTCTCTGGGGACCCTGGTGTAAGGGGAGGCTCTCTGGGGACCCTGATGTAAGGGGGAGGCTCTCTGGGGACCCTGATGTAAGGGGGAGGCTCTCTGGGGACCCTGGTGTAAGGGGAGGCTCTCTGGCGACCCTGATGTAAGAAGGGTCTCTCTGGGGACCCTGATGTAAGGAGGGGCTCTCTGGGGACACTAATGTAATGTAAGAGGGGAGGCTCTCTGGGGACACTAATGTAAGGGAGGCTCTCTGGGGACCCTGATGTAAGTAGGGAGGCTCTCTGGGGACCCTGATGTAAGTAGGGAGGCTCTCTGGGGACCCTGATGTAAGTAGGGAGGCTCTCTGGGGACCCCGATATAAGGGGAGGCTCTCTGGGGACCCTGATGTAAATAGGGAGGCTCTCTGGGGACCTTGATGTAAGTAGGGAGGCTCTCTGGGGACCCTGATGTAAGGAGGGGCTCTCTGGGGACACTAATGTAGGAAGGGAGGCTCTCTGGGGCCACTAATGTAGGAGGGGAGGCTCTCTGGGGACATTAATGTAAGGGGGGCTCTCTGGGGACCCTGATGTAAGTAGGGAGGCTCTCTGGGGACCCTGATGTAAGTAGGGAGGCTCTCTGGGGACCCTGATGTAAGGGGAGGTTCTCTGGGGACCGTGATGTAAGGGGAGGTTCTCTGGGGACCGTGATGTAAGGGGAGGTTCTCTGGGGACCGTGATGTAAGGGGAGGTTCTCTAGGGACCCTGATGTAAGGGAAGGTTCTCTGGGGACTCTGATGTAAGGGGAGGTTCTCTGGGGACCCTAATGTAGGAGGAGGCTCTCTAGGGACCCTGATGTAAGTAGGGAGGCTCTGTGGGGTCCCTGATGTAAGGGGGGCTCTCTGGGGAGTCCCCCTATGTGATGGTGTGTGTGGAGGGGCGGTATTGAAGGACCTGGCCTTGGGGCGGCAAAGGGAGTAAATCTGGGCCTGGGCAGAGGCAGCAATGAGACTGGGGGCAGACACTGAAAAATTAAGTCAGCAGACCTGCTGACACCAATGAGAGAAGGCGAGGGAGGAGCTTTCCTCTCTGCGTGGAATACCTATACGGTCTACCCATGAGGCAAGAAGGCATCCTGGCGGGAGATTAGAAGGCACGGTGACCGTGACCGATCGAATGGAATTCCCGGGGAATCGATTGATTGACGGTAAGTGACATTTTGCAGAGCTAAGCAATCGATGCCAACCTCCACCACCTGTGCCTCTTACTGATCCCATCCCCCCACCACTCATCTCATCCCTATCCCCCCATTACTTCTACAACAGAGGTGATGGGGGGGATAGGGATGAGATCAGTGGTGGGAGGATGGGATCAGTAAGAGGCACAGGTGGTGGTGGGAGAGGATGGCACCACCACTGCCACTGCAGCAACCCCCCTCAAGTACCACCACTGCCACCCCCCTCAAGTACCACAGCTGCCATCCCCCCTCAATTACCGCCGTTGCAACCCCCCTCAAAAAAATGTATCAAAATCATGCTTTTTCGAGGGGGGGCCCTTTGTGATTTCTTGCACCGGGGCCCAGAGGTTTCTAGTTACGCCTCTGAACTGAAGCACATGTATCATCAAATATTTAGAAGGAGTCGCTGTCCATGTGGATGAAGAAGACCCATTGAAAAGGCATGCATGGAACAAAGGGCAGGAGGGGACCAAAAACGGAATGCAGTACC
Source organism: Rana muscosa (assembly GCA_029206835.1). Lineage (NCBI taxonomy): Eukaryota > Metazoa > Chordata > Amphibia > Anura > Ranidae > Rana > Rana muscosa. The sequence goes on from CM055117.1 coordinate 1,069,684,905, forward strand.
CAGAGATGTCAAGTCAGGGACGTGAGGACGACATGCACATAGGAAGTGTTAACAGTAAACCACCCATAATACCATTGTTACACAAGAGGCGCTACAAGAGAGGACAAAAAGCATCCAAGCTCTTGCAGTTGCTGCCAGGCTGATGGAAGGAGCAGACTTCTGTTTAAGATAAGACATATGCTACCCCTCTTTGTTGACATAAGATGGGAAAGAGCTTGGATGCTTTTTGTCCTTTCTTGTAGTGCCTCTTGTGTAACAATTGGATTATGGGTGTTCTACTGTTAACCTTTCTATGTGCATGTCGTCCTCACTTGACGTCCCTGGGTACCGCCTTCCATTTTTGGTCCCTTACTGCCCTTTGTTCAACGTATGCCTTTTCAGTGGGTCTTCATCCACATGGACAGCAACTCCTAAATATTAAATGAAACATGTGCTTCAGTTGCACCCCCTGGACCCCTGAAGAAGCTCAACATGCGAAACGCATTGGGATAGACCCCTCCCCACATTCTATATGATATATTATATATTTTATATTTGTTTGCTGTTTCTTACAATAAAATTCATATTTTTTATATATGTGTTTATATGTGTTGTTTCCTGAGAGTGACACTAGATGCACCTTAAAAGTCCCATTTACTCAACTTTCAACTTTCGATTTATCATTGGGATGTTGGTGCTAGAGGCTATCAATCATAACCACTCTGCTTGAATACCCTAAATATACGGTGTTTCCCCGAAAATAAGACCTACCCCTAAAATAAGACCTAGCGCTATTTTCCAAAAGGGCTGCAATAAAAGCCCTACCCCGAAAACAAGCCATAGCCCTAGTTTGAGGTGCTTGTGTACTCCTACGGTATAATCCTCTCTGTTACGGCAGTGTGCTGTGTGTGTGTGTCTGTCTCTAGCGGTGTCAGGTGCCTTTGATACAGAGCGGCGCTCAGCTGATCTCCCCGCTGGTCTCCTCTTCTCCTGCCTATCTGCGGGGAATCTCACCCCCCTCCCTCTGCAGAGCTCCGGCGGGTCACTGAAGGTACAGTAGTATCAGTGTAGAGCCTCTGCAATCAATCAACATGTCATGCTGTGTGCGGTATGTGGCATGGATACTCCTGTTTCCACAAGGTATTTACAGATCTTTTTTTCTTCACATGCTGGTGTGCTCTCTTCCCTGCTTCGAGCATTGCAGAGGGAGGGGGGCCGGGGTCCCCCGCTGGCAGCTGGGACGGGTGGAGGAGAGCAGAGCTGAGGTGTTTGGCACTGTTGGATTGCAGAAGCACACACATTGGGGGTTATTTACGAAAGGCAAATCCACTTTGCACTACAAGTGCAAACTACAAGTGGAAAGTGCACTTGAAAGTGCAGTCGCTGTAAATCTGAGGGGTAGATCTGAAAGGAGGGGAAGCTCTGCTGATTTTATTATCTAATCATGTGCAAGCTAAAATGCTGTTTTTTATTTTCCTTGCATGTCCCTCTCGGATCTACAGCGACTGCACTTCCACTTTCAGTGCAATTTCAAGTGCATTTTGCACTTGTAGTTTGCACTTGTATTGCAAAGTGGATTTGCCTTTCGTAGATAACCCCCATTGTGTATTGTGTGCTACTGTAAAAGAGAGGATTTGGGCATTTTAAGTTTGTTCAAACTGGGGATTCCTGACAGGCAGGAAGGGAGAGAATATGTTAAGACCTACCCCGAAAATAAGCCCTACTGGGTCTTTTGTTGCCAAAATGAATATAAGACCTGGGCTTATTTTCGGGGAAACACGGTATGTTTTATTTAAAGTGTAGTATTTTATCACATAAATGTTTCAGTATGCTGGCTTTCAGTGCTGCTAGTTATCAGTGCTGGAATTTCGGCATTAAAACTTTTAAAAAGTAAAGTTTGCCCCACATGTTCCTCACTCCTAAATCGAATCTAACACTTCTGTCGTTCAATAGTGTTCAAGCAAAAATTCTGTTTTTTATCTAAGGGGGGGGGGGGATAGCATGTGATTGGGTATTCTTTGCAAAGTGAGTTTTCACCACACGCTTAAGCTTAAGCTTAGGGTGAATTCCATTTGCTATGTGGAAGTTACCTTGACAAGTCAACAGCCTAGTTGCCTTTAGTATATCAACCCCTTAAATGTAATTTTACTTTTACTTAGAAGAGAACAACCCTCCCCTGGTCAGTTACTTATGCACGCAGATATTCCTTGCATTTCCTACTCTCCGAGTTCTGAGTGGGTGGGGCCCAACCATATAAAACAAGGAAGTCATATTTTTCATTTTGTGACCGTTTTAGAAAATCTTAGCTTGTGGCTAAATTGAAAAAAAAAAATTGCTTAAGGATAAACTAGAAAAAATAAAAAAATGTTTTGGAATTTATAAATTATATATTTTTTTTTTTTTAATGAAAGTGGAATTACCCTTTGAAAGTTAATAGTAAGGGGTTCATTTACTAAAGGCAAAAAAAACTGTGCACTCTGCAAGAGCAGTTGCTCCAGAGCTTAGTAAATGAGGGAGAGCTCTGCTGACTTCCATCATCCAATCACGTGCAAGCAAAAATGCTGTTTTTTTTTTACATTTTCCTTGCACGTGATTGGGTATTCTTTGCAAAGTGAATCTTTACCTCATTTACTAAGCTCTGGAGCAAATGCTCTTGCAGAGTCCAACTTCACTTTGCAAAGTGCACATTCTAATTGCCGTTAGTAAATCATAGTGTTATTTAAAATTTAACCCAAACACTAATATTAATCTTTAACATTAAACCTCCCCTTAATGCCAAAACTAAACCCTTGACCTAACAAATGCCTTTAAAACGGAGCACTTAACCTATTTTTATCATGTTACCCTTAAACCAGAGCTTAAAGCGGAGGTTCCGCGACCAATCGTTTTTTTTGTTTTTTGTGTTTATTCAATGATGTTTTAGATCACAATGTAGTACTCACTTTATCTTTTCTTTGAAAAGATAAACTTATAAAATCCGAACTAGACATTTCCCATTTTGCTTGTGGGCAGAGTGAAGCCCACAAGCACTTACTTCCTGGAAGCGGTGAATGCTCGTCTCCCGGCATTCACCGCTCTTTCCCGCGCATGCGCACTGTTTACGGCGACCTGCGCCGTAAACTTCCTGGTTGCCATCACAACAGGCGGCGTCATAGAAAGTACACGCCCCGTTGTGATGGCATTCACCTGCATGCCCTTCTCCAAAATGGCGATATCACGTGACGGATATCACGTGACCGTAGTCACGTGTCCCTTCTTCCTAGCAAATATCGTGGGATTACGAAAGGAGGCCGTTCGCTGTGTATCTTGGGAAGCTCGACACTGTACTCCCAGTACACACTTCGGTGGGCTCCCAGACAACACTGCGGCACCAGGGAGACGCCTACACCCGCGGGAGGGAAATCCAGGAATTGTTAATTATAAAGGTATTTACATGTCAAAAAATAAATAAATTTGCCAATTGTCTATCCTAGTTGTCCAATGATGTGGTGAAGATAGTGTTGTGGTTTGGGTGAACCTCCGCTTTAACATGAATCCTAAATCCGAACCTTTAAGTTCTCACTGTAACCCTTTGACTTATGCTGGCCATACACTATACGAAAAATCGTCCGAACGAACTTTCAAAAAAGGAAAGTTTGTTCGTTTGAGAGCGCAAACGATAGTGCCATCATGTAATGACCGATAAATCGTTCAGTGGACATAAATAAAAAACATTTTTTTTTTTTTTTTACATATACCTAGTGCAGAAAGTTTGGACGGGAAACACATTAAAGGGGTTGTAAAGGTTCGTTTTTTATTTTCCAAATAGGTTCCTTTAAGCTGGTACATTGTTGGTTCACTTACCTTTTCCTTTGATTTACCTTCTAAATGTTTTTTTTCTTTGTCTGAATTTCTCACTTCCTGTTTCGCCTCACTAAACTTCACACCATCATCCGAGTGGTGTTTAGTCAGCCAGAACAGCTTACTGAACAACTTACTGAGGAGGAACAGGAAGTGAGAAATTCAGACAAAGAAAACAAATATTTAGAAGGGAAATCTAAGGAAAAGGTAAGTGAACCAACAATGCACTAGCTTAAAGGAACCTATTTAGAAAATAAAAAACAAACCTTTACAACCCCTTTAACTTTCCGATTTATCGTTCGTTCGGCAGAAAATTTCCAAACTTGTCCTTCTTCGGCTCAAAAACGTCCCAAAGATTATCGATTTTGTGCCCATTAACTGTTCGAAAAACAAAAGAACTGTCTGAACGACCGATTTTCGCCCGATTTTTCTTATAGTGTATGGCCAGCATTAATCCTAGCCCCTAATAATTAACACTTGCTTTCCCCTAGTTTTAGGTGCAAGCCAGCTCTTACCTTGTCGAGTTCCAAAAATGTGTGACAAAAGCTGCCTTTCTAGCATGAAGCTCTGCAAACCATTTATTTGTAAACCTTTACTTTTTTTTTAATGTTAAATCTTTTGTTACATAATTTATATACCTAAAAAATAATGTGCCCCTCTCATCAAAATATAAGGAACCTGCCTGCCCCCAATCCATACAGAGTTATTGCATTATTATTTTGTACGTTGAATTAATGACAAAAAATTACACATTGATAATTATTATTAGTAAGATTATAATTTACAATAATACTCAGTATTTTTTTTTTCTTTATGGCGGTTAATAGTGTATTCAAAAAAATAAAAATGACAGGTTAATAAAACGAAAAAATAAATAAAAAATCATTGTAGCATTTCATATTGCATATGATTTTCTACATCAACGTGCATTACATAAGAAACAAACCAGCTATTATATATATATATTTTTTTAATAAACTCTACTGAAAAGAAATCCCTTTTTCTTTTTTTTTTGCAAAACTAAAACTGAGCTTTGAATCACTACACAATATTCATATCATTAATTTTGTTGCTTCTTTTTCCTTGTTCACTGTATCCAGGTGTATTGCATGATAGAAATGTTTCTATATATAAAAAAAAAAAAAAAAGGATGATGTTAAAGCTGCATGATAAATACCTTTTAATAAGCCATCATTATATTCTGTCTACAGTGGAAATGTTTTTGTCTGTATTCATAGTAACTTGAATTGTACCACTTTATGCTACACAGATGTCAACTTGCCTATTGTACCACTTGAGAGTATTTAAGACTACTGTGAATCATTGTTTGCTGTGATAAAATGATGAACAAATGCAACGTGAAACATACTTGAACGTCTTTAATCAACTGGTGCAATAGTAAAGCTTCCACCTGTGTATTAACACAGCTTTATGTTTTATACTTCTAGATGGTAATGAAATGTTCCTGCTTTTATTTTTTATTGTAATTAAAATGTGCGACTATATTATGGAATATTTTCCTTCATGGAAAATGTTGGTGCTTCTATTTAATATTAAAAACAAAAGATAATTTATGCAAATAAAACATTTCATTGAATGTGTTTAAAAGTGTCATATCACTTAATAGCCATTGATAGACAATCAAATACTGGGTATAGTATCGTATTTTTTTTAAATAATGCTATGGAAAAAATATTTGCATTAGGTAATTTTAAATACTTATTTGCATATATTTTAAAGTTGAAAATTGGAATGATCTCTGTGGTATCATTGCATGAAAACCATGTATTTAATATTATTTTCATTTTATGTTTCTACACTATATAGTATGTGTGTGTATATATATATATATGTATGTGTATATATATATATATATATATATATATATATATATATATATATATATATATATATATATGATTCTAGCACTTATTCTGCCCTTTTAAGTGTCACAAAGGTCAGCAACGTTTGTCTTGCTCGCCTGTACATGGTTGAACTCATCTTTATGCATATGCAGTAACCGCTTCCGCTAACGGCATAAAATTCTAAATGAATTCACTATTTAAACAATATTTATAGTATATTTAATTTTTCATCTATAGAATATTGAATATTATTTTGTGATTTATTATTAGTTTTGCAGAAAATAACAAAGCCCAATATGCATTTTGAACTTAATCATAAAATATATAAAATAGATACAGTTTTATTTTTTATTTTATGCCCTTATTTTTTTATTTATGGTAAATTTCTGTGTGAAGCAAAACATGGGTATATTAAAAAAATAAAAAAAAGACAAAATCCATAAATATTTTAAATGTGCTCCTGTGCCAACAGTAAATGATGATTAAGGATTTTATGAATTGTGCTTGATACAGACATATTTTTGTTGACGCAATTATTTGTGTTAAAATACAAAGCTGGAAAGAAGGACTGAAAACTTGTAAATTGTTCTAAATGTGACTTTTTACTTGATTTTGTAGTTTGTATCTTTATCAAAGCAAATTAAAGGCACAACGTTGTTTGGAAAAATTATATTTGTCATGATTTTTTTGAATGCCTGTATATGCATGTGTGTAGAGTAACTATTTTTACCGTTAATTGTACAGTTCTAATTTATTCTTAATTTTAACATTTCAAATACAAACATGCCATGCTTTAAATATAAGCCGGCACATTTTTTAAGCTTAAAGCCAATTTAAAGTTTTAGCTGTTGAATTTTGTTTAAATTCAAAATTTGAACCTATCCTCTTTGAAAATTCAGATTGTAGAATACTTTGATAATCCTATTAGAAGTGGAGATAAGATTTCCAGGCTGAGCAAGAGGGATGTTTTATGGCATTTTTAATATAAATACCAGGATTCCTTCTTTTGTAAACTTTGAAAGGGACGTGTCCTATTACTGTGAATGTTTTTTTTTTTTTTTTTAATACATTTTATTTCCTCCTCTCCCTCCGTTCCCTCCTTCCTTCTTGCTCAGAAGGGAATAAGAATATACAAGATTGCCATTTCTAGTTGATAATTAAAAAACAAAAATAAGAAGTTTCACCCCATTCAGACTTCATAAATTTACATTTATGGTTTTATTTTGACATTAGATGAATATTGTAGTTTTAGAGATTATGATTATTAAAGATTTTTGTTTTTATGGGATGGGTTATTATTAGTAGTGAAGGCACCATTTTATGAAGTTTTGTGACTTTGTGCACCTATGTCATAATTTAGGTTTATACTAGGATTGCACCGATACCGTTTTTTTTACCGGCGAGTACAAGTAGCGATACTTTCGGTCAAGTCACTATGACAAACCTGGGTTCATACAGGAGCAGTGTGGGAAACTGCATGCGATTCGGACAGGAATCGCACTGTAATTCCTGTTCAAATCACATGCGATTCAAGCTCATTCATTTTGTATGGGCTCAAATCGCACCGCTAAGGCATCGGTTTTGGGTATCGGAGCATTTTCATGAGTATGAGTACTCTTGAAAATACTCTGTATCGGCACCCTAGATTATACGTATACCTATACCTTTAAAGTGTCACTAAACCCACATCTAAAAAAAAACTATGAATAAATGGTGTATTACATGCTCTTCATACTCACTCAGTCACCATGAGATTAGCTTTCTATATTCTCCAAAAAACCTGGTTGATCCTGCTGCTCTCTCTCTCTTCCCCTTCTGTTCATGTCCCCAATTCAGCTAGGGATTTTGCAGCTGTGGTGGCAACTCTGCACATGCTCAGTTTTCAGTGAGTTTCTATGCTGAGCACTTCCTCCCTATCATATCTGAGCAGCCCATGTGACTATAGAGTCACACATGTGGGCATGTACACAGTGGTAAATGACAGCCCACTCGCTCCCTCCTCCTCCATGCTCACTAACCAGCTAAACACATTGGGGGTGGGATATTACATGTAGATTAATGGAGGCTTCACCTCCCTCTTATTCTAAGACACAGGCTGGAGGGGCGTGACACAGCCATGTTATTGCCAAAAACAAATAAAGATTTGATTTCAAATATATATTTGTATGACAATTTAAAACAGTTTATTGATATAAATTATATATTTTTACTCAGTATTACTCCAAAGGCTGTTTTTCTTATTTTGAACATGTGACCAGCAGCAGACGACTAGAAGCTCCTCCTGCTTATGTTTCCCTGCACACAGGCTGGGAGAGATCTGGGTCATGTGACAGCTGTATATTGATTGGGAAAAAGGTACTTAGATTTAGTTTTTTTAGTTTTTTTTTAATTAAAATAATTACAGTGCCATCATCCATATACAGAAATAGAAGGTACAATGTAAATTAAAAAGTGTGTGTTTAGTATCACTTTAATGTGCTTAATTGTGGGCACTTGATAAGTGTATATATTCCATAATAAGCCATTTGGTAATGCAATGCTATTAAACATTATCTTTTAATTTTAATCTGCAGCCAGTTACAATTATGTACCCAAAACCCTAGATACTGGGGTAGATTTACTAAAACTGAAGAGCGCAAAATCTGGCGCAGCTTGCACAGAACCAAATCAGCTTCCTGTTTTTTTTGTCAAAGCTTAATTGAACAAGCTGAAGTTAGAAGCTGATTGGCTGCCACGCAGAGCTGCACCAGATTTTTGCACTCCCCAGTTTTAAATTAACCCCACTGTCTCCTTCAAGCCATGGCAACACAGTGAGTAATCTGTACACTATTTACAGAAAACTATTTCCAACTTGACCAATATTCTCATCATTTAGTTCTCCTATTAAAACACTGGGACTGATTATGGGATGATGTCATATTTTATTAAGCTAATTTGTTAACTTTGAGTCTTCTGTGAAATTGAATTTTCTAAAGTGTTGCGGGTTGGGGAAATTGCCCAGGTATATCAGAAGATATACTGTAAGTAAGAGAAGTAGAGTTTGGAACCAAAGAATGTTTCCTAAATATAACAAGGAGGAACTGGTCACAATAGCAAAATTAGGGGGCACACACCACATAGATCAACCACACCCATTGGTAACTTACCAGAAAATGTAGTTGATCTATGTGGTATGTTCCCTCCCCCCCCCCAATTTTGCTGTTGTGACTGTTTCATGGAGTGAGACATGCACCTAGAGAGGTTGGCACTCACTGTGGGAGGAGAACCAATGAAAGGATGAAAGAGAGGCAGTTTGAACAGCGCTATTTTTTACATGCGGTCAAAAGTGAACTGGTGTTGCTGTTGAGGATGCATCTTCTTACTGACGGGCAAAATCCTAATTATTCAAACATCAGCACAAATGCATATGTGTGCTTGTATCGATACATGATGTTATGGAAGCCTCATTTAGAATATAAGGTGGTGGAAGTCAACATTTTTTTAATATCTGATATTAAAAACATGTTGACTTCCAATATATGCCACTTTGTGCCTGAATGGCACACATCACCCTTCTTCAGAGACAGCCTTTATGGAACAGTCCAGAAATGTCTGACCTTAAGACATGTTGTGCTTCCCAACATAAGGGATACAAGCCTTTAATATATCAGGGCCTAATTTAGACATATATTGGATTATCTTTTAATTTAATCAAACTCTGTCACTAAATTTAAAAGTTAAAAGACTTGCTCCCTGTATAAAAGAGAATTAATACTGACCTATCCTTCCACTGATTCCATCAATCCTTACTCTCTTAATGAGTGGCTGAAGGATCTTCTGAATCCAACACTTCCAGTACTGTCAGGTGCCTGGCCTTCCCTGTGACCAGTGTTTCCATCTGCCAGTCCCAATGTCATAACAGGACACAAAAGAGGATGGTAGAGAGGAACCACAGAGAATGATGGTACACCAGTCAGCCGACACAGCTGAAAGTGTCGGATGCTGAAGACTCTTTAGCCACCATAGCGCTTCAAGAGAGTGAAGACTGTCGGTGTGAGTGGCAAGGCGGGTAAGTAATAATTCTCTTCCTTACAAGGAGCAGTTCATTTGCAACCTTAGGATCTAACGACAAAGTCTCTTTCAATGATGAAGGCAGATAAACCAATAAAATGTAGATCATAAAGAACATTCATGAAAATGAAAATGCACACATTTAGGATCAGCTAAGGGTGTGTTGAAATGGTCTTCTTTATTTTTAAGTAAACCACCTCAATAATAGATCTAAGTAACAGGTTATTTATAAGAGATGCAGTATGTTGCATATTTTAGCAGGTGCTTTTTTGGTCTGTGGGGTTCATGTATATGCACTCACCACAATGTACATGTAAAAAAAAAAAACACATATCAACACAATTGCGTGACTATGAAGGACATGTACTAAAACGGAAACATGCAGAATCTGGTGCAGCTACAAATAGTAGCCAATCAGCTTCTAGGTATTTTTTGTCAAAATTTAAATGAATTTTCATTACTTGGTGTGGGTGCTTGTTTGTCTGAGAAAGGATCAGTGTGAGATTGTGAAAAAAGTTATCAGTGGTTTAATATGAATTTGCATTTCTTAATACTAAATCCATTCCTGTAGTTAGCACTAGGCCAGAACATCAAAACCCCAGAGTAGGGACCTGTTGAAAGAACTGTAGCTAGCAGTGTTTACAAATGTTAACAGACACAAATTTAGAGGTGTATTACTGACAGCTTTGTGGCCTTAAGGTTCACATGATGTAACAGAACCTAAAATAGTATGGGTTATTTATTTTAATCTCTATTTTATTAAGTTATGCAGATATTAAAGTACAAAAGACAAATGTCCATGATGGACCAGATAAGTACAAACATATCCATAACAGGAAAACAGACATACCCATACATATAAGTGCTTTACAGTGTGATCAATAGAAACCATAACAATTTTGGTCATATTATATCAGAGAGAGAGGAAGATCAAAAATCTTCATAGCAAAAGCTAACCAAATACATACTAGGTATGGTAAAATAAGTCAAACGAACAGAAAACAATAGATAACATCTACACACTTGGATGTTCATTCGGAAAACCACCTCTATGTCTAGGATGCTATCATTGAGTGGTGAGCCCGAAAACGGGATAACCGAAGGAATAAAAAAGTTTTAAAAGGAGAGAGAGAGTGAAGGAAAGAGGGGAAGAGAAAAATATATATACTGTATATATATATATATATAATAATAATAAAAAAATATATATATATAAAGGGGGGGGTTAATGGGAGAGGGGACTTGGTCACTAGAAGTGTATAAGAGGGTACATGCACCTAACAGGATCCCGGAAGTACCGTATTTTTCCATGTATAAGACCCCCCCCCCCCCCACTTTTCCAACCCAAAATTAAGAAATCTATATTTTAAACATAAAACAGAACACATTTTTATTTAGTAATTACCGCAAGTAACGTTTGCATACCCTTCTCTCCTCATGAAATTGAAGCACAATTTTGCCTTTTCTGTGTAATCAACAATGTTAATTTTGCTTGCAAACATTCTTGCCTGGCATTGAATAAGCTTGGTTGACTCACATATGCCACTTTGGCGCTGCTCCATAATCCAAGTTTTAAGCCTTTGCTCCAAGTTTGGCCCTTTTGCTGGTATTCCTCTTAAGGCCTTCTACTTTTTTGATATCTTAAGGAGTTGTTCTTCCTGTTTTCTCCACTGTCTGATCATCACTCAGTGGGAGGAGGTCCAAACTGTCTCTCTCCAGCTCTATTTCCATGCTCTTTTGCATAGCTGATTACATTCAGTTTGAATTTTGCAGAGTAAGACAACCGCTTACTGGTATTTATTTTTTTATTTTCTGACATCTTGGGCTCAGAACGCTCCGGTCCCTGTTTCATTTGCGCACTCTCCACCTCCAAGGGGATCGCATATGCGCACTCTCCACCTCCGTCTCCAGCTGACATCAGTAACATATGGCTCGTGATTGGAGGAAGCCTGTTTGACAAGCTATGGGCAGCTACGCACCCGCACGGCTCTCTCCCAGGCTGTCTGACCGTGTAAAAGACGCCCCTCGATTTTCAGTCCAACGATATTAGGAAAAAGTAGTGTCTTATACACGGAAAAATACGGTTTGTGCATATTCAAACAGTAGTAGAAATAAAAGAGGCAAAATTGGAAGAAGAATAAAAATTAGTCCGAACCGTCAACATGAGGCTGTGAGATTCAGATTTGTCCTCATCTCTGGCAATCACGCTTTCCAATAACTCAATATTATTCATTTCACAAGCCCAAGTGGCCAAAGATGGTGGTTCAGGCTGCTGCCAACATCTGGTAGAGACAAATCAGGTTGCTGTCAGGAAGTGTCTAATCAGACTTTTCTTAATTTGTTTGTAGAGTATCGGTTGTTTAGTTATGGATAAAAATTTGTAATGCTTTACATTACCATTACCAAATTCACTGATACAGCAAAATGGAGGTTAATTCTGTGTTTAGTGCTTTTTTAAGCAGTGTCTGACACCACCCCCCTTTCTGATAAGACTGAGAACTGAGCAATCAGCAGTCATGTGATCGTTCAGTTTTCGGGCTTAGGGCTGAAGGGGGACATCAGACCGATGCTACAGCATAGAGGTGAGTATATATATATATTTTTTTTTTTAAATACCCCAAACTTCTCCTTTAAATCAGACAGAATCCTAAATCTATGGAGTTTCATGCTCTATTATAGCTGATAAATTAAAATATATAAAAGTACATATTTAATCTGTATACTTGGAAAATGAATAAAATCAAAATACAATTTTACATTTTGGCAAACATATATGATAATTTAATTTTAAACTTACAGGTGTTAGGGGTTTATTTTTAGTGCCAATGTTCTTCTGTTTTTAAAACCCAGATTGTGTTTTTGAAACACAAGTGGTCTATCATAAAGCTCAATTTTCTAAATAATACAAGCAACATGCTTTATGAGACCATAAAATGAAACTATTTTTTTGTACCTAGTTTAATATATACAATTTAATTTGTGAATATTATATCTCACTTTATTTTAAAGTGTTACTAAACCCACAACAGTAAAATCAGTCTGTATATGCAGTAAATCATGCTTGTTATACTCACTGTGGGACCTAAGGGGTTAATCCTCTGCATTGTGTAAAAAATCTGTTTGATCCTGTCTTCTCTGATCCTCCTCATCCATCTGCTGATAGTACAGAGCCTTAGAGGCACTCTGCACGTGCTCAGTTTGGTGTGAATTGCTATTTTGTGAGAGCTTTTTTTTGTTGTTGGGAGGGGGCATGTGATAAACACAGAGCCAATCAGCACTGTCCAGACAGATGGTCAGGGGTCATGCAGTCTCGTAGGACAGTCGGAGTAGAATGAAAATTCCTCCTAAAAGCTTTAACCAGACACTGATAGAAGTCATTACAAGACTGCTATATACTGCTGATGAGAAAAAGTATTTAGCAGCGGTGGCTGGTGCTAAATTTTTTTTTTGGGTGGGGGTGGAAAACAAACCTCCCCCAGGTCTGCCTGCCTCTCCATGGTGATGGTCCCCAGCACTCACCTCTCCACGGTGATGGTCCCCAGCACTCACCTATCCACGGTGATGATCCCCAGCACTCACCTCTCCACGGTGATGGTCCCCAGCACTCACCTCTCCACGGTGATGGTCCCCAGCACTCACCTCTCCACGGGGATGGTCCCCAGCACTCACCTATCCACGGTGATGATCCCCAGCACTCACCTCTCCATGGTGATGGTCCCCAGCACTGACCTCTCCACGGGGATGGTCCCTGCACTCACCCCTCCACAGTGACGATCCCCCACATTCAGCCTTTCCATGGCTTCCTCGGCTTCTCCTTCCGGCCAACCCGATCCACCTCCTGTCCTGATTGGCCCAGAGGAGAAGCCAGAAGACAATAGCTAATATTAATTCTGCGCCCTGAGCCCAACCTTTTTTAAGCCAATTAGAGCCTCAGGCTCTAATCATGTGGCTTGCAAAATAAAATAAAAACTCATACCAATGTATAAGTCCAGCGTCCCTAATGGACTGGCCCCTCCTGGTATTTAGCAGTTTATATTTACTAAAATAATTGCATTTCCATGTTCTGTGTACTGTGGGAGACCAGATATAGTGAATGCAGGGTCCTGGGTTTAGTAACACTTTAAGGTCATCAGTTTTATGTAATTTCCAAAGAAATGGGTAGGAATCATTTCAAAAACTTTAACTTCATATGTACTAACGAAGAACGTGATCTTGCAAAATGGTACAAAACAAGATTTAATGCTACTTACGGTAAATTAGCCACTAAGCAAGCTTACCAGGGGTTATTTACTAAAAGTGGAGAGTGACAAATCTAGTGCAGTTCTACATAGAAACCAATCCGTTTCCAGTTTTTTTTTGCTAAAGCCTATTCGATCAAGATGAAGTTAGAAGCTGATTGGTGTCTATGCAGCCACAAAAGAAGCTCTAGGATGGTGCTTTTTAAAAAAAAAATGTAAAGAAAATTGTTGCTACAGCAATTAAAAATGCACTGTTTATATTTTGCCCTTGAAGCAGATAATATAATTACATGGTATTGAGCTCTGGCAATCTATTTTAATCACAATTTAAAAAATCATCTAACATTTTATTTGTACAGCTATTAAAAACAATTGTACTGTAAAAACGCAGTGCAGATAATTATGGGGAATGCACAAGGTGCAAACCCGTATGCAATTTTCCTCCCCAATTTCTTATCATTCTGTAAATTCTTGCTACAAAATAAATTAATAGCAAAGGGACACCTAATAAAGATGTAATTTTCCTCCTAATTTAATAGTTTAAAAATATTAAATTATCCCTGAATTTTACTGGATATTTAAGGGGAATCTGTAATGGTTGTTGATTTTTGTCGTAACTGTTTAAAAGTTTACAATTTTTTAAATCAGTTTATTTATTTTTTAAATATTAATAGAAAGTCTTTATTTAATTCTAAAGATCTATTATAGTGTGCAACCATGACATTCAGATTGCACAGCATGCTCAGCTTTCTAAGAAGAAAGCCCAGCATTACTGCATGCTTACTGGCAGCCTCTGTAGTCAGACTAATTAATATGTCCCCCTCTCTGCTGGGAGAGATAGAAGGGAGTCTTCCTCTGACTCATCAGGCTGTTGTTTTGTAGCCCAACAACTATAAAAAAAACATTTAGAGATCAGAAAGAATCACCATGGACCATGTCAGGTGCAGGATGCAATTATCCATGTTTACCTAATTAAATAGAGAAAGTACGTTTAAATATATTTTTTCTCAATAAACACAAAAAAAAAAAATGGAAATACAAAAAAAAAAAAAAATCCATAAAAAGTGAATACTGGCTACGGATATAACTTCTTTCGTAAAATAGCCCCAAAAGAGTAATTAAACTGATGAGTGTTGCAGGTATGGTGACCCCTTTTGTTTGACCTAGAAGCCAAAGAATATTTTCTGGTCTGAATAGCCGAAGCTATTGGAAGAAGAATATGAGCATGAAAGGGTGAAGGGAATCCTGGTAAGGTAAAATCCTATTTCATTTTATTTTTTTATAAAAACAGGTTCAGTTGAGTTGTATTTTTTTTTTTTTATCTCAGACTATTTTGGTAAATTGTTATTCAATATTAATTTACATAACATATTAATAAAATTCAAATTTATTCATTTTAATTAAATAGATGAATCTAAGTACTTTAATATTTGCACCATTAATATAAACATTAATATTTGCACCAATCTGTTATGCATCATTTTTTTTTTTTTTTTAGAGAAACCAATTATGCATCAATTTAAAAGGAATAATTAAATAGAAAATAATTTTTGTAATTTAGCTTTCTGAAGACATTAAATCAGGCTCGAAAACTTGAGAGCTCCTTTAGGCTAAATAGATGCACACATTTTTTAGGTTGTACTTTAAAAACTCTTCTAACGATACGAAAGAGCACATAATAAAGACTATTCCAATTTCATTTTTGCAGGTGCAGTCAGTCGGTAAAGTTAAATTATTGAGAGACCGACTAACGCTCCGCAACAAGCCAGGCTGTCCAGAAAACCGTGCTAGAGCTGAGGAAGTAGCTACACTGCTTGAGTTTGGGAGATTAGAGAAGCTTGTACTGCACAGATCGTTCCTGATCTGTTCCAGGTGAGATGAGGACCTTTTAATCTATGTCAATTTATAAAAATATTGCTATTCTTTTTAATCCTCTGTCTATATTTTTTGCCTTTTATTATATTGCTCACACAGAGGCCTTTTTTTGCTAACTAAATCTTAATTCCTAATCTCCAAAACAAACTCAGGCTTTATATATTTCCTCAAAAAATTACCAAAATATGTTTTTTCTATGTAAGACATTTGTACGACAAGGGATGTGCATTATGTTTTACTTATTTGTTTAGCACTAGCTTCTTCTTTTTTTTGTTACTAGTGCTTTAAAAAGAACATTGAGACCATCATCAGACCTTGCATTTAAATGAGTAAAAGGAGGAGTATATATTATGAAGCTGAATTCCAGGTAAATATAAAAAAAGTTCATGACACTTCAGGAATTTTAGTCCAAATTTTTATTGATATAGAGCAGCGATGGTGAACCTTGGCACCCCAGATGTTTTGGAACTACATTTCCCATGATCTCTAATGCACTCTGCAGTGTAGTCGAGCATCATGGGAAATGTAGTTCCAAAACATCTGGGGTGCCAAGGTTCACCATCACTGATATAGAGCATCAAGATAAGCCAAAGTGTTTCGGAGGAAATGTCTCACCCTTCTTCAGGGCTTCAGCCTTGGATACAATTGGACTTGACATGAGATTGAATGAACCACTTGACCTCCGGAAGATTTACCTCCCCTTCCTGACCAGGCCATATTTTGCGATACGGCACTGCGTTACTTTAAATGACAATTGCGCGGTCGTGTGATGCTGTACCCAAATAAAATGTGTCCTTTTTTCCCCCACAAATAGAGCTTTCTTTTGGTGGTATTTGATCACTTCTGCAGTTTTATTTGTTGGGCTATAAACAAAAATAGACTGACGATTTTGAAAAAAAAAACAAAACAATATTTTCTACTTTCTGCTTTAAAACATACCCAATAAAAAATGTAAAAAATCAAATGTCTTCATTAATTTAGGCCAATATGTATTCTGCTACATATTTTTGGTAAAAAAAAATCACAATAAACGTATAATGATAGGTTTGCACAAAACTATGGGATATTTTTATTTATTTATTTTTTACTAGTAATGGCGGTGTTTAGCGACTTATAGCGGGACTGCTATATTGCGGTGGACAAAACAGAATACTAACTGACACTTTTTAGGGACCAGTGACACTAATACAGTGATCAGTGCTCACAAATATGCACTGTCACTGTACTAACGACACTGGCAGGGAAGGGGGTTAACACAGGGGGAATCAAAGGGTTTAACTGTGTGCCTAGCCTGTGATTCAGTGTAGTAGGGGAGGTGCTTTTACTAGTGGAAGGCATTGATCAGTGTTCCTGCTTTACAGAAACACAGGATCCATGCCTTCTGTACTCAAAGAACGGCAATCTGCCTTGTTTATATAGGCAGACCGCTGTTCTGTCTGTGTACCGGCAGACAACGAGTCCACCGTACCCAACAATATGCTCCCGCTGTGTAGAATGATAGTGGGAGTGGGCCTCCTGCGGCACGCATGCGCACCCCAGACATACTAGGTTTGTTATTTGGCACAGAGTGGCCGCTTTGCTGCATTAAAAGTACGGTGGGCAGTCCGCAAGTGGTTAAGATACCTATAATGGGGTTTAGATCTGAGCTGCCAGACCAGTTGCCTTGCAAAAGTTTTTGCAAGGCAACTGATCTGACAGTTCACATCTCAACTTTTCAGGTTAAGAATTTAAAGGCATTTCCCCAAAACGTGTTGGCTTATCTTGATGCTCTATCTGTCTTTATCTGGTCCTTGGAGCACTGTCCCTCTTACTGATATGACACACTATTCCTTCCACTGACACCCACAATGGGGCACCATTCCTCCCTCAGGCACCAACAGTGGGGCACTATTCCTCCCACTGACACCAACAATTGGGCACTATTCCTCCCACTACCAATGATGGGCACTATTCCTCCCACTGACATCAATGATGGGGCACTATTCCTCTTACTGACACCAATGATTGAGCACTATTCCTCCCACTGACACCAACAATTGGGCATTATTCCTCCCACTACCAATGATGGGGCACTATTCCTCCCACTGACACCAACAATTGGGCACTATTCCTCTTACTGACACCAATGATTGAGCACTATTCCTCTCACTGACACCAACAATTGGGCACTATTCCTCCCACTACCAATGATGGGGCACTATTCCTCCCACTGACACCAATGTCTTCCCCCCCTAAAGTCTGGAGGACAGTAAACTGGTCTTTTGTTTCGAAAGTTTAGAGACCCTGCTTTATATCAATAAAACTTTGGACAAAACTTCCTGAAATGTCCTGAACTTTTGTAATGGGCGCTCCTCAACACCTATCCCAAAGCTTTATACCCACTACATGTCCTCTCTTGAGACTATCTAAGAGGCAGCAGTTAAGGATCAGAACAATGTTTAGTCAACACTGCTCATTCACTCTGCCCCTTTAAAGGAGGACTCATTGTGGGATTAAATCCAAAAGTTCCAAAATCCCATTTCTATCAGTTCAGCGCTGCCATACACACACACACCAGCCAAATATAAAAGACTCATACAGTCTTTTGGATGCCCATACAATATGATTGTACACTCTCTGCACAATGTCCTTTAGATTTACCAAAACTCTGCAATATAAGGAAACACCTGACCAATCCTTCTGTTTTGTATCAATTCAGGCAGGCCCTTGTACTACATATTTGATGGTAGATCTAAAGGAGATTATACAATCAGATGACATCCTATAAACATCAACGTCCTATGAAAGGGCAGTGAAAGGAGAAACAGCAAACTGATATGTTCATCTCTCTGTCATTTTATTCTTTTCTCCTATCAGTATCCCCCCCCCCCCGGTAGTACATCAGAAATGCAGTATAACGGAAGGACTCCTTATAATGCTTCTCCCTGAGATGTTGCGCTGAGGGGCTGAGCCAGATGCTGGTCAGGAATCTGGGTGGATCCCGACTTTAAAGAACCTGGACCTGTTCAGTGAAGTGCACTCCTGTGACCTAAAAGAGAAGTAGGGCCCAAAGAGCGTTGGCCCTTCCTTATCCTTTAACGATGCAGAGCTGCATTAGTTTGACCTGGCACTATGTAATGGGTCCTCAACCTGTGGCCCTCCAGCTGTTGCGGAGCTACAAGTCCCATTATGCCTTTGCCTTTGGGAGTCATGCTTGTTACTATCAGCAGCTTGCAATGCCTCATGGGACTTGTAATTCTGCAACAGCTGGAGGGCCACAGGTTGAGCACCCATGACATGGTCAACCCAATGCAGCTCTGCATAATTAAAACAGAAGTGGGGCCAACGCTCTTTTGGCCTTGTGCTGTGCCAATGGAAAGAAACACAAATCATATGAAAAGAAAAACATCTCCCTTTTATTTACTGTATTTATTGGCGTATAACACTTACTTTTTTACCCTGAAAATAGAGAGTAAACTGTGCCTGTGTGTTATACAAAGGGGGCTGTGCAAAGTTTTTCCTCCCTCTTAAAGTTAGGGTGCGTGTTATACGCCGATAAATACGGTATTTAATCTACATATTTAGTGGTTTGCCTGGAGTTTAGCTTTAATGTCTCCTACCATAGTCATACACACACATTCACTAACCTAGTAGGACCACTTGGGTGCAGGACGGTTAACTTATCAGTCTGTTTAAGAATTAAAAACCACACTAAAATAAATCAACATTTCAGCTGTTGTCTTTGATGGAAATGAATCAAAAGCACAACTTTGACAATGAATGTATTCGCTATGTGCACTTTTTTTTACTGTATATAAGAGATGCTGAATATTCAATTAAGTTACATAAATTTGGAAATAAACAAATGCCTTAAATCTTGTTATGTACCAACACGGGCACTTTTAATCCCTTCTTTGGTCGCTAGCGGGGGTTAAAAGCGGCCTGCTAGTGGCCGAAAAGCGCCGCTTAAAATGCGCTAAAGCACCGCTATAACGTGCAGGCGCTTTAGCACTAACGCTCGGGGGCGGCCCCAGTGTGAAGGGGCTCTTAGTGGTAAAGGGGCCTAAGTCTTTAGGCATATACTTGTAGCATAGAATGAGAAAGTCTAAAAATAAGGTTAAAGTGGTGTTCCGGGGGAAAAAAAAATTAAAAGCCAGCAGCTACACATACTGCAGCTGCTGGCTTTTAATAAATGGACACTTACCTGTCCTGCAGTCCCTCGATGTCGGCACCGCAGCTTATGTTTCCATCAGCTGTCGGGTGCTTCCGTCGCCATTGCGGGTAAGGGAACCCGGCAGTGTAGCATTTCGGCTTCACGCCGAGAACCTTACTGCGCATGCGCGTGGCCCCCCTCCTCTCTCCTATTAGCGTGGCGGCTGGGGGAGGAGGAGGAGGAGGGAGCCCCACAGTGACATTGCGGCCGGACTCCCGGAAGTGGGAAAGGATACCTGTCAAAGACAGGTATCCTGTCCCCCCTCCCCCCCGAAAGGTGCCAATTGTGGCACCGGAGGGGGGGAGGAATCCGATGAGCGGAAGTTCCACTTTATGGTGGAGCTCCGCTTTAAGTGTATTTATTATCTGTTTTGTATGCGTTTGTATGTTTGTATGGCTGCTTGCAGTTCACATATTTTTTAATGCTCATAATTACTAAATATAAAACTGATAGAATTTTTTTTTTCTTTTTTTTAGCCGTGTTAGGGGTTGATTTACTAAAGGCAAATAGACTGGTAAACTCTGCAAGAGCAGGTGCTACAGAGCTTAGTAAATGGGGAATTAATCCGAAGTTATGAATTATCAGAAATAATGAATGCCGTATCTAAACAAATGGAAAACTTAGTATTATTATTATTATTATTACCGTATTATTAATTTGTTCCATTCCATTTGTTTAGATGTGGCATTCGTTATTTCGGATAATTTGGCTAATTCGTAACATTAGATTAATTCGTATTGTTACGTTCACTAACAGACAAATTTGAAAGAAAATTCCATTATTAGTTAGTTAGTTATTCTTTAGAATTTTTGGATTTTCTTTCTTATTTTCGGATTTTCAAATTTTTTGAATTTCCGAATTGCGATCATAACGAATGACCTGAAAAACGGAAAAAAAAAACACGAAATAATGAATATCGCATCTAAACAAATGTAACGGAACAAATTAATAATAATAATAATATATTGTTATTTATTATTATTAAATTGTTACGTTCCATTCGTTTAGATACGGCATTCGTTATTATAGATAATTCATAACTTCGGCTAAATTCGTATTCGCTATGTTCACTAACAGCCAAATTTGAAAGGAAATTGAAAGGATATTCCAATACCTATAATTTAATAGTTAGTAATAGTTACATTATTATTAGTTAGTTATTATTTTAGATTTTCACATTTTTGGGTTTTCGGATTTTCGAATTTCGGAATTTTCAAATTCACGAATTTACGAATATTCAAATTTATAAATATTCGTAAAAATTTGTTTTTTAAAACGGGTTTTTTTAAATATCCGAATTAACGAATTTGTCGATATTCGTAAAAAAAACGAATTTGGAACGAAACTAATTGCACATGTCTAGTGCACAGTCTATTTTCCTTTAGTAAATCCACCCCTCAGTGTCAACTATTTCCATGCATTTCACTCCTTACTGTGGAGTTGCATAACTAATAATTTGTTTGTAATACAGTTTAAGAATTTGCAATAATTTTGCCAACTAAACATAACTCTGTTACTCACCATCATCTGTGTAATGACAAGTGCCTTGCTTTTGCCACCCTTTTGGGTAGGGGGCCTTAAGTGGTAGTTGGGGAAAGGTTGTATAGGTAGTGAGAGTCTACAAAGCCACTCCATTTTAAAACTTGCCACAATCAAGTTTGTCATTGAAAGACCAAATCAGCATTTTCAGAGTTGGATACAGCATTGGCTTCTTATAACCAAAGTTATATACACATCCTCACTTTTAGCACAAAACCCAAAAACATAAGAGGTCAGTCCCTGCTTATCGGCATGTGGGGAGAGTCATGCAATTGACTCCTTGTTTCCCCTTTTAGCCATCTTTGCATCCAGAACTGCTGGTGTATAGCAGAGATATAACCATAATTGTATGCCTACCTACAGGGCTTCTGTTAGAAATCCCCCCCCCCAAATATATCAAGACCATAATTTCACTAAAGATACACTAAAATGATTATAAGCGAACAGAAACATAACAGAGAACCTGTGTGAATAAGCCCTTTTTTTTTTTTTTTTTTACTTTTTTTTAATAAAAATTATACTTTTTATTAAAAAAAATGTTTACAGTTATTTTATTTTACAATTTTTTACATTATTTATTACAATGTTTAACTATTATTTTTTTACAGGACAGGGAAGCCTACAATGCTGTAAGGGGGGGGCAGCACAGTGACATGGGGGGGGGATCAGAAGCAGACAGGGCAAGGAGGGGGATCGGTGTCGGGGAAGCAATTACAGGAACGATGCCCTGTGTCTGTGTCTCTCCCTGCAGTAGCTGAAAGCCGGCAAGAGGGGGAGAAACTGGCTTTCAGCTGCTGCAGAGGGACGCACAGGGCATCCTTCTGTAACTGCTCCTTCGCCCAACCACACTAATTCCCCCTGCTGTTTGGGCCCCCCTGTGTGCCCGGGCCCCCTACAGGAGGACTGGTGGTCCCCCCTATCAGCGCCCCTGCCTACATAGCATAATTAGTGGTTGCATTGTTCTTCAGAATCATATAACTTAAATAGTAACTGCACCTTTGTTGAAAAAAAACAACCGGCTCTGTGTGATCAATGTACATTACAAGCATAATAATACAAACAAGATTTCTACCTTTTGTTGCTCTGAGGAAATAGCTGTTTGTTTTAAAGTTTCCTTTGTAGACTGATTCTGATTGGAAGGGTCTGGTTCTATATAACCACTTGGTGTATGGTCTATTGAGAAAAGCTGCAGGGTATGAATTCCCTATGGAGTATTTAACCCTTGGGGAGTATACCACCAAAAGTGAAATTCCCAATGCAAGGGGTGCCTAAAATTTGACTTACCTTAGTACCTTTGACGTACCTTAGTGCAGACTTCTGAGTAAATCAGTGAGCCAATCACAGAAGCAGGAAATTACATTTCTGAGGGTGTTCTGTACACCAACAGTGTACAGAAGGCCTCCAGGTCACCACATAGCATTGAATTGTTTAGAAAATAATCAGCTGCATAATTGAAAAGGAAAGGTGATTTTTTTATAACATAAAATTACAGCATGGTGTGTGTGGTCATTGTATAAGTTAAATTATTTTTTGAATTTGCTATATTTTTAAGCAGCTTTTCCACATACCACTTACCAATAAATCCTAGTCTGTTCAGCTGTACTTTTGCAGAGATGTTCTGACTAGGATGCTTGTCAGAGGACACTAGGGAGTACAGCTGATGCACTGGAGTGAAGTCTGCAGACAGGTGGTGCCTGTAAGAAGTAGCAGGTCTTTGGTAGCACAGAAAACAGGAGAGAAGTCGGTTCAAAGCCAAGATCGAACCAGGTGGGATTCATACACAGGAGAGCAGCAAAAGAAGATCCGTTAATCAAACTAGGGTCAAGTCAGGAGGCAGGCAGAAGACTTCAGGTTCAACGTTCAAGTTGTTAACAGGAAATCACTAGAACAAGGGAATCACAGGAACAATGCACTAGAGGAGCCGAAGATCAACCAGCAACTGCAGAGACTAACTAGCTTCCTTATAAAGGCTACTTGGCGCCAAACTAAGCTGGGGGGATGCGTAACTGTGCGCCAGTGCACATGTGTGTTCCGGCGCGCGTGCGGCAATGCGCATTCCGTGCGGGCCCTTTGTGTATTTGTTATGCGCCAGTGCGAATTCCTGCGACCATACAAAGGTACTGGTAGGGATGCCAGGTCTTCGAGCACCTCTGTTGCGGACAGTGCCCTGACACCTTCAAAACATCTGCACACGCATGGATCCAGTGCAATGCCATTCTCGCCTAGATGAGAAAAGAGGAAGCACTACCCTGCCATACAAAAAAAGCATTAAAGAAAAAAATGTCCAATTATGTGGGAGGGAGGGGGCTGGATCCTGATGCAAACAATTTAAAGGTCCGCTTTAAACCTTAGGCCAGCATCTCACTGCAGTAGGAAAACTATTTTATTATTATTGCCGTATGTAGCAATTGAAAATTTCTTTTACATCCTAAAAACATCTGAAAAAATCTCAGTATTGAACAAAGAATGACTTGTAGGAGGAATGTTCTTACCGCTTGTTTTATCCTCTGATGATACAAAATGTCATCCTGATCAATACCCTCTGTTGGAGCTTGATTAATGCACTCTCTAGATTAGGCGAAAAGTCGATTCTAGATCGAACACTGTAATGCACTTTCAATTAACCATTTCCTCCTGGAGATAGTCACAGTAAACTCAGTATATTCCAGAAGTTCTCCAAGTTCCATTATAAGAGCAGCAATCGAGAGAATTCCGAAACCTTAGCACTGCGGCACACAGGCAGGTCTTTTATCGACCGAAAATGGAAGATCCAGGAAATGGATATTCTTATCATGACTGATGGTACTGCAACTATGAAGGCACTTGCTCTCACTTATGTTCAAATTACCTACAACAGTTTATAATTTTAGGATATTCTATAATGTTATCTAATCTTTCAAAAGCATTTGTAATGGTTGATGTTTTTTTCTTAAATAGCTACAAAAGATTTACTGGTGTATAAAAGAATAAAATTCAAAAGAAACAGTAAAAAAAAAAAAAAACAGAAAGGTAAAAAAATTGGCAGAATAAAGTGGAGGGGTACTATGGAAGACAAAATAAAGACTCCTTTAATAACTAGTTGTGGACACTGGGCATACTACATATGGCCCGGGAAACATAATTAAATTGCACAGGGCATGTGTAGTACATCCTGTTCCTCTGCCCCATTGCCGCTCCCCGTTAAACTTAGTGTAAATTCCCACCTGTCAAAGTATTTGCCAGGAGCTGCTGTGTAATTATAGCTGTAGAAGCTGCTTCTGTGAAAGAAAATATTACCTAATGTAAGCTTCTTCTTTTTTTTTTTTTTTTGCTAATTATAAACCCAAGACTGTGTCTGGATAAGTTTTTTTGTTGCTGAAAAACTTTGAAAATAAGCAACACAATTGTACAAAGTGTGGTCACTAGTTGATATATATCACAGCTGTTCCCACTTTAAGATATTAAACTTAGTAATGTACTTAGGGGCTAAAGTAAAATTTTAAGTGCAGTTATTTCTAGCAACCAAACAGAATCCATCTTATTCTCGTCTGACTCCAGTAGAGGGAATTCTTATTGGCTGCTCTAGGTTTATACACTTAACTTTTAAACCAAGATTTGTCAGCTAATCTGTAAGATGTAGTAAAGCTGCTGTATTGTTATCAGTTATAGTGAAACTTCATTCATAAAATTAAGTCCTGCTAGATCACATCAGGCTGGCCTCTTTTTGCAGGTATAGCTACAGTGCCTTGAAAAAGTATTCATACCCCATGACATTTTCCACATTTTGTCATGTTACAACCAAAGACATAAATGTATTTTATTGGGATTTTAAGTGATAGACCAACACAAAGTGGCACATAATTGTGAAGTGAAAGCAAAATGATAAATGTTTTTCAATTTTTTTTTACAAATAAATATCTGAAAAGTGTAGTGTGCATTTGTATTCAGCCCCCCGGAGTCAATACTTTGTAGAACCGCCTTTCACTGCAATTACAGCTGCAAGTCTTTTTGGGGATGTCTCTACCAGCTTTGCACATCTGGAGAGTGACATTTTTGCCCATTCTTCTTTGCAAAATAGCTCAAGCTCTGTCAGATTGGATGGAGAGCGTCTGTGAAGAGCAATTTTCAAGTCTTGCCACAGATTCTCAATTGGATTTAGGTCTGGACTTTGACTGGGCCATTCTTATGCCGCATACACACGATCATTTTTCACGTCGTGAAAAATTACATTTTATTTTTTCAACAAGAAAAACGACCGTGTGTGGTCTTTTTGTCATTTTTCCCGACGTGAAAAACGGCATTAAAAACGACGAGAAAAATTAGAACATGCTCTAATTTTTCTCGTCGTTTTTCCCGTAATTTTTTTCTGCGGCAGTTTTCCCATAGGGAAACACTGCCACGGAGCCTACACACGGTCGTTTTTCTCGACAAGAGAAAAAATGACGGGAAAAACGACCGTGTGTGGGGGAACAAGCCGTTCCCTCGTTTTTCATGTCATGATTCACGGTGTTTTTTTAACCGCCGTGAATCACGATCGTGTGTACGCGGCATAACACATGAATATACTTTGATCTAAACCATTCCATTGTAGCTCTGGCTGTATGTTTAGGGTCTGCTGGAAGGTGAACCTCCGTCCCAATCTCAAGTCTTTTGCAGACTCTGACATGTTTTCTTCTAAAATTTCCCTGTATTTGGCTCCATCCATCTTCCCATCAACTCTGACCAGCTTCCCTGTCCCTGCAAAAGAAAATCCTCCCCACAACATGATGCTTCCACCACCATGTTTCACGGTGGGGATGGTGTGTTCAGGGTGATGTGCAGTGTTAGTTTTCCGCCACACATAGCGTTTTGCTTTTAGGCCAAAGTTCAGTTTTGGTCTCATCTGACCAGACCACCTTCTTTCACATGTTTGCTGTGTCCCCCTCATGGCTTCTCGCAAACTGCAAACAGGACTTCTTATGGCGTTTTTTCAACAATGGCTTTCTTCTTGCCACTCTTTCATAAAGGCCAGATTTGTGAAGTGCATGAGTAATAGTTGTCCTGTGGACAGATTCTCCCACCTGAGCTGTGGATCTCTGCAGCTCCTCCAGAGTTACCATGGGCCTCTTGGCTGCTTCTCTGATGAATGCTCTCCTTGCTCAGCCTGTCAGTTTAGGTGGACGGCCATGTCTTGGTGGGTTTGCAGTTGTGTCATACTCATTCCATTTTCAGATGATGGATTGAACAGTGCTCCATGAGATTTTCAAAGCTTGGGATATTTTTTATAACCTAACCCTGCTTTAAACTTCTCCACAACTTCATCCCTGGCCTGTCTGGTGGACTCTATTTACTAATTAGGTGACTTCTGAAGGCAATTGGTTCCACTAGATTTTAGTTAGGGGTATCAGAGTAAAGAGGGCTGAATACAAATGCACACCACACTTTTCACATATTTATTTGTATAAAAAAAAAAAGAAAAAAATATATAATTTTCCTTCCACTTCACAATTATGTGTCACTTTGTGTTGGTCTATCACATACAATCCCAATAAAATACATTTACGTTTTTGGCTGTAACATGACAAAATGTGGAAAATGTCAAGGGGTATGAATACTTTTTCAAGGCACTGTATGTAAAACATTAAAAATAAGTGCCTATACTGTTTAAAATCCAGTATTACACTGTTTCACCCTGCTCTGCACATGCTCAGTTGCTCTCCAATATTTGGCATTGTGCTGAAAATCAGAGCCAGTAGAGGCTGATCTGCTGACAGCCTAAAAATTTAATGCTGCTCAGGGATCCAGGCTTCAGCAAAATGGCAGCCTCTAGGGAGAGAAACAGGGGTGATTCTGGAGGCAATTTACAGCACACACTAAATTTGATAGCATTATTATTAATGTGAAATGTCCAATCCTTGCTAAAGATCATAATTTTTTCTCAAAATTTTATGGGTAAAGTTCCACTTTAACTGTGGCAATTAAAGAGGAAGTAAACTTCCTCTGCAGACTTAGTATAATATAATAAGGCTTACCTTTAGGTAGAGAAAATATCTCCTAAACCTGTACAATTTAGGAGATATTTCCAGTGACAACATCGATGCCGTTCCTTCCAAATTGGTGTTGTGAAAGGCGGCGTGCCGTGACGTCATCGCGGCTCTGGTCAGTCACATCGTCGGACACCACAAACCCGGAAGAAGCTCCGGGAAAGATGTCGGCCGTGACAGCGGTATGCCTTTGTCTTGCAGGGTCTTTTTTGGGGGGATTTTTTTCCAGAATCTCGCCCTAAAATGCTCTGTGTTGTCAATCATTCAAATATTGGTTCACTTATATTAGAGAGTGAAGGTGGGGAGGCTGTGTTCTTAGACATTGGAGTCTGCACATCTGAGGGCGTTGAAGTGAGCTAGATTGGGCTTCAAAGACACATTTACCAGTTCTTTTTAGGGTGAGGAAAAGTGGGGATTTTAAATAATTTGCTCTTCACTGTAAAGAATCTTTGAAATTTTTTTTTTAATCATGTTAATAAATTCTCTCCAAATGTAATGTTGGGCAGATTGCTTGTATTTTTATGTACTGTATCTTTCCAGATTACACTGAAGATACGTGTTTCCTCTTACTAAACAGGATACAAAATACTATGATTAGTTAGTGTAATAAACATGGTTTCCTTTGTGAACACAAATCCACTCATCTATTTGTATGTTGTAAGTTCATGTTATTCCACACTGAAGATTATGGCGTGTTAAAGATGTTATTGTATATCCATATATGTTAAATGTATCTGTGTAGCTTAGTTTATTCTTGTTTCCTTCTAATGGGTGGGAATGGCTAGTGATTTTAAAGGCTGAAGGTTACGGCAGTGACACACCGTGTGAAGGGTCTGTTTAGAATAGATGATCTTTTCTTCAGGGAGGGGGTTTAGTTCGGTTCGCACCAAAACCTGCGAACGAACCTAAAGTTCGCACAAACTTTAGAACCCTATTAAATACAATGGACTCGAACGTTCAAAATCAAAAGTGCTAATTATCAAGGCTAATATGCAAGTTATATTCCTAAAAAGGGTTTGGGGAACCGGGTCGGTCCTGCCCCAGGGGACATGTATCAATGCAAAGAAAAAGTTTAAAAAACTGATGTTTTTTCGTGAGCAGTGTTTTTAATAATGCTTAAAGTGAAACAATAAAAGTGAAATATTCCTTTAAATTTCATACCGGGGGGGGGGGGGGGTGTATAGTATGCCTGTAAAGCAGCGCTTGTTTCCCGTGCTTAGAACTGTCCCTGCACAAAGTGTAATTTCTGAAGGAAAAAAAGTCATTTAAAAGCACTCGCGGCTATAATGAATTGTCGGCTCCCGGCAATACAGAGAAAAGTCATTGATAAAAACCAAAAAACAAACAAATGCGTGGGGGTCCCCCCAAATTCAATTACCAGGCCCTTCAGGTCTGGTATGGATATTAAGGGGAACCCTGCGTAAAATTTAAAAATGACGTGGGGTTCCCCCCAAATATCCATACCAGACCCTTCAGGTCTGGTATGGATTTTAAGGGGAACTCCACCCCAAATAAAAAAAATGGCGTGGAGTTCCCCCCAAAAATCCATACCAGACCCTTTATCCAAGCACGCAACCTGGCAGGCCGCAGGAAATGAGGGGGGGACGAGAGAGCCCCCCTCCCCTCCTGAACCGTACCAGGCCACATGCCCTCAACATGGGGAGGATGCTTTGGGGGTCTGTGACGCCTCAAAGCACCATGTCCCCATGTTGATAGGGACAAGAGCCTCATCCCCACAACCCTTGCCCGGTGGTTGTGGGGGTCTGCAGGCGGGGGGCTTATGGGAATCTGGAAGACCCCTTTAACAAAGGGGACCCCCAGATCCCGCCCCCCCCCCTATGTGGTACATTGTACCCCTACCATTTCACAAAGAAAGTGTAAAAAATTGTAAAAAAAACACACAGACACCATTGGGAAAAGTACTTTAATAAAAATAAAAAAAAGATTCCAGCGGTGGTAATCCACTCTTGGTATCCTGCGATGGGTGATCTCCTCTCCGGGGTCCAGCAGTGGATGATCTCCTCTCCAGGTCCAGGCTCCAACGATGATGTCCAGCGCAGCGAGGAACAGCACACGGTCCTCTCTTCACCAGAGCGGAGACACCCCGGGAATGACAAGGCTTCAGCCAGTGACAGCTCTTAAGTAGCTGAGGGCGGGGCCACCCGTCACGTGACCCCGTCCCCCTCTGACGCAAGGGGAAATCCGGGCTTCCCCAGTGACGTGCTGGTGACCCTGCCCCCCTCTGATGCAATGGAATGTCTATTAGAAGTCCGCAGCTGTAAAAAGTGTAGCTGCTGACTTTTAATAAACATACACTAACCTGTTCCACGGTCCAGCCGTGCGGATGCCCAAAGCCTCCGTTCTCTACCCCACCTGTCCATGGTGCCGGCATTGCAAGTGTAGGCACCAGGCTGTGAGAGCATGCGGCTTCACAAAAGGGTGCGCACTGCACATGCACGAGTCATGCTGTGCCTCCTGAATGGCCCGGGCAATCTTCTGGGACCTGTGACATGTCCCAGAAGATTGCAGGGAGGGAGGGGGAGAGGAGGAGTCGCCTAGGCATTGCGGGTGGAAGTGGAAGCTGGGTACCTGTCAAAACTAGGGTTTTCCCACATCCAATTTGCATGTCAGGAGATTGTGACTGGCTCTCTATTGAGCCTGTTCACACATCTCCGGAGCGGCTTCCTATGCGTATTTAGGCAAAAATTCGGACTAAAATCGGACCTGAAACGGAGAACAGGGATGCACCGGACCCCTGCTGTGAGCCGCTCCATGCGACAGTGTGAATCCAGCCTTAAGAAAGGATTTTGCTTGCTTTGGAATTACGTGCTATTATTAGCTTATGATCTACCAAAAAACCCAGATCCTTCCCTACCATTGATTCCCCCAGTTGTACTCCCCCTGGTAAATACACTCCCCCTTAGTTAGTGAGCAAAAGTTCTGCTGACTTCCATCATCCAATCACGTGCAAGCAAAAGTGCTGTTTTTTTTTTTTTTCCTTGCATGTGATTGGGTATTCTTTGCAAAGTGAAGCTTTACATCATTTACTAAGCTCTGGAGCAACTGCACTTTGCAAAGTGCACAGTCTATTTGCCTTTAGTAAATCAACACCTGTATGTAGCACAAACTGTAGAATTATGTCAAAAGTTAAATGAAGATGCAAAATTACACCCTAATTTACTAATAATAATGTAAAATAATGTAAAAAAAAAAAAGTGTAGTGGAAAAATTATGAAAAGTGCAATTACAAACAGATACTGCAAAATACACAGTGTAAAAGGATATAACCAATTAACCAGGGTATGTGCAACCCAAATCAAAAGAAAAAAATATGTCATATAAGGCGGAAAAAGGAGAAAACTATGAAGGCAGACAAATAGTAAGCAGCAATGAAGCTAAACACGTGCTCAGGAGGATGAGCTGCTAATGTTAAGCACATTTTGGACAGTGATTAAGTAGAAGATTTATCAGTGAAAGAATTGCTCTTCCAGGTCACATGGAGTGCTTATCTGAAAAATAATGTAGTAATTCACTTCTATGAACTGTTGGAATTCAGCCGTGACCTTCTGCCTCTTTATTCCACTGCGGAGGAAATTGATTTGGCCTGTGGAGTGGTGATGGACCTTGATGCTGCTTTGGTGGGATGTACTGACTTAAGTTTAAAAACTCTCACTAAGTGGAGGACTCTGGCTCTTTTCCAAAGCATGAGTATGGTTCTGGAAGACATACTAAAAATTGCAGTGCTTTGTAAAACAAATAAAGTTCATAAATTGATAAATTATAACTGCGTCAAAACACATAAATGTTCAAGAGAAACTATATAATTGTGTGAAATCCAGTGCTTAGGAGGTATGAATAAACCAAAATCTGGAGCAGCTACGCAGAGCTGCACCAGATTTTTCACTCTCCAGTTCTGGTAAATCAATCTCATTGAAAGATCCTCAATGTATATCCACTGTCATGTATTTACTGAGGGCTATTGGAAGCATTAGATACTTCACGTTCCGGAAAGGATATGTGTCTCTGAACTCTGATATATGTTACTGAGCGCATTTGACGCCGTAATAGAGTCTTCCAAATCCGGTAAGAGTCCATCTCACATTTGGTGGTGGATCACGTGGTGGATTTTGGTTTATTCATACCTACTGAGCACTGGATTTCACACAATTACAGTAAAACCTTGGTTTGAGAGTAACTTGGTTTGAGAGCGTTTTGCAAGACAAGCAACATTTTTTAATAAATTTTGACTTGATATACAAGCGATGTCTTGATATAAGAGTAGCGTCATGTCACAACTGAGTATAAAAGAGAAGAGAGGTGCCTCTTATGTCTTGTACACACAATAGGAATTTCCGATGGAAAAAGTCAGACAGAGTTTTTTCATCGGAAATTCCGACCGTGTGTGGGCCCCATCGGAGAAATTCCGATGAATTCTATCGGAATTTAAATATAGACCCTGTTCTATTTTTTTCCGATGGGAGTTTGGTCGGACAAAGGTCCGATCGTGTGTACACGGCATAAGTGTAGCAATCTGGTTACATTTAATGAAGGTTCAACATTTAGAAACTCACATGGTTGATGATTAAATCATGCACATCTAAGT